>CAKJTW010000017.1:10710000-11960000 GCA_917880005.1 Nanger dama
AAATTAGAAATGTAAAATAGCACTTTAATAATAAATACAATATATGTAAGCATAATCATGTGGCTATTAAATATTAATCTAGTAAAATTATTTGAGTAATTTTATTGGAAACACTCTGTGCATCTGGCATTGTGAAATCAGTGTGGTTGACAGTAAAGAAAAGGAAATTCCCATTTTTTTCATAGTAGGAATTCAATAGATAACATCTGAAACTGAAAAATTAATATATGGGGTATAATTATCTTATTGATAAATGTGGATATAAATTTCAAAGAAATAGCTTCAATTCAAAAAATTGAAGATAATGGAAATAGATATCAGAAAATAGGAATGGGAAAATTTGAGACAGGTATACTGTTTTACTTGGTTATAAGCCTTCCTGAGTTATTTGGTATTTTAAACTATGCACTTGTAACTTTTCAATTAAAACTATGGAAACATTGCTCCCCATATGGATGATTTGTGTTAATTTTAAAAAGAAAATTCCTCTGACTAGATACAGGTGATTACAGAGCTAAATCCAGGTTATATGGACTAAATTCCAGTCCCACTTCTACCCACAGTAACAGACACTTGATTAATGGAAAATCTACACAACTATACACAGCACCTTACAACAGTGGATTACTATGCAGCTGTTAAAAGAGAATAAATTTGAACTTGATGATGTGGAAAGAAGTTCACTATATGTTTAATACTGGAGATGATGAATTATAAAATTATATTTGAAAAAACATCTTAATTTGATTAAAAAAATAAAATGAACTTTTAAAAACCATTCATTTAAGTTGTATTAACGTTATACAATTATTGTCTCTCAAAATATAAATCCCCTCTTTTATTTTGCTTTAAGATCTTTATTTATTTATTTGGCTGTGGTGGGTCTTCTTTGCTGCGTGTGGGCTTTCTCTAGTTGCAGTGAGTGGGGGCTGCTATTTATTGCAGTGTACAGACTTCTGACTGTGGTGGCTTCTCTAGTTGTGGAGCACAGGCTCTACACATGCAGGCTTCTCTAGTTGTTGCACTTGGGCTCAGTAGTTGCAGCTCTCAGACTCTAGCGGCTCTGTAGCCGTGGTGCTCGGGCTTAGTTGTTCCGTGGAATGTAGGATCTTCCCAGACCAGGGACTAAACTTGCATTAGCAGGTGGATTCTGAATCATTGGACCTCCAAGGAAACCCCTAAATCCCCTGAAGTGTCATATCATGCTGCTGCTGCTGCTAAGTCGCTTCAGTCGTGTCCAACTCTGTGCGACCCCATAGACAGCAGCCCACCAGGCTCCCCGTCCCTGGGATTCTCCAGGCAAGAACACTGGAGTGGGATGCCATTTCTTTCTCCAATGCATGAAAGTGAAAAGTGAAAGCAAAGTCGCTCAGTCGTGTCCGATCCCATGGACTGCAGCCTTCCATATCACTATGATATAAAAATGTGAATAATTTTTAAACCACTTAATAGTAACACTTTATACAATAAGAATATAACGTCTGTGTATTTTTATAGTAGCAATATATACCTTAATATATACCTTTATAGTAGCTTTATATATCCTTAAATAGCGAGAAGAACATTTTAAATACTTCAAAATTGAAAATGGAATTTTTGGTGAAAATTCAAAATGGCTGTTCTTCACGTGTTTTTTGTTGGTTTGTTGGCTTTTTACCTAGGAAAACATGAAATGATATGAAATATATTTTGGAAAGGGAATATTAGAAAACTTCCTAAAGAAAAGAAAATCTGTTTTTACTGGGAAAACAACATTCCCAGAGGCTGATATCAAGCTATTTCTTTTCAACTCCAAATGACAGAATGCATAGACATTCCCTACCTTTACAACAATACAGATAGCAAGAGTTAGATGATACTGTCAATCACATTTCTTCCCAGAAGATCCACTGGAGAAGGGCTGGGCTACACACGCCAGTATTCTTGGGCTTCCCAGCTGGTAAAGAATCCACCTGCAGTGCGGGAAACCTGGGTTCGATCCCTGGTTGGGAAGATTCCTTAGAGAAGGGAACGGCTACCTACTCTAGTATTCAGGCCTGGAGAATTCCATGGACTATATAGTCCATGGGTTCGCAAAGAGTCAGACATGACAGAGTGACTTTCACTTTCACTTAAGCACAAGAGAAAAGATAGTCTTTATTTCCCTGACCACAAAGATGTTTAAACAGATGATGTGCACTTGTTTTCTTTCTTAGAAAAAATTATCATTATCATGACCAGAGCTTTATGGATGGGACCTATGGGGGTAAAGGGTCAGAAGATTTTAAAAAGTTAGAAAGATATTGCAAGAGTCTTTATGTATTAGAGTTTATGAGAATCTCATAACATTTTTATCCAAACATTATTCAGTGATATTAAATTTGATTACAGCCAAAAGTGACAAAGATATCTGTGCAAAATGAAATTATGGTTAAAGCATAATCAAACACTATTTCAAGAAGAACTGGAACAATTGATGAGAACCAGACATGAAATGACCAGGAGAGAATTTGCTTTGTTACTTTATCCATACCCACATTAAAGGGAAGATTTAATCAATCTTGAACACAGAAGCAACAGGCCATTTTAAACTGCCAGATGAAAATACTTTTCTCAGTAACATCTTCTCATTTAATAATTCTCCCATACAGAGAAAAGTTTCATTACAGTTAACCTAATTTCAGTATGCTGCAGAGATACATCATTGGCCCCTTTCTTAACTCCCACTGGTTCTCATTCTTTAAAATTTAACTATTTTACATTTGATAACTATTATCTAATATTAGCTCAGCCATCTTTGATTCAGTCTCAGTAATCCAAATTACTCTAACCTATCCTCTAAGGCCAGATTTCCCAGCACTTTATATCTCTGTAGCTCTCAACTGAGCACACTTCAATTTGTCCACATCTCCATTTTGCTCCTGAGCTCAGAATTAAAGATATTATTTTAATAAGAATTTCACCAGTGTTGAGTATATAATGGCATGATCATTTTTCAGTTATAGTATTTTACAGTATAATGCATGCTTGCACTGTACATTTTTTCACTCACTATGTAGTGTTTCTTATTGTAATTGACTTATGATATCCTGTGATATCTAGATCCTTTTGTATTCTATCTAATTATAGATAACTTTAATAAATCCTTAACTGAGATTTGCCAGTCTGTTAAGAATATTACTTTTATATGCTTATGTTATCTTGAACATATTTTGTTATTTAAAATTATATTGCATATTTTATCCTTTAAAATTTATAACTAATATCTTGGTATTGCTGTTGTTCAGTCACTCAGTTATGTCTGACTCTTTGAGACCCCATGGACTCAGCACACTGTCCTTCAGTCTCCTGGAGCTTGCTCAAACTCATGTTCATATGATCATCTCAATAGAAACAGTCCAATGATTAAACATTTATTAAAGATACTAACAGCAAACTATGATTACTCAGAATTTCTGTAATCTAATAAGGGAATCTACAAAAAGCTAACAAAAATACTCCATAGTGAAAAAGCTAAAGCTTACTCTCTGAAATGGAGAAAATGATAAAGATGCTCACAATCACTATATCTATGCAACATTGTACTAAAATATCCCACTAGAGAGAAAAAGCAACACAAATTACGTGTGTGTGTATATATATATGTGTGTGTGTGTGTGTGTATTTAAAGTTACAAAATAACTCAGAGATATTAGAAAACTGGAAAAATATCATCACTTGCCGTTTACCGTTCAGTTCAGTTTCAGTAGCTCAGTCATGTCCAACTCTTTGTGACCCCCATGGACTAGAGCATGCCAGACTTCCCTGTCCATCACCAACTCACAGAGCTTGCTCAAACTCATGTCCATTGAGTCAGTGATGCCATCCAGCCATCTCATTCTCTGTCATTCCCTTCTCCTCCTACCTTTAATCTTTCCCAGCATCAGGGTCTTTTCTAATAAGTCAGTTATTTGCATCAGGTGGCCAAAGTAATGGTTTCAGCTTCAGCATCAGTCCTTCCAATGAATATTCAGGGCTGATTTCCTTTAGGTTTGACTGGTTTAATCTGCTTGCAGTCCAAGGGACTCTCAAGAGTCTTCTTCAACACTACAGTTCAAAAGAATCAATTCTTTGGCACTCAGCTTTCTTTATGGTCCAACTCTCAAAACTATACATGATTACTGAAAAAGCATAGTTTTGACCTTTGTGAGCAAGGTAATGTCTCTGCTTTTTAATACATTTTCAAGGTTTGTCATAACTTTTCTTCCAAGGAGCAAGCATCTTTTAATTTTATGTCTGCAGTCACCATCTGCAGTGATTTTGGAGCCCAAGAAAATAAAGTCTGTCACTTTTTCCACTGTTTCTCCATCTATTTGCCACGAAGTGATGGGGCTGAATGCCGTGATCTTAGTTTCTTGAATGTTGAGTTTTAAACCAGCTTTTTCAATCTCTTCTTTCACCTTCATCAAGAGGCCCTTTAGTTCCTCTTGACTTTCTACCATCAGGCTGGTGTCATCTGCATATCTGAGGTTATTGATATTTCTCCCAGAAATCTTGATTCCAGCTTGTGCTTCATCCAGCCCTGCATTAGTAATACATAAGAAATGTAATCACATGAAGAATAAAAATAGCAAAAATTCTAAATTCCATTCCAGGTTCTGACTTTAATCAGTTGTGGCAATGATACTTAATATTTTTTTTTCAGTATCCTTTCCCTAAAATAAGAATTCTGAAGAAGGTGCATCTGAAATTTTTCTATCTCTAAAATTCTGTGATTTATATAAAATCATTTTCCATATCTAGGATAAGTTTTAAATTAATATCTTGAGCACCTTCTCTCTGTGTGACATACACTGCGCTAGACACTGCAGTAAAGCAGTAAACAAAACATGTATTTCTTATCTTTTATTTGGAAAGATAAATATAAAACAATATATTAGTATTTACTATGTTAAGAAAGAAGAAAGTAAAAAAGAGAATTAAGAAACAGTGAAAGGGTGGGTTTTTAAATTAATTGGGCAAGGGAAGTTACACTTAGATAGTGATACATGAGAAACAACCTAGAAACAGCTAGCAAAACTGTTACCAGAGGAAGAACACTACAGGCAGAACAAATAAGTATGGAAGTCTTAAGTAGGAGTGTGACTGGCATATTTAAGGAATAGCAAAGAGGTGAGTGTGCCTGGAACACAGTGATGGAAAGAAAGAATAATGAGAAATGAGATAACATATGTTCTTGGACAAGGAGATGTTATGTAGTGCATTGTAGGGTGTTTTAAAGACCTAGCCTTCACTTTAAATAAGATAGGGACCACTGGAATGCTTTGAGTTCAAAACTAACAAGATCTAATGGTATCACTGTGAATGCTCTGTTAAAATGGATTAATATGGTGCAAGAACAATGGTCATTTAGGAGATCAGGAAAGTGAAAAAGTGAAAATGAAGTCACTCAGTCATGTCCGATTCTTTGCGACTCCATGGACTGTAGCCTACCATGCTCCTCCCTCCATGGGATTTTCCAGTGATCAGGGCTTTAATTCAAATGAGAGATCAAGGTCAGAGGCTGAAGCATGGTAACTTGGTCAGAGCAGTAGTAACAGAGGGATGAAAAGTGATTTAGTTCTAAATATATTTTAAAGTTACAGAATGTGCTGGTGGATCAGATAGAGGGTGTAGGGGGAAAAAGTGCATATAAGATTATATAATTACACAGATGTATGCTATGTAAATGGATACATCCTTCTGTAAAACACTTCAAGTACATATGCAATATGCACTTCTAATTTAAAGCTTTCATCTCTTAAACATTACTGATGGAGACAGATTGTAATGTTAACCTGTGAAAAGATTTTTTTCTGTAAATAAGTAAAGTGTGTTATTTACTTTTAACAATTTGGTTGTAATAAACTCATTTGTTACCTGCTTCCAAGTAGTATATCTCTATGTCTATATATGCATCAATATCTATGTCTATTTGTATCTAATTAGAGATAGAGAGGAATTTACTTTAAGCTCAAAATACGGTTTTGCAAAACTAAGTGACTGCTGAAATTAGAATTTCATTACCGTCATTCTGCTTTCCAACCATCAATGAAAAACCTTTCTGCCACTTAAGAGTCTCTACCTCTTAAACAAGTTCTTGTCCTCCTTTTACTGATAAGAATGCAAAACTGATCAATAGGTACAACTTCTGTAGAGTAAAGTTGATGTTAAAAATCTCAGCCATCACTATATAGAATTTTGCTAGTCTTTTATTAGGTTATTTGAGGAAATCTTCTCAGTATCTTCAGAGAATTTCATTTGTAGATTTAATAGTCCACATCTCTGGGAAAGTCTTTTTCAAATATTATGTGCTTTAAAAAGTATTATATAGATCCTATCACTAAAAAGAAAATATGGGGCTAATATCCTATCAATAGTTTTAGAAGCAGGAAATTCAAGCACAGTTTCAAAAGGGATAAAAAAACTGGCCTACAGTAATAATCATAGCACTTAAGATTTGTTCAATTTTTGATTATTGCTTTTACTTTACACCTGCTGTGTTCATACTGTGCAGCTCTGAGAATGCATTAGCTGCAAGCACTAGTACTTTCAGCAGGCCAGTTAACAACATATTCCAGTTACCAGGAGTCATCAGAACTCAGAGACAGTGTTAGCAAAACACAGTCATTGAGCAAGGCTAGAGAGTGCAAAAGAAATTTCAAGTCAATTTTTGGGAATGCACAGATACCTTTTATATCTATTCTTGTTAAAATTGTGCTTGAAAGGTTTTGGCCAGAGTACAAAGTGGATTTCCTTTTTTATTCTGTTGAGATGGAAAAAATGTTATTTTACAATAAATGATTTTAATTTTAAACTTGAAACATCCAGGATGATATGTTTTATTTGGATAAACAGGCACAAAATACATACACACCCATATACTTATGCACTCATTGCCACAACCTCCTGACCACCATCCTAAACAGTACTGTAGTTTTCCCTGGAATTCATTTGAAGTTGATATATAGAATTTTGCATTTCTTTTTGTAGTTGTGTTAATAAGGCCCATTAACAATAATTCAGTACAATGGTAAATTGCTTTACATTTCATTTGTGTGTATTTGAATTTATCTTCAGTGTTCTTTTTAGTCTGAAACATTTGACAACCACTAGTGGATATGATATGCTATGCAGAATATTTAAAATAAAAATCTTTCTCTACCCCCGAATTGTCATAATGAATGTGATTCTCAGTTAACTGATTCTTTTGGTTAAGTGCAATGATGGAGCACTTGGAAGATATGTTACCTAAAGCAACAGAAATTATATGAAAATGTGTAAAATAGTAGCTGTCTGGGGATTATTTTAATCATTTTCATTAGCAGGTCCCTAGGAATAAAACCTCGGAGAAGGCAATGGCACCCCACTCCAGTACTCTTGCCTGGAAAATCCCATGGATGGAGGAGTCTGGTAGGCTGCAGTCCATGGGGGTCACTAAGAGTCGGACATGACTGAGCAACTTCACTTTCACTTTTCACTTTCATGCATTGGAAAAGGAAATGGAAACCCACTCCAGTGCTCTTGCCTGGAGAATCCCAGGGACAGGGAGCCTGGTGGGCTGCCGTCTATGGGATCGCACAGAATCGGACACAACTGAATCGACTTAGCAGCAGCAGAAGCAGGAATAAAGCCTAAGGAAAGTTCATTTTCCTTTCTATATCCTTTCATTCATTTGTTGTTTCTTCCCCTATTTTATTAAATTTTATTCAGTGTCTTCTAAGCATTTTGACCATGGAACACTTTTTCTTTTGTTATACCTATCATTAATTTAAGGAATTAAGGGTCTTTAGTTAATACTTTAAAGTAACACTGTGTTGTAGTATATAGTTTAACTGGTGAGCTCTGCATTGGAGTTATTGGGTTACTGGTAAAGCTATTCTTTGACCACTGAGTTTAGCTGTTGCACTGTCTGGTTTTTCTTGGTTATGTGTGTGTGTGTGTGTGTGTGTTTTAATTTGTCATTTATTTCATAGTTGTTTAATATCTGCTGCTAGATGCTGGGAGTAAAAGTGGTGAATAAATAGACTTTATCCATATGTTCATAAAAATTAAAGTTGAGACAAAAAAATCTTGACACTAAAATGTTTCAAGAGACCATATCTGAGAGATAAGGTATGAGTCATAATTGTGAAACTGGAGGCTCTGATTCTTTAAAATGAAAGTGTGACAAGGGATACGGAAACAAAGATAAAGGTAGGGCTGTATAAAGTTGTCAGCATTGATGATATATTTTTGGAATATCACTCATCAACACTTTGTCACCCTTAGTGTGCCTCAATTGTGACTTGTTAATATTTAAGATATATAGTTTTGATTGTTAGAATTACATAAACCAACTCAATTATTTAAAAGAGTTTCATATGAATCTCAACACATTCACTTTTACAGTCAAGTGCTTGCATCCAACTTGGGCTTTTGCACCTAAGATAAAGCTTTCATTCTATCTTCCCTATCTCTTTCCTCACCATTGTAATGGTAGTCCAGCTGACTTCACTGCTCCCTCCCATTTAACAGCCCCTGGGGAATGAGGCTAGATCCAAGGAGCAGGTGATTTCACTGGGCATGTGGTTCGCGTAAGTTTTGTGGGCATATAAACTGGTGGTGCAGAAGCATGGGTTGATATAAGAACTAAACGGACCTTCTGTTCTGCTGACTCTGTGTTAGAGTAAGCATCACATGATTAAGTCGCTTGGGCCATAGATTTAGTCTCCATGTGTGCTAATTCACTTCAGTCATGTCCAGTTCTTTATGATCCTATGGACTGGACACTGCCAGGCTCCTCTGTCCATGGGATTCTCCAGACAAAAATACTTTAGTGGATTGCCATGCCCTCCTCCAGATCTTCCCAAACCAGGGATCAAACCCACATCTCTTAGGTCTCCTGCATTGGCAAGTGGTTTCTTTACCACTACTGCTGCCTGGGAAGTCCATAGATTTAGTCTGTATACTCTCAAACATATTTTGAAAACAAGAAAACTTAAAAGTCACTCATGAAAATTTCAATTTTAATTATAATCTTCAATTTGTTCAAAATTATCTTGCAGTAAATAAAGAAGTAAAACTCTTTGGGCATAAAATGATTTGAATGCAGTTTTTAGCATCTGCTTTTACCTGGCATCCAGTCAGATTTCTGTTAAGTATATGCCAGTTTTACCTTGGGGAGCCAGAGCTATCCCCTTGAAGTTACTCTTGACAGGACTATTAGTAAGTACCCATCCTCCTCTAAACAAGTGACTTGGGGCATATACTCCAAATTCATATATATTTAATTGAGAAGAAATAAAATTGCAGGTTGAGCTTAGTCTGGGAGAGAGAGTTAAAATTTTAAATAAAATAGTGAACAAAGCCATCACAGAAAAGCAAATATTTAAATAAATCCTTGAAAGAGGTAAGGAAGAAGCCATGAGAACATATGGGAAATTTCAGTGGCATTGAGATAGAATGTACCAACCATGCCCCAAAACTAGGCTCTTTGCAGAAAGCCATGGTAAGAAAAACAAAAGATGAGGCAGGGTATTGTAAAAACTTTGTATTTTACTTAAAGTTGGATGAGAGGTCACTGAGCAATTTTAGACAGAGGAGAGTTATAATATGACCTCTTCTTTAACAGGATTATTTGTATATTTTGAGGAAAGACCAAAAATAAATTTAAATGCAGAGCTACTAATTTCAGAGAAATAAAAATAATAATATGTTTTTCACATTTATCTAATCACTACTGGTTTTTATAATTTCTTCACATAAGTAAATATCACTTCATGCAAACTGATGGGGAAACAGAGGAAGCAGTGACAGACT
Source organism: Nanger dama (assembly GCA_917880005.1). Classification (NCBI taxonomy): domain Eukaryota; kingdom Metazoa; phylum Chordata; class Mammalia; order Artiodactyla; family Bovidae; genus Nanger; species Nanger dama. The sequence continues at coordinate 10,719,799 of CAKJTW010000017.1, forward strand.
TTATTTTGGGGAGACTCCAAAATTACTGTAGATGGTGACTGCAGCCATGAAATTAAAAGACGTTTGCTCCTTAGAAGGAAAGTTATGACCAGCCTAGACAGCATATTAAAAAGCAGAGACACTATTTGCCAACAAAGGTCCGTCTAGTCAAGGCTATGGTTTTTCCAGTGGTCATGTATGGATGTGAGAGTTGGACTAAAAGAAAGCTGAGCACTGAAGAATTGATGCTTTTGAACTGTGGTGTTGGAAACTCTTGAGAGTCCCTTGAACTGCAAGGAGATCCAACCAGTCCATCCTAAAGGAGATCAGTCCTGGGTGTTCATTGGAAGTACTGATGCTGAAGCTGAAACTCCAGTACTTTGATATCTACTTTCCAGTTACAGTGACTGTGGCTTTGGCAATAGACCTTTGGTCAATGAAACATAAACAGATGTGACTTTCGCCACATTTAAATACAAGCTTTAAGTGCACTTGTGTGTAGTTAGACAATCAATGCCACTTATTCTATCTTCAGGCTACTCTCATCTTCCATGAAGTCTGCATGCCACAGATAGTAGCTGTTCCTTCTTCCGTGATGCTAAAATAAAAGAATGTGAAGCCCATTCCCAGCTATATCACAACAAGGCAAAGTGAAAATGACTCAGTAGTGTCCAACTCTTTGTGAACCCATGGACTATACAGTCAGTGGAATTTTCCAGGCAAGAATACTGGAGCGGTAGCTATTCCTTTTGCCAGGGCGTCTTCCTAACCCAGGGATCAAACCCAGGTCTCCCACATTACAGGCGGATTCTTTACCAGCTGAGCTACCAGGGAAGTGAGGCCCCCAAAGTTTAGGAGAACCCAGTAGAAATGCAGGAACCCCTAATCATCCATAGAATGTAAACCAGAATAAATATTTGTGGCTGAAAATCAATAATATTTGTAAGACTGTTTGCTCTTTCATCAAAACTGTATAATGCAGGTTAAAATGGGAATAACACAGCCAAAGATATTGGTGGCTTAGGCCAGTATGATAGTAATAAGAATAGTAAAATTTTAGATATATTTTGAAGGTAGAGACAGCAGAATAGTGGGATAGTTCTTGAGAAAGAGAAGAATAAAGTTCATTATAAGTATTTGAACTTCTAGCTAGACTATGAATTTATGATCATAAAAATATTCAATTATATTTCAACTTACACAAAATCATTTCTTAATGTTGAAAGAAACTTTCAGTCACAAAGTGTATATTTAATCAGGTTATAATTTTGTAGATGACATATTTAGAAATATCTCTGTGTTGTGCTGTGCTTACTCACTCAGTTGTGTTCGACTCTTTGTGGCCCCATGGGCTGTAGCTTGTCAGGCTCCTCTGTCCATGAGGATTCTCCAGGCAAGAATACTGGAGTGGGTTGCCATGCCCTCCTCCAGCGGATCTTCCTGACCCAGGAATTGAACTGGAGTCTCCTGCATTGCAGGCTGAGCTACCAGTTGATCTACCAGGGAAGCCTAGAAATATCTCTGGTTTCATACTATAGCCTGTTCAGGGTTGAAAATTGTAGGTATCAAATCTCTATGGTATCAGATCCTAAAGACTAGATTTTAAAGAATTATAGAGCAGTCATATTTTATAAAGTATATGTTTATAATATACTTAAAATTAGATTTTTCATGCATAAATTATCCAAGGCTTTGTGTGCATAAGCAATATAAGCAATTTTAAGGCTACTCTGTGCTTTATAAAAAAAAAAAAAAAAGTTTTATAAAATCCTGTTATGTTTAGCATCTATGACTAGAAATGAAGACAATTTTAGTTCCTTTCTCTAGCTATGAAATAATATTTCCATGCCACATACACTTGATATTGCATCAGAGTAAGTTAGAAAATTGTGCTATTGTCTTTCTTCCACTTTTGTCCTTTGAAATACTTTATGAACAATATATAAATGAATGGGATGTCTTGGATATATTGTCATAAGATTAATAAGAAGCATAGGGTGTATTAAGAATCTTTACTTTCTCTACATTCTTATAACAAAACTCACTCAAAAATTTTTACTAATAGACCTATCATTTTATTCAGACATTATGTACGACAAATGTATTGACATTTAAATACATATGTATCCTGAAATAAACATTCATAAAATTAATATACCCTTTCCTAGTCATGTTTCTGAAAGAAATATCACTAAATCCATATTCCTAAAAGAAAGTTTCCCATGCCCCCCCAAAAAAAAATATTAGGACCTCTGTCATAGCACCATTGTGATTTCAGTGGTTTCTGTTTTCATATTCTATACAGGTATCTTTAATTTAGGCAGACAAAAATAGCTGAATATATTTCAAAATTTAGATTTCAGTAAGGGACACTTATTTTTCTAGAACCATCTGACTGTAGAGTAAGCCAAGTTCTTATTAAACAATTCTACTTTGTTTTTATTGAATTAAACAGTTCGTTGTGTCAAGTTTCTAGATATTGCTTTCCTCCTGGTCACACTGATCTATGCTGCTGCTGCTAAGTCACCTCAGTTGTGTCTGACTCTGTGCTACCCCATAGACGGCAGCCCACCAGGCTCCCCCCGTCCTTGGGATTCTCCAGGCAAGAACACTGGAGTGGATTGCCATTTCCTTCTCCACTGATCTATGCTAGTGATTTTCTAATCTGAACATCATCCGTTTCCTTGACTGATCAGTACAGTGATTGTAACAGTAGCAGAAAATTTCCAAAGACCCTGGCTAAGGTCATGAGAAAATATGCCCTTTGAGCCTATTATATTCACGTTGCTAACCACTTCTGACACTTCTGAAGATTACAGTAACAACTTCATATTGCTTACTTCAATATGTGGATATGTTTGGAATTATTAGGGTTTCCCTTGTGGCTCAGCAGTAAAAACGCACCTGCCAGTGCAGGAGATGTGGATTTTATTCCTGGATCAGAAAGATAGTCTAGAGAAGGAAATGGCAACCCACTCCAGTATTCTTGCCTGGAGGATCCCAATGACAGGAGCCTGGCAGGCTACAGTTCATGGAGTCACAAAAGAATTGTACATGACTTAGCAACTAAACAACAACAACAAATTCACTTTCTATGGAATAATTCATAATGATTGTAGAGATGGCTTCCTGGTGACTCAGACTGTAAAGAAACTGCCTGCAATGCGGGAGACCCGGGTTCAATCCCTGGGTCCAGAAGATACCATGGAGAAGAGAATGGCAACCCACTCCAGTATTCTTGCCTGGAAAATTCCATGTACAGAGGAGCCTGGAAGGCTACAGTCCATGGGGTCACAATGAGTCAGACACGACTGAGCAACTAACAGACATAGGCTAGTTAGTTTATGAGTGTCAGCATAAACCATTTTGTGGAAGCAGATGACTTCCACAAAAAAAAAAAAAAAAAGAGGTATTTTGCTGATAATGATTTTAAAAGGGAAGAAATGGAATCTTATTATTAACACATCCTAAGTCTCCTTCCATGGTATGTACTGTGCATACACTTACATGGATATTCCTTAAGTAAATACTGTGTATCTGATAGCTGTCATGAGCTTGAGTTTTCAAATGAGGCAGGTGATTGCATTTTAAAGATATTCAATAATTTTCCGTAAGTGCATAGTTTATCAATGGTAGTCCTCAGGTGTGAAAAGACCTAAGTCCAGAGCCTCAGCTTTTCTCAGTAAATGTTAGTATAAGGAGATTACAGTGCAACTCCCACTTTTTGATATCAGAAGAATCAGAATCACTCTATTGACTATTATAGTTTTTATTTTTATTTTTTCAGGCAAAAATCTATACAGCAAACAAAAACTTCTTCCCTGGGGATTATTTCTGGTCTGTAGCTATTGTATACTTTCTAAGGGTCTAAACATGAGAAGACATTTTATTTGTGCTAAGTGGTTTAGTTTTGGAGACATGGATAATGAGCACAGGCAAGACTAGGGAAAGACTGTCATTGTTGATTTTTCAGAAGGAACATTGATAGTGCCTTGCCAGCAGTTTGCCCGTAGCTCACAGCAGAAAGCAAACAGTCTCATAAGTTCAAATCCCAAAAACAGTTTGACAGCATAAATGGGAAAAGTCTTATGGCCAATGTTAAAAAGCATCTCCCTTTTGCATCCTGTGTGTGATTTTGTGATATATTTATTTTTTCAGTTTGCCTTCATTTCACAGCATCCTCATAAATAAAATTCATCTTTGCATTTGCTTTTTTTAATTCATAAAGCCACTTTAGAATATCATGATGAAGTTCTCTAATTCCCTCCCAGTGAAATATGAATTTCAGTGCAATTAACCTGTGAATGTTCAGCAATAATAACCATCGCTAATAGAGACCACTCTTCTTTTCCCCATTTCTATTTAGTACATCATGATACTTAAATTCAATATTTAAATTCAATGATATTTTCCAGTACATTTCATTTCCCCCAATACTATGGGGTATCACTCTTATCCCAAATTAGTTTTGCTCTTTATATATTGACCATCTGACATAACATCTTGGAATCAAGATAAAACTTTTGAATGAAAAAGAAAAGGTTCAATTTCTCTCTACTGATCATTTTGAAAGTAAATGATTACAAATAATATTTTGATATGTTTGTTTTTCTGTATATGTGGGTTAAATGTAGAGTTCTGCAGTTTTTGATCTTCAGTTTTGTACTTTTTGGTATGGCTAGCATGATACAGTTTTTATTTTTGTAAAGTTGATATTGGATGACATGACATTCAAGGCTATATTTTAATTATGTTATCTCTATAAATCAAGTGAAATATAACATTTAGTAGCTAGTCTGTGATTTCCCCAAATGGTCTAATGCTTTCTTATAGAATACTTCTCTTGTGGAAGAATTAAAATATAGTTGTTGTCCCCAAAGTTAATGCCTGTGGAAATGCTAAATAAAACTAATTCCTTTATTAAGGTATTATCAAAAAATTGTTATGTGTTGTGTGTATATTTCTTTAGAACAGCTTTTTCTATGATCTTTCATACAATTTGAGAAGCACTTTTATTTTCAGATTGACCTATATGAAGCAATTCAAATAATAGATCTCATAAAATTAATTAGTTGGCTTTAATGTTTGAGTGACTGAAATTTAAATAAATTGTTTTAACTTAATTGTATGTATTAATGTGCTCATCTATTAACTTTTCTCTACGTACTTTGTGTACCTACAAACAATCTGTAATTTTAGATAGTGGGACATAACAAAGATGAATTAGACACAGTTTCTGCCAAAAGACATGTATAACCATGATGAAACATTATATATAAGCCTGCAGAAAGTAAAAATCAGAGTACATTTGAATGAGAAAAACTCTCATACCTCTAAGCTTTTTAAATAAGTTAATATCAGTTTATTGGCTTTAAAGTGTGCTGAGTAAAATTATCTAGGAATGGAAAATGTCACTGGGGAAGAGAAAGTGGAGAAAAGTCTGTAATAATTGTCTACTTCAGAGAAGTTGTGGAAGAATGGCTGGCTTTCTCTAAGATGTTTTGACATTGTAAGAAAATGTATATTAATAGGCTAAAAGCTGTGAGACTTCTGTATTGTTTTCCAAATAAACTGAAAAACAGTGCAAGGCATTTTATCTTTATTACATGGATTCAGCAAGAAATGCTTAGAAATTAAGCATCCTAATAGTTTCTGTTCTTGAGAATCAGGAAACTTGAGATATTCAAGCTTTATGTTTCTGGATTGATTGTTTTTCCTTCTATATGGCACTTCTAGGAAGCTGTTCTGGTGTGATGAATTTTCTTAAGGAAAAACGTTTTATAAATGAATGTAGAAAGTCAAGAATGAAAACAAGAAGAGAAATAGAACTGCTTCACTAGAAGTTTGCTGGGACAGGAAAATGTCCAAAAACTAGAGGAAACGATAGGAGAGATTATAAATTTGTCTGATGATTTTCTGGTTATTCATTTACTTCCTTAAGACTTTAGAGACCTTCTACTGAGAAAAAAACAATCACACTCAATGAAGATAAAATGAACTCATTTTCAGAGTGCTTCTCAGTCTTCTAAAGTCCATTCATGCTTCAAGGGACCATGTTTAAAACTTCAAGTTAAAAAAGCCTGTGGGTAGAAGAAAGAAAAAAAAAGCAAAAAGAAAATTATATAAAATGTAAGGGGCGGCAAAGCAGTAAAATATATTCTGGGTGAGTGCAAAGAGAATTGGCTGAGAAGAAATATATAGTTTGTGGGGGGGATGCAGAAAGAAAGAGTACGATAAGACACAGAGAAAAAGGTAAATATATTGAAAGTATTACAGAGGTTTAAAAATAAAAATTCATAGAGACAGCAGGAAAAGCTTTTGGAAATGGACTAATTGGTAGTATTACTTGTAATAAGACTTTATATATATATATATTCCAGGGCTTCCCTGGTGGCTCAGTGGTTAAAAAAAAAAAAAAATCCATCTACCAATGCAGGAGATGCAGGTTTGATCCTAGGTTGGAAAGATCCCCTGGAGGAGGTCATGGCAACCCACTCCAGCATTCTTGCCTGGAAGATTCCAAGTGCAGATGAGTTTGGCAGGCTACAGTCCATGAGGTCATGAAACAGTTGGACATGACTTAGCCACTAAACAACAATAAATACATATTCCACTACTACAGGGGGCAGCATAGATTATAAAATATCATTTGACAATATTCAAGAGAAGGATAATTAGAACAAAGGTGAAAATGGTAATTCCTGAATCCCTTCAGACTCATCAAAACTTCACAATTCCAAACGGGAGAGAAATGTGTATTATGAAGGAAATATAGGTATAGAAAGTTATCTTAGACTTCAAATCAAGTTTTTAAGTCATCCAAACAAATCTCTTCTAAGGGGTGATAGATCTAAGATTACTTTTAAATTACTTTTAATCAAAATATACCATGAAGGCAATTTTTAAGAATCAAATAATATTAAAGTAATTTTAGTGGCTATTGTAATAAAACATTATTACTGAAAGATGAGGAAAATTAGAGAGAGACTTTGTAGCAATCCTTTTAATATTATTTGGATAATATCTGCATAATATCTAAAATTACCACTTTTAAACATGGAGCATTAATATATGTCACTGCCCATTTGCTTCTTTTATGAAATTTACTGAGTCCTAAGTCCTATTACTTCTTGTTTAAGTAAAAAGATTAGATTTTATACATTTGTAAAAGCTAATTCCTTATTCCATGGAATATACTTTCCAGGTTTTTGTTGTTGTTCTTGTTCTTGAAAAGGTTGGCAAACACAGAAGTGATTATGCTGTCCATCAGCCCTCAGAATATCTGTATCTTGTCACACAAATACAATCTGGAGAGGTTAACTTCTATGCCTGGTACATGTGTTTCATACTGGGATCTCTTTTTATTTTCATACTGGTGGTTCCCTCTAATTCTTCCCTATACTCTATTTATTTTCTATATTTCATATCTTTCTCTGTCCTGATATACTCTTTCATTTGTTGGTGGATATTATCCACAGTCCACTCTTTTTCACGGATATTATCCATTTCATGGATATTATCTACTCTTTTTCATAGATAACAGTATACAAATATTTATAGACTTTACATGTCTGAAAATATATTTACTCTACTCTAAATCTGATTAATAATTTAGATGGATTTAAAATTCTAGATTAAATTTTTTTCCTGAAGAGATAGAGTGCCATTATTCCATTGTCTTTTTGTTATGTTTTACTTTCACAACTCAATTGTTTTACCTTCAATATTCTATTCAGAAAGCCCAAAGTCATTCTGATTTTTGAAACATTGCATCTTCTCTAGAATTTCTGCTTAAAGAGAATAATCTGTTGTTTTAGCCTCTGTTTTAGGGAAGATTTAATTTTATACATAGCTATATGCAACCAATGTGTACATTCAGTATGGAAAACATGTCTTGCAATTATAAGATGCTTTTCACTTTTTACATCTTTTAAAATGCTCACATGATTTTGCACACTTATTCAACTAATATGTTAATGTTTACTGTTGCATTTTAATATTTCACAGAGTCGTACACTACTGAGTAACTGAACTGAACTGTTGCATTTTACATATTAAATGAAGCTTGCATTCAGTTCAGTTCAGCTCAGTCGCTCAGTCATGTCCGACTCTGAGACCCCATGAATCGCAGCACGCCAGGCCTCCCTGTTCATCACCATCTCCCGGAGTTCATTCAGACTCATGTCCATCCAGTCCATGATGCCATCCAGCCATCTCATCCTCTTTCATCCCCTTCTCCTCCTGCCCCCAATCTATTTTTAAATGTGTTTGTGTTTATTTGGCTAAATTTTTCATATTTTTGTAAGGTAGAACTTAAGCCATCAATTTTATAATCCTCATTTAATATGCTTAGCATTTAAAGCTAAATATTTCCATTTAAGCCTTGTTTTAGCTTCACCACAAGAGGCTTTGATATGATGTATTTTCATGCTCATTTGGTTCAATTGTATCATTTTGTTTGAACTGTTTGCAGCATTAATATTTCATAAAATTATCAATATGTCTGCAAATAAATCTACTATTATTTTGTATAATCATTTATTTGTCTTTGCAGTGTTGAATCATTTTCCTTTCTTTTCCTTGAATTTTAAAATCATTTTTAATATATAGATCTCTCTTTTCAAGTCTACATATTGTCAATATTGTATCACCATGTAAAATCTTGAAAAATACCATCTTTTTAAGCTCATTTATCCGTTTCAATTTATAGTTTGTCTCAGTGTTAATGTTGTTGTTCAGTTGCTCAGCCATGTCTGACTCTGCGACCCTATGAACTGTAGCACAACACATTTCCCTGTCTGTCACTAACTCCCTGAGTTTGCACAAACTCATGTTATCAAGTCAGTGATGCCATCCAACCATCTTATCCTCTCTAGCCCTCTTCTCCTCTTGCCCTCAACCTTTTCCAGCATCATAGTCTTTTCCAGTGGGTTGGCTCTTCACATCAAGTGGTCAAAATATTGGAGCTTCAAGTTCAATATCAATCTTTGCAAAAATTATTCAGGGTTGATTTCCTTTAGGATTGACTGGTTTGATCTCCTTGCTGTCCAAGGGACTCTCAAGATTCTTCTCCAGCACCACAGTTCAAAAACACCACTTCTTTGGCACTGAGACTATTTATGGTCCAACTCTCACATCTATACATGACTACTGGAAACACCATAGTTTTGACTATATGGACCTTTGTTGGCAAAGTAATGTCTGCTTTTTAATACACTGTCTAGCTTTGTCACAGCTTTTCTTCCAAGGAGCAATTGTCTTTTAACTTCATGGCTGTAGTCACCATCCACAGTGATTTTGGAGCCCAATAAAGGAAAAGCTGTCACTCTTTCCACTTTTCCCCCATCTAGATGCCATGAAGTGATGTGACAGGATGCCATGATCTTCGTTTTTTTGAATGTTGAGTTTTAAGCCAGCTTTTTCACTCTCCTCTTTCACCTTCATCAAGAATCCCTTTAGTTCCTCATTACTTTCTTCCGTTAGTATGGTAACATCTGCATATCTGAGGTTGTTGATATCTCTCCTGGCAATTTTGATTCTAGTTCGTGAGTCATCCAGCCTGGCGTTTTTGCATGATGTGCTCTCTGGTTCTAATTGTTGCTTCTTTTCCTGCATACAGATTTCTCAGGGAGACAAGTATGGTAGTCTGATATTCCCATTTCTTTAAGAATTTTCCACAGTGTGTTGTGATCCACACAGTCAAAGGTTTAGTGTAGTGAGTGAAGAAGACTTAGATTATTTTTTGGAATCCCCTTGCTTTTTCTATGATCCACCAGATGTTGGCAATTTGATCTCTGGTTCCTCTGCCTTGTCTATATCTATCTTGTACCACTTTATAATCTTTCTTTTATTTTTGAAAATTCAAAGATTCAAACACTGTTTGTTTCTTATAATGTTCCTATCAGAAGGTTCTTATATACTGTAATCTGTTAATTGATTTATCTTAGCAAGAGGTTAATTTAAGAAACTTTTAGGTGATATTATACTCAAAGGTAATTGATTATCTGAAAACTATATGTTCATAAATTACTCATCCACAGCAGGAAATTTCCAGAGCTTCTATTTTCTTCAGCCTCCATATCTAGCTTCTACATATATCTTCCTACCTCTCAAAGAAGCTCACAGAACCACTGTTTTGCATCACTTCACTTTGGTTGGTTGGTGTTCTGGTTTTTGGTTTTACTTCCTGCCTTCCTCCTAGGATTTAAAACCAAAACGGACTGAGCTTGAGAACAAAAAGCAAACTAGGACAAAGTACAACTCTTTTCCTTATATTAGAAATTAAAATTTCCTTATGGTTAAATGTGTAATATAGTTATTATAAATTGTATGAATAGATAGTTCCCTTCCAAATTCATTTCAGTGACTTCCCTTGTTGCAGAGCACAGGCTCTAGGCACATGGGTTTCAATTAATGTAGCAAGTGGGCTCTAGAGCACAGGCTCAGTAGTTGTGGCACACAGGTTTAGTTCCTCCACAACAAGTGGATTTTCCCAGATAAGGGATCGAACCCACATTCCCTGCATTGGCAGGTGAATTTTCAACCACTGCACCGCCAGAGAAGCCCATATATTTATTTTTAATATGATACTACTTTGTAATTGCTGGTCTTTTCAGCGGCTAATTTCCCTATGTATGATTGTTTATTCTTGAGTTGCAATCTGTCCAGAGACAGTTTACTAAGGCATACTAAGAACAAATCAAGAATTGGGAAATATGTCTAGTTTGAATTCTATTATGGTTTAGAAATGGCTGTTTAAAAGATCAGAATTCATGGATGTCAGTGATTTTGCCTATTATATAAAAACAATCTTTAACATGTTACATTTCAGTATCAAACTAGAGAAAAGTATATCAGGTAAGCATCTCTCAAACTGTTAGTTCCAAACCAGTGTTGGGAAGGTATTGTACTGTAACTATTTTAATCAGATTTAGTATTGAATTAGAAAAGTGTTTGAACTCAAGACCCTTTCTTTTCCAAATTACATAGTTTTAATGGTGATTCATCTTTTAATTAAAGGTTTAAGCAATTTATCCTCAACAATATGGTAACTATTAAGATTAATCATAACTTGTAATAGCTTTTAAATTAACAGGACTTTTCATTTTAACAAATCTTTGTGCAGTAGGGCAAGAAATAATTACATTTTATTTCTCTTAAATGTGTTAGTAATTAACATTTCTAATTTTGTATGTGAAATAAATGCTTTGATTTAAATATAAAGGAACATTAACAAAGACTGCACATGCTATAATTTAAACTGAAGTTATAGGATATATTTATTCATTTGTTAACATTAAACTTTTTTCTTAAAAATGTGACTTTCTTGTGATGATGATCATCTTTTCTGGTGATGATAGAATTTTCCTGATAAAGATACTCTTCAGAGTATCTTCTAGAAACTGATGTTACAAATTCTGATATAAACTAAGATAGAAAAGTGCAAATGATAACCAAAAAACATAGATGTGGACAGGTTCAGAGCATGTTTCAGTACAGAGAACTAGAAACATCTTATATACATTTTAGAAGATAGTTTCTGGATCAAAGTTCCTAGACACATTTTTAGATAATAACACTACAGTATGAATTATAGGCCACGCCATATCCCATCACTGGAAAAGCTATTATATATTACTGAATGTCATCTTAGGGTTTTTGAGTATAGTTTTCTATAATTACTAATCAGAAGTACAGTATGTCAAGCCAATAGAAACTAAATTTTACTCATATGGCAAGTTATGATGAACATGATGTGTTGAGCCATGTCCAACTCTTTGCAACCCTATGGACTATAGCTTTCCTAAGCAACCAAAAATAAGGTTTACAGTTTTCAGTGTATTCACTATCAAAAATGCACAAATTAAATATCTCTAAGTTTGAAAAATAAATTATATTTTTACCTGACAGCTTTAAATGACATTTCTGATTAAAATAGTCAAAATAATTAAATTATCTGGTTTCCTTTTTTATTCTTCAGTTCAGTTCAGTTCAGTTCAGTCACTCAGTCGTGTCTGACTCTTTGCGATCCCATGAATTGCAGCACACCAGGCCTCCCTATCCATCTTCAACTCCTGGAGTTCACTCAAACTCACGTCCATCGAGTCAGTGATGCCATCTCAGCCTTCTCATCCTCTGCCATCCCCTTCTCCTTCTGCACCCAATCCCTCCCAGCATCACTGTCTTTTTCAATAAGTCAACTCTTCTCATGAGGTGACCAAAGTACTGGAGTTTCAGCTTTAGTATCATTCCTTCCAAAGAACACCCAGGACTGATCTTGTTTAGAATGGACTGGTTGGATATCCTTGCAGTCCAAGGGACTCTCAAGAGGCTTCTTACACCACAGTTCAAAAGCATCAATTCTTCGGCGCTCAGCCTTCTTCACAGTCCAACTCTCACATCCATACATGACTACTGGAAAACCATAGCCTTGACTAGACGACCTTTTTGGCAAAGTAATATCTCTGCTTTTGAATTCTTAGTCAAATTAGAATACATTTTCAGCAACAAACACAATATTCTATACATCATAATTTTAAAAATTACTCAAATTTTTTTCATTTCTAAGTCTACACAAAATGCAAAGTTATTTCATTTTTATAGATTCAGAATCAGTCGAAATACGAATCACAATGCTTTTTCATGACTTTTGGGAGAAACCATTTAAGTTATAAAAATAGAATCAGAGTAAAAATGTCATTCATGTCAACATTTGGCTTATAGGCTCACACTCTGTCTTCTTAACATTTCTGGGTTTATTGCCAATAAAAGAAGAGAGTTTAAATATAAAAGCATAAAGTGCCGTAGATAGGCTTATCTGAAAGATTCTAGTATAACTGCTCCAACTGTTTAAAACTCAAATGTTTCCCTCAACATTTCATCCCAACAAGGCCAACCAACAGAATCAATCTGCTCAAATAATTCATTAAATCTAGGGGGAATAAAGTCAGATGAGGTTTTGCCACAAAAAAAATGAAATGATTTGTTGTTTGAATTTGCTTTCATTTCATCTTTTGCTGTAGCATGATGGAGAATATAATAAGGTTAAATGTTAAAAGCCTTGTATAATAGTAAAAAAATTAAAACATGTTTTTAAGATTAATAACCTTATATTCTAAAATAATAAATTATTCAAATAATTATAATGGATAGTAAATAACTTGGAGTTACATATCAGAAAAGAAGTTAAAAATTTTAGTTAGATGATAAGTAAAACAGGACCTTGGCCTGGTATACTATCATCCATTAGAGTATATACTAGAAATAAAAAAAAAAAAAACACAGAAACGTTATTTCCTTTGACTTGCTTTTTCTATCTGTTTATAAAATTTACAATCATTTCATCTCTAAAGCTACTTATATTTGCATATTTTAAATTGATAATGCCCATGATTAGTTTTAGCAATGAATGTGGATTAGGAGAATGGGGGATATATAATGAGAGATTAAAACAATAAAATAAATATTCTTGCTACTCTTCCCATTGAGGTAACAATTAAGAGTTCATTTTCCATCTTCTAGAAACTGGTGTGACTTTAGTGACTTGTTAGATCCTCATTAGGTTAATAGAATATAGTGAAGACTAGGTACTCATTCTACAATTAAATCAAGGATTCATAAGACACTCTCCTTTTGAACCACCACGAATGAAGTGCAGTGATCCTGAGACCCTAATGGAGAATTCCAGAGGCCATTTCAGGTCTACTACTGATCAAGTCACAAGACTCTCATTTTCTAATACTGGAGTCTCCCCACCCTCCCATTCCATTTTATTTGATTCTTATTCATTGTGTTTCTCTATTAATAATAAGCATCTATTCATTCATGTCCACATCTTTTCTAATTAGGTCACTTAACATAATAAATATAGCTCTTAAAAAATTGAAGCATAATTGCTTTACACTGTTTGATTAGTTTCTGCTATTAAAAAAAAAAAGTGAATCACCTACCTGTACATATACATCCCCTCCAACCCCTCCTCCAATCCTACCCCTCTAGGTCATCATGAATTACTGAACTCAGCTCCCTGTGCTATACAGCAGCTTCTCAGTGATTATGTATTTTATACATGATAGTATTTTAATATCATTATCTGATAGTGTGTTACCGTTCAACTCTGAATCAGGTTCTTTTATTCCTTTGTTTCTTCTCAATTTGTTGGATAATTTTCTCCTGATTTTGTTATTGATCTCACAAAAATTATGCTATCTTAATTAAATGCTGAACATTATGTGTAAAACTAAATTCTGAGGTAAATAGTATCTGCATCTTGAAATTAGCATGCCTTTTCTCTCAGAACATTAAAGTGGGATTTACACACTTAACAATGAATGAAGTCTATTAAAGTTTTCTTTTACTATGACTAAACTACCCTGGAGGCTCAGACGGTAAAGTGTCTGTCTACAATGCAGGAGACCTGGGTTTGATCCCTGGGTTGGGAAGATCCCTGGAGAAGGAAATAGCAATCCACTCCAGTTCTATTGCCTAGAAAATCCCATGGACAGAGGAGCCTGGTAGGCTACAGCCCATGGGTTCACAAAGAGTCAGACACGACAGAGCGACTTCACTTTCACTTTACTATGATTATGGTTAATATCAGTAAACCCAATCATCAGATTCCTCGTGGCAAGCTTCCGTCTCCTTACATGTGTACAGTAAGGATTTTGGTGTTTGAGAGCTCCTCTCAGTTTTAGTTCCTCTAACATTAACATTTAGCCAACGTTGTCTATGGGCACTTCAGAGGTGAGCTCTCTCCATGCTCCTTCTCCTCCCTGTCCTCCTTGTTGTTTTTCAGTCTCCAAGTCATATTGGACTCTCCCAGTCCTCATGGACTGCAGCACTCCAGGCTTCCCTGTCCCTCACCATCTTCTGGAGTTTACCCAAGTTCATCTCCTTTGAATCAGTGATGCCATCCAATCATCTCATTCTCTGTCACCCTCTTCTCCTCCTGCCTTCAATCTTTCCCAGCATTAGGGTCATTTCTAATGAGTCAGCTGTTCCCATCAGGTGGAGCTTCAGCTTCAGCAACAGTCCTTCCAAAGAGTATTCAGGGTAGATTTCTTTTGACATTGACTGGTTTGATCTCCTTGCTGTCTAAGGGATTTTCAAGATTCTTCTCCAGCATCACAGTTTGAAAGCATCAGTTCTTTGATGCTCTGCCTTCTTTATAGTCCAGCTTTCACATACATACATGACTAGTGAAAAGACTGCAGCCTTGACTATATGGACCTTTGTCGGCAAAGTGATGCCTTTGCTTTTTAAAACACCTGTCAAGGTTTGTCATAGCTTTCCTGCCAAGAAGCAATTGTCTTCTAATTTCATAGCTGCAGTCACCATCCACAGTGATTTTAGAGTACAGGAAGAGGAAATCTGTTACTGATTCCACCTTTTCTCTTTCTAATTACCATGAAGCATGCCATGATCTTGAGTGAGTGAGTAAAAGTCACTCAGTTTTATCTGACTCTTTGCAACTCCGTGGACTATAGCCCTCCAGGCCCCTCTGTCCATGGAATTCTCTAGGTAAGAATATTGGAGTGTGTTGCCAGTTCCTTCTCCAGGGGATCTTCCTGACCCAGGGGTTGAACCCAGTCCCCTGCATTGCAGGCAGATTGTTATCATCTGAGCCACCAGGGAAGCCCATAATCTGTTTCTTTGTAGGTTTTTTTTTTTTAATTGAGTTTTAAGCTCACTTTTTCACTCATCTTCTTCACCCTCATCAAGAGGCTCTTCTATTTCTAACATTAGAATTGTAGACTTCTTTATTAGAGTCGTGTCAGGGGTGAGAGGTGTCCATGTCAGGAGCAAGAGGTGTGGTTCTGGCTCAGCTTTCTGAAGGTAACTTTGCACCTGAGCCAAAAGTATGGACAGATTCTCAGCATTTTTGATCCTTTGAATGATAACCAAACTTTCCTTTATATTTTCAGTTGATTTTGAATATGAATTCTCTTAAACTCTCTCAGTAGAAAAAGATCCATGATTGGTAGCCATGGAGTATCTTGAGTCTAAGATGCCTTTTTACTTTTCCTTCAGGAAGAAGAGGCCTTATTTTTCCTACCTTTACCTAACCCAAAATTGTCTTTGCCTTTACATGGGTAACAGCTATGCTGTCTTTCTTTGTGTCATTTAAGGTTCCAATAAAGGTATGAGGAAACAAGTGTTGATATGTGCTGTGTCCCCACAACCACAGATCATACCCTGTATACTCGCTATTATCAATAGATAGGGGCTTTTTTCAGTCTTTTCTCCTGCCTCCAGTATTTTCTGTAAGTATTCAAGTAGAGATGTGTATAAAAATGCTTTAAGAATAGGACCAATTCCATTTGGGTATGTAGCCCCCAGCTATTGCAAAATGCCATGCTATCCATATACTTGGCCTCTTAGTGAAATTTTGCTGACTTCTCATCTAGTAATAGTGAATTGTACCTCTTCTGCCAGTGCTTTACAATAGTTGATAAAGTTTATGCACCCTTACTGTTTTGTACTTTTTCCTCTTTGAAATTCGTATTACTTGGTTGCTTTGTACTCTCAACTTCACAACGGATTCAATGAAGTTATTATTTTTAATGTATCCGGATTTTTTCATTGTTTTGGGGAAAGCAATGTTCTTTAAAACTTTGTTATCCTAGGTGGAAATGAAAGTCCAGTAGCTTTGCTTTTATTCTGAAACTACTTATGAATCTTATAAGATTGAGCAAATGAGTATATATGTGATGTTGTTAAAGCCAGAATTCTCACTGCAAAGCAAGGGGGAGGCAAGTAACGACCTTCTAGGAATGGAATCATGACTCATTGCTGAGGATTTTTCCAGAAAGATGTAAATTATCAAAGGAGCAACAGTGTGGCAACCTTTTTAATACCTAGAATTATGTACTTTATGATGCTTTAGGATTTCATAGTATTTAATAATGAGACTCATTGAAAGTAATACTTAACATTAACATAATGTTGGAGAAAATAAGCCATCTCTTACATACCAGTCCTCAATATTTCCTTGACTACCAGAAATAAATGATACAATTTATCAAAGCAAATAATTATAAGATGAACATATCTTATTGAATAAAATGTAAGTCATTTTTCCTGGTGTGACTGGGGAGTCAAAGTCTCCTACTATTATTGTGTTACTCTCAGTTTCTCCTTTTATGTCTGTTAGTTTTTGTCTTCTTTATTGGGGTGTTCCTATGTTGAGTGTGTAGATATTTACAATTGTTATGTCTTCCTCTTGGATTAATCCTTTGATCATTATGTAGTGTCCTTTGGTATCTCTTGTAGTATTTTTTATTTTAAGGTCTATTTTGTCTAATAAGAGGATTGCTACTCCAGCTTTCTCTTGCTTCCCATATATATGGAATATATTTTTCCATCCTCTCACTTTCTGTCTATATGTGTCTTTGGATCTGAAGTGGGTTTCTTGTAGACAACATATACATGAGTCTTGTTCTTATATCAATTCAGTCAGTCTGTGTTTTTTGGTTGGAGCATATAATCCATTTACATTTAAAGTAATTTTTGATATATATGTTCCGATTGCCATTTTCTTAATTATTTGGGGTTGATTTGGTTGATCTTTTTATTCAATCATATTTCCTGAATATATAAGTCCCTTTAACATTTGTCATAATGCTGGTTTGGTGGTACTGGATTCTCTTAACTTTTGTTTGTTTGAAAAACTTTTTATTTCTCCATCAATTCTGAATGAGATCCTTGCTGGGTACAGTAATCTTGATTATAGATTTTTCACTTTCAGTACTTTTTTTTTATAGTTTTTTTTTAATTACAATACTGTATTTGTATTTGTTTTGCCATAGATTGCCATAGTACTTTTAAATATATCCTGCCATTTCCTTCTGGCCTGCAGAATTTCTGCTGAAAGATCAACTGTTAAATATGTGGGGTTTCACTAGTATGTTACTTGTTGCTTCTCTATTGCTGCTTTTAATATTCTTTCTTTGTGTTTAGTCTTTGTTAATTTGATTAGTATGTGTCTTGGTGTGTTTCTCCTTGGGTTTATCCTATATGGGACTCTTTGTGTCTCTTGGACTTGATTGACTATTTCCTTTTCCATGTTGGGGAAATTTTCAACTATTATCTCTTCAAAAATTTTCTCATACCTTTCTTGTTCTCTTCTTTTACTGGGACCCCTATAATTCAAATGTTGGTGCATTTGACAGTGTCCCAGAGGTCTCTGAGACTATCTTCAGTTCTTTCATTCTTTTACTTTATTCTGCTCTTCAGAAGTAATTTCCACCATTTTATCTTCCAGCTCACTGATTCCTTCTTCTGCTTCAGATATTCTGCTATTGATTCCTTCTAGAGCTGAAACTCCAATACTTTGCCCACCTCATGTGAAGAGTTGACTCATTGGAAAAGAACCTGATGCTGGGAGGGACTGGGGGAGGAAGAGAAGGGGATGACAGAGTATGAGATGGTTGGATTGCATCACCGACTCAATGGACATGAGTTTGAGTGAACTCCAGGAGTTGGTAATGGACAGGGAAGCCTGGTGTGCTGTGATTCATGGGGTCACAAAGAGTCAGACATGACTGAGTGACTGAACTGAATTGAGAGTATTTTAAATTTCAGTAACTGTGTTACTTGTCTCTGTATATTTATTCTTTAATTCATCTAGGTCTTTGTTAAGTGATACTTGCATTTTCTCCATTTTATCATCTTTACAATCATTATTCTAAATTCTTTTTCAAGTAGTTTGCCTATTTCCTCACATTTGTTTGGACTTCTGTGTTTCTATTTTGTTCCTTCACTTGTGTAATTTTTCTCTGCCTTTTCATTTCATTGTATTTTAACTTATTGTGTTTGAGGTCTCCTTTTCCCAGGCTTCAAGGTTCAATTCTTTCTTCTGTTTGGTTTCTGCCCTCCTAGGGTTGGTCCAATGGTTTGTGTAAGCTTCATGTAGGGTGAGATTTGTACTGAGTTTTGTTTGTTTTTCCTCTAAAAGACCAAGTGAGGTGGTAATCCTGATGATTGGGTTTGTATTTTTGTTTTGCTTATTGTTTAGATGAGATGTCCTGCCCAGTCCTCTGTTACTGGTGGTTGGGTGATCCTGGGGCTTGTATTCAAGTGGTTTCCTTTGTGTGAGTTCTCACTATTTGATATTTCCTGAGTTATTTCTCTGGTAGTCTAAGGTCTTGGAGTCAGTGCTCCCACTCCAAAGGCTCAGGACATGATCTCTGGTCAGGAACAAAGACTCCACAATTGGTTTGTTATGGCATTAGGTGAGATTAAAACAAATACCCAAAAATGAGTGATCAAAGATGAACCCCAGACAAATGGCAGTTATAAAATCAGGCAAATAATAATTAAAATAATGGAATATACACATATACATATACAGCCATGAGCAAAGTCAAAATGATCCAACACAAATAAAGTATGGTAGATTGACCCAACAAACAAAGGAAATAAAATATTATATCTACCAGTTAAGAACAAAACTGACTAAAGCACATATTGGAAAATAAAACTAAAGCAAGGTGCCAAGTAGGGAATAAAGCAATGAAAACAAATCTAACAAATATGTTGAAGGGAAAGGAAAGAAAGCAAAGAATAAAATAATAGATATGCAAAGTTATATAGAGGTAGATGAAGATGATTTATATACATTAAAGATTAACTTCAAGGAGAAAAGAGTAGGAAAGGCAAACAAAGGAATAAATGTGGAAAAAATGTAACAAGTTAAAAATTAAAATTATAAAAAGAGAAAAGGCAAGGAAAAAATGGAAGAAGAAAAAAGAGAGAAAGAGAAAGAGAGAAAGGAAAATTCCACAGAACTGTAAAAGCCCAACCTAGAGGCAGAGGTTTATAACAACAGTAGAAAGTGTGACTGAATACATACACACATTTATATACATTAAAGATTAGCTGCAGGGGGAAATAACAGCAAGAAAAGCAAACAAAGGAATAAAAGTAGAAAAAAATAATAACAGATTTTTTTAAAAGAGAAACAAAGGAAAAAATGGAAAGGAAACCTCCACAGAACTGCAAAAGCCCAATATAGAGGTAGAGGTTTATAACAACAATAAAGACATTTGACTGAAGAGGTGGGGGAATTTCAAAGCTTAATTAGATTTCATAGTGCCAGTAAAAGAGAAGGAAATGGCAATCCTCTTCAGTACTCTTGCCTAGAAAATCCCATGGACGGAGGAGCCTGGTAGGCTGCAGTCCATGGGGTCGCTGAGGGTCGGACACCGCTGAGCGACTTCACTTTCACTTTTACTTTCATGCATCTGAGATGGAAATGGCAACCCACTCCAGTGTTCTTGCCTGAAGAATCCCAGGGACAGAGGAGCCTGGTGGGCTGCCGTCTATGAGGGTGCACAGAGTCGGACACGACTGAAGTGACTTAGCAGCAGCAGCAGCGGCAGTGCCAGTAAAATCAAAAACAACAAAGGTGGAGAAAAAGAAAAATTTCAAAATATTCAACAGGATAAGTCAAAATATCAGATTAATAAATGTTTTCTATTGAGTCACTGCTGTCAGATTCCTTTCCTTTGCTGGAAGTCACAGTACACCTGCCCTCCCTAAATTGCCCTCCAACACTGTGCTGATCTTTGTGCCTGCTGGGAGGGCAGCTCAGATTCTAATCTAGTCCTCCTCCTGTGTGCTCTTGTGATAGCTTACTGTGAATGGTGTTGGACTTGTGATCCTCGAGGAAGATTTAGCTTCAGGACCAGGGTCTAGGCTTGATCAGTCGGAACTGTGTAGCAGAGTTTTATCAAAGTATGAATTGGGACAGAGAAAGCTTCTGACATAGACATCAGAAGGGGGGTGGAGCATGCCTCCCTCACTAGTCTTAGTAAGGGAATTATATATTTCTAAATTAATTATTACAATTAATCAAAAGAATGTCTCAAGGTTGTAAAGATCTTACTAGACCCACTACCATAATATACATTTTAAGATAATAGGATTAGCCAGAATGTTTTCAGGAAGGAGAAACAGGTCCTCAAGAAGGATACTTTTTATTGTTATATAATCCTTACTGAGGAATGTAGAAAAAAAGTTTGTCCTTTCCTCCTACTTGAGAATTCCAGACTCCTATTTCCTCCTTCAGAACCCCAGATCCTTTTTTTCCTCCTCAGGGACCCCAGACTTCTTATCAACCTGCCTAGGAATTGACTCTCATTGCCCCCTTTTCTTTAGGAGAATTATGTTGCCTAGGAAAGGGGCATCAGGTTTGTTCCGTAGCTACTTCCTGCTGTTGATAGGCATCATACCTAAATTGTCGAGGCAACATATTCTCCTAACCCTTATAATGAAGTTCTCTTATCCAGGGGCCCCAAGTAGTAGTTGAAGAAGTTACTGCAGTCACAGAAGTTTAAGCAACCATTTGTAACTTAAAAGCCTTCATGCGACTAGAAACAAATCCAGCTACACAGTTACTGATGCAGGGAGCAAACAGCAAAAACAGAACAATCATGATTATTGCAATTAAGATAGTTTTCCACCATGAAGAACTAGTTAACGTCTCCCAAAGTGAGGCAACTGAGGCTTAAGGAGTGTCCATAGCCTGAATCATTTTGATCATGTGTTTAGTAAAGTGAGTAACATTAGTGCTTATATTGGGTGTATATGCATGAAAGTGAAAGTGAAGTCGCTCAATCGTGTCCGACTCTTTCGACTCCATAGACTGTAGCCTACCAGGCTTCTCCATCCATGGGATTTTCCAGGCAAGAATACTGGAGTGGGTTACCATTTCCTTCTCCAGGGTATATTCCCGACCCAGGGATCAGCACTGGGTATAAATAGCACAAGTTCCTCCTCGTGCAGCTGTCACAATATCTAAGGCCAATCTGTTTTGTAAACCAACTTTCTAATTTGTATTTGTTCAGCATTAAGAGTTGAAACATCTTTCTGAGAATCTTGTAAAGCTTATTGAGCAAAGTTAGTCAGAGCCTCGCCTCTTAGTATAACATCTGTAGTTCCCAGAGAGGGAACAAATACTGCAGCCATATAATCATACTGGTGAAATACAGATCTTGCTCAGCGAGTTCTAAGATGTGGTAAATTAGCAATCTTCTCTGAAAGCTCTGAAAATATGAAGCCATGAGTAAAAGCTAGATCTATGGTGTATCTCCTTATCCAGCCAGCAGGAAGCCATGCCCAAGGTACGAGCCACATATCCAGTAGGGCCCGTTTGGAGCAAGCCAGCATGACTGAGATATCCAGTTCTAATCAGCGCTTGGTCAGGCAAAGTGAGGACTTAAACTTGGATTGGAAAACATGGGAATGATTATATAGCATATTTCCTGGGGCAAAAATCCCATTTGTTTCAAATCATTATAATTAAGTTGTTAGTTAACTTCTGGGTATGGCTCTATATGTTCCCAGCATATGGGGCACTAGATATCAGACATCCCATTTCAGGAGTTAGCCATATAACCTCATCCCATATTTGATAAAGGTCAGGTAAAAGCCACCAGATCTAGACCCGTTTATCTTCTTATGTGTAGCAAAATAATCATTAAACCAAGACAATATATAATCAAAATTAAAAGTCACATTATGTCCATAGTTATATCAGTCCATCTTAGGATTGTTAGATGTCATCAGATCAAGAAGAGTCATCACACACAATTGTTGTTGGTGAAGGTATTCTCAGAGGTGAAGAAAATCCTTTCCTTGAAGTGGAGAAACCGACTATGGGAAGCCTTCAATTGAAGAGGAGGTTGAAAAGCTGAAAGCTGAGTCACATAGTTAATTCTAAGGCTTTGGGGAGTCTCTGACAAAATCTGTGCACAAAAACAGACTGCCATAGAGACAGTCCCTTCTTCTTAGGGGCAGTTTGAGCCCTCATTAAAGCTATGAGTAAAACTTTAAACCAAGTCTCTTGTGTCTCCTGAGTTAACTTACATGGATGGCTTTTAATAATATCATTAGCCTTTTCAACTTTTTCTGAAGATTGAGGTCTCCAGGAACAATGTAAATGATAATCTATTCTTAGAGCTTTCAGCACCCCTTGAATTACAGCAGCTTTAAAGGTGGAGCATTGTTGCCCTGAACTTTAGAATTTAAGATCTCACTTACATAACTTATGAGCTTTAGGAATAAGTAAAACAATAGTAACAATTACCCTTAAACAATGTGGCCATAGCCTTCATTTTCAGTAACAAACTAAACTCTGATCCTGTTCAGTTTAGTTCAGGCACTCAGTCCTGCCGACTCTGCAGCCCCATGAATCTCTGTGCACCAGGCCTCCCTGTCCATCACCAACTACAGGAGTTTACCCAAACTCATGTGCATCAAGTTGGTGATGCCATCCAGCCATTTTATCCTCTGTTGTCCCCTTCTCTTCCTGCCCGCAATCCCTCCCAGCATCAGGGTCTTTCCCAATGAGTCAACTCTTCACATGAGGTGGGCAAAGAATTGAAGTTTCAGCTTCAGCATCACTCCTTCCAATGAACACCCAGGACTGATCTCTTTTAGGATGAACTTGTTGGATCTCCTTGCAATCCAAGGGACTCTCAAGCGTCTACTCCAATGCCACAGTTCAAACATCAGTTCTTTTGCTCTCAGCTTTCTTCACCGTCCAAATCTCACATCCATACATGACCACTGGAAAAACCATAGCCTTGACGAGACGGACCTTTGTTGAAAAAGTAATGTCTCAGCTTTTTAATATGCTGTCTAGGAAGGTCATAACTTTCCTTCCAAGGAGTAAGTGTCTTTTAATTTCATGGCTGCAATCACCATCTGCAGTGATTTTGGAGTCCTTCCCCCACCAAAAAAAAAGTCTGAAACTGTTTCCACTGTTTCCCCATCTATTTCCCATGAAGTGATGGGACCAGATGCCATGATCTTCATTTTCTGAACGTTGAGCTTTAAGTCAACTTTTTCACTCTCCTCTTTCACTTTCATCAAGAGGCTTTTTGGTTCCTCTTCACTTTCTGCCATAAGGGTGGTGTCATCTGCATATCTGAGTTTTTTAATATTTCTCCTGGCAATCTTGATTCCAGCTTGTGCTTCTTCCAGCCCAGCATTTCTCATGATGTACTCGGCATATTAGTTAAATAAGGAGGGTGACAATATACAGCATTGATGTATTCCTTTTCTTATTTAGAACCAGTCTGTTGTTCCATGCCCAGTTCTAACTGTTGCTTCCTGATCTGCACATAGGTTTCTCAAGAGGTGGGTTAAGTGGTCTGGTATTCCCATCTCTTTCAGAATTTTCCACAGTTTATTGTGATTCACACAGTCAAAGGCTTTGGCATAGTCAATAAAGCAGAAATAGATGTTTTTCTGGAACTCTCTTGCTTTTTCCATGATCCAGCGGATGCTGGCAATTTGATCTCTGGTTCCTCTGCCTTTTCTGAAATCAGCTTGAATATCTGGAAGTTCACACTTCACATATTGCTGAAGCCTGGCTTGGAGAATTTTGAGCATTACTTTACTAGCGTGTGAGATGAATGCAACTGTGTGGTAGTTTGAGCATTCTTTGGCATTTTCTTTCTTTGGGATTGGAATGAAAACTGACCTTTTCCAGTCCTGTGGCCACTGCTGAGTTTTTCAAATGTGCTGGCATACTGAGTGCAGTACTTTCACAGCATCATCTTTCAGGATTTGAAATAGCTCAACTGGAATTCCATCACCTCCACTGGCTTTATTCACAGTGATGCTTTCTAAGGCCCATTTGACTTCACATTCCGGGATGTCTGGCTGTATGTAAGTGAGCACACCATAGTGATTATCTTGAGTGTGAAGATGTTTTTTGTACAGTTCTTCTCTGTATTCTTGCCACCTCTTCTTAGTATTTTCTGCTTCTGTTAGGTCCATACCACTTCTGTTCTTTACTGAGCCCATTTTTGCATGAAATGTTCCCTTCTGAATCTCTCATTTTCTTTAAGAGAGCTCTAGCCTTTCCCATTCTGTTCTTTTCCTCTATTTCTTTGCAGTGATCGCTGAGGAAAGTTTTCTTATCTCTCCTTGCTGTTCTATGGAATTCTTCTTTCATATGCTTATGTCCTTCCTTTTCTCCTTTGCTTTTCACTTTTCTTCTTTTCACAGCTATTTGCAAGGCCTCCCAAATAGCCATTTTGCTTTTCTTCATTCCTTTTCCATGGGGATGATCTTGATCCCTGTCTCCTGTGCAAATGTCACAAACATCCATCCATAGTTCATCAGGCACTCTATCCATCAGATCTAGTCCCTTAAATCTATTTGTCACTTCCACTTATGAATAAGGGATTTGATTTTGGTCATACTTGAGTGGTCTAGTGGTTTCCCATACTTTCTTTAATTTAAGTCTTATTTGTTAATAAGGAGTTCATTATCTGAGCCATAGTCAGCTCCCAGTCTTGCTTTTCCTGACTGTATAGAGCTTCTCCATCTTTGGCTGCATAGAATATAATCAATCTGATTTTGGTGTGGACCATCTGGTGATGTCCATGTGTAGAGACTTCTCTTGTGTTGTTGGAAGAGGGTGTTTGCTATGACCAGTGCATTCTCTTGGAAAAACTCTATTAGCTTTTGCCATGCTTCATTCTGTACCCAAGGCCAAATATGCCTGTTATTCCTGGTGTTTCTTGACATCCTATTTTGCATTCCCATCCCCTATAATAAAAAGGACATCTTTTTTTGGTGTTAGTTCTAAAAGGTCTTGTAGGTCTTCATAGAACCGTTCAACTTCAGCTTCTTCAGCATTACTGGTTGGGGCATAGGCTTGGATTATTGTGATATTGAATGGTTTGCCTTGGAAATGAACAGAGATCATTCTGTCATTTTTGAGATTGCATCCAAGTACCACATTTCAGACTCTTGTGGTGAAGAATCTAAGTCACCCCATTTTGTTAAAAAGACTCCATTTTAGAGTTCTGAGGAAAGAGTCTTTGGAAATCCTCTGACCTCACCCCACCACCTGCGAGCCAATCAGATCCCAGATCAGGATCTCCTGACTTTATGTTCAGGACTTATGACCTGCCCAGGAAATTCGAATTAAGCCCAGGTAATGGGAACAAATCAGAACCCGTGGCCAGCCCAGGAAATGAAAGCCAATCAGAACCCAACACCTAACCCTTCCACAGAAGGTAACATTTTTCACGGGAGAATATCCTATATAAGCAGTGTAACCCAGAGCTCAGGGCTCCCTCCCTATAGTCACTGTGTTGGTGTCGGTGGGAGCCCCAGCTCGAGCTTGGTAATAAAAACTCTCTTGCTTTTGCATTGGATAATGGCTCCCTGGTGGTCATTGGGAGATTTAGTGACTTGGGCATAGCAGTGGACCATGATGACTACTCCATTTCTTCTAAGGGATTCCTGCCCACAGTAGTAGATATAATGGCCATGTGAGTTAAATTCACCCAGTCCAGTCCATTTTAGTTCACTGATTCCTAGAATATTAACATTCACTCTTGCCATCTCCTGTTTGACCACTTCTAATTTGCCTTGATTCATGGACCTAACATTCCAGGTTCCTATGCAATAACGCTCTTTCAGCATGTGGGCAAGCTCAAAGTTGGAGCCTGCAAGAGAGCAGTTTGAAGAGTTTTAAAACTGGAGTAACTGGAGATCAAACCAGCTTGTCAATTTGGGCCTACTACGTCTAGTTATAAGTTTATATAAGGCTGGGCAAGTTCCCCATAATCTGGAATCCAAATGTAGTTACAGTAGCCTGTAACTCCTAAAATTTCTCTCAACTGTCTTAAAGTCATAGGTAGGGGATGATTTAATATAGGTTTAATTCTAGAAAGTATTCTTCACATCAGTGACTGAAAAATATTTGGCTTGCTTAGGAATTTCAGACAATAAATTATAAGGATTAGACACATTATTCATATAGCTTAAACAAGTCTCCATTTATCATTTGACTTTTTCACACCCAAAGTATGAGTATTGCATATAGCCCCTGCTCCTTTAAATTCTCAATGATATGTTTTAACCCTTCCTTAACCTTGAGCATTAATGGATACTCTTTTGATAAGAAAATCAGTGAGGGTCATTGAGCTTGATAATGACAGAAAAAGCATTTTTGTGCTCAACCTATAGTTTTTTCATCTGCCCACACTTTCAGTTCAATTCAGTCATTCAGTTGTGTCTGACTCCTTTGCGACCCCATAAATCGCAGCACGCCAGGCCTCCCTATCCATCACCAACTCCTGGAGTTCACTCAGACTCACACCCATCGAGTCAGTGATGCCATCCAGCCATCTCATCCTCTGTCATCCCCTTCTCCACCTGCCTCCAATTCTTCCCAGCATCAGAGTCTTTTCCAATAAGTCAGCTCTTCCCATGAAGTGGCAAAAGTACTGGAGTTTCAGCTTTAGCATCATTCCTTCTGAAGAAATCCCAGAGTTGATCTCCTTTAGAATGGACTGGTTGGATCTCCTTGCAGTCCAAGGGACTCCTAAAGAGTCTTCTCCAACACCACAGTTCAAAAGCATCAATTCTTTAGTGCTCAGCCTTCTTCACAGTCCAACTCTCATAACCATACATGTCCACACTTTAGGATTTACATTTTGGTCAATTAATGAGAGAGAAAGAGCAGGCTCCATATTTATGAAAACAGATGCCTGGACCTTGCTAAGTATATCCCTCCCTAGAAGGGGTGAGGGAGATTCTGGCACAATCAGAAACTCATGAGAAAACAGCTGGAGTCCCACTTGCAGCTTAAAGGATGACTGAAATAAAGCAGACCAGTGACACTAGTGAGCACAGCGAAAGTTTTCCTAATGTCCAAAAGAACATTGAGTGATTGGTCCCCCACAGTTATTAATACCTGGGGTTCTTCAGATGTCATTAGGATGGGGGGTTTGTGTGGGGACCCCGGGCACCGTCAGTCCCAATTGTCTTGAGAGTCCAACACCTGGGGCTTATACCTCAGAGGGCATTCTCTTCTCCATTATGGTCCTTTGCAGACTGGGCATGGAGTCAGCGGCAGTTTAGATACTTGAGGGCAATCCCTCTTTAGATGCCCCTCTTTTCCACGAGTCCATCCTTTTTCACCTGGGTTCCTCTGGGCACTTCCCTCAGGCTGTTTCAGAACAGATCTAACAGCCATTGTTGGGGCTATTGCCAGTCTATTGCCTGGTTCTTTTTGCTCTTTTCCTCCTCATATTCTCTACCATAATATATCATCCAAGCCATCTGCAACAGTTTTTTTAAAGACTAATTTGGTCCAAACTCCTGTTTCTGTAACGTACACCAAATATCTGGAGCCAACTGAGTAACAAATCTATCTTTTAAGATCATTTCTCCTTCTGCACTTTCAGGATCAACATCAGGAAACTTGTGGTGAGCCTCTCATAGTCTATCTAGGAGTTTACCAGGATTTTCCTTCTCTCCCTGTTCTAAATCAGCCAACTTAGTATAGTTTAAAGTCTTAGTGTGTGCTTGCTTAAGCCCTTCAAGAATACATCCAGCAAAGTGGCTGTTATGGGAACCGCTTGGCTCCCAGTAGGCAGGAGGGCTATTTTGTGTTCCCTCTCTCCCCTTATCTCAAGTCACTCATCTCCAAAAGTAGCAGCTTCCCAAAACTCAAGCTAAGTCAGGTCATCGTCTGTCCCAAGACATACATTATATGTTTTCAAGTAAGCTCATAAAGTAAAGTTAGTCCCATAAAGGCTTCTATGTACTTTTTGAATCCTCTAATAGTTTTGACTGCAATTGGTACTGTTTGAATTCTACCAAGACTGAGGCAACCCCTCCTTCAAGGGTGCCCTGACTCTCAGCTTGTTCAGCTGGGACCCCCAGATGCAGGGTCAAAGCAAAAGAACAGGAGGGAGCTGAAGGTTTCACACCCAAATCTGTACCCTTAGGACATAAGTCTGGCATGTCACACAAAGAGATAAAGAGCAACATATATGTAACTTCTACCCATTTCTCTTGTTTTCTATAGAACTGGTCTAACTGTAAAACAGTATTATAATTAAGATCCTTTGACCAGCCAGAGTTCCTTATCTTCCAAAGTGTCCCATAGCCATTCAGTATCACAGAAGAAGATCAGACATGTCTTTTTAAACTCTGGGGATCAAACGTCCCAGTTTTTTGTTTGTTTGTTTGTTTGTTTGTTTGCTTTTTTTTTTTCGGTAAGACATTTTAAAGGAGTAGTTCTGGAACTGCTAGCTCCCATCTGTAAGAGAGAAAAAAGCGGCATCCATAGCTGTGGATTTTTTCCACCGGAAGCACCCCTTCCCTGCTCTAGATGGGGATGTAGACACATTCTCCACCAAAGCTTTCCTTCCCTGGTTGGACTTAATCTGTCCCTTACTGACACAGTCATCTTACTCATCCATCCCAGTTCTACCACTGAGGAGGGATGGAGATGCACCAGTGGTAGACCTGATGGCATCCCACATTGACTTAGTTCCATACCACCAAGACCTTTGTTTGATTTGCCTGTTTCTCTGATGCTACCCAGGGTGGAGCAGAGTAGCTTTTTGGAATGTTTCCCAAGCTAAGACTACTAGAGGAAGCATCTGTCTTCCATGGGCCTATGCACATTCCTGAGCACAATACTGACCTCAGTAGAAGCAGTGAGTTATAAGGAGATGAACATAAAGATGTCCCCTCTGAATGTCACCATGCCAGCCTATGTGATAGCAAGAATTTGTGGAGGGTTGGCCAGCAAGGAAAAAGTGATTTTTGTTCTCAAGTTACTAGGGCCAATCCTTCCAGCTCATTCCCACACATTCCACAAAAAGGAATATCTAGGGAGTTGAGACAAAAGCCATTGGAAAGCCTTCTCTGGTCCACCAAGAACTAGCGCTACCAAAGGAAGAAGCCCATTGCACTTCCAATCTGACCAAATCCTGCAATTCCCCATCTGTGTCCTCAGAAACCTCATGGTCACTAGCAGTGCTTCTATCCACAGAGATCAGAGGCACAGCCATGACAAAGATTCACTTTCAGGTCTCAGGCTCTGTGGCAGGCAGCCAAGAGAGTGACCTCTAGTCTAAGAGACAGTCCTGGAGCTAAAGCTTTGCCTCACTCCCAAATGTACTCTTGTAAGTTTTCACTCCTTGCAAGGCTAGGCGCTTCCATACTTGGTGTCTAACTAAAAGTACATAGCAACAGTATGGATCACAAGTCCCTTGAAAGTCTATGATCTGACAGAGTAGATTAGTAGTTCTAATTCCTGATGCAATTACAAAATGATCAAAGAGACCAGGAAAAAGATGACCAAGAAAGGAAAGTTCAGTCCACATTCTTTGCCCATTTCTGGCCACTTCCCTAGCAGGGACCTTGAGTGTTTCATGACACTGGCAGGTCGATATAAATTCCCGACAAGGTTCCCCTTTGGGGCTGCCTTCAGTCATTATGAGGCACCTTGAAACCACAGAGCAGAGCTCATCACTTGCTTCACGCAGCATGTGTCAGTCATTCACAGAAGCATATCGTAGAGTTAGTAAAGTAAAGCAGAAAACGTGTATACTGGAGAAAGCAGAGAGGCTAGAACTCTTGAATGTTCTTACATTGTCCTGAAGACCCTTGAGGAGCCCTCAAGATGATAGCTTACGGTGAATGGAGTCGGATTTGTGATCTCCGAAGAAGATTTAGCTTCGGGACCAGGGACCAGGCTTGATCACTCAAGAACTTTTGTGTAGCAAAATTGTATTAAAGTAAGAAAAGGGACAGAGAAATCTTCTGACATAGACATCAGAAGGGCGGTGGAGCGTGCCCACCTCATTAGCCTTAGTAAGGGAATTATATACTTTTAAATTAATTATTACAATAAATCAAAAGAATGTCTCAAGGTTGTAAAGATCTTATTAGACCCACTCCCACAATATACATTTTAAGATAATAGAATTAGCCAGAAGGTTTTCAGGAAGGAGAAACATGTCCTCAAATGGGATATATTATTGTTATATAATCCTTATTAAGGAATGCAGAAAAAAACGTTTGTCTTTTCCTCCTCCTTGAGAATTCCAGACCCCTATTTCCTCCTTATCATGGCATCCTGTCCCATCACTTCATGGAAAATAGATGGGGAAACAGTGGAAACAGTGTCAGACTTTATTTTGGGAAGCTCCAAAAATCACTGCAGATGGTGACTGCAGCGATGAAATTAAAAGACGCTTACTCCTTTGAAGAAAAGTTATGATCAACCTAGATAACATATTCAAAAGCAGAGACATTACTTTGCCAACTAAGGTCGGTCTAGTCAAGGCTATGGTTTTTCCAGTGGTCATGTATGGATGTGAGAGTTGGAGTGTGAAGA
The DNA here is from genome assembly GCA_917880005.1 of Nanger dama. Classification (NCBI taxonomy): domain Eukaryota; kingdom Metazoa; phylum Chordata; class Mammalia; order Artiodactyla; family Bovidae; genus Nanger; species Nanger dama. The sequence goes on from CAKJTW010000017.1 coordinate 10,750,949, forward strand.
AAGCTGAGCACTGAAGAATTGATGCTTTTAAACTGTGGCGTTGGAGAAGACTCTTGAGAATCCCTTGGACTGCAAGGAGATCCAACCAGTCCATTCTGAAGGAGATCAGCCCTGGGATTTCTTTCAAAGGACTGATGCTAAAGCTGAAAGTCCAGTACTTTGACCTCATCCGAAGAGATGACTCATTGGAAAAGACTCTGATGCTGTGAGGAATTGGGGGCAGGAGGAGAAGGGGACGACAGAGGATGAGATGGCTTGATGGCATCATGGGCTCGATGGACTTCAGTCTGAGTGAACTCTGGGAGATGGTGATGGACAGGGAGGCCTGGCTTGCTGTGATTCACTGGGTCGCAAAGAGTCGGACATGACTGAGTGACTGAACTGGACTGATCTCCTCCTTGAGAGCTCCAGATCTCTTTTTGCTCCTCAGGGTCCCCAGACTTCTTATCAACCTGCCTAGTAATTGACTCTTTCTCTTGCCTGCAATGTCCACAGCTATCAGAACTAGTGTGTTTTCTTTTGTGGGAGCTCTCAATGACCTTTTATATATTCCATAGACACACGGAGTCTGCCCTTTGATTGTGTGGGTTTAATCTGCAGTTTGTACATGGCCTTCTTCTTTAGCCACACTATCCCTGAGTTTCAGTTGTGATATTATTTCCACCTCTAAAGATGGGTCATCCACTGCGGTTTGCTCCTGAGGCTGCCCTGGAGGATTTGAGTTTGCCCCTGTGAAGGCCAGGTGTGGAGATGGTGAGACTGCTTGGTCATAGGGGTTTTGACAGCATCAGGTACTCAGGGGAGTTGGAGGCTAGGGGAACAAGAAATATAGTGCTCTACAAGGGTATGGCAACCAGTAGTGGCCAATATGCTCCAGTATTCTTGTGTGGAGAATGCCCCTCCTGACAGAGAAGCCTGGCAGGCCACAGTCTACAGGGCCACAGAGTTGGACATGACCTATGTGACGTGACCCTATGTGAATAGACACAGGACTCTTTTTGACTGTGGCAGCTCTGCCCCAGTGGGAGTTGAGCGTGAAGGTGGGGTAGCTGCTTGGTTTGCAGGGACCCTGGTGGTGCCAAGTATGCAGGGATATGGACTGCCTCTGCCTCTGCCACAGAAGTTATGGCCCTATCAGTCTTTTGTCCAGCCTCTTGTAGCTGTCGATCAGAGGTATCTCTGGCCAGTCTTTCCCCATAGCTTCCCACCTCTTAGAGGGCTCCCTTGTCTAGGGTCCTTCTCTGTTGTTCAGTGTATCAGACGCATAGAAGGGCTCCCCTCACTAGGGTCTTACTCTGTAGATCAGCACATCAGGCACTGAAAGTAGCACACTGGGTGGGGTCCTACTCTGTAGTTTGGCATATCAGTCACTTAAAGAAGTCCCCTGGGTAGGGTCCTACTCTGTAGTTCAGTGCATCAGGCATTTGATGGGCCAGACTCTCTATTGTTCAGCTGCCAATGATGGAACATTGGGTGAGAGAGGCTGTGGTGATGGCTCCACCCACTATGCATGACTCAGCAGTATCACTTTACTTCCCTGGGTGCCTGGCTTTCCTCCACAGGCATTTCCCACCACGATCTCCTCCCTCACATCCCCATAATCTGTTTTGCCACAGTCAACAGCAGTCCTCACCCTGGGATTGCTCCACAGTCCCTAAACTCCAGCTCCCAGCCACTGTGCCTTCCAGGGTACCCTCTTTCCTGTTCAGAGTATGTATGGCTGTGGCAAGGACTGCCTGATTCTCATTCCATTTAGGCTTCCACAGATCAGCTGTTTGACTCTCAGCCTTAAATGTCTCTCCTCTGTCAAGTCCAGCTCGACAAGCAGGGTTTCTGAAAGTGCAATGCGGTGGGAGAATGAGAAACAAGACACAAGAGTTCAGTGAAAGGTGAGGATCAGGGGACCAACACTGCTCCAGGGTGAAGATGCCAAAAATGAATGCATGCCACCTTTATTATATTCTCAGCCATGAAGGAAGGAATGTGCAGTGTGTTAAGCTATAACTCATGTGACCTTCAGGGCCAAAGAACAAAGTGATCATTAACCATTGAGTAACCAAGAAATAGTAATCAATAACAAATCAGTAGCTAAGATTAATATTATTATCTATAGATTTCCTCTGGATACATAAAACACATGATTCTGAGATGCCAGTTGGAAAACAGTCTGAGGTCGGTTTTCTGACCTCAGGATCATATATTGTTTTCAAGATTATGAACTATTCCCTCTGGATCTGTTTCAAGAGTCTCATGCCTTAAAGCATTCAGTTTATCATTAATTATAAATTCCTTCCACAGCCCTGTGGGGGCCTGTTTTCTTCTATTCTTCCTATCTCCTACAATCCTCTGACTCAAACTGCCCTGATGTGGGGATCAGACCCCTGCTCCAGTTCCCCCACCTGCTGAGGGCAGGTCCCGTCATCCTACTAACACTCCTGTTTCCCCCTAGTTTCTTCATCCTACCAATTCTGCGTGGTTCTATATATTCTTTTCCACTGGTCAGGTACTCTTGTCCTCTCTCAGCTGGTGTTTTGCATGCACTTCTGTGTCTGAAGGTGTATTCCTGAGGTATCCATGGAGAGAAATGAACTCCACATCCACCTACTGCTCCACCATCTTGTTCTCCTCCAAGTGGTTGTTTTTGCATATGTTTTATATATATTAATCATTATATATATACTCTTTGTATGTATTACTTTTGACAAAATATTATTCTAGTAAATAGATAGGGAAAAAGTGGAAACTGACAGCTTTTATTTTCTTGGGCTCCAAAATGACTGCAGATATTGACTGAAGCCACAAAATTAAAAGACGCTTGCTCCTTGGAATAAAAGCTATGACAAATCTAGAAAGTATATTAAAAAGTAGAGACATCACTTTGCCAACAAAGTTGTGAGAATTGTACCATAAAGAAGGCTGAGCACCAAAGAACTGATGCCTTTGAATTGTAGTGAAGAAGATTCTTGAGAATCCCTTGAACAGAAAGGAGATTATACTAGTCAATCCTAAAGGAAATCAACCTTGAATACTTATTGTAAGGACTGATACTGAACCTGAAGTTGAAATTCCAATACTTCAGCCACCTAACGCAAAGACTGACTCACTGGAAAATACCCTGATGCTGGGAAAGATAGAAGGCAGGAGGAGAAAGTGGCAACAGAGAATGAGGTGTTTAGATGATATCATTAATGCAATGGACATGAGTCTGAGCAAATTCCAGGAGATTATGAAATACAGGGAAGCCTGATATGCTGTAATCCATGGGGCTGAAAAAGGTTTGATATGACTTAGCAACTGAATAACAATTGTTTCTTAGGTTTTCTAACAAGAAAATCATCATTCTATTATCAGAACACATTGAATTCATTGAGATAGAATGAGATTGGAAAAGGGAAAGCTAGATGTACCTGAATAAATATTTTAATTATAATTTTTTTTTTTTTTTTAGTTACTAAGTTGTGTCCAACTCTCTTGTGACCCAGTGGTCTATAGCCCACCAGGGTCCTTGTCCATGCAATTTCCCAGGCAAGAACACTGGAATGGTTTTCCATTTCCTTCTCCAAGAGATCTTCCTAACCCAGAGATTGAACCCCTGTCTCTTGCATTTGCAGACAGATTCTTTACTACTGAACAACCAGGAAAGCAAATGAAACTTTTAGATATAGATAATTTTTTGTCTTCCTGTGAATTATTTTTCAGCAGTACATATTTTGAGGTTTGAATTTTAGACTTGAAGTGATAGTGAAAGAATCTGTTATTTTAAGAGTTTCTGACTGTTCTACTTCAAGTGGCCTAGACAGCTGATATGAGTACCTGAACCATTTCACTCTTTTCTACACCCTTCCCCTATCTCCACTAAAATCTCCACCACTTTGCTGGTTGTCTAACTTGTTAAGTACTCAGTTTCCAACTCTATTCATTTTTGATCTCTCACACTCATTGTAAACTTTTGTGTCTGCCTTCATCAAAATATGCGGTTTTACTCATTTTCTAAATTACTTCAAAAATCAAAACAGGAAGCATTCATGATTAATGTGATTTCTTTTCTGGGTTCCCAATATTTGAGCTTCTTCATATCTAACCTCTCCAGCTATATTTTATTTTCTTTTCTAGCTGATCTGATACAGTGGAGACTTCTTTTCTTTCTTTTTTTTTTATACTTTATTTTGCTTTACAATACTGTATTGGTTTTGCCACACATTGACATGAATCAGCCACGGGTGTACATGAGTTCCCAATCCTGAACCCTCCTCCCACCTCCCACCCCATATCATCTCTCTGGATCATCCCCGTGCACCAGCCCCAAGCATCTTGTATCCTGTATCGAACATAGCCTGGTGATTTGTTTCTTACATGATAGCATACATGTTTCAATGCCATTCTCCCAAATCATCCCACCCTCTCCCTCTCACACAGAGGTATAGAACGGATTTTTTTTTTTTTTTTAATCATCATGCCACTTCTTATAATCTCCTTTACCCACTTCAACTTTTAATATATTCTTCTACCTATTTAGAAGAGTGCTTTTGTGAGGACATTAGTTTGTTGAATTTTAAAAGTAGATTGTGTCCTTGGGAAAATGTGCTTCATTGGATCATTTGGGGAGCAGATCAAAGTTTCAGTAGAGTGTTACATGTATGTGTCCTTGAACACTTGAAAAGGAATGACTGTTCAGCTTGTGTTTAGTCAACTGCTCTAAAAATGTGAATTATTTCAAGTTAGTTAGCAATGTTAGGTCATCTACATCTTCACTGGTTGTCTGCTCATTTATTCTATCAATTACTGAGAAAGAAGTTTGCAATTTCTAATTATAATAGCAGATTTTTTTTTCCTTTGTATCTATCAGTTTTTCTCATGCTTTATTGTTGGATATATGCACAGTTAAGATTGTTATGTCTTTTGAAAAAATCAGTATGTAATGTCTCACTTCATTTCAGATATTTTTTTTTTTCTTCCCTGAGGATTACTTTTTCTGAAATTAATATAACCAATTCTGCTCTTTTTGGTTAGTGTTTACATGATATAACTTTTTACATCCTTTTAAGCTGTCCATGTTTTTAATTTGAAGTGCATGTTGTTAAAACAAAACCCTAGCCTAATAATGTGTCAGTTTATATGGCATTCATCAGTATCTCTCCTAAGTAAATAAATAATTATGTTTCTAACTACATATCTGTTTTGCTCTCAATGTGAGATTAGTTGTTTTCCCTCTGACATCAGTTCTTTAATGGGTTAAAGAAAGAGCATTAATTTGTAATCTGTCCTTCTTTGTTGGGAAAGAGAGTATGTCAAGGCTGTATATTGTCACCCTGCTTATTTAACTTCTATGCAGAGTACATAATGTGAAATGCTAGGCTGGTTGAAGCACAAGCTGGAATCAAGATTGCTGGGAGAAATATCAATAACCTCAGATATGCAGAGGACACCACCCTTATGGCAGAAAGTGAAGAGGAACTAAAATGCCTCTTGATAAAAGTGAAAGTGGAGAGTGGAAAAGTTGGCTTACAACTCAACTTTCAAAAAACTAAGATCATGCCATCTTGTCCCATCACTTCATGGCAAACAGATGGGGGAACAATGGAAACAGTGTCAGACTTTATTTTCTTGGACTCCAAAATTACTGCAGATGGTGACTGCAGCCATGAAATTAAAGACACTTGCTCCTGGGAAGAAAAGCTATGATCATCCTAGACAACATATTAAAAGCAAAGATACTACTTTGCCAACAAAGTCTGTCAAAAATCAAAGCTATGGTTTTTCCAGTAGTCATGTATGGATGTAAGAGTTGAACTATAAAGAAAATTCCACTGAAGAATCAATGCTTTTGAACTGTAGTGTTAGAGAAGACTCTAAAGAGTCCTTTGGACTGCAAGGAGGTCCAACCAGTCCATCCTAAAGGAAATCAGTCCTGAATATTCACTAGGACTGATGCTAAAGCTGAGCTCCAATACTTTGGCCACCTGATGTGAAGAGCTGACTCACTGGAAAAGACCCTGATGCTGGGAAAGGTTGAAGGCAGGAGGAGAGGGGGATGACAGAGACTGAGATGGTTGGATGGCATCACTACTCGATGGACATGAGTTTGAGCAAACTCTGGGAATTGTTGATGGTCAGGGAAAATTGGTGTGCTGCAGTCCATGGTGTCACAAAAAGTCAGACACGCCTGAGTGACTGAACTGAACTGAACAGTAAAGGTCAAGTGATGAGACTTTTGTAGCTTTCTAATAGCTCTGAGTTATAAAACCTTTAAATGTATGTGTGTATGTGTGTGTGTATGTAATTTGTGTTGCTTTGTCTCTCTAGCTGGGTATTTTAGTGCAATGTTGATTAGATATGATAATAGTGAACATTTTTATCTTTGGTTCAGAGAATAAAATTTAATTTTTTCATGATTGAGTATTTTGTTAGCTTTTTGTAGGTTTCCTTCATTAGATTTCAAAATTCTATGTAATTATAGTTTGCTGTTAGTATCTTTAATAAATATATAGTATCAATAATAAATCATTAGCCTAATTCTATTGAGATGATCATATGACATTTTTATTTTATTTTTATACACTTTTTAAAGGCTATACTCCATTTATAATTATTGCAAAGTGTTGGCTATGTTCCTTGTGTTGTACAGTATATCTTTGTAGCCTATCTTACAGTCAATAATATATATATATCAACTACACATCTCTATTTGTCCCTTCATAAAACTAGTGATAAGCACTAGTTTTTTCTCTATATCTGTTAGTCTGCTTTGTTTTTTGTTATATTCAGCAGTTTTTATTTTTTATGTATTTCACATATAAATGGTATAATAAAGTATTTATCTTTCTCTGTCTGACATTTCACTTAGTATGCCTTCCAAGTCCATCTATGTTACTACAAATGGCAACAAACTGATGTGGTGGTGTTGTTGTTGTTTTTGGCTCAGCAGTATTCCCTTTTGTAGATATACCACATCTTCTTTATCCGTTCATCTGTTAATGGACAGTTATTTTTTTTCTCTCCATACCATGACAGTTGTAATTAAGGTTGCTGTGAACACTGGGGTGTGTGGATCTTTTCAAAGTAGAGCTTTTGTTTTGTTTTTCAAATGTATACTAAGGAGTGGAATTGCTGTATCATATGGTAGTTCTATTTTTAGTTTTTTGAGAAACTCCATACTGTTATCAAACTTTCAAACATCACAGTGAATCAGTTATGTATATATATACATATTTCTATTCTTTTTACATTTTTTCCCCATATAAGTCATTACAGAGTTTTGAGTAGAGTTCCCTGTGCTATATAGTAGGTTCTTTGTACTTATCTCTTCCAATTTATCTTTCTTCTTTTTTTCCATTGGTAAGCATACTTTTTTTCAACATATGTGACTATTTGTCTTATAAATAAGGTCATTTTACCTTTTCTTAACAAATTTCACATATAACCAATATTACATGATATTTACCCTTCTCTGACTTGCTTCACTCAGTATGATGATTATTTCATTCTTTTTATGGCTGAATAGTATTCTGTTGTACATATTTACCATATCTTTATCCATTCATACACTGATGAATAGCTAGGTTGCTTCCATGTCTTGGCTATTGTAAATAGTGCTGCAGTGAACATTGGGGTGCATGTGTCTTTGCAAATTATGGTTTTCTCTGGATATATACCCAGAAATAGGATTGCTGAATCATATGGTAGCTCTAGTTTTAGTTTTTAAGGAACTTCTGTTGCTGTTCTTAATAGTGGTGTACCAATTTGCATACTTTTTAAAATCAATTTTGATCACTTAATTTGCTAGAATAGTCAAATAACTTGTATTCTTGGAATTAAAGAAGTTAACTGTGATGCATTATACATCTATAGAATATTTTGAAGCTATTATATATTCTTTTAATAATTTATCTTAATAAAATTAATGTTATGGTTTTTTACAGAATTTTATTTACTAATGTATTTTCAGGTTTTTGAATCTAACTTATTCTAGCCTAATAAAATTAATGGCAACGTTTTATCATTTTTGTACTGTCTAGAAGGAGTTTGTGTAAATCCATTTTAACTTTTTTTTTTCCCTTTAGATGTTTGGTAAACCTCAATAATGTAATATTTTTAATATGGACTTTTTGTGTAAATGGTTTCTATTAAATAATATGACTTAATAAAGATAGATATAAAATCATTTACATCATGTTTTTAATGGATTTTGTGTTCTTTTATCTAAAAAGTATGCTTATTTAATTTCCATTTTATTTGAAAATATTTATTCATTATATTCTACAGTTTTCTGTTTATTGTTTGAATATTGAATAACTAGAGTATTTTTCCCTGAATTTTTAAAATTTCTGCCTTTTTTTCTTGATTATACTTTCCAGGGTATATCAATTTTATTAATGTCTTCAAGGGAACAGCTTTTGGCTTGACTAATACTTGTATTATATGTTTATTCTATAGTTTATTATTTTCTGTTCTTCCTCATGTCATATATTCTAATTCTGTTGGGTTTTGAAATCAATATACAAGTCACTGGTCTTCAGACATTATTTTTGTATAATTAATTCAAGGATATATATTTCCCTCTATTTCATTTGGAGCAGATATTTACTAAAACATGTTTTCACTGTCATTCAGTTCAAAATATTTTCTAACCCAGATTATTATTGATTCCTTGTATGTGGCTCATTTATGTGTATATTGCTTTATTATTGTTGCTGTCTGGTTGCTAAGTCCTGTCCGACTCTTTGCAAGCTCATAGACTGCAGCACATCTGGCTCCCATGCCCTATGCTATCTCCCTGAGTTTTCTCAGATTTAAGTCCAATGGGCTGGTGATGTTATCTAGCCATCCCATCCTGTGCCACCCCCTTTCTCCTCTTGCCCTCAATCTTTCCCAGTATCAGGGTCTTTTCCAATGAATCTGCTCTTCGCATCAGGTGGCCAAAGTATTGGAGCTTCACCTTCAGTATCAGTCTTTCCAATGAATATTCAGGGTTGACTGGTTTGATCTCCCTGAAGCCCAGTGGACTCTCAAGGGTCTTCTTCAGCACCACAGTTCGAAAGCATTAATTCTTAGATGTTCTGCCTTCTTTATGATCCAACTCTCACATACATACATGACTACTGGGAACACCATAATGTCTATGTGGTCATTTGTTAGCAAAGTGATGTCTCTGCTTTGCAATACTCTGTCTAGGTCTGTCACAGCTTTCCTTCCAAGGAGCAAACGTCTTTTAATTTCAAGGCCACAGTCACTGAGAGCAGTGATTTTGGAGCCCAAGAAAAGATAATCTGTCACTGCTTCCACTTTTCCCTGTTCTATTTCCCATGAAGTGATGGGACCAGATGTCATGATCTTAGTTGTTGTTTTTTTTTTTAATTTTGAGTTTTAAGTCAGCTTTTTTACTCTTCTCTTTCATCTTGGGTAGGCTCTTTTGTTCCTCCTCGCCTTTCTGCCATTAGAGTGGTATAATCTGCATATCTGAAATGTTTGATGTTTCTCCTTGCAGTCCTGATCCAGCTTGTGATCCATCCAGCCATGCATTTTGCAAGACGTACTCTGAATAGAAGTTAAATAAAGAGGGTAATAGTATACAGCCTTGACATACTCCTTTCCCAATTTGGAACCAGTTGTTCCATGTCCAGTTCTCACTGTTGCTTCTTGACTTACATAAAGGTTTCTCAGGAGACAGATAAGGTGGTCTGGTAATCTCATTTCTTTAAGAATGAATTTTCAACACGTTGCTGTGATCCTCACAAAGGCTTTAATGAAATCAATGAAGCAGAAGCAGGTGTTTTTCTGGAAATCCTTTGCTTTCTCTGTGACCCAGTGAATATTGGCATTTTGATCTGATTTCTCTGCCTTTTCTAAATTCATCTTATATACCTGGAAGTACATTGCTTTATTTCTTAATATTTAGGGGTTTTTTGTCTGCATTCTGTATTTCTAGAGTACAGAGATACAATTCTCTGTATTTAATCCTTTGAAATTTGATGAGATTAGGTTTACATAATTCATTTGGATTTAGAATTCCTGTGAATAAGAGTTGCTTTTTGTATTTTGTTCTGCAATTACTTTATGTAGTGTTTTCCAAATGGCCGTTCAGTAAAAACTTGGTTAAATTTTTCAGATATCCCATCTCTTTACAGAATATTTTGAAAACTTTTCCATAGATTACCAAAATGTGCTAAAATCGAATATATCACCATTGACTTTCTATTTTTTCTGATCTCTAAAACCTTGCTTTGTTGCCATTTATATTTGCCATTCAGTTTTTTGCAAAAAAATTCATCATATTTTATCTTTATAAAATATACTTCATAATGTCTTCTAATGATTTTGTCTTAGCACTTCATTTTTCTATTATTAATATATTTTATAAGGTATTTCTGTATAACTTACTCCACACTTTTACTTTCAAACATTTTCTGCTCTTATTTTTGTGTTTCCTTTTAACCATCAAAATGTGCTTATTTTTAATATAAGCTGAATAAATATTCTTTGAACTAAAATTTTTAAAATACATTTATTGTAATTACTTATTTAGTTTAAATCTATATTGTTTCTCTCGCCTCTTCTCTAGTCTTTTTATCCCTCCTTACTTGTTTTGGTCTAGACAAAGTTTGCATTTTTAGTCATTTCTAGTTTCCTTCTTTATTGGTTATGTATATTTTTTAAATTTTATTCTATTTTAATGGTGATATTAGATATTACATGTTCTTTCTCTTTGTTATTTGATTTCTACATAAAGTATGAGTTTTACTATTTCAGATGGCATAAGGCACTTAGAACAGTATTTCTCTTGTCTCTTCTTTCTTGGTGAACAATTTCCATTTATTTTTACTCAGATTTTAAAATCATCAGATATTATTGCTACTTCATATAGCAAATTATTGTTTATATTTGCTTATTTTTTTTTTTGCTTTTAAGTTGTTTATGTATGCCCTTGCTTACAATTTTTTTTGCCAGTAATACTATCAAAGATCTATTTCAGTTTATGTATGCTTAATATATCCTGTTAATTTTTTTATTATATTTAATTTTGAAAAATAGTTTCACTTGTTGTAAATATCTAGTCTGGTAGTCATTTTCTCTCAGGACTTCAATAATATCATATTTTATCTTCAGGGTGCTATTATATTGGTGTTATTGTTTTGGTGCTATTATCAGAATTACTTTTGCTCCTTTGAAGGTCTTGTGTCAGTAGATCCTCCCTTGATGCTTATATTTTCCTCTTTGTCTTTGGTTTTAGCAGTTTTACTATGATGTATCTGACAGTGGTTTTCTTTAAGTTTATCCTACCTAATATCTATAGAACTCTTAATTTTCAGTGTTTTTGTTTTTATCAGTTTAGAAAAAGTTTTTGGCCATCCTATCTTCTCATACAGTATATTCCTCATAGCTCCATTTTTCCTTGGGGACTTAATGTACATTTATGCCAGAACTTTTCAGTAGGTTTTGTTATATGTACTATGGTCTTGTCAGTATGTTTGAACTTTATTCTTTACATCTGATGTTTTCCAGTTGGGTATTTTCTTTTGATTCATTGATCCTCCCTTCTTTCTTGCCTAATTTGCTGAAAAATCTTCCAGCATTTTTTTATTATTATTTATTTATGTTTGCTGCACTGGGTCTTCCTTGCTTTGTTCAAGCTTTCTCCAGTTGAAGAGAATGGGGGCTACTCTTGGTTGTGGTACAAGGACTTCTCATTGCAGAGGCTTCACCTGTTGAGGAGCATAGACTCTAGAGTGCAGACTCAGTAGTTGTGGCTCATGAGATTTGTTGCCCAATGGCATGTGTAATCCTCCCAGACCAGGGATCAAACCATGCTTCTTGGATTGACGAATTCTCATCCACTGCACCACCAGGGATGTCCTCTTCTAGCATTTTTTGAATGCCCATTGTTACAGTCTTCAGTTTCATATATTTTCATTTATTTGTTATGGTTTTCACATTTTGAGTTAAAATATGGCTCTTGTTGTCTATTTTTTCTCTGATAGCTACAATTTTGAGATCACCTCTGTGTTAGATTTACCATTTATTCCCATTTTACTCATTTTATTATGTCTTCAGGCATTCCAGTATTTTAAAAGAATATTATGGCCATTTTATATGACAGCAAATTAGATAAATATATACTTATTGGTCCTACAAATGCTATCAAGTTCCTCTTAAAAATATTACACCACATTGTTATAACAGGAGCAGATTAATGTTGAAATTTAATCTGGTCAAAGCTGTTATTTAGCCTTTCATGAAACCTTGTCTATTTCCAAGTTGGTCTTATGTGGGCTTTGTGTATATGTGGGGTGTGTGAGTGTGTGTATGTGGTGTGTGAAAGAGTTTATCAAGACCTCTAATACAAGACAACCTCTGAAACATTTTTTTCCCCACATCGGTATGAAAGTCTTGACAGCTCTCATCAACCTCCCAGCATTTTTAGCTATCCCTTTCTCTAATGTTAAGTCTACCATAGTGGCACCTCTTAGAAATCAAGATGTGGCTTGGTTTTAAAAATGCCTTGAACTATTGGGCTTACCTCAAAATTCTTTCTTTCACTCTAACATATTAGTCCTTCATGGCTTGGCTAACTTATAGCCCAGAAACTCAAATTTTGTCTTCCTGCTTCGTGAGATTTTGGAAAGTTAACCAATATTTACCAGCTACAGCTATCACTTTCTACTTCATTATTCACTATCCTTTGGTTGCTACTTTCAAAAATTGTAAATGTTTGGTGGGGGAAAGCATTGAATAGTTTGCATCTGTTTCAATATTCTTCTCCTCTTTTGTGATTCTCACCCCTTAAACTGTGGATGTTTTGGTGTACCTCTGATGTCTTCAAAAACATGCATTTTGCATTTTATAGTTATTAACAATTAGGAGCTGATGTGCAAAAAACTAATCTGTCACTATTCCATCATAACAAATACTGCTATTTTCTTATTATTTTTCAGTCAATTTTATGTATTGATTTCTATGTGTGCTGCTTGATATTTATAATTATATAGTATTTACATCACAGTCTTTCATACATTTTACTTATTTTTTAATTTACATTCCTCAAAGTATAAATACAGGAATTGTACCTCAAAAAAATCAATTGCCTTGACTATTAAATCAAATCAAGTCAATAATGATGTTGTTATGGTAACAGAGTTTTTCTGGGTAAAGCTAGTTACATCAATCCAAAATTTTTGTTTCTTTTCATATATTTGGGGAAAAAAACTTCATATGTTTTTCATACTAAAGAGTAAAACTTTGTGCCATATATTGTTCAGTAGTATAGTCAATTTTGCCCATGCTGCTGTGCAATCTCAGAAAAAGCAGAAATGAACAAATAGGAAGTTTTTTCTTCTGTTTTCTTTTAGTTAGAAGGTATGCTTATTGGAAAACTTTGTCAAAGGATGGAGACAAAAGAAAGAATACAGTTTCTGTTTTTGTTATTCTAGTGTCCATGTGACTAGAGGGCATGGATAGCAGAAAGTGAAACTACGTTTCTAGTTGATAAAAGAAAAGGGGAAAAAAATAATACTAACATTGCAATACCCTAAAGGGATTTTATCAAGCAGGGAAGAAATTTTATGTTTGTACTTTTATAAAACCTTCCCTTTGTGTTTTTATTTCACCTCAGAGCTAATCTGTTTGGGCAGGTTTATTCCATGAGGAGCAACTTAGAAGTATTCCATAGAGGCTGAAATGTTAAAAAAAAAAAAAAAAACCTGCACAGAACCAGGAAAGTTCTGTGTGTTCCTATTACATCCTTTTTAATGATCATTATACTTTTGTTTCGTTGCTAAATCCTGTCTGACTCTTTTGTGGTCCCATGGACTATAGATTGCCAGGCTCCTCTATCTGTGGGATTCCAGGCAGGAATACTGGAGTGGGTAGTATTTCCTTCTTATGGATCTTCTCGACCCAGGGATTGAACCCAGGTCTTCTACTTAACAGCAGATTCTTTACTCCTGAGTCACCTGGCAAGGCCTTATTACTGTTTAGATTCTGGTTCATAGCATGTTATTGTAGCTAATTGACATAAAGTTTTACTCTTTGGCAAAGGGAAAAATGATGAAGAATGGATACAAAAATTCTACCTGTAATTATGAATCACTGAGCAATGCGTAGGTGGCAGACTCCGAAGAATCCATTACCCAAACAAGATGCAGTAGCGGTCTCATAAGGTGAAAGGGAGCTTTGTGAAGACAAGTAGATTTGAAGCTGGGGAGTGATTAGTGAAAGAAGGGAGGATGAGTAAAAAGATTAAATGAAAGTAATACTGATGTGGCTGTGCCAGATTGTTAATACTGCCTTTGAAACTAAAATCTGATTCTCACAAAAGTGACAAATGTTGCAGCCCTGGCCAATTAAGGGACAAAGAGAAAAAATAGTAATTTTATGCTCTGCTAGCTGTATAACAGGTACTTGAAAACCAATGAGCTAGTCCAAAAAAATTAAACACGAAAATAGTTTATTTTTAAGTAAAAAATAAATAAATAAATAAAGTAGGAAGCAATAGCAAAAAGTTCACGTATACATTCATAAGAATTTGTAGAATACAAATTACAGAAGACACTGCTCTATGGAAGTCAGAAAAAACCCACTTTTATATAACTCATATTGCATACTATTTATTGCATTACCATTTCAAATAAGTTATCTATTTATTATTTTTATCTATTTATTGTTTAAAGGTTGTTAATACCATTTTTAGAAAGAACATTTTCATTTTATATAAATTTTACAAAATTATTTGAGCTTTCAGAATAGAGATTTTAAATGATAAATACGCCTTCCTATCCATTTTTTATTGTGATAAAATAGATGTGACATAATATTTTCCATTTCAACTGAAGTGTACAGTTCAGTGGTATCAGATACACTCATACTGTTGTGCTACGATATCACCATCTACTTGCAGAATTCTTCATATTTTAAGCCTATAGCTCTCTACTCTTTAAACAATTCAACTCCTTCTTCCTCAGCCCCTGGAAGCCACTATTCTCCTTTCAATCTCTTTATTTTGATTGCTTTTAAATATAATGGCACCCCACTCCAGTACTCTTGCTTGGAAAATCTCATGGATGGAGGAGCCTCATAGGCTATAGTCCATGGGGTCGCTAAAAGTCGGACAGGACTGAATGATTTCAGTTTCACTTTTCACTTTCATGCATTGGAGAAGGAAATGGCAACCCACTCCAGTGTTCTTGCCTGGAGAATCCCAGGGACAGAGGAGCCTGGTGGGCTTCTGTCTATGAGGTCCTGCAGAGTTGGACACGACTAACGTGACTTAGCAGCAGTAGCATATCATATAATGGAATAATATAATATTTGTCTTTTTATGGCTGACTTCTGTCACTTAGTATAGTTTCCTTATAGTTCATCTGTGTTGTAGGATACACTATTATTTCCTTTCTTTTTAAAGTTGAATAATATTATATTGTATGTATATTCCACATTTTACTTATCCATCTGTTGATTAATACAAATTTGAATTGCTTCCATGTATTGTGATAATGCTTTTATGAACATAAGTATACAAATATCTCTTTGAGAAGTAGCTTTTAATTGTTTATAATATATACCCAGAACTAGGATTACTGAATCACAAGTTAATTGTAATTTTTTAAACTCTGATATTGTTTTCATAGCTGCTGTAGCATTGTACATTACCACCAACAATGCGCAAGGGTTCCAATCTCTCCATGTTCTCACCAACACTTATTGTCTCTGTTTTTTTTTTTTTTTATATAGTAGCCATCGTATACATACATGTATAACTGATTTACTTTGCTGTACAGAAGAAAGTAACATAACATTTTAAATCAACTATACTCCAACAAAAATTAAAAACAAACAAACAAACAAAAATAGTGGCCATCCTAATGGGAATACCTTTGACTTGCATTTTTCTAATGTTGAACATCTTTTCACATGCTTAGCCATTTTTATATCTTTTTAGAGAAATGTCTATCTAATTCCTTTTACCATTTTTAAATTGCATTGTTTGTTTGGTTGTTGTTGATGGTTTTAGGAATTATTTATTTTGGATGGTAATCCATTATTAGACATTTGTCTCTAGTTCTGAAGTGAGTACCTTCTACACAACGTATGACTGGCTCCTGGGATTTTTCTTTGTTTGCTTGTTTTCTTTTTTAAAAAAATTCTGCATTTGAAAAGCTTATTCCATTTATATTTAAAGTAATTACTAATAAGAAGATACTTACTTTTTTCTGCCATTTGTTTTACATACATATATAACTTCTTGTCCCTAATATTTTGTGTTACTCTTTTTTTTATTTAATTGGTTTTGTGGCAGTGAACTGTTGAGATTTCTTTATTTCTATTTGTTTATATACTATAACTATTTTCTTTATTGTTACTATGAGACTACATTTAGCATTCTAAAGTTATAACACTTTAATTTTAATTTATACTATCTTAACTTTAATAACATAGCAAAAACTCTGTTCTTTACAACCCATCACCACCCCTTTCTTCCTTAGCTTCCCGGGTGGTATTAGTGGTAGAGAACTTGTATGCCAATGCAGAAAACATAGAGACATGGGTTTGATCCTTGAGTCAGGAAAATCCCCTGAAGAAAAGAATGGCAGCTCACTCTGGTATTCTTGCCTGGAGAATACCATAGACAGAGGACCCTGGCAGGTTATAGTCCATAGAGTCACAAAGAGTCAAACATGACTGAAATGAATTAGCATGCATACACCACCCTTTTCAGTAGCTGATGCTACAAAACTACATCTTCATAAATCTTTTGCCTAACAATATGAACTAATAATGCTTTTAATTACAACTGTCTTATAAAATGTTAAAAACAAAATGTGAATTGCAAACAAAAGTTACAAAACTCAGCTTTTAGAGTTATTGCTTTTTAACATAGTACTGTTACATCGTACAGGAAACAAAAAGTGCAGTTGCACACCCGTTGTTACAATTATGTTAGGATTTATAATTTTTCATGTGTTTATCTTTACAAAGATCTTTATTTCTTTATTTGGTTTTTAGTTCCTGTCTGGTGTTACTTTATGTTGAACTATAGGACTCTAGCATTTCTTACAGAGCAGATCTAATGGTAACAAACTCCCTCAGACACTGGTTATCAAGAAATGTGTTAATTTCTCCCTAATGTATTTTTCGCTCTGTTTTATTTTTTATGTTTTGTAATGAATGCATTTGGAATTTGTTTACGTAAATTCATGTAATTTTATTATAACATACTTTAATTTCATAAATGACAGCTATATGATTATTCTCTCTGATTTTTTAAGGACAGTTTCACCAAATATATAGTTTTTGGTTGATAGATTTATTTTTCTTTTAGCACTTTGACTATATTGGCCTACTACTCTTTTGACCTCTATAGTTTCTGATAAGAATTCTGCTTATAATCTTACTGAGGATCCTTTATATGTGACAAATCATTTCTCCTTTGCTGCTTGTAAGATTTTATCTTTGTCTTTCAAAAGTTTAATTATAATATATCCCAGTGTGCAGCTTTGAGTCCATCTTACTTGAAGCCATTTAGACTCTTGGATGTTTATATTCATCTTTCTTCAAATTTAAATGCTTTGGCCATTATTTCTCCAAATATTCTCTCTGCTTCTTTATCTTTCTTTTCTCTTTCCAAAAGGCATATATTGGGCTACTTGATGGCGTCCCCAAATTCCCTGACTCTCTTCCCTTTTATTCAATCTTTTTTTTCCTGTTATCCTACCTTCATGTTGACTGATATTTATTCTTTTTATTTTATTTTATTTTTACTTTATTCTATGTTACAATACTGTATTGGTTTTGCTATACATTGACATGAATCAGCCACAGGTGTACACGAGCTCCCAAACCCGAAGCCCGCTCCCACCTCCCACCCCATATCATCTACCTGGATCATCCCGTGCACCAGCCCCAAGAATCCTGTATCCTGTATCAAACATAAACTGGCGCTTTGTTTCTTACATGATAGTATACATGTTTCAATGCCATTCTCCCAAATCATCCCACCCCTCTCCCTCTCCCTCAGAGGCCAAAAAGTCCGTTCTATACCTCTGTGTCTCTTTTGTTTTCTCACATACAGGGTCATCATTACTGTCTTCTAAATTCCATATATATGTGTCAGTATACTGTATTGGTGTTTTTCTTTCTGGCTTCCTTCACTCTGTATAATCGGCTCCGGTTACATCCATCTCATTAGAACTGTGTCAAATTTATTCTTTTTAAGGGCTGAGTAATATTCCATTGTGTATATGTACCACTGCTTTCTTATCCATTCATCTGCTGATGGGCATCTAGATTGTTTCCATGTCCTGGCTGTTATAAACAATGCTGCAATGAAAATTGGGGTACATGTGTCTCTTTCAATTCTGGTTTCCTCGGTGTGTATGCCCAGCAGTGGGATTGCTGGGTCATAAGGCAGTTCTATTTGCAATTTTTAAGGAATCTCCACACTGTTTTCCATAGTGGCTGTACTAGTTTGCATTCCCACCAACAGTGTAAGAGGGTTCCCTTTTCTCCACATCCTCTCCAGCATTTATTGCTTGTAGACTTTTGGATCGCAGCCATTCTGACTGGTGTGAAATGGTACCTCATTGTGGTCTTGATTCGCATTTCTCTGATAATGAGTGATGTTGAGCATTTTTTCATGTGTCTGTTAGCCATCCGTATGTCTTCTTTGGAGAAATGCCTATTTAGTACTTTGGCCCAGTTTTTGGTTGGATCATTTATTTTTCTGGAGTTGAGCTGTATAAGTTGCTTGAATATTTTTGAGATTAGTTGTTTGTCAGTTGCTTCATTTGCTATTGTTTTCTCCCATTCAGAAGGCTGTCTTTTCACCTTACTTATAGTTTCCTTTGTTGTGCAGAAGCTTTTAATTTTAATTAGGTCCCATTTGTTTATTTTTGCTTTTATTTCCATTATACTTTGAGGTGGGTCATAAGGGATCCTGCTGTGATTTATGTCGGAGAGTGTTTTGTCTATGTTCTCTTCTAAGAATTTTATAGTTTCTGGTCTTGCATGTAGATCTTTAATCCAGTTTGAGTTTCTTTTTGTGTGTGGTGTTAGAAAGTGATCTAGTTTCATTCTTTTACAAGTGGGTGATCAGTTTTCCCAGCACCACCTGTTAAAGAGATTGTCTTTACTCCATTGGATATTCTTGCCTCCTTTGTTGAAGATAAGGTGTCCATAGGTGTGTGGATTTATCTCTGGGCTTTCTATTTTGCTCCACTGATCTATATTTCTGTCTTTGTGCCAGTACCATACTGTCTTAATGACTGTGGCTTTGTAGTAGAGCCTGAAGTCAGGCAAGTTGATTCCTCCAGTTCCATTCTTCTTTCTCAAGATTGCTTTGGCTATTCGAGATTTTTTGTATTTCCATACAAATCTTGAAATTATTTGTTCTAGTTCTGTGAAAAATACTGCTGGTAGCTTGATAGGGATTGCATGGAATCTGTAGATTGCTTTGGGTAGTATGTTCATTTTCACTATATTGACTCTACTGATCCATGAACATGGTATATTTCTCCATCTATTAGTGTCCTCTTTGATTTCTTTCATCAGTGTTTTATAGTTTTTGATATATAGGTCTTTAGTTTTTTTAGGTAGGTATACTCCTAAGTATTTTATTCTTTTTGTTGCAATGGTGAATGGAATTGTTTCCTTAACTTCTTTTTCTACTTTCTCATTATTAGTGTATAGGAATGCAAGGGACTTCTGAATGTTGATTTTATATCCTGCAACTTTACTATATTCATTGATTAACTCTAGTAGTTTTCTGGTGGAGTCTTTAGGATTTTCTATGTAGAGGGTCATGTCATCTGCAAACAGTGAGAGTTTTACTTCTTATTTTCCAATTTGAATTCCTTTTATTTCTTTTTCTGCTCTGATTGCTGTGGCCAAAACTTCCAGAACTATATTGAATAGTAGCAGTGAAAGTGGGCACCCTTGTCTTGTTCCTGACTTTAGGGAAATGCTTTCAATCTTTCACCATTGAGGATAATGCTTTCTGTGGGTTTGTCATATATAGCTTTTATTATGTTGAAGTATGTTCCTTCTATTCCTGCTTTCTGGAGAGGTTTTTTTTTGTTTGTGTTTTTTTTTAATCATAAATGGATGTTGAATTTTGTCAAAGGCCTTCTCGGCATCTATTGAGATAATCATATGACTTTTATTTTTCAATTTGTTAATGTGGTGAATTACATTGATTGATTTGTGGATATTGAAGAATCCTTGCACCCCTGGGATAAAGCCCACTTGGTCATGGTGTATGATCTTTTAAATGTGTTGTTGGATTCTGATTGCTAGAATTTTGTTAAGGATTTTTGCATCTATGTTAATCAGTGATATTGGCCTGTAATTTTCTTTTTTGTGTGGTATCTTTGTCAGGTTTTGGTATTAGGGTGATGGTGGGTATCCTCATAGAATGAGTTTAGAAGTTTACCTTCCTCTGCAATTTTCTGGAATAGTTTCAGTAAGAGAGGTGTTAGGTCTTCTCTAAATTTTTGGTAGAATTCAGCTATGAAGCCCTCTGGACCTGGGCTTTTGTTTGCTGGAACATTTCTGATTACAGTTTCAATTTCCATGCTTGTGATGGGTCTGTTAAGATTTTCTATTTCTTCGTGGTTCAGTTTTGGAAAGTTGTACTTTTCTAAGAATTTGTCCATTTCTTCCACATTGTCCATTTTATTGGCATATAAGTGCTGATAGTAGTTTCTTATGATCCTTTGTATTTCTGTGTTGTCTGTCGTGATCTCTCCATTTTCATTTCTAATTTTATTGATTTGATTTTTTTCTCTTTGTTTCTTGATGAGTCTGGCTAATGGTTTGTCAATTTTATTGATCCTTTCAAAGAACCAGCTTTTGTTTTGTTGATTTTTGTTATGGTCTCTTTTGTTTCTTTTGCATTTATTTCTGCCCTAATTTTTAAGATTTCTTTCCTTCTACTAACTCTGAGGTTCTCTATTTTTTCCTTTTCTAGTTACTTTAGGTGTAGAGTTATGTTATTTATTTGACTTGTTTCTTGTTTCTTGAGGTATGCTTGTATTGCTATGAACTTTCCTCTTAGCACTGCTTTTATAGTGTCCCACAGGTTTTGTGCAGTTGTGTTTTCATTTTCATTCATTTCTACGCATATTTTGAGTTCTTTTTTGATTTCTTCTGTGATTTGTTGGTTATTCGGAAGGGTGTTGTTCAGCCTCCAAATGTTGGAATTTTTAATAGTTTTTCTCCTGTAATTGAGATCTAACCTTAGTGCATTATGGTCAGAGAAGATGCTTGGAATGATTTCGATTTTTTGAATTTATCAGGGTTGGATTTATGGCCCACGATGTGATCTATCCTGGAAAAGGTTCCATGTGCACTTGAGAAAAAGGTGAAATTCATTGTTTTGGGGTGAAATGTCCTATAGATATCAATTAGGTCTAACTGGTCTATTGTATCATTTAAAGTTTGCATTTCTTTGTTAATTTTCTGTTTAGTTGATCTGTCCATAGGTGTGAGTGGGGTATTAAAAGTCTCCCACTATTACTGTGTTATTATTAATTTCCCCTTCCATGCTTGTTAGCATTTGTCTTATATATTGCAGTGCTCCTATGTTGGGTGCATATATATTTATAATTGTTATATCTTCTTGGATTGATCCTTTAATCATTATGTAGTGGCCTTCTTTGTCTCTTTCCACAGCCTTTGTTTTAAAGTCTATTTTATCTGATATGAAAATTGCTACTCCTGCTTTCTTTTGGTCTTTATTTGCATGGAATATCTTTTTCCAGCCCTTCACTTTCAGTCAGTATATGACCCTTGTTTTGAGGTGGGTCTCTTGTAGGCAGCATATATAGGAATCTCATTTTTATATCCATTCAACCAGTCTGTGCCTTTTGGTTGGGGCATTCAACCCATTTACATTTAAGGTAATTATTGATAAGTATGCTCCTGTTGCCATTTACTTTATTGTTTTGGGTTTGGGTTTATATGCCCTTTTTGTGTTTCCTGTCTAAAGTCTATCCTTTAGCATTTATTGGAGAGCTGGTTTGGTGGTGCTGAATTCTCTCAGCTTTTGCTTGTCTGTAAAGCTTTTGATTTCTCCTTCGTATTTGAATGAGATCCTTGCTGGGTACAGTAGTCTGGGCTATAGGTTATTATCTCAGGATTTGGACTTAAGTCTCCTGCTTCTGGTTTTCAGTTTTATTTTTATAATACCCTCCACACTTCTCCATCTATACAGCACTGATGTTAAAACATCTAGGTTAAAGATGAAAGGTTTCTCCACATTGAGGGTCATCCCTAGAGGATCACTGTTTTTGAAGCCAATGATCTGCTTTGCTGGATGCCTAATGTCCTCTGCCAGCATTCAGAAGTTGTTTTGTGGAATTTACTCAGCGTTGAAATGTTCTTTTGATGAAGTAGTGAGGGAGAAAGTGGTTTCCCTGTCCTATTCCTTCACCATATTTTTCCCAGACTGGAAATTTTAGAGATGGTGACTTCTTTCCTTTGTGAATCTCTCTATGCAAAGCCAGAAGTTTATACTCCAGAGTGGTGGTTGCCAAGCCCCTGATCTGGGATACTATTGTTGGGGATCCATTTATTCTGATTAATCAAATCTCTCTTAAAATCTTGCTAGTGAATTTTTATTTTCAGCTATTATATTTTTAGCTCTAGAACTTTTATTTAGTTTATTTTATATACTTTATCTCTTTATTGATAGCACATATCAGTGATAATATGTAGCATTGTTTATTTCACTTGTCTTGCTTAACATAATACCCTCCAGGTTTATCTATGTTGTCACAAAGGACAGGAACTTCTTCTTTTTTTTTTTTTTTAAGGATGGATTATATTCCTGTGTGTATGTGTGTAGATAGATAGATGTATTCTTTATTTTTTTATATTGCATCCCTAAAAATTATTTATTTTGTAACTAGAAGTTTATACTATTTGAACCCCTTCACCCAATTTGTCTACCCTCTAACAAGTCACCAATATGGTCTTCATATCTGTGAGATCAATTTTGTTTTTGTTTTTGTTTTTCCGTCCTACATATAAGTGAGATCATAAAGTATTTGTCTGATTTCGTTTGGCATAATGCCCTGAAGGTCCATCCATGTCACAAATGGCAAATATTTCCTCTTTTTATGGCTGAATAATGCTCTGTTGTGTATATATGCCATAATTTCTTTGTTTATCCATTGATAAATATTTAGCTTGTTTCCATACCTTGGTTATTGTAAATAATGTTACCGTGAACATAGGGCTGCATGTATATTTTTAAGTTAGTATTTATATTTTCTTTGGATAAATATTGATAAGTGGAATTATGGGTCATTTGCAGTTCTATTTTTTCATTTTTTGAGAAACTTCTATACTATTTCCATAGTGACTACTCCTATTTACATTCCCACCAACACTGCACACATGTTATCTTTTCTCCAAATCATAGCCAACACTTACTATATGTTTTATCTTTAGATAATAATCATTCTAAGAAGTATGGACTGATCTCTCACTATGGGTTTGACTTGTATTTCAAATTTGAAATGCAAAGGTTAAGCACCTTTATCATATTCATATTGACCATTCGTTTGTCTTTGGAAACACTTCTACTCAGGTCCTTTACCAATTTTTGTTTTGTTTTGTTTTAATGTTAGTGTTGTATTTGCTATTGGGGCTTCCCTAGTAGCTCAGTTGGTAAAGAATCCATCTGCGAAGCAGGAGATCTTGGTTGGATTCTCTGGTTGGGAAGATCCGGTGGAGAAGGGATAGGCTATCCACTCCAGTATTCTTGGGCTTCCCTCATGGCTCAGACAGTAAATAATCTGCCTGCAATGTGGGAGACCTAGGTCCTATCCCTGGGTTGGGAAGATCCCTGGAGAAGGGATAGGCTACACACTCTAGTATTCTGGCCTAGAGAATCAGGTCACAAACAGCCACTGAGTGACTTTCACTAGACATTAGATTAGAAATTGAGTTATATGAATTTCCTGTATATTTTGTATACTAACCTCTTTTTACTGGATATATTATTTGCAAGTATTTTCCATAAGTTGTCTTTCATATTATGATTGTGAGATAAAGGATGAGTTGTATTACTCTCAAATATAATAGTCCTATTTATAGCATATATTTTCTTATACAAAGACAATTTAAGACCTTAGAGTTTAGATCTTAGATTTTTAGAGAATGTCCAGTGAAGGCCTCTCAGTAGTCTCTGACTCTTTGTGACCCCATGGACTGAATACTGACGTAGGTAGCCGTCCCCTTCTCCAGGGAATCTTCCCAACCCAGGGATTGAGCCCAGGTCTCCTACATTGCAAGCAGATTCTTTACCACCTGAACAACGAGGAAAGCCCAAGAATACTGGAGTGGGTAGCCTATCCCTTCTCCAGCAGATCTTCCCAACCCAAGAAACCAACCAGGGTCTCCTGCATTGCAGGTGATTCTTTACCAACTGAGCTACCAGGGAAGCCCCAGAAAATGTCTCAGTATTCTTCATATGACCATTCTTGTATTGACCCCACAGAAAAACAAGAAGTAGAACAATATATGATTGTCTGTTGTCTCTATAAAAATATTACAAGAGCTTAGTGGCTTGAAATAACACAAATATGTTATCTAAGATTTTTTTTTTTTTTTTTTTTTAGATTTCAAGATCAGGTGCTTGTCAGCCTGAGTGTGGCTTTAACTGATTTCTCTGCATTAATTATTCAGGGCAGAAATCCAAGTGTTAATGTGACTAGTTTTCCTTTTGGAGGCTTTGGGGAGAATCCATTTTCAAGTTCATTCAGGTTAGTGAATGAATTCAGTTCCTCCTGATTGTAACATGAGGTCCCATTCTTTACTGACTCTCAGCTAGTCCCCAGCTCTTGGCTTCTAGAGGTAACCTGTGTTACACAGCTTCAAGGCACTTTCTACATTTTGAAAGTCAGCAGCTTGGATGAAATCCTTTCACTGTACTTTGAATCTCTCATCTCTCCTTTTGCTTAGTCACCCCTAACTCTTTTCTTGCCATATCCTTCACTTTAACTCAACTGACCTTACCTGCTTTTATGTGCTTGAGTGATTGGAAGGGACCCATCCCAATATTCCTGGATAATGTCCCTATCTTAAAGTCTATAATCTTGATTCCATCTGAAAAATCCCTTTTCTCACATTACTTATCTCAAGACATAACATTAAGAAGAAAAGATTATGGAGGTCAAAATAGTGTTTACCACAAACATTATACCTTAATTCAGTGAACATAGACTGACTGTAAACCAAGTTAATGAAGAGGTAGTATGCAAAAATTAACTATAAATTAGAGAAGAGAATAGCTTGTTTTTCAGATTACCTTGTTTAGTACCATTTATCTTTGCTAGATTTTTGGCAAAGGTGTAGTAACAAAAGGTAAGGCTAAACACTAAGCGCCAGCAACAGCAAGCTGGCACACCAAAAGCTGGCAGCGGTGGCGGCAAGCCGGCGCACTGAGCATGATCAAGTGGAGCTACCCCTCTTCCGAGGTCAGGGGCGGCCAAGAGAAGCCACCTCGTGCCTGAGGCCAGGGGCAGTGACCCTGAGGAGCCACCCTAAGCCTGAGGCCAGAGGTAGCAGCTGGGAGGAGCCACTCACGCCCTAGGCCAGTGCCGGCTGCCAGAGGAGCAACCCGAGGAGCTGCCCAGATGCAGGAGAGCCTAGAGGAGCTATCCCACATTGAAGGTCAGGACCGTGACCTTAAAGAGATACCCCTCATCCAAGGTAAAGAACAGGGGCTGTGCTTTGCTGGAGCAGCCGTGAAGAGATACCCCATGCCCAAGGTAAGAGAAATGCAAGTAAGATAGTAGGTGTTGCAAGACGGCATCAGAGGGCAGACACACTGAAACCATGCTCACAGAAAACTAGTCAATCTAATCACACTAGGACCACAGCCTTTGTGTAACTCAATGAAACCAAACCATGCCTGCGGGGCAACCCAAGATGGGCAGGTCATGCTGGAGAGGTTTGACAGAACGTGGTCCACTGGAGAAGGGAATGGCAAACCACTTCAGTATTCTTGCCTTGAGAACCCCATGAACAGTATGAAAAGGTAAAATGATAGCATACTGAAAGAGGAACTCCCCAGGTCATTAGGTGTCCAATAGGCTACTGGAGATGAGTGGAGAAATAACTCCAAAGAATGAAGGAAAGGAGCCAAAGCAAAAACAATACCCAGCTGTGGATGTGACTGGTGATAAAAGCAAGATCTGATGCTATAAAGAGCAATATTGCATAGGAACCTGGAATGTCAGGTCCACGAATCAAGGCAAATTGGAAGTGGTCAAACAAGAGATGGCAAGACTGAATGTTGACATTCTAGGAATCAGCGAACTAAAATGGACTGGAATGGGTGAATTTAACTCAGATGACCATTATATCTACTACTGCAGGCAGGAATCCCTCAGAAGAAATGGAGTAGCATCAGGGTCAACAGAAGAGTCGGAAATGCAGTACTTGGATGCAATCTCAAAAACGACAGAATGACCTCTGTTCATCTCCAAGGCAAACCATTCAATACCACAGTTATCCAAGTCTATGCCCCAACCAACAATGCTGAAGAAGCTGAAGTTGAACGGTTTTAGGAAGACCTACAAGACCTTTTAGAACTAACACACAAAAAAGATGTCCTTTTCACTATAGGGGACTGGAATGCTAAAGTAGGAAGTCAAGAAACACCTAGAGTAACAGGAAAATTTGGCCTTGGAATGCAGAATGAAACAGGGCAAAGACTAATAGAATTTTGCCAAGAAAATGCACTGATCATAGCAAACACCTTCTTCCAACAACACAGGAGAAGACTCTATACATGGACATCACCAGATGGTCAATGCTGAAATCAGATTGATTATATTCTATGCAGCCAAAAATGGAGAAGCTCTATACAGTCAACAAAGAGAAGACCAGGAGCTGACTGTGGCTCAGATCATGAACTCCTTATTACCAAATTCAGACTCAAATTGAAGAAAGGAGGGAAAACCGCTAGACCATTCAGGTATGACCTAAATCAAATCCCTTATGATTATACAGTGAAAGTGAGAAATAGATTTAAGGGCCTAGATCTGATAGAGTGCCTGATGAACTATGGAATGAGGTTTGTGACATTGTACAGGAGACAGGGATCAAGACCATCCCCATGGAGAAGAAATGCAAAAAAGCAAAATGGCTGTCTGCGGAGGCCTTAGAAATAGCTGTAAAAGATGAGAGGCGAAAAGCAAAGGAGAAAAGGAAAGATATAAGCATATGAATGCAGAGTTCCAAAGAATAGCAAGACGAGATAAGAGAGCTTTCTTCAGCGATCAGTGCAAAGAAATAGAGGAAAACAACAGAATGGGAAAGACTAGAGATCTCTTCAGGAAAATTACAAATACCAAGGGAACATTTCATGCAAAGATGGGCTCGATAAAGGACAGAAATAGTATGGACCTAACAGAAGCAGAAGATATTAAGAAGAGGTGGCAAGAATACATGGAAGAATTATACAAAAAGATCTTCACGACCCAGAAAATCATGATGATGTGATCACTAATCTAGAGCCAGACATCTTGGAATGTGAAGTCAAGTGGGCCTTAGAAAGCATTACTATGAACAAGCTAGTGGAAGTGATGGAATTCCAGTAGAGCTAGTGGAAGTGATGGAATTCCAGTAGAGCTGTTTCAAATCCTGAAAGATGATGCTGTGAAAGTGCTGCACTCAGTATGCCAGCAAATTTGGAAAACTCAGCAGTGGCCACAGGACTGGAAAAGGTCAGTTTTCATTCCAGTCCCAAAGAAAGGCAATGCCAATGAATGCTCAAACTATCACACAGTTGCACTCATCTTACATGCTAGTAAAGTAATGCTCAAAATTCTCCAAGCCAGTCTTCAGCAGTATGCAAACCAAGAACTTCCAGATTTTTAAGCTGACTTTAGAAAAGGCAGAGGAACCAGAGATCAAATTCGTAACATGTGAAGGATCATGGAAAAAGCAAGAGAGTTCCAGAAAAACATCTATTTCTGCTTTATTGACGATGCCAAAGCCTTTGACTGTGTGGATCACAATAAACTGTGGAAAATTCTTCAAGAGATGGAAATACCAGACCATCTTACCTGCCTCTTGAGAAATCTGTATGCAGGTCAGGAAGCAACAGTTAGAACTGGACATGGAACCACACACTGGTTCCAAATAGGAAAAGGAGGACGTCAAGACTGTATATTGTCACCCTGCTTATTTAACTTCTATGCAGAGTACATCATGAAAACCGCTGGACTGGAAGAAACACAAGCTGGAATCAAGATTGCCGGGAGAAATATCAATAACCTCAGATATGCAGATGACACCACCCTTATGGCAGAAAGTGAAGAGGAGCTAAAAAGCCTCTTGATGAAAGTGAAAGAGGAGAGTGAAAAAGTTGTCTTAAACCTCAACATTCAGAAAATGAAGACCATGGCATCTGGTCCCATTACTTCATGGGAAATAGATGGGTAAACAGTAGAAACAGTGTCAGACTTTATTTTTAGGGCTCCAAAATCACTGAATATGGTGACTACAGGCATGAAATTAGAAGACACTTACTCCTTGGAAGAAAAGTCATGACCAACCTAGATAGTATATCCAAAAGCAGAGACATTACTTTGCCAACTAAGGTCCGTCTAGTCAAGGCTATGGTTTTTCCTGTGGTCATGTATGGGTGTGAGGGTTGGAGTGTGAAGAAGGCTGAGCGCAGAAGAATTGAAACTTTTGAACTGTGGTGTTGCAGAAGACTCTTGCAAGTCCCTTGGACTGCAAGGAGATCCAACAAATCCAGTCTTAAGGAGATGAACCTTGGGATTTCTTTGGAAGGAATGATGCTAAAGCTGAAACTCCAGTACTATGGCCACCTATGAGAAGAGCTGACTCATTGGAAAAGACTCTGATGCTGGGAGGGATTGGGGGCAGGAGGAGAAGGGGACGACCGAGGATGAGATGGCTTGATGGCATCCTGGGCTCGATGGACTTGAGTCTGAGTGAACTCTGGGAGATAGTGATGGATAGGGAGGCCTGGCATGCTGAGATTCATGGGTTGCAGAGAGTCGGACATGCCTGAGTGACTGAACTGAACTGAAGGCTAAACATACCTGCAAAAACCTGAACCCCAGGTATTCTCAGAGAGATTCATATGTTTTATACAAAAGATGTTGAGTGGAAAGATTGACATCTCATGATGAATGAGGAAAATTTGGTCTATATTTACACAAAGAGACCATCACCAGGACACATGCAGAATGGAAGAGCCAACTATCTTTTCAGATACATCTCTCATTTTAAATTTTGTCACATACCTTAACAAATATTTATACATTTTTAGGGAAATTTAAAAATATTTTCAGATTGAATAAGCTATGTATTCTAATTTCAATGCTGTCTCCATAAATGTCATTGATTTTTAATTCATTTGAAAATTTTGAAAATGTGACAAAATTGTTTTTAGTTCTAAATTGGTCATTGACTAAATTTTAGGGAGATCAATTTAACAGAATACTGTCCTATTTCTAAGTGGTTTTTTCTTTCCCCCAAATTATTTTTAATATAATCTTAATTATTTCCTTTGCTTCTTATTTCTTTTTCTAGTTATAAAAGTATTACCTTCTAGTTTTAGAAAAAGTTTAAGATCATAGACAGTTAGAAATATTATTTCTGTCTATGTGTGTCTATGTATATTTGCATGCGGTTCTACCATTGAGAGGCAACAAATTATTGTTAACATTTCCTTCTTATCATTTTTTTCTATATATATTTTGCATAGGTAATTTCAGATGGCTCATAAATTATAGTACCCAGCTTATTATAAGCCAACATTACAAAGTAAATGAATATACATCATTCTCTTTAACATTTTTTGGATAACATTCTTCCTTTGAACATCATCTGTTTATTTTCAACTTTTACCAATCAACATATTTCTGCTTATAAATGATAATATTCACATTCTGGGCAAAAGAGAGATAACAAAGATAAGCTTTGCTTTTTCCATTCTCCTGGGCAATCAGTAGTCAAATTCTGTTACAATTTGGGTTGCATTGTACAGTAGTGAGTTGTCATTGTTTCAAAAGAATTCAAAATTTAATGTTTGCAATCTATCGGTACCTCATTCTGCAAAAGTCTAGTTCCAATTAACTGAGAACTTGTGTTTATCAGCTTCCAGGGATGACGTTTGCTGCCAAAGATGTTCTTTTCTTCAATCGCCGTGTTTGACTATGGTCAACAACCCCAGGTTAGTAATCATTGCCATTCTATCCTCAGGGTCTCCTTCTTAAATAGTCCTTCTGTTCTGTCTGACAGGTGTCCTGTGCATCCTTTACACACTTGTCCCTTTTAAGACTAACCCACAGAATAACATCTTTGAGGTACTTTGGTGCTAATAACTAATAGACTATATGCTTTCCTAAGGCAACCGCCTGAAGTAACCCAAACTCTTACTGTGCTTGTATGAAGCTAATTTCCTGAGCTCCAAGTTATTTTGTTGCTTGAGCCCTGACCAGAATGCCTGCTCTAGTGCTCATTTACCTGGAAGCATTATATTCATGTTTCTTCTGCACCTCCTTTAACATGTCTTATTTATCTCATTCCAACTGTTATTTTTCTCTTCAGTATTTAACTTCTACTCGTTCTTCACATCTGTTATTGCCTCAAGAAGTCTCTATTGACCTTAGAGCACCATACCAGTTATAATTTTACCTTTATCTGTGTAATCCATAGCCCTGTCCCCTCAATTGACTACAGTCTTCAGGAAAGTATAATATTTTTATGCCCCTGCTTAAGTTGTTTCTTGGCTGCTTGTTCTATGATTCGGGATTTAGAATGTTGATTGAAATAAGAAGTAAATGAATGCAAACTTTGCAGAGCTAATATAGTTCATAGTTGTTTTGTAAAAGCAATACCTGTATTTTTTAAATAGCATACAGTCCTCATGCACAATTTGTTGGGATAAATGATATAAGTAACCATTATGCATACCTACTATGCATGAACACTAACTGTGCTCGGGTATTGTACATGTCTTTTATTATTCATAAGCACACAAGACTCCTTGTCAGATGAATTGTTCTACTACATTTAATATGGAAAAAAAAACTTGATAATCTGATTAAAGAGCTTGTCAAGTGGTATATTTGAACCTAGTTACAACGGGAACTAGGATTGATACTCAGTGTATGCACTGTGTCATACCTAAAATAGGAAGCAAAGTATGTTTGATAAATGTATATACCATAGTATCCCTAGCAAAAGAGAAAAGTGACCCTTGGCCAGACTTCTGATTTTCCCCATTTTGCTCTCTGATTTGACCAGAGAGAAACATTTTTAAAATCACAGTTATAAAAATTTTAGCTTTCAATTTGCATAGGTCAGCAGTTTGCAAAATGTTGGAACTCGGTGGTAAAATAGCTCTGGGTCTAAAGCTTCAGAGGAGCAAGACTCCTGGCTGTTAAGTACACCACTTCAAATTGAAGAGCAGCATGTCATTTGACATTTCATGTAAGATGTTTTTGGAAGGTGGGAGGAACACCATCATACCAAGCAAGCAAAAACCATAACAATGGATAGGATATGGGAAACAGACATTTCCATTGCCTGGGATTCTTGAGGTAAGACTACTGGAAGGTGGATCCCTCCTCTACAGGATCTTCCCAACACAGGGATTGAAACCATGTCTCTTATGTCTCCTGTATTGGCAATAAGCTCAGAGATTAAAATATTTAATATAAAGATGTTATACATTATTACTGATAAGTAAACTTCCATATGTCCAAGCTGGTTTTAGAAAAGGCAGAGAAACCAGAGATCAAATTGCCAACACCTGTTGGATCATTGAAAAAGCAAGAGAGTTCCAGAAAAACATGTATTTCTGCATTATAGACTATGCCAAAGCCTTTGACTGTGTGTATCACAACAAACTGTGGAAAACACTGAAAGAAATGGGAATACCAGACCACCTAACTTGCCTCTTGAGAAATCTGTATGCAGACCAGGAAGTAACAGTTAGAACTGGACATGGAACAACAGACTAGTTCCAAATAGGAAAAGGAGGACGTCAAGGCTGCATATTGTCACTCTGCTTATTTAACTGGTAAGCAGAGTACATCATGAGAAATGCTGGACTGGAGGAAGCACAAGCTGAAATCAAGATTGCTGGGAGAAATATCAATAACCTCAGATAGGTAGATGACACCACCCTTATGGCAGAAAGTGAAGAGGAACCAAAAAGACTCTTGATGAAAGTGAAAGAGGAGAGTAAAAATTTGACTTAAAGCTCAACATTCAGAAAACTAAGATCATGGCATTCAGTCCCATCACTTCATGGGAAATAGATGGGGAAACAGTGGAAACAGTGTCAGACTTTATTTTGGGGGCTCCAAAATCACTGCAGATGGTGATTGCAGCCATGAAATTAGAAGACGCTTACTCCTAGGAAGAAAAGTTATGACCAATCTAGATAGCATATTGAAAATCAGAGATATTACTTTGCCAACAAAAGTCTGTGTAGTCAAGGCTATGGTTTTTCCAGTGGTCATGTATGGATGTGAGAGTTGGACTGTGAAGAAGGCTGACCGCCCAAGAATTGATGCTTTTGAACTGTGGTGTTGGAGAAGACTCTTGAGAGTCCCTTGGACTGCAAGGAGATCCAACCAGTCCATTCTGAAGGAGATCAGCCCTGGGATTTCTTGGGAAGGAATGATGCTAAAGCTGAAACTTCAGTACTTTGGCCACTTCATGCGAAGATGTGACTCATTGGAAAAGACTCTTATGCTGGGAGGGATTGGGGGCAGGAGGAGAAGGGGACGACAGAGGATGAGATGGCCGGATGGCATCACGGACTGGAAAGACGTGAGTCTGAGTGAACTCCGGGAGTTGGTGATGGACAGGGAGGCCTGGCGAGCTGCGATTGATGGGGTCACAGAGAGACGGACATGACTGAGCAACTGAACTGAACTGAACTGAACAGGAGAGGGACAGGAAGCTCAAAACATCCTAGGAATGCAAGGGCTTCCTAGGTGTCAAGACCATTAGAATAAAACTGATTAAGTGTTTCATTGTTGAGCCAATAATTGCTGCCAAATTTTCATATCTTTTACTTGTTGATATTATAGTTCATTTATAGAAAAAATGAGTAGCAACATTAGATCTTTGAGTTAAGTATCTTTTTTGTTATAACCCACTGTGCCTTTGTTTTATAGAGATGTAACTTTAGTGCTTTAAAGAGATGCAGATTAAAGAAAAACACTTCAGGGGAAATGAGATTAGCATTCATTAAGGAAGACAGCCAAAAGCGTTAGCAAGCCTCTTGGCCAGAAGATAATGTAAATCACCTGAGAACTTTTGTATACAAAAAGATATACAGAAAGGGTCAGGACTGCTCGCCCTGCATGACTCTGTATCTTCCATTATGTAAAATTTAGGGTATATAAACACCTTTTGAATATTAAAGTTGAAGGGGTTTTTGCACAAGCCTGGCCTCCTGGTGGTCAATTTTTCTCTTGCTCCCTCCTTCTCCTTTTCAGCCTGATTCCTTCGAACTTAGAGGCTCACCGAGTCTACTTACTTAACTGGGCTTCTGAGACCCAAGTGAGAGGGAGTCCAAGGCGGGGCACTCACTGCTATTCAAGCAGGCGCCTATGGCCCAACATAGATGGTACAAGTTCCTTAACTAAAACTTTATTGGTTTTCCACATAAACCAAGTTACTCAGCATCTTTTCTCCAGTAAATTTTCCTACTACACTATTTCTTCCTAATCTAATCTCATGCTTCAATTCCAAAGAAAGGCAATGCCAAAGAATGCTCAAACTACCGCACAATTGCACTCCTCTCACATGCTAGTAAAGTAATGCTCAAAATTCTCCAAGCCAGGCTTCAGCAATACGTGAACCGTGAACTCCCTGAAATTCAAGCTGGTTTTAGAAAAGGCAGAGGAATCAGAGATTAAATTGCCAACATCCGCTTGATCGTCGAAAAAGCAAAAGAATTCCAGAAAAAAATCTATTTCTGCTTTATTGACGATGCCAAAGCCTTTGACTGTGTGGATCACAATAAACTGTGGAAAATTCTGAAAGAGATGGGAATACCAGACCACCTAACCTGCCTCTTGAGAAATCTTTATGCAGGCCAGGAAGCAACAGTTAGAATTGGACATGGAACCACAGACTGGTTCCAAATAGGAAAAGGAGTATGTCAAGGCTGTATATTGTCACCCTGCTTATTTAACTTCTATGCAGAGTACATCATGAAAACCGCTGGACTGGAAGAAACACAAGCTGGAATCAAGACTGCCTGGAGAAATATCAATAACCTCAGATATGCAGATGACACTACCGTTATGGCAGAAAGTGAAGAGGAACCAAAAGACTCTTGATGAAAGTGAAAGTGGAGAGTAAAAAAGTTGGCTTAAAGCTCAACATTCAGAAAACAAAGATCATGGCATCCGGTCTCATCACTTCATAGGCAATAGATGGGGAAACAGTGGAAACAGTGTCAGACTTTATTTTGGGGGGCTCTAAAATCACTGCAGATGGTGATTGCAGCCATGAAATTAGAAGACAGTCCTTGGAAGAAAAGTTATGACCAACCTAGATAGTATATTCAAAAGCAGAGACATTACTTTGCCAACTAAGGTCCGTCTAGTTAAGGCTATGGTTTTTCCTGTAGTCATGTATGGATGTGAGAGTTGGACTGTGAAGAAGGCTGAGCATGGAAGAATTGAAGCTTTTGAACTGTGGTGTTGGAAAAGACTCTTGAGAGTCCCTTGGACTGCAAGGAGATCCAACCAGTCCATTCTGAAGGAGATCAGCCCTGGGATTTCTTTGGAAGGAATGATGCTAAAGCTGAAAGTCCTGTACTTTGGCCACCTCATGCGAAGAGTTGACTCATTGGAAAAGACTCTGATGCTGGGAGGGATTGGGGGCAGGAGGAGAAGGGGACGACAGAGGATGAGATGGCTGGATGGCATCACAGACTGGATGGACGTGAGTCTGAGTGAACTCCGAGAGATGGTGATGAACAAGGAGGCCTGGCGTGCTGCAGTTCATGGGGTTACAAAGAGTCGGACATGCCTGAGCCACTGAACTGAACTGAACTGAACCGGGGCTGGACCCCGGCAGGAGGAGAAGGGGATGACAGAGGATGAGATGGTTGGATGGCATCACCGACTCATTTGATGTGAGTTTGGGTGAACTCTGGGAGTTAGTGATGGACAGAGAGGCCTGGTGTGCTGTGGTTCTCGTGGTTGCAAAGAGTCGAACACGACTGAGCAACTGAACTGAACTTAACACAAGTTAAGCAACTCATTAGAAACATTAACAAAAACTGCATTTTAAGCATCTATCCTCAAATGAGCTACTTTGCTAAATGTTATGGGAGTTGCAAAGGAGTTTGACTCATCACTAGGCTATCCAAATCTATACAGTCTACTTAGGGAAAGAACCAAGAGAAGAGACTGGAGACATAAAGAACCAAACAGAAATGTTGACACCCCAATATATTCAATCAATAGTGATAGCATATAAATTAGCGGAAAAAAAAAGTCTCTTCTTGATGAGAGGAAAACAGCTCACCTAGAATCACAAAATGTGACAAGTATTGAATCTACCTATACTTTTTCATTTTTATTTTTAGGCTGAAAATGTTAAACAACTATTTTCCATGTTAATTTTATCTGTATGTACAGATTGTTGCTATTTTCCCAATCACAGTACTTTATATTTTATTTAAATTTTATAGATTTTCTGATACCTGTATAATATTTTTTTCTTAATGTAGTCTCCCTAGGATCCAGGAAAACATCAGATTTAAAATAGATTTATTATTTAGGTTAGAGAGCAGAAGATTGTGGAAGACTATATAACTCAGAACAGAAATCTAAATTCCAAATCATGGTCATTAGCTGATTTGGGGGCATTGTTCTTTCCCATGAGTTGCTCTTTTTGGCTCCAGGTTTAAAATAATAAACCCAAAATAAACCCTGAAATCTTATAATTAATGCAAAATTGACTTCATGCATCTTACTTGCCTTTGTAACAAAATGATACCCCTTCTTCAGTGTTTATATTGGCTTAATTCACCATTGATAATGTATAGCTTAGAAACTTTAGGTTCCTAAGAGAAATAAGGATATTTCCAGTAGTTGTTTGATGTGCTATAGTTGTTTAAACTATGGCTATATATATATATCCACTGTAATTAAAGTTCAAAATTTAAGTAAATGATGAAGCTTAATGGCAAAACTGAAGCTTGCTTGCATGGGCCAGTTTAAAATTTTCTACTAATCTCCACTCTGTCAAGGTTTGCCTAGCCACTTTCTCAGATGAAGTTTTATCCCTGTTTTCTTTTCTTTTTTTTTCTTCTCACATGCGGCATAGAGATGGGAGATAAACTTTGTGCCATCTTCTGATGCTTTAAATTATGCACAGAGCCTGAGAAACATGGGAGCTAGAGGTAACTGAGAATGTAAATAGGAATGAAAAGGCTAGAATGATCTGGAAGAGATATTTAGGTTGCTACAAGAAGTGAAGTGAAGTGAAGTCGCTCAGTCATGTCCGACTCTTTGTGACTCCATGGACTGTAGCCTACTGGGCTCCTCTGTCCATGGGATTTTCCAGTCAGGAATACTGGAGTGGGTTGCCATTTAAGACAAGAATACAAAAAGGGGACAAATTTCACTGGTCAGTGCATTATTCCCTCATTGATTTTCCCTGCCAGTTCCTTTCAGCTCATTGATTTCCATTGCTGATTGAGTCATGTTCATCTGCTGTTAGGAGGTCACTTCATTTCTCTTTTGCTCATTTTCTTTCTGCCTACTCAGCACTCCTGCACATGTGCATGTCACTATCACTAATCTCAATTGTCTGCTGTCAGAAGAGTGATATACTTTTTGCACAATGGGCCATGAGATTCAGGGTGGGTGTTTCAGGCAGCCACTGCATAAACTTAACCAGAGTGTACTCACAGATTCCCCTGTACACTGCATTCATTGTGGGTTTTTACTCCTTCATATCAGATTTAAAGGCATGCAATGTGTATAGTTCACAGTTTTCCTTTGCAGTACACTCCAAGACTGGTAGGAGGAAGTGATGCTCTTATCTCTCTGAAAACAGTTGATGTCACAGTGCCAGAGTACAAAATAAATACCACCTGAAGGTCACATCTCTCTCATACCACACTATCCAGAAGTTCTTTCATTCAGCAATCATATGAGATCTTATCCCTACTGGGAAATGTTAAGTACATGGAGGAAACAAGTATATTTTCACAGTAATAACATTGTGTGTATCTGTTTCAGCAATTTGGAATGTATTTACCAGCAAACCTATCTCAAAATACAGTTAAATATTTTGTCAGAGTATTATTAGAATATGAATTTGTAAATAAGTCTGTACATTTAAGGCATACATATTTTAATTCATGATGTAGTTAATCATAGATACCCTTAGGAAAATAAATCCAATTGGGTACCTGTATAACTTTATGTCATGCAAATTCTAAATGCATTAGGGCCAAAACAGTCTGTGTTCATTCCCAGACTAAAATCACAAACATTATCTGCAAAGAAGACAACAAAACCTCTTTAAGACCACAGAGCTACTGCCTTTAATGAGATTTTTTTTTAAGGTTTGTTTTAACACTGAAGATTATGCCTTTGAATTTTTTATACCACTTGAAGATGTGATTTGCTTTGTATTTATATTTAGTAATTGGCTGTACAGGTTTTGGTTTTAGAATTTATTATGCAACATTCAGCAAGACTAACAGTATTAAATACTAATGAACTTTTAATAAGAATTATAAATTGTGTCTCCTTTCTCAAGACAAGAAAAGCAATCGCTGCAATCAATCAGGTAGTCTAATCAATTTTCAAAATGAAATTAACCATGCATCTGTAGGAAAAAAAAAAAAAAAAAAACCTTGAAGAGTAGTATACTATGTCTTCAATATAAGATACAAGCTAAGTTTTAGAAAATCTTAATAGGATATTTAGTTTCTACATGTACTCACATTGATGAGTTTTCAAAGGGTTACTGAAATTTATTCTTGTATGTCTTTTCAGTGAATTGAAGGGCTATCACAGAAAGTCAGTAAATATGTGTTATGAGAATGTGATATAATATTTGCAATTTTTCTCCACTTTAATTCTTATAGAAATTGCATCAGAAAATAAATTTCAATTATCCAAGCATTCACACTCTTCCTAAAATGGTGAACACAATCAAGAATTTTAATATAGAGATATATTTTATGGAAAAAAAATTATTATAAAGAACAACATTGCTTAAATCACTACCCTAACAAAGCAGTTGTATGTGTGTATGTGTGTGTGTGTGTGTGTGTGTGTTTAAAGAATGTTTAAATAAGTTTTCTCAGACAATGCCATGTTATATGAACTTGAATCTTTCAATTTATTCAATCAATATGAGATGTAGAACCATCATGTGCCAAGTAATATGCTGGGCACCGAGAAGACCAATAAAAAATAAATTCACCAACTTTAAAGCACTCAAGGCTTATGAATGAGACAGTCATGTGAACAGAGGAAAAACAGGTTGCCAAGTGCAATGGCTTTGCAAAGGAATTATACATACCTGACTGGTTTTAAAATGTTGGCTTCTATAAATGTATTATGGGGCGATCAAGTCTGGATTGCTAATAAAAGAATAATAATGTCTATTGAAGAATTAATAAATAATAGTTTCTCACTTACTTTGGGCTTCCCTGATGGCTAAGGTGGTAAATACTTTACTTGCAATGCAAGAAATCCAGATTCTATTCGTGGGTCGGGAAGATCCACGGAGAAGGAAATGGCCACCCAGTCCAGTATTGCTGCCTGGAGAATTCCATGGAAGGAGGAGCCTGGTGAGCTTCAATCCGCAGGGTTGCAGAGTCAGACACAACTAAGAAACCAATACACTACAGACTTTATATATATGATGTCCTTTTATTCTCATAAGATAAATGGGCTCAGTTTTTTATTATTCTCATATTTCTTTTAAAAATGACCATCTTGAGATTCATAAAGTTTGAATCACATATCCACAGTTACTAACTGGTAAACCTGGTATAACAAACTATGCATTTGACCCTAAAGTAACCTAGATGCATATCTGCTTTGCTAAGACATATTTAAATTCAAAACCCCATTTAATTTAGTCTTTGAAGCAGAAACCTATGAGAAGCACACTGAGACATCACTTACCATCATTTTCAAACTGTTGAACTGGCATCTAACAATGTGGTGCATATTTTACATGAGCTATTTTATTATTTAAAAAAAAGACATTTGAATTTGCCATTTGACATTAATGTTGCTAACTCTTTTGCATAACAAATATACTTTGTTGAAGCTATCTGCTTTACATAGAATCTTCAAAAAGGAGTTCTGAATAAGAGAGCAAGCGTTTTAATATCTATAAAGGATACACACTTGGCATGACAACACTTGAACAAGAACAAACAATAATCACTATTACATGACATGAAGATAATTTTCAAATAGCACCTGACCTTGTTACTAAAAATACTCCTCAAATTCACTGATACATGCCTAACTAAAGCCCTCAGACTCCTTTAAAATTTCTTCTAAATGTTTTCTGTTGCCATCATTTTATATACAGAGAATGATTTTTCCAAGTTATTATTATTTTATAACAGGGCGCTCCTGGTGGCTCAGTGGTGAAGAATTTACCTGCCGATGCAGGAGACATAAGAGATGTGGATTCCATCCCTGGGTCAGGAAGATCCCCTGGAGGAGGATATAGCAACCCACTCAGTAATCTTGTGTGGGGAATCTCATGGACCGAGGAGGCTGGCAGGCTACTGTCCGTGGAATCGCCAAGAGTTGGACACAACTGAAGTGACTTAGCACACATTCATTATTTAGAACTGGTAGTCATATCCAAAAGAATAACCCAGGGTAAATACTTGGTACAGAAGAGGAGTGAGAATTAACAGTTGTACATACCATCTCAGTCAACCTCATAATCAATCTTGTCATTATCCCTACATGTTAAAATATGGAACTTTGGATGTCAGAGATTAATGAGTAAGCCAGTATCCTGTTATACAGAGAGCTGTCAGAACAGCCAGGATCTGTACTTAAAATTTATGTATCTGAACTTTGCACATTATTTTCCACAACATATTGTTTCCTAAGCCTCTTTGAAATTAGCTAGAAAAGATAGGATTGTTTAAAAATAAAACTGAGCATTAAATGTCAAACAGTATTTAGACTCAAATAAATAACAGATATTTATTAGGGAACTATCTAGCTTACTTTCAATATACAAACATTAAAACAAAAGAGAAATAGAAAGAGCAGAGAGTACATCACCAAACTGAGTTTTGTGCAACATCCAGACTTAAACAACACTGGCAAGTCCCGTATCACAGTGCATCCAGAGTCCCAAACTGGAAAGGGTCCCCGGCAGTGCATAGGATCCATGGGTGAGATTTCAAAGACTGCAGTCCAGGGGTCCCTGCTTATAATCCCAGGAGGGACACAAACTGATATCTTTATCAAAATGTAACCAAATTGCAAGCCTGGTTTTACATTAATACTGTTTTGTCTTGTAAAACTTGGGATGTTGCTAAGTCTGAGGCGTGGTTGGCCAGGCCCCCTCCAGTGTCTCAACAGTCTTAAAGATTCCTCACCCATCTTATCCATGGTGTTGCAAACCTTGCACTCACAGCAGGCAGTCACACAGTCACTATCAGTCAGGGCAGTGTCCAGGAAGGTTAGAACCAAGGTCAGAGGCCTGCTCTGCTTTGTCTCTGAAGCATAAATAAGACTATTAATTTAATTTCCCTAACACAAGCATGGGGAGAAGGCAATGGTGACCCACTCCAGTACTCTTGCCTGGAAAATCCCATGCACAGAGGAGCCTGGTAGGCTGCAGTCCATGGGGTCGCTAGGAGTTGGACACGACTGAGTGACTTTGCTTTCACTTTTAACTTTCCTGCATTGAAGAAGGAAATGTCAGCCCACTCCAGTGTTCTTGCCTGGAGAATCCTGGGGATGGGGGAGCCTGGTGGGCTGCTGTCTATGGGGGTTGCACAGAGTCAGACACGACTGAAGCGACTTAACAGCAGCAGCAGCAGCAACACAAGCATGAAATAACAGATTGGTTCCAAGTTGTGAAAGGAGTATGTCAAGGCTGTATATTGTCACCCTGCTTACTTAACTTATATGCAGAGTACATCATGAGAAATGCTGGACTGGATGAAGCACAAGCTGGAATCAAGATTGCCGGGAGAAATATCAATAACCTCAGATATACAGATGACACCACTCTTATGGCAGAAATGAAAGAAGAACTAAAGGGCCTCTTGATGAAATTTAAAGAGAAGAGTGAAAAAGTTTGCTTAAAACTCAACATTCAAAAAATTAAGATCATGCCAACTGGTCACAGTACTTCTTGGCAAATAGATGGGGAAACAGTGGAAACAGCGTCACACTTTATTTTTCTCAGCTCCAAACTCACTGCAGATGGTGACTGCAGCCATGAAACCAATAAAATATAAAGTAATTAACCTCTGACTTAAATAAATAAATTTATATTTAAAAAAACACACAAGGATATACAGATCAAAAATGGAATTGCTGGAAAAATAAATAATAAAGTCAGATTTATGAACATCAGTTCAGTTCAGTCGCTCAGTCATGATCGACTCTTTGAGACTCCATGAATCGCAGCACACCAGGCCTCTCTGTTCATCACCATCTCCTGGAGTTTATTCAGACTCACGTCAATCGAGTCAGTAATCCCATCCAGCCATCTCATCCTCAATCGTCCCCTTCTTCTCCTACCCCCAATACCTCCCAGCATCAGTCTTTTCAAATGAGTCAACTCTTTGCATGAGGTGGCCAAAGTACAGGAGTTTCAGCTTCAGCATCATTCCTTCCAAAGAAATCCCAGAACTGATCTCCTTCAGAATGGACTGGTTGGATCTGCTTGCAGTCCAAGGGACTCTCAAGAGTCTTCTCCAACACCACATTTCGAAAGCACCAATTCTTCGGTGCTCAGCCTTCTTCACAGTCCAACTCTCACATCCATACATGACCACAGGCAAAAGCCATAGCCTTGACTAGACGGACCATAGTCAGCAAAGTAATGTCTCCGCTTTTGAATATACTGTCTAGGTTGATCATAACTTTTCTTCCAAGGAGTAAGCATCTTTTAATTTCATGGCTGTAATCACCATTTGCAGTGATTCTGGAGCCCAAAAAAATAAAGTCTGACACTGTTTCCACTGTTTCCCCATCTATTTCCCATGAAGTGATGGGATCAGATGCCGTGATCTTAGTTTTCTGAATGTTGAGCTTTAAGCCTAATTTTTCACTCTCCACCTTCACTTTCATCAAGAGGCTTTTTATCTCTTTTTCACTTTCTGCCATAAGGTTGGTGTCATCTACCTATCTGAGGTTATTGATATTTCTCCCAGCAATCCTGATTCCAGCTTGTGTTTCTTCCAGTCCAGCGTTTCTCATGATGTATTCCTCATAGAAGTTAAATAAGCAGGGTGACAATATACAGCCTTAATGTACTCCTTTTCCTATTTGGAACCAGTTTGTTGTTCCATGTCCTCCTTTTCCTATTTGGAACCAGTTTGTTGTTCCATGTCCAGTTCTAACTGTTGCTTCCTGACCTGCATACAGATTTCTCAAGTGGCAAGTCAGGTGGTCTGGTATTTCCATCTCTTTCAGAAATTTCCACAGTTTATCGTGATCCACACAGTCAAAGGATTTGGCATAATCAATAAAGAGGAAATA
Source organism: Nanger dama (assembly GCA_917880005.1). Taxonomy (NCBI): domain Eukaryota; kingdom Metazoa; phylum Chordata; class Mammalia; order Artiodactyla; family Bovidae; genus Nanger; species Nanger dama. The sequence continues at coordinate 10,793,701 of CAKJTW010000017.1, forward strand.
GATTTTTTTCTGGAACTCTCTTGCTTTTTCCGTGATTCAGCAGATGCTGGCAATTTGATCTCTGGTTCCTCAGCCTTTTCTAAATCCAGCCTGAACATCAGGAGTTCATGGTTCACATATTGCTGAAGCCTGGCTTGCAGAATTTTGAGTATTACTTTACTAGCATGTGAGATGAGTGCAATTGTGTGGTAGTTTGAGCATTCTTTGGCATTGCCTTTCTTTGGGATTGGAATGAACACTGACCTTTTCCAGTCCTGTGGCCACTGCTGAGTTTTCCAAACTTGCAGGCATATTGAGTGCAGCACTTTCACAGCATCATCTTTCAGGATTTAAAACAGCTCCACTTAGAATTCCATCACCTCCACTAGCTTTGTTTGCAGTGATGCTTTCTAAGGCCCACTTGACTTCACATTCCAACATGTCTGGCTCTAGATCAGTGATCACATCATCATGATTATCTGGGTCATGAAGATCTTTTTGTACAATTCTTCTGTGTATTCCTGCCACCTCTTCTTAATATCTTCTGTTTCTGTTAGGTCCATACAATTTAAGTCCTTTATCGAGCCCATCTTTGCATGAAATGTTTCCTTGGTATCTCTAATTTTCTTTTTTTTTTTTTTTTTGGTATCTCTAATTTATTGAGGAGATCTCTAGTTTTTCCCCATTCTGTTGTTTTCTTCTATTTCTTTGCATTGATTACTAAAGAAGGCTTTCTTATCTCTTCTTGCTAGTCTTTGGAACTCTGCATTCAGATGCTTATATCTTTACTTTTCTCCTTTGCTTTTTGCCTCTCTTCTTTTCACAGTTATTTGTAGGGCCTCCCCAGACAGCCATTTTGCTTTTTTGCATTTCTTTTCCATGGGGATGATCTTGATCCCTGTCTCCTGTACAATGTCACAAACCTCATTCCATAGTTCATCAGGCACTCTATCTATCAGATCTAGTCCCTTGAATCTATTGATCACTTCCACTATATAATCATAAGGGATTTGATTGAGGTCATACTTGAATGGTCTAGCAGTTTTCCCTACCTTCTTCAATGTGAGTCTGAATTTGGTAATAAGGAGTTCATGATCTGAGCCACAGTCAGCTCCTGGTCTTGTTTTTGTTGACTGTATAGAGCTTCTCCATCTTTGGCTGCATAGAATATAATCAATCTGATTTCAGTGTTGACCATCTGGTGATGTCCATGTGTAGAGTCTTCTCTTTTGTTGCTGGAAGAGGGTATTTGCTATGACCAGTGCATTTTCTTGGCAAAACTCTATTAGTCTTTGCCCTGCTTCATTCTGCATTCCAAGGCCAAATTTTCCTGTTACTCCAGGTGTTTCCTGACTTTCTACTTTTGCATTCCAGTCCCCTGGAATAAAAAGGACATCTTTTTGGTGTTAGTTCTAAAAGGTCTTGTAGGTCTTCATAAAACCTTTCAACTTCAGCTTCTTCAGCATTACTGGTTGGGGCATAGACTCGGATAACTGTGATATTGAGTGGTTTGCCTTGGAGACTAACAGAGATCATTCTGTCGTTTTTGAGATTGCATCCAAGTACTGCATTTTGAATTCTTTTGTGGACCATGATGGCTACTCCATTTCTTCTGAGGGATTCCTGTCTGCAGTAGTAAATATAATGGTCATCTGAGTTAAATTCACCCATTCCAGTCCATTCTAGTTCACTGATTCCTAGAATGTTGACATTCACCCTTGCTATCTCTTGTTTGACCACTTCCAATTTGCCTTAATTCGTTGATCTGAGATTCCAGGTTCCTATGCAATATTGCTCTTTACAACATCAGATCTTGCTCTTGTCACCAGTCATATGCACAACTGGGTATTGTTTTTGTTTTGGCTCATGAAAAATATTAAATAAAAGACGCTTGCTCTTTGGAAGAAAAGTTATGACCAACTTAATTTTTTAAAAAGCAAAGACATTACTTTGCCAGCAAAGGTCCTTCTGGTCAAGGCTATGGTTTTTCTAGTAGTCATGTATGAATGTGAGAGTTGGAATATAAAGAAAGCTGTGAGCCAAAAAAACTGATGCTTTTAAACTGTGGTGTTGAAGAAGACTCTTGAGAGTCCCTTGGACTTCAAGGATACCCAAGGGAAAATCCTAAAGGAAATCAGTCCTTAATATTCATTTGAAGGACTACTCCTGAAGCTGATACTCCAATACTTTGGACACCTGGTACTAAGAACTGACTCACTGGAAAAGACCCTTATGCTAGGAAAGATTGAAGGTGGGAGGAGAAGGGGACAACAGAGGATGAGATGGATGGATGGCATTACCAACTCAATGGACATGAGTTTAAGAAAACTCCAGGAGTTGGTGATGGACAGGGAGGGCTGGCGTGCTGCATTCCATGGAGTCACAAAGAGTCAGACACAATTGAGCAACTAAACTGAACTGAACACAAGCATGTTCATGTCCAAATCCATGTCCATCAGCCACACATGAGACACCTGCACTTCAGTGGGCAGTTCTATACTTATGACAAAAAGCATTTGCTCCTCAGTATCTAAGTTCTTTCTCTCTCTTCTGGTTTGTTGTCCTTAATAGTGGCACCTACTCAATCTCTCTTGCTCTGGTTACTTTCCATCTGTTTTTGCACATGTAGCCTCCTTTTATTCACATTGTCTTTCAACTATATATATGAGCCCTCAGTTCAGTTCAGTTCAGTCACTCAGTCATGTCCGACTCTTTGCAACCCCATGAATAGCAGCATGCCAGGCCTCCCTGTCCATCACCAACTCCCGGAGTTCACTCAAGCTCACATCCATCAAGTCAGTGATCCCATCCAGCCATCTCATCCTCTGTCATCCCCTTTTCCTCCTGCCTCCAATCCCTCCCACCATCAGAGTCTTTTCCAATGAGTCAACTCTTCGCATGAGGTGGCCAAAGTACTGGAGTTTCAGCTTCAGCATCATTCCCTTCAAAGAAATCCCAGGGCGGATCTCCTTCAGAATGGACTGGTTGGATCTCCTTGCAGTCCAAGGGACTTGCAAGAGTCTTCTCCAACACTACAGTTCAAAAGCATCAATTCTTCGGCACTCAGCTTTCTTCACAGTCCAACTCTCACATCCATACATGACCACTGGAAAAACCATGGCCTTGACTAGACGGACCTTTGTTGGCAAAGTAATGTCGCTTTCAATATGCTTTCCAGATTGGTCATAACTTTTCTTCTAAGGAGCAAGAATCTTTTAATTTCATGACTGCAGTCACGATCTGCAGTGACTTTGGAGCCCCCCAAAATAAAAGTCTGACATTTTTTCCACTGTTTCCCCATCTATTTCCCATGAAGTGATGGGTCTAGATGCCATGATCTTCGTTTTCTGAATGTTGAGCTTTAAGCCAAGTTTTTCACTCTCCTCTTTCACTTTCATCAAGAGGCTTTTTTGTTCCTCTTCACTTTCTGCCATAAGGATGGTGTCATCTGCATATCTGCATATCTGAGTTTATTGATATTTATTGATATTTCTCCCGGCAATCTTGATTCCACCTAAGCCCTGATCTTACATAATTATTCAGATAATAACAACACTCTGAGTCAAGAGTGTTGTACTACACCAACAGAGCCCTCCCCATCATTATATTTGTACATATTGGTATTTTGTCTCCAATAAGGAGGCAGAAGATACATAAACCCATAAGCAATTTAGCTTCAGATGATTAAACAATGTTATGAAAAGAGTAACATTGCATATATGCACAGAAGATAATTGAGAAATAGGCTCTTTCAGATACATCTTTCAAGGAAAACCTCTCTGAAAAAAAAAATTGAAACAGTTACTCAGATAATGAGAAATTCTGAGTCTCAAGAAGTTTGTCTTTAACAACATTCTAGAAATAAGAACAATACACATAAAGTCCCTGAAGCAAAACAAGTTTGGTTTGCAAGAATGACAGCAATCAAGAAATTCTTTGAAAAGTTTGATTCCAAAAACTATGTCAATGATGGTACTGTGAATAGAGATGAAGAACTAATAAAGGTAGGACGGTTGGGCTTTGGTAGGTGGTGGATGAATAATTCTGCCTTGGTCTTACTAGGTTACACATGACTATTAGCTTTACAATCAGAAATATCAAAAAGGAGTTATTAAATGTGATTTTGGTGCCCAATGGCAAGGTCAGATTTTGTTATATAAACAGGAATTTTCAGTCTAGAGATGGAATGTGAAGCTGTGATATAAGATATGGTCACAAAAGGAGGTAATATAAATAACAAAAAATTTGCAAAACACTTGTGAGTTAATGAAAATTTGTAGTAGGGTTATTTAAAGTGGTGTCCACAAAGAGGAGAAAGCATAAAGGGAACTCAGGAGAAACTATGGGGAAAAATACAATTTGATAAGAGTAATGTGCTGGAAACCAAGTAAGAAAGTATTTGAAGTAAGTGGATGTGAACAGTCGTGTCATAAATAGATTAAAAATGTGTGAGTATTTGCTACAGGATTTGACATAAATGTGTCTCTTAGAAATGCGGACAAGAATAACTTCACTGAAATGGCAGGAACAAAAACCCCATTGAATAAGAGAAAAAGTAATAAAATAGCATTTTAAAAAATCAATAACATAAAAGATTAACATAAAGTATATTTTGCACCTATAAAAATTGGCCAGTATCAAAAGAAAGGCTAAATGTTAATAAAATATGTAAATGAACTGTAGCAGTGTAAAGAGAGAATACGTGTAGACACACAGATATGAGCTATGAAACCATGAAAAGACATAACAGAAACTTAAATACATATTACTAAGTGAAAGAAACCAATCTAAAGAAGCTACATACTATGTGATTTCCACTATATGACATTCCAGAAAAGAAAATAAGGAGACAGTGAAGAGATCAATGGTTCTCAGGGATTGGAAGATGAGGGAAGGAATGAATAAGCAGAGTATAAGGGATATCTAGGACAGTGAAAATACTATGTGTGATACTATAATGATGGGTACATGTCATTCTTTGTCCAAGTGTGTGCAATGTGCAACACCAAGGATGAACCCTAATGTGAACTATGGATTTGGGATGATTATGATGTGTCAAATAGGTTGTAATAAATGCAACACACTGGCAGGGAATGTTGATAATGGGAGAGATTCTACATGTGGGGGTGTAGGGTGAAGAGATACATGGAAAATCTCTACCTTAGCCTCAATTTTGCTATGAACTTAAAAGTACTCTAAAAAGGATTTTTTGTTTTAAGTTTGCACTAAAGAAGAAAAATAAATGACTAGATAGATAAAGGCATTTGGGAGTCAAAAAAGGATATTGATTTTTTAGATGGGAGATTTGCTTGCATGTTGTTATACAAAAATACATTAAGGGAGCAGATTAAAGAATTTAAGAAAAATAGGGGAAATGGTGATGCAAGATGGAGGGAGGGTCATAGCAATAGCTGACTTTGATGGAATAAAATGATTCAGTTTAAAACTGGAGAGGCTGTCATAAGACAAGGGTAAGGCTGTTTCTCCATGGTAACAGGAATGAAAGAAATATTGCGAGCATTGATGCAGATAGGCTATAGAGAAGAAATTGGGAGACAAAATAGTTGTCTCTATTTGCTTCTGTTTTCTTAGTAAAAACAAAGCAGTCCATCAGTTAAGAATAAGTGGGATATTAATGTTGAGGGACTGAGAGGTGAAGAGATATGAATTTGAGGAGAAAATGTGAGAAGATGAGAAATAAAATATCCAAGGAAAGTTTGGTAGAACTATATATTATTATTCTGTTTGCTTTCATTTTCCTCTGGATACCCCTTGTGCTGTTTCAGTGTAAACAAGAGATAGGCAGAATTTGACGTGCAGGACACCTGAATTTTTTCAGATGAAAAAGTGAGCACATTCAATACATCTCTTAGCAAAAGCAAACATACTTGACCACAATCCCCTTACTGAAATCTATTCCCTTGATTTTGAGTACACCACAGCGTTCATTCTGAGTTTTCTCTCTAGGTTCCTACTACTTTATCTAAATATTCAATGTTGAAATTTCTTGGGATTTAGTGTTGATAGCCTTTTCACAGTTTTTTTTTTTTTTTCTGTAGACTGCATCCTCTCCCATAATATCACGTGCCATCTATCTATAGACAAAGCTTTCTAGATTTACATCCTCATACCATATGTTTTCCCTCCCTCTGAGTCCCAGATCTCAAACCTAACTGCCTCCCCTAACTCTGCACTTGCATGCATAATAGGATCATCAAACTCAGCACATTCAAGCAGAATCCACCTTCTCACTAAAATCATGCTCTCTCTGCATTTATTTTTTCAGTAATTGTTACTGTAGTCCATCCTATGATAAAAAGAAACTACATGGATACTCCTTAACTCCTACCTTTTTCTAACATACCACAGCCAGTCAACCATGTCTTGTCTATACTTACTTCTAGTTTTTCTCTAATCTATTAGTTTTCTTCTTGTCCTGAATATGATTAGAAAAGCCTGTGGCATTGAAACATGTATATCATATAAGAAACAAATTGCCAGTCTAGGTTCAATGCAGGATACAGGATGCTTGGGGCTGGTGCACTGGGATGACCCAGAGAGATGGTATGGGGAAGGAAGTGGGAGGGGGTTCAGGATTGGGAACACGTGTACAGTCATGGTGGATTCATGTTGATGTATGGCAAAACCAATATAGTATTGTAAAGTAAAATTTAAAAAAAATTTGTATCAAAAATTGTCACTGAAGTCACTGAGCTTCTCTAGGAGCACTTGAACTGCTTATATGAAGGTTACTTGTTACATAATATAATAAAATATATTTATCACTTAAAAGAAAGAAGGAAAGAAAAGCCTGTGTAGAATTTTAAAAGCATGTGCTTGCCTGAATCTCCTCTCCAGAAACTCTTGGTTCAGTTGGCCTCATATAGATTTCAAGAATTTGACCAATAATAATTTTAAAACTCGAGGAAATTCTAATTTGTGTTGTGGATAATAGTAATAGCTGAAACTTACTGAGCACTTAGAATATATCATGGACTATCTGAAGTGCTTCACAAACACAGTCTCCTCTAAACCATGGAATAATGCTCTTGGGGTGTGCTATCAATATTCTCATTTTAAATATGGGTAAACTGAGTTTCAATCAGGTTAACCACCTTACCCATTATTTATGACCTTATGGGTCATAAATAGTGGAAATAAAATTCAAACTCAGTACATTTGACTTCAGTGCATGTCCTTGCAAACCCTAAACTCAAATACCAAATTTTAAATGTATTTCACTTTTTAATTGACAACTTTATTAACATGCGATTAATATAAAAATCTGCACATATGTAATGTATACAATTTGATAGTCTTGACATATTCATACACTATGTATATATGCATACATATGCACACACCAGGCTTCCCTGGTGGCTCAGATGGTAAAGAATCTACCTACAATGAAGGAGACTTGAGTTCGATCCCTGGGTCAGGAAAATCCCCTGGAGAAGGGAATGACTACCCACTCCAGAATTTTTGCCTGGAGAATTCCATGGACAAAGGAGCCTGGCAGACTACAGTCCATGGGGGTTGAAAAGGGTCAGACACTGTGTGAGTAACATACATGCACATACATCCATGAAACCACAACTGCTGTCAAAGCAATAAATATAACCATCACCTCCAAGTTTCCTCACACCCCTTTGTTGTGTGTGTGTTTTAAGAGCACTAACATGAGGTGGTACAATGGTAAAGAATCCATCTGCCTATGTAAGAGACACAGGAGACACAGGTTTGATCCTCAGGTTGGGAAGATCCTCTGGAGTAGCAAATGGCAATCCACTCCAATATTCCTGCCTAAAAATTCTAAAGACAAGCATTGTGGACTACAGTCCATGGGGTCACAAAGAGTCAGATGAATGAGCACACACATACAACGTGAGATCTACATTCTTAACAAATCTATTAAGTGTACAGTACAGCATTGTTAACTGTAGGCACTATATTTCACAGCAGATCTATACAGCTTGTTCAGTGTGCATAACTAAAAATTTATAACCATTGAACAACTCACTATTTACCCCTCCTTCAACTCCAGGCAACCACCATGCTATTCTCTGTTTCTATAAGTAATATTTTAGCTACCTGTAAAGTGGAATTGTTTTTGCTTTGGCTCCATCTGTTCATTCTTTCTGGAGTTATTTCTCCACTGATCTCCAGTAGCATATTGGGCACCTAATGACCTGGGGAGTTCCTTTTTGGTATCCTATCATTTTGCCTTTTATACTGTTCATGGGGTTCTCAAGGCAAGAATACTGGAGTGGCTTGCCATTCCCTTCTCCAGTGGACCACGTTCTGTCAGCCCTCTCCACCATGACCCGACCATCTTGGGTTGCCCCACAGGCATGGCTTGGTTTCATTGAATTAGACAAGGCTATGGTCCTAGTGTGATTAGATTGACTAGTTTTCTGTGAGTACAGTTTCAATGTGTCTGCCCTCTGATGCCCTCTTGAAACACCTACCACCTTACTTGGGTTTCTCTTATCTTGGGTGTGGGGTATCTCTTCACGGCTGCTCCAGCAAAGCACAGCTGTTGCTCCTTACCTTCGATGAAGGGTATCTCCTTACCACCTCCGTTCCTGACCTTCAATGTGGGATAGCTCCTCTAGGCCCTCATGCACCTGTGCAGCCACCGCTCCTCGGGTGGCTCCTCCCAGCTGCTGCCCCAGGCCTTGGGCTCAGGCTCAAGGTGGCTCCTCAGGGTCACCACCCCTGGCCTCTGGTGAGAGGTGGATCCTCCCAGCACCCCCCCAGCCTCAGGCTCCTGGTGGCTCCTAAGGGTCAACACCCCTGGGCTGGGGCGCCAGATGGCTTCTCTCAGATGCTGCCCCTGGCTTCAGACGCCTGATTAGACAGTGGAAGTGAGAAACAGATTTAAGGGACTAGATCTGTTAGATAGAGTGCCTGGTGAACTATGGAATGAGGTTTGTGACATTGTACAGGAGACAGGGATCAAGACCATCCCCATGAAGAAGAAATGCAAAAAAGCAAAATGGCTGTCTGGGGAGGCCTTACAAATAGCTGTGAAAAGAAGAGAGGAGAAAAGCAAAGGAGAAAAGGAAAGATATAAGCATCTGAATACAGAGTTCCAAAGAATAGCAAGAAGAGATAAGAAAGCATTCGTCAGTGATCAATGCAAAGAAAGAGAGGAAAACAGCAGAATGGGAAAGACTAGCGATCTCTTCAAGAAAATCAGAGATACCAAGGGAACATTTCATGCAAAGATGGTCTCAGTAAAAGACAGAAATGGTATGGACCTGACAGAAGCAGAAGATATTAAGAAGAGGTGGCAAGAATACACAGAAGAACTGTACAAAAAGAGATCTTCACGACCCAGATAATCATGACGATGAGATCACTAATCTAGAGCCAGACATCTTGGAATGTGAAGTCAAGTGGGCCTTAGAAAGCAATACTATGAACAAAGCTAGTGGAGGAGATGGAATTCCAATTGAGCTATTTCAAATCCTGACAGATGATGCTGTGAAAGTGCTGCATTCCATATGCCAACAAATTTGGAAAACTTAGCAGTGGCCGCAAGACTGGAAAAGGTCAGTTTTCATTCCAATTCCAAAGAAAGGCAATGCCAAAGAATGCTCAGACTACCGCACAGTTGCACTCATCTCACATGCTAGTAAAGTAATGCTCAAAATTCTCCAAGCCAGGCTTCAGCAATATGTGAACCATGAACTCCCTGATGTTCAAGCTGGATTTACAAAAGGCAGAGGAACCAGATATTAAATTGCCAACATCTGCTGGATCATGGAAAAAGCAAGAGAATTCCAAAAAAACATCTATTTCTGCTTTATTGACTATGCCAAAGCCTTTGACTGTGTGGATCACAATAAACTGTGGAAAATTCTTCACAGACTTGAGAATACCAGATCACCTAACCTGCTTCTTGAGAAATCTGTATGCAGGTCAAGAAGCAACAGTTAGAACTGGACATGGAACCACACACTGGTTCCAAATAGGAAAAGGAGTACGTCAAGGCTGTTTACTGTCATCCTGCTTATTTAACTTCTATGCAGAATACATCATGAGAAACGCTGGACTGGGAGAAACACAAGCTGTAATCAAGATTGCCGGGAGAAATATCAATAACCTCAGATATGCAGATGATAGCACCCTTATGGCAGAAAGTGAAGAGGAACTAAAAAGCCTCTTGATGAAAGTGAAAGAGGAGAGTGAAAAAGTATGCTTAAAGCTCAACATTCAGAAAACGAAGATCATGGCATCCAGCCCCATCACTTCATGGGAAATAGATGGGGAAATAGTGGAAACAGTGTCAGACTTTATTTTTTGGGCTCCAAAATCACTGCAGATGGTGATTGCAGCCATGAAATTAAAAGACGCTTACTCCTTGGAAGAAAAGTTATGACCAACCTAGATAGCATATTCAAAAGCAGAAACCACTTTGCCGACTAAGGTCCATCTAGTCAGGGTTATGGTTCTTCCTGTGGTCATGTATGGATGTGAGCATTGGACTGTGAAGAAGGCTGAACGCTCAAGAATTGATGCTTTTTAACTGTGGTGTTGGAGAAGATTCTTGAGAGTTCCTTGGACTGCAAGGAGACCCAACCAGTCCATTCTGAAGGAGATCAGCCCTGGGATTTCTTTGGAAGGAGTGATGCTGAAGCTGAAGCTCCAGTACTTTGTCCACCTCATGCGAAGAGTTGACTCATTGGAAAAGACTCTGATGCTGGGAGGGATTGGGGGCAGGAGGAGAAGGGAACGCCCGAGGATGAGATGGCTGGATGGCATCATGGACTCAATGGACGTGAGTCTGAGTGAACTCAGGGAGTTCGTGATGAACAGGGAGGCCTGGCGTGCTGCGATTCATGGGGTCAGAAAGAGTTGGACATGACTGAGCGACCGAACTGAACTGAACTGAACTGAAAGTGGAATTTTTCAATGCTTGTCCTTCTGTGACTGACCTATTTCACTTAGCATATCGTATTCAGGGTTTATCGATGTTGTTCAGTTTGGAGGATTTCCTTCATTCTAAAGGCTGAATAACAACCTGCTATATGTATATATCACATTTCTTTTACCCATTTATCTTTTGATGGACATCTGGTTCTTTTCCATATCTTGGCCATTATGAATAAATATATAATGAACACAGAAGTGCAGGTATCTCTTCAAGATATTGATTTCAATTCTTTCAGATATATATACACAGAAATAAAATCACTGATTCATATGCTAGTTTTATTTTTAATATTTTGAGGAACTTTCATATTGTTTTTTGTAATGGATGCCCCCAATTACACATGCCAAAACAGTGTGCAAGGGTTACCTTTTCTCTACATCTTAGCTGTGTTTTGTTTTGTTTTTAATCGCTCTCCCAGCAAGTGTGAGGTGATAGGTGATATCTCACTGTGGTTTTGATTTGCTTTTTCCTAAGAATTAGTGATGCCTGTTTATATGCCTGTTTGCTTTTTTTTTTTTTTTACTTTTTACTTTTTCAGCTCATTTCTAATGGGTTATTTATTTTTCCTACTGAGTTGTAAGAATTCTTTACATTCAGCTCAGTTCAGTCGCTCAGTGGTGTCCCACTCTTTGCCTCCCTGTCTATCATGAATTCCCTGAGTTCACTCAGATTCATGTCCATCGAGTCAGTGATGTCATCTAGCCATCTCATCCTTGGTCGTCCCCTTTTCCTCCTGCCCCCAATCCCTACCAACATCAAAGTCTCTTCCAATGAATCAGCTCTTAGCATGAGGTGGGCAAAGTACTGGAGTTTCAGCTTTAGCATCACTCCTTCCAAAGAAATCCCAGGACTGATCTCCTTCAGAATGGACTGGTTGGATCTCCTTGCAGTCCAAGGAACTCTCAAGAGTCTTCTCCAACATCACAGTTCAAAAGCATCAATTCTTAGGCACTCAGCCTTCTTCACACTCCAACTATCACATCCATACATGACCACAGGAAAAACCATAGCCTTGACTAGACGGACCTTAGTCGGCAAAGTAATGTCTCTGCTTTTGAATATACTATCTAGGTTGGTCATAAGTTTTCTTCCACGGAGTAAGTGTCCTTTAATTTCATGGCTGCAGTCACCATCTGCAGATCTGCAGTGATTTTGGAGCCCAAAAAATAAAGTCTGACACTGTTTCCACTGTTTCCCCATCTATTTCCCATGAAGTGATGGGGCTGGATGCCATGATCTTCGTTTTCTGAATGTTGAGCTTTAAGCATACTTTTTCACTCTCCTCTTTCACTTTCATCAAGAGGCTTTTTAGTTCCTCTTCACTTTCTGCTATAAGTGTGGTATCATCTGCATATCTGGGCTTTTTTATATTTCTTCTAGCATTCTTGATTGCAGCTTGTGTTTCTTCTAGTCCAGCGTATCTCATGATGTATTCTACATAGAAGTTAAATAAGCAGGATGACAATATACAGCATTGACATACTCCTTTTCCTATTTGGAACCAGTGTGTGGTTCCATGTCCAGTTCTAACTGTTGCTTCCAAACCTGCATACACATTTTTCAAGAGGCAGGTCAGGTGGTCTGGTATTCCCTTCTGTCTCAAAATCTTCCACAGTTTATTGTGATCCACACAGTCAAAGGCTTTGGCATAGGCAATAAAGCAGAAATAGATGTTTTTTGGAACTCTCTTGCTTTTTCCATGATACAGTGGATGTTGGCAATTTGATCTCTGGTTCCTCTGTCTTTTCTAAATCCAGCTTGAACATCAGGAAGTTCATGGTTCACATATTGCTGAAGCCTGGCTTGGAGAATTTTGAGCATTACTTTACTAGCATGTGAGATGAGTGCAATTGTGCGGTAGTCTGAGCATTCTTTGACATTGCCTTTCTTTGGGATTGGAATGAAAACTGACCTTTTCCAGTCCTGTGGCCACTGTTGAGTTTTCCAAATTTGTTGGCATACTGAGTGCAGCACTTTCACAGCATCATCTTTCAGGATTTGAAATAGCTCAACTGGAATTCCATCTCCTCCACTAGCTTTCTTCATAGTGATGCTTTCTAAGGCCCACTTGACTTCACATTCCAGGATGTGAATGACTCCAGATGAGTGATCACACCATTGTGATTATCCAGGTCTTGAAGATCTCTTTTGTACAGTTCTCTGTATTCTTGCCACATCTTCTTAATATCTTCTGATTCTGTTAGGTCCAGACCATTTCTGTCCTTTATCGAGGCCATTTTTTGCATTACATGTTCCCTTGGTATCTCTAATTTTCTTGAAAAGATCGCTAGTCTTTCTCATTCTGTTGTTCTCTTCTATTTCTTTGCATTGATCATTAAAGAAGGCTTTCTTATCTCTTCTTGCTATTCTCTGGAACTCTGTATTCAGATGCTTATATCTTTCCTTTTCTCCTTTGCTTTTCTCCTCTCTTCTTTTCAAAGCTATTTGTAAGGCTTCCCCAGACAGCCATTTTGCTTTTTGCATTTCTTCTCCATGGGGATGGTCTTGATCCCTCTCTCCTGTACAATGTCATGAATCTCATTCCATAGTTCATCAGGCACTCTATTTATCAGATCTAGGCCCTTAAATCTATTGCTCACTTCCACTGTATAATCATAAGGGATTTGACTGAGGTCATACCTGAATGGTCTAGCAGTTTTCCCTCCTTTCTTCAATTTGAGTCTGAATTTGGTAATAAGGAGTTCATGATCTGAGCCACAGTCAGTTCCTGGTCTTGTTTTTGTTGACTGTACAGAGTTTCTTCCTTGGTGGCTCAGACGGTAAAGCTTCTGTCTACAATGCGGGAGACCTGGGTTCGAGCCCTGGTTTGGGAAGATCCCCCGGAGAAGGAAATGGCAATCCACTCCAGGACTATTGCCTAGAAAATCCCATGGACAGAGGAGCCTGGTAGGCTATAGTCCATGGGGTAGAAAAGAGTTGGACACGACTGAGCGACTTCACTTCACTTCTTCATCGAACTTCTCCATCTTTGGCTGCATAGAATATAATCAGTCTGATTTCAGTGTTGACCATCTGGTTATGTCCATGTGTACAGTCTTCCCTTGTGTTGTTGGAAGAAGGTGTTTGCTATGACCAGTGCATTTTCTTGCAAAACTCTATTAGTCTTTGCCCTGCTTCGTTCCACATTCCAAGGCCAAATTTGCCTGTTACTCCAGGTATCAGTGCAGTCACCTGTACTCCAGGTGACTTCCTACTTTTACCTTCCAGTCCCCTAGAATGAAAAGGACATCTTTTTTGGTGTTAGTTCTAAAAGGTCTTGTAGGTCTTCATAAAACCGTTCAACTTCAGCTTCTTCAGCATTACTGGTTGGGGCATAGACTTGGATAACTATGATATTGAATGGTTTGCCTTAGAAATGAACGGAGATCATGCTGTCGTTTTTGAGACTGCATCCAAGTACTGCATTTCTGACTCTTCCATTGACCATGATGGCTACTCCATTTTTTCTGAGGGATTCCTGCCCTCAGTAGTAGATATAATGGTCATCTGAGTTAAATTCACTTATTCCAGTCCACTTTAGTTCACTAATTCCTAGAATGTTGACATTCAGTCTTGCCATCTCTTGTTTGACCACTTATTTGCCTTGATTCATGTATCTGACATTCCAGGTTCCTATGCAATATTGCTCTTTACAACATGGACCTTACTTCTATCACCAGTCACATTCACAGCTGGGTATTGTTTTTGCTTTGGCTCCATCCCTTCATTCTTTCTAGAGTTATTTCTCCACTGATCTCCAGTAGCATATTGGGCACCTACCAACCTGGGGAGTTCCTCTTTCTGTATCCTTTCCTATCACCTTTTCATACTGTTCATGGGGTTCTCAAGGCAAGAATACTGAAATGGTTTGCCATTCCCTTCTCCAGTGGACCACGTTCTGTTAGGCCTCTCCACAATGATCTGCCGGTCTTGGGTTGCCCTGCGGGCATGGCTTAGTTTCATTGAGTTAGACAAGGCTGTGGTCCTAGTGTGATTTGATTGACTAGTTTCCTGTGAGTATGGTTTCCGTGTGTCTGCCCTCTGATGCCCTCTTCCAACACCTACCATCTTACTTCAGTTTCTCTTACCTTGGGCGTGGGGTATCTTCTCACGTCTGCTCCAGCAAGGTGCAGCTGCTTCTCCATATCACATACATGGTCTGAAAATTTTTTCTCCTATTCAGTGAGTTTTCCTTTTATTCTGTTTATTGCTTCCTTTTTGATATGAATGTTTTTAGTTTGATGTAGCCTCACTGTCCTTTTTTGTTGTTG
Source organism: Nanger dama (assembly GCA_917880005.1). NCBI lineage: Eukaryota > Metazoa > Chordata > Mammalia > Artiodactyla > Bovidae > Nanger > Nanger dama. The sequence continues at coordinate 10,808,893 of CAKJTW010000017.1, forward strand.
TTGTCTTTGCTTTTGGTATCATAGCCAAGAAATCATTGCCAAACTAAATGCACAAAATTAATTGCATGACTTTGAATTTGAGTTAAATCTTCTTGGTTTTCATATAGATTTGATATGCTAATTAGAATAATCAAAATAAAAGGCTGACAATTTTTCTTACTAATAATATAACAAAAGAATACTCATGTTAAATGATATTATTAGTCCATAGAACACATTGCATAGAAGACCAAGTTAATATCAGCCATAATGCTAGATAAACACATCTTACTCATATCCTTTCTACTTTGTGTTTATCTTAATCACCCAGGGGAAAGCACACACACACACACACACACACACACATTGAATATCAGGAGTGTTTGGTTGTCATTACTTTCCCTAATCAAGCCATATCAGCTTCCAAGTGCAGGCAGCAATTAGACAACAATAGTTCTGTCCAAGAAAGTCCATAGTTTCAGTGAAGGTGTTCAGTGTGTGCTGTTCCCAGATTCAACTTAAACAAAAGCTTGTAGAGAGCTATAGGACCATTACCAGCAACAACCAACCAATGCCCAAGCACTTACTGTGAGCCAGGGGTTGTGCTAATAAGTAAAAGTTATACTTCTTTTAATAAAACAACATTCATTTTAATACAACATTAAATTCATTCAATTCAACATTCATTTTAATACAACATTATAATCCACATCTTATAGGTGTGGATAGCAAGTCTCATAGGTACTGAGTAATGTATTCAAAATCATGCAACTTATAACTGGCAGAGCCAGAGACAGAAACATAGACATCACAGCTTAATATGCCATGCATACGTATACCCTGTCATGCAAACCTCCTTAGATGATGTTAGCTCTGAATGGTTTGATGAACCAGATGGGAAAAGATCGGTTTCACTGGAAATGTTGGGTGTGTAACAAATTCATAAACACTTGAAGGTGAGTGGTAATATAGGGAACATTTTCAGTATTCCATTCAGAAGTTGGCTAGAAATCTGTTTCCTGTAGTGCTTAAAAGTAGATCTAAATTCAATTGACGTTTTCATAAGCTCTCTTGTAGAGTTATGTTTTATGTATATATTCTTTCTCTGCAAGCACTATTTGGCCTAATTAAGAGCACAGGTCATTCTTTTCCTTTGATTTCTACCACGTAACTCCTTGATTTACACTCCTGTTACAGGAGGTTATAGAAATTAGTTCATGCCATGCTTTACATATAGAATGTGTGAGAGAAAATGAATGTCAAGTACTTATGCTTTGCAGGCTTCAAAATCATGTCGAAATTCAAAGTACAATGATATAGGCAACATTCATACATACAGAACCTATTGTCATGCTTTTGATCAAAATCTGATTGAACAGATAAATACTGATCCTGAGCTTTATGATCTAGGGTGCTAGAAAATGTAGTCTTGAATATCCTAATTGACATTTCTTTTTAAAGAACGTATTGTATTTTTTTATTTTACTAGCACCTGCATATCACATAATGACTCTTGTTTTCATAATTGAATTTCCTATTGTTTTGCTTCTTTATACAATTAAGCACAGAAGGTGGATAAGTATTAATGAGATATTTTTGAAGTAGCTTTATATATTTCATGGAATAAATAGTATGAGAGACAGGATGTTAGTACCAAACACATGCAATGATTTGTGATTCAACTGAAATTTTCAAAGTTTATTTCATCAACTCTTCTAATATGCTGCTGCTGCTGCTAAGTCACTTCAGTCGTGTCTGACTCCGTGCAACCCCCAGAGACGGCAGCCCACCAAGCTCCCCGTCCGTGGGATTTTCCCAGCAAGAACAGTGGAATGGGCTGCGATTTCCTTCTCCAATGCAGGAAAGTGAAAAGTGAAAGTGAAGTCACTCAGTCATGTCCAACCCTTAGTGACCCCATAGACTGCAGCCTACCAGGCTCCCCTATCCATGGGATTTTCCAGGCAAGAATACTGGAGTGGGTTGCCATATCTGTTAACTTTAATCAATTTCCATTGTTGGGAAATTTGAAAGGGTGAAAATAATAATACCTAAATTGTTGTAGTTGTTGTTCAGTCACTAAGTCATGTTGCAACCCCATGGACTGCAGCACATCAGGCTTCCCTGTGCTTCACTCTCTCCCAGAGTTGCTCAAACTCATATCCATTAAGTCAGTTCAGTTCAGTTCAGTTTAGTCGCTCAGTCGTGTCTGACCCTTTGAGACTCCATGGACTGCAGCACACCAGGCCTCCCTATCCATCACCAACTCCCAGAGTTTCCTCAAACTCACGTCCATTGAGTCGATGATGCCATCCAATCATCTCATCCTCTGTTGTCACCTTCTCCTGCCTGCGATCTTCCCAGCATCCAGCTCTTTTGTAATGACAGCTCTTTCCACCAGGTGGCAAAATAGTGGAGTTTCAGCTTCAACATCAGTCCTTCCAATGAATATTCAAGACTGATTTCCTTTAGGATTGGCTGGTTTTATCTCCTTGCTGTCCAAGGGACTCTCAAGAGTCTTCTCCAACCAGTTAAAAAGCATCAATTCTTTGGCGCACAACTTTCTTTATACTCCAACTCTCACATCCATACATGACTACTGGAAAAGCTATAGCTTTGATTGGAACTTTGTTGGCAAAGTAATGTCTCTGCTTTTTAATAAGCTGTCTAGATTGGTCATAGCTTTTCTTCCAAGGAGGAAATGTCTTTTAATTTCATGGCTGCAATCACCATCTGTAGTGATTTTGGAGCCCCCAAAATAAAGCCTGTCACTGTTTCCACTGTTTCCCCATCTATTTGCCATGAAGTGATGGGATCAGATGCCATGATCTTTGTTTTCTGAATGTTGAGTTTTAAGCCACCTTTTTCACTCTCCTCTTTCACTTTCATCAAGAGGTTCTTTGGTTCTTCTTCACTTTCTGCTATAAAGGTGAAGTTATCTGCATATCTGAGGTTATTGATATTTCTCCTGGTAATCTTGATTCCAGCTTATTCTTCCTCCAGCCCAGCATTTCTCGTGATGTAGTCTGCATATAAGTAAAATAAGCAAGGTGACAATATACAGCCTTGATATACTCTTGTACTGATTTAGAACCAGTCTGTGGTTCCATGTCCAGTTCTAAGTGTTGCTTCTTGACCTGAATACATATTTCTCAAGAGGCAGATCAGGTGGTCTGGTATTCCCATCTCTTTAAGAATTTTCTACAGTTTGTCTTGATACACACAGTCAAAGGCCTTGGCATAGTCAATAATAATCAACTGAGTCAGTAATCCCATCCAACCACCTCATTCTCTTTCACCTTCTTCTCTTGCCCTCAGTCTTTCCTAGCATCAGGGTTTTTTCCAGTAAGTCAGCTTTTCATATCAGGTGATCAGTGTATTGGAGCTTAACTTCAGCCACAGTTCTTCTAATGCATATTCAGGGTTGATTTCCTTTAGGATTGACTGCTTTGATCTCCTTGCAGTCCAAGGAGTCTTCTCCAGCACTGCAGTGTGAAAGCATCAATTCTTCAGTGCTGAGTCTTCTTTATGGTCCTATTCCTATATCCATAGATGACTACTGGAAACACCACAGCTTTGACTATCTTGTTTAATTTATGTTAAAGAATGCATACATATGTATTAATGATAAAAGCACACTGTTATCGAACCCCTACTTCCTCTTGACTCCTGTAGTATCTGCTTTTTCAAAGATACCTCAAATTACTACTATTAAGGGGACTATTTAGGGGACTGTTCTGACAATGTAATGATTAACTCCTACTGATTGTTCTATCACTACTGTAAAATGCATACCAACTCACTAGAGATAGATAAGCTTTTGGTATCATAGTAAAAACAAAACAAAACAAAAGATTGTGATTGTCTCAGGCACATAAAGTACCATTCTGCGTTAATATAGTTAAAAAGCTTCTAATATATTCTTAGGAAAATGTCTAGAACCTAAAATAATAATGGATTAAATTGCCTTGAAATTTCTGCTTAAAAATTCTTCACTTTCTTTACATGTCAGTGTTTTGGTGTTTTGATGAACACTACAACTTTGGTCAGTTAGTTTGTTCAGCTTTCACAAAATTTGCTTGTTGTTGGCTTATACTTCCCTCAAGCAGCAAATGTACCTGTTGTTACAACCTTATTATGAAAATTTGCACCCAATATCTAATTAATTTGAATAAAATTCTAGGCAGCACTCTTTTCAACATTTTTCATAGGCAAAGCTATTAAACATTTTAATATCTGTTCTCAATCCATTCATTACATAGGCAAAATAATCACCCACTTTGATTTATAGGGATTTGCTTTCAGAAGAGGAGCTTCACCCAAGACATCAGTTTTCAAAAACATTTCCAATTCTTATTTAGTAGAAAGAACTGAAGACCCCATACTTTATCAGCAATAAATTACTCTCCTGTTAAACTTGCTGCTAAACAAGGAGCTATCGTCCTATTAAAATGCAATTAAACATGTATCACATTTGATAGATATAATTAGAACAATTGTAAAGGGTAAATGGCTCCAAGCACTGTAGCCTGCAGAACTGTAGATCTGTGTTAAAAAGAAAAATAATAGATAATATGCTGAGGATTTGTTTCTGCAATGATCCTGTCTTTAATGTGGCAATTTATTGCCCCTTAGCTAATTTTAGTAGTTTCTTATTGGGAAAGGATATTGTGTCTGCTTCCATGGGGTAAATCAAACAATGCAGTAATAAAATTGCAGATTTTGCAAAATATTCTAAAACTCTAACATTTAAAAGTAGTTTAAAATCATTTCTTCGGGGTTTAAATGTCCTCATTGTATCATGTACAACTTAGATGTGGATCTCTCTAATTGCCTTTATCACAAGGATGGAATCAAAAGGAATTAGTAACATGCGTATAGTAATAATTAGGTAGATGTGCAGTTATTGTTTTCCTTATACACTCATCTATTCTCCCATAATGTCTGATGACAGTCTCTTTGCTGAATCCTTCACAGTTGTTCTTAGCAATAATTTGTACTTCTTGGTCTCTTGTATTTTCTAAATCAAAATGTAAAAGAATATTTTTAGATTTTGCATGTGGCTATAAACAAAAGCTCTTTTTACACTAAGATTAAAAAGAAATTTTCCAAGCAGAGCCATTACCAGTGCACAGTATATTTTTGTAAAGGATGGCTAGTACTATAAATGTAACCATGTAGAACATAAGTAGAATGTTAAACTATCAGTTTACTTGCACTAACTTGGTAATGTTAAACCTGAATATTCACATAATGAATATACTATGAGACATCAGGGACAGATCAAGAAGAATGATACTTGACCATTTTTATATGTCCCTTCTTACTTGTTATATATAAGCTTATTTTTACCTTCTGTGTTTTATAATACCAAAATATTCAATCTTTCTTAAACTTCCTTATAATTGTGGTTTCTACTTCAACACTATGAACAGTTAAATCTTGGCACAGTTAATACCTCCTAGCTTGTGTATCTATTTATTGACACATCAGATGGGAAACTAAATGGACCTGAAGAAACTGGGAACTTGAGAGTCTGGAATCTATTCACAGGACTTGTGTTTTATCATTGTTCCTCTCTTTCTGTTTAAATGTTGTTTTTCTGTTTCACCACAGTTGGGCTTTGTTTCTCTTACTGAATAGATAATCATTGAGGCAGAAAAGAACAGCTCTCAAGTCATTTCCATACAGCTAGCCAAAGGAAAGAAAATTTTCCTATCAATTTCTTATGATAGTAAAGCTCCTGGGAAAGGACTTGATCAGCTCTACTTGGCTTGGCTATATAGTATTGATGACCATAATTGTCTTGAACTTTGTCCCATGTCAGCTCATAATCAAAAATGAGGATTCTATTGCACTGGGCTGTGGACAGGGATATATATGCAAGGCAGAAGTGAGCAGTAGCTACGTCAAGTGGATTCCAGGAAACTGCTGCAAGGTAATCTTGAGACTTTCCTGTCTTTAGAAACCCTCTAAACCTTATCGAGTCCCATAGACACTTAACAGGCTCCTTGCAAACCAATGTCCCTTAGTTAAAGAGGGGAGGTAGAGAGAAGTGAACCAGTTTTCCTGGGATTTCTATCTTTATCAATTCTTTTTTTTTTTTTTTCCCTGCTTTTCGGCAGGGTACTTTTTGCCATACTGTTGTCATCTAATTATCCCTCTATTCTCCAGCCTTCTGTATTCTATAGTAAAATTTTTTCAGCAATGTTAATAAGTGAAAGGTAATCAGTCGTTAAAGTCGCTCAGTCGTGTCCTACTCTTTGCAACCCCTTGAACTGCAGCACACCAGGCCTCTTTGTCCATCACCAACTTCTGGAGTTCACTCAAACTCATGTCTATTGAGTCGGTGATGCCATCCGGCCATCTTATCCTCTGTTGTCCCCTTGTCCTCCTGCCCCTAATCCCTCCCAGCATCAGGACTTTTTCAAATGAGTCAACTCTTTGCATGAGGTGGCCAAAGTACTGGAGTTTCAGCTTTAGCATCATTCCTTCCAAAGAACACGCAGGACTGATCTCCTTTAAAATGGACTGGTTGGATCTCCTTGCAGTCCAAGGGACTCTCAAGAGTCTTCTTCAACACCACAGTTCAAAAGCGTCAATTCTTTGGCACTGAGCTTTCTTTATAGTCCAACTCTCACATCTATACATGACTACTGGGGAAAACATAACCTTGATTAGAAGGACCTTTACTGGCAAAGTAACGTCTCTGCTTTTCAATATGCTATCTAGGTTTGTCATAACTTTCCTTTCAAGGAGTAAGCATCTTTTAATTTCATTGCTTCAGTCACCATTTGCAGTGATTTTGGAGCCCCAAACAATAAAGTCTGACACTGTTTCCCCATCTATTTCCCATGATGTGATGGAACGAGAAGCCATGATCTTAGTTTTCTGAATATTGAGCTTTAAGCCAACTTTTTCACTCTCCTCTTTCACTTTCATCAAGAGTCTTTTTAGTTCCTCTTCACTTTCTGCCATTAGGGTGGTGTCATCTGTGTATCTGAGGTTATTGATATATGTCCTGGCAATCTTGATTCCAGCTTGTGCTCCTTCCAGCCCACCATTCCTCATGATGTACTCTGCATAAAAGTTAAATAATCAGGGTGACAATATATAGCCTTGATGTACTCCTTTCCTATTTGGAACCCGTCTGTTGTTCCATGTTCAGTTCTAACTGTTGCTTCCTGACCTGCATATAGGTTTCTCAAGAGGTAGGTCAGGTGGTGTGGTATTCCCAACTTTTCAGAATTTTCCACAGTTTATTGTGATCCACAGAGTCAAAGGCTTTGGCATAGTCAATAAAGCAGAAACAGATGTTTTTTCTGGAACTCTTTGCTTTTTCCATGATCCAGCAGATGTTGGCAATTTGATCTCTAGTTCCTCTGTACTAGAAGGTAAAAACATGAATTTGGTATTTTGCTTATGATCTCATTTTCTATTAGTTTATCTCTTGCCAGGATAATATAAAGTTAGAACAGAGATAGGAACAGCAGTTTGGGATGAGGTATATGAAACATTTGAGCAGTGGAAGGGACCTGTCTCTGTACAGTTTTTATTTGCTTTCTTAATCTTCTGATCTATAAACCTTAAGTAAATATTAGCAATAGAATAGAGGTGGTTAAAGGGGAATACAGCAGTCAATGTAATGGGAAGTAATATATATAACATATATGATAAACATCTATATAATACATAGCATGTGGATTCCTTTTTCAATTTTATATTCTCATATTCTGATAAATGGAGAAGAAAATGGCACCCTACTCCAGTACTCTTGCATAGAAAATCCCATGGACAGAAGAGCCTAGTAGGCTGCAGTCTATGGGGTCGCTCAGAGTTGGACAAGATTGAGCGAATTCACTTTCACTTTTCACTTTCATGCATTGGAGAAGGAAATGGCAACCCACTCCAGTGTTCTTGTCTGGAGAATCCCAGGGACGGGGCAACCTCATGGGCTGCCGTCTATAGAGTCACACAGAGTCGTTCACAACTGAAGCGACTTAGCAGCAGCAGCAGCAAAATTCTAGTAAAATCAGTACATCCATAAGACAGAAGAGATTTACAAAAGATTAACATTTGACTGCATTCCTATCTTTGATTCTTGCTTTTGATAGTTTTCTAATTGTAATCAATGTTTGGAAACACATCTTAAAAATTGCTCTGCGTTTTATCTCATCTGCTATTTTGTGACACTATTTAAACCTATAATAAATCCTAAACATATTAATGTTAAATAGTCAGTGATAGTGCAGATATTAATGACTATGTAGAATTCATCGCCTGATCATAATATATTGTAACTTGTTTTATTCCATTACCTGTTTTTCTTCAGTACTTTCCTTTAGTTTATACTCCTACTACTTTACCTAGAGCTATAATTACTGCTTATTTTCTATGTTCCATTTCTGATTTTTTTATTGATTATATTGCTAAAAATTGATTGAAAGAATAAAAGGTTAATGGCATAGCAATGTTTTTAAGACTTCTATCATATATTTGCAATACAATGCTAAGAAAAAAATTATAGGTTAAATTCTCTCCTTGCTTCAAGTTGTGAAAAACCTCTTTGACTGCCATAAGGTACAGTTTTACAAAAATATGTTTTTTTCTATAAGTTCTGTATGGAAAAGAATTGCAACCTTTATGAAGAAAAGTTTTCAAGTTAAAATTTTCATTGTCTTACTACTTTAACATTAGTATATGTAAAAATAAGTTTGAAAATTCTGTTGTGTAGTGAGTTTTGTTTAGTAATATGAGAGAGAATATGATAATGAAAAGAACACCAGAAGTACTCGTTTTCAGTCAAATGTCTACCGTTCTTACTAATTCTCAGTCAGCATTTGGAATGATATATTTATTATTCCCTCTATCCTTAGCAGTTCGATTGATATTCATCTTTTTGTTCATCAGTATGAAACTGCCAGATGTTTATAGATGTTGAGCATTCTGATTGGTCAGTACACACATTTATATTTTGGTCTCCTAATTACAGAGTGAGCTTTTAAAAATTTAAACATGATAAATATTTCACTGCTAAAAATTCTCTAATGGCTTCTCATATCTCTCAGAACAAATTCTTGACACATTCCCATAGCATTTAAAACCTTCATTATTCACCTGCAGCAAGCTAAACATGCTCCAAATTCAAAGCTTCCTGCTCTAGTTTTTTTGTTGCCACATTACTCTTCTCTCATATGTTCACATAGCTTAATACATTACTTAATACTAATACATGTCTTTGCTCAAGTGGCAGTCTCTCAAAAGGTTTTTGTACCCATCTTATCTTTATCTACCCTCATATCATACTCTGTTCTTCCCAGATTCTTTTTCCTTTATCTTCTTTACCAACACTTAATGCTACATGTTTATTTATGCATTTAGCTTCTGTTTGTCTTTCCTTTTAAAATGCAAGCTCCATTAGGACTCAGACTTTTTGTTTGTTCAGTGATCAGACCATGCCCAGCATATGATGGTTTTTCAATAAAGATTTGTTGCAAGAATTAATATTTAAATCCATTTGCTCAAAACGATACTTAACTCCTCTAAGGTTTAATTTTCTCATTTGCAAAATTAATTTAATGATAGCATTATCTACTGCAGTGAAATTTAATAAAGATCAAATAATACAATGAATGTGAAATTATTTTCAAAATTACAAAGGACAATTGTGTTTCACTGACAAAATATAAATCCTTTTGAGGCAAGTCTTTACTAAATTCACTTAGTTTCCTACATTTTATTATTTTTAATATTCTGAGATATTTCTCTTCTCTCTTAATATCAGAATGATATGATAATTAACCATAGATCATAAAATAAGTACAGTACTGGGAATTCATATATATTCTCATGAAAATGACATCACAGAAAAGAAAATTAATCAAGTGATCATAGACACCTTTATAAGGCTTTAAATTACCATAAATAGAATAAAGTTAGAAATTTTACAACTAGTGTATTAGAAAAAGCATAAGAAATTCTAATACTTTTTTCACCAATTTTTTCTCAATTTTTTTCATCAATACTCTAAATAGTGCCATCTATTCCTAAAAATTGTAGTAACTCTGATTCTCTATAAGTAGTAAGTTTATGCCAAAAGAAAAAAATAAACAGCAAGTCTACATCTGTAACTTCTAAGTTTCATCTTTATATGTTCAGACCTCATAAAGTTATTTGTTGTGTGAATTAATTCTTCTAATTAACAATGGACTAGATATTAATAAAACATATAATGGCTATTTTGGCACAGAAACTTTAAAATTGTTCTTCAAAATGTTTTAAGTGCCAAATCTCAGAAATGAATAACAAAATTATAGAAATTTATCTCCCATGGGGACAAAAGCTCCATTTATCTCTTATATGAGGTTTAAGATAGTTAGCTGTTTTAAACACAATGTACTTTTTTAGCAGAGGACAGATTTTCTAAATTAATAAATCTTATTTATTATCTTATACTTAAATGAATATCTGTGTCCAAAAAGTAAATTATTAACATAATTCATATATATTTATAGTTATCTTTCAAATATGAGAATTAAGATATTTTTTCAAACTTCTAAAGAAAATGATCCAGAAACTCATTTACATTGTTTATTTTCATATGAAATTAACTTTTATTGGAAATACTTAGATATAACTTTACATAATGAGTGACACCTTTACAATACATTATATTTTTCCCCAGAAACATAACATTTTCTTATTGTAAATTTAAGTTCATTAAATGTTATAATTACAATGAAAATGAATTATAACTATGTTTCATGTATTACAATTATTTAGAATGGCAGTTATCATAATAATACTGTTAAATATTCCTTATCCAATTTAAAGTCATAGATATAGTAATCACTATGACTTCAAAATATGTCTGTATACTAGGTTTGTTTTTAATTAATTGACTTACACCACTATGATTTACCCCAAGTATTGTAAAAAGTGCCACCTTTCAACACAGACAGAACTAAAATATAATATATGTAATTAAAATTAGCTAATTATCATTTATTCTTTTTTCAGTAGCATTCCAATGACACAGTGAAATGAAATATAACATCTAGCTGAATACCTACTAGAAGTCCTTCAGCAGTCATCTTCAAGTGTTTCACATTAGATCTTAGATTAAAATTATAATTGCTATTACATCATAAAGCAATGTTGCAATTTAGCAATAATTATATCAGCCACTCCAGTGTTTTTGCCTGGGGAATTCCAGGGATGGGGGAGCCTGGTGGGCTGCCATCTATGGGGTCTCACAGAGTCGGACATGACTGAAGCAGCTTAGCAGCAGCAGCATATCTGCAAGAAAAAAATTACTAATAAGTATAAATGATTAAATGTTAATATGTTTACAGTTAAGCACAATGATCCAAGACCAGGAAAATAATAGCTGCATCATAAGCATATACTTATGCTTATGATGATTATGCTTATTATGATTTCCCTGGTGACTCAGGCAGTAAAGCGTCTGCCTACAATGTGGGAGACCTGGGTTTGATCTCTCTGTTGGCTCTGGAAAAGGAAATGGCAATATACTCCAGTACTCTTGCCTGGTAAATCCTGTGGACAGAGGAGTCTGGTAGTGTACAGTCCATGGGGTCGCAAAGAGTCAGACAGGACTGAGTGACTAAACTATGTACTATAAGCATATACTGGTGCTCACAGCTCTCTGGGCCATAAGTTGCTTGTTATGTATCTTGAAACTGACTTACTTTTGTAATTTATTGTCCATTTCTTCTTATGTGAGCCAAGATGGATTTATTTCATGTCTAATTTTTCACATTATCTGATAGTGTCAGAGGGAGATCCTATGACCTTTAGTAGTAGCCAGTTGTGAAGAGGCAAAACTATAGTTGTTGTTTTGGAATGTAATCATTCTAAGTCTGCAATATGCTGACTGAAAAACATAGTGCCTTAAACTTGTGAAACAGATGTCATCATTGTAAGATAAAGTGGAAAATATCTCTGTAATATAGAGTCTAATTACATTTTTATGTTTGACTACTGACAGCTTTTAAGTCTTACTCCTTGCATGTCCCCTTTTCCCCACATCTAGGCAAGCCCAAATACTCTCTCATTTGTCTTAATGAGAAATTCAAAACTTACAGGATGGTTGCAATAAAATCACAATAAAAACTCCTTGCCATTCTTTTCTTGTTCTTTCAGGTTGTTTTCAGAATTCCCTGGAGCCACCTCCTCTCCCTAGAATACCTATCTGTGTAGATACTCAACACTTTCACTTTGTCTCCTAAAGAGAAACATTTCTATCAGGATTTGAAATGTCTCATGAGATACTCAGAGACTATGTATATGCACTTTGAAATTGGGAAATAAGTTTAAAAAAAATTAACTAATAGAAAGAAAAGGATTGGTTAATGTTGGGATTTCAAGAGCACTAGCATTTTATTAGAGCATCTGTTTGAGTTGGGTCACGTGTGTGTGTGTGTGTGTGTGTGTATGTGTGTATGTGTGTGTGTGTGTGTGTGTGTGTGTGTTAGTCATTCAATCGTGTCCTACTCTTTTGGACCTCATGGACTGTAGCCTGCAAGGCTGCTCTGTTCATGGGATTTTCCAGGCAAGAGTACCGGAGTGGATTGCCATTTTTTTCAGACGGTGCAAATTCCTTGTCCGGAATATTATTGGTACCCCATGTAAGTCAAGTTATTCAGCCCCTTTCTCTCTCTCTTACTATTTTCTGGCCGAATTCCCATCTGGTGCATAGGACCCACCAAGCCTACTAACTTTGCCTGGGCTTCTAAGATCGGACCAGGGGGGCCTCAGTGCCTCCTCTCCTTCAGGAGAACGGGAAGACGCCTGCGGCCTTTGTAGGTGGTGATTGGTACCCTGTGTTAACCAAGTTATTTGGCCTCTTTTTCTCTGCTAAATTCCTAATCCCTCTCTATCTGTAATTAAATAAGTTTTTCCTAGGCCGCCTACTCCATCCCCACCTTTGAATCACCCTGGATCCACCGGGGCTGGACCCCGGCAGACATATACTTTACCGTCTGAGCCACCAGGGAATATATGGTATAGATACTGAAAATTTTCAATACATATACATCAACTTTATCAGAAATCTTTCCTATTACACATCCTCATATCTACTTTGCCATGAAATATGTAAAGCAGAATTAATTATAGTAATTTCTTTGTGAGATAAATGATTGTTAAGAAAATAGAAAGGTAAATCTCTTATTTTAGGTAGCAATGGATCTAAATTGTAAAGCCAGATGGTCTCAATACTCTCTAAAGTCCTGTAAATCAAATTCAGATTAAGAGGGTAAACATTAAAATTTGTATTGTAAGCTAGATTACCACTCCATTTGATTTTATAAATGAGAAATTTTGATATGAAAAGTTTATATTTCTTTGCCTACATAGTAGTATTTTTGAAACAATGTTATTTAAATCCAGTTTCTGATGAGTAACTTGACTATAGTTCGAATAAACTGTTTCAAAAATTGGCTTCCTAAGGGCCAAATTCCCCCAATTTTCAATCCATGTGGTAAATATCTAAACATTTTAAAGTAATACTTGGCAAAGTGGCCCAAAAAGAGTAGAAATAAAATCAAACTATTTATTTAAATTTCATACATGTTTATTGAATCCCCTAGCCATGCCATGGACAATAAAGAAGATGCATCTTGGCCCTGAATGAGCTCACAGGCACATATAGTCGAATATAATGAGAGTTAGATTAATAGAGCTGTGCATTAAGTGCTCTAGTATCTGAAAGCAGAAGCTGAGAAAATTAATTCTGCTATTTTAAAGAACCAAGAAAATCATGATAAGGAGCTTATGTTTGAAATTAATCTTGAAAGAGAAATAAAGGTTTGAGAACATGAACATTTTGGAAAAGAAAGTATGTGCAATGTTTAACAATGTGAAAGTGATGATTTTCCTTTTGAGAATAACAAATGCATTATGTCAGGACCATAAAATTGTGTCAGAGAAAAGAGGTATGAGATAGTAACAGAAAAGTGGACCAGGGCCTAACAGTGAAGCACCCTGTATTCCAAGCCTGGAAGCTTAAACTAAAACTAAATTGGGGAGAGGGAAAAAAGATGGCGGAGGAATAGGACGGGGAGAACACTTTCTCCCTCTCTACCTCATCAAAAGAACATTTCAACCCTGAGCAAATTCCACAAAATAACTTCTGACTGCTGGCAGAGGACATCAGGCATCCAGCAAAGCAGATCATTGGCTTCAAAACCAGGTAGGAAATATTTTATTTTATTTTAAAGAACGAAGATAGAGACAAAGGAGGTAGGGAGGGAACCCCGGCACAGGAAGGGAATCCCGTCCCAGGAAGAGACTCTTAAAGAGAGAGGTTCCCTAAAATTGGGGAACTTTCTCACAGCTGTGCATGGAGCGAGCCCTGGAAGCACAGAGGGCAACATAACAGGAAGGAAGAATAAATAAATAGTTAAAACCAACAGATTAGGAATTCAACAGTATAAACCCCAGCGGATAAGCAGCACAAACACCTGCGTCCGACAGCAGTGGGGGTTGGGGAGGGAGGAGCGTGCCCGCGACAGTGCTTTCTAAGAATTGGGCCACAGGAGACGTAGGCTGCAGGGCTTTTCTCGAGAATCGAGGTGTAACAGGGCCAGAATCAGGTCCGCGCTTGGATAGAACGATTTATCCCGGACTAGCAAACCAGACTGGGGGATAACTAACACACGAAACGCTCGAACATAAGACACATTCAGGCCCGCGCACAGAACAAAGGACAGATCGGAAATAGCCGGCTGCAGACCATCCCCCACCGGCGACAGGCAGCCAGAGCCTTAAGCGCTGGAAGAGGGCAGTCGCAGCGCAAGAGAGACATTACCTACCAAATTGCAAGCAAGCTTCTTTATTGAGACTTCTGGGGGTCTCTGAATAGTCATCATCTGCCTAAGAAAGAGCCCCGGCAGAGATCCCAGAAAATTGAGCCACCCGCAAAGCCCAGAAGATGCAACAATAGTCCGCGCCAAACTCCCTAGCCACTCGGACTTGGAACCAAACCCGACACCCAGAGGGGACTTACTGAGCGCCAATCCTGAGCGGCTTAAACCGGGGAATTGCATGAAACATAGGACAGTCCCCACACGGTTATCCCGTGGATTGGGAAGGGCAAGCCCAGTGCAGAGCTCATCACCACCCTCCCTGTGGCAAGACAGAAATCAGACACGGAAGAGACCAGCAAACAGAGGAAGTCAAACAGAGGGAACTGCCTTGGTAGTGACCCCACACAGTCCTCAATGACAGAGAAAGTGCCAGATACGCCGTTTCTACTTTTATGATCAAAAAACAAATTTTTTTTTGGGGGGGGATGATGTGGAAGCGTGATTTTTTTTTAAGAATTTTTTTTCTTTCTTTAAAAATTATTTTTTCCTTTTTAAATTTGTTTATCCTTTTCTTTTTCATCCTTTTTTCCCCTAAACTTCCTAAAATTTTTAAGTCTTCTATATTTCTAGTTATTATTTTTAGAACCTAATATTACTTAAAAAAAAAAAACCCTATCATTTAAGTAAATGCCGTATATAGTCTTATTGGTGAAGGAAGTTGTCTTTTAATAATTCTGGAGTCTTTTATTATATTTTACTTTTTTTTTCTTTTTCTCTATTTTTTTTTAATTTCTCTCTCCTTCTTCTTCTTCTCTTCAATAATCTACTTTTGAAAATCCAATCTATACTCCAGATTTTTAATCTTGGCATTTTGGTATTTGTTGCCAATTTTGTACTTTTAAAAACCTAATCCTCAGTACCCAGTTTTACACGAGTGCAAGACTACTGGCTTGACCCCTCTCTCCACCTCTGGAATCTCCCTTTTCGCCACCAGGTGGCTTTTGTCTCCTCCCCTACTCCTCCCCGTCTCTACCCAACTTTATGAACCTCTGTGCGTTCCAGAAGGAGGAGAACTCTAAGGGAACTGGTCACTGACCAGATCTGTATCCCTCCTTCCCATCTCCCTCTTTTATCCTCCTGTCCACCTCTATCTACTTCCCTCCCTCTCCTCTTCCATGTATAACTCTGTGACCACCTCTGAGCGGTCCAGACTTCGGAGTGCACACAAGAAAGTGGTTACGGGCTAACTTGCTTTTCCCTCTTATGATTCCACCTCATCCCATTCCACTCACCTCTAACTACTCCCTCCCTCTTCTCTCCTCCAAGTAACTCACCGATCCTCTAGGGACGACCCTCAAGGTGGAGAAACCTATCATCATTAACCTAGATGTTTTAACATTAGTGCTGAATAGATGAACAAATCATGAGGCTATTCTAAAAATAAATCTGAAAACCAGAATCAGGAGGCGTAATTTCAAATCCTGAGATCATCAAAGAATTCTTGAATACGGGGAACATTATCCAATTAGAGCTCATCAAATGCCTTCATACATATACTAAAAATGAGCACTGCCCAAGGGCCAACAAGCTCCAGAGCAAGACATATGACGCAAATTCTCCAGCAACACAAGAACAAGCCCCTGAGCTTCAATACACAGGCAACTCAAAATACTCCAAAACCATTGACGTCTCATAACACATTACTTCCCACTTCACAGCAATCCAGAGAGAGAAAATCCAGATCCACCCACCAGAACTCCAACACAAGCCTCCCTGATCAAGAAACTTTGACAAGCCACTGATATAACCCCAAACACAGAGAGGAAACTCTATAATAAAGAGAACTCCACAAATTCCCAGAATATAGAAAAGCCACCCCAAACGCAGCAATATAACCAGGATGAAGAGACAGAGGATTTCCCAGCAGGTAAAGGAACAGTAGACATGCCCACCAAACCAAACAAAAGAGGAAGAGATAGGGAATCTACCTGAGAAAGAATTCTGAATACTGATAGTGAAAATGATCCAAAATCTTGAAATCAAAATGGAATCACAGATAAATAGCCTGGGGTCAAGGATTGAGAAGATGCAAGAAAGGTTTAACAAGGACCTAGAAGAAATAAAAAGAGTCAACATATAATGAATAATGCAATAAATGAGATCAGAAACACTCTGCAGGCTACAAATAGTAGAATATCGGAGGCAGAAGATAGGATTAGTGAAATAGAAGATAGAATGGTAGAAATAAATGAATCAGTGAGGGAAAAAGAAAGACGAATTAAAAGAAATGAGGACAACCTCAGAGACCTCCAAGACAATATGAAACGCTCCAACATTCCAGTTATAGGAGTCCCAGAAGAAGAAGACAAAAAGAAAGACCATGAGAAAATACTTGAGGAGATAATAGTTGAAAACTTCCCTAAAATGGGAAAGGAAATAATCACCCAAGTCCAAGAAACCCAGAGAGTACCAAACAGGATAAACCCAAGGCGAAGCACCCCAAGACATATTTTAATCAACCTAACAAAGACCAAACACAAAGAACAATTACTAAAAGCAGCAAGGGAAAAACAACAAATAACACACAAGGGGATCCCCATAAGAATAACTGCAGATCTTTCAATAGAAACTCTTCAGGCCAGGAGGGAATGGCAAGACATACTTAAAGTGATGAATGATAATAACCTTCAGCCAAGACTACTGTACCCAGCAAGGATCTCATTCAAATATGAAGGAGAAATCAAAAGCTTTACAGACAAGCAAAAGCTGAGAGAATTCAGCACCACCAAACCAGCTCTCCAACAAATACTAAAGGATAGACTTTAGACAGGAAACACAAAAAGGACGTATAAACCCGAACCCAAAACAATAAAGTAAATGGCAACAGGAGCATACTTATCAATAATTACCTTAAATGTAAATGAGTTGAATGCCCCAACCAAAAGGCAAAGACTGGCTGAATGGACACAAAAACAAGATCCCTATATATGCTACTTACAAGAGACCCACCTCAAAACAACGGACACATACAGACTAAAAGTGAAGGGCTGGAAAAAGATATTCCATGCAAATAAAGACCAAAAGAAAGCAGGAGTAGCAATACTCATATCTGACAAAATAGACTTTAAAACAAAGGCTGTGAAAAGGGACAAAGAAGGCCACTACATAATGACTAAAGGATCAATCCAAGAAGAAGATATAACAATTATAAATATATATGCACCCAACATAGGAGCACCACAATACATAAGACAAATGCTAACAAGCATGAAAGGGGAACTTAATAATAACACAATAATAGTGGGAGACTTTAATACCCCACTCACACCTATGGACAGATCAACTAAACAGAAAATTAACAAAGAAATGCAAACTTTAAATGATGCAATAGACCAGTTAGACCTAATTGATAACTATAGGACATTTCACCCCAAAACAATGAATTTCACCTTTTTTTCCAGTGCACACAGAACCCTTTCCAGGATAGATCACATTCTGGGTCATAAATCTAACCTTGATAAATTCAAAAAAATCGAAATTATTCCAAGCATCTTTTCTGACCATAATGCACTAAGGTTAGATCTCAATTACAGGAGAAAAACTATTAAAAATTCCAACATTTGGAGGCTGAACAACACACTTCTCAATCAACAAATCACAGAAGAAATCAAAAAGAAATCAAATATGCATCAAAACAAATGAAAATGAAAACACAGAACCTGTGGGACACTATAAAAGCAGTGCTAAGAGGAAAGTTCATAGCAATACAGGCATACCTCAAGAAACAAGTCAAATAAATAACCTAACTCTACACCTAAAGCAACTAGAAAAGGAAGAAATAGAGAACCCCAGAGCTAGTAGAAGGAAAGAAATCCTAAAAATTAGGGCAGAAATAAATGCAAAGGAAACAAAAGAGACCATAGCAAAAATCAACAAAGCAAAAAGCTGGTTCTTTGAAAGGATAAATAAAATTGACAAACCATAAGCCAGACTCATCAAGAAACAAAGAAAAAAAATCAAATCAACAAAATTAGAAATGAAAATGGAGAGATCACGACAGACAACACAGAAATACAAAGATTCATAAGAGACTACTATCAGCAATTATATGCCAATAAAATGGACAACTTGGAAGAAATGGACAAATTCTTAGAAAATACAACTTTCCAAAACTGAACCAGGAAGAAATAGAAAATCTTAACAGACCCATCACAAGCATGGAAATTGAAACTGTAATCAGAAATCTTCCAGCAAACAAAAGCCCAGGTCCAGACGGCTTCACAGCTGAATTCTACCAAAAATTCCGAGAAGAGCTAACACCTCTCTTACTGAAGCTATTCCAGAAAATTGCAGAGGAAGGTAAACTGCCAAACTCATTCTATGAGGCCACCATCACCCTAATACCAAAACCTGACAAAGACACCACAAAAAAGAAAGCTACAGGCCAATATCACTGATGAACATAGACGAAAAATCCTCAACAAAATCCTAGCAATCAGAATCCAGCAACACATTAAAAAGATCATACACCATGACCAAGTGGGCTTTATCCCAGGGATGCAAGGATTCTTCAATATCTGCAAATCAATCAATGTAATTCACACATTAACAAACTCAGAAATAAAAATCATATGACTACCTCAATAGATGCAGAAAAAGCCTTTGACAAAATTCAGCATCATTTTATGATAAAAACTCTCCAGAAAGCAGGAACAGAAGGAACATACCTCAACATAATAAAAGCTATATATGACAAACCCACAGCTAACATTATCCTCAATGGCGAAAAATTGAAACCATTTCCCCTAAAGTCAGGAACAAGACAAGGGTGTCCACTTTCACCACTACTCTTCAACATCGTACTGGAAGTTTTGGCCACAGCAATCAGAGCAGAAAAAGAAATACAAGGAATCCAAATTGGAAAAGAAGAAGTAAAACTCTCACTGTTTGCAGATGACATGATCCTCTACATAGAAAATCCTAAAGACTCGACCAGAAAACTACTAGAGCTAATCAATGAATATAGTAAAGTTGCAGGATATAAAATCAACACTCAGAAATCCCTTGCATTCCTATACACTAACAATGAGAAAGTAGAAAAAGAAGTTAAGGAAAAATTCCATTCACCATTGCAACGAAAAGAATAAAATACTTAGGAATATTCCTACCTAAAGAAACTAAAGACCTATATATCGAAAACTATAAAATACTGATGAAAGAAGTCAAAGAGGACACTAATAGATGGAGAAATATACCATGCTCATGGGTTGGAAGAATCAATATAGTGAAAATGAGTATACTACCCAAAGCAATCCACAGATTCAATGCAATTCCCATCAAGCTACCAGCAGTATTTTTCACAGAACTAGATCTAATAATCTCAAGATTTGTATGGAAATACAAAAAACCTCGAATAGCCAAAGTAATCTTGAGAAAGAAGAATGGAACTGGAGGAATCAACTTGCCTGACTTCAGGCTCTACTACAAAGCCACATTCATTAAGACAGTCTGGTACTGGCACAAAGACAGAAATATAGATCAATGGAACAAAATAGAAAGCCCTGAGATTAACCCACACACCTATGGACACCTTATCTTTGACAAAGGAGGCAAGAATATACAATGGAGTAAAGATAGTCTCTTTAACAGGTGGTGCTGGGAAAACTGGTCAATCACTTGTAAAAGAATGAAACTAGACCCCTCTCTAACACCATACACAAAAATAAACTCAAAATGGATTAAAGATCTAAATGTAAGACCAGAAACTATAAAACTCCTAGAGGAGAACATAGGCAAAACACTCTCCGACATAAATCACAGCAGGATCCTCTATGATCCAACTCCCAGTATACTGGAAATAAAAGCAAAGATAAACAAATGGGATCTAATTAAAATTAAAAGCTTCTGCACAACAAAGGAAACTATAAGCAAGGTGAAAAGACAGCCTTCTGAATGGGAGAAAACAATAGCAAATGAAACAACTGACAAACAACTAATCTCAAAGATATATAAGCAACTTATGCAGCTCAACTCCAGAAAAATAAATGACCCAATTAAAAAAAAATGGGCCAAAGTACTAAATAGGCATTTCTCCAAAGAAGACATACGGATGGCTAACAAACACATGAAAAGATGCTCAACATCACTCATTATCAGAGAAATGCAAATCAAGATCACAATGAGGTACCATTTCACACCAGTCAGAATGGCTGCAATCCAAACGTCTACAAGCAATAAATGCTGGAGAGGATGTGGAGAAAAGGGAACCCTCTTACACTGCTGGTGGGAATGCAAACTAGTACAGCCATTATGGAAAACAGTGTGGAGATTCCTTTAAAAATTGCAAATAGAACTGCCTTATGACCCAGCAATCCCACTGCTGGGCATACACACCGAGGAAACCAGAATTGAAAGAGACACATGTACCCCAATGTTCATTGCAGCGCTGTTTATAATAGCCAGGACATGGAAGCAACCTAGATGTCCATCAGCAGATGAATGGATAAGAAAGCGGTGGTACATATACAGTATGGAATACTACTCAGCCCTTAAAAAGAATAAATTTGACTCAGTTCTAATGAGATGGATGAAATTGGAACCGATTATACAGAGTGAAGTAAGCCAGAAAGAAAAACACCAATACAGTATACTGACACATATATATGGAATTTAGAAGACAGTGATGATGACCCTATATGTGAGACAACAAAGAGACACAGAGGTATAGAGTGGACTTTTGGACTCTGAGGGAGAGGGAAAAGGTGGGATGGTTTGGGAGAATGGCAATGAAACATGTACATTTTCCTGTAAGAAACAAAGCGCCAATCTATGTTCAATGTAGGATGCAGGATGCATGTGGCTGATGCACAGTATGATTCAAGTAGAGGATGTGGGTTGGGAAGTGGGAGGGGGCTTTGGCATTGGGAGACTGTGTTCACCTATGGCTGATTCGTGTCAATGTATGGCAAAACAAATACAGTATTGTAATTAAAAAAATTTAAAAAAAAAAACTAAATTGAACTGTTCCCATAGAATTGAAGAATGTTAAGAAAGGATGGATAAAATTAGATCCACCTTTTAGAACATCCTCTAGTTACAGTATGAAGAATGGATTAGGACATGGAAAATTTGTAGTGTAATAAAGTTTATGCAGTAATTTATGGAGACAATGAACTTATCTGAGTAGTACTAAGGTAGTAGCTGGATTGGATATAAGGAAACAGATTTGAGAAGATATTTAGAAACTAGAATTGATAAGATGTGATCTGAACAATAATAACTAGTGAAGAAATACAAATTAATTTGTAGCTTAGTGAGGAGGATGGATATGACCATCTTTAATGCTTCTGTATCACAATATTTATGGCTTTCTCCAAGAATATGGAGGCTACCTTTGTTGAAGAGTATAACCAAATGGTTTACCTTATCTAATGAAATTCTAGAAGTGAAGATTCTACTTCTCAGAGGAAGCTATAAAACTCAAGTGTGATTTCCCATGCCCTCTCTTTCCCTTTGCTGGTAATGTAATAGTGTCTAAGAGCCAGGATCCTTGAGTAAAAACTATGTACAGCAAAAGTGTAAGATAATGAAATCAATTTCTATCTTTTTTAAGGCACTGAGATTTGTTGGTTGTCTTCTATTATACCATGACTTTGATAATACTGAAGTGATGGTGAACACACTTAAATTAGGAAAAGCAGGGTTTGCAAGTAGGATGGTGAGGTGAGTTACAGACATGAGATTAACTGTTCAGTACAGTTCAGTTGTTCAGTCGGGTCTGACTCTTTCAGCCCCATGAATCACAGCACGCCAGGCCTCCCTGTTCATCACCATCTCTTGGAGTTCACTCAGACTCACGTCCATCCAGTCCGTGATGCCATCCAGCCATCTCATCCTTGGTTGTCCCCTTCTCCTCCTGCCCCCAATCCCTCCCAGCATCACAGTCTTTTCCGATGAGTCAACTCTTCACATGAGGTGGCCAAAGTACTGGAGTTTCAGCTTTAGCATCATTCCTTCCCAAGAAATCCCAGGGCTGATCTCCTTCAGAATGGACTGGTTGGATCTCCTTGCAGTCCAAGGGACTCTCAAGAGTCTTCTCCAACACCACAGTTCAAAAACATCAATTCTTCGGCAATTAGCCTTCTTCACAGTCCAGCTCTCACATCCATACATGACCACAGGAAAAACCATAGCCTTGACTAGAAGGACCTTAGTGGGCAAAGTAATGTCTCTGCTTTTGAATATACTATCTAGTCGGTAATAACTTTTCTTCCAAGGAGTAAGTGTCTTCTAACTTCATGGCTGGAATCACCATCTGCAGTGATTTTGGAGCCCAAAAATATAAAGTCTGACACTGTTTCCACTGTTTCCCCATCTATTTCCCATGAACTGATGGGATCAGATGCCATGATCTTCGTTTTCTGAATGTTGAGGTTTAAGACAAATTTTTCGCTCTCCTCTTTCACTTTCATCAAGAGGCCTTTTAGCTCCTCTTCACTTTCTGCCATAAGGGTGGTATCATCAGCATATCTGAGGTTATTGATATTTCTCCTGGCAACCTTGATTCCAGCTCGTGTTTCTTCCAATCCAGCATTTCTCATGATGTACTCTGCATAGAAGTTAAATAAGCAGGATGACAATGTACAGCTTTGACATACTCCTTTCCCAATCTGGAACCAGTCTGTTGTTCCATGTCCAGTTCTAACTGTTGCTTCCTGGCCTGCATACAGATTTCTCAAGAGGCAGATAAGGTGGTCTGGTATTCCCATCTCTTGAAGAATTTTCCACAGTTTATTGTGATCCACACTTTCAAAGGCTTTGGCATAGTCAATAAGTCAGAAATAGATGATTTTTGGAACTCTCTTGCTTTTTCCATGATCCAGCAGATGTTGGCAATTTGAGCTCTGGTTCCTCTGCCTTTTCTAAAACCAATTTGAACATCAGGAAGTTCATGGCTCACGTACTGCTGAAGCCTGGCTTGGAGAATTTTGAGCCTTACTTTACTAGCATGTGAGATGAGTGCAACTGTGCGGTAGTTTGAGCATTCTTTGGCATTGCCTTTCTTTGGGATTGGAATGAAAACTGACCTTTTCCAGTCCTGTGGCCACTGCTGAGTTTTCCAAATTTGCTGGCATATTGAATGCAGCACTTTCACAGCATCATCTTTCAGGGTTTGAAACAGCTCCACTGGAATTCCATCACCTCCACTCGCTTTGTTCATAGTTATGCTTTCTAAGGCCCACTTGACTTCACATTCCAGGATGTCTGGCTCTAGATTAGTGATCACATCATCGTGATTATCTGGGTCTTGAAGATCTTTTTTGTACAGTTCTTCCGTGTATTCTTGCCACCTCTTCTTAATATTTTCAGCTTCTGTTAGGTCCATACCATTTCTGCCCTTTATCGAGCTCATCTTTGTATGAAATGTTTCCTTGGTATCTCTAATTTTCTTGAAGAAATCTCTAGTCTTTCCCATTCTGTTTTCCTCTATTTCTTTGCATTGATCGCTGAAGAAGGCTTTCTTATCTCTTCTTGCTATTCTTTGGAACTCTGCATTCAGATGCTTATATCTTTCCTTTTCTCCTTTGCTTTTCACCTCTCTTCTTTTCACAGCTATTTGTAAGTCCTCCCCAGACAGCCATTTTGCTTTTTTGCATTTCTTTTCCATGGGGATGGTCATAACTGTTAGGTGACTATATTTCCAGTTATCAGATTTGTAGAGTTTGGTTCTCCAAATCAAACTATAGATAGGAGATATCAATTATGTGTTAGCCAATGTCATAGAAGCAGACACAAAGGTGTAGTAAAAATAAACAAAGATTACTGAGAAAAAAACTGCAGAAGATAAAACCCTCAAACACACCTACACTTTTGTTGTGAATTTGGACTTTACCTTGAAGGACATGGCTGTCATCAGAGAGTTTAAATCGAGAAATTATGTGGTAAGAACGGTGCTATTGAAAAGACTTCATACTTGGGATGATTGATTGTGAATAATGTTAAGCTGGTTATGAACAATTTCTTCATTCTTTAATTTACTTAGTAAAGTTCTAGAAATTCCATCTTGAAAATATTCATTGCTTTGGAACTTGTCCTCCTTTGACTGCCCTTAAATTGTCATAGGAAAGTTCAGGATTTAGGATTATATTTCAAACCTTATATTCTGAAGTTATATAAACTTTATAACTTCATGGCTCTGAACAGATCCATAGGAAATACACTTTTATTGGAGAGTAAATGCTGCTAAAAGCTGAATGTCCTTGAAACTTGGCATAAATCTTCTTCAGGATACCTCAGAATACACCATACTGACAATCAATTTATACATTATCAGCAATTACATAGTCTCACTCACTGCAAAGCACATAAAGGAATATAAGCTATCTTGCTGACCTCAAATATATATAATCAAGGGAGAAGTTGAGAGAAAATTTCTATGATGGTCTTTCTGCAGAACGTAAATGCTACATAATGCTAGTAAATAACACCTAATGACCACTTGGTGTTATCTCTCGGGCATTGTTTGTGGAAAGTGTTTTTCTTTAATGAAACTTCAATTTTTATTTTTATGTATCATTTGTGCTCTACTTTACACAATTTTAATTCTCTTCACCCTTCCCCTCTCCATAGATCAGTTATTACTGGTTATTACTTTCATTAAACTACTTCAGATGTTGAGTTAAGAATAGAGCATCCTTGTTTTCTAATGTCTCTGATAGTTCAGTTGGTAAAGAATCTGCCTGCAATGCAGGAGACCTCGGTTTGACCCCTGGGTTGGGAAGATCCTCTGGAGAAGGGAAAGGCTACCCACTCCAGTATTCTGGAGAATTCCAGAGACTATACAGTCCATGGGATCACAAAATGTTGGACACGACTAAGCAACTTTCATTCTTGTTTTCTGCTATATTTCACTATCTGACAGTTAAAAATACTAGCAATCACAAAATGCTATATTTCATATTATCCACATTATACAGTAAAGTATCTGAACCTAGGTCAGGAAATAGTTTTCATAGTTGAATAAGCCTGTTAATAATGAAAAGATAAAACATACTTTTTAAAATTAAAAATAAAACTTTATTTAATGACTGATCAATCACAGGCTGCTGACTCATGGAGATTTGGAGGAAGTAAACCATCTGTTATTTGGATGCTTACACACAACAACAGAAGAAGGAGAAAGGCAGGAACATATCTCAAAAATGGTATAGGGAGTATTTTAACATTACAGAAGATTGATTCTTTAAAATAAATGGGTAGCTTCAAAACACTCCAGACAGACTTGTTGACCTTGCCTGAGTAAATACAAAAGAATAAAAGGAAAGAAAGAAGCATAAAGTATATAAAATGACCTCAAGTTGGATAAAAACAGAAAATCTTCTTATCTAAAATTGCCTTGTAATCCCTATTTGAGTGCAGCAAAATAAGGATTTCTATTTTATACTTTATTTTTCCTTTCCATTTTATAACAATCTGATTCCACTTTAAATTAATGCATCTGCAGTAATAGTTTTCCTTGTATGCCCCAGTCAGTTGCATAGCTGCTTGTTCTATACTGTTATAAGTCTCTAATATGAAATGTCATTTTTACTCTAATTTCTTCACCTACATAATATAATTTTTAGAATAACCTGGAAACACTAGTGGTTTTCCATTAATTAAGACTCCATGATTATCATTAATTTGAATCTAATTTGATGCTGAAATTTGCCCTGAATTTAGATTAGAATCAGAATGCAAAACAGGAGAAATTATGAAAATGGGAACAAATTGACATTTTTTTAAACATAGTGAGTCTGAATATATATAAATGCAATATGTTATGTATAGCAACTTTTATTATTTTCAGTTAAAACTTAAAAAACATTTTTAAGGCTTAATCTTTTGCAAGTAGTTTGGCTTTTTTTTTTTTCCTTTAGCCATATTCTTTGATAAGTACTACCAATAACAAAACTAAATATATATAAACATTTCATCATCAGACTACACATTTGAATTGCCACTGAAGAGGTACATTGTCTTGAACTAAATGCTAAGAGGCAGATATTTGTTTGTTTTATTTATTTATTTATTTAAATTACAATACTGTATTTGTTTTGCCATACATTGACATGAATCAGCCACAGGTGAACACAATCTCCCAATGCCGAAGCCCCCTCCCACCTCCCACCCCACATCATCTACCTGAATCATCCTGTGCACCAGCCCCATGCATCCTGCATCCTGCATTGAACATAGACTGGCGCTTCGTTTCTTACAAGATAGTATGCATGTTTCAATGCCATTCTCCCAAACCATCCCACCCTTTCCCTCTCCCTCAGAGTCTAAAAGTCCGTTCTATACTTCTGTGTCTCTTTTGTTGTCTCACATATAGGATCATCATTATTATCTTCTAAATTCCATATATATGTGTCAGTATACTGTATTGGTGTTTTTCTTTCTGGCTTATTTCACTCTGTATAATCGGTTCCAGTTTCATCCATCTCATTAGAACTGAGTCAAATTTATTCTTTTTAAGGGCTGTGTAGTACTCCATCATGTATATGTACCACCGCTTTCTTATCCATTCATCTGCTGATGGACATCTAGGTTGCTTCCATGTCCTGGCTATTATAAACAGTGCTGCAGTGAACACTGGGGTACATGTGTCTCTTTCAATTCTGGTTTCCTCGGTGTGTATGCCCAGCAGTGGGATTGCTGGGTCATAAGGCAGTTCTATTTGCAATTTTTAAAGGAATCTCCACACTGTTTTCCATAGTGGCTGTACTGGTTTGCATTCTCACCAGCAGTGTAAGAGGGTTCCCTTTCTCCACATCCTCTCCAGCATTTATTGCTTGTAGACTTTTGGATCGCAGCCATTCTGACTGGTGTGAAATGGTACCTCATTGTGATCTTGATTTGCATTTCTCTGATAATGAGTGATGTTGAGCATCTTTTCATGTGTCTGTTAGCCATCCGTATGCCTTCTTTGGAGAAATGCCTATTTAGTTCTTTGGCCCATTTTTTGATTGGATTGTTTGTTTTTCTGGAGTTGAGCTGCATAAGTTGCTTGTATATCTTTGAGATCAGAGGCAGATATTTGAAACTCAGTTATTGCCATACCCTCAAATATATTTAATATTTAGCTGTACAATCTGGAAATCCTTAAATGCTATTTGGTTTTAAATAATGATGATATTTCTAACCCTCTAAGGAGCTTTCAGAAATATGAGAAAATATATATAGTCATTATAATTTGGTAATTATCAGTTAATGTGTTTATTTGCAAAGACAAGACATCCAGATATAATATATAATATAACTTTCTAATGAAAAAAATCCATAAAAATTAAAGATCCATCCAGTGAACTTTAGTTTTCAGTTATGTGTAGACATACTCAAGAAAGAAAGTCTTGTCTGACTCTAGCAACCTATGGACTGTAGCCTACCAGGCTTCTCTGTCCATGAGATTTTCCAAGCAAGAATACTAGAGTGGGTTGCCTTTTCCTTCTCCAGTGGTTCTTCCCAACCCAGGAATAGAACCCAAGTACTCAAGCATTATTTTAATCAGCTGTATACTTTGATATTCCCATAATGGACATGCATTTAAAAACAGTTCTACTCACTTTTAGCTTACACATAGTTAAATTTTTAACTTCTATATTTAAACTATAAGAAAAGCCTTTTTCCCAATTCAGTTTATTACACTCACACTTTTGTTTCTTTTTGGTTATCAGGTCTGTGACACCTCCTAATATTAAATCAAATGAACATAAATATATTTGAACTTCCAATCATCCAAGTAGATCTTGAGTACCTTTTTAAAAAATTAATTTACTTATTTTAATTGGAGGTTAATTACTTTACAATATTGTAGTAGTTTTTGCCATACATTCACAAAAATCAGCCACGGGTGAATATGTGTTCCCCATCCTGAAACCCTGTACCACCTCCCTCCACATCCCATCCCTCAGAGTCATCCCGGTGCACTAGCCCTGAGCATCCTGTCTCATGTGTCAAACCTGGGCTGGCGATCTATTTAACATAGGATGATATACATGTTTCTATGATATTCTCTCAAATGGTCCCACTCTTGCCTTCTCCCAGAGTCCAAAGGACTGGTATTTACATCTGTGTCTCTTTTGAGGTGTTGTATATAGGGTCATCATTACCATCTTTCTAAATTCCATATTATGCATAAATACACTGTATTGGTGTTTTTCTTTCTGACTTATTTTATTCTGTATAATAGGCTCCAGTTTGATCCACATCATAACAGATTCAAATGATTTTTTTAATTTTATTTTTACTTTATTCTACTTTACAGTACTGTGTTGGTTTTGCCATACATTGACATGAATCAGCCACAGGTGTACACGAGCTCCCAATCCTGAAACCCCCTCCCACCTCTCACCCCATATCATCTCTCCGGATCATCCCCATGCACCAGCCCCAAGCATCCTGTATCCTGTATCGAACATAAACTGGTGCTTCATTTCTTACATGATAGTATACAGGTTTCAATGCCATTCTCCCAAATCATCCCACCTCCCTCCCTCTCCCTCAGAGGCCAAAAGTCAATTCTATACATCTGTGTCTCTTTTGTTTTCTCACATACAGGGTCACCATTACTATCTTTCTAAATTCCATATATATGTGTCACTATACTGTTTTGGTGTTTTTCTTTCTGGCTTACTTCACTCTGTATAATTGGCTCCAGTTTCATCCATCTCATTAGAACTGAGTCAAATTTATTCTTTTTAAGGGCTGAGTAATATTCCATTGTGTATATGTACCACCGCTTTCTTATCCATTCATCTGCTGATGGATATCTAGGTTGTTTCCATGTCCTGACTATTATAAACAATGCTGCAATGAACACTGGGGTACATGTGTCTCTTTCAATTCTGGTTTCCTCAGTGTGTATGCCCAGCAGTGGGATTTCTGGGTCATAAGGCAGTTCTATTCGCAATTTTCAAAGGAATCTCCACACTGTTTTCCATAGTGGATGAGTGTGCATTCCCACCAGCAGTGTAAGAGGGTTCCCTTTTCTCCACATCCTCTCCAGCATTTATTGCTTGTAGACGTTTGGATCACAGCCATTCTGACTGGAGTGAAATGGTACCTCATTGTGGTCTTGATTTGCATTTCTCTGATAATGAGTGATGTTGAGCATCTTTTCATGTGTCTGTTAGCCATCCATATATCTTCTTTGGAGAAATGCCTATTTAGTTCTTTGGCCCATTTTTTGATTGGATTGTTTATTTTTCTGGAGTTGAGCTGCATAAGTTGCTTGTATATTTTTAAGATTAGTTGTTTGTCCGTTGCTTCATTTGCTATTGTTTTCTCCCATTCAGAAGGCTGTCTTTTCACCTTGCTTATAGTTTCCCTTGTTGTGCAGAAGCTTTTAATCTTAATTAGATCCCATTTATTTATTTTTGCTTTTATTTCCAGTATTCTGGTAGGTAGATCATAGAGGATCCTGCTATGATTTATGTCGGAGAGTGTTTTGCCTATGTTCTCTAAGAATTTTATAGTTTCTGGTCTTGCATTTAGATCTTTAATCCATTTTGAGTTTCTTTTTGTGTGTGGTATTAGAAAGTGATCTAGTTTCATTCTTTTACAAGTGGTTGACCAGTTTTCCCAGCACCACTTGTTAAAGAGACTGTCTTTCCTCCATTGGATATTCTTGCCTCCTTTGTCGAAGATAAGGTGTCCATAGGTGTGTGGATTTATCTCTGGGCTTTCTATTTTGCTCCACTGATCTATATTTCTGTCTTTGTGCCAGTACCAGACTGTCTTAATGACTGTGGCTTAGTAGTAGAGCCTGAAGTCAGGCAGGTTGATTCCTCCAGTTCCATTCTTCTTTCTCAAGATTGCTTTGGCTATTCGAGGTTTTTTGTATTTCCATACAAATCTTGAAATTATTTGTTCTACTTCTGTGAGAAATACTGCTGGTAGCTTGATAGGGATTGCATTGAATCTGTAGATTGCTTTGGGTAGTATACTCATTTTCACTATATTGACTCTACCGATCCATGAACATGGTATATTTCTCCATCTATTTGTGTCCTCTTTGATTTCTTTCATCAGTGTTTTATAGTTTTCGATATATAGGTCTTTAGTTTCTTTAGGTAGGAATATTCCTAAGTATTTTATTCTTTTTGTTGCAATGGTGAATGGAATTGTTTCCTTAACTTCTTTTTCTACTTTCTCATTATTAGTGTATAGGAATGCAAGGGATTTCTGAGTGTTGATTTTATATCCTGCAACTTTACTATATTCATTGATTAGCTCTAGTAGTTTTCTGGTCGAGTCTTTAGGATTTTCTATGCAGAGGATCATGTCATCTGCAAACAGTGAGAGTTTTACTTCTTCTTTTCCAATTTGGATTCCTTGTATTTCTTTTTCTGCTCTGATTGCTGTGGCTGAAACTTCCAGAACTATATTGAATAGTAGCGGTGAAAGTGGGCAAACTTGTCTTGTTCCTGACTTTAGGGGAAATGCTTTCAATCTTTCACCATTGAGGATAATGCTTTCTGTGGGTTTCTCATATATAGCTTTTATTATGTTGAGGTATGTTCCTTCTATGTCTGCTTTCTGGAGGGTTTTTATCATAAATGGATGTTGAATTTTGTCAAAGGCTTTTTCTGCATCTATTGAGATAATCATATTGTCTTTATCTTTCAATTTGTTAATGTGGTATATCACATAGATTGATTTGCAAATATTAAAGAATCCTTGCATCCCTGTGATAAAGCCCACTTGGCCATGATGTATGATGATGTATGATGATCTTTTTAATGTGTTTTTGAATTCTGTTTGCTAAAACTTTGTTGACAGTGTTTGCATCTATGTCCATCAGTGATATTGGCCTGTAGTTTTCTTTTTGGTAGCATCTTTGTCTGGTTTTGGTATTAGGGTGATGATGGCCTCGTCATATATATTTGGAAATTTACCTTCCTCTGCAATTTTCCAGAAGAGTTTGAGTAGGATAGGTATTGGCTCTTCTCTAAATTTTTGCTAGAATTCAGTTGTGAAGCCATCTGGTCCTGGGCTTTTGTTTGTTGGGAGATTTCTGATTAGTTTCCATTTTCATGCTTGTGATGAATCTGTTAAGATTTTCTATTTCTTCCTGGTTGAAAATTGGATAGTTATACTTTTCTAAGAATTTGTCCATTTCTTCCAAGTTGTCTATTTTATTGGCATATAGTTGCTAATATTGGTCTCTTATGATCCTTTGTATTTCTGTGTGGTCTGTTGTGATTTCTCCATTTTCATTTCTAATATTTTTGATTTGATTCTTCTCCTTTTTATCTTGATGAGTCTGGCTAATGGTTTGTCTATTTTATTTATCTTCTCAAAGAACCAGCTTTTAGCTTTGTTGATTTTGCCTATGGTCTCCTTTGTTTCTTTTTCATTTACTTCTGTGCTAATTTTTATGATTTCTTTCCTTCTACTAACACTAGGGTTCTTAATTTCTTCTTTTTTCTAGTTGCTTTTCTAGTTGCTTTTTTTTAATTGCTTCTTTTTTTCTAGTATGCTTCTTTAAGCATAGAATTAGGTTATTTAATTTATTTTTCTCTTGTTTCTTGAGGTAAGATTGTATCACTATGAACCATCCCCTTAGCACTGCTTTTACTGCATCCCATAGGTTTTAGGTTTTTGTGTTTTCATTTTCATTCGTTTCTATGCATATTTTCATTTCCATTTTTATTTCTTCTGTGACTTGTTGGTTATTCAGAAGCGTGTTGTTTAGCCTCCATATGTTTGTATTTTTAATAGGTTTTTTTTTTCCTGTAGTCTACATCTAATCTCACAGTATTGTGATTAGAAACGATGCTTCGAATGATTTCTTTTTTTTTTTTTTTTTTAATTTACCAAGGCTAGTGTTATGGCCCAGGATGTGATCTATCCAGGAGAATGTTCCATGTGCACTTGAGAAAAAGGTGAAATTCATTGTTTGGGGGTGAAATGTCCTCTAGATATCAATTAAGTCTAACTAGTCCATTGTATCATTTAAAGTTTGTGTTTCCTTGTTAATATTCTGTTTAGTTGATCTATCCATAGGTGTGAGTGGGATATTAAAATCTCTCATTATTATTGTGTTATTATTAATTTTCCCTTTCATATTCATTAGCATTTGCCTTACATACTGCAGTGCTCCTATGTTGGGTGCATCTATAATTGTTATATCTTCTTCTTGGATGGATCTTTTGATCATTATGTAATGTCCTTTGTCTCTTTTCACAGCCTTTGTTTCAAAGTCTATTTTATCTGATATGAGTATTGCTACTCCTGCTTTTTTGGTCTCAATTTGAGTGAAATATCTTTTTCCAGCCCTTCATTTCAGTCTGTATGTGTCTCTTGTTTTGAAGTGGGCCTCTTGTAGACAACATATATAGGGGTTTTATTTTTGTATCCATTCAGCCAGTCTTTGTCTTTTGGTTGGGGCATTCAACCCATTTACATTTAAGGTAATTATTGATAAGTATGATCCCATTTCCTTTGTTTTTGAGTTCAAGTTTATAAAACCTTCCTGTATTTCCTGTCTAGAGAATATCCTTTAACATTTGTTGAAGAGATGGTTTGGTGGTGCTGAATTCTCTCAGCTTTTGCTTATCTGTAAAGCTTTCAATTTCTCCTTCATATTTGAATGAGATCTTTGCTGGGTACAATAATCTGGGTTGTAAGTTTTTCTCTTTCATCACTTTGAGTATGTCCTGCCATTCCCTTCTGGCCTGAAGAGTTTCTATTGAAAGATCAGCTGTTAGCCTTATGGGAATCCCATTGTGTTTTATTTGTTGTTTTTCCCTTGCAGCCTTTAATATTTGTTCTTTGTGTTTGATCTTCATTAATTTGATTAATATGTGTCTTGGGGTGTTTCACCTTGAGGTTTATCCTGTTTGGGAGTCTCTTGGTTTCTTGGACTTGGTTGACTATTTCCTTCCCCATTTTAGTGAAGTTTTCAACTATTATCTCCTCAAGTCTTTTCTCATGGCCTTTCTTTTTGTCTTATTCTTCTGGGACTCCTAAGACTTGAATGTTGGGGAGTTTAATATTGTCCCAGATGTCTCTGAGATTGTCCTCATTTATTTTAATTCTTTTTTTTCTTTCTTCCTCTCCACTTGATTTATTTCCACCATTCTATCTTCCACCTCACTTAGCCTACCTTCTGCCTCAGTTATTCTACTGTTGGTTCCCTCCAGAGTGTTTTTGATCTGAGTTATTGCATTATTCATTATATATTGACTCTTTTTATTTCTTCTAGGTCCTTGTTAAACATTTCTTACATCTTTTCAGTCTTTGTCTCCAGGCTATTTACCTGTTAACTCCATTTTGTTTTCAAGATTTTGGATCATTTTTACTATCATTATTCTTAATTCTTTTTCAGGTAGACTCCCTATCTCCTCTTTTGTTTAGTTTGGTGGTCATTTATCATGTTCCTTTACCTGCTGAATGTTTATCTGCCTTTTCATCTTGTTTAGATTGCTGTGTTTGGGGTGGTCTTTCTCTATGTTGAAAGTTTGTGGTTCCTCTTTATTGTGGCGGTTCCTCCCTGTGGATGGGGTTGGACAAGTGGTTTGTCAAGATTTCCTTGTTAGGGACACTTGCATCAGTGTTCTGGTTGGTGGAGCTAGACCCCTTCTCTCTGGAGTGTAATTAAGTGTCTAGTGAGTTTTGAGGTATCTATGGGTTTGGTTTGACTTTTGGCCACCTGTATTTTAATGCTCAGGACTATGTTCCTGTGTTGCTGGGGAATTAGCTTGGTATGTCTTGCTCTGAAACCTGTTGGCTCCTGGGTGGAGCTTGGTTTCAGTGTAGGTATGGAGGCTTTTGGATGAGTTCTTGTTGATTAATGTTCCCTGGAGTCAGGAGTTTTTTCTTGTGGTCTCAATTTTGGATTTAAGCCTCCTGCCTCTGGCTTTCAGTCTCATTCTTACCTCAAGACTTCTCCATCCATACTGTACTGATGATAAAATATCTAGGTTAATGGTGAAAAGATTCTCCACAGTGAGGGACACCCAGAGAAGTTCGGAGAGTTACATGGAGAAGAGAAGAGGGAGGAGGGAGATAGGGGTGACCAGGTGGAATAGAGGGGAAATCAAAAGGGGAGAGAGCAGTAGCCAGTAATCAATTCCTTATTTGCTCTCCACAGTATGGAACACTCAGGGAGGTTCACAGAGTTCCATAGAGAAGAGGGAGGAAGGAGATAGAGGTAACCAGGAGGGGAAGAGGGAGAGTCAAAAGGAGAGAGACCAATCTAGCCAGTAATCAGTTCCCTAAGTGTTCTCCACAGCCCAGAACACCCAGAGACATTCACAGAGTTGGGTAGAGAAGAGAAGGGGGAGGGAGGAAATAGAGGTGACCTGGGGGAGAAAAAGGAGAGTCAAAAGGTGGGGAGAGCAATCAGGCTAATAATCACATTCTTATGTAAAAATGGGTACTAAAGATTGGATTCTTACAGGTACAAAATTGATACCAAATACCAAAAAGCAAAGATTAAAACTCTAGAGTAGAAGTTAGACTCTAGACTCTCAAAAATACAATATTAAAAAAACAAAATCACAAAAATCGTTAATATATATATATATATATATATATATGAAATATGCTTTAAAAATAGGGTCTTTTAAGCAAGGTAATAGTAGGTTATAAAAATGAAAATTAAATGAGTAATAAAGAACTTAAAAATAAAAAATTAAAAATGATAGTAGTAAAATATATCTAGGAATTTCTCTGGAGCTTCTGACGGCAGTGTGGGGTCAGTTTAGTTTCAGATAGTTCCTTTTGCTTATACTTCTCAAAGTCTATAGGCCCCTTCCAATGTAGTCAATGCTAACTACAGGGTTTTACTCTGTTGCACCTCTTGCTTCCAAAGCGATTCCCTCTTCTGTGTTTATTTTGGCTTCCTCTGTTGGTATGAGGCCTCTCAGTGTCTAATTTCTGTCCTGACACAAGGGGGCGAAAGTGGTCACTTATTAGGCTCACTGGTTCAGTTGTGCTATGGGGAGGGAGGAACACTGGCAAGCAAATATCACTGGTGTGTGTGGGGAGACCTCTCAGTATCTGAGCCACAGGGTTTGCTCCCTGTTCATGGCGTATGTGCTTTCCCAGTCGACACTGCTCAGGCTCCAGGTTGCTCTGCAGGGGAACTGTCTAAAGTGGGCCCTGGGTCACGTGCACTTCCCAGGTCTAAGCCTCTCAGGTTCAGGTTCTCAGGTACTCCACAAAGGCACAGACTCATTTGGTCCTGTGTTTTGTGCCCTTCCCAGGTCCAAGCATCGAAGGTGACCAGGGGCTTGGCAAGTGTGCTCTCCCCAGGTTAGCAGTGTGTCTTATCACCTCCCTGGTCCCAGCCCCTTGGTTTCCTGGGTGCACAGCAGGAGCTCCACCTCAGGTGTGTCATATGTCTCCTCTGGGGAGCTGATCTCTGACTGCGACCTTCCTGACAGATGTCAACCATCTTAAATCTGTCCAGGAAGACTTGGTTAGCAATTGGGAGCCTGCTCACAGTTTGGTGGAGGATGCCGTCTCTGGGGCTAAGATTGCACCTCGCCTTCTGGCTCTGGCAGTCACCCGCCTGCCTCTCTGCCTCTAGCAGGGAGAAGGGCTAGTCTGCAGTCCGCTAGCTCTCTTCTGGTATTTTCTCAATCCTCTGTTCTGTGAGCTGGGCAGGTTGTGCCTTATAGCTTTTCATGGGAAAGTTCTCTCTGTTTTTTTTTTTTTTCCTATCTCTGGCTATCCCACAGTTTGGGTTGCTATCTCACGTTAGCTCCCTTAGATTGTTCTCAGGGCATTCAGGCAGGTCCTTACCTTAAGCATATAGCTTGTGCCTCCCTGTTCAGCCCTCACCAGCTGCTGGTAGACAGGATCATCTGGGCTACTTCTCTGCTGGGAGTTGTGGTTAGACTCGTAAATTGTGGATTTTTTGTTTTTCCTCCCAGTTATGTTGCCCTC
This sequence comes from Nanger dama, assembly GCA_917880005.1. Lineage (NCBI taxonomy): Eukaryota > Metazoa > Chordata > Mammalia > Artiodactyla > Bovidae > Nanger > Nanger dama. The sequence goes on from CAKJTW010000017.1 coordinate 10,845,639, forward strand.
TGAGATTCCAAAACTCCCCCACAGACCCGCAGGTGAGAGGGCTTCCTGGTGTTTAGAAACTTCTCCTTCACGACTCCCTCCCTGGGATGGATCTCCTTCCTTAATTATTTTGTCTCTCTTTTTATCTTTTATATTTTGTCCTATCTTCTTTTGAAGAGAATGGGCTGCCTTTCTGGGTGCCTGGTGTCCTTCACCAGTGTTCAGAAGTTGTTTTGTGGAATTTTCTCAGTGTTCAATAATCTTTTGATGAGTTTGTAGGGGAGAAAGTGGTTTCCCTGTCCTATTCCTCTGCCATCTTAAGACTGTGCTCAGATCTTGAGTTCTTTTTTTCTGCTTTAAATCTTAACAAAAGTCCTTTGGCAAATACTTTTGACAATTTCCTAAAGAGCATATGTTTCTTCTTCAACATGGTTGACAGTTTGGGATTACCAGTTTAAGTATCTATCTCTGCTAGTCTGTAGTCTCCAAGAGAACAGAGACCTTATCTTTGTTATCCCGAGATATGTACACAATCCCTAGATTATGCCTATGACATAGTAGATGCACAAGTGAAATAAGTTGCAATGATAACTCCACATAGAGTTTACTAGCTGTGGAATTGACTAGTAATTTTGAGACTTTACAATGTTATGAATTGTATAATTGGGGCTTAATATCTTTATTTTAGGTCGCTAATATAAAGGACAAAAATATAAATCAAATTATCTCTAATTATCCATCACACCTCTTGCCAAATGATTGAGAGTCTCGTCTTTTCTAATAGCAAACCCAAGGTGGGCTGAGAAATATAGTGCAAAGGAAAATATGAACTTGCTTAGATCTTACCATTCTCTGTCCCCTGTTAAGTTTACTTCATCAGTGTTGGATTCTTAGCAACTTATTTCTTTTGGGAGTTTTGGTCATAATAATTAGCTATTATTTCTGCTTATTTCAGTTGTTCATTGATATATTTAGACTACCCAGTATGAGAACAAGAAGTATTATGCATTAATTTGTAAACCTTTAACTGTATAATCTATTTTCAAGTATGGAAATTGAGAAATAAATGAGTGTAAGTGTTGTTTATAAACAAGTTACAACATACTCATTTAGCAGGTCCCTTTAAATTTATTTTAAGTTGAGGTGTATAATGCATTCATAATTACTTAATGAATTCTAATGATGTTGAAGAATCATAGTGATTGATGTTCATATACTGAAATGGATAACATCTCTAGTGAGTTAGTTTACTCATTTAATGCATATGTATATGTCCTAGTTAATATGCCTTCACAACTTTATCTTCATCAAAAATCAACAAATTAACAGGTTATCTTTGGCCCTGCTGTACCCACAATAATTGATTTGCTTAACTAAATTATTCAATCTATTTCAAGGGCTTATAGTACATAAAAATATTTTTAACCAATTAACCCTGGAAAACTAAGATGTACATCATTTAGCTTGATTTAACAAGAAGATTTTGATATATTAAAGGGTCTTAATGATAGCAGGCCCACTATTATTGTTAAATACATATTAAGAATCAAAATGTGAAATCAACCCATTAACTTACTAGATAACAACATCCTGTAGAACTGCATTATGTTTCTATCACTCATAGACATATATATCAATGCCTATAAGAAATAAAGAAATTAAGAAGAGAATTTGGGAGAATCAGAAAGGTATGTAATTGCAGGTATTTTGAACCCAAAGCTATTGACAATTTTAGCATTTACTACAAATAGACTCTAGTCCAAAAATTTCTTTGAATAAATTACTGTTTCATTAATATACAAATCACTGTGCTACTGCTGGTATTTTCCATAACAGTTTTTTGAAGTGCCTTGATATAGTTTTATTTAAGAGCTCTAAATATCCACATTCTATTTACTACCTCAATTCATTTCAGTTCACTCACTCAGTTGTGTCTGACTCTTTGCAACCCCATGGACTGTGGCACATCAGGATTTCCTATCACCAGCTCTCAGAGCTTACTTAAACTCATGTCCATAGAGTCGTTGATGCAATCCAATCATCTCATCCTCTGTCATTCCCTTCTCCTCTTGCCTTCAATCTTTCCCAGCATGAAGGGCTTTTCCATGAAGTCAGTTCTTCACATCAGGTGGCCAAAGTATTGGAATTTCAACTTCAGCATCAGCCCTTCCAATGAATATTCGGGACTGATTTCCTTTAGGATGGACTGGTTGGATCTCCTTGCAGTCCAAGGGACTTTCAAGAATTTTCTCCAATATCATAGTTCAAAATCATCCATTCTTTGGTGCTCAACTTTCTTTATAGTCCAAATCTCACATCCATACATAACTACTGGAAAAACCATACCTTTGACTAGATGGACTTTGTTGGCAAACTAATGTCTCTGCTTTTTAATATGCTAAGTTGGTCAAAGATTTTCATCCAAAGAGCAAGCAATTTTTAAATTTCATGGCTTCAGTCACCATCTGCAGTGATTTTGGAACCCCCAAAATTAAAGTCTCTCACTGTTTCCATTGCTTCCTCACCTATTTGTCACGAAATGATGGGACCAGATGCCATGATCTTAGTTTTCTGAATATTGAGTTTTAAGCCAGTTTCATCTGAGGCACTTTAGTTCTTCTTCTTACGCTTTCATCTAGAGGCTCTTTCACTTTCAAGAGACTCTTTAGTTCTTCTTCACTTTCTTCCATAAGGGTGGTGTGATCTGCATATCTGAGGTTATTGATATTTCTCCCAGCAATCTTGGTTCTAGCTTGTGCTTCATCCAGCCTGACATTCCTCATAATGTGCTTGGAATATAAGTTAAATAAGCAGGGTGGCAATATACAACCTTGACATACTCCTTTCCCAATTTTGAACCTGTCTGTTGTTCTATGTCCAGTTCTAACTATTGCTTCTTGACCTGCATACAGATTTCTCAGGAGGCAGGTAAGGTGGTCTAATATTTTCACTCTTGAAGAATTTCCCACAGATTATTATCTGCACAGTCAAAAGCTTTGGCATAGTTGATAAAGCAGAAATAGATTTTTTTTTTCTGGAACTCTCTTGCTTTTTCAATGATTCAAGAGATGTTGGCAATTGGATCTCTGGTTCCTCTGCCTTTTCTAAATGCAGCATGAACATCTGGAAGTTCACAATTCACATACTGTTGTAGCCTCACTTGGAGAATTTTGAGCATTACTTTGCTAGCATGTAATCTGAGTGCAGATTTGCAGTAGTTTGAACATTCTTTGGCATTGCCTTTCTTTGAGACTGAAATGAAAACTGATTTTCCAGTCCTGTGGCCACTGCTGAGTGTTCCACATTTGCTGGCATATTGAGTGCAGCACTTCAACAGCATCATCTTTTAGGATTTGAAATAGCTCAACTGGAATTCCATCATCTCCACTAGCTTTGTTCGTAGTGATGCTTCCTAAGGCTCACTTAACTTTACACTCCAGAATGTCTGGCTCGAGATGTGTGATCACACCATTGAGCTTATCTGGGTAATGAAAATCTTTTTGTACAGTTTTTTGTGTATTCTTGCCACCTCTTCTTAATATCTTCTGCTTCTGTTAGGTCCATATCATTTCTGTCCTTTATTGTGCCCATCTTTGCATGAAATTGTCCTTAGTATCTCTAATTTTCTTGAAGAGATCTCTTGTCTTTCCCATTCTAGTGTTTTCCTCTATTTCTTGGCACAGATCACTGAGGAAGGCTTTCTTGTCTCTCCTTCCTGTTCTTTGGAGCTCTGCATTCAAATGGCTTCATCTTTCCTTTTCTCCTTTGCCTTTCACTTCTCTTCTTTTCTCAGCTATTTGTAAGACCTCTTCAGACAACTATTTTGCCTTTTTCCTTCTCTTTTTCTTGAGGATGACCTTGATCATTGCCTCCTGTACAATGTCATGAACGTCTATCCATAGTTCTTCAGGCACTCTGCCTATCAAATCTAATCCCTTGAATCTGTTTGTTGTTCCATTGTATAATTATAAGAGATTTGATTTAGGTCATTTCTGGATGGTCTAGTGGTTTTCCCTACTTTTTTCAATTTAAATTTGAATTTGTCAATAAGGATTCATCATCAGAACCACAGTCAGTTCCTAGTCTTGTTTTTGCTTACTGTATAGACCTTCTTCATACCTACAGGCCATCAATCAGCCTGTAACTTGTCTGCAGCATCGACGTACTATTAACTTTTTAGTCTGGGGAAAGTGAAAGAAAGTTAGTGTTAGTCACTTATTCATGTGGACTCTTTACAGCCCCATGTTCTGTCCATGGAATTTTCTTGGCAAGAAAACTGGAGTAGGTTGCCATTCACTTCTCCAGGGAATATTCCTGACACAGGGGTCAAATCCATTTCTCTTGCATTGCAGCAGATTCTTTACGATCTAAGATAACAGGGAAGCCCAAAAGTTAAGTCTAAAATTCATTGCTGTGTGGTAGGTATGGAAGAACTATAACATCCTTTTGAGAAAATGATTGATGTTTGCTTTTATATTCCTTTTTAACACATTTACTCTTTTTGTACACAATATTTACATTAGGATGACCATATTGTGGAGGCTCAGAAGGGCTATAAATTTCCTGAAATATCACCATACAACTAAAGGGTATAAACTTAAAAAAATAAGAACCTGTTCTCTGAGCTCTGAGATATTATGCAAAAGAGGTATTATCAAAAGCAATGACAAATAGCCGCATAAAACCAAGTCTTGCATTAAAATAGGCATTATCCATCATCACAATAGAGCTACTGAACACCTACTGAGTTCCTGATAGGCAGTAGTTTAACAATTAAGTAACCTCATTCCCTCCAAGATTTTCTTACATAAAAGCTAATTGCTAGGCCCTAGGCTAACTGAGAAATGGGGAAATTCAATTCATGAACATTTATGGAACCCCTACTATGTGACCAGCAATGTGCTACAGAAATTAAAATACAGGATCAGCAGATAATTTATAACCAAAACATGTGCTCATGGTCAAAAATGCACATTTGATTGCTGTCACACACTTCTGAAAACTATAATACGCCTAAAATATCTAGAAGTCTAAAATCTTATCTTAGGTACATGTTCTAAATTATGTCCTGTCATGGACTCTCCTTTAACTCAGACTTTCCAAAGAAATAAATCAGTTAGCCTTCAAAACTGAATAGACTATGGGTGTCTTCACATTTAAGAGGTATCTAAGCTTCCTATAAAATATGAATGTTTAAAGAAATTAGAGCTCACCTGGTTTATTCCACCATAATTACTTCACCAATAAAAATTGCCAAAATAAATGCATTTATAAATTCAGCCAGTTATTGGTAAACAAGATCAAATCTGGGCCTTGAGATTTCTAATTTATAGTATCTTCTACCAAAATATAACCTTCATTTGTTCCTCAAGAATCTTACATCTAAAATTAACTGACATTGAATATAAGGTTGAGAAAATCATAAGTATAAGATGATATCATGAGGTTGGTGTTTAGCTAGACACGACCAGGCTTTAGAACTAGCTCTGAAGGCCTGAAGAAATCTGGCCCAACAATATAGTTAGCAAACATTTTCAAAATTTTTTAAATCTGTTATTGATCCCAGAAATTTTCACTTCCCAATGACCATACTGTAAACACTTATAGCAATGTCTCTAAAGAAGTAAAAATAGAGAATAAATGTAAAAATACCTTTTTATAGGATATATTTTTATCTGAGGTTTATTAATCTGTTTTCTTGTTTATGATAATGATTAAAAAATCAATCTACTAAATATGCTACAATGAAATCTCAGTAAGAGGTTTATCTTAATCTGCCACATTTCTCTTCTCACAGTTATTACAGGGTAGGCAACTTTATTTTATTGTCATGTCACTTCCTCAGTCTAAGAACAGGGAACTTGCCGGTGATTTGGCTGGAACTGAACATACTACTATATATGCTACTAAGACTTATGTTTTTATAGTTATTTCCCAGGTTATTGTAGATCTTATTAACTACCCTGAAGAACAACAAAAAGCATGGTTGACAACTAGAATTTTCTCTAAATAAAATATCACAGTTATGAAAGGGCCATCTTTGTAGAATGTTGAACTAGGAAGAGAGATTCTTTCTTATCTCTTACCTTGATTTTAAAAAAATCAATGGTTTCAAATTATAGAGATTTAACTTCATAGAGAACAAAGAAAAATAATACTGACTTAATTTGGATCTTTTTTTTCCTAATGAGAAATTGTAATGATGTTTACCCAGTAGCAGTTTCAGAATTTTAGATATAACTCATTAATATGTTTAAATGCACTGAAATTTAAACCTTGTAGCAGTGAATTTGTAGTGCAAGTCTTAGAGAATTTGTAATGCCATCTCTGTCATCTACTGGATCAAAGAATACAGGAGTAATGATTAAGTTAGTAGGGCCAGAACATTTTTTAAGAAGTCAATTTTAAGAATTTTGTCAGATTTAACAAGTATTAAACTGAAACATGTAAGGAAATGGAACAAAAATGTGGCTCTTACAAAATGGACTGTGTGTGTATGTGTGTGTTATATACCTATATAATTTACTATGTTTTTACTGAATGAAAGATTCTTCAAGTTCTGTAGTACTTTACAGTTTTTAAAACTTTCACACATATGCTTTCATACGATCCCATATAATCCTTTACCTCTTATCCTATATTGCCCCCCTCACATCCCTCTCACCACCTGTAACCCCTGACTTGTTCTCTATATCTGTGATTGCTTTTGTTTGTTTGTTTCTTTTCTTCACTAGTTTGGTCTATGTTTTAGATTCTGTATATAAGTGATACCATGCAGTATTTGTCTTTCTCTGTTTGACCTATTTCATTTAGCATAATACCCTGCAAGTTCATCCACATTACTGCAAACAGCAAAATTTCATTCTTTTTTTTTTTTCTAAATAGTATTCCATTACCTGTACACCACATCATTATCCATTCATCTGTTGATGGATATTTAGGTTGTTTCCATTGACAATTGTAAATAATGCTGCTGTGAACACTGGGGTGCATATATCTTTTTAAATTAGTGTGTTTGTTTTTATTATTATTTTAATTTTTATATATATACACAGGGATGGGATTACTGGGTCATGGTGGCTCAGAAGTTAAAGCGTCTGCCTCCAATGCGGGAAACCCGGGTTCGATCCCTGCATCAGGAAGAGATCCCCTGGAGAAGGAAATGGCAACCCAGTCCAGTATTCTTGCCTGGAGAATCCCATGGACTGAGGAGCCTGGTGGGCTGCAGTTCACGGGGTCACAAAGAGTCAGACATGACTGAGTGATTTTACTTACTTACTTACTTATGGTAGTTCTATGTGTGTTTTTTTGTTTGGTTTTTTTTTTTTTTTTTTTTAGGAACCTCCACACTGTTTTCCACAGCAGCTGCACCAACTTAGATTCCTACTAAATGGGAAATAGATGGGGAAACAGTGGAAACAGTGTCAGACTTTATTTTGGGGGCTCCAAAATCACTGCAGATGGTGACTGCAGCCATGAAATTAAAAGAAGCTTACTCCTTGGAAGAAAAGTTAAGATCAACCTAGATAGTATATTCAAAAGCAGAGACATTACTTTGCCGACTAAGGTCCATCTAGACAAGGCTATGGTTTTTCCTGTGGTCATGTATGGATGTGAGAGTTGGACTGTGAAGAAGGCTGAGTGCCAAAGAATTGATACTTTTTAACTGTGGTGTTGGATAACACTCTTGAGAGTCCCTTGGACTGCAAGGAGATCCAACCAATCCATTCTTAAGGAGATCAACCCTGGGATTTCTTTGGAAGGAATGATGCTAAAGCTGAAACTCCAGTACTTTGGCCACCTCATGTGAAGAGTTGACTCATTGGAAAAGACTCTGATGCTGGGAGGGATTGGGGCCAGGAGGAGAAGGGGATGACAGAGGATGAGATGGCTGGATGGCATCACAGACTCGATGGACGTGAACTCCAGGAGATGGTAATGAACAGGGAGTCCTGGTGTGCTGCGATTCATGGGGTCGCAGAGTCGGACATGATTGAGTGACTGAACTGAACTGAACAGTGTATGAGGATTCCCTTTTCTCTACATCCTCACAAACAATTTTGTTGTCTTTTTGATGATAGCCATTCTGACATGTATGAGATGATATTTGTTGTGGTTTTGATTTGCATTCTACTGGTGATTAGAGATTTGAACAACTTTTCATGTGCCTATTGGCCATTTGCATTTCCTCTTTGGAAAAATTTCTATTCAGTTTTTCCACTCATTTTTAATCAGGTTGTTTGTTTCAGTGTTGAGTTTTATGAGCTTTTGTATATGTTAGATATAAATCCCTTATCAGTCACATCATTTACAAATATATTTTCAATTTCAGTAATTTGCCTTTTCATTTTGTTGATGGTTCCTTACTGTGTAAAAGTGTTAAATTATATCTTATTTGCTTATTTTGGCTGTTATTTCCTTTGCTTTAGGAGGTAGATCCAAAAAAAAAGATTGTTGATATTTATGTCAAAAATGATCTTTATTTTCTTCTAAGAGTTTTATGGCTTCCCCATCTTATATTTATGTCTTTTTGAGTTTATTAATTACCCTATTTTGAGTTTATTTTTATGTTTTATATTTTATTTTGGTTTTATTTTTTACAAATAGTTGTCTGGTTTTTCCAACATCACTTACTGAAGAGCCTGTCTTTTCTCTATGGTATACTCTTTCCTCCTTTGTTATAGCTGAAATGACCATAAATTTATTTCAGTGCTCTCTATTCCATTGATTTATGTGTCTGTCTGTGTATGTTTACATGTGCGTGTATATGTGCACACATTGTGAGGCAGTGCCATGCTGTTTTGATTACAGTAGCTTTGTAGTATAGTCTGAAATTAGGGCTAATGATTCCTCCCTGTCTGTTCTTCCTTCTCAAGAAATTTTTTGGCTATTCAGGGTCTTTTGCATACAATAAGTTATAAAATATTTTACAAATATTAACAGGAATGTTAGTGCCTGCAATTTTTAAAGAGGCAAGGCATACAGATCTGCAGTTTACATGACTATATTGTGAGTTTGGACAATAGTTTCCTTTCTTGAACAAGATAAGCTAAAGAAAGTTGTTAACACTATTCAGTTCAGTTCAGTTCAGTCACTCAGTCGTGTTTGACTCTTTGTGACCCTGTGAACTGCAGCATGCCAGGCCTCCCTGTCCATCACCAACTCCTGGAGTCCATGCAAACCCATGTACATTGACTCAGTGATGCCATCCAACCATCTCATCTTCTGTTGTCCCCTTCTCCTCCTGCTGCCAATCCCTCCCAGCATCAGAGTCTTTTTCAGTGAGTCAACTCTTCACATGAGGTGGCCAAAGTATTGGAGTTTCAGCTTTAGCATCTGTCCTTCCAAAGAACATCCAGGACTGATATCCTTTAGAATGGACTGGTTGGATTTCCTTGCAGTCCAAGGGACTCTCAAGAGTCTTCTCCAACACCACAGTTCAAAAGCATCAATTCTTTGGCACTCAGCTTTCTTTATAGTCCAACTCTCACATCCATACATGACTACTGGAAAAAACATAGCTTTGACTAGGTTGACCTTTGTTTATAAAGTAAGGTCTCTGCTTTTTTTTTTTTTTTAATTAAATTTATTTATTTTTTTAATTACAATACTGTATTTGTTTTGCCATACATTGACACGAATCAGCCATAGGTGAACACAATCGCCCAATGCCGAAGCCCCCTCCCACCTCCCATCCCACATCCTCTACCTGAATCATCCTGTGCATCAGCCCCATGCATCCTGCATCCCACACCAAACATAGATTAGCGCTTCGTTTCTTACAGGAAAATACACATGCTTCACTGCCATTCTCCCAAACCATCCCACCCTTTCCCTCTCCCTCAGAGTCCAAAAGTCCACTCTATACCTCTGTGTCTCTTGTTGTCTCACATATAGGGTCATCATTACTGTCTTCCATATATATGTGTCAGTATACTGTATTGGTGTTTTTCTTTCTGGCTTACTTCACTCTGTATAATCAGTTCCAATTTCATCCATCTCATTAGAACTGAGTCAAATTTATTCTTTTTAAGGGCTGAGTAGTATGCTATCTAGGTTGGTCATAACTTTCCTTCCAAGGAGTGAGCATCTTTTAATTTCATGGCTGCAATCACCATCTGCAGTGATTTTGGAGCCCAAAAATAAAGTCAGCCACTGTTTCCACTGTTTCCCCATTTATTTGCCATGATGTGATGGGATCAGATACCATGATCTTGGTTGTTTATCCATATCCTAAAGTCTATGTCTATAATATTTAGTATTTTTTCTTATATTGAAGAATTTGTAAAATTCTTAAATTTGTAGAATTTTAAAATTCTACTAATTTGTAAAAATTTAGATTATATAGAAAAAACACTTCCTTTTTGGCAGTTACAATATAATCTTAGTCTGTAGCTATATAATTTCTTATGTTTTAACCTTTAAACATTATGTTATGGGCAGCAATCCACTTTTTATTAAATTTTCTTTGAAAACATTAAATGCTGACATAATGTTCCATTATTTAGACTATACAGTATTTGCTATTTTGAAGGATATCATATGTATTGTCTATATATTGGTTATGTGATCAAATAATAATTTCCCTAACTTAGTTTCCAAGAAGAGAGTTTGTGATTTGATGGGTATTACCACTGTTGAAGGAAGGGTTAGTGTTGCATAAACTGACCCTTTGTCATTACTCACAAATCTTCATTGCTTCCAAAACATCTCTCATGGGACAATATTTTTGGAACCAGCGAAGGGGTTAGGCTGTGGGCTTCACATGGAGAAAGTAAGCATCTACAGGATGTTCTCAGCTGATTCAGGGAGGCAGGAATAGTGCACATATCCACTATTTATTGCCTCTCTAAAATGGACCTGGCCTCTATGAAAGGCCCTTAAGAAACATTTTCTCAAATCATTATCCAAATTCTGTAAACTCAGAGACCTGTTGCCTTACATTGGAAAGTTTGTAACCCCATTCCATGACCTATGAGGTAGAATTGAGGGAAGACTTAAGGGCTTTCTGCTGTCTTTCTCATAAATAGAAATGGGATTCTATTTCATGAAATAAAGTATTATTAGAACCACCAGGGTTTTTCACTCCTTAATTTAGTTGCATTATACTAATAGTTTATGAATTTTGTCTTAAACCTTAATAAAAAGTCCTTGCTACACTTTTGCTTTCAGAACCATTTACTTTTTTTTTTTAATTTTAGTCTTTTATTTGTCTTTAAAAACATTATAACTGCAATGTGGTAAGTCTATATTAGGATCTGCTAGACAGATGCTATTTCAATTTAGAGACTCAATATGTCCTTTAACTTTTACCACTTGTGGAAAACCAGTCAGAATGATGTGAATTAGCCATTTTTATTAGGGCAAGTGTTAAAAAAAAATCACTAAGCTTTGGCAAGCACATCACTTCATTGTAGAGAGGTCAAGCTACTATTAAAGTCAGTGCTACTTTATTGATTACTTTGATGTAGCTATGCAACAATAGAAGTTAGAGGAAGAAACACTGTACACACAAAAAAGGCACATCAGTTTTGATTGTTTCTCAGAAACTGACACCAGTTTTGCTGTTTTTAATAGATTTTTTAAAGGGAAGGAATACCAGAAAATTGAATAAGAAATATATTTACAGCAATCTAGAACATGAGGAAAAACCTTCCAGAACAATATATTCTCTTCAATATTAAATAATTTCTTATATGTGGTCTAACATATATCCTAAAAAAAAAAACCTCCCAGCTTCTACCATCTTCTGCACATAAAGCATTGAGTATTATTAACATGTTAAAACTGAGTGCTCATATAAAGTACATTTTTTTCCTTGTGATTACTAAATATTCAGAGATAACACTAATAACACTAGAGACCTCTTCAAGAAAATTAGAGATACCAAGGGAACATTTCATGCAAAGATGGGCTCGATAAAGAACAGAATAGGTCTGTACCTAACAGAAACAGAAGATATTAAAAAGAGGTGGCAAGAATACACAGAAGAACTGTACAAAAAGAGATCTTCATGACACAGATAATCATGATGATGTGATCACTAATCTAGAGCCAGACATCCTGGAATGTGAAGTCCACTGGGCCTTAGAAAGCATCACTATGAACAAAGCTAGTGGAGGTGATGGAAGTCCAGTGGAGCTGTTTCAAACCCTGAAAGATGATGCTGTGAAAGTGCTGCACTCAACATGCCAGCAAATTTGGAAAACTCAGCAGTGGCCACAGGACTGGAAAAGGTCAGTTTTCATTCCAGTCCCAAAGAAAGGCAATGCCAAAGAATGCTCAAACTACCACACAGTTGCACTCATTTCACATGCTAGTAAAGTAATGCTCAAAATTCTCCAAGCCAGGCTCCAGCAATATGTGAACTGTGAACTCCCTGATGTTCAAGCTGGATTTAGAAAAGGCAGAGGAACCAGAGATCAAATAGCCAACATCTGCTGGATAATGTAAAAAGCAAGAGAATTCCAGAGAAACATCTATTTCTGCTTTATTTACTATGGCAAAGCCTTTGACTGTGTGGATCACAATAAACTGTGGAAAATTCCGAAAGAGATGGGAATACCAGACCACCTAACCTGCTTCTTAAGAAATCAGTATGCAGGTCAGGAAGCAACAGTTAGAACTGGACATGGACCAACAGACTGGTTCCAAATAGGAAAAGGAGTACATCAAGGCTGTATATTGTCACCTTACTTATTTAACTTCTATGAAGAGTACATCATGGGAAATGCTGGACTGGAAGAAACACAAGCTGGAATCAGGATTGCTGGGAGAAATATCAATAACCTCAGATATGCAGATGACAACACCCTTATGGCAGAAAGTGAAGAGGAGCTAAAAAGCCTCTTGATGAAAGTGAAAGAGGAGAGTGAAAAAGTTGGCTTAAAGCTCAACATTCAGAAAACGAGGATCATGCCATCCAGTTCCATCACTTCATGGGAAATAGATGGGGAAAAACAGTGGAAACAGTCTCAGACTTTATTTTTTTGGCTTCAAAATCACTGCAGACGGTGACTGCAGCCATGAAATTAGAAGATGATTACTCCTTCGAAGAAGAGTTATGACCAACCTACATAGTATATTCAAAAGCAGAGACATTACTTTGCCAACTACAGTCTGTCTAGTCAAGGCTATGGTTTTTCCTGTGGTCATGTATGGATGTGAGAGTTGGACTGTGAAGAAGGCTGAGCGACAAAGAATTGATGCTTTTAAGTGTGCTGTAGGAGAAGACTCTTGAGAGTCCCTTGGACTGCAAGGAGATCCAACCAGTCCATTCTGAAGGAGATCAACCCTGGGATTTCTTTGGAAGGAACGATGCTAAAGCTGAAACTCCAGTACTTTGGCCACCTCATGCGAAGAGTTGACTCATTGGAAAAGACTCTGATGGTGGGAGAGATTGGGGGCAGGAGGAGAAGTGGACTACTGAGGATGAGATGGCTGGATGGCATCACAGACTGGATGGACATGAGTCTGAGTGAACTCCGAGTGTTGGTGATGAACAGGGAGGCCTGGCTTACTGCAATTCATGGGATCGCAAAGAGTCGGACACGACTGAGTGACTGAACTGAACTGAACTGAACAAACTAGATTTTAAACTGTGAGTTTCTTACTGATCCAGTGGAAAATTATGAGAGACTTGAAAATTAGTACCTATCCTGACCAGATTCACCTTCTGGGTTATTTCTGCCTATGTTTGTCATTAATTAGGCTCTTTTATACCTAGAAATATAAAATAACTTGTAGAATGCTGATATAATACAAGTGTGTCCAGTAGACTGCAGTTGATTATTACCTTGAAAATATTAAACAGTTTTTCTATCCACTTATAATTTATTTTTGTTATTCTTTTTCTGACTCTAAGTGTGTAACATTTTGAAATCTCCTTTGAACCATATTTTACAAGTTTCCAGCTGCATCTTGTTCTTTGTGTTATCCCATTTTAAAAAATTTGGCAATTCTTTAGCACAGAAATCGTACCATGTAATTATTGAATGAAGTAATTATTTCTAGGTTGGATCCTTGGGATTTAGTGCTGTTAAACTATTATGGACAGAGTTTATAGCACAGATTTGGATGGAAACTTAGACCTAAAGAAAAAAGGGGAAAAAAAAGATTTTAAGGCCATGCCATAGAATATTATACATCACTTACACCCACATCCCCTTATCCAAAATTCATTCCAACTGGAATATGCCATATGAGTGTGTGCCTAGAAGGAAAACGGTGCAATTAGGGAAAAAGTACTGATCTGTCTTTCTACTACATCAGTTGTTCCTAAATCAAGTGTTCCATGAAACACATTTTAAGAAGCACAATATCACAAAGCAGCATGGTTTACCAAATAATTTCTACCTATATTGCTCATTACCCAGAACAGCCTCCACTACAGAGGTTAAGTAAATATTGCAATAGTAAGGCTCCCCTTCACTTAGGGATAACTGTATAATACTGTTTTTGCCTGTGGGATGATGGGTCATGTCCACTGGAAGGTCAGGGCTTCTGGAAAAGATTCTTACTTACTGTCAAAAAAATAGATCTGCCTATATCCATGCTTTTTATCTATTGATTTTTTTTGAATGAAGTTTAAAAGCCCTCTGGTACTCTGAAGTAAAGTCAAGAGAGTTACATAGATGCCAATCCAGAATCTTGTTCCAGTTGAAACATGGGAAAATAGCAGAGCCAGATTACTGAGATAAATAAGTCTCTATATTTTAATTCATCATCAGTCAGATTTACTATAACTGAACACAGGCATGTGTAAATAATTCCCAACTTTTGTATTTTATGTTAGAAAAGACAATGGTTTACATAGAATTCACTTTGTGATCAATATTCTTCAAATATATTTATTTACTATATTAAAATTGCATATTTTAGAAATAATATAAATAGCTACTCACCTAATCTCCTGTCAGCAGAACACAAGGTTTCCTTTTTTCCATGTCCTTGCTAAGACTTGTTATTTCTTGTCATTTTGATAATAGCCATACTAACAAGTGTGAGGTGATGTCTCATTATTTTGATTTCATTTCCCTGATGACTAGTCATGTTGAAAACCTTTTCATGTACCTGTTGGCTATTTGTCTATCTTCTTTGGAAAAGTATTTTTTTGAGTCCTATGTTTATATTAAAGTTGGATTCTTTCCTACTGAATTGAATGAGTTCCTTATATATTCTGGATACTAACTTATCAGATGCATGATCTGCAGATATTTTTCTCCCATCCAGTAGGTTGCCTGTTCATTTTGTTGATGGTTTCCTTTGCGTGTAGAACCTTTCTAACTTAACTTAGTTATTTTTGCTTTTGCTGTCTGTATTTTTGGTGTCTTGTCCAAAAATTACTGCTAGGGTTTTCTACCTATGATTTCCTCTAGAAGTTTATACGGTTTCAAGTTTTAAATTTGTTTTTGATGTAGTGATAGTTATTTTTAAAGGGAAAGTGTTCAGTATTCAAAACAAAAATAAGAATGTGACCATATCTCAAAAATTGTAAGAAGACACTAAAAATAATTTTCACTGGACATGACAAAATTTTAGTTTTCAGTGACATATGTATATATTTAAGATAACAGTTAAATGTATGTAGATACTGATTTTATGACATTTAATTTCTCTCCATTCTTTATGTAAGTAAGCAGTAGATGTTACCTGATCCTTAGAAAATCCTGCAGGTAAGCAAATACTGTAAGATGAAAGGTGCCAGAACACTGAAGATAATTTGCATTCATTGACTCTGTAGAGGACCTGGACAATGGCTCATTTTTAAACGCAGCACAATTAAAAATTATAGACTAGACAAATCAATAATTCTTTGTACATGTCAGGTGAAGCAATTATCTCAGCTAGCTAATTGTCTTTAAGGAAAGTATCTTATTAAACTAAAGAATTCAGAGGTAAGAATGAAAAATATCTTTTTATTTCCATCTATGTGAAACCAAACTCTGAATATCTTAATTAGGATTTTTAATGACATACCAATTCTTCAGATTAAATTTTATCATTTTTTTTCCTAAAAGCTTTTTGCAAACTTTTGAACTTAGAACAGATTTGTACTTTGCAAAAAAAAATTTAACCCACTCTACCTTGCAAGGATTTACAAGGGTGCTCTCTAAGTGAACATGAGTATGAATTTGGAACAGTTGATTCATAAAAGCCAGAGACCTTGCTTCTTTAAACTCTTAAAAAGGTAAATTTTACATAAGCAAGATGCATAGTAAATTCTCTGTAAGAATTGCTGAGGCAATGCACTGAACTATTCACTTTTCAATATTTCTCCAGCTTACAAAATATGCATATATTAGAAGTAAAGCTAGAGAAAGTATTTCATAAAGAAACTTCCACAAATGGTGCTATATCCCTATGACTGGAACTGTTCCGACCACCTCTCCCTATGATATCCTGTCACCGATTGAACTGTGGAAATATGCATTTTGTTACTTAGTAATCTCAAACTAGAATGATGCCAGATGTAGATGTTTTAAAGACTAACATATTAATTTGCTTCCCAAAATGTTTCTTCTTATATGTACATGTATAGGGAATGTCACACACTTGGAAGGACTCTAGGAACTTGAAACCCATTAAATTATTTTACTGAATACTAAGAGATAAATAATTTGATTTTAGCATCTTCTTCACTGATGTAAATGACAAACCTAGCTTTTGTTTTGTTTTGTTTTTGTTTTTGTCCTTCACTGGGGCTTACATTTGAAGTGTTCTGGGGAGATTTTGATATCGTATCTCTCCTTTCCCTGGACTGCTTGCAATTCAGTTGCAAAATATTCATTCCTTTTCAACATTTTTTTTTAAATTTCTTACTCTTAGAATGAACAACATTAATCTCTTTTTCCCTGGCACTATTAGGAATAAAAAATGAATGAAATAGACTGCCTATAGTAGAAATGGCAGAATTTTCCTGTGTGTGGTATTTATTTTTCCATCTTGATCAGGCAGTCAAGGATTTCAGACAGGCAAGTTTTGTTTTGTTTTGTATGTGACTGATGTGTAAAGAGTTAACCTGGGAAACTTGGGATTGAGAGACTTGGCAGGGAGCCCAAGGTTCAGAATATTATTATTACTTTATTAGTTTTAAGATGGAAAAGAAGTGTTATCTTCACAAATTAGGCAAGCTATAAATTCAACTACTCTAAAGGATTTTTTTTCCTTCATTTTCTCATCGTCTCTAGAGTTAGAATCAATGTTGCTATATTAAACTTTCTCCCTGGCTTAGAACAAATAAATATTTGTTTATTTGTTGTCCTTCAGATTGGACTGGTTGGATCTCCTTGCAGTCCAAGGGACTCTCAAGAGTCTTCTCCAACACCACAGTTCAAAAGCATCAATTCTTCAGCACTCAGCTTTCTTTATAGTCCAATTCTCTCCTCCATGCATGTCCACAGGAAAAACCATAGCCTTGACTAGATGGACCTTTGTTGGCAAAGTAATGTCTCTGCTTTTGAATATGCTATCTAGGTTGGTCTTAACTTTCCTTACAAGGAGTAAGCGTCTTTTAATTTCATGGCTGCAGTCACCATCTGCAGCGATTTTGGAGCCCCCCAAAATAAAGTCTGACACAGTTTCCCCCTGTTTCCTCATCTACTTGCCGTGAAGTGATGGGACCAGATCTCATGATTTTTTTTGAGTTCTGGAATACCCTTATATTCCACTGAGAAATATTCTTGGATCTTCTCAGACCAATCAATAATTGAGAGCTAAAGATCACAGAGCATATTAACTTTCTTTAAGAGTAACTCCAATTTATCTGCTATCGGACTTCCTCATTTCAAATTTTATGAAATATCTATTTTAATGATTAATTACTTGAAATCTCCTGTTTCCTGTTTCTCAACTTCCATTGTTCAAGCATGACAATGGCAAATATTATTTCCCTAAGCCTAACTTAAAGAATGTTCAAACTACTGTGCAATTGCACTCATCTCACATGCTAATAAAATAATGCTCAAAATTCTCCAAGCCAGGCTTCAGTAATACGTGAACCAGTTCAAGCTGGTTTTAGAAAAGGCAGAGGAACCAGAGATCAAATTGCCAACATCCGCTGGATCATGGAAAAAGTAAGAGTTCCAGAAAAACATCTATTTCTGCTTTATTGAATATGGCAAAGCCTTTGACTATGTGGATCACAATAAACTGTGGAAAATTCTGAAAGAGATGGGAATACCAGACCACCTGACCTGCCTCTTGAGAAACCTGTATGCAGATAAGGAAACAACAGCTAGAACTGGACATGGAATAACAGACTGGTTCCAAATAGGGAAAAGAGTACATCAAGGCTGTATATTGTCACCCTACTTATTTAACTTCTATGCAGAATACATCATGAGAAACGCTGGACTGGAAGAAACACAAGCTGGAATCATGATTGCCGGGAGAAATATCAATAACCTCAGATATGCAGATGACACCACCCTTTTCGCAGAAAGTGAAGAGGAATTAAAAGCCCCTTGATGAAACTGAAAGAGGAGAGTGAAAAAGTTGGCTTAAAGCTCAACATTCCGAAAACTAAAATCATGAGATCTGGTCCCATCACTTCACGGCAAGTAGATGAGGAAACAGGGGAAACTGTGTCAGACTTTATTTTGGGGGGCTCCAAAATCGCTGCAGATGGTGACTGCAGCCATAAAATTAAAAGACGCTTACTCCTTGTAAGGAAAGTTAAGACCAACCTAGATAGCATATTCAAAAGCAGAGACATTACTTTGCCAACAAAGGTCCATCTATGGTTTTTCCTGTGGACATGCATGGAGGAGAGAATTGGACTATAAAGAAAGCTGAGCGCTGAAGAATTGATGCTTTTGAACTGTGGTGTTGGAGAAGACTCTTGAGAGTCCCTTGGACTGCAAGGAGATCCAACCAGTCCCATCTGAAGGAGATCAGTCCTGGGTGTTCTTTGGAAGCACCGTTGCTAAAGCTGAAACTCCAATCCTTTGGCCACCTCATGCAAAGAGTTGACTTATTGGAAAAGACTCTGATGCTGGGAGGGATTGGGGGCAGGAGGAAAAGGGGACGACAGAGGATGAGATGGCTGGATGGTATCATCGACTCGATGGACAGGAATTTGGGTGAGCTCCGGGCATTGGTGATGGACAGGAGGCCTGATGTGCTGCAGTTCATGGGGTTGCAAAGAGTCAGACACGACTGGGCAACTGAACTGAACTTCCTTTACAATTGTGGAACTCAGAATGAATGTATTAATTTTCTCCTTGTCTCCAATACATGGAAATTTCCCACCCTTTTCCAAATCTGTCTGGGCTTATACAGTGAAATTCAGGACATCAGCACTTCTATGTCTGTATTTTCTGTCTGGTCTACGTACCAGAAAAGGCTTTGCCTTCTCTGGTAACTGCTGAAGTTACATTGATCAGTGCCACACTTGATCTCACTGATGGAAATGATTTTGATGAGTCAATACCCTAGTGCTGTTGGAACCTGCAAATAAAGCTGTCTCTGAGCACTTAATGCAAGGAGAAGCACAGTATGCTTTCGGTGTGAGGAAAGAATCTCACTTTCCTAATTATGCTAATCCATGATTTTCTAGGCAGTGCTTTGACTTTCAGAAATTAGTGAAATCTGTACTTTCTACCAATTCCCTCTCAAAATATTGGAAAATATTACTCAAAGCGGTGACACAGTTGCAAAGTATCTGCCTGTCAGTGAAGTCTTGTGAGACAAAAGTTCTATCCTTGGGTCAAGAAGATCCCCTCAAGTAGATATAACAGCCCACTCCACTATTCTTGCCTAGATAATTCCATGAACAGAGGATCCTGGTGGACTACAGTCCATCAGATCACAAAGAGTCAGACATGACTGAGCACACACAACAGAACAACATCATTCAAAATGAAGATATGGGCCCTAGGTGTGTACACTCTAATCAGGGTGTTATTTCTTTTAGGCTCTCTTACCTGACAGAGCAAAGAAATATACATTTGTATACTGATGTCTATATATACACACATCTATATCTATCTGTATATCTATGTATATATGTAACCATTGGTAACAGTGTTGAGCTAAACTTGATTTCCTACTGACAGTTTTAAATTTCTTCCACCTATTGATTTATATATATTTTTCACATTTCCTGATTTTATTCTGTATCTTCATATTATCTCCTTTAAATTATGCTGACTCATCTGAATAAAAATATTCTAGAAACCCGTAAAGATCTGCCACCAGCATTCAGATAACTACTAATTAAAGCTCTGGAATAAATGCAATAACTCATAGAAACCTATGAGTTGGGAAGTTTAGGACAGTCTGATGAAGTAGTCCAGAAGAGGAAGAGCCAATACTATTGTCACTAAAGTCACCAGATAATGTCTGTTCATAGTCAATTAATCTTAATTCTCCCAACAAGTTGCTTTCTTTCAACCTACATGCCTTTGCATATGTTATTTGTTCTGCATAGAATTCCCTACACAAACTATTCCAGCTGGTGAATTTCTTTTCAGCATGCTGTATTCTCTCTCCCATAAATGTAATTGCTCCACTTAAGGTTTTGTTTTTCTCAGTGTCTTTACCCAAATAAGTGTGTGTGTCATTCACTTCCACTTCTTTATTAAATGCCTTTCTTATAATTTTTATCTTATTGTGCTGTAGTTATGCATCTAAATGTCTTTGTCCTGCAATAAGTTCTGCAAATAACTTTTCTAAAGTTATTTACCTTCAATGTAAAAACAATGTATGGCACATAGTAGACATTCTGAAATCCTTTATGAATTGAATAATAGAATTAATTAATTAGAGGAGAATATATACTTATCTGATAGGGGTTAAAAGGGACATTATATGAATAAATTTGTAAATGAAACTCAGAACAAAATTATATTAAGGATGCTAACTCTGGAAAATTCTCCAGCTCCCAAATTATTTACTTGTTATGCATTTGTAATTCACCATTAGAATTTCATCCGGTTCAGTATATTTTTGTTCAAGGTAACGTTTTTCAAAGTGGAAACATGTTCATCGAGGATAACCTCTTAACTAATATAGCTCTGTCACTTAGTCGTGTCTGACTAATAGTATATTGTCCTCTTTTAACTAATAGTATATTGTCAATCTTTATCACCTTAGTGTGTGGAAGAACTCAGACCTCCTGATAGTTTTAGTACTGAACACTAACTACATAAGTAAAAGACAAGATTATTTGATTCTTAAGAGCATTGATAGTAACATTAAGACTAGCATGTGTATTTTCCTGTAAGAAACGAAGCGCTAATCTATGTTTGGTGTAGGATGCAGGATGCATGGGGCTGATGCACAGGATGATTCAGGTAGAGGATGTGGGGTGGGAGGTGGGAGGGGGCTTCGGCATTGGGCGATTGTGTTCACCTATGGCTGATTCGTGTCAATGTATGGCAAAACAAATACAGTATTGTAATTAAAAAAATAAATAAATTTAATAAAAAAAAAAAAAGACTAGTAGAAAAAAACCTGTTTTACCCTTTATAGTTTGGGACTATATTGTGAATAATTATCTTCTCCAAGTCTCAGTTTTGTCATCTGTAAAATGATTCTACAATCAGAGTCATTGAAAGTTGTTGAGAAGATTAAACAAGATTACACAAAAGTTATCCTGCTGCTGCTGCTAAGTCACTTCAGTCCTGTCCGAATCTGTGCAACTCCATAGAGGGCAGCCCACCAGGCTCCCCCATCCCTGGGATTCTCCAGGCAAGAACACTGGAATGGGTTGCCATTTCCTTCTCCAATGCATGAAAGTGAAAAGTGAAAATGAAGTCGCTCAGTCATGTCTGACTCTTCACGACCCCATGAACTGCAGCCTACTAGGCTCCTCTGCCCATAAGATTATCCTAGAGCCATATAAACAGTAAGCACCGTTAAATATCAACCATTTTTATTATTTTTATATTATTTAAGAATGGGAATCTTGATAGAGTTGAATATAGAGAGATTGTTTTGCTTTAAAGGGATTGCCCATACTGGGAAATCCCAAATGGGATATCAAAAGACTTTTAGAATTTTCCCTAAACCCAGTGTATCCATTAGAGAGCTGGAAGCAGGAGGAAACAGGTTAAAGGAAAAGTAAAGATTAGACTGAATGCTAGTGCGGGTTAGGGGTGTATCCATGCTGCATGTCAAAAGGAAACATTTTGTCTATTACAGAATGTTATGGAGGGTTTTTTCCTTTACATGAAAAAAACTGAAAGTTAACAATGGTTCACTCTGCAATAAACATTTACTGACAGCATACTATGTATGGTCCAGGCGTTAATCTAAGCTCTGAGGATATAGCAGTAAACAATAGAGGAAAGAGAAGTCTTCACTCACATTTAAATGTTAGTGGAGGAGGTGGTATTTTTCTAGACTAGAAATAGGGCTCTGACTACAAATGGTTTCTCATGTAAGAATGATTAAAAGTAGGCTCTGCTTTACCCTTCTGAAACACATCAAAATAACTTTTAAAATATGAACACATTTATGCAGTTAACATGAATAAGAGACTATGCTAACTCCTCTATTATATAATTAAACCCTCACAACAAATTTATAATGTAAGTGTAAATTCTTCCAGTGCAGAAACTGAATCACAGAGATGAAAATTCACTTTCCTGAAGTCACATACGTAAGAAACAATACAGTCGGTATTCACAACCCTGAAAGTCTGACACCAGAGCTCTAATCACCAGCCAATACAAGAAAGTTTAAGACAAATAATGTCCTCTACAGCCTGCTGTTACCATCAATTTCCCCTAAGACTACACAGAGAATAGTTAATTGGCACATTTCCAATACTCTTTATCTCTGTGTAGTCATTCCCTTCCAAATCCATAGGACATGAGTCATGCAGGAAAGTAATCTGAACCAAAGTGGACTGCATTTTTGCAGATAGGTCACACATGATTTTTTTAATTGAATACACAAAAATCAATACGCTAGTAAGACTGGGAGCTATAGTATTTCTCCATAAGTATTAAAAGGAGACATATACATATATATGTATATGTATACATGTATATATATGTATGTATAAACATGTCTTTAAGTATAGTCTTTTAATACACCAATTCCTTGCCTAGTCTGCAAAGAACACATCAAATTAATATTTGTACTAATAGCATAGCCAAACTAATCTTAATAGGCTATTGTAAAAGTAGTTGGTAGTAGTTGGCAATGAAAACATTTTGTGAGAAAGAGGAAAAGAGCAAGGAACATAATTCAAAAACTATCTAATATTACTATAATGGCAAAGTTGCTAAAATATATGAATTCTTGATTTATTTACTGGATTGCTGATTTTTAGGGAAAGAGTACTAATCTCAAGTCATTTTAAAAGGATTTAAAATTCATATTTTTATATATTTAAATCACATATCTTAATCTTGTTTAATTTAATATTACAAAATGAAATTCTTGTGGTTTAATAGAATCACTGGTGTGCAAACCAAATGAGAACATGTTTAAAATAATAAGAATACTCTCTAAATTCCAGTGAATATCATTAATTTGTTTCATGGGATACTCAAATCAGATGACTTAGATCAAAATGATCAGCTTAGTTTTGATCATTTTGTTAATTTATTATTTAGAGATATTATTTATATTTTTAGACATAATCTTCAATTAAGACTAAAAATATCCCAGTACATGAGAGTTTATAATATCTATTTCCTATTTATTTATTTTTGCCTTGTACATAATTTGTGTTGAATTGTAATTTTCTTCTATAACTTTTATTTTGCCAGATTATTTCTCATGAGTCTTTTTAAAGTCTACCTAGAACTTTCATGATAGTAGAGTGTTTTTCTGTTAATCATTTTAGATATTTTTAAAGATTCTGTTACAATGTGAGTTTCATGTATAGGATATAGAATTAAGTGATAGTTTTAAGCTTCATCTAAATGCAGAGAACAGACATGAGAAGTTATAGAACCATTTATAGGAATTAAGTACAACAGCATTTCTCATTTAGTATTTTTATTACTATATCACATTTATAATTACTTTACAGTAAAAAAGTGATTTTAAGTCTCTTATGCTAGTCGTCTTTGCAGTACCATGATTTACGCAAGTGCTGCTATTTTCAGTTTTAACTTGTTAAGTACAAAAATTGCTAACTTTTTGATTCTCTTAACTAAAGTGGAGGTATGTCATAGTTAAATACTAGAATATAGAATCTCAGCAGAAGAGAAATCAAATTCTATCTCTGTTACTTGACTGTTATATGGTTTAGAGCAAAGCACTTAACCCCTTTAAAATACAGGTCACTCTCCTGTAAAAGTGAAGTCAGTTATATCTGCTTCATATAGTGGTTATGAGGATGAACAATAATGCAAATAATATATGGTTTGACGTAGAGTAGTTGTTCATTTTCTAGACATGTAAACTTTGGGTTATATTAAGTCATGTTTGCTTCTTCACTGAATATCATCTTCATTTCTTAAACTGGAATTAAATAAAATTTGTGTTGTAAATTTAAATTCTTTAGCAAGAGAATGTGTGACAGAAGTACTTTTCAATATTCACAGAACACCAAGGCCATGCACGTTTGGGACTAAGAGAAATTTGAAAAGTGAAGTTAGAATGTAGGTAAATCAGCCCAGCTGTGTTTGTGTATATATATCATATGTGTGAGTGTCTCTGCTTCTGTGGATCTTAATTGAGAGAAGAATGTGATTCACTTTGTCAGATTCAGTTTCAAGGTGTTTTTCACATCTTAGAAGTGTTAAGTTAGTTTAAAAGTTTTATGTAGCCTTTGGAGGTTTGAAGAATGGAAAGAAAAAGAACTGAAAATCTAGGTTAAGGTATTAAAAGATACTACATCTTCTATGTCCACTCGTCCATCCATGAATGCTTAAGTTGCTTCTATACCTTGGCTACTGTAAATAGTGTTGAAAAGAACATAAGAATACATATAGCTTTTTTTTTTAATTGGTGCTTTTTTAAAATTGAAATATAGCTTTTTTATCATGTTGTAGAAGTTTCAGGTTTACAGCATAGTGATTCAGCAATATATATATACAGTCTATAAATCCATTATTTTTCAGATTCTTTTCCCCTATAGGTTATTATAAAATATTGAGTTTAGTTCCCTCTGTTATACAGTAGGTTCTTTCTGGTTATCTATTTTATATACAGTAACATGTGTTAATCCCAAACACCCAAAGTATCACTCCATTCCACTTTCCCCTTTGGTAACCATATGTTTGTTTGAATTAAGCATTTTAATTTTCTTCAAGTAAATATCCAGAAGTGGAATTGGTAGATCATATGGTAATAGTGGTGCTTTCCAGGTGGGACCACTGGTAAAGAACCCATCTGGCAATGCAAGAAACCTGAGATGCAGGTTTGATCCCTGGGTCAGATGATCTCTACCTGCAGGAGGGCAAGACAAACCACTCCAATATTCTTCCCTGGAAAAACCCATGGACAGAGGAACCTGGGAGGCTACAGAGTTGGAAAATCTATTTTTAATTTTTTCAGGAAACTCCATACTGTTTTCCACAGTAGCTGCACCATTTCTGGAGGACTGACAAACTAGGCTGGGATTAAAATGCACAAACTTTGAGCTATAATATAAGTCATGGAGATATAATACATGCCATAGGGAATATAGGTAATAATATAACTTTGTATGGTGACAGATAGTAGCTGGACTTATTATGTAGATAACTTCATAATTATAAAAATACTGAATTACTATGTTGAATACCTGAAACTAATATAAAATTGTATACTAATTATAATTCAATAAAAACGGGCACAAAACAGAAAGTAAGAAAAACATCTGTAATGTTTCAATGACTGCATGGAAGAAGGGCTAAAATATTGAAATTCAAATTCATATTGATCACAGTTAATTAAATGATCTGGAAACCATACTAATATTTAGTATGAAAAATGTGAATAAAAATTATTTTTAATTAACAACCAAGAAATAATCTGATTTAAAAGGCAAGGGAAAAATACAATGCTATACATTGTACTTTAATCATCATCTTAGTGTATATAACTTAAAGAAGGTAGTTTCTTAAAATGAAACAAAAGTAATGCCCCAATATTGTCTCTGCATTCAAAACTTATTTACTCAAATGTGAGACAGCAATGGCTATAATTAATATTGTTTTATTTATGATTTTTTTCCAATGTGTGACTTTTTTCTGGAAATGAAAATACTAAAAAAATTTCAAGACTACAAAAGTATGAAACTAACTTTAATAGAATATAATAAAACATCAGTAATAATAGTTGAAGTTAATATCCACTGATTGTTTAAAAAGCCAGGGTGATGTGTTATATTAAAATATTAACCTATGTTCTATCAATTTATTCATTTATCAGACAAGAAAACTGAGGTAAGAAAAGGCAGAAGTAAATTAATTACTCAACAGTCACACAAAACACACACACATTAATTTTCATTTGACTTGAAATCTTCTGTAGGTAAAATGGATTTTTGTTGCAGTTATAAAGGAATGCTATTAATACTAGAGATTTTTAAACAGTGAAGCAAATAGTCAGTCACTCAGTCGTGTCTGACTCTTTGTGACCCCATGAACTTACAATTCGTGGAATTCTCCAGGCCAAAATACTGGAGTAGGTAGCCGTTTCCTTCTCCAGGGTATCTTCCCAACCCAGGGATTGAACTTAGGTCTCCGGAATTGCAGGCAGATTCTTTACCAGCTGAGCCAAAGGTAAGCCCAGATTGATTATATTCTTTGCAGTCAAAGATTGAGAAGCGCTATAGGTCAGAAAAAACAAGACCAGGAGCTGACTGTGGCTCAGGTCATGAACTCCTTATTGCCAAATTCAGACTTACATCGAAGAAAGTAGGGAAAACCACTAGATCATTCAGGTATGACCTAAATCAAATCCCTTATGATTATACAGTGAAAGTGACAAATGGTTCAAGGGATTAGATCTGATAAGAATAATAATGCAGTCTGTTGTTCTATATCCAGTTCTATGTCCAGTTCTTCAGTGCCTGAAGAACTATGGAAGGAAGTTTGTGGCATTGTACAGGAGACAGTGATCAAGAACATCCCCAAGTAAAAGAAATGCAAAAAGGCAAATAGGTGGTCTGAACAGGTCTTACATAGCTGAGAAAAGGAGAGAAGAAAAGGCAAAGGAGGAAAGGAAAGATATATCAATTTGAATGCAAGATTCCAAAGAATTGCAAGGAGAGACAGAAAACCTTTCTCAGTGAAAAGTGAAAGGCAATCAGTTCAGTTGAGTTCAGTCACCAGTCGTGTCTGACTCTTTGTAACCCCATGAATCACAGCACGCCAGGCCGCCCTGTCCATCACCAACCCCGGAGTTCACTCAAACTCATGTCCATCGAGTCAGTGATGCCATCTAGCCATCTCATCCTCTGTCATTCCCTTCTTCTCCTGCACCCAATCCCTTCAGGGTCTTTTCCAATGAGTCAGCTCTTCGCATGAGGTGGCCAGATTTGGAGTTTCAGCTTCAGCATAAGTCCTTCCAATGAACACCCAGAACTGACCTCCTTTAGGATGGACTGGATGGATCTCTTTGCAGTCCAAGGGATTCTCAAGAGTCTTCTCCAACACCACAGTTCAAAAGCATCAATTCTTCAGCATTCACCTTTCTTTACAGTCCAACTCTCACATCCATACATGACCACTGGAAAAGCCATAGCCTTGACTAGACAGACCTTTGTTGGCAAAGTAATATCTCTGCTTTTGAATATGCTGTCTAGGTTGGTCATAACAAGGAATAAGCATCTTTTAATTTCATGGCTGCAATCACCATCTGCAGCAATTTTGGAGTCCCCTAAAAATAAATTCTGACACTGTTTCCACTCAACCATTTCCCATGAAGTGATGGGACCAGATGCCATGATCTTTGTTTTTTTAATGTTGAGCTTTAAGCCAACTTTTTCACCTTCTTCTTTAAGTTTCATCAAGAAGTTTTTTAGTTCCTCTTCACTTTCTGCCATAAGGGTGGTGTCATCTGCATATCTGAGGTTATTGATATTTCTCCTGGAAATCTTGATTCCAGCTTGTGCTTCTTCCAGCACAGTCTTTCTCATGATGTAGTCTTCATATAAGTTAAATAAGCAGAGTGACAATATATAGCCTTGATGTACTCCTTATCCTATTTGGAACCAGTCTGTTGTCCCATATCCAGTTCTAACTGTTGCTTCCTGACCTGCATACAGGTTTCTCAAGAAGCAGGTCAGGTCCATACAGTCAAAGGCTTTGCCATAGTCATAAAGCAGAAATAGATGTTTTTCTGGAATTATCTTGCTTTTTCTATGATCCAGCAGATGTTGGCAATTTGATCTCTGGTTCCTCTGCCTCTTCTAAAACCAGTTTGAACATCTGGAAGTTCATGGTTCACGTACTGCTGAAGCTTGGCTTGGAAAATTTTGAGCATTACTTTCCTAGCATGTGAGATGAGTGCAATTGTGCAGTAGTTTGAGCATTCTTTGGCACTGCCCTTCTTTAAGACTGGAATGAGAACTGACATTTTCCAATCCTGTGGCCACTGCTGAGTTTTCCAAATTTGCTGGCATATTGAATGCAGCATTTTCCCAGCATCATCTTTCAGGATGCTTATATCTTTCCTTTTCTCCTTTGCTTTTTGCATCTCTTCTTTTCATAGCTATTTTAAGGCCTCCTCAGACAGCCATTTTGCCTTTTGCATTTCTTTTCCTTGGGGATGGTCTTAATCCCTGTCTCCCATACAATGTAACGAAGCTCATTCCATTGTTCATCAGGCACTCTGTCTATCAGATCTAGTCCCATAAATCTATTTCTCATTTCCACTGTATAATCATAAGGGATTTGACTTAGGTCATACCTGAATGGTCTAGCGATTTTCCCTGCTTTCTTCAATTTGAGTCTGAATTTGCTAATAAGGAATTCACGATCTGAGCCACAGTCAGCTCCCAGTCTTGTTTTTGTTGACTGCATAGAGCTTCTCCATCTTTCTAATTTTGGTGTTGACCATCTGGTGATGTCCATGTGTAGAGTCTTCTCTTGTGTTGTTGGAAGAGGGTGTTTGCTATGAACAGTGCATTCTTTTGGCAAAACTCTATTAGCCTCTGCCCTGCTTCATTCTGTACTCCAAGGCCAAATTTGCCTGTTACTCCAGGTGTTTCTTGACTTTCTACTTTTGCATTCCAGTCCCCTGTAATGTAAAAGACATCTTTTGGGGTGTTAGTTCTAAAAGGTCTTTTAGGTATTCATAGAACTGTTCAACTTCAGCTTCTTCAGCGTTACTAGTTAGGGCATAAGCTTGGATTACCGTGATATTGAATGGTTTGCTTTGGAAATGAACAGAGATCATTCTGTCATTTTTGAGACTGTATCCAAGTACTGCATTTTGGACTCTTTTGTTGACCATGAGGGCTATTCCATTTCTTCTAAGGGATTCCTGCCCACAGTAGTAGATATAATGGTCATCTGAGTTAAATTCACCATTTTAGTTCACTGATTCCTAGAATGTTGACATTCACTCTTGCTGTCTCCTGTTTGACCACTTCCAGTTTGCCTTGATTCATGGACCTGACATTCCAGGTTCCTATGCAATACTGCTCTTTACAGCATTGGCCCTTGCTTCTATCACCAGTCACATCCACAAAGCAGTAGAGGAAAACAATAGAATGGGGAAGATGGAGAAGGCAATGGAAACCCACTCCAGGACTCTTGCCTGCAAAATCCCATGGACAGAAGAGCCTGGTAGGCTTTGGTCCATGGGGTCATGAAGAGTTAGACATGACTGAGCGACTTCACTTTCACTTTTCACTTTCATGCATTGGAGAAGGCATGAAATGGCAACCCACTCCACTGTTCTTGCCTAGAGAATTCCAGGGACAGTGGAGCCTGGTGGGCTACTGTCTATGGGGTCACACAGAGGCAGGCAAGACTGAAGCAATAGCAGCAGCAGCAGAGATCTCCTCAGAAAAATGAGAGATACCAAGGGAACATTTCATGCAAAGATAGGCTCAATAAAGGACAGATGATACAGACCTAACAGAAGCAGAAGATATTAAGAAGAGGTGGCAAGACTACACAGAAGAACTGTAAAAGGATCTTCATGAACCAGATAACCACAGTGGTGTGATCACACAGCTAGAGCCAGACATCCTGGAATGTGAAGACAAGTGGGCCTTAGGAAGCATCACTGTGAACCAAGTTAGTGGAGGTGATGAAATTCTAGGTGAGCTACTTTAAATCCTAAGGTATGATGCTGTGAAAGTGCTGCACTAAATATGCCAGCAAATTTGGAAATCTCAGCAGTGGCCACAGGACTGGAAAAGGTCAGTTTTCATTCCAATCCCAAAGAAGGGCAATGCCAAAGAATGTTCAAAGTACCACACAATTGTCCTCATCTCACATGCTAGTAAAGTAATGCTCAAAATTCTCCAAGCCAGGCTACAACAGTATGTGAACTGTGAACTTCCAGATGTTCAAGCTGTATTTGGAAAAGGCATAGGAACCAGAGATCAAATTGCCAGCATCCACTAGATCATTGAAAAAGCAAGAAAGTTCCAGAAAAACATCTATTTCTGCTTTATTGACTGCGCCAAAGCCTTTGACTATGTGTATCACAATAAACTGTGGAAAATTCTTCAAGAGATGGGAATACCAGACCACCTTGCCTTCCTTCTGAGAAACCCGTATACAGGTCAAGAATCAACAGTTAGAACCATTGATTTCCAAAATCGGAAATTACAAATTGGGAAAGGATTATTGTCACCCTGCTTATTAAACTTATATGCAGAATACATTGTGTGAAATGCTGGGCTGGATGAAGCACAAGCTGGAATGAAGGTTGCCGGGAGAAATAACAATAACCTCCAATATGCAGATGACACCATCCTTATGGCAGAAAAAAATAAAGAGGAATAAAGAGCTTGATACATGTGAAAGTAGAGAGTGAAAAAGCTGGCTTAAAACTCAACTTTGACAAAACCAAGATCATGGCATCTAGTTTCATTACTTTCTGGCAAATAGATGGGGAAACAATGGAAATAGTGAGAGAATTTATTTTGAGGGAGCTCCAAAATTACTGCAGATGGTGCAGCCATGAATTTAAAGATGCTTGCCCCTTGGACGAAAAGTTATGACCAACCTAGATAGCATATAATAGAATGCTATTAAGCAGAGACATCACCTTGCCAACAAAGGTCCATCTAGTCAAAGCTATGTTTTTTTCTAGTAGGCATGTATGGATACGAGAATTGGAATATAAAGAAAGCTGAGAGCCAAAGAGTTGATGCTTTTAAACTGTGGTGTTATAGAAGATTCTTGAGAGTCCCTTGTACTGCAAGGAGATCCAACCAGTCCATCCTAAAGAGATCAGTCCTGGGTGTTCATTGGAAAGACTGATGCTGAAGCCGAAACTCCAATACTTTGGCCACCTGATGTGAAGAACTGACTTCTTGGAAAAGATCCTAATGCTAGATAAAATTGAAGGCGGGAGGAGAAGGCGATGACAGAGGATGAGATGGTTGGATGGCATCACCAACTTGATGGACATGAGTCTGAGCAAGCTCCAGGAGTTGGTGATGGACAGAGAAGCCAGATGTGCTGCATTCTGTGTCATCCCAAAGAGTCAGATGCGACTGAGTGACTGAACTGAATTGCTACTAGATCCATTGAAAAGGCAATAGCTTCTCTTCCTCTTGAGTGCACTCAAGTGTTGTTCTTAGAGGTTTGTTTCTTAACATGGGATTCAGGAAATAAAGTTATACCTTTAAATTGTATGCAAAACCACGTGTGTGTGCATGTAAGAATGAGAATGTGTCTAGACATGTGTTGGTTATATGTTTGACTTGTGGGTAAATTGAAATTTGTTTTGCTTCATTTTTTAAGAGGCTGAAGGAACAATGTTAACATCCAATTTCCAAAAGTTCCCACGATGCAAAAAGTTTATAAGAAAGCCTTTGTTTCATGGGGACCAGCAGTTTAGATCTTTAAAAAAAGATAAATTGAGGTATATTATAAATTTAAGAGTTTGAGGAAAACAATGATTTGGATCAAGCAGCACAAAAATCAGAGTGGTTAAAAACACTCAACTTAAAGAACTTAGGGGAAAAACTTTTATAGAGAAAACATGGAATTAAAACAAGAGATGATTTGATTTGGCTATAGCCTAAGTGTTTGCCTAATTTAGAAATAAATACACTGCATATGATCCAATTGTTCTTCCATTGTTTAACCTTGAGGTATTTACAGTCTTAGGTTTGGGTTTGCTTATATAGGCAGGTAAGGTATTAGGATCACCTCGGTCTGTTTAATTAATTTAACAAGGTCAGTGAATGGAATATCTATGTACATTATAACATCTGGAAAGATAACTAAGGATATTGAGAATAGGCTCCACCAACATATTTAATTAGTCCTGAGTGGGGTTTATGCAGTGCCTTATTGGAAAAGTTCCCCGAATGATTCTAATATATAGTCTGGAGAACTACTTATTTAAACAAGATCTTATAGATCATTTCAATAATGTTTCATAGCAATAATTACAATCACTATTTTATTATCATAGTAGAGGATAACTTTAATTTTAGTTTTCATTTAATTTTAACACACAGCTTTTCTGTCTTAAAGTATGTTTAAACAGTAACTCTTCAGTATACATTTCACTTGCCTACAGTTATTGATGAGTTCTTAGGGCATAAGTTTTTATTCTCAGATTATTGTTTTGAATATAAATAAGCTTAGGAAATATACACTAATATTGAAATTTTAAGGAATAAAATATTCCACATTAAATTATCAGTTTGACAAAAGAATACAATCTTGTTCACTGATTCAGATTCTGAGAAGAAATTGACATCAGTGTGTTAATCTCCAAGGTGTTGAAAATTTTAGTAGAGAAAGCTATACTTGAAATGATCCTTAAAAGCTATACTGTCTGAAGATCACTCATTAATATGGTGTCACTGGAAAGTGAAAGTGAAGTCGCTCAGTCGTGTCCGACTCTTTGCTACCCCATGGACTGTAGCCTACCAGGCTTCTCTGTCCATGGGATTCTCTAGGCAAGAATACTGGAGTGGGTTACCATTTCCTTCTCCAGGGGATAGTGTCACTAGAACCAAGTAAATGTTCTTTCATACAAAATAAACAGGGAAAATAAATTAAAATATTAAAATTACAATTACTTTGGGTTTGTTTTAATACAATGTCTTTCAATACAAACCTCTTAGTTTCTTCTAAAACCTGTTTTTCTTTGATATCATTTTAAGGAAACTAGTGAAAGAGCTATTACTTATGATTTAAAATGAAACTGTCAACCCCATTTGAAGAGTGATAGATTGTCGATACTTAACAAAAAATAACACAATAGTAGTGGAAATGTAATAGTAATGGAAATATTCTGAAGGAGATCAGCCCTGGGATTTCTTTGGAAGGAATGATGCTAAAGCTGAAACTCCAGTACTTTGGCCACGTCATGCGAAGAGTTGACTCATTGGAAAAGACTCTGATGCTGGGAGGGATTGGGGGCATGAGGAGAAGGGGACAACAGAGGATGAGATGGCTGGATGGCATCACGGACTGGATGGACGTGAGTCTGAGTGAACTCCGGGAGTTGGCGATGGACAGGGAAGCCTGGCGTGCTGTGATTTATGGGGTCTCAGAGTCAGACACGACTGAGTGACTGAACTGAACTGAACTGAATGGAAATATTAAAGAAACTCATATTAACCCTTTAAACAGTCATATTTTAAAAGATGAGGAAACTAGGTCTTATGGAATTTATTGATTCAAGTTCACACAGGTAGGGTCAGATGACACTGGAATAAGTATCTTTTTGACTTGAGTGGCGATGTTCTTAATCTCTGTACTTTCTATTCATGTACTCCTTGCTTATACCCCTTCCCATGTCAGCTCCTCTCAGTTTGTGTTGGTTCCGATAAGAGACTCTCATTTCTCAAAATTACTGGATTCACTTGAGCCTCAAATTGAAGATTTTGGACCCTGTGAACTAAACAGAAGTGTTTGGTATGAAAGATAATGACTGTGAAAGCAGGGGACTCAGATTTTCGCACCACACCTGCTCTGAGAAGTTGCAGAGTGAAGAAGCCTTTTACTTTTGCTTAGTTAACTGTTTCCTATTATATTTCTACACAAATATTTCCTGCCCCTCTGGAGAGCTATTTTTCTAATATCTTAACAAATACTATTTAGGTACTTTTCATTATAGCATTTACATTCTGTACATCAAAGAACTTTAGGAGACATGTAAGGTATTATGTATGCTTCTTCTTCTCTCTTCTTCTTCTTTTTTTTTTTTTTTTTTTGCTGTGCTGAGTCTTCATTGCCGTATACCAGATTTCTCTAGTTGTGCCAAGTGGAGAGTACTCTCCAGTTACAGGACACAGGCTCTAGAGTGCGCAGGCTTCGGTAGCTGTGGCACACAGGCTTAGTTGCCATTAGGCATATGGGATCTTAGTTCTTGGACCAGAGACTGAACCCATATCTCCTACATTGGCAAGTGGACTCTTAATCACTGAGCCATTGCACAAATCCCTATTTTTAGCTGGCATACATTTTATCTGCACTAAGGGAGGTGAAACCACTCATGGAAGCTAGTATTCACTTGGATACTGCTAATAGAGTGAGTATTCCATCAGATGAAAGAAGCCTCTCATTCCATTTGTGTGTGTACATGTGTGTGCTTATACACGTATGACTATATTTATTCTTAGATCCAGGATTCCTGAGAGAGACATGTTTCAAATAGTAATTATCCTAAGATATAGAATGATCCCAAATACAAGAAAGCAGCAGTGATTCACGCTTACCCTTTCTTCCTCTAACCTTAATTTAATATTCTTGATCTCTTTTCATCTTCATTCTGCTGACTATGATTTCCAGCTTGTGATTTCCCTTATATTCCTCCAGAATATGATTGAATTTAAAAAAAAAAAAAGCCCATGGAGTGGTATTTTCTATAAGTAATTAAAAGCATTGATCTTTTACATAGGTATCATAATACAAAAGAATGTCAGAATGATATGAACTCATGTGTTACTTTTATTCTCTATGTCTAGTCCAGTAACTGGGCTTTGCATCAATGTCCATTGGAAAAGGTTAGAGTAGAGGAAACAACAAACATCTGGGTGAGCTGAAGAACCAACGAAAACAACAGATGCATTTCAAAATGCGTGTTTGGATTAAATGTTTATACAAAATCTCGAAGCTCTCCTTTGTTTTGTCTTTTGTAATACCTAGGTTTCCTTGTAATTCCACCCCATCATATTCAATAAAAGGTTTATATTTACATCTCCCATGTCATTGTAATGTACATAGCTTTGCTGTTTTTTTTTTTTAAGCTACTTTGTGTTGTACCCATATAAGTTTTCCTCCATTATAATCAGAACATGCGGTGGTTTTGTGAAAGGACAATGATGCAAAGGGGGACAAAAACACATGCATTTATTGCTGCATTTGGAAGATCTTTTTACACACATCTATATATATATTCATTTATCTTATAGGCATTGTTTGGTGTTAGATTGGTCATTTCTTTCTCACATTCCTTATATGTCAGTTATTTTTCTAATTTAGTTTTTGGTCAGATGTTTGTCTATTTTAATATACTGTTTTTCTTACATATGCTACCATCATTTCACATCAGTTTTAACTATAATCATTTTATTTTTAAATATGAATACCATTTGTCAAATATACAGAGTTCTCTTATCTTAGTATAAGTTTAAATGGTTTCCAAAGCACTTTCCTCTTTTATCATTATTTGTAATATAAATTTATTTATTTTAATTGGAGGCTAATTGCTTTACAATATTGTATTGGTTTTGCCATAAATCAACACGAATTTGCATGGGTGTACACGTGTTCCCCATCCTGAACTCCCCTCCCACCTCCCTCCCCATACCATCCCTCTGGGTAATCCCAGTGCACCAGCCAGGAGCATCCTGTATCATGCATCGAACCTGGACTGGTGATTCGTTTCACATATAATATTATACATGTTTCAATACCATTCTCACAAATCATCCACCCTTGCCCTCTCCCAAAGAGTCCAAAAGACTGTTCTATACATCTGTGTCTCTATTGCTGTCTCGCATACAGGGTTATCATTACCATCTTTCTAAATTCCATATATATATGCTTTAGTATACTGTATTGGTGGAGAAGGCAATGGCACCCCACTCCAGTACTCTTGCCTGGAAAATCCCATGGATGGAGGAGCCTAGAGGGCTGCAGTCCATGGGGTCACTGAGAGTTGGACACAACTCAATGACTTCACTTTCATTTTTCACCTTCATGCATTGGAGAGGGAAATGGCAATCCATTCCAATGTTCTTGCCTGGAGAATCCCAGGGACGGTGGAGCCTGGTGGGCTGCCGTCTATGGGGTCGCACAGAGTCGGACACAACTGAAGCAACTTAGCAGCAGCAGTAGCATACTGTACTGGTGTTTTTCTTTCTGGCTCACTTCACTATGTATAATCAGCTCCAGTTTCATCCACCTAATTAGAACTGATTCAAATGTATTCTTTTTAATGGCTGAGTAATACTGTGTATATATGTACCACAGCTTTCTTATCCATTCGTCTGCTGATGGACATCTAGGTTGCTTCCATGTCCTGGCTGTTATAAACAGTGCTGCGATGGATATTGGGGTACATGTGTCTCTTTCCATTCTGGTTTCCTTGTTGTGTATGCCCAGCAGTG
The DNA here is from genome assembly GCA_917880005.1 of Nanger dama. Classification (NCBI taxonomy): domain Eukaryota; kingdom Metazoa; phylum Chordata; class Mammalia; order Artiodactyla; family Bovidae; genus Nanger; species Nanger dama. The sequence goes on from CAKJTW010000017.1 coordinate 10,882,279, forward strand.
GGTTTGCTGGGTCATATAGCAGTTCTATTTCCAATTTTTAAAGGAATCTCCACAATGTTCTCCATAGTGACTGTACTAGTTTGCATTCCCACCAACAGTGTAAGCGGGTTCCCTTCTCTCCACACCCTCTCTAGCATTTATTGCTTGTAGACTTTTGGATAGCAGACATTCTGACTGGCATGAAATGGTACCTACTGTGGTTTTAATTTGCATTTCTCTGATAATGAGTGATGAGCATCTTTTCATGTGTTTTTTAGCCATCTGTGTATCTTCTTTGGAGAAATGTCTATTTAGTTCTTTGGCCCATTTTTTGATTGGGTCATTTATTTTTCTGGAATTGATCTTCAGGAGTTGCTTGTATATTTTTGAGATTAATTATTTGTCCATTCCTTCATTTGCTATTATTTTCTCCCATTCTGAAGGCTGTCTTTTCACCTTGCTTATAGTTTCCTTTGTTGTGTAGAAGCTTTTAATTTTAATTAGATCCCATTTGTTTATTTTAGCTTTATTTCCAATATTCTGGGAGGTGGGTCATAGAGGATCCTGCTGTGATTTATGTTGGAGTGTGTTTTGCCTAAGTTCTCTTCTAAGAGTTTTATAGTTTCTGGTCTTACATTTAGATTTTTAATCCATTTTGAGTTTATTTTTGTGTATGGTGTTAGAAAGTGTTCTAGTTTCATTCTTTTACAAGTTGTTGACCAGTTTTCCCAGCACCACTTGTTAAAGAGATTGTCTTTAATCTATTGTATATTCTTGCCTCCTTTGTCAAAGATAACGTGTCCATAGGTGAGTGGATTCATCCCTGGGCTTTTTATTTTGTTCCATTGACCTATACTTCTGTCTTTGTGCCAGTACCATACTGTCTTGATGACTGTGGCTTTGTAGTAGAGCCTGAAGTCAGGCAGGTTGATTCCTCCAGTTCCATTCTACTTTCTCAAGATTGCTTTGGCTCTTTGAGGCTTTTTGTATTTCCATACAAGTTGTGAAATTATTTGTTCAATCTTTGTAAAAATACTGTTGGTAGCTTCATAGGGATTGCATTGAATCTATAGATTGCTTTGAGTAATATAGTCATTTTCACTATATTGATTCTTCTGATCCATGAACATGGTATATTTCTCCACCTATTAGCATCCTCTTTGATTTCTTTCACCAGTGTTTTATAACTCTTTTATATATAGGTTTTTGGTTTCTTTCAGTTCAGTTCAGTCACTCAGTCGTGTCCGATTCTTTGCAAACCCATGAATCACAGCACGCCAGGCCTCCCTCTCCCTCACCACCCCCAGATTTCACTCAAACTCATGTCCATCGAGTCCGTGATGCCATCCAGACATCCCATTCTCTGTCATCCCCTACTCCTCCTGCCCCAAATCCCTTCCAGCATTAGGGTCTTTTCCAATGAGTCAACTTTCCCACGAGGTGGCCAAAATATTGGATTTCCAGCTTTAGCATCAGTCTTTCCAATGAACACCTAGGACTAATCTCATTTAGGATGGACTTGTTGGATCTCCTTGCAGTCCAAGGGACTCTCAAGAGTCTTCAACTCCACTTCAACTTCAAAAGCATGAATTCTTCAGCACTCAGCTTTCTTCACAGTCCAACTCTCACATCCATACATGACCAGTGGAAAAACCATAGACTTGACTAGATGGACCTTTGTTGGCAAAGTAATAACTCTGCTTTTCAATATACTATCTATGTTTGTTTCTTTAAGTGGATATATTCCTAAATATTTTATTCTTTTCGTTGCAATGGTTAATGGAATTGGTTCTTTAATTTCTCTTTCTATTTACTCATTTTTAGTGTACAGGAATGCAAGGTATTTCTGTGTTGATTTTATATCCTGCAATTTTACTATATTCATTGATTACCTGTAGTAATTTTCTGGTGGAGTCTTGAGGGTTTTCCATGTAGACGATAATGTCATCTGCAAATAGTGAGTTTAACTTTTCTTTTCCAATTTGGATTCCTTTTATTTCTTTTTCTGCTCTGACTGCTGTGGCCAAAACTTCGAAAACTATGTTGAATAGTAGTGGTGAGATTGGGTACCCTTGTCTTGTTCCTGACTTTAGGGGCAATGCTTTCAACTTTTCACCACTGAGGATAATGTTTGCTATGGGTTTATCATCAGTTCAGTTCAGTCACTCAGTCATATCCGACTCTTCCCCACCTCATGAATTGCAGCATGCAAGGCCTCCCTGTTCATCATCATCTCCCGGAGTTCACTCAGACTCACGTTCATGGAGTCAGTGATGCCATTCAGCCATCTCATTCTTGGTTGTCCCCCCTCTCCTCCTGCCCCCAATCCTTCCCAGCATCAGAGTCTTTTCCAATGAGTCAACTCTTCACATGAGGTGGCCAAACTACTTGAGTTTCAGCTTTAGCATCATTCCTTCCAAAGAAATCCCAGGGCTGATCTCCTTCAGGATGGACTGGTTGGATCTCCTTGCAGTCCAAGGAACTCTCAAGACTCTTCTCCAACACCACAGTTCAAAAGCATCAATTCTTGGGCGATCAGCCTTCTTCACAGCCCAACTCTCACATCCATACATGACCACAGGAAAACCATAGTCTTGACTAGATGGACCTTAGTCGGCAAAGTAATGTCTCTGCTTTTGAATATACTATCTAGATTGGTCATAACTTTTCTTCCAAGGAGTAAGCATTGTCTAATTTCATGGCTGCAGTCATCATCTGCAGTGATTTTGGAGCCCCAAAATAAAGTCTGACACTGTTTCCACAGTTTCCCATCTATTTCCCATGAAGTGATGGGACCAGATGCCATGATCTTCGTTTTCTGAATGTTGAGCTTTAAACCAACTTTTTCAGTCTCCTCTTTCACTTTCATCAAGAGGCTATTTAGTTCTTCTTCACTTTCTGCCATAAGGGTGGTGTCATCTGCATATCTGAGGTTATTGATATTTCTCCCAGCAATCTTGATTCCAGCTTGTGTTTCTTCCAGTCCAGCATTTCTCATGATGTACTCTGCATATAAGTTAAATAAACAGGGTGACAGTATACAGCCTTGTCGTACTCCTTTTCCTATTTGGAACCAGTCTGTTGTTTCATGTCCAGTTCTAACTGTTGCTTCCTGATCTGCATTCAGATTTCTCAAGAGGCAGGTTAGGTGGTCTGGTATTCCCATCTCTTTCAGAATTTTCCACAGTTTATTGTGATCCACACAGTCAAAGGCTTTGGCATAGTCAATAAAGCAGAAGTAGAAGTTGTTCTGGAACTCTCTTGCTTTTTCCATGATCCAGCAGATGTTGGCAATTTGATCTCTGGTTCCTCTGCCTTTTCTAAAACCAGCTTGAACATCAGAAAGTTCATGGTTCACGTATTGTTGAAGCCTGGCTTGGAGAATTTTGAGCATTCCTTTACTAGCATGTGAGATGAGTGCAACTGTGCGGTAGTCTGAGCATTCTTTGGCATTGTCTTTCTTTGGGATTGGAATGAAAACTGACCTTTTCCAGTCCAGTGGCCACTGCTGAGTTTTCCAAACTTGCATGCATATTGAGTGCAGCACTTTCACAGCATCATCTTTCAGGATTTGAAACAGCTTAACTGGAAATCCATCACCTCCATTAGCTTTGTTCATAGTGATGCTTTCTAAGGCCCACTTGCCTTCACATTCCATGATGTCTGGCTCTAGATTAGTGATCACATCATCATGATTATCTGGGTCATGAAGATCGTTTTTGTACAGCTCTTCTCTGTATTCTTGCCACCTCTTCTTAATATCTTCTGCTTCTCTTAGGTCCATACCATTTCTGTCCTTTATCGAGGTCATTTTTGCATGAAATGTTCCCTTGGTATCTCTAATCTTCTTGAAGAGATCTCTAGTCTTTCCCATTCTGTTTTTTTCCTCTATTTCTTTGAATTGATCCCTGAAGAAGGCTTTCTTATCTCTTCTTGCTATTCTTTGAAACTCTGCATTCAGATGCTTATATCTTTCCTTTTCTCCTTTGCTTTTCACCTCTCTTCTTTTTCACAGCTATTTGTAAGGCCTCCCCAGACAGCCATTTTGCTTTTTGCATTTCTTTTCCATGGGGATGGTCTTGATCCCTGTCGCCGGTACAGTGTCACAAACCTCATTCCATAGTTCATCAGGCACTCCATCAGAGTGCCTCTATCAGGCACTCTATCAGATCCAGACCCTTAAATCTATTGCTCAGTTGCACTGTATAATCATAAGGGATTTGACTGAGGTCATACCTGAATGGTGAAGCAGTTTTCCCTACTTTCTTCAATTTGAGTCTGCATTTGGTAGTAAGAAGTTCATGATCTGAGCCACAGCCAGCTCCTGGTATTGTTTTCATCGGCTGTATAGAGCTTCTCCATCATTGGCTGCAAAGAATATAATCAATCTGATTTTGGTGTTGACCATCTGGTGATGTCCACGGGTAGAGTCTTCTCTCGTGTTGTTGGAAGAGGTTGTTTGCTATGACCAATGCATTTTCTTGGCAAAACTCTATTATATATAGCTTTTATTATGCTGGGATATATTCCTTCTATTCCTGCTTTCTGGAGAGTTTTTATCATAAATGGATGTTGAATTTTGTCAAAGGCTTTCTCTGCATCTCCTGAGATAATCATATGTCTTTTATTTTTCAATTTGTTAATGTTGTGTATTACATTGATTGATTTACAGATATTGAAGAATCCTTGCATCCTTGAGATAAAGCACACTTGGTCATGATGTATGACCTTTTTAATGTGTTGTTGGATTCTGATTGCTAGAATTTTGTGAAGGATTTTTGCATCTATGTTCATCAGTGATATTGACCTGTAGTTTTCTTTTTGCGTGGCATCTTTTTCCAGTTTTTGTATTAGGGTGATGGTGGCCTCATAGAATGTGTTTGGAAGTTTACTTTGCTCTGCAATTTACTGAAAGAGTTTGAATATGATAGGTGTTAGCTCTTCTCTAAATTTTTGGTAGAATTTAGCTGTGAAGCCATCTGGACCTGGGCTTTTGTTTGCTGGAGGATTTCTGATTACTCTTTCAATTTCCGTGGTTGTGATGTGTCTGTTAAGATTCTCTATTTCTTCCTGGTTCAGTTTTGGAAAGTCGTACTTTTCTAAGAATTTGCCCATTTCTTCCACGTTGTCCATTTTATTGGCATATAATTGCTGATAGTAGTCTTTTATGATCCTTTGTATTTCTGTGTTGTCTGTTGTGATCTCTCCATTTTCATTTCTAATTTTATTGATTTGATTTTTCTCCCTTTGTTTCTTGATGAGTCTGGCTAATGGTTTGTCAGTTTTATTTGTCCTTTCAAAGAACAAGCTTTTGGCTTTGTGGATGTATATGGCCTCTTTTGTTTCTTTTGCATTTATTTCTCCCCTAATTTTTAAGATCTCTTTCCTTTCACTAACCCTGGGGTTCTTCACTTCTTTCTTTTCTAGTTGCTTTAGGTGTACAGTTAGGTTATTTATTTGACTTTTTCTTATTTCTTGAGGTATGCCTATATTGCTATGAACCTTCCCCTTAGCACTGCTTTTACAGTGTCCCACAGGTATTGGGTTGTTGTGTTTTCATTTTCATTCGTTTCTATGCATAGTTTGATTTCTGTTTTGATTTCTTCTGTGACTTGTTGCTTATTCAGTAGCGTGTTATTCAGCCTCTATATGTTGGAATTTTTAATAGTTTTTCTCCTGTAATTGAGATCTAATCTTACTGCATTGTGATCAGAAAATATGCTCGGAATGATTTCAAATTTTTTTTTTTTTTAATTTACCAAGGCTAGATTTCTGTCCCAGGATGTGATCTATCCTGGAGAAGGTTCTGTGTGTGCTTGAGGAAAAGGTGAAATTCCTTTTTTGGGGTGAAATGTCCTATAGATATCAATTAGGTCTAACTGGTCTATTTTATCATTTAAAGTTTGTTTCCTTGTTTTCTGTTTAGTTGATCTATCCATAGTTGTGAGTGGGATATTAAAGTCTCCTACTATTATTGTGTTATTGTTAATTTCTCCTTTCATATATGTTAGCATTTGTCTTACATATTGCAGTGCTCCTATGTTGGGTGCATAGATATTTATAATTGTCATATCTTCTTGGATTGATCCTTTGATCATTATGTAGTGTCCTTCTTTGTCTCTTTTCACAGCCTTTGTTTTAAAGTCTATTTTATCTGATATGAAAATTGCTACTTCTGCTTTCTTTTGGTCTCCATTTGCATGGAATATCTTTTTCCAGCCCTTCACTTTCAGTCTGTATGTGACCCTTGTTTTGAGGTGGGTCTCTTTTAGAAACATATATAGGGGTCTTGTTTTTGTATCCATTCAGCCAGTGTTTGTCTTTTGTTTGGGGCATTCAACCCATTTACATTTAAGGTAATTATTGATAAGTATGATCCTTTTGCCATTTACTTTATTGTTTTGGGTTTGAGTTTATACACCCTTTTGTGTTTCCTGTCTAGAGAAGGTTATTTAGCATTTGTTGGAGAGCTGGTTTGGTGGTGCTGAATTCTCTCAGCTTTTGCTTGCCTGAAAAGCTTTTGATTTCTCCTTCATATTTGAATGAGATATTTGCTGGGTACAGTAATCTATGCTGTAGCTTATTTTTTTTCATCACTTTAAATATGTCCTGCTATTCTCTCCTGGCCTGAAGAGTTTGTATTGAAAGATCAGCTATTATCATTATGGGAATCCTCTTGTGTGTTATTTATTGTTTTTCCCTTGCTGCTTTTAATATTTGTTCTTTGTGTTTGATATTTGTTAATTTGATTAATATGTGTCTTGTGGTGTTTCACCTTGGGTTTATCTTGTTTGGGACTCTCTGGGTTTCTTGAACTTAGGTGATTATTTCCTTTCCCATCTGAGGGAAGTTTTCAACTTTCATCTCCTCAAGTATGTTTTCATGGTCCTTCTTTTTGTCTTCTGGGACTCCTATGATTTGAATGTTGGGGCATTTAACATTTTCCCAGAGATCTCTGAGATTGTCCTCATTTCTTTTAATTCATTTATCTTTTTTCCTCTCTGATTCATTTATTTTTACCATTCTGTCTTCTACCTCACTAATCCTATCCTTTGCCTCCATTATTCTATCATTTGTTCCTTCTAGAGTGTTTTTGATAACATTTATTGCATTATTCTTTATGTATTGACTCTTTTTATTTCTTCTAGGTCCTTGATAAACCTTTCTTGAATCTTCTCAGTCCTTGTTTCCAGGCTATTTATCTGTGATTCCATTTTTATTTCAAGATTTTGGATCATTTTCACTACCATTATTCTAAATTCTTTATCAGGTAGATTCCCTATCTCTTCCTCTTTTGTTTGGTTTAGTGGGCATTTATCCTGTTCCTTTACCTACTGGGTATTCCTCTGTCTCTCCATCTTGTTTATATTGCTGTGTTTAGGGTGGCCTTTCTGTATTCTGGCAGTTTGTGGAGTTCTCTTTATTGTGGAGTTTCCTTGCTGTGGGTGGAGTTGTACAGTTGGCTAGTCAAGGTTTCCTGGTTAGGGAAGCTTGTGTCGGTATTCTGGTGGGTGGAGTTGGAGTTCTTCTCTCTGGAGTGCAATGAAGTGTCCAGTAATGAGTTATGAGATGTCAATGGGTTTGGAGTGACTTTAGGCAGCCTGTATATTGAAGCTCAGGGCTATGTTCCTGTGTTGCTGGAGAATTTGCATGGTATGTCTTGCTCTGGAACTTGTTGGCCCTTGGGTGGTGCTTGGTTTCAGTGTAGGTATGGAGACGTTTGATGAGCTCCTGGCAATTAATGTTCCCTGCAGTCAGGAGTTCTCTGGTGTTCTCAGGATTTGGACTTAAACCTCCTGCTTCTGGTTTTCAGTCTTATTTTTACAGTAGTCTCAAGACTTCTCTGTCTATACAGCACCATTGATAAAACATCTAGGTTAAAGATGAAAAGTTTCTCCACAGTGAGGGACACCCAGAGAGGTTCACAGAGTTACATGGAGAAGAGAAGAGGAAGGAGGGAGAATGAGGTGGCCAGGATGAGATGAGGTGGAATCAAAAGAGGAGAGAGCAAGCTAGCCAGTAATCACTTCCTTATGTGTGTTCCACAATCTGGACTGCTCAGAGATGCTCATGGAGTTACACAGAGAAGAGAAGAGGGAGGAGGGAGACAGAGGTGACCAGGAGGAAAAAGGGGGGAATCAAAAGGAGAGAGACAGATCCAGCCAGTAATCAGTTCCCTGTGTTCTCCACCATCCAGAACACACAAAGAGATTCAGAGTTGGGTATAGAAGAGAAGGACAAGGGAGGAGATAGAGGTGACCTGGTGGAGAAAAAGGAGAGTCCAAAGAGGAAGAGAGCAGTCAAGCCAGTAATCTTGCTCCCAAGTAAAAATGGGTACTGAAGATTGGGTTCTTAAAGGTACAAAATTGATAACAAATACCAAAAAGCAAAGATTAAAAATACAGAATAAAGGTTGGATTTTTCAAAATACAATATTAAAGAAAAAAGCCACAAAAATATTATATATATATATTTATATATGAAGTTGGCTTTAAAAAATAGAGTCTCTCTTTTTACTTTTGCAAAATAATAGTAGATTATAAAAATGAAAATTAAAGGAGTAATAGAGGACTTAAAAATAGAAAAAAATTAAAGAATGATAGTAAAAATATATCTAGGACTTCCTCTGATGTTGTTGTGGGCAATATGGGGTCAGTTCGTTTTCAGATAGTTCCTTGATCCAGCTTATATTTCTCAAGATCTATAGGCCTCTTCCCATGTAGTCAGTACTAACTACAGGGTTTTAATCTATTGCTCCTATCACTTCCAAGGCGGTTCCCTCTGTTTTAGCTTCTTCTGTTTGCTTGTCCCTTCAGTGTCTTAATTTCCGCTCTGACACAAGGGGGTGGTGGTGGAACTTTTAAGGCTCACTTGTTCAATTGTGCTGTGGGGAGGGAGGAACACTGCAAACAAATAACACACTGCATGTGCTCGCAGTGTCTTGGCCACACTGGGTTTGTCCCCACTCATGGCGTGTGCGCTTTCTTTGTCTACACTGCTTAGACTGTAGGTTGCTCTGCTGGGAACTGTCTGAGGCCAGCCCTGAGCTATATGCACTCCCAGGTCTAAGCTGCTCAGATTCAGGTTCTCAGGTAGTCCTCAGAGGCACAGACTCGGTTGGGCCTGCGTTTTGCGCCCTTCTCAGGTCCAAGCAGCTCAGGTGACCAGGTGTTTGGTGAGCACGATTGCTGTGACTAATCGCCTCCCCTCGTCCCTGCCACTTGGTTTTCTAGATGTACAACCGGCACACCTTCACAGGTGGATGTTGACCGTCCAGAATTCCAAGAAGTCTTGGTTAGCAACGAAGCTTGCTTGCAGTTTGGCAGATAATGCCTCTCTGGGGCTGCAATTGCCCCCTTCCAGCTATGGCTGCCTTCACCTGCCTGAAACCAGGGGGTGGATGTGCCAGTCTGCAGCCAACTAGCTCTGCTCAGTCCTTTGTTCTGTAAGCAGGCTTGATGGTGTCTTAAGTTAGGGCTTTTCACGTATCTCTAGTCAGTCCTTTGTTCTGTGAGTAGGCTTGGTGGCATCTTGGAAGTGAAAGTGAAGTCTCTCAGTCGTGTCCGACTCTTTGCGACACCATGGACTGTAGCCTACCAGGCTTCTCAGTCCATGGCATTTTCCAAGCAAGAGTACTGGAGTGGGTTGCCTTTCCCTTCTCCAGGGGATCTTCCCAACCCAGGGATTGAACCCAGGTCTCCTGCATTGTAGGCAGATACTTTACCCTCTTTTTGCGTGGTAGCTATCCCACAGTCTCATTTGCTATCCCAAGTTACTTTCCTCAGATTGCCCTTGGGGCATTGAGGCCCGGTCCTTACTCTAAGCAATGCAGCCTGTGCCTCCCTGCCCAGCACCCGCTTGCTAGTGGCGGATGCAGATGTCTGCACTGCTCTGCTGGGGGAGTTATGTTGGGTAAGTAATCTGTGGGTTTTAATTATTTATTTAATTTTCCTCCCAGTTATGTTGCCCTCTGTGGTTCCAAGGCTTGTCAAAGACTTGGCAGTGAAAGTGTTTCCTGGTTTTGGAAATTTCTTTTTAAGACTCTCTTCCCAAGATAGAGCTCCGTCCCTACCTCTTTTGTCTCTCTTTTTATCTTTTTATTTTTTCCTACCTCCTTTTTAAGACAATGGGCTGCTTTTCTGGGTGCCTGATGACCTCTGCTGGCATTCAGAAGTTGTTTTGCGAAATTTACTCAGCATTCAAATGTTCTATTGATAGATTTGTGGGGGAAAAAGTGGTCTCCCTTTCCTATTCCTATGCCACCTTAGGACCGCCCTCTCCTCTTTTATCATTATTTTTTAATGATCCTGAATCTAGACATAATTTAGGATCTAGTAAAATTATGTATATATATATATATATATATACGTTTAATCACATATATGTATGAATATATACATGTGTGTGTCTATATACAGTTGACCCTTGGAAACAGGGGTTTGAACTACATGGATCCACTTATAAAAACGTTTCTTTTCATAGCAAATACAATGAAACTACATAACCCTGAGTTGATTGAACCCATAGATTCAGAAGAACTATGGATACTTCATTGACTATGCCAAAGCCTTTGACTGTGTGGATCACAATCAACTGTGGAAAATTCTGAAAGAGATGGGAATACCAGACCACCTAACCTGCCTTTTGAGACATCTGTATGCAGGTCAGGAAGCAACAGTTAGAACTAGACATGGAACAACAGACTGGTTCCAAATAGGAAAAGGAGTATGTCAATGCTGTATATTGTCTCCCTACTTGTTTAAATTCTATGCAGAGTACATCATGAAAAACACTGGACTGGAAGAAATAGAAGCTGGAATCAAGATTGCTGGGAGAAATACCAATAACCTCAGATATGCAGATGACATCACCCTTTTGGCGGAAAGTGAAGAGGAACTAAAAAGCCTCTTGATGAAAGTGAAAGAAGAGAGTGAAAAAGTAGGTTTGAATCTCAACATTCAAAAACGAAGATGATGGCATCCGGTCCCATCACTTCATGGGAAATAGATGGGGAAACTGTGGAAACAGTGTCAGACTTTATTTTGGGGGCTCCAAAATCACTGCAGATGATGACTGCAGCCATGAAATTAAAAGACGCTTAGTTCTTGGGAGAAAAGTTATGACGAAACTAGATAGTATATTCAAAAGCAGAGACATTACTTTGCCGACTAAGGTCCATCTAGTCAAGGCTATGGTTTTTCCTGTGGTCATGTATGGATGTGAGAGTTGGACTGCGAAGAAGGCTGAGCGCCAAAGAATTGATGTTTTTGAACTGTGGTGTTGGAGAAGACTCTTGAGAGTTCCTTGGACTGCAAGGAGATCCAACCAGTCCATTCTGAAGGAGGTCAACCCTGGGATCTCTTTGGAAGGAATGATGCTAAAGCTGAAACTCCAGTACTTTGGCCACCTCATGCGAAGAGTTGACTCACTGGAAAAGACTCTGATGCTGGGAGGGATTGGGGGCAGGAGGAGAAGGGGATGGCTGAGGATGAGATGGCTGGATGGCATCACGGACTCGATGGGCGTGAGTCTGAGTGAACTCCGAGAGATGGTAATGAACAGGGAATCCTGGCGTGCTGCGATTCATGGGGTTGCAAAGGGTTGGACACGACTGAGTGACTGAACTGAACTGATGGATACTGAGAACCAACTATAAATTATACAAAGACTTCTGACTGTGCAGAGAGTCAGTGCACCTAATTCCCATGTTGTTCAACTGTCAACTTGATATATCCTTGTGTATATATGTACTGTGTATATGTTGTTGCTTTTGTTTAGTTGCTAAGTACTGTCAGACTCTTCTGTGACCCTATGACTGTAGCCTGCCAGTCTCCTCTGTCCATGGGATTTTACAGGTAAGAATATTGCAGTGGGTTGCCATTCCTTTCTCCAGGGGATCTTACCAACCCAGGAATCAAGTCCATGTCTTCTTTGTCTCCTGCATTGACAAGCATATTCTTTACCACTGAGCCACCAGGGAAGCCCAAGTATATATTCTAGACATATCTATACACGTACAGGCTTCACAGATGGGGCAGTGATAAAGAATCTGCCTGCCCATCCAAGAGACATGGATTCAATCCCTGGATGGAGAAGATCCCATGAAGAAGGAAATGGCAGCCCACTCTAGTATTCTTGCCTGGGAAATCCCATGGACAGAGGAGCCTTGTAGTCCATGACTGAGCACACCTCTGTATGTGTATAAGGATATAGACTCATAAATAAGTAATATTCTTTTTCACTTGATAATGATATGTGAACATAAATGCATAATTTTATACACCACAAGTGTCTCAATAGTGATTTGGTTTCTTATAAAATAATTATGTGTGACATGCATGATAGTTGGGCTGTCGTCTATGGGGTCGCACAGAGTTGGACACGACTAAAGCGATTTAGCAGCAGCAGCAGCATTAGTATACATGAAAAAGTATAGTGAGTAACAAAAGGGTAAAGTCACCCCAATCAGATTTTCAAGATCTGGGTCTGGGACTAGATAAAAGTAATCTCAGGATGATTAGCTTCTATAATTACAAATATTTGTAGCATTAAGTCTAATAGCAGTATTGAACCTCACGTAGATAATTCCTGCTGCTGTTATTCACCAATTTAGCACTGGCATATTTCACTACCTCTCACTAACTTATGGGCTCACAGACAGTGTGATTCATGCTCCTAGTCTTTGAATATAAACACACTGTGATAAAACTTGTCTAAATTTGAAACATAAATTAGTGAAGAATTAATCAGTTTGGCAAAGGTGCTAAACAACATTCTAGTTTCTTGACAATTTCAAGACTATTATCCAGCAGGTTGTTTTAAGATGAAATTTTCTCCTGATGCAAGATTTGAGTGTTGCCATCAGTAATTCAGTTGTTAATAGGAACTCAAATGTGAAGTTTAATATTCTGATAATAAATGTATCGAGTATCAACCCAGGAACTAAAATCTTATTATGAAACTGTATGTACATTTTTGGTCAACTGAATAACTTTATTTCCTCCTTTTTCCTTCCTTTACCCAGACTTTTGTCTATCTTTGCATAGGAACAGCCTGATAGATTTTACTCTGGAGATTCCTATTTTGGAAGACTTTTTAAAAGCTTAGCTACTCTCTCCAATGTGAATTTTACCCATAACAGGAAAGAGTTTGATGATATTTCTTGGAATACTTTTCTCATTCTATAAAATGTCAAACCACTTGGTAAAACATCCAGAAATATAAGACAGAGAAATGTTTTGAGTAGTGTTGTTCTCTTAGAAAATAATTGGAATCTATTTCACAAGACAGACTGTTAGAATGAGATTATGATCAGAAAGGAAACTCTTCTAAATTCAAAGTGTTATGGAACCAAACTTGGATCTTTTCATCTGCCAGTTTACTGACTTGGTTGTGGTAAGGGAGAGTGCAGTGTTTATTTTCTGGGCACCAAGCAAGGAGAACAAGTAGCTCATGCTCAGAAGACTCAAGTTCCCTGATGTCTTTCAGAGAGGGGTTTTAAAGGCAGCATTTGGAGTAAGGCCTGTGGGATATATGACTTCCTTCTGATTGGCTGGTGGTGAGGTAACAGAGTGATGTTTCAGGAATCTTAATAATCATCAATCTTCTGGTTCCAAAGAGTCTGAAGTCTAGTGCTGGTGCTCAACATATAGTCACCACCTACCATTTGGGCAAGGATTCTAAGTTCCTGTGGAGCAACTCAAAGATACATGTTATATCATTATGTATATCCTTTGAAAAGGAACTAGAATTCTGATTTTTTTCTGAACTACTGTTGATACTTCTCTTGTTAACTGATTTTCCTTTGTTTCTGCACTCCCTTGCCTCTCTGATTAGTAAATACTTAGTCTGCTCTTTGGAACTCAGGGAAGGCATAAGAGACTAGAGCCCTTTCAACAAACAGTAAATATGGGACATAGAGAAGCTTTTCTACCCAGGAGGGCCCTGCAGGGTCCCACATGGTTTCAGTCTCCCGTTTCCTTTTGTACTTCTCAATCCAGAGGGGAAATGGGACAGGGCAGAAAAGGCAATAAAGTTTCAGAAACAGAGGTAAATCACAGACTCAACAGTGGAACTTGGTTTTAGAGGGACTCGATTTCAAAACCTCATAAAATATTTGATTATAGGTGATGGCCACCAGATTTGAAAAAAGCACTCGTCAAATTGTAAACATAATTCAACCATTGTTACTACATTTTGAATATCAAATTTGGGTATTAAATTTTGTTACCTAACAGATGCTTAAATCGACTCTAACTTTTTGAACTTTAAAATTAGGCCTTTACATCTCATTGTCTTAATTTTCTTAGTACCAATGACATGGAATTCCTAACATGCCAGAATGCTAGTGACATTTAGGCTCACGGTAGTAGTTCTCAAAAGTCATTAACTTACGTCTTTTGGAGTTACCCCAGATCATCAATGACATGTTTTATTTCTACTGTTGTGATAGAAGTTCTGCTTTAAGATTTGACATTTCTTAGCCTTATCACAAACATAGGGTGTTAAAGACCATAGCTTAATTAAATACAATCTTAAAGGACAAGTGGCCACTACTAGCAACTAAAGTATGTCACCGGTCTCCACATTTATTTTTAAGTCGCTGAGTCATGTCTGACTCTTTGGGACCCCCATGAACTGCAGCATACCAAGCTTCCCTGTCCTTCTCTCTCTCCTAGAGTTTGCTCAAAAACTCATGTCCATTGAGTTGGTGATGCCATCCAACTATCTCATCCTCTGTCACCCACTTCTCTCCTGCCCTCAATCTTTCCCAGCATCGGGGTCTTCTACAATGATTCAGCTCTTCACATCAGGTAGTCAAATTTTTGGAGCTTCAGTTTCAGCATCAGTCCTTCTAATGAATATTCAGGGTTGATTTCCTTTAGGATTGATTCTCCACATTATCAAAGTATATTTTTTTGTATAAAATACATATTTATTGTACAAAACACAGAAATGCTGTAATGAGTAGTAAGGTTACACTAAACAGTCTACTAAAGCCCATTTAATCTATAATGTGATTTTAATTATAAGACCATGACTAGCCTATTTCTGGTGTTCAGGAGCAATTGGTCATGTGATACAAGGAGGAAAATTAAAATGCCATTCCCCATTCCCTCTCCACAAACTTTTGATTCAGGAAAAAGATAAGGACATTTTCTGTGATTTTTTTTCTGTCACTTTCCTATGTTTTTTCTCTATGCTCCATTCTACTTCTATTTTTTTCCACCATTTCTCTTTACCAATACTCTTCCAAATCATTTGCCTCCACCTAATCAAAACCACAGCTGTACTAATTATTTACAAACAATTCTCATATCTTTTAATTATTAAGTTTACTTATGTGATAAGGAAATGATATCTAGTTCCTCATACTGGCAACTTGAATTTTCATCTTGTAAAACCAAAGTCTTTGTAGAAAGGAAAAATAAACCCTCAGGTACCATAGAAAGGCATATATTCAGGCAGAGATTCCAAAATGGGACAAGACTTCTCTAGTATTTACACCTCAGAATTAGCTTCCATATGTGTTATTTCTGCTTTTCATACTTTTTTTTTTTCCCTTTCTCTATTTCAGAATCTACAAATTCTTAAAGAATTTTCGGTATTTTTAAACAGATCCAATGACTGCCATAGGAGGCAAGTTTCCCAGAGAAGGGAATGGATATAGTGGCTTTCACATCAGATTATTTGTAGTTTCTGATGTGCTTGTTCGAAACATAAGGTTTTAAATCTCTTTGGATAAAGAAAATAAGCATGCACACTCTTTAGGTTCTTGCTTTTGTTATCCCTCTTTAGGCTAAAAGCTTTATTAGGCCCTGACTTCTGTGATTATGGCTCCTAGAATTATTCTAATTCACTTAGCACCCTCTTGTTTAAACTTAATCTATTTTGCTTTATTATTTTTTCCTTTCTTTTAATTTTTTGTCTCTGAGTTGAACTGTGGTGTCGGAGAAGACTCCTGAGAGTCCCTTGGACTGCAAGGAAATCCAATCAGTCCATTCTAAAGGAGATCAGCCCTGGGTATTCTTTGGAAGGAATGATGCTAAAGCTAAAACTCCAGTACTTTGACCACCTCATGCGAAGAGTTGACTCACTGGAAAAGACTCTGATGCTGGGAAGGATTGGGGGCAAGAGGAGAAGGGGATGACAGAGGATGAGATGGCTGGATGGCATCACCAACTCGATAGACCTGAGTTTGGGTGAACTCCAGGAGTTGATGATGGACAAGGAGGCCTGATGTGCTGTGATTCATGGGGTCGAAAGAGTCAGACATGACTGAGCGACTGAATTGAGCTAAACTGAAGTAGCATCTTGTTACAATCCATATTTTTATCTTTCAGTCCATACTTTTTACCTTAACCAGGTGTCTATATTTGTCCTTTCTCTGGGTAGATTACTCTTTGGCTGAAAACATTGAATATTTCTTCCCCAGATAGAAATATGTGTCTTAATCTGAAGTAGATTTATTTTTCCTTTCAAGGTTTCCTTGCTCTCAGTTACAGCAACTTCTCTTTTGACCTCAAGCCTTGTGCTTGACCTTGTCTCTAGTACTAATCAGCAAACATTGTGTATTCCTTGACACCTAATGTTTATTTTTTATAACATGTGGCTTCTAGTTACTTGTTCCATTTTTTACTTGCCTATTGAGTATATTGCCTTTGATAACTGATAGCAGTTTTGTAGTTCAAATGCACTCTTCTACTTTGTTGATCTTTAGAAAATGTTGCTCAGCCTACTTGTTTTGTCAAAAATGGCTTTAAGACAGTACCTTAACCCATAAGATCTGAGACTTTCAACTCTCAGTCACATATCCATGTAGGGATAAATGGATGAATGCATGTATATATGTATCTGTGCATGTATGTGAATGGTTTTCCTGGTGGATCAGACGATAAACAATATTCAATGCAGGAGACCCAGATTAGATCCCTGAGTCAGGAAGATACCTTGGAAAAGGAATGGCAACCCATTCCGCTATTCTTGCCTGGGGAATTCCATGGATGGAGGAGCCTGTGGGTTACAGTCCACGGCATCTCAAAGAGTTGCACACCTATTTATCTCTAATCTATGTCTGCCTTTATTTCATCGACCTCATAAGGCATAGATCTTGGATAAATACTTTGGATTAACTGATAGGTGAAAGTTTTTATTCAATTAAAATATGTTTATTCAATCTTAACAATTTAAGAAACTTTCATGTTTTTCAGTTTTCCAGTATGTTGTAATATTTGACCAATCACTTTGGCAGTATATGAGAGTTCAAGTTGCTAAATATCTTCAATAGTAAGCATTGTCATCTTTTTAATTTTAACTATTCTCTTAATTTCAACCATAACCTTGCTATAGTTTTAACTTGCATTTGCCTGATAAGAAATTGTGTCAAACATGCATTTCAAGCACTTAGACATTTGCATAGATTTTTTTTTTTTTTTTTTTTGTAAAATGTCTGTACAGATATGTCCATTACTTATTGGGGGATGTATGTTCTTATAAACTGGGTTGTAGAAGTTCTTTATATATTCTGAATATAAATCCTTTGTCAGCTGTATGTATTATAAATATTTTCTCTCCGGCTGTGACTTGCCTTTTTTGTAGTGGTCTTTCCAGAGTAATTTTTACAATTCTGATAGTACCCACTTTATTGTTTTTCAAAAATTGCTCACACCATTATGTCCTATTTAAATGATCTTTGCCTACAGTGAACTCAAAGATGTATATGTTTTCTTCTAAAAATGCTATATGCTTATTTTTAGACTCATGATCCATAATTTTATACTTGATATGAGGGAAGGGTAGATGTTTATTTGTCCTTTTAAATATCAAATTGTTGCAGCAGTATTTATGAAAAGACTTTTATTTCCCTACTGATTGCCTTGTCATTTAAAAAAAAAAGGTGAATTATCCACGTATGTGCAGATCTATTTCTAAACTTTATCTCTATTCATCTGTATGTATAAACTTAGGCAAGTATAACAGTAGTGAATAAAAACAGATGTCTGATAAGTCTTGAATTCACATGGTATGAGTGCTATAGTTTTCTTTTCCTCCAGTTATTGCTTTGGCTATTCTTAGGTTGTTGGCTTATCACATATGTGTGTGTGTGTGGAATACCTGGCAAGAACACTGTAGAGGGTACCCGTTCCTTTCTCTTTTCCCTGATCCAGGGATCAAACCTGGGACTCCTCCATTGCAGTCAAATTGTTATTGTCTGAGATAGCTTCCATGGTAGCTATATCATACACACACACACACACACATAGCACATATACCACTTATAACACATATGTGTGTATATATACATACATTTATGAATCAACTTGTCAATTTCTAAGAAAATAATTTTCTAGCCTCCTCTTACAGAACAAAAATTGTATCATAAATATGTTTATTTTTGCTTGCAGTGTTATAGCCAGATTCTAGAAAATGTAATCATGTATAATAAATATTTGTATGATGTTTAAATTAATGAATAATGTTTGCTTGTGTAGTTTATTAAATAAAGGAACAAACTGATAGATTTTAGTACTAGAGCTTAGTATAAAGAATTTAGAGAATGTGAAAACCAATTTTTTTCATGCATAAACAATAATCTTTAATTATAAGTTTTATAAATTCTCCTTGATTCACAAGTTGTGGATATGCTTTTCATGGAAAAGTATGGATATACTTTTCCTAAAAACTAGCTTAGCATTTTCCCTGATATTTTTATTTTAATTCTACTATAGCAATTATCAAAGTATATTGAAATATTTTCCTTAGTTGCTTTATCTCTTATTTTCTCTAGGACTGTGAAGACAGGGACATTATCTTACTTTCATCTTTATATCCTGATAGCCAGGCACAGAGTTTGCCCCAAGCTCTTCTCACAAAGAATGTATGATTAAATGGCCAAGCAAATTTTTGGTGATTTTTCTTTTGAGTGTGACATCAGGTAGTGCTGATAAAACTACTCAAGATGATGAATATGGCATCCTTGGCAGTTATATTTCCTGTGACCATATAGATTAGACACAAATACTACTCCTGAGACTTGCAGCTTTGCATAGTTACTATATCATGACTGTCAACTTCCCAAAAGACATACTGACCTTTCTTAATCAGTGCATCATTTGGAATATGTGGCAATGGAGCTTCTTGACAACTTTTAAGCTTGAAAACCATAGTCTGCATGTAAAGATTCCCTTGTGTAGGCAGGCCATGATTTCCATCTTCATCCTTGTCATTAACAGTTCTTTGCTGATCCTGCACATATTCTTTAACATGCAAGAATGCAGTCAGTAGCAGTTTCTGAATTACTGTCCTAAGAATTTATGATGATCTTCATAGCCTGTTTGAGTTAAAAAAAAAAGTTTCCCAAGGGACCAGAGGTACAGTAAATTATGACACCCGCTTCCATTTTTAACACATGTCCCAGGGTAAATTTAACATAGTAATGAAATCCTTTAAAATAAACATTTCTTCCACTTAAGAAATACATACTTCTTTTAATTAAAAATATTCTGTCTTCTCCAGTGAGAAAAAAAAAAAAATCAAATGGCAGCCGGGAAAATAAGAAAAAAGGAAAAAGAAAAAGAAATGTGTATCAGGTAGGCAATTGTCTGTTCTTGTATTTAATTTGACAATCAGGTTCACTTTATATGCTGAAGTTGATGATATACGAAGGTGATGATAATCTATTAGTCAAGTTTGTTCCCACAATAGTTAAAAATCTGAAGTGTGCAAACAAATCACTCATTTTTCTTTTCCATCTTACTCAATTATTTAGCTTCAGTTTCAAAATGTCATATCTGACCACATGCTATTAAAATATTTCAGCAATTTTATAACTGGTTCAACAATTTATAAGCACTTTTTAGTCCATTTTATGTTTCCATGTATTCTTGATTGACAGAAGTTGTAATGGATAGTTACAAATGAGAAAATTATCACATTGCATTAGAATAAACTTCTAAGGAAATCATCTCTGGGAATTTTGTTTGTTTTATTGTTCCTGTTATACTGGCTGATGTATGTGCCGAAATATCCCAGATATAAGTGGAAATGATAAGATAATGGTACTGGCATAAAATATCGTTCTGAGAACAAAAGAGTCATATTAAGTACTGAAAGATAAGGAGGTATAAAAACAAGTATAGTAGCCTACCCGGTGTTTTGCTTTTATGCATGATTTCCTACCACCTATTCTCCATATAGCAAAGTTTTAAAATGTAAATCGAGTCATACTACTCCCTTAATTAAAATTCTCTAGCAGATTTTCATGGGCAGTTGCCAGAGTCCAGCTCCAGCAGCCAGGGATTCAAACTGAAGGGATGGGCAGTGTCAGCAAGAAACTGAGGCAGCCTCTCAGTTTTTTTGGACTGCCTGTTTATTTTAAGCTTATGATTCTGTTTTTATACTTTTACAAAAGCATTAGGTCAGAGGTTTGATATTTTTAGTTCCTATTGACCCAAAATTTTTTTTTCCAAAATCATTGTTGCCCCTCAAAAGGAGTTCCTTCCTCAGCGATTCTCTTATCTACTTTTTCTCATATGTCCTTGTGAATACACTGTAACTCATGCTAATGTCTGGGCTGCATAGCACATTCCTCAGTTTAATTCTTATTTTTCTAAGTCCTGTTTGCCCCTAGTATCCTAAACTCACTATTTCTTAGAAAGGGCTTCTAGCTAATAATATCTCTAAAATCCCTAATTCTTATCAGCTATAGTAGAATATTGTAACATTACAGCAATCCTTAAATCTTTAGCTTCTAACTATTTTAATTATTCCTAAGCCCTAAATTCAGCAAACTCCTTTTCCATAAACACTTTTCTCACAGGCTTCAGATAGGAATCCCTCCCATGGTCTCAAGCTGTGGCCTCTGTGCTCATCCTGGAACACTCTCTTTGTAAAATTCCTTGAACGAAATGTCAGTGATTAACTTTATGAATTATTCTTTGAGCACAGCTGCAGAAGGCTTTATGCCTTCTCATGCTCCTCTCAAAAACAATAAGCACCTTAATATTCTCTTCAGTCAACTCAGCCAAGGAAAGGAAAAAGCAAGTCAGAATCACAAAGCCTAACTCCTTCATTCTGGGTCCGTGCCTATGGAACAAAGGGAGGGGGTTTAGGGCCGTACCGTGACTCTATTTTGTCAGTAATGCCTAATGCAGCTCCCAAAAGGCAGTCATTCTTAGAACAAACTTTGAAGTCCTTTCCAAGTCTGAACAGCCCCACATGACCTAGAATCTTACTACATCTTCCTCTTTGTCACTCCATCTGTGCCCAGCTTGTCATCTGTTACAGCTACTCGACCTTTATTGCTATTCTTGCATGAGCCTAGTATGCCCCCTTCCCAGGGATGTATGCTGCAACCTCTGCCTAGAGCACTCTTATCCATGCATTCATTGGCTCTTCTGCATTTCACTCTGGCCCCAGAGAAGTTTCTCTTGCACCTGAACCAAAGTAACAACCATTATGTCTCTTTACTCTGCTTTCTCTTTTATATAACATTTATCACAATCTATTTTCTACTTACTTATTTCCTTTCTTTTTATTAGAGTATAAACTCAAGGAAGACAAATTTCTTTGCTTTATGGACTCTACCACCTTCTCGTTTTTAGTTTGTCACCTGTTTTGTTAAAGTTTATTTTCCAGTAAATTTCTAAAAGGAAACTCTAAGAAGTGTTATGTATGTAAGCAAATATTACCCACCCACCCTTGGAATTTTTGAAAAAAAAAAAAGTCACTTTGTTTCCTTTTATGTTAATGTGACTTTTTCCCTCTCCTTATTTATGGACACTCTTAAAATCATTTATCTATTTTTTTTTAATTGCGAGGCAATGTATCTTAATATGATCTTCTTTCCTTTCATTATACAGGAAATTTGATGGATCTTTTTTTTTTCTAGAGACTGGGATCCTTGGTTTGTGGGGTGAGCCATTTTCTACTCCTTTGTTGTCTATTTCATCTGTGCTTTCTCCCTGTCTCATTTTGAAAATCCTATTAAAATTTTAGATATTGAAGGTTACAAATAGATACTCCAAACTGATACTTGTGTCTCTTTCTTTCTAACCCATTGTTTTAACCTTTTCCTACAAGTGAAAAGATTTCCTTGAATTTATCTTCTCACCATTCTGGAGGACAAAGTCTAGGGGGGAAAAAAAACTGCTTTTTTAATTTCCAAGGACTTCCTTCTTCTCTAAATCTGTTATTTAAAACACATCAGTCTTTATGTTTACATGCAATATTTTGCTTATCTTCGAAATAAATTAGTTTTTATGAAGTCTTTTTAGTTTGTTTTCTAGGTACGTCTTTTATCTGTTTGTTTTGAACTCTTTTGTTTTTTTGGTGGAGGTTTCTTCTACATTGCTGGGGGAGCCCTAGCTCTCCCTCTCTATTCAAGAGTGAGTGGATTGCATTGACAAAGTAGGTCACCTCATGGTGTTTAAATGTCAATCTACATTTTCAGTGGAACATTTCCAACTGTTAGTATCTAAAGGAAAGAAGGTGGAGCAAGGATGCTGTATCAAGCAGAGTGCCCCAGACCATTAGTTAATTCAATCCCACATGGGAGCTCAGGAGACCCAGAGCTGGTCTAAGCAGGAGGCAAGTAAGTTGGTGTATGTAGACTCTGTCAGTCTTCACATACAGGCCACCAGCTGCTCTCTGGCATAGGCAGATATCTGGGTGGCCTAGAAACAGTTCTCTGACAGAAATGCTAGTATTCGCTGAAAGGGATAATGTGTCATCCAGAGCCAAAAAGGTAAGGATATCTCTTACCATCTGGTCAAGCTGTGGTTTTTCCAGTAGTCATGTATGGATGTGAGAGTTGGACTATAAAGAAAGCTGAGCACCGAAGAATTGATGCTTTTGAACTGTGGTGTTGGAGAGGATTCTTGAGAGTCCCTTCGACTGCAAGAAGATCTAAGCAGTCCATCCTAAAGGAGATCAGTCCTGAGTGTTCATCTGAAGGACTGATGTTGAAGCTGAAACTCCAATACTTTGGCCACCTGATGCGAAGAACTGACTCATTGGAAAAGACCCTGATGCTGGGAAAGATTAAAGGCAGGAGGAGAAGGGGACAACTGAAGATGAGATGGTTGGATGGCATCAGCGACTCACGGACATGAGTTTCAGTAAACTCCAGGTTTGGTGATAAACAGAGAGGCGTGGTGTGCTGCAGCCCATGGGGTCGCAAACAGTGAGAGACGACTGAGCAGCTGAACTGAACACATGTGCACCATATTAATTAGTAACTTGCTGTAATTTTTGTCATAAGTCAATCAAGTTGATCAACATAATGGGGAAATAAACAACTAAAAACTGTGAAGGGTAAAAGATGGCAGAATAGTTTGAATTAACAGAATTGGAAATGTATCAAATCATGTTTTTCAAAGATTAATGAAACTAGACATGGAACAATCTTAATGAAAATACATTTAATTACATTCTGTTTGATCTGATGGATCTAAAATGTAATACATGTTTTCCAGGAACATTTTCTTGATGGTGTTTTTTAAAAATGACCTGTAGTATTTAGGAAAGTGGTGAACATATAATACATATTCAGTAAATAGTTGTTATCTGGCAGTTAAATAAATGGCAGTGTCTAAAATTTAAAGGTCAAAAATGATTATGGTATAAAAATACCAAGAAGTTTAATGATTTTTATTTATATTACAAAATATATGAAACAGGAAATATCTAAACAGAAACTAGTGCAGTAAATGATTATTCAGTTATTTTCAAACTCATTTCCCTGAGTAATACAGTAGAAACGAACAAAACTATATTTTGTTGGTCTCTATCTGTTAGGGTTTTCTAGCACTTTAGGGAAGCTACTAATTGCTAAAAACAAAGAACACTTAAAACCACAGTATAGATAATGTTTGCTAATTCATACATCTTAAAAATACTACCGTAATATATTTCCTAAATACACATCCAAGGAAACTAAAGCTGTGTAGTACATAAAATTAAATTTGTGTGTGCTTAGTCACCCAGTCATGTCTGACTCTTTGAGACACCATGGACTGCAGCCCATCAGGCTCCTCTGCCCATGGTCGTTCTCCAGGCAAGAATACTATGGTGGGTTGCCATGCCCTCCACCAGAGGATCTTCCCAACAAAGGAATCAAACCAGGGTATCTTGCACTGCAGGCAGATTCTTTACCAGCTGAGCTACCAAGAAGCCCATATATATTGAATATATATATATATATATATATATATATAAGTTGTTTTTCATAAAGGTTATAATAGTGGGAGTCTTCTTAATCTAGCAGATCTTACCTGGGAACCAGAAATAACTCATTGGAGATGATGTCTCTGAGTAAAGCCTTAATGATTATATTTTGCTTTCTTTTAAACAGAATATTAGCACTTCTATGGCATTTAATACAAGCCAGCTGTTGTTCTAAACATGATGTTTTCCCTTAATGGCAACTCACTCCAGTATTCTTGCCTGGAGAATCCCATGGATGGAAGAGCCTGGTGGGCTACAGTCCATGGGGTCGCAAAGAGTTGGACACGACTGAGCAGAGTTCACTTCACTTCACTACTTTACAAATAAGAGAATTGTTAAATTGTTGGAGAGTTTCTGATATGAATATGATGGCACAAGAAAGATTTACTTTGCAAGGTCTCTTTGTCTAGGAATACTTTACAACATCATGGTCCAATCAAGTAGCTAACTAACCCAGGTTGTCCTTACCAGTTGTCAAGGTGAAAGTGAAGTCGTTCAGGTGTGTTCGACTATTTGTGACCCCATAGACTGTAGCCTGCCATTCTCCTCCATCCACAGGATTTTCCAGGCAAGAATACTGGAGTGGGTTGCCATTTCCTTCTCCAGGGGATATTCCTGACCCGGGTATCAAACCTGGGTCTTCTACATTGCAGGCAGACTTTCTACCGTCTGAGCTACCAGGAAATCCCCATTGTCAAAGCGCTGTGCATTTAGAACAAAAGGAGGAGTGAACACTGTTAAGGGAGGTTATTTGATGTATCACTTGTGGAAATAGTCTTTGGAATTTTAAGCTTTAGCAAAATCCTTAACCATATACAAGTGAAAACGATTCTGAAAAACAATTCTTCTTTATTCTTTTTCCCTAGGAATCCAAATATTTAGGGAATATTTTTATACTTCTATTCAGTTTTTTTCCTGGTTTTTATCATATTTCTTATGATTACAGCAATGATTACCTAAGAAAATTATCATCAGAGACAGTGATACTTAATTGCGGTGTACATTTTGTAGCCTGTAAAGGCATATCGAAGCATTTAGTGTGAATGATGAGCAGAGCATTAACACAGCGAAAGACTGAAAAAAATACATTAATATATTGTTGCTATTAAGCTGCTGCTGCTAAGTCACATCAGTCGTGTTTGACTCTGTGCAACCCCATAGATGGCAGCCCACCAGGCTCCCCGGCCCTGTGATTCTCCAGGCAAGAGCACTGGAGTTGGTTGCCATTTCCTTCTCCAATGCATGAAAGGGAAAAGTGAAAGTGAAGTTGCTCAGTCACATCCGACTCTTTGTGACCCCATGGACTGCAGCCCACCAGGCTCCTCCATCCATGGAGTTTCCAGGCAAGCAAGAGTACTGGAGTGGGTCGCCAGTGCCTTCTCTGGAACATATTGTTAACGTAGCTTAAAGGGAAAAAGTAAACTTGCAAAGAATTCATCCCTTGACATAAAAAATCTAAATGAATATGCTTCCTTCTTTTCTATGGTTAAACACTAGTTTATGAGATACCTAACCCTTTAAACAAGATTGAAATCCTTTAATCTTGCTGAGTATAGCCCAAAATGAGAGTTAAGAAAGGTATATCAGATATATTCATCATTGTACCGATGAAACTACAGTCCTTGCCCAGACAACTCATGTCCTCGATTGCATTTTAGACCTTCTTCTGATCTAGATAAGTAAATTTAAATAAATAAATAAATAAGCAGCAAGGAGCTTTGGAATTACCAAATAATAGTTGAAAGAGCTGAGAAAGTAAAGTCTGTTTTTTTGTGATACTGAAAGTATAACTTAAAGCATTGCTTATTTACAGATTGATTTAGAATTTTTATACTGTGTGTTGTTGTAAAACTTGTTTATTACACATACTGATAATAATAATAATAATAATAATAATAATAATAATAATAATTAAGATTGAGAAATAGAGCTATAGCTTGAATGTTTCCAAAAATGTATTGACTAGAAAATATATGACTGGATAACAGAATTAACTCTAAACATAATAACTGGTCTGAAAAGTGTTTCCTAACTTTTGTGAATTTCATCATTCAGAATTTTTACTGCTTTGGTTTTATCTTTGACAAATGGATATCAAGACATACACAGTTTTCTGCTTGATTGAGAAAGTAAAATTATACGTTTTTGTATGTGAGTAGAGGAAAATGCATTATTAAATGGTAGTTACCTAAAAGCAGCTTCATAAATACTGTTGAGAGATTATTTCATCCTGCTCACACTAAATAATAGGGCTGGCTGAATTCTTCCTATGATTCTAAATAACTTTTTTTTTTTTTTTGCAGTCATCCTATAAAGAGAACCCACCTTCAGTTTGAATTTTCAAATCACTTTAAAGATACATTTGTCATTTTGCTGTATTTCTCATTTATTATTCATTTGTTCTTTAGAAGACAGAAAAATGGAGGAGGGGGAGGGCAAAGGGACATTTGGAGAAAAGAGAACAGAAGTAAGCTAGTAGAAAGCTAGTAGATTTAAATCCAACCATATCAATACCACATTAGATTTAAATGCTAAATACTCCAATAGACATTGTCACATTGGAAAAAATCTGTAGCTGATTATGTATTAAACACAACATCCCTAATTAAATGTAAAGGTATAAAGTAAAAAGATGGAAAATATATATCAAGAAAATAGTAATTGAAAGAAAACTAAAGCTAAAAAGGGAAAATTGAAGTAGTTATAGTAATATCACATGACCTAGATTTGAGAACAAAAGATTCTACTATGGATAAGACCATCATAAATTCATCAAAAGAACATGAACCCTAAAGATTTATGAATCTGATAACAGAGATTAAAAATACAGCAAACAAAAATTGATAGAACAGCAAAAGAAGTAGACAAATTCACCATTATGGTTGGAGACTTCAACACAGCCCTTTGATAACTGAGAGAAAACAATGACACAAAATTGGTGAGACTATAGTAGACTTGAACAGTCTATCAACAAATTTGATATAATTGATATACAAAAATGCAGAATTCATGTTATTTATAAGGTCACAAAGAACTTTCAACAAAATACACCATGTTCTGAGAAAGCTACTCCCCATACATTTAAAAGTACTCAAGCTATATCAAGTATGTTCTCTGATTGCAATAGAATTTAATTCAAAATTAATAACAGAAGATGTTTTGAAATATGAAAATGAAATGAGATATTTCAAAGCAAACCAAAGCCAAATAAGTAAGAAAAATTACCAAAACAATTTAAATTGAATACACAACATATCAAAATTAATGAGAGGCAGCTAAAATAGGGCTTTGAGGGAAATTTGTAGCATTAAATGCCTATAAGCTAATGACCTAATCTTATGTTTAGCAGAGCAAGCAACAACAATAACAAAAACAGGAATCAAGCCCAATTTTTAGAGGAAAGAAAATTTTCCTAGAAGAAAGGAAATAGTAAAGATAAAAGCACAAGTAATGATATAGAAAACAAAAACAATTTGAAAAACAAATTAGTGAAACAAAAACTAGTTATTTGTGGAGACCAGCAAATTTAACTCACTTCTAGCTAAAATGATAAGACAAAAACAAACTAACAAAAAATATATATATATCATTATTGAGAGAGTGAATATCCCTTAAAATCAGATAAAATATAAGAAAGGAATTTGAATAACTTTTTGGTAGTTTAGAACTATATCCATTATTCCTTATTAATTCTCTTTTAAAAAGTTGAGTCTTATTGTCCTGTCTTTCAGCTATAAGCAGGATTTTATAATTTGTTTCTAACAAATAGCATAAGTGAGAATGATGCTGTGCAGATGAGGAGGCTGGGTCATGAAAGGCACTGTGACTTCTTCCTCTCTCACTCTCTCTTAGATTCCTTGCTCTGGGAGAAATTTTCATGTTGTGAGAAAGCTTAAGTACTTAAGCAGCTTATGGAGGGGCCAGGTGGTAAAGAATAAGGTCATTTGCCAAGAGTCATCAAGGAACTGAGGTCTTCTTCCAACAGACATGTGAATGATCCATCTTGAAACTGGATACTCTGAGTCATCAAGCCTTCAGCTGACTGCAGCCAAATGAGAGACCTTGAGCCTGAAATATCCAGATAAGCTGCTTCTGAGTTCCTGAACCAGAGGAACTAGATATAATAAATGTTTGCTATTTTAAATATTATACATTGAGGTAATTACTTACATAGCAATAGATAAGTGAAAAAAATACTCTATGCTAATTAATTTGAAACTTAGATTAAATTTAAAACTTTCACGGAAGATGAAAAATACTGACACTCAGGGAGAAATAAATAACCTGAATAACTTTAAATTTACTAAAGGAATTGAATTTATAGTTTAAAACTTTCCCCAAAACAAAATGTCAAGCACAGATGTTTTCACTGATGGCTTCTACCAAACATAAAGGAAAAAAACAACAACAGCAATTCTAGAAGAGAAACACATCCCTGCATTTTCAGTGAAGTTATCATTACCTTATACCAAAACCAGAGGAAGACTTTGAAAGAGAAAAATGTCTGTTTATCTTTCTATATCTGATGCAATTTTAGTACGTTAAATCCAAGAATGTATATAAAGGATACAAGTGTATGGTAATGTGGGTTTATTCTGGGAATACAAGATTACTTCCATATTTGAAAATCAAACAGATTAATTTGTCATTTCAACAGAATAAAGATGAAAAACTATACGAGCATTCCAACAGATGCAGAAAAAGTATCTGACAAAATTCAATATCCATTAACGATATAAATTTCAGTGGACAAGAAAGAGAAAATAACTTTGCCAAGTGTGTAAGGGCATCTACCATATACCTACAGCTAACATAAAGCTGAAAGATTCAGTGTTTTCTTTCTATCATCAAGAAAATGGCAAGATGTTCAGTCTCACTGCCGCTCTTCACCACTCTCTTATAACTGATCTGAAGCAATATAACAAGTAGAAGAAAGCAATAATATACAGATTGAGAAGGAAGAACTAAAACTATTTCTCTCTGCATCAACATGATTATCTATAGAATAATTCAAAGAATCTACAGAAAATGGCAAATAATAAGTGATTTTAGCAAGATTAGAAAATACAAACAATGTATAAGAAATATATGTTTATATAATAGCAATGAACAATTTAAATTTTTTTAAATTAATATTGATATAATAGCAAAAATATAAGACACAAAATATGTACAAGATCTGTAGGCTCAAAACTATAAAACTCTGATAAAATCAAATATGACCAAAATAAGTGCAGAGATATAATATTTTGTAGGTTGGAAAACTCACCCTTTATTGTCAAGACATACCTTCTTATCAAAGTGATAGATTCAACAAAATTCCATTCAAGGCCTAGCAGGACTTTCTTAGAAGTCAAATTAATATGAAAATATATATGGAAGGATAAAGAACTAGAAGCCAAAATGAATCCTTAAACAGAAGAATAAAGTTGGACAACTCTCTCTCACAACTTGATTTCAAAGCTTATTATAAAGTTATAGCCACCAAGAGAGTATAGTATTGGTAAAAGGTAGAAAATGGATAAATGCAACAAAATAGAGTTTAGAAATGGAACCACTTATACATGATCAATTGATTTTCACAAATTTGCAAAGACAATTGAAAAGAGAAGGATTTTTTTTTTTTTAAACTACTGGTGCTGGTACAATTGGGTACACATATACAAAACAAAACAAAAGAACCTTAATCCAGTTCCTGAACTTACATCACATGCAGAAACTAATGCAAAATATATTATATAAACATATAAGATACAAATGCAAAACATGTCTATAAGAAAACATAGGTGAAAATTTTGTGATATTGAAAAAAATACAATTTCCTGCATATAACAGTAAATACACATTCTAAAATTAATAGAAAAAGTCCATAAGTTGTACCTCCTCAAGATTAAGAACTTATGTTTGAAAGACACTGTTCCACTAAAACACAAACAGTGATTGGAAATTAAAGTTACAGATTAGGGGAAAATATTTGCAAATCACCTAACAAAGAACTTAATGTATCCTGGATGTATAAAGGACTCTAAAACTCAACAAGTACATAACAATGATTTCCTTTCATCTAACTTCTGATCACGTTTTCATTACTTTTCTGCCATCACCCATAACTTCTTGAGGTCCTTTAGACCTTTT
Organism: Nanger dama; assembly: GCA_917880005.1. Taxonomy (NCBI): domain Eukaryota; kingdom Metazoa; phylum Chordata; class Mammalia; order Artiodactyla; family Bovidae; genus Nanger; species Nanger dama. The sequence continues at coordinate 10,912,618 of CAKJTW010000017.1, forward strand.
TCTAAGAATTTCCTTAAGGCATTTTCAGTTTCCACTCTTTTTCCAGTTTCGATACCAGCGTCACAGCGTCACAGTGTTGTTATGTCAACTCCCTACTTCTAGGTACACACATTTATATAGTTTGTCTATTGTTGCATAAAAATCCAACCCAAAACTTAGTGGCTTAAAACAACAGAAATCATGTTTCAGTTAAATTACTAACAAATTGGTGCTGCTAACAATTAAAGCTAGACTGGGGACCTGTGGTTCTAATTCTTCATGTGGACCTCTATATCTGCTGCTTGAGTTTCCTCACACCATGCAGACCGGTACCATAAATGACCATTTCAGAAGAACAAGGAGGAATTGCATAACATTTTGACCATCTCACCTCCAAAATCACATTGTATCCTTTTCATCATAAGCTCTTGGTGGAAGCAAATGTTAAAGAAAGCCTATGTTGAAAGGTATGAGACATAGCTTTCTTTTGATGGAAAGGTGACATGTTACTAGGAGAGCGTTTGGAAGGAAGAATATTTTTGTAACTGTTGATATTATGAAAAATACAGCCTGCCTCAGTCAGTGTACCCCATATTAGCTGTGACATCTATATTAATTAAAAAGCATTCTGAGTCCTAGTTTCTCATCATTAAATATGGGTGATAATCATTTTATATTTGCTGCAAAGTTTTTGTGAGATAACATTTAAGGCATATAATTCAATGTTTAACACATGCTGAACATTCAGTACTTGGTAGCTGCCAACATTATCCACCTTTGATATTATCACCATTGCACATGCTGCTTTTCAGTTTTCTTCACTAGCTGTCCTTCCTATGCTAAGATTTTCTGAGATGTTCCATTGTACTTTTAAAATTTTAAATCTCTAACTGGGCAGCCTCATCCACTTATATCCATTCAGTTACCACTTAACTGCAGATGACTTCCAAATACATATGTTGTGTTCAGTTCCTTCTTTTATATTTCAAAACCAGGCATTTACCTGCATTTTCAGGCTTTACATTTGTATTTCCCCAGATAACTCTCAGGTTTAACATAATTTAAAAATGAACTCATAATTGCTTCTTGCTTCTACATACCCTTGTAGGTCTGGTTTTGCTTTCTTAGTTAAAGGCACCAGTACCTGCCATAAAGTTGCCTTAGCAGAAACTTATTATTCAAATTAATAACATTATCTCAGTTACTTCCTTTATTTTGCCACCAAGACCAATCAACTTTCCCTTCTAATAAATATTCTATTGATCTCTTGCTATTTCCACTTCCTCTGCTTTTCTTCTAGCACTAATTTTATTTGCTTAGAACAGAGTGATAGATACTTAACTGGTATCCATTTCCAGTTGAGCTCTGTTCCAGTCTTCCTAGATATACTAATTTGGGTGATAAAATTTGCAACCCTCAAATGTCTCTTTGGCATGAGAACTAATTTAGGCTGGTTATTTTTAAGAAACAGACAGTTCAGGGTGTTTGTTTGTTTTTTTTTTTTTTTTTTTACCTCCACTTTAGCTGTGCGAAGAATTTAGGAACAAGACCTGCTCCTGAAATACAGGTATCAAACCAGAGGTACCTGAAAAGAATATGGGTTTAGGCGTGGTGGGGAAACTTGCAGGGCTTAGAGATAAGTGTTTACTCTGTGTCCCACTGCGTATGTAAAGCCAAATTACCAATTTACCAAATATCACCAGATTACCAAATATTTGCTTTTCCAACTCCATGTGAATTGCTTTGAGGTTCCAAACCACTACCCCCAACATCCTCTTGTCTTTAGCTGAAGATGGTATTTAAGATAATGATTTCAGCCATTTTGGTGAGTTTTCCTGGGTTTCTCCCATGTTTACATGTTATTAAATTTGTGTTTATTTTTCTTATTAATCTATCTCATGTTAATTTAAGTGTATAGGAAAATTTCTGCCTCCCTGACACCAATCAAGGGATGTGTTCTAACACAAACTTAATTATAATAAACATTTATTTTTAAAAAGCTTCCAGTGCTTCCCACAGATTTCAGAACTGCTAGTTTGGGCTTCCCTCCTGGTTCAGTCGGTAAAGAATCCACCTGCAGTGCAGGAGACATAAGAGACCGGAGTTTGATCTTTGGGTATGGAAGATCCCCTGGAAAGGAAATGGCAATTCACTCCAGTATGGAAAATTCCATGGACAGAGGAGCATGACAGGCAACAGTCCGTGGGATCGCAAGAGTCGGACATGACTGGGAGACTAAACCACTACCACAGTTTAGCTTTATACTGCCCATCTCACATGCTTTGTCTCATGCCTTACCCCTCAGCATTTGATCCAGCCATAAACAAAAACTTGCAGATTCTTTATTTGCAAGATACCATTTAATAACAGCATGACTCTTAACATAATGTGGTATACACTCTACAAACTCAACACCCAATATGTGCCCAAACAACTCCAATTTATCTTTAAAGGCTGAAATTTTATTTACTCAGAAAAATATCTCTTGATCCTAAACTTTTATCCCCAAAGGAAGGAAGGAAGTGAAATACCTCAGTCATGTCCAACTCTTTACAACCCTATAAACGTAGCCTACTAGGCTTCTCCATCCATGGCATTTTCCAGGCAAGAATACTAGAGTGGGTTGCCATTTCCAAGGTTCCTAATATAAGTGCTCCCACCCCATAATCTAATTATCCTCCACATATAAATCTGTCATTACTTGAATTATAATAAACTCATAATTTAAACTATTTATTTTTTGACTCCAAATACTAGATGTTCAGTTGTTGTGGATTCAAAATATGTTTAAGAAGTTCTTAGAATCTTAATGTCAAAGATGACTCTAGCATTTCAAAATTACCTAATAACTGTTTATGTGATTAAAATGATAATCAAATTGTTAAACAAAACTTTAAAAGTTAAGCATTAATATGGCATGTGTGCTATCACCTTTCCTCTTTTTTTCCAGTTGAAATGCCTATACACACACAAGTTAAACCCAATAATTTACAGAAAATAAAACGAATAAATGGTGTGAAAATGTAACAACACATTTTACTGATTAGGCACTTTTCCAAGTTTGTATCGAGAGATAGCTAAGCTACATCTTCAAAGCTTTGTCAAGAATTGAGAAATATCATTCATCCAATGTTTGCCAGTGTCTGATATTTTCCTTAGTTCCTTGATCTTGCCTTTTAAAAATGAGATTTCCTGTTAAAATTATATATATATTTAAACAGAAACTCAGAAAGCTCCAGTTCATTAATTCTCCTAGATTTGATGCCTCCTTGGAGATTTAAAAACACTCTAATGGAAAGATAGTCATGACTAAAAGCAGTATACTGTAAGTTTGAATGAGAAATAAAAATTTTGTTTCACACCAGTGGAAAGAAGACCTTTAGGCAAGATGGCTCTGAAAGAGTGTGAGAAGTGAATAGAAGAGATAACAATATAGCCTTCTAAAACATGATTTTTGCTACAACTATTGAGGCTGTTAATAGCTATAGTTTTGGGATATGAACATAATCACTGGAACTAACAGTTCCTAATCCTAAAACAAGGAGGCGTTGATACACAAAGACAAAATGAACTAGCTATGACAGAGTGTGGCAATTCACACATCTTATACTCTTCCTTTTGAAATTCACAATAGTATGAATATCCTTGTTGTTCAACTAGTTTCCCCCAGTTAAATCTATAAGTGACGTCAAACTCCTGGATATCTCATTATTGCCTTGGAACACTTAAGAGTTGTAAGATTCAATACAGAGACATCATAGTATTTTAGTTTTCACATCTATTGACACCATGGTATTCTGTATTTATTTTTCTTTGGTTAATTTTAAAAGAAATTATGTTTCATTATGTTTTATTACTGGAAAGCAAGTTCAAGGAAAATGTTTATAGGCTACTAACTTACAATGAAATGAAATTTTATGCAGCAGACACTAGGGCAAAGGGGGTTGAAACGGGGGAAGAAGAAATGTCAAATCAAGGACCAGATACAATTCATTTGTGACTGATTGTTCAGTCTTGCATGATCATCGTCTAAAAGGCCACAGACATGACTTTCCCTTTAGACAGATATTAAAATTTGGAGAAGGATTTATTCAGAGTTGAGCACAGTAGTCATGACGGGATGTAGAAAGTGAAAGAGGTCCCCAAGACAAGAGACACATGATGCTGAGATAATTTAATGTGGTACTTAAAAGATATCTGATGCAAAGTATCAGAGTTTTATCCAATTCATTTTAATGGAACTGCTTTGCTATAGTCAGTATTCTACTCCTTCTTTCTAATTACTGCTTTCATGTTCATTACCACTTACATACTCTATGACTGCAAAATTATAAAGTGTAACATAGCTTATGTGATTACTGTAGCCCTCTCTATGGATGATGTAGTGTGTCCCCTAACAAATTAGAAGATTACTTCTATTTTTAGGAATAGCTGAAATTGATTAGAACTTCTGTACCACAGTTCAGTCACTTCTTTCAAGGACTGGCTTTTCTTGTTTATAAAACTTTGAAAGAAGTAAGGATATTGCCTCTTTTTTCCTTTGTCTCTCATTTAACCAGTTAAAGAAGAGTGAACACCACAGAGGGGTGTCCTGTTGTTTTAGGTTTTAGGGTGTCTTGAGCTTTTAAGAGTTATCCAATCTACAGGGTGAAAAAAATACTCATTTATCCTTAATATAAAAAGAGGCACAGGGTAGCATTATTTCAGCCTTGAGAGGATTACACGAAAGCCTAAATGTTGCCAGTGAATAGGAAAGAAGACACTTAGCTGGATTTGTGGCTATTCTTTCAAAACTTGAGATTAAGTGGACACGGCACAGGATTTGACCTATTTATCACGTGCTCAGTGCAAACTGAAAAGTAGGAAGTCATTAAAAGTATTTTTAAAAATGTGCAGTATATGAAAAAGATAGATGTTGGGCTTCTGGAGTTTTGTCTCTGGAAATATGTGGGCATAATATTTCTTTGAAAATACTGTCTCTATTTTATCTTTTCTGGTGGTATATCCTCTACCTTTACATGTTAACTACTCTCTAGCAATCTCTGTCATAGTCTACAAATTATTTTGTCAGTCTTTTTCTTGAGCTCAGCTGAATTTTAAGATCAATGAACTTGCTTGCCAATTTGACAGGGCTATCAGTTGTTCTAACAATTAATTAAGCCTTATAAATTATTTTAACCCACGACTAGCAGTCTCTACACTGCTTAATTGCCACTCAATCACACAGTTAAATTTGCCTGAAAGTAACACTGTGTTTCACAAGGGAGACGGTTTCAACCAGTCAGTCCAGTTGCTAATTTTCTGAAAATTTCCTTAGGCATAGCTTTGAAAACATATTAAAGCTTCAACATAAGAATCTTACTTTTCTGAAAGTATTGGAAAATACTTTTTTCCTCCTTCAAAGCCTAATTTGAGGTCAAACAGAAAGTGTTTATGTAGAAGCATTTTTATATCTTTGTAATAAGTAGCACTGATTTAGAGGAGATAAACCAACTGTGGAACAGGATGCAGAATGAAAGGGTGAAAAAGACAAACATATGCAAACATACGTATCCACATTTTCCCTTATCTGGTTCACTGACTTTGTCTTATGAAATGATAGCTAAGAAAGAGAAAGTGGTAATGTGAACAACTTTGCAGCTGATCTTCACACTTAAATATCATTCACCATGACAAGCCAACTTGGAAACTATCTATCCACCTGCAAAAAACATATTTAGAGCTGCTCAGTGCTAGCTAGCATTCTTCACTAGGATGGCTCTAGCAGACACATCACCTTTGTGATTGCATGGCAAAATAGCAGTATTAGAGTGGTTTTTTTTCCCCGAATCACTATTTCTGCCTGGATTTTTAGTCCAAACTGCATAATGCATGCAATACATGAACTTCTTTTGAGATACCTATTTAAAGATGACATGTTTCTTTTTCTAAGCACATAACTGTACATGTTAATCAGTTTCCAGCAGCAGAGCTTCCTCCTCATTCTTTGCTCATTGAAAGAGGGGTTGTCATGAGAGAGAGAGGAATTATGTTATAGAGAAAAATCATCTTCCTTATAAAATTGGAAACTAACTTACTAGAGGCTAAGAACTAATGAAGGGAATCTACTAGTAAGTGCCTAATAGATTTCTGTCACTATACTAGCTGCTTTATATATATATATATATATATATATATATATATATATATATAATCTAACCTTCACAACTTCAGGGTATAGCCACTATTTTTTTTTTAATGAGAAAGTTGAGGCTCAGAAAAGTTATGCAATTTAACATACTTCTACAATTGTTAAGTGAGGTAATCTCTTCACCATCTTTGCCCCTTCTAAATCACTTCTAATCACATCATATCATATCTCTATCTAAAATATTTCTATTGTTACCTGTTGCTAAATCACAACATCTAAAGCAAGGTTCATTTTTTTTAATACCCATTTCCCAGTGTCATCCATCAACTTTGTGCACTCTGCACTGTGTTGCATCAGTAGTTAATTATCTGTGGGTCCCAGAAATACGAGAGAAAAAAAACACAAAACTCCAATTCCTGTTTACTCCTAGCTTTGGCACATCTTCATGCCTTTCTTGAGAGATCAAGCTCAGCTCCCTTCAAACCCAGCAGACTTGTATTGCTCACAATTCCTTATATCCTTCAGAATTCAAGCCAGGCTTTATTTCTTTTGGGACTCTTTCTAGGACTTGACCTTGCTCAGATTCCTCCTGATTGTTTCCTTAGCCCTTTGTGCTTGTATCTTACCTTGTGGTTGTCTATTGATGTCTGCCATACAGACATCATTTCCTTTGGAAGAAAACTGTTTTAGCCCTAAAACACACATTACTTGATACTTCATAGACACTGTCTAAAATTTGATAAAACAAATGAATTGGATCAGACTGAAGGTGGTGTAAAAATTAAAGACAGCTCAAAAATTCTGGATTTAGAAGAAAAATAGTTTTCTATATAGGAGAAATGAGCATCAGGTAAGAATATCCTTGAAAATAAATGAGTGATGGGAAAATCCTGCAAAATTTGATTTTATAAGAAACTTCCATAAAGGAAAGATTTCTCAGTTAATCCAGATTAGGTTTCCATTATGCAACATTTACTAGTTTTTAAGTGATAAGAATGGTAATTTTTCTCATTTATTTTTAATTAATTATTCTGATCTCAGAATACATATATAGACCAAATTATTCCTAGAATGGCAATCTGCTAATAAGCATTGCTGAAATTTTATATATTTGGTGGTGAAATGGGGGTCAGGGAAAAGAAAAGTAGATGGAGAAACAAGAGAAGAATGATGTATATTTCACCAAATGTATCTTGATAAGTTAGTTCACAATGACATAAACAAAATATCTTAGTAAATCCTCTTTTATGCTATGGAATTTATTGCTTAAAGTCAATTAAAAGATCAACCATATTCCAATGAATTTTTTTAAAATGAAGAGACCTCTCTTTTATGTTTTTGTTTTTAATAACCTCCTTTATCTTAGAAGAAACTTTTTTTTTTAATCTGTGGATTACTGGACTTTGTGTTTGCCCAGTGCATTTGAGAATTGCAGCAGAAATAGTCACCCTTGAATATTTTCTTTATTTGGAATGTATTTTAGCTGATTTAGAAGTATATAAGGAATCATAATGGTTTATGTGTGTACTCTTCTCCCCTAGAAAATTAGTTCAACTGACATTTCATTCTTGATTCCCCTTGTGAGAATTACTGGGAAAAAAAGAAGTTTTTAAACCATATCTTCTTGTACTGACATTAAAGATGAAGTTTTCCATCTAAAATCCAATTGTTGTTTTCAAATTTTCTCATTATAATGTACTTAAAAGATATTTATACTTATGCAAGCCAATAATGGCATAACGTTACAGGGCTGCTGTGATTGCTGGGATTCATTCATGTGAAGGTTGATAAGCTTATAAGAAGCTAAAGAACCCTGAAAAAGATAAATGTTTTTTTGATGAGAATGAGCCATAGTTAGTGTTTCTGAGGGAAAACTAATTTTATATTCTCAAGTTGTATTCTACCCAACCACTTAGAACATCAGTTCTTAGGCAAAGGATTGATTGCATTCCTTAGCTGGATTGAAAAACCATTTCCACTATTCCCTCTGTGGATCCTGGAGAATTCAATCTTAAAGGAAAATTTAACCCATATAATTTACTATTTTTATCATTAATATTTTGACTCACTTTTAACCCCATCTCTGTTCTAAGTAAAACAGAATATGTCTACAGCAGTAATCCATCAAAATATGGATATAGGGAGAAAATACATCTTTTAAAACTCCATTAAAAAACAGTATTTTAGTTATGTTTAATATCTTTTCATCTGCCTCTTGATCATCTGTAGATGTTCTTTGGAGAAATATCTGCTTGGATCTTCTATCCATTTCCTGGTTGTGCTGTTGTTTGGTTTTGGGTATTGAAGTACATGAGCTGTTTGTATACTCTGAGGATTAATCCCTTGTCAATTTCTTCCTTTGCAGTTGTTTTCTCCCACTCTATGATGATCTTTGCATTTTGTTTATGGGTAACAGTGGAAACAGTGGCTGACTTTATTTTTCTGAGCTTCAAGATCACTGCAGATGGTGATTGCAGCCATGAAATTAAAAGACTTACTCCTTAGAAGGAAAGTTATGACCAACCTAGACAGCATATTAAAAGCAGAGACATTACTTTGCCAACAAAGGTCCATCTAGTCAAGGTTATGGTTTTTCCTGTGGTCATGTATGGATGTGAGTTGGACTGTGAAGAAAGCTGAGTGCCAAACAATTGATGCTTTTGAACTCTGGTGTTGAAGAAGACTCTTGAGAGTCCCTTGGACTGCAAGGAGATCCAACCAGTCCATCCTAAAGATAAGTCCTGGGTGTTCATTGGAAGGACTGATGTTGAAGCTGGAACTCCAACACTTTGGCCACCTGATACGGAGAGCTGACTCATCTGAAAAGACCCTGATGCTGGGAAAGATTGAGGGCAGGAGGAGAAGGGGACAACAGAAAATGAAATGGCTAGATAGCCTCATCGACTCAATGGACATGGGTTTGGATGGACTCAGGGAGTTGGTGATGGACAGGAGGCCTGGCGTGCTGTAGTTCAGTTCAGTTCAGTTCAGTCACTCAGTCATGTTTGACTCTTTGTGATCCCATGAATCGCAGCATGCCAGGCCTCCCTGTCCATCACCAACTCCCAGAGTTCACTCAGATTCACGTCCATCCAGTCAGTGATGCCATCCAGCTGGCATGGAAGAAAATAATTTCATTTGCAACAAAAAGAATAGACTTAGAGACTGTCTTACCGAATGAAGCAAATCAGACAAAGAACAGCAGATGTCATACATCACTTATATGCAAAATCTAACAGAAAAACTAACAAAATCTAACAACAAAAAAAGGAATTATACAAATGAACTTATTTACAAAACAGAAAGACAGTCACAGATGTAAAACGAACTTATGGTTACCAGTGAGAAAAGAAGGTGAGAGGGATAAATCAGGAAATTGGGATTGACATATAAACAGGACTATATATAAAATAGACAACTAATAAGGACCTGCTGTGTAGTACAGGGAACTCAATTCAGTATATTATAATGACCTATATGGGAAAAGAATCTGATAAAGAGTAAGTATGTATGTGCATAACAGATTCACTTTGCTCTACATCAGAAATTAACATAACATTATAAACCAACTGTACCCCAAATTTGTTTAAAAAACATTATTTTAATAAATAGGTGGTATTTTAAAAAGCTTGGATTTCATTTATATAATAACAACGTTGAAATTTAGCTTCCAATATTTAAAATAAGATACATTAAGTATACTTAAAATATTTTTATATAATAGTATTATTAAGACCAGTATTAAGTGGTTTAATGTTTATTGTGGTATTGATTTATTTTTAAGAAACAGAATATCAGAAGTCATATTATAAATACAACAAGGATTGGAAGAGTTTTGAGATGCATTCCCTGACACTCACTATCTCTTTCTGTCTCCCTACCCTCATCTCTCTTTCACACATACATACACTCATACACACATGCATACATATTTCTCATTAGGCAGAACTATTTATTATTCATCCAACATTTAGCAGTATAATGTAGATTGTATTTAAAGGTATGCCCTTTCTTCTCTCTTTCTACAGCCTCTTTTTGGAAACCTATTCCAGTGTTTAATAGCCATTGCCCTTCAGGGAGATCTTCCTTATGGTTAATTTAAATCACTCATGCTGTAATCTAGAGCCATTTACAGTTTCGTCCTCAGTGCTCCTCAGAAGGAGAACTGATGAAAAGATGATCACTAAATTATCCCTCATGCACCTTCTGTTGCTTGTTTCCCTTTGTGACTTACTAGTATGAAGTTCTCACCGTCTGAACTCAGTTCAGTTCAGTTCAGTCGCTCAGTTGTGTCTGACTCTTTGCGGCCCCATGGACTGCACCACACCAGGCTTCCCTGTCCATCACCAACTCCTGGAGTTTACACAGACTCATGTCCATCTAGTCGGTGATGCCATCCAATCATCTCATCCTCTGTCGTCCCCTTTTCCTTCTGCTCCTCCTGGTCTGAACTCAGGCATTTACTAAAAGAAATTAGAAATTAAAAGGGAAATAATAATAAAACACTAAGATTAAGATTCTAGATAGGGGTCTAGAATAAAAGAGGTATAATTTTAAGTAACAAGGCATTGTCATTCAGAAGCTAAAAATAAAAACTCAGTCTCTATAGACTTGTAATGATTTTTCTTTATTTTGGAGACCCCTTGCACCAAAATTACACTTTTGTATTCATTATAGAAACCTCACATTGTTCAGCATGTTTCTTGTTCCTATGGATTCTGCTTTTTTTTTTTTTTTAATGATGTGCCTCTTTTAATAAGCATAACATTAGTTTACACCCAATATTTTAATCTGTTATATTAATTTACCAAAAATAAATAGTTTTTAGCATACACATGGGTAGGTGATATACTGGATATTGCTTAATGAAAGTGATTAGATTATGTATAAATTACTTTCTCTACCTATAAGTCAACAGGACTTTTTAAGCTACTTCTTTTTATAGATTATCTTTTAAGGATTTAGTTTGCCAGGATAAGTAAGTTTTATTTATTATGCAAACTCTCTGGGAAGTACTATGCTTATAAATATGAAAATAAATTCATTTTCAAAACTTCAGGGTTCACAGTAATATAATTTAATAACACACTCTCATTAAATACAAAGCATGAAAAGAAATCTAGTGCTACCTCTATCTTCTGACTCTATCCCTGCAACTAAAATTATACAATAAACCCACTACATATGAACTTTTCAAAGATGTGAATGTGCCTTCACATGTCCAATCACATAAGTTAGTTCACATGTCTGAAGTACCTTGTTACATGCATGCATCCTCTACAAGTAGCTGTCTTTTTATGTACTTTACTGCACAGTACTGTATGGAGTACACAAATACAGTATCTTTATATCAAGCCCAGGATGTCAGGAAGCAAGTATAAAAGCAGCAGTGATGTAGACTTGTACTGTTAGGAAAAGATTTATGATGAGGAAAGGGCAAGGAGATTTTCTTTATTTGAGGAGGCACTGTTAGTTTTTGACCCACAGGACCTGAATGTAGAACAGCACATGAAGGTTGCAGCAGCTATTCAAAATACAATCCAAAGTCATCTATGACATGAAAAAAAGACTACCAAGACATCACTGGATTGTTTTATCAGGAGGGTAGATATAATGGAATTTAGCAAGGAACCAGAACCTGTGCCATCAATGTCAGGCATGGGTGAAATTGAAGCTTATCTTCCATCTCCATGGGCTTCCCTTGTGGCTCAGCTGATAAAGAATCCACCTGCAATGTGAGAGACCTGGGTTCTGTTCCTGGGCTGGGAAGATCCCGTGGAGAAGAGAAAAGGCTACCCACCGCAGTAGTCTGGCCTAGAGAATTGCAGGGACTGTATAGTCCATGGAATTGCAAATAGTTGGACACGACAGAGCGAATTTCACTTCACTTCACTTCCATTTCCATTCTTCAGTTCTAGCATCCTCCATCTCCTCTCCCTCCTCTAGTTGGTAATTCTTCTTGCCATTTCACTTAATGGCAACCCATTTATACCAGTTGTTGTACTGTACTGTTATACTTTTCAAGGTATTGTATTATACAATTAAAAATATTTTCTTTTTGTATTTGTTTTTATGTATTATTTGTGTAAAAAGTATTATAAACCTATTATAGTACAGTACTATATAGCCATTGTGTTAGCTAGTTGGGTACCTAGGTTAACATCATTGGACTTACAAACAAATTGTAATTATGAATGTGCTCTAGGAACAGAACTTGTTTGTATATAGGAGACTTACTGTAAAAGCAAACTGCATTCATGCCACAGTTTGAGTTCTACTGAGAAGCAGACTCAGAGGTAAATTTCAGTATTCAAGATGTTCACTACAGAGAGACAGCCCTTTGAATCACCATGATGGAAAAGAAAAGAAGGAAACGGGACCAGACCAACTGCCTCAGCCTGCCCCATGGGAAACTTTGAGCTAACATAGCTGTCAGAGACCTTCTGTGCTGGACTGATTGGGATTTTGTACTTTCTGTTGATCAGGCATCTAACATAGATTGTCCTTGGAAGAGCACGACTTGATGTATGGTGAATTTCTATTACTGAAACAATTCCTGGAGGAGATGACAGCTGAAAGTGCCCCTTAACAGCTCTCCTGGAAGCTAGGGTGCCAAGTGCTTCCTTGAAGGAGAAACCAGGGGTAATGCATATCAAATACCTAGGATCTAACCTGTGTCTCTTATGTCTCCTGCATTAGTAGGCATATTCCTTATCACTAAGCCAGCTGGGAAACCCATATCCAAATATACCACCATTTATATAGATATGCAACAAATATTGTTCTTAATTCTTTACATTTATTAACTCATACAAAACCATAATCATGCAAGAAAGTCACTGGCATGATATTCCTTTGGAATTTAAGTTACTTGCCCAAGATCACACAGTGGTAAATCTTGTGGATTCAAGCAGTCTGACTCTAGAATCTACCGCTTAACATTATGCGATACTACCTCTTGGTGTCACTAACTCAGAGGTTGCCAAGGTCCTCCCTCATTGCCATAATTCAAGTTTCCAAGTTTTTCATTTGCTATTTGTTATTTACCTTTATGAATTGACTGACATGTTTTAATTTGTTTTACTTCTTACAACTCTTTACTAGGTTAATTCACATGTCCTTATGCTGATTTTCACACCTGCTTTCCTGAGACTTTTCTAATGACTCCTCTTCATCTCTATATTCCTTGTAGTGTTCATTTCTCAGTTTACTTCCCTTCTCACACTACATGTTTTACTTCAAGTATACTTCAAGCATATTCCATCTATACCACCATCAATTCTTATTGTATTATAAAATACTCGAGTATCAGATTAGGAATAAATATGGTGGTAGAAGAGATGATGGAGTTGGAATTGTTCCTGCAAGGGCTGATGAAAAAGAAAAATGCAAACAGCAGTTTCAAACACTGGAAAGGGTTAGGAGTTAATATCCAAAGAGCACCTGTTGAAAGGAACGAGGATAAAATATGATCTAGGAATTATAGAAACAATAGTGTAGTAGGATACTGATACAGTAAATCCTTCACCATAAAATCTCCTAATTGAGGTACCATTCTAGCTGTTAAGAGTCAGAAAAGAGAAACAGAATTTAAACATAGAAGAAATGGATTAATAGGAACTGTTTGAGTTGCAAGATTTAAAAAAAAAAAAAAGATTAGAACAACTTTCCACAATTTTTAGTATTGGCTGTTCTTCCAATGTGAACAATACTGGAATTCATTTATATTTGAAATAAGGGTTGGGAGATTCCTTCAGAAACGTAAATTCTATACTGTTGATTTGTGAAAGGAAAATGACTATATTCTTACACTTCATTGTGTGTGTGTGTGTGTTGTGTGTGTGTTATTCGCTCAGTCTTGCCCGACCCTTTGTGACCGCATGGACTGCAATCCACCAGGTTCCTCTGTCCGTGAGATTTTCCAGGCAAGGATACTGGAGTGGGTTGCCATTTCCTTCAGTAGTGATAGTTTAATATATCCCGCATTATATATAAAGATATATTAAAACACATGCATGTAATCCTCTAACCAGTGGTTTTCGAAATTAAAAGTTCACATGCTGTGAAAATTTAAATTTTCCTGATCATAAACAAAATATCATGAACTTTTAGAATTCATTCTTTTAATACTATAGATATGCTTGGTATATGTAAACATTAATGTATTTCTAATTTAAAGTGTACTTAACTATATCAGTTAAACATACTCTAAATTAATTTTTCCTTAAATTTTATAGTGCCTTGTTTATTACATCAACCATACATATATGGAAAGAAGTTTTAGTGTGTACATTAGTTTTTCATCATTTATAGGTAGACAAATTTGTTTTTCTGAAATATGGATGATCCTCTTAAATCAAAAATTCAGAGTGACAATTTTCAGATTGTTGAAATATTAATGTGAACAAACATTCTGATATTATATAAAGCATTTGGTAATATATTCCTTCTCCTTCTTTGACACTGTATCTCTGACAAATATGCTCATTAAAATTAGGAATCATGTTTAGAAAATATCACTAAGACATAGAAAAAAAAACTCTGTATGATAGTGGAAATTCTAAACTACCAGTTATGCTATCTAAAGGAAAGTGCCTGAACTACCCATGTCACCAGGGAAATATAATGGTCTCATTCCTTAAAAATTCATGAACTTGTTCATGCAGTTAAGACATGATGAATGGAGAAGGGATGTTTTGGCAAGAATGGAAGGGGAATGCATTCTGGGCAGCAGAGCGCAGATATCCACTGTAGTGAATTTGTATGTATTAGGTATATGACTTAGAACTATGTGGCATTACATAATAATAAAATAATGATCCAATACTATAGTTAATGCTGTTACACAGGAAAATAACATTACATTTTGTACTTACTAAAGTTTGCTTCATTGTTATCTCAGTAAACAAGCCATGTACTCATTTCTTCAGTCTATAACCTGTCAGGAAAAACACTGACAAAAAGCACTATTTTTAGGCTAAAAGATAATTTAACTCTTGAATCTATGCCAGGTACTCCTGATTCACCTGGAAAACTCACAGGTGTTTCAAAAGAGAGAAGCATTTCTCAGCCCATGATTTATCCCTGTTTCTCTCATTACTTTAGGATTCTATGGTAGAATTGCCTGTGTTGTCAAAATTTCAATTCTGTACAAGTAGTGAGTTGTCAGTTTCAATGTGGAAATATATTGTTATTGCTATCATATATATAGTCCGAAACAAGTTAATATATTCAATCTTACATTTATTTTTTCAGCAAAGCAACTTTCATAATACAAAGATGAACGAGACAAAGCAAATGACATGGATAGAAATATGAGCTTTAGATAGCAGGCAATGTATCTGAGAAATTGTGTCAGATATGCTGAGAGTCAGAGGAGATGGTACTGGAACCAAATTTTGAAGAATCTCTCATGTCATGCTAAGAAGTTTAGAACATAACTGTTAAGGTGAAAGTTTAATGGAGAATTTTAAGTTGTGAAGTAACATGACAAAATCTATATTTAGATACTTCCATAGGAAATAATTAGAGAGAGGAAGCTGGAAAAAATAATTGAAAACTCATTATATGCCCATTATATTTCCTAACATATATAAAAGTAGCTAGGCTTGAGAAAGAATAGTGCACATTGAAACATCAAATAGAAAAGCATTACTGAAACAGAAAAATTGTGGAGAAAGCAGTGGGAGATTTTACTAGAAAAGTCAACAGGGACCAGGTCTGAAAATGTTGCTGTCCTACTGAGGTGTTTTATTTTTGCTTTGTCATCAGGATCATTACCTTTATTTTTTTAATTACAAAAGCCTTTATCAAATATATATATTTTAATAATGTTTTCTATTATAAATATATAGTAGTGTGGATCACAATAAACTGTGGAAAATTCTGAAAGAGATGGGAATACCAGACCACCTGACCTGCCTCTTGGGAAATCTGTATGCAGGTCAGGAAGCAACAGTTAGAACTGGACATGGAAAAACAGACTGGTTCCAGATTAGGAAAGGAGTACGTCAAGGCTGTATATTGTCACCCTGCTTATTTAACTTCTATGCAGAGTACATCATGAGAAATGCTGGACTGGAAGAAACACAAGCTGGAATCAAGATTGCCAGGAGAAATATCAATAACCTTAGATATGCAAATAACACCACCCTTATAGCAGAAAGTGGGGAGGAACTAAAAAGCCTCTAGATGAAAGTGAAAGAGGAGAGTGAAAAAGTTGGCTTAAAGTTCAACATTCAGAAAACAAAGATCATGGCATCCGGTCCCATCACTTCATGGGAAATAGATGGGGAAACAGTGGAAACAGTGTCACACTTGATTTTTGGGGGCTCCAAAATCACTGCAGATGGTGACTGTAGCCATGAAAGTAAAAGACACTTTCTCCTGGGAAGAAAAGTAGTAGAAAAGAAAAGACCAACCTAGATAGTATATTCAAAAGCAGAGACATTACTTTGCCGACTAAGGTCCGTCTAGTCAAGGCTATGGTTTTTCCTGTGGTCATCTATGGATGTGAGAGTTGGACTGTGAAGAAGACTGAGCACCAAAGAATTGATGTTTTTGAACTGTGGTGTTGGAGAAGACTCTTAAGAGTCCCTTGGACTGCAAGGAGATCCAACCAGTCCATTCTGAAGGAGATAAGCCCTGGGATTTCTTTGGAAGGAATGATGCTAAATCTGAAACTCCAGTACTTTGGCCACCTCATGTGAAGAGTTGACTCATTGGAAAAGACTGTGATGCTGGGAGGGATTGGGGGCAGGAGAAGAAGGGGACGACCGAGGATGAGATGGCTCAATGGCATCACTGACTCGATGGACGTGAGTCTGAGTGAACTCCGGGAGATGGTGATGAACAGGGGGCCTGGCGTGCTGCGATTCATGGGGTCGCAAAGAATCAGATATGACTGAGCATCTGAACTGAACTGAAAATATATACATACATATATAAAAATTATCAATCTGCTTCTTTGGGTTGAAAATAACTATATGTTAATAGCTAAGAGTTAATACTTTTAAATAAATATTCTATTCTAAAGTGGAATGACTGTAGTGATGGGTATATTAATACAGAGTTATAACAAAGTGAATTGAGCAGTCTTAGGAGTTGTTAAAATCCATAGGTAAACAGCTATATGATATAGATGTTCTGGGTAGGATTCTGTCAAGTGATTGGATTTCAATAACTTTTATGTCTTCTTCTAAACACACAGCCTTAATCTTATATCATGCTATGAATTATTGTCATCACTGACATATTGATTTGACAATATCTGAAGCTAACTTTCTGAGTCCGAAAGCCTGAAATTGCATTGAGGAATACTATTGTGGGTTAGAGGAAAAAGGAAAAGGAGTATAACATAGAAATATAGATAATTTACTAGAGAAGTATAATATGAATTGGTCTTGACTAATTAATAAGAGGAGTCAAGAAACTGCCAGAAGCCATGTTCCTTTACAAACAGAAGGTGAATGTCATCTTCAAAAGCAAGTGCAAATTGGAAATAAAACAGAAAAACTTATCTAAATCATATCTAGGATATATGCTCATAGAGCTAGTCTTTACAGTCTATTTCCTTAACCATTCAGTTATTTGTCCTTGAGGAAAGGTTACACTGGCTTTTCTTTAGAAAAACAAGTTACTTAGCTGAAAAAAGTTCTTGCTATAGTTAAATCCCAAAACAAACTTTTCACCTGCCATCACTTTTAAGATCTTATATAAGCACTTTAGTTCTCCGTGTTCCTTACAACAGCTTTATGGTGAATGACAAACTCATTTCCACATGGCTATTTCTTAAAATAGCCTTTAGCTAAAGCGGAGACTGTAACATTAGAAAACACCTCAGAGAAGGTGATACTGTGTGGAACTAACTACTTCCTTCTAAGTACACAATATTCTGCTAGTCTACCTTGATCTAAGGAAAGAATTTAGAGTTGAATTGCTGAAGTCTTTGAATATCTTCTTTAAAGATCACAGTCTCAGATACTCTTTAGTATATAACATGACAGTCCATTCAAGATTATATTGTGAATTTTCCAAGTGTTATGTTCTGTGTTGTTGAATGATGACTTATTCATACTTTTTTATAAAATAGAAATTGGAAATGAGGCTAAAGTTCCACTCTATGATGCACTTTTTTGATAAATATATTTACCTTTTTCTGACAGAAATGAACAAGAGGTTACTTTCATGAAGTCGTTTTGTATATAACAGAAATGGGAATAATCTGTTCACTTTAGAAAGAGTAAAGTGATAGTTTTAAAGAAAGATTATAATGAATGTATCTTGCCAGACATTTTAATTTGTCATGATTACATTTAACTCATTTCTCCTAGAGACAGTTGCCAATAGTTACCCATCTTAACCTAGACTGATTTAATCTAGTTGCACTCACCCTTACTTTTACATCTGCAATCGTCTAAAATGTTTTATGCTCTTGCTGGCTTCAGCTCCCTTATTTCCTGATAGCTCACCTGCTCTTTGCCATGCTAAGATATGGGAATCAAACCATTCACTTAATTACACTACTTTATTTACCTCAAAGTAAGTTCAAGTCTGGAAAGGTGTTGACTTCTGGTAGGGCCTGATTGCAACTGGAAATATTATTGAAAGTAAGATTATAACATTCATTTTCCTTCTAGTTTTAATCATTCTAGTGTCTGTATATCCACTAGACATCAAATGAAGTTTAATAAATATTCATTAAAAAACACTGGGCTTCTCTGGCAGCTCAGATGGTAAAGAATCTGCCTGTAACACAGGAGATGAGGGTTTGATCACTGGGTTGGGAAAATCCCCTGGAGAATGTAATGGCAACCCACTCCAGCATTCTTGCCTGAAGAATTCCATGAACAGCGGAGCCTGGTGGGCTACAGTACATGAGGTCACAGAGTTGTACAGGGCTGAGTATTATAACCTTAGCTTTCTAGGGCTTAAAACAACAACAAAAAAGTAAATAAAATATAAAATTTATGCATGTATCACTGAGGGCACATTTGTCAGTGATTAAATATAAAGGCTCCCTATTTCCTGTGCGTACCTTGGTTTATTTGGGTATTTGCCTATTTTCTCTTACCTGACTCTTTTCTGCCAATCTTAGCTTTTAAAGACAGATCTGAAAATTTCCAAAATAAAAAACAAAAGCAAACTGAGAAATTTATTTTTATCCAAAGTATTTAGAAGGAAAATGCATTTGTAGTTTGGTAAAACTATTGTAATGAGAAATTGACCAAAATAAGTTGTTTTGTTTTGGTGGTGGTTTATTTCCTTACTTTCCCATTACAGTGTAATCAAAGTAAGTCATAAGTAGTTGTTTTTATTTAATTTTTTACTAGAACTTGAGAAAGTATAATAATAACCTTATTCTATGACCATCTCTAGCCGATACCTTTTATGAGCTCTCCATGCATTCTCTGCATTCTCATTGTGTAGGGAGGGGTTTTCTGAATAAAGAACTTATTCTACCTCACAGTTGTCTTCTTCAGTTTATCACAGAGAGATTGCTTTTATTCAGTAGGTAATATTTGAATGAGGCTAGTCTTTGCCCCTCGTTTTTTTTTCCACTGAGCTCTCTCCATGATGATTGCAGTATGTGAGCTAGTTCTGTTTTTCTATCAACCTTTTATCATTTAGTGCCTGTGAAAACAATTCCCACTCTACAAACACTCAGGGTCTGAGTCAGATATGTTTTAGATTAAAGTATTTCTAAATATCAGGCAACAAGGCATATGGGGCATAAAGTTATCAAGTACTGCTGTCGTCTCCCTAGCCAACAATGTAAGGAACAAACTAACATTTACAGAAATGGGCATGAGAATAGATGCTCAATACCTGTTTCTAAGTGTATTAAATTTCTGTTGTTCCTCTCTAGATTTTTTCCTTCTCATTCTAAACATACAGTTTGGTAACATGGGCCCCATGGGAATTGTTCTGAACATAAGATTGTGTTGAGGAGTACTGGTGTACTGAATTAGAAACAAAATTAGTACCTTTCATACTTCTTGACCTTTGCAATTGCAAAGTACTTTTAGTTATGATATCACATTTGATTCTGTGACAACTCAACTTAGAAAGTGCTTTAAGCAACACATGTTCGATTCTTGGACATATCATAGGAAGAGATAAGGGTGAGGTAGGGGCAGCAACCCCTACCTAGGGCTCCTCTAGGCTGCCGCCCCTGACCTCAGACGCGAGGTAGCTCCTCTTGGCTGTTCCTGCGCCGTCGCAGCCTGGCACTCTTGGCCGCTGCCCCTGACCTCGGACGTGGGGTAACTCCTCTTGGCCGCTGCCCTTCAGGCATGGGGTCCTCCCGGCTTCTGACCTTGGACATGGGGTAGCTCCTCTCGGCAATGCTTGGTGCGCCAGTTGCAGCCTCCTGCGCTTAGTGCGCCGGTTGCTGCCTCCTTTTCTTGGAATGCAAGGAGATCCAACTAGTCCATTCTGAAGATCAGCCCTGGGATTTCTTTGGAGGGAATGATGCTAAAGCTGAAACTCCAGTACTTTGGCCACCTCATGTGAAGAGTTGACTCATTGGAAAAGACTCTGATGCTGGGAGGACTGGGGGCAGGAGGAGAAGGAGACGACAGAGGGTGAGATGGCTGGATGGCATCACGGACTCGATGCACGTGAATCTGTGTGAACTCCGGGAGTTGGTGATGGATAGGGAGGCCTGGCATGCTGCGATTCATAGGGTCGCAAAGAGTCAGACACGACTGAGTGACTGAACTGAACTGAATGACCCACATTTACCACCTTTCATTCATTGTTCCTAGATCCATTAACTAGGCTTAAATATCAACAGGCCACAGGAGAGCAAATACCACAGTGAGATGAGTACACACTACAATGTGAACTGGCATGAAGTACTATACTCAACAAAAGATTTCCAATATTTTTATAATAATTATTTATTTAATATCTGTAGAAGCCTAAAGACTATGTTAAGAATGGCTTGGAAAGCTATTTTGCCAGGGAAAATGGAAAATCCTGGTGGATCGGGTCAAATTACTGATATGGAGGAATGGCCCAGAGATTCTGAATTTTGTACTTATGAAGCAGCTAAACTGGAAGTGTCTCTATTGTTCTGTTGTGTGACTGAAAACCATGCCCAATGGGGGTCTACATTAAAAGAAGTTGGAATGCTAGAAGTTTCTTTGAACACTGCAAAGTAAAATGGCTCAAAAGTAAAAAGAAATGGATATTTTTATGGCAACCTTACCCCCACACATCCACAAATTTCTATGGATTGGCTTCCTTTTTAGGACTCTAGCACCAAGGTCATTGCCCTAATATTAAAATTAAATTTTTCTCTTTTTATTTCCCATAGGACTATAAACTTGTCACAAGACTACAGTTATTTGGCTATTTTGTTTCAAATGCTTACTAACTCAAATTATTTTTTTAATCATAGTGAAGAACGCTAGCTTTCTTTTGTTGTGAGCCATATTATTTTATATTTTATTAAATATATATATTTGAAGACCAACAAGTAGTATTATATCATAGATTTTCTTAACTACATTAATGATATAAGTTAGCTATTATTTTCCAAGTTACTTTTATCATTCATTTTTAATTTTAAAATTTATACATATGTTTTATTAATTTTAATTTTTCTATATTTTACATTATACAAATTTGCTTCATTTACATTTTCCCATTAAATTGTTTCAGGGTTTTCCTATAATCAAAATTTTGTTTCATTTTATCTTGTTTTCTGGTGTATGTGAACAAAAGTTTCTTTATGGTTTTTCTCTTCCACCTACAATAAAAATTGGGAATTTTAGTATATATAATATGTTGATTTTATTAATTTCCATCAGGAGTATGAGCTTTTACCAAAACAAAAGTAGTATAACATTTTTTGTTTCCTTTTAACAATTTTTTTTTAACATTTAACAACTGGTAACTAAAGTAATTGAATGTATTTTTCTGTGCTGCTGTCCATGTTTCTTCTTTTATGATGTGTCTTCATATATGTTGTCATTTCTATTACCTTTCCCTGACAAGTTATAAATGTTATATATTCTTTATGCTAATACTATCTAAATTTTCTGTGTTGCAAATATCTTCTAATCTCACTTTGGTTCTTAACATAATATATGATATCTTGTGTCCTGTAAAATGTTAATTTCATTTAATCAAATGTATCACAGCGTTCTTTGTTTTCTCAAAGGTCAAAACAGCTACCTCCTACATTATTGTTTCCTTTAATTTCTACCTTTTAGCTATTTAGAAGTTAGACTTCAGGAAAGTCTGAAGTACAGATTTAATGACAATTTCAATAAGAAAAATCAGTTAACACCATTGCTTAGCTAGTTCATCATTATCCATTGATTGGTAGTGTTCTTATAAAAATGTCTTAAACAAGCTTTGTTATATTTCTGGGCTTTTAACTGATCAATATATTTATTATCTGTAGGTCAAACCACACTATACTTTTTTACTTCATTTTGATACTATTATGTTTAATCTCATTATGTCTTACTATTCTTTTGTCTCCCCTTAACTTTTATTAGGTTTTAAATTTCCGTATGAATTTTATCATATTTGCTTAGTTATGCAAAGCTCATTTTGTGATATTGATTGTAATTGCCTTGAATATATAGAATGGAGGAAAATTAACATCTTTATGAAATTGTTTCTTCTCTTTCATGATATGCTATAATATGCCATTTATTTGGGTCTATTTTTTAAATTACTATAATGTTTTGTGATATTTTTATAAAGATCCTCTTCATATTTGTCAGATTCACTCCACATATGTTTATATGCTATCATAAATGTATATTTTGATTTTTTCTAATCATTCACTTAATATATAAACTGTTTAAATTTTTATATGCTGACAACAGTCCTGATGAACTATCTCCAAGCAACTATATTGTTTGCAAATAAGAGTAACTGCATATATTTCTATAGATTATTTGCCTACTCCTATTTTTGACTAATGTAGTAGATAGAACTTCTACTAAAATATTAAATAAACAAGAGCTATAATAATTACCTTTAGTGGAAATAATTCTAAAATCATAATATAGACCATGTTTTCTGTGGGCTTTTGGCATCTATCTTTAGAGGATTAAATAAGTTATTTTGTATTTTTAATTTGCTAAGGTTTCTAAAACTTGTGAATAGGTGCTATATTTTATTGGATGATTTTTCTACATTTAATAAAATAATGATATGAACTTGAAATATATTCATAGTTTTTTTTTTTTTTTAATTTTGAAACCTTTCTGTAGTTGTAATAATGCATACTTGACTATTGAGTAGTACCATTCTTAATACATGAACAAATGTAACTTGGGATCTTTTCTTTAGAATTTTTTTATCTGTGATGGCAAGCAAAATGAGCATATGAATCCCCCCTTTGGAACCAAAATGGTTTTATTTGATTTTTGGTTTATTTTTTAAATAAATTTATTTGTTTTAATTGGAGGTTACTTACTTTACAATATTGTATTGGTTTTGCCATACATCAAATGTATCTGCAACAGGTATACACATATTTCCCACCCTGAACACCCGTCCCTCCTCCCTCCCCATACCATCCCTCTGGGTCATCCCAGTGCACCAGCCCCAAGCATCCAGTATCAAAGCATATGATTTTTTTTTTAATTTATTTTTAATTGAAGGATAATAGCTTTACAGAATTTTGCTGTTTTCTGTCAAACTTCAACATGAATCAGCCATAGGTGTATATATATATATATATATATATATATATATGTCCCCTCCCTTTTGAACCTCCTTCCCATCTCCTGAGTCCCTGTTTCAGTTTCCTGAGCCATAGAGCAAATTCCTGTTGGCTGTCTATTTTACAAATGGTAATGTAAGTTTCCGGGAGCAGGCAATGTCACCCCACTCCAGCTCTCTTGCCTAGAGAATCCCATGGACAGAGGAGCCTGGTGGGTTGCAGTCCATGGGGTTGCTAAGAGTCGTAAACAACTGAGCGACTTCACTTTCACTTTCCACTTTCATGCATCGGAGAAGGAAATGGCAACCCACTCCAGTGTTCTTGTCTGGAGAACCCCAGTGATGGAGGAGCCTAGTGGACTGCCATCTATGGGGTTGCACAGAGTTGGACACGACTGAAGTGACTTAGCAGCAGCAGCAATGTAAGTTTCCATGTTACTCTTTCCATATTTCTCATCCTCTCCTCCCCTCTCCCCATGTCCATAATTCTATTCTCTATGTCTCTATGTCTGCTGCCCTGTAGATAAATTCTTCAGTACCATTTTTAAGGATTCCATATATGTGTGTTACAATATGGTATTTATCTTTCTTTTTCTGACTTACTTCACTCTATATAATAGGCTTTAGGTTCATCAACCTCATTAGAACTGACTCAAGTGCATTTATTTTTATGACTGAGTAACTGTGGTGTTGGAGAAGACTTTTGAGAGTTCTTTACACTGCGAGGAGATCCAAACAGTCCATCCTAAAGGAGATCAGTCCTGAGTGTTTATTGGAAGGACTGATGTTGAAGCTGAAATTCCAATACTTAGGCCACCTGATGTGAAGAGCTGACTTGTTGGAAAAGACCTTGATGCTGAGAAAGATTGAAAGCAGGAGGAGAAGGGGACGACAGAGGATGAGATGGTTGGATGGCATCAGCGACTCAATGGACATGAGTTTGGGTAAATTCTGGGAGTTGGTGATGGACAGGGAGGCTTGGGATACTGCAGTCCATGGGATCACAAAGAGTCAGACACAGCTTAGTGACTGAACTGAACGGAATGGAACTGAACTGAATATTCCATTGTGTATAGGTACCACAACTTCATTATCCATTCATCTGTCAATGGATGTATAGGTTGCATCCGTGTTATATCTATTGTAAATAGTGCTGCTGTAAATAATGGGATACATGTATCTTTTTGAATTTTGGTTTCTTCAGGGTATATTCCTAGGAGTGGGATTGCTGGGTCATATGGTGGTTTATTCCTAATTTTTTAAGGAATCTTCATACTGTCTTCCATAGTGGCTGTATCAACTTATATTCCCACCAACAGTGCAAAAATGTTCCCTTTTCTTCACACTCTCTCTAGCATTTATTTTTTGTAAACATTTTGATGATGGTCATTCTGACTGGTGTGAGGTGATATCCCATTGTAGCTTTGATTTGCATTTCTCTAATAATGAGTAATGTTGAGCATATTTTCATGTGTTTGTTAGCCATCTATATGTCTTCTTTGGAGAAATGTCTGTTTAGGTCTTTTCCCCACTCTTTGATTGGGTTGTTTGTTTTTTTGACATTGAGCTGAATGAGCTGCTTGTATCTTTTGGAAATCAATACTTTGTCAGTTGTTTCATTTTGCTAGTCTTTTCTCCCATTTCAAGAGTTGTATTTTCACCTTGCTTATAGTTTCCTTTTCTGTGAAAAAGCTTTTAAGCTTAACCAGGTCACACTTGTTTATATTTCTTTATTTCCATTACTCTAGGAGGTGGGTCATAGAGGATCTTGCTTTGATTTATGTCATTCATTGTTCTGCCTATGTTTTTCTCTAAGAGTTTTATAGTTTCTAGTCTTACATTTAGGTCTTTAATTCATTTTGAATTTATCTTTGTGTATGGTGTTAGGAAGTATTCTAATTTCATTCTTTTACATGTAGCTGTCCAGTTTTCCCAGCATCATTTATTGAAGAGGCTTTCTTTGCCCCATTGTATATTTTTGCCTTCTTTGTCAAAAATAAAGTACCCATAGGTGCTTGGAGAAGGCAATGGCAGCCAGCTCCAGTACTCTTGCCTGGAAAATCCATGAATGGAGGAGCTTGACAGGCTGTGGTCCATGGGGTCCCTAAGAGTCGAACATGACTGAGCGACTTCACTTTCACTTTTTACTTTCATGCATTGGAGAAGGAAATGGCAACCCACTCCAGTGTTCTTGCCTGGAGAATCCTAGGGGAGCCTGGTGGGCTTCTGTCTATGGAGTCGCACAGAGTCAGACACGATTAAAGCAACTTAGCAGCAGCAGAATAGGTACATGGGTTTATTTCTGGGCTTTCTATCTTGTTCCATTGGTCTATATTTCTGTTTTTGTGCCAGTACCATACTGTCTTGATGACTGTAGCTTTGTAGTGTAATCTGAAGTCAGGAAGATTGATTCCTCCATCTCCATCCTTCTTTCTCAAGAATGTTTTGGCTATTCTGTGTTTTTGTTTTTTGTTTTGTTTTGTATGTGTGTGTGTGTTTTGTATTTCCATATGAATTGTGAAATTTTTTGTTCTCGTTCTCTGAAAAATGCCTTTGGTAATTTAATAGGGACCACATCAAATCTGTAGATTGTGTTTGGTAGTATAATAATTTTCACAATATAGATTCTTCCTACCCAGGAACATAGATTATCTCTCCATCTGTTTATGTATCTTTGATTTCTTTCTTCAGTGTCTTATAATTTTCTGTGCACAATTCTTTTACCTCCTTGGGTAAGTTTACTCTACATATTTTATTATTTTTTTGCAATGGTGAATGGGATTGATTCCTTAATTTCTCTTTCTGATTTTTTATTGTTAATATATAGAAATGCAAGTGATTTCTGTGTATTGATTTTTCTAAGTTCACTGACTAGTTCTAGCAATTTTTGATACTATATTTAGAAATTTCTATGTACAGTATCATGTCATCTGGAAACCGTGAGAGTTTTACTTCCTTTTTCTGATCTGGATGTATTTCTTTTTCTTCTCTGATTGATTGGTATGCCTAGGACTTCCAGAACTGTGTTGAATAATAGTGGTGAAAGTGGAACCCTTGTCTTGTTCTTGATCTTAGAGGGAATGCTTTCAGTTTTTCAATGTTGAGAATAAGATCTGCTGTAGGCTTATCATATGTGGTTTTTACTGTGTTAAGGTAAGTTCCTTCTATGCCCATCTTTTGAAGAGTTTTAGTCATAAGGGGGCTGAATTTTGTCAAAGGCATTTTCTACATCTATTGAGATTATCATAGGGTTTTCATCTTTCAATTTGTTATATGGTGTATCACATTGATAGATTTGCATATATTGAAGAATCCTTGTATCCTTGGATTAAACCCAACTTGATCATGGTGTATGAGCTTTTGATATGTTGCTGAATTCTGTTTGCTAAAATTTTGTTGAGGATTTTTGCATCTATGTTCATCAGTGTTACTGGCCTGTAATTTTCTTCTTTTGGGCTGTCTTTGTCTGACTTTGGTATCAGGGTGATGGTGGCCTTGTAGAATGGGTTTGGAAGCATTCCTTCCCCTCCAATTTTTTGAAAGAGTTTTAGAAGGATAGGCATTAGATCTTCTCTAAATGTTTGATAGAATTCTACTATGAAGCCATCTGGTCTAGACTTTTGTTTTTGGGAGATTTTTTATCACAGATTCAATTTCAGTGCTTGTAATTGGCTTGTTCATAATTTCTATTTATTCCTTGTTCAGTCTTGGAAAATTGAACTTTTCTGAAAATCTGTCCATTTCTTCTAGGTTATCCAGTTTATTTCCATATAGTTGTCCATAAGAGTCCCTTAGATTCCTTTGTATTTCTGCATTGTCTGTTGTAATGTCTCCTTTTTCATTTCTATTTTTATTGATTTGATTCTTCTCTCTTTGCCCTTGATGAGTCTGGCTAAAGACTCTTCAATTTTGTCTTTTCAAAGAGCCAGCTTTTACTTTTGTTAATCATTACTACTGCTTCTTTCATTTTTTTTCCATTTATTTATGCTCAGATCTTTATGATCTCTTTCCTTCTACTAATTTTTTTTCCAGTTGTTTTAGGTGTAAAGTTAGGCTGTCTATTTGATCTTTTTCTTATTTCTTGAGGTAGGGTTGTATTACTATGAACTTCCCTCTTAGAAACGCTTTTGCTGCATCCCATAGGTTTTGAGTTCTTGTGTTTTCATTGCCATTTGTTTCTAGAATTTTTTTTCCCTTTTGATTCTTCAGTAATCTGTTGGTTATTTAGAAATGTATTGTTTAATCTCCATGTGTTTGTGTTTCTTACATTTTTTTTTTCTTGCAGTTGATATCAAGTCTCATAATATTGTGGTCAGAGAAGATGCTTGAGATGACTTCAGTTTTATTAAATTTACTGAGGTATGATTTGTGACCCAAGATGTGGTCTAATGAAGAATGTTCCACGTGAACTTGAGAAGGAGTATTCTTCTGCATTTGTATGGAATGTCCTGAAGATATCAATGAAATCCATCTCATGTAATGTATTATTTAAAGCTTGTGCTTCCTTATTAGTTTTCTGTTTTGATGATCTATCCATTGGTATGAGTGGGGTGTTAAAGTCTCCTACTATTATTGTGCTACTGTCAGTTTCTGTCGTGTTATGTCTGTTAGTGTTTGTCTCATGTATTGACGTGCTCCTATGTTGAGTGCCTAGATATTTACAATTGTTTTGTCTTCCTCTTGGATTGATCTCTTGATCATTATGTGGTGTCCTTCTTTGTGTCTTGTAATATTCTTTACCTTAAGGTGTGTTTTGTCTGATATGAGGATTGCTACTTCAGCTTTCTTTTGCTTCCCATTTGCATGGAACATATTTTTCCATCCTCTCACTTTCAGTCTATATATGTCTTTAGATCTGAAGTGGGTTTCTTGTAGATAGCATATATATTGGTCTTGTTTTTTTATCCATTCATTGAGTCTGTGTCTTTTGGTTGGAGCATTTAATACATATACATTTGAAGAAATTTTTGATATATATGTTCCTATTGCCATTTTCTTAATTGTTTGGGGTTGATTTTGTATATCTTTTTCTTCTCTTGCATTTCTTGACCATATAAGCCCTTTTAACATTTGTTGTAAAGCTGGTTTGGTGGTACTGGATTCTCTTAACTTTTACTTGTCTGAAAAACTTTTTATTTTTCCATCAATTTTGAATGAAATCCTTGCAAGACATGGTAATCTTGATTGTAGATTTTATTCTTTCAGTACTTTAAATGTATCTTGCCATTTCCTTCTGGCCTGCAGAGTTTCTGCTGAAAGATCAGCCATGAAGCATATGGGGTTTCCCTTGTATCTCACTTGTTGCTTCTCCCTTGCTGCTTTTAATATTCTTTCTTTGTGTTTAGTCTTTGTTAGTTTGGTTAGTATGTGTCTTGGCATGTTTCTCCTTGGATTTATCCTGTATGGGAATCTCTGTGACTCTTGGACTTGATCAACTATTTCCTTTTCCATGTTGAGGAAATTCTCAACTATAATCTCTTCAAAAATTTATGCATACCCTTTCTTTTTCTCATCTTTTGGGACCCCTATAATGGGAATGTTGGTACATTTGATACTCTCTTGGAGGTCTCTAAGACAATCCTCAATTCTTCTCATTCTTTTTACTTTATTCTGCTCTTAAGATATTATTTCCACCATGTTATTTTCAAACTCACTTATTCATTCTTCTGCTTCAGATATTCTGCTATTGATTCATTCTAGAGTATTTTTAATTTCAAAATTTGTGTTATTTGTCTCTGTAGGGAAAACCACTAGACCATTCAGGTATGACCTCAATCAAATTCCTTATGATACAGTGGAAGTGAAAAATATATTTAAGGGCCTAGATCTGATAGACAGACTGCCTGGTGAACTATGGAATGAGATTCATGACATTGTACAGGAGATAGGGATCAAGACCATCCCCATGGAAAAGAAATGCAAAAGAGCAAAATGGCTGTCTGGGGAGGCCTTACAAATAGCTGTGAAAAGAAGAGAGGTGAAAAGCAAAGGAGAAAAGGAAAGATATAAGCATCTGAATGCAGAGTTCCAAAGAATAGCAAGAAGAGATAAGAAAGCCTTCTTCAGTGATCAGTGCAAAGAAATAGAGGAAAAGAACAGAATGGGAAAGACTAGAGCTCTCTTTAAGAAAATTAGAGATATCAAGGGAACATTTCATGCAAAGATGGGCTCGATAAAGGACAGAAATGGTATGGACCTAACAGAAGTAGAAGATATTAAGAAGAGGTGGCAAGAATACACGGAAGAACTGTACAAAAAAGATCTTCAAGACCCAGATAATCATGATGATGTGATCACTCATCTAGAGCCAGACATCTTGGAATGTGAAGTCAAGTGGGCCTTAGAAAGCATCATTATGAACAAAGCTAGTGGAGGTGATGGAATTCCAGTTGAGCAGTTCTAAATCCAGAAAGATGATGCAGTGAAAGTGCTGCACTCAATATGCCAGCAAATTTGAAAAACTCAGCAGTGGCCACTGGACTGGAAAAGGTCAGTTTTCATTCCAATCCCAAAAAAGGCAATGCCAAAGAATGCTCAAACTACCCCACAGTTGCACTCATCTCACATGCTAGTAAAGTAATGCTCAAAATTCTCCAAGCCAGGCTCCAGCAGTATGTGAACTGTGAACTCCCTGATGTTCAAGCTGGATTTAGAAAAGGCAGAGGAACCAGTGATCAAATTGCCAACATCCGCTGGATCATGGAAAAAGCAAGAGAGTTCCAGAAAAGCATCTATTTCTGCTTTATTGACTATGCCAAAGCCTTTGACTGTGTGGATCACAGTAAACTGTGGAAAATTCTGAAAGAGATGGGAATACCAGACCACCTGACCTGCCTCTTGAGAAACCTATATGCAGATCAGGAAGCAACAGTTAGAACTGGACAGGGAACAACAGATTGGTTCCAAATCAGGAACGGAGTATGTCAAGGCTGTATATTGTCACCCTGCTTATTTAACCTATATGCAGAGTACATCATGAGAAATGCTGGACTGGAAGAAACACAAGCTGGAATCAAGATTGCCAGGAGAAATATCAATAACCTCAGATATGCAAATGACACCATCCTTATGGCAGAAAGTGAAGAGGAACTAAAAAGCCTCTAGATGAAAGTGAACGAGGAGAGTGAAAAAGTTGGCTTAAAGGTCAACATTCAGAAAACGAAGATCATGGCATCTAGTCCCATCACTTCATGGGAAATAGATGGGGAAACAGTGGAAACAGTGTCAGACTTTATTTTGGGGGCTCCAAAATCACTGCAGATGGTGATTGCAGCCATGAAATTAAAAGCCGCTTACTCCTTGGAAGAAAAGTTATGACCAACCTAGATAGTATATTCAAAAGCAGAGACATTACTTTGCCGACTAAAGTCCATCTAGTCAAGGCTATGATTTTTCCTGTGGTCATGTATGGATGTGAGAGTTGGACTGTGAAGAAGGCTGAGTACCGAAGAATTGATGCTTTTGAACTCTGGTGTTGGGGAAGACTCTTGAGAGTCCCTTGGACTGCAAGGAGATCCAACAGTGCATTCTGAAGGAGATCAGCCCTGGGATTTCTTTGGAAGGAATGATGCTAAAGCTGAAACTCGAGTAGTCTGGCCACCTCATGCGAAGAGTTGACTCATTGGAAAAAACTGTGATGCTGGAAGGGATTGGGGGCAGGAGGAGAAGGGGACGACAGAGGATGAGATGGCTGGATGGCATCACGAACTCGATGGGCGTGAGTCTGGGTGAACTCCGGGAGTTGGTGATGGACAGGGAGGCCTGGTGTTCTGCGATTCATAGGGTTGCAAAGAGTCAGACACGGCTGAGCCACTGAACTGAACTGATGCTTATTATTTAATTCTTCTATGTCTTTATTAATTTATTCTTGCATTTTTCTCCATTTTTTTCAAGGTTTTTGATCATCTTTACTATCATTATTATGAATTATTTTTCAGGCAGTCTGCCTATTTCCTCTTCATTTATTTGGAGTTCTGTGTTTCTAGTTTGTTCCTTCATTTGTGTAGTTTTTAATCTTCCCTTTCATTTTTTTTTTAACTTATTTGTTTGAGGTCTTCCTTTCTCAGGCTTCAAGGTTGAATTCTTTCTTCTTTTGGTTTCTGCCCTCTTAAGTTTGGTCCAGTGGTTTGTGTAAGCCTGTATAGGGTGTGATTTGTGCTGAGTTTTTGTTTGTTGGTCGGTTTGTTTGTTTTTCCTCTGATTGGCAAGGCTGAGTGAGGTAATAATCCTGTCTGCTTATGACTGGGTTTGTATTTTTGTTTTGTTTGTTGTTTAGATAAGATGTCCTGCACAGGGTGATACTGGTGTTTGGGTGGTACAAGGTCTTGTATTCAGGTGGTTTCTTTTGTGTGAATTCTCACTATTTGACACTCCCCAGGGTCAGTTTTCTGGTAGTCTAGGGTCTTGGAATCAGTGCTCCCACTACAAAGGCTCAAGGCTTCATCTCTGGTCAGGAACAAAGATTCCACAAATGGTTTGTTATGGCATTAAGTGAAATTAAAACAAGTATCCAAAATGAGAAATCAAAGATGAACCCCAGACAAATGGCAGTTATAAAATCAGGCAAAAAATAATTAAAATAATGGAGTATACACATATGCATATACACCCATAAGCAAAATCAAAGCAGCTCCACAAATATAAAGTACAGTAGATTCACCCAGCAAACAAAGAAAATCAGAAATTATATCCTCCAGTTAAGCGCAAAACTAAAGCACAAACTGGAAAACAAAACTAAAGCAAGGTACCAAGTTGGGAATAATGCAATGAAAACAAAACTAACAAGTATGTTGAGAAGAAAAGAAAGAAAGGAAGAATAGATATGCAAAGTTAAGTAAAGGTAAATAAAGAAAATTTATATGCATTAAAGGTTAACTGCAAGAGGAAAAAGATTAGTAGGAAAAGCAAACAAAGGATTAAATGTAGAAAATAATAATAGGCTTAAAAATTAAAATTAGAAAAAGAGAAAAGGGGAGGAAAAGAAAGAAGAAAGAAAAAGAAAAGGAAAACTCCACAGAACTGCAAAACCCCAACGTGGAGGCAGAGGTTTATAACAACAATAAAAATGTGATTGAGGGGGAAAAAAAAAACTCAAAATATTAATTAGATTTCATATTGCCAATAAAATTGACAAGTACAACAAAGGGGTGGAAAAAGAAGTTTAAAAAAAAAATCCAAAGGAATCTACAGAACAAGTCAAAACAAAAGAATAATAAATGTTTTTCTTGAATCACTGCTGTCAGAGTCTTTTCCTTCACTGAGAGTCACAGTCCACCTCACTTCCCTAGGATGCTTTCCAACACTGTGGTGGTCTCTGGACCTGCTGTGGGGTCAGCACACATTCTAATATGGTCCTACTCCGGTGTGTTCTTGCCTCCAGTGTCCACAGCTATCCGAACTAGTGCATTTTCTTTTCTTTTCTCAATGCCCTTTTATATATTCCATAGTCACAGAGTCTGCCTAGTTCATTATGTGGATTTAATTTGCAGCTTGTATAGCTGGTAGCGTTTGGGGACTTCTTCCTTAGCCACACTGCCCCCTGGGCTTCAGTTGTGGTTTTATTTCCCACCTCTGCATGTGGGTTGTCCACTAGGCTTTGCTCCTGGGGCTGCCCTGGAGGACTTAGGTCTGCCCAGTGAGGGCCAGGTGTGGGGGGTGGTTCAGCTGCTTGGGTTGCAGGGTTTCTGGCAGCACCAGGTACTCAGAGGAGTTGACAGCTAGTGCAGCAGGAAATATAGTGCTCTAGAAGGGTATGGCAACTTATATTAACCAATACCCTCCACTATTCTTGCCTGGAGAACCCTCTGACAGAGAAGCCTGGCAGGCCACAGTCCACAGGGTCGCAAAGAGTTGGACACAATCAAAGCGACCCTGCATGCATAGATCCAAGACTCTTTTGCCTGTGGCAGCTCAGCACCAGTGAGGGTTGAGTGTGAAGGTGGTGTAACTGCTTGGGTTGTGGGCATCCTGGAGGCACCAAGTGTACAGAGACACATCCTGACTCTGCCACAGGAGTTACGGCCCTATCAGAGTCTTTTTTTGAGCTTCTTGTAGCTGACAATCAAAAGACCTCTTTGGTCAGTCTTTCTCAGTAGCGCTGCCCATTCAGCACTTAGAGGGCTCCCTTGTCTGGGGTCCTTCTCTGTTGTTTGGCATGTCAGGCATGTAGAGGGGGCCCCTGCTGGAGTCCTACTCTGTTGTTCAGCAAATCAGTCACTTAAAGGAGCACCCTGGGTGTGGTCCTACTCTGTAGTTCAGTGCCTCAGGCATTTGATAGGCCAGCCTCTATATTTCTCAGCTACCAATCCTGGCATGTGGGGAGAGGCTATGGTGATGGCTCCAGCCCTATGTGTGACTCAGCAGTATAGCCTTGTTTCCATTGCTGCCTGGCTTTCCTCAACAGGCATTTCCCACTACAAACTCCTCCCCTTACATCTCCTCAATCTGTCTCTCTGCTGTCAACATCAGCCCTCACCCTGAGATTGTTCCACAATCCCTAAACTCCAGCTCCCAGCTGTTGCCCCTCTAAGGGACCTGTGTCCCTGTCCAGGGTATGCATGGCTGCAGGAAGAACTGTCAGATTCTCATTTCATTTAGGCTGCTACGGATCAGCTGTTTCACTCTCAGCCTTAAATGTTTCTCCTCTGACTCAGACAACTGCCCCAAAGTGGGGACTGGACCCTTGCTTTAGTTCCCCTACCCACTGAGGACAGGTCCAGTCCTACTACCACTCCTGTTTCCCCCCTAGTTCCTTCATCCTACGGAGTTTTCCATGGTTCTATATATTCTTTTCCACTGGTCAGGTACTCCTGTCAGCTCTCAGCTGGTGTTCTGCATGCTCTTCTGTGCCTGAAAATGTATTCCTGATGTATCCGTGGAGAGAGATATACTCCACATCCACCTACTCCTTCTCCATCTTGTTCTCTTGAGCGCATGATTTTTATTTTTGTTCTTTCCTAATGTTTTTAAGGTTTTACTATCTTTATAAATTTGTTATTTTTCATTATTCTGAATAGTTTCTGTGTAAAATGATGACTGTACATTGAAAATTTAGAAGTCTTTGCATTTAAAGAGGTTTGGCTCTTGTAGCAGATACCTATGAGGTTGTAAACAATATTCCCTCATCTCATTTGAGCTGCAGCTGAGTTTGAAGATTTTCTAGATCATTTTGTTGTTCCCTTTCTTCAAAACCATAGAAGTCAGACAAGAATTGTGGGTGAGTGATTCTCAAATAATTGGAAGGGGGTTGACAGATCAAGCTTAAGCCTTCCCATGCATAGGAATTGACCAGAAGTATATTCTACAGAGTGATTTAGAATATACTAGAGGGAGTGGCTCAGGTGGTGAGAATCCACCTGCAATGTGGGACACCTGGGTTGATCCCTGGGTTGGAAAGTTACCTGGAGCAGGGGAATGCTACTCACTCTAGTGTTCTGACCTGGAGAATTCCATGGACTCTATAGTCCATAGTGTTGCAGAGTTGGACATAACTGAATGACTTTCACTCACAGAGGGAGTTAATTCCAGTTACATATAACACTAACGAGTTTAGTTATACATCTTTAGTTTCTTAACCCTACTTTCTCTCTCACTCTGCTTATCTTCTTCACTTTTTTTTTTTAAGTAATCTCTTTCCATGTAAACTACCACATCTAAATCTTTTTTCTAAGGCTTTGCTTTTAGGTGCTGTCAGTGAGTACTTGTGATTGTGAAAAAAAGGCCTTGGAAGGCAACCTCAGGTTGAAATTTACATCTAGATCACTCCCTGACTAGATGGCCACAAGGACCCCATTACTGGTATAAGTGGGTACTATTAACTTCTGGCATACCATCAAATAAAAATTATTAATCTCTCTCCATATTATGGATTAGAAGATATGGAAGAAGAGGTAACACTCATTTGTGTACAAGTCTTCTAGCATTTGGAGGTAATGGGAAAATGGTAATTATAAAAACTGTCAGTTGTTTGGATTTGTTAATATCTATAAAAGCCTTTTAAAATATCTGTAAAAGCCTTTTAAAAATATCTTTAAAAGCCTTTTAAAAATATCTGTAAAAGCCTTTAAAAAAAAACTGACAGTTACAGGTTAGCCAGTTATCTATTATGTGTGTCTGTGTGAAGGGCTCCAGTACCATATTTACAAAGACCTTTATCTTTTGCAGTTGCAGTGACGACTGTTCTGATAATCTAGCCAAGGATTTAATTTAAAAGGTGGCAAAACTGCTAAAGAGACAGAATACACAACCTTGATAGAACTCTTTTAAACATCATGTCTTTATAGGGAAAGATGAAAACCCTGAGGACAAGAACAATGACTTTTGGGTGCATATACTTGAGAATAGATTCCACCAACAGGATAAGCCAGCAGAGATAACTTTCTCATTCTTCTTCTTGGCCTAGAGACTATGCAAAGAACTCTCATACCATTATTTCTATAGAAGATGGCATTTTTCTCCAAAATATTCTTTCTTGACTTCTTTCAAGATCTGTAGACAATAACTAATGTTAGATCTCTGCATAGGCTGAATGGAACATATATAAAAAACTATATTAATATAGGGCAACTGACTAGTAAGTAATAGTGGAAAGAGTGTAACATAGATAGACTTGAATTTTGAGGGCATTTTGAAATGGACTACGTGAGTAAAATATTGTTAAGTAGTTAAAATAGGAAAAATGAGTCCAGAATGGCAGTGGCTAAAAGACAAGGAAAAGTTAGAACAAAGGAAGTTCCAAGGACCTGAGCAAGGACTTCAGGTAGAACAAACAGCACTCCTGGCTAGCCCAATTTACATAGGGCAGGCCCAGGGGGAGGAGAAAAACATATAAAAGAGGAGCCAAAATTGAGCCAGAAGCCTCTCTTCTGTTCACGTCTTTTGAGTCGGCATGCCCTCATGCCTTGAGGATGTGCTTTCCTTTACCTTCTAAATAAAGCTGAGCTGTAACATGAAACTGTAACATTGGTCCATTTGAGGGCTGTAACACTGGTCCACCCGAGGGCTGTAATACTGGTCTGTCGCTTCCAAATTTTTGTTGCAATGAGACAGAACTGAGGAAATTACACACTTCCCCGACATGTATGGTGCCATTTCTTGAATTTAACATGGCTCCAACAACCTCGGTGCAGGCCTTGCAAGGAGGGAGGCCAATCACAGTGGGAGCCCAACTCCATGTAAGCTCCTGCAATGAAAGCTGAATGCAAAGAAAACCCAGTGCGGGGAAGTGACAAGAAGCCCATCATGCTGAAAACCGGAACAGCAGAAAAACAAACTCAGCAGAAAGCTCACAAGCCTCAGTATCAGATTCCAGAAGACCTTCAGTTAGGGTAGAACGTTCTCGCTCCTATGGCTGGAAGAACATATGCCTAACAAAATCTTAATACCTTCCTCAAACCCCGCAAACAGGAGAACAGTAGTGGGTGCAACTGAGGGACTCTGGAGAGGCTACTCCTCAGTGTGTCCTGAAGGCTCTACTATCCTGTGTGCTCTTGTAGCTGTTACCCAAGCCAGTGGGGGTTCTTCTGTCCTTAATCTTCTTTGTGCCAAGGATCAGGCTAATGAAAGCTGTGAGTACAGGTCAAGTATTTAGCAGATTTTCAGGCAGATTATGAAGGGTATTCATTGGCACGTTTTTCCACTGCTTTTTCCTCCTGTCCTTCAGCTCCTCTCTCCTGGGACTTGAGTCTGGCCAAAACCCATGGTGCCTGTCGTCAGGGCCTGATGAAGCTCAGACTCT
This sequence comes from Nanger dama, assembly GCA_917880005.1. Taxonomy (NCBI): domain Eukaryota; kingdom Metazoa; phylum Chordata; class Mammalia; order Artiodactyla; family Bovidae; genus Nanger; species Nanger dama. Next base: position 10,950,156 of record CAKJTW010000017.1, read on the forward strand.
GATGTTTCATTGCAAAAATTCAGTTAGAGACACAGTGATAGGTAAGAGGTGGATTTGTTCTGATCCACAGAGAAGCACATTCCACAGGGTGTGGGCCATTGCAGGGCAGGTACTTGACCATGGAATCTGGTGTGGCTAGTTTTTGCAAGTTGGGTGAATGCATATGTTAATGAAGAGGAGGATCATGCCAACCATTGGGGAACAACTCACTCCTCCATATTTGGTGCCTTGGAAATATCCTGCCACCTCAGGGTGTGTCAGTAAGCTTACAGATTGGGGATCGAGGTTTAGTTGAATTTGACTTGTCATCTTGGACCTATTTGATTTTAATCGGTTTCTATTATGCCCTTGGTGTATGTCATTCTTTCAAAGGTTGTGCTCTGCCCCCTTTCCTTCTGTTTCATGCTCTTTTCCTGAGCCTCATCTGGACCCACAATGTTGCCTCTACAATCTTCTGGAGGGACAACCAGAAAATAGTTGGCCCATGGGAGAGAAATACTGTATAATATCCAATCACTCTAGATATTTAAGCCTTCATCTTCCATGTTTCCTACAACTTGTGCAACAGTATCTCTCAGTGAATCCACTATGATGTGTGACAGGCGCACAATGCCTAGGAGAAGTCCATCTGTTGACATCCCTTCAAAGGCAACTGGGCTTCCAGGGATAATGTTTGGCACTTTGGGAGTTAGTCCTGTGGGCTGTTTGGGCCCAAACCCATACTACCCTTCTCCTAAAGTTAGAAACATACTCCCAGATCAAATTTGCACTCCACCTTTATGGAACATCTGGCCTGTTGCCTCTTATCACTTTGTTCTTAAGCCAATTACTACCTCCCACAACCAGGACCCTGACCCCTTGTAGACAACATTGCTCCACCCTGCTTGTTATTAAAATACTTTAATGTCCCTAACAAGGCCAGACAACCCATTCTTTTGTCATTAATTCTGTTATTTCCTACAGTGGGTCTATGACAATGAAATGTTTAAGATTGGATACCCACTAATCTGCTCTTATGGAAGACTAGGGGAGGAAATCACTGACATACATTCCCTTAGAAAAGTAAAAAGATAGATTTATGGCTGCTTCACCAGGTTTCCAGTCTCAGGGTACAGGCTTGGATTGCTTTTCATCATGATATCTATTCCCATCTGCAGTGAACAAGCTGGCAATGAGTAAAAATTAAAACCCCTTCAGTTCAGATCAGTTCAGTCGCTCAGTCATGTCTGATTCTTTGTGACCCCATGAATTGCAGCACACCAGGCCTCCCTGTCCATCACCATCTCCCTGAGTTCACTCAAACTCATGTCCATCGAGTCAGTGATGTCATCCAGCCATCTCATCCTCTGTTGTCCCCTTTTCCTCCTGGCCCCAATCCCTCCCAGCATCAGGGTCTTTTCCAATGAGTCAACACTTCACATGAGGTGGCCAAAGTATATTCCTTCCAAGGAACACCCGGGGCTGATCTCCTTTAGAATGGACTGCTTGGATCTGCTTGGAGTCCAAGGGACTCTCAAGAGTCTTCTCCAACACCACAGTTCAAAAGCATCAATCCTTCAGTGTTCAGCTTTCTTCACAGTCCAACTCTCGCATCCATACATGACCACTACAAAAACCATTGCCTTACTAAATGGACCTTTGTTGGCAAAGTAATGTTTGCTTTTCAATATGCTATCTAGACTGGTCATGTCTTTCCTTCCAAGGGGTAAGTGTCTTTTAATTTCATGCCTGCAGTCACCATCTGCAGTGATTTAATCCTATCCAAATAGGGAACTGGAAAGCAAAAGTAGGAAGTCAATAAATACCCGGAGTAACAGGCATTTTGGCCTTGGAGTACAGAATGAAGCAAGACAAAGGCTAACAAAGTTTTGCCAAGAGAATGTACTGGTCATAGCAAATACCGTCTTCCACCAACACAAGAGAAGACACTACACATGGACATCACCAGATGGTCACCAAAATAAAATTGATTATATTCTTTGCAGCCAAAGATGGAGAAGATCTTTACAGTCAGCAAAAACAAGACCAGGAGCTGGCTGTGGCTCTGATCATGAACTCCTTCTTGCCAAATTTAGACTTAAATTGAAGAAAGTGGGGGAAAACAACTAGACCATTCAGGTATGACCTAAATCAAATCCCTTATGATTATATAGTGAAAGTGAGAAATAGATTTAAGGTACTAGATCTGATAGCCAAAGTGCATGATGAACTATGGATGGAGGTTCGTGACAATGTACAGGAGACAAGGATCAAGACCATCCCCAAGAAAAAGAAATGCAAAAAGCAAAATGGTTGTCTGAGGAGGCCCTAGAAATAGCTGTGAAAATAAGACAGGCAAAAAACAAAGGAGAAAAGGGAAGATACACCCATTTGAATGCAGAGTTCCAAAGAATAGCAAGGAGAGATAAAAAGCCTTCCTCAGTGATCAATGCAAAGAAATAGAGGAAAACAATAGAACAGGAAAGACTAGCGATCTCTTCAAGAAAATTAGAGATAGCAAGGGAACATTTCATGCAAAGATGGGCTCAACAAAGGACAAAAATGGTATGGACTTAACAGAAGCAGAAGATATTAAGAAGAAGTGGCAAGAATACACAGAAGAATTATACAAAAAATCTTTATGACCCAGATAGTCATGATGGTGTGATCACTTACCTAGAGCCAGACATCCTGGAATGTGAAGTCAAGTGGGCCTTAGGAAGTATGACTACGAACAAACCTAGTGGAAGTGATGTAATTCCAGTTGAGTTATTTCAAATCCTAAAAGGTGATGCTGTGAAAGTGCTGCACTCAATATGTCAGCAAAATTGAATCACTCAGCAGTGGCCACTGGACTGGAAAAGGTCAGTTTTCATTCCGATCCCAAAGAAAGGCAATGCCAAAGAATGCTCAAGCTACCACACAGCTGCACTCATCTCACATGCTAGTAAAGTGATGCTCAAAATTCTCCAAGCCAGGCTTCAGCAGTCCATAAACCATGAACTTCCAGATGTTCAAGCTTGTTTTAGAAAAGTCAGGCTAACCAGAGATCATATTTCCAACATCCGCTGGATCATGGAAAAAGCAAGAAAGTTCCAGAAAAACATCTATTTCTGCTTTATTGACTATGCCAAAGCCTTTGACTGTGTGGATCACAGTAAACTGTGGAAAATTCTGAGAGAGATGGGAATACCAGGTCACCTGACCTGCCTCTTGAGAAACCTATATGCAGGTCAGGAAGCAACAGTTAGAACTGGACAAGGAACAACAGACCGTTTCCAAATCAGGAACGGAGTACGTCAAGGATGCATACTGTCACCCTGCTTATGTAACTTATATGCAGAGTACATCATGAGAAACGCTGGGTGGAGGACGCACAAGCTGGAATCAAGATTGCTGGGAGAAATATCAATAACCTCAGATATGCAAATGACACCACCCTTATGGCAGAAAGGAAAGAAGAATGAAAGAGCCTCTTGATGAAAGTGAAAGAGGAGAGTGGAAAAGTTGGCTTAAAGTTCAACTTTCAGAAAATTAAGATCATGACATCTGGTCCCATCACTTCATGGGAAATAGATGGGAAATAGTGTTAGACTTTATTTTCTTGGGGCTCCAAAATCACTCCAGATGGTGATTACAGCCATGAAATTAAAAGACGCTTACTCCTTGGAAGGAAACTTAGACCAACATAGACAGCATATTCAAAAGCAGAGACATTACTTTGTCAACAAATGTCTGTCTAGTCAATGGTATGGTTTTTCCAGTAGTCATGTATGGATGTGAGAGTTGGATTATAAGGAAAGCTGAACACTGAAGAGTTGATCCTTTTTAACTGTGATGTTGGAAAAGATTCTTGAGAATTCCTTGGACTGTAAGAAGATCCAACCAGTCCACCCTAAAGGAGGTCAGTCCCGGGTGTTCATTGGAAAGACTGATGTTAAAGCTGAAACTCCAATATTTTGGCCTCCTAATGTGAAGAGCTGACTCACTGAAAAGACCTTGATGCTGGGAAATATTGAAAGCAAGAGGAGGAGACGACAGACAGTGAGATGGTTTGATGGTATCACCAACTCAGTGGACATGAGTTTGGGTAAACTCTGGGAATTGGTGATGGACATGGAGGCCTGGTATGCTGCATTTTATGGGGTCGCAAAGAGTCGGACACGACCTAGGCGACTGAACTGAATTGAACTAATCTTACCCAGCAATGATCACTCTGGTGGCCATGGGAACACCCAACTCTAATCCGAGGTTCCCACGAAGTCCATCTGCATCGACTTGCCTAGGGATCTATTCCTCAACATCTTGTCACACCTCCACCTGTTAGGGGATCTGCCAGTCCAGGGGTCTCAGGAATTTGAAATGCCATGACCTGCCCAGGGATCCAATTCTCAAGAGGCTGAAATGCCTCGATGTGCACAGGGATTCAGTCTGCAAAAGGTTGTCAATCCTCAACTTGCCTGGGGATTTGCACCCTGACTTGGAGATGCCTGGCTCTCAGGTTACAACAGTACTGGGTAGGATAAGCTTCAAATGGACTCACCCCTAAGGAAGTCCTCCCATGGAAATTGAAGGAGGCCTCTTAGATTTTTCTTTTTTGTTTTCCTCCCTTTCCTCACTGTTTTTCAGATGGGAAATAACCAATCCACTTCCCAGCAACTGCCCTTGAGGTGCATCCTTGTTAACTGGAAGCTGCTTGATCCTCTAAATCTAAAGAGAAGTTGCTTTAATTATTTTGTGCCACTGCTTGGCCATGGTATCCTCTGGGGGACAAGGAACACTGGCCTGAGGATGGGAGTTTAAATTACAATACCAACCTGCAGCTAGAATTATTCTGCATAAGACAAGGTAAATGGACAGAAATCCCCTGTGTGCAAATTTTCTTCTGACTAAGAGATATGAAAGAATTCTGTCTTAAATTCTAAAAGATCTGGTAGGTCTTCATAAAACTGTTCAACTTCAGCTTCTTCAGCATTACTGGTTGAGGCATAGGCTTGGATAACTGTGATATTGAATGGTTTGCCTTGGAAACGAACAGAGATCATTCTGTTGTTTTTGAGACTGCATCCAAAAACTGCACTTCGGACTCTTTTGTTGACCATGATGGCTACTCCGTTTCTTCTGAGGGATTCCTGCCCGCAGTAGTAGAAAGAATGGTCATCTGAGTTAAATTCACCCATTCCAGTCCATTTTAGTTGGCTGATTCCTAGAATGTCAACATTCACCCTTGCCATCTCTTGTTTGACCACTTTCAATTTGCCTTGATTCATGGACCTGACATTCCAGGTTCCTATGCAATATTGCTCTTTACAGCATTGGATCTTGCTTCTATCACCAGTTACCTGAACAGCTGGGTATTGTTTTTGCTTTGGCTCCATCCCTTCACTCTTTTTGGAGTTATTTCTCCACTGATCTCCAGTAGCATATTGGGCACCTAATGACCTGGGGAGTTTCTCTTTGGTATCCTATCATTTTGCCTTTTCATACTGTTCATGGGGTTCTCAAGGCAAGAATACTGAAGTGGCTTGCCATTCCCTTCTCCAGTGGACCACGTTTTGTCAGCCCTCTCCACCATGACTCACCCGTCTTGGGTTTCCTGGCAGGCATGGCTTGGTTTCACGGAGTTAGAAAAAGTTGTGGTCCTAGTGTGATTAGATTGACCAGTCTTCTGTGAGTATGGTTTCAGTGTGTCTGCCCTCCAATGCCCTCCTGCAACACCCACCATCCTACTTGGGCTTCTTTTCATTATAGGGGACTGGAATGCTAAAGTGGGAAGTCAAGAAACACCTGGAGTAACAGGCAAATTTGGCCTTGGAATGGGGAATGAGGCAGGGCAAAGACTAATAGAGTTTTGCCAAGAAAATGCACTGGTCATAGCAAACACCTTCTTCCAACAACACAAGGGAAGACTCTACACATGGACATCACCAGATCGTCAACACGAGAGTTAGACTGATTATATTCTATGCAGCCAAAGATGGAGAAGCTCTATATTCTCAACAAAAACAAGACCAGGAGCTGACTGCGGCTCAGGTCATGAACTCCTTATTACCAAATTCAGACTTTAATTGAAGAAAGTAGGGAAAACAGACAGACCATTCAGGTATGACCTCAATCAAATCCCCTATGATTATACAGTGGAAATGAGGAATAGATTTAAGGGTCTAGATCTGATAGATAGAGTGCCTGATGAACTATGGAATGAGGTTCATGACACTGTACTGGAGACAGGGATCAAGACCATCCCCATGGAAAAGAAATGCAAAAAAGCAAAATGGTTGTCTGGGGATGCCTTATAAATAGCTGTGAAAAGAAGAGAGATGAAAAGCAGAGGAGAAAAGGAAAGATATAAGCATCTGAATGCAGAGTTCCAAAGAATAGCAAGAAGAGATAAGAAAGCCTTCTTCAGCGATCAATGCAAAGAAATAGAGGAAAAGAACAGAATGGGAAAGAATACAGAACTCTTCAAGAAAATTAGAGATATCAAGGGAACATTTCATGCAAAGATGGGCTCGATAAAGGACAGAAATGGTATGGACCTAACAGAAGCAGAAGATATTAAGAAGAGGTGGCAAGAATACACGGAAAAACTGTACAAAAAGATCTTCATGACCCAGATAATCATGATATGATCACTCATCTAGAGCCAAACATCTTGGAATGTGAAGTCAAGTGGGCCTTAGAAAGCATCTCTATGAAAAAAGCTAGTGGAGGTGATGGAATTCCAGTGGAGCTGTTTCAAATCCTGAAAGATGATGCTGTGAAAGTGCTGCACTCAACATGCCAGCAAATTTGGAAAACTCAGCAGTGGCCACAGGACTGGAAAAGGTCAGTTTTCATTCCAATCCCAGAGGAAGGCAATGCCAAAGAATGCTCAACTACCGCACAATTGCACTCATCTTACATGCTAGTAAAGTAATGCTCAAAATTCTCCAAGCCAGGCTTCAGCAATACATGAACCGTGAACTCCCTGATGTTCAAGCTGGCTTTAGAAAAAGCAGAGGAACTAGAGATCACATTGCTAACATCTACTGCATCATGGGAAAGGCAAGAGAGTTCCAAAAAAACACATCTATTTCTGTTTTATTGACTATGCCAAAGCCTTTGACTGTGTGGATCACAGTAAACTGTGGAAAATTCTGAAAGAGATGGGAATACCAGACCACCTGACCTGCCTCTTGAGAAACCTATGTGCAGGTCAGGAAGCAACAGTCAGAACTGGACATGGAACAACATACTGGTTCCAAATAGGAAAAGGAGTACGTCAAGGCTGTATATTGTGACCTTGCTTATTTATCTTATATGCAGAGTACATCATGAGAAACGCTGGGCTGGAAGAAACACGCTGGAATCAAGATTGCCGGGAGAAATATCAATAACCTCAGATATGCAAATGACACCACCCTTATGGCAGAAAGTGAAGAGGAAATGAAAAGCCTCTTGATGAAGGTGAAAGAGGAGAGTGAAAAAGTTGGCTTAAAGCTCAACATTCAGAAAACGAAGATCATGGCATCCAGTCCCATCACTTCATGGGAAATAGATGGGGAAACACTGGAAACAGTGTCAGACTTTATTTTTTGGGGTGCTCCAAAATCACTGCAGATGTTGACTGCAGCCATGAAATTACTCCTTGGAAGAAAAGTTATGACCAACCTAGAAAGCATATTCAAAAGCAGAGACATTACTTTGCCAACTAAGGTCCATCTAGTCAAGGCTATGTTTTTTCCTATGGTCATGTATGGATGTGAGAGTTGGACTGTGAAGAAGGCTGAGCACCAAAGAATTGACGCTTTTGAACTGTGGTGTTGGAGAAACTCTTGAGAGTCCCTTGGACTGCAAGGAGATCCAACCAGTCCATTCTGAAGGAGATCAACCCTGGGATTTCTTTGGAAGGAATGATGCTAAAGCTGAAACTCCAGTATTTTGGCCACCTGATGTGAAGAGTTGACTCACTGGAAAAGACTCTGATGTTGGGAGGGATTGAGGGCAGAAAGAGAAGAGGACGACCAAGGATGAGATGGCTGGATGGCATCACTGACTCAATGGATCTGAGTCTGAGTGAACTCTGAGAGATGGTAATGAATGGGGAGTCTTTTCGTGCTGCGATTATTCATGGCTTTGCAAAGAGCCCGAAATGACTGAGCAACTGAAGTGAACTGAACTATCTTAAGTATGGGATTGTTGTATGCCCTGAATGTGAGCCTAGTAGGCAAATGGTGTTAAGCACAGACAACCAAGAAAAGGAATCCCCCATGAAGGCTCACCTCCCACAGCTCTCGAGTTGCCTAGTGCTCCTTCCTTGTACCCAAATGTGCCCCCATATCCAGGAACACTGCTTCCACAAAAGCCATCTTGTGTATGTCACTTAATGGAAACTGGAGGAGAATTCACACCAACCTGGGTTCATAAGCCCTTCTCCCTCTTAGAACTAAGACAGATCAACAAGTTCTGGAAAGCTATACAGATGACCCAGGAAAGTATACACATACATTCCAACACATTACCTTGGCCCTTGACTTGACATGGAAGGATATCATGGTCATATTTAGCCAAAATTTATCTGACCCTGAGCATACTAGGATCTTAAATGAAGCCCAAAGGTATGCGACAAGGCTTCACATGTCAAGCAATAAATACCCAGTAGAAGAAACTGCAGTCCCTTCCTCAGATCCTATTTGGAATTGTGATAACCCTGAGAACATCTGGGAAAGGGATTATTTTCTGATCTGTTTGAAGGCAGGACTGACAGCCCAGCAAAAGGTAATCAGCTATGCCCAGGTCTCAGCAATAACTCAAGAACCCAATGAGAACCCCATTACCTTTCTGGAAAGGCTAAAAGAGGCCCTCCAAAAGTTTAATTATCTGAACTTAGACTCTTACGAGGGACAGTTGATTTTAAAGGACACATTCCTGTTTCAACATGCACCAGACATCAGGATACAGTTACAACAGCTACAGCAGCAGAACCCTCCTGCCTCTTTAGATGAGATGGTCCAGACAGCCACCAATGCCTTTTATAATAAAGAACAGGAGAGGGAGGCCAAGGCCCAGGCAAAGGAGAAAAGGAGAGAGACAAGGCATGCCCAGATGCTGGCTGCCCTCCAGGGAAGCCCTATGGCAAATCCCGGGTCTTTGAAGAACAAGGCAGGAGGCAAATGCCTAATCTATAAACAGGTGGGGCATAGGGCCAAAGAGTGTCCAAACCTTGACAAGTCTCCTAAAATGGCTTGCTACAAATGCCATCAATTGGGATACTGAGTGGCACTCTGCCCTCAGGACCCAAGAGCCTGAAGGTCAAATGCCAAGCCTTCCCTCTTTATTGTTCAACAGGACTGAAGCGGCCTGCTTCAGCCAGCCTGCCTGTCACAGATAGCCATCATGGGGCTGGAGCCAAGGGTGCAACTAGATGTGGCTAGTAGGTCTGAAAATTTTTTGATTGACACAAGGGCTACTTACTCTGTCCTGACCTCCTATTCTGGAGACGTCACCTCTGAAAATTGTACCATTTTGGGCGCTACAGGAAAAACAGTTACTAAAAGATTCACCAGAGCACTTCTTTGTTGCTGGGATGGACACATATTTTCCCACCAATTTCTGGTGGTTCCTGAGTGTCGAAGAGGTGACTCAGTTCTAATGAGATGGATGAAATTGGAGCTGATTATACAGAGTGAAGTAAGCCAGAAAGAAAAACACCAATACAGTATACTGACACATATATATGGAATTTAGAAGGATAGTAATGAAGACCCTCTATGTGAGACAACAAAAGAGACTCAGAGGTATAGAACGGACTTTTGGACTCTGAGGGAGAGGGAGAGGGTGGGATGATTTGGGAGAACGGCATTGAAACGTGTATACTATCTTGTAAGAATGAAGCGCCAGTCTATGTTCAATACAGGATGCAGGACGCATGGGGCTGGTGCACGGGATGATTCAGGGAGAAGATGTGGGGTGGGAGGTGGGGGGGGGCTTTGGCATTGGGAGATCGTGGACACCTGTGGCTGATTCATGTCAATGTATGGCAAAACAAATACAGTATTGTAATTTAAAAAATAAATAAATTTTTAAAAAAAGAAAAAAAAAAGAAATCTTGCAGCTAATGCAGTCCTGATAGAAGATGCCTTAAAACTCTCTTTTGGGGGCAAACTAACTACTTTTACCAGTCACCAAGTGAAACAGCTCCTAAATAGGAGAGGCCATTTATGGACGTCTGATCAAAGAATCCTCAGACATCAAGTAGTTCCGATGGAAAATCCAGGCCTCACTATATTCCCTTGTGAGTTTCTTAACTCAGCCACGCTCCTGCCTACCCTCGAGGGCTCTCTCTCCTTTCACTCTTGCCTAGAAACCTTGGACCACTGGACAAAGCCCCAAGATAGATTGGCGGAAGATCCTCTGATCAATCCTGAGGAAATCTGGTACACTGATGCAGGTAGCTTTGTCTTGGATGGAAAAAGAAGAGCCAGATATGCAGTAGTCTCCAATTTTGAGACCATAGAGGCTAAACCTTTGGTACTTCAGCCCATTTAGCTGAGTTCATAGCCCTGACTTGAGCTTTAGAGGTGGGAAAAGGATAAACAGTAGCCATTTACATTGACTCCAAGTATACCTTTCTGGTGCTACATGCACATGCTGCTATTTGGAAAGAAAGAGGCCACTTGATCACCTGAGAGTCCCCAATCAAATATGGTGATCAAATCTTTAGGGTCTTGGAGGCAGTCCATCTGCCTGCTGAAATTTCAGTCTCCCACTATAAAGGACACCAAAAAGGGAGCATGGAAGTGGCACAAGGGAACCAACCAGCTGATCAGGCAACTAAGAGAGCAGCATTGCAGAACAATGACCTAATAAGAATTGTCACAGTAATTCCACAGACTAATTTGCCAGAAACTCCTTCATATACTGAAGTTAAGACTCTTAAAATTAAGAGTGAGGGATTTAAAGATCATATGAGGTGGTTCCAAAAGGAGGGACTCCTTTTTCTTCCTGGAAACCTCCAATGGAAGTTGGCTAACTCCTTACATGCCACAACTCATTTAGGGAATAGGCCTCCAAAGATTACTAGAAAAGTCCTTCAGAGGAACAGGCCTCCAAACAACCACAAGGAAAGTGGTCTCCTCTTGTCCCACTTGCCAATTAAACAGCCCCCAAGGAGCTTGAAGACCCCAACTGGCCCAGCCTGTCCAACAATGTGGGACCTACCCAGGAGAGGACTGGCAGATGGACTTCACCTAGATGCCAGTTTTTCAAGGGTATAAATACCTATTAGTCATGACAGATACATTCATGGGATGGATTGAAGGCTCTCACTCTCAGGCTGAGAAGGCTGAGGAGATGATAAGAAAACTGCTCCATGAAATCATTCTGAGATTTGGTATGCCCAAGTCATTACAAAGTTACAATGGGACATCATTTACTTCTAAGATCACTCAAGGGGTCTCTAAAGCATTGGGCATTATGCACTATCTCCGTTGTGCCTGGAGTCCTCAGTCTTCAGCAAAAGTAGAAAGAGCCAACCAATTATTAAAGTCAGCAATAAAAAAGATAACCCAGCAGGCCTCCCTGGGAAGGAAGGAGGCTTTACCAATAGCTCTCCTCCACAACCTCAATGTCCCTAAGGAACAGGTTGCCCTTAGTCTTTATGAGATGCTATATGGGAGACCTTTTGTTTATGTCAATGACCTTTTCCCAGATATAGAGGCTCAGATCCTCTGGTCTTATACCATGGCCACTGGGCAATTCCAACAATATATATACTTGTGGGGTGCCAACCAGGACCCAGAAACTTCTAAAGAGTCACCACTATATGCTCCAGGGACTCAAGTCACAATGAAAGTCTGGAAAGATGGGTCCTCAAAGGCTCAACTCTAGACCACATGGAAGGGACCCTACCCTATAATATTTCCTACCCCCACAGCAGTCAAGATACCAGGACATGACTCCTGAATTCACTACTCACAAGTCAAGCCACGGAAGAAAACAGAAGAGGACACTCAATACATCTGTGAGCCCCTGGGAGATTTCAGATACCTATTCTGAAGTACAAATGAGTGCCATTCTAATTAATACCACCAAAATTAAGTTTCTGAAGATAAGATTTCTCAGGACAGCTCTAACAAGCCAACACAGCTTGGCAGGGGTTGTACTCCAAAACAGGAGATATATCTTCTGATCCCTGAACAAGAAGGGACTTGAGCCATCTTGAATGAAACGTGTTGTTTCTGGGTAAATACCTCCAGCTAAGTTAAAAAAAAAAAGTCTCAGAGTCCTCAAGAAAAACATTCAGAGCCTATAGGATCTCAAAGAAAGAGATGAGGAGTTCTTGGGGTGGCTACAAACTCTCTTTGGGGGATCCTCCTGGCGATGGGAAATTTGGAGTTGACTAATGTTCCTACAAAACAGATCTTCACAGCCAAGATAATCACAATGGCATGATCACTCATCTAGAACCAGACATCCTGGAATGTGAAGTCAAGTGGACCTTAGAAAGCATCACTATAAACAAAGCTAACGGAGGTGATGGAATTCCAGTTGAGTTATTTCAAATCCTAAAAGATGATGCTGTGAAAGTGCTGTACTCAATACGCCAGCAAATTTGGAAAACTCAGCAGTGGCCACAGGGCTGGAAATGGTCGGTTTTCACTCCAATTTCAAAGAAAGGCAATCCCAAAGAATGTTCAAACTACTGCACAGTTGCACTCATCTCACACGCTAGTAAAGTAATGCTCAAAATTCTCCAAGCCAGGCTTCAGCAATACGTGAACCGTGAACTTCCAGACGTTCAACCTGGTTTTAAAAAAGGCAGAGGAACCAGAGATCAAATTGCCAACATCCGCTGGATCATCAAAAAAAGAAGAGAGTTCCAGAAAAAATCTATTTCTGCTTTACTGACTATGCCAAAGCCTTTGACTGTGTGGATTACAATAAACTGTGGAAAATTCTGAAAGAAATGGGAATACCAGACCACCTGACCTGCCTCTTGAGAAACCTGTATGCAGATAAGGAAACAACAGCTAGAACTGGACACGGAACAACAGACTGGTTCCAAATAGGAAAAGGAGTACGTCAAGGCTGTATATTGTCACCCTGTTTATATGCAGAGTACATCATGAGAAACGTTGGGCTGGAGGAAGCACAAGCTGGAATCAAGATTGCTGGGAGAAATATCAATAACCTCAGATATGCAGATGACACTACCCTTATGGCAGAAAGTGAAGAGGAACTGAAAAGCCTCTTGATAAAAGTGAAAGAAGAGAGTGAAAAAGTTAGCTTAAAGCTCAATATTCAGAAAACGAAGATCATGGCATCTGGTCCCATCACTTCATGGGAAATAGATGAGGAAACAGTGGCAGACTTTATTTTTGAGGGGCTCCAAAATCTCTGCAGATGGTGATTGCAGCCATGAAATTAAAAGACACTTCTTGGAAGGAAAGTTATGACCAACCTAGACAGCATATTCAAAAGCAGAGACATTACTTTGCCAACAAAGGTACATCTAGTCAAGGCTATAGTTTTTCCAGTGGTAACGTATGGTTGTGAAAGTTGGGTTGTGAAGAAAACTGAGCACTGAAGAATTGATGCTTTTGAACTGTGGTGTTGGAGAAGACTCTTGAGAGTACCTGCAAGGAGATCCAACCAGTCCATTCTAAAGGAGATCAGCCCTGGGTGTTCTTTGGCAGGACTGATGCTAAAGCTGAAACTCCACTACTTTGGCCACCTCATGTGAAGAGTTGACTCACTGGAAAAGACTGTGATGCTGGGAGAGATTGAGGGCAGGAGGAGAAGGGGACAACAGAGGATGAGATGGTGGATGGCATCACCGACTTGATGGACATGAGTTTGGGTAAACTCCAGGAGTTGGTGATGAACAGGGAGGCTTGCTGTGCTGCAATTCATGGGGTCACAAAGAGTTGGACACGACTGAGCAACTAAACTGAACTGAATGCCCCTACTAGTCCTTGTTATCACTATATTGATGCTGCTTATGATTGCTCCATGTATTATCAATTGTCTAACCCATTTTGTCTCTGCCCAGGTCAACAAGCTACAACATGCAGTGCCAGTTCAAAAGGATATTTAAAACTACATCTGACCACAGAAAATATCATTTACTGTTAGATGGACACTGATGTAAGGACTCTGAGAAATAAGATTAACAAGAAGGGGAGGCCAAATGCCCCTCACCATCCCAGTTCAGCAGGAAGTAGCCAGAAAGACTTCAATTTCCTATTCCCAAAGAATTGCACCTCCCATCTCTTGGGGAAGGGTGGGGGGATGGTAGGTAGTTAGAATTGGAAAAAAGGAGTCCAGAATGGCAGTGGCTAAAAGATAAGAAGAGAAAAGCCCACAAAAGTAGAACAAAGGAAGGTCCAAGGACCGGAGTGAGGACCTCAGGTAGAACAAACAGCACTCCTGGCTAGCCCAATTTACATAAGGTAGGCACAGGGGAGGAGAAAAAACATGTAAAAAGAGGAGCCAAAATTAGGCCAGGGACCTCTCTTCTCTTTGCATCTTTTGGATTGGCATGCCATCATGCCTCTAGGATGTATTTTATTTACTTTTTAAATAAAACTGAGCTGTAACACTGGTCCATCAATTCAAATTTTTGCTGCAATGAGACAGAACAAAGGAAACCACACAGTCTCCCAACAATATTACCCTGGGTAATGAAGAGTTTAACAGATGAGAAATCTCATGTTGTGCCTTACAATTTAATAGCCTGAAAAATTTGGAGACAATTCTAAAATTCTCTCAGAATGGCTGTCTACAGTTTGGACTTGGTGCTATCCTGGTTAATGTGTTCAGTTCTGCTTGCAGAGTATTGAGGAATGGGTCAGAGGTACAGAAAGGTAAACACGTCTGTTATGTGTCACTTTTTTAGTAAACATGTAAAACTGCATAAGAAGCACACTGAGCAACTGTGAGAGTAGGAATGGATGAGCCTTAAGGAAAGCAGAAAGGATGTAGCATTATAAGGATTCAGTCTTTTGTGTTAATTTAAATGTACCACCATTAGAGAATTTTGAGTGAAGAATACTATAACCTCATCTACATTTCTTTAAAACGATTGCTTGGATTGTTTTGTAAAGAATAATATATGTTAAACGTGGAAACGAGGAGAGGAGATTATTTAGGTTGGTATTTAAATAGCTGATGTGCCAAATTTGTTAAAGTTCATCAAAAGTAAACAAATTTAATGCTTTGGACAAAGAAGTATTTTATAATTATTTGCTGTTGTGTTTTACATCTAATATAGTGATTGTATCAATATTTCTTAGAAGCTATTAAATATAAATTCACCACCTTCACATATTAATTTATAAAATCCCCAGGCTTTATGTAGTTAGCAAACTGATGGGGCAGGGGGAAGGGGAATGAGTTTCTAAAAAGAATACCTGAAAGCAGTCCAGTAGGGTTCATAACATATACAATAGTGTTCATGACACATTCAAGAGAATAAATTTTGTAATTTAGAAATGATCAACTCTACTGACAGGAAGGTTATTTACATTTTAGGGTAAATATGTTATCCATTATTGATTTTTAAATCTGTAGACCAATCATCAGCTATATTTCAAAGTATTCTCTAATGAAGAGGCAATGACAAAACATTCCAAAGCAAGAAGAAAATACAAAATTTTATGTGATATATATTTTTCTTTAAATATTTCCAGTTAAAAATACCTATCATGGAGGAAATTAGCCAGTCTAAAATACAACATACAGATACTGAATAATCACGCTTTCCACCACAGATAATATATCTCACTATGTCTTGCCAACACTTAATCACTTTTATGGAATTACAATTTGGTTTTCACTAACAGTGATTTACTTAGTGTGGGCTGATTTATGCCATTGAGAATTTATTTAGTTAATGGAACATTTTAATTTATGACAGAAGGCAGCATAAAATTGCTTTGCATATTTGGATTGCATTACTATTGACTGCCAGTCAAAATTTGAAATGAAACAAAAATGACAGATAAAAGCATTTTTAGATCAGCCACACCTATCACTGGTAGAGTATAGATTTGAAACAAAATAACATGAGAAACTAGTAGCTTTTGCACTTGCTTCTCCAAACTCTTGACTAGATTTTCAGTTCTCACTGACATATGGTACCGTCTGTGAAGTCTTTTCAGTGAAGCCTCACAGGGAAAGAGTGAGATGTTTCATAATGTAGTGTCAGCAGTATGGTCTTGGCACCCAGCACTGGGTCTCCTTTCATCTGGCCCAGATGGTATGGATCCCTGACTCTTGAAATGTCTGCCTGAGATAAGAAAAGTATTGAAAGCAAACTGGCTGATGGTCTATACTGATGAATTCAGAATAGCACATATGGGTCAAAGGAACCAGGAACAAGTAAAGCTTTGCCTTCGCCATTAGAAAAGATTTATTTAATCTTTGCCATTAAGTCATATCAATTTGTATTTAATGGTTGGCTTCTAAATATCCGTTTCTGTACAGCAGTTGATCACCCATTCTTCAAGTGTTTCTTTCAGGCTGTGAGACTTATCTTGAAAGAATATATTAGGAGCAATCTTTCAAAGAATCAGAGACTTTTAGGACTAAGTTCACATGTTCCTGCAAGTGTTTGGGCTGAATACTTGGTGTCTTATTCACTTACCAGAAGAGTCTGTGCATGGAATGTGTTAGTGGCAGTTGTGGATTCACTTAATTGGGCTCTCTTGTCTTCTGCTCTTTTGATGAGTTAGACATATGAAGATCACCAGAGAAGGCTGAAGTTGGGAGGCTGAGGGTATCAGAGAATAGGTATTTATTTCCCCAGCTTTCTCTCTATCAGGCTACAGGAGGTTGCAGTGGTTATGCTCTCCATTGTTGGTCAGTTGTCATTCGGTTTTTAAGTCATGTCTGGCTCTTTGTGATTCTATGGACTGCAGCATGCCAGGCTTTCCTGTCCCTCACTCTCTTCTAGAGTTTGTTCAACTCATGTCCATTCAGTCAGTGATGCCATTCAACCAGCTCATCCTCTGTTTCCCTCTTTTTCTCCTGCCTTCCATCTTTCCCAACATCAGGGTCTTTTCCAATGAGTTGGCTCGTCGCATCAGGTGCCCATAGTAGGGGAGCTTCAGCCTCAGTCCTTCCAATGAATATTGAGGGTTGATTTCCTTTAGGATTGACTTCTTTGATCTCCTTGTTGTCCAAGGGACTTTCAAGAGCCTTCTCCACCACCACAATTTGAAACCATCAATATGCTCTCCATATCAGGCCTTATCTCCTGCTGTGTGACCTTCTCCCACAGAGGGAGGGATAGAGATCTCTAAGTTTTGGCAACCCATCATTCCCCTTTATCCTTTAACTTCAGGTTGGTTATGTCTCACCATTGTTCTCAGCCCCAAGATGCTCTACCATTTCTTATTCGCTTTTCTTTTATTTAACCATGCTTTTGCAAAGAGTTTATTCATAAAAGTATTGGCAGTATCCCTATTTGAGTGTGCCATTCTGTTTTCTTGCCATATCCTGATGATATGTTAGAGGCTTGAATCCCCATTATAGCTTTATAAGTTATCTTCTAAATGATCGTCTTGACCTTATGTTTGAGGTTTGAATATAGTAATATGAAGCCTGCTCTCTCTTTAATCAACGTCTAACTGAATGTAATCTCTTATTTATGGCAAAACAGCAGTAACTGTGCAATTGTAGATAAAATGTTTTAATGTTTTTGCATAATTAGAAATTTTTGAACATGGAAAACTGGAATCTGCAGTAAAGGAAAATATTTGGAGGCTAAAAGGTTAATAAAATAGATAGAGGCCTCTAGAGAGATAGTTTTATCACTACCTGGAGTCATAAGTATACATTTGAAAACATAATAAAACCAGAAGTGATTCATTTATGTTCAAAAGATTTGCAAGCTAGGGACTGACTTCTCTTCAAAGAGAATATATTAGGGCGATAAGTTTTCCCTCCCATTCACAGGATGGAGTAAAGCAGATCACCAGTAGTTCTTATATAAATTTCAGATTCAAAATTTTAAAATACACCCCTTTATACCTATGCCCAGCCATCTGGCTCTCATTCTGTTACCCAAAAGAAGTGAATGGCGTATAGGGAACCAATAGATTGACTGTTATCAATGTTTCCTTAGATCTAGAAATCTGTTTGCTTTCTGGACAAAATAAGTAAATATAGATATTAAAAATTTGGATCAGTTTCCTTTCCATCATTGGATTGAGTATATAAACATGCAAAAGGGAGTACATTTTCAGAAGACAGCAGTTTTGGGTTCTGATTTTGGTGTCCTAAATATCTTGCCTAGTCTTCAAATATCATGGACTAAAGTCTCATCAATCTGTTGGTTGTTCTCTTACAGAAACTCCTCTATATTCATTTGTCAATTAAATTCTAAAGTACACCTTACCAATGGAAACTATATTGCTTTTATTCTTCTACTTACTATGTACAGGCATTAGTTTTTGGGGAAAAAAAAGTAGGAAATATCAAGGCCACAAGGACAATTATAATGCTTCTATAATGTATCATCATCAGGAAGAATCGATTCTAATCATTTTCAGTCTTTAGGCAACTAGCTCAAGATTCATATTTCAAAAAAAAAAATGTTTGGCCTTGATTGGATTATGTAGGCATTCTGGGTGGAGAGAAGGTGATTCGTTTTGATTGACATCCCATCTGAGTCATTTGAAAAATAAAGAGGAGTCTATAAAAGAGAGTAAGAATATTATTACTAGAAAACAAGGATATATGTATACTAAGCTGTCAAAAATAAATATTAATAAAGGGTTTTGTAAAAAAAAAAAAGTAAGGAATGCAGGGAAGGGGAAAGGCAAGGATGAGAATGGTAATTTTGGAAACAGATAAAGATTCTGGTAAAGAAGAGAATAAGGAGAAATATGTGATGGAAAAGTTAAAATTGGGAGGCATTGTTGGTGATTTTTATTTTAGTTTAGTTTTTGTTTGTTTGTTTGTTTGTCTTGTTTTTGCTTGCAGCAGACCAAATTGAATGTTATATTAAGGGAGCTGGAAAATCCAATCAAGAGACTATCTGCAGAGAAAATACAGTTTTAATAAAGGTGGCAAAATAAAGTGTTTTCAGACCAGAAAACAGCAACAAAAACTGAGAACATTCATTTTCAGCATAGCTTTACTAAAAGAAATACTAAACACAGAGAAAAATACTTTCAGCAGAAAACTCAAATTCAGGAAGGACTGAAGAATTACACAAAGAGGGAATACATGGACAAATTTAAATAAGAAATGAAAATACACAACTATAACAGTAATATGCTGTACAGATTAAAATATAAGTAAAAGTATAGATTTGGAAACAATAATGCAAAGATCAGTTCAGTTCAGTTCAGTCATTCAGTCCTGTCTAACTCTTTGTGACCCATGAACTGCAGCACGCCAACACCAACTCCCAGAGCTTATTCAAACTCATGTCCACTGAGTCAGTGATGCCATCCAACCATCTCATCCTCTGCGATCCCTTTTTCCTCCTGCCTTCAATCTTTCCCAGCATCAGGATTATTTTCAGTGAGTCAGTTTTTCACATCAGGTGGCCAAAGTATTGGAGTTTCAGCTTCAGCATCAGTCCTTCCAATGGATATTCAGGAATGATTTCCTTTAGGATGGACTGGTTGAATCTTCCTGCAGTCCAAGGTACTCTCAAGAGTCTTCTCCAACACTACAGTTCAAAAGCATCAATTCTTCAGCACTCAGCTTTCTTTATAGTCCAACTCTCACATCTACACATGGCTACTGGAAAACCATAGATTTGACTAAACAGACCTTTACTGACAAAGTAATGTCTCTTGTTTTTAATATGCTGTCTAGGTTGGTCATAACTTCTCTTCCAAGGAGCAAACGTCTTTTAATTTCACAGCTGCAGTCACCATCTGCAGTGATTTGGGAGCCCCAAGAATATAAAATCTGTCACTGTTTCCATAATCTCCCCATCTATTTGCCATAAAATGATAGCATTGAATGTCATAATCTTAGTTTTCTGAATATTGGGTTTTAAGTCAACATTTTCTTTCTCCTGTTTCACTTTCATCAAGAAGCTATTTAGTCCTTCTTTGCTTTCTGCCAAAGCGTGGTGTCATCTGCATATCACAGGTTATTGATATTTCTCCCAGCATTTCTCATGATATACTCTACATATAAGTTAAATAAACAGGGTGACAATATACAGCCTTGATGTACTCCTTTTCCTATTTGGAACCAGTCTGTTGTTCCATGTCCAGTTCTAACTGTTGCTGCCTGACCTGCATACAGATTTCTCAGGGGGCAGATCAGGTGGTCTGGTATTCACATCTCTTGTAGAATTTTCCACAGTTTGTTGTGACTCACACAGTCAAAGGGTTTAATATAGTCAATAAAGCAGAATTTGATGTTTTTCTGGAACTCTTTTGCTTTTTCTGTGATCTAAAGGATGTTGGCAATTTGATCTCTGGTTCCTTTGCATTTTTGAAATGCAGCTTGAACATCTGGAAGTTCATAGTTCAAGTACTGTTGAAGCCTAGCTTTGAGAACTTTGAGCATTATTTTGGAGTGTGTGAGATGAGTGCAGTTGCAATCATAGTTTGAGCATTCTTTTGCATTGTCTTTCCATGGGACTGGAATGAAAACAGACCTTTTCTAGTCCTGTGGCCACTGCTGAGTTTTCCAAATTTGCTGGCATATTGAGTACAGCACTTTCACAGCATCATCTTTTAGGATTTGAAATAGATCAACTGGAATTCCATCATGTCTACTAGTTTTATTCATAGTTATGCTTCCACATAAGACCCACTTGACTTCACATTCCAGCATGTATGGCTCTAGGTCAGTGATCATGCCATTGTGACTATCTGGGTCATGAAGATCTTTTTGTACAGTTCTTTTATGTGTTCCTTCCACCTCTTAACATTTTCTGCTCTGTTAGGTCCATACCATTTCTGTCCTTTATTGTGCCCATCTTTGCATGAAACATTCACTTGGTATCTCTAACTTTCTTGAAGAGATCAGTAGTGTTTCTCATTATACTGTTTTCCTCTATTTCTTTGCATTGATCCCTGAGGAAGGCTTTCTTATCTCTCTTTGCTATTCCTTGGAACTCTCCATTGAAATGGGTGTATCTTTCCTTTTCTCCTCTACCTTTCACTTCTCTTCTTTTCACAGCTATTTGTAAGGCCTCCACAGATCACCATTTTGCCTTTTGCATTTCTTTTTCTTGGGGATGGTCTTTATCAGTGCCTCCTGTACAATGTCAGGAACTTACGTCCATAGTTCATCAGGCACTCTGTCTATCTGATCTAATCCCTTGAATTTTTATCTAATCCCTTGAATCTATTTCATCTAATCCCTTGAATCTACCAACAAAACAAGCATTAGTTGAAGTTATGCTGATATTAAAATTGACTTCAAGGAAAGTATTATTAATGGAGACTAAAGGAAATATTTTGATATGGTAAGACAATCATTCTACTAGAAAAGTTATGCATTTCTAAATCTAGCTCAATCAAATGCTATAGCTTCAAAATATATCAAGCAAAAATGCATAGCAATAGAGGAAGACAGCATGAATCCAATAAAACATGTATATTACCATATGTAAAATTGTATAGCCAATGGAAATTCACTGTATGATGCAGGGAGCTCAAATCCAAAATCTGAGATATGTATTTAAATATTGCTTCAAGTGCAAACAAACAAAAAATAATGAGATTACAGAAGTTGTTAAAAAAGCAATTAGATAATTAACTAACTTTACTTAGTTATTTTAAAGAGTATTTTACCCCAACATAACAGAATACATATTCTTTGAAATTTACATGAGATAGTTACTAAAACAGCCAGTAAGATGAATAAAAATGAAAGCCTAATAAATATAAAATGATTCAGAATATTTTTATTAATCATTAGAAATAAAGAATAATAAGAAACAAAATCATATCAAACTGTTTGGGAATTAAGCAGTACAGCTTAAAATAGCCCATTTTTTAAGGAAGAAATCAGAAAGGAAATAAGTATTTTGCATTGGATTATTGTAATGGAACATGTCAAGACCCAATAGAATACATTTAAAGCAGTGCTAAGAGGAAAAGTTATAGTTTTAAATACACTTATTAGAAACAAAACTTCTTAATAAGTGAATTAAAAATGGTGATTCAAACCTGATAAATAGAAGAAGGAAATAAGAGCAGAAATCAAAAACATGGAAGACAAAAGGTAACAAAAGAACAACTCCAATATTTTTTTCTTAAAACAATTGATGAAATCATAGTATGACCAGTCATGAACAAATAAAGAAAGCACAAATTATAAACAAAAAGAAAATGGTAGTATCACTATATTGCAGACACTAAAAACTCAAAAGAAATAAATGATGAATAACTTCTCTCCATTAAAGCTGATTTAGAAAAGGACAAATATTTTGAAAAACATGACTTATTAAATCTAAAAAAAAAAAGAATTTAAACTCTAAATATTTATATTTATTAAATTAATTGAATCCATGTGAAAACCTTCCTGGAAAGAAAATTCTAGGCCCATCTAACTATATTATTGACTTGTCCCTCAAATTTAAAACAGATTTGAATCCTAGAATCTTATGTAAACTTTCCTCAACAAGAAATTCTTGGTGATTCATTTTATGAGGTTAATATACCTGGTGTACAAAAACCTGACAAAAGACAGTACAAAAAGCAGGCAAGCAAGAAAATATACAGAAGATTTCCAAAGATGGCTCTAAGTATCTAACAAACTAGTAATGTCTTCCCAAAAATATTGAAAAAGAAAAGATAACATACAAAACAAAAGGGAATTTGGTTCAGGATTGGTTGAGCATTTAGTAATAATTTTTTTTAACAAATATGAATTGGTGCATGAAGAGATGTATAATTATGTGATGACACAATTGTAGAAAAATCTTAACAATCACAAGATGTGATTGCTGTTAATATATGTGTTTCCTGCAAAATTATGTCACCTTATCTGTATGTTTGGGTTTATATGAAACTATTTGAAAAATATAGAATTTTAAACATCAGCCACTGAAATGCATCACTATATATAGGGAAAGGAAAGAGAAGGATCATTTATATGATAATTTCAATAGATTCAGAAAAATTATTTGACAAAACTGAACATCCAGTAATGACTGAAAATTCTCATACAAGTAAAAATAAAAGGCAGTATTTTTAATCTGATTAAGAAAATCTACAAAAAAGAAAAAAAAAAAACAACTATACAAGCAACCCTATATATGGGTTGAAAGAGTCCCTTCTGAGGTTGAAGACATAGCAGTGATAAAAGGATATAAATTGATATGCAATATAACTACCTCTATTCCACATTGAACCAAGGTCCTGGCAGTGCCATAAAGAAATGAAAGGAATAATAATTTGAAATAAAAAAATAAAAGTGTCACATTTCACAGATAATGTGACTATGATAGAGGAAACTCAAGGGAACTCAAAAAAAAGTTATTAGAATTATTAATAATATTACTAAGGTAACAGTATACACTTGTACTTCCAATGAACAATAGAAAAAAATCTGGTGTATTTTTATGTCCATAACATCAAAAACTTTAGTCGCTCATTCCAGTGTGACTCTTTCCAGCAAATGGACTGTAGCCTACCAGGCTCCTCTATCCATGGGATTTTCCAGTCAAGAAAACTGGAGTGGGTAGCCATTCTCTTCGCCAAGAGATCTTCCCGATCTAGGGGTCAAACCTGGGTATCCTGCGTTGCAAGCGGATTCTTTACTGTGTAAGCTTTCCTAGTGTTTCAGACAGTAAAGAATCCACCTGCAGTGCAGGGGACCTGGGTTCACACACTGGCTTGGGAAGATCCCCTGGAGAAAGGAATGGCTACCCACCCCAGTATTCTTGCCTGGAGAATCCCCACAGACAGAGGAGACTGGTGGACTACAGTCCATGGGGTCACAAAGAGTCAGACACAACTGAGTGACTAAGCAAAGAACACAACACACAACATCACAAACTTTAAGTTAAATGAAAATGTGTAAGATCTCTGCAGTATATAGCACTGAATAATATTGTTAAATATTGAAGAGTGTTCATGGATTTGGAATATTTAGTATTATGAAAATGTCAATTCTGCCCAGTTGATCTACAGATTCAGTTAAACCCCAGTCTGAATCCCTGTGGGTATCCTGTGTGTGTGTGTATGCCCATGTGTACCTTATGAGCATGTGGGAGTTGATGTATATAAAAATTTTAATGAGAAATAGCCAAGGCAGTCTTGAAGAACAATAACATTTAACTACTTACACTACGAGATAGAAAAATTTATTTTGAAACTATGACAATTATTCAGTGTAGTAGTAGTGCAAAGGGAGAAAAATAAACCAATGAAACAGAGGAGAGTCCATAAATAAATTAACATAGTCATTTGGAGACTGCATTTGTTATATATTCTGCTTATCAAATTATCTCAAAACTTAGCAGCTTAAAACAACAAACATTTATTATCTCACATACTTTCTATGTGTCAGGAATTCTACAGTAGCATAGCTGGATGCTTCTAGATCAGAGTCTATCATGAGGTAACAGTCAAGCAGTCAGCTGCAGGGCTGCAGTATCAGCTTCAAAGTTCACTCAGTTGCTTCAGGAAAGAGGTTTCAGACCCACATCACATGAGTGCCTCCATAGGCTTTCATGGCAGCTGGCTTCCTCCAGCAAGTTCTCTGTGACAAAGCAAGGGTAAATGGGAGAGCATTCAAAATGGAAGGCACATTCTATCATAGCTTAATATTTAGTGACACACTAGTACTTTCGCTTAATGTTATTGGTTACCCAGGCCAAGCTTGATACTACTTAGGAGAGGACTACACAAGGCCAGTCTCTTGCATACAAGGGAGCAAGTACTCAGATATTTTTCTAAAGACCATGAAGAGAGAAAATCTGACTATGCATATGAAGATATAGCCTTAAAAAAGAGTAGTACATGAAATATAGTAAAGATAAATGAGTAAAAGGTTTTTACATTTAGGATGAGTGAAAAAGGAAGACAATATGAAAAGACACAATATTAATTCAGGAATTCACAGACATTTTTCTATGATGAATCAGTATTTTCAGAAGTACAATTATGTACAGAGGGTGAGAGGAAACAGGGGACAGTTGGATTTTGAGGAAAACAAGGTTGTAAAATATTTTGAGGAACTATATCAGGGGATTAGAGCTTCCCAGTTGGTGCTAATGGTAAAGAACCCACCTGCCAATCCAGGAGACATAAGAGAGGCAGGTTTGATCCCTGAGTGGCAAGAACTCCTGGAGGAGGGCATGGCATCTCACTTGAGTATTCTTGCCTGGAGAATCCCATGACGCAGGAGCCTGGCATGCTACAGTTCATAGGGTCACAAGAATCGGACACAACTAAACTGACTTAACATGCACATACCAGGGAATTAAATAATAAAACATTAATGACTGTAAATATTTCCATCATAATATTAACGCAACTTCCATCACAAAATATACATTATAAATACGGTGCAATAAAGTTTATTGTTTATAAAAAGGATAATTTACATATGTATACATTTGTTTTAATCTAATCATTTTTTGTTAGCTTATCTGTGCTTAAAGAACATTTTTATATGAGAATTGGTCATGTCTCTCTCATTTGTATTAAATAAAGATCTATTGTATTTATATTTTCACATGTCATAATAATATGTAGCCTTACTCAAATGCCTTTAAGCTTATGAATGGTCACTTTTCTTTAAAATGTGTTCAGTTCAGTTCAGTTCAGTCGTTCAGTCGTGTCCGACTCCTTGCGACCCCATGAATTGCAGCACGCCAGGCCTCCCTGTCCATCACCATCTCTTGGAGTTCACTCAGACTCACATCCATCGAGTCCGTGATGCCATCCAGCCATCTCATCCTCTGTCGTCCCCTTCTCCTCCTACCCTCAATTCCTCCCAGCATCACAGTCTTTTCCAATCAGTCAGCTCTTCGAATGATGTGGCCAAAGTACTGGAGCTTCAGCTTCAGCATCATCCAAAGAAATCCTAGGGTTGATCTCCTTCAGAATGGACTGGTTGGATCTCCTTGCAGTCCAAGGGACTCTCAAGAGTCTTCTCCAACACCACAGTTCAAAAGCATCAATTCTTTGATGTTCAGCCTTCTTCACAGTCCAACTCTCACATCCATACACGACCACTGGAAAAACTATAGCCTTGACTAGACAGACCTGAGTCAGCAAAGTAATGTCTCTGCTTTTGAATATACTATTTAGGTTGGTCATAACTTTTCTTCCAAGGAGTAAGCGTCTTTTAATTTCATGGCTGCAGTCACCATCCACAGTGATTTTGGACCTGGTTATATCAGCATAACTCCATATATATTCTTTAGCATGTTGATATTTACATTATACTCTTGTTGAAAAAAATAGTTACTTATGTGTAAGAGAATCAGTTATTTTGTTTCAAAATCCTTGATAGAATCATTCATTATCCAGTAAGAGTTTGTTTTTCTTACTTCTTACTCTAAGAAGGTATACTTTGAGTAATTAAATTAAAGGGCCTGATTTCATATAGTTGGTTGATTGGTTCAGTCTCTAATCAGTGTCCAACTCTTGTGACCCCTATGGACTGTAACCTGCCAGGCTCCTCTGTCCATGGGATTCTCCAGGCACGAATACTGGATTGGGTTGCCATTTCCATCTCCAAGGAATCTTCCCGACACAAGGATCAAACCCTGGTCTTCTGCATTACAGGCAGTTTCTTTACCAACTGAGCTACGAGGGAAGACCCGTTAGAAATTCTAGCCCCTGTTTACAGTCATGGTGGCTCACTTTTCCTTTCTGTATACACTCTCCCCTCCAGTACCCAGCCCCCACCCCCTACCCCCACCCTCCCACCCCCACCCCCGGCTGGAACCATTTCCTTGGTGTCTGGGGTAGGGTGGACCGGGGAAGGAGCTGCTTCTTCCTTCTTTTGCCAGTTCAATCTGAAGAACTTATGTCAGCGGATCAGGCTCTGGAGGTCTTGGGTTGGGTAGGCTGGCCTCCCTGGCCACACAGTGCAGGACACTCCAGCTGACCAAGTCCCTCTTGCCTCGACTTCTGCGGATAACCTTTCAAATCCTCCCCTTCAGTTGTCTTTGCCTGCAAGAGCAAGGGAGCACAGGCTCTTCCAGGGAAGACTGGGTGGCCCCCATCCATGAGTGCCCCTGACCCACCAAGTCACACAGGTGTGCAGAGTAGGAAGACCGTAGGCTGGGGAGCTTGGTGGTGACCACCACTCCAGGGCTCCCTGGGACATGTTGGCCTGGCTTTAAGCACCCGCTGCTCTTTGTATCGTTCAGTTCAATTCAGTTCAGTCGCTCAGTTGTGTCCGACTCCATGAATTGCAGCATGCCACGCCTCCCTGTCCATCACCAACTCCCGGAGTTCACTCAAACTCATGTCCATTGAGTCGGTGATGCCATCCAGCCATCTCATCCTCTTTCATCCCCTTTTCCTCGTGCCCCCAATCCCTCCCAGCAGTTGAGTCTTTTCCAATGAGGTCAATTCTTGTCAACTCTTAGCATGAGGTGGCCAAAGTACTGGAGATTCAGCTTTAGCATCATTCATTCCAAAGAACACCCAGGACTGATCTCCATTAGAATGGACTGGTTGGATCTCCTTGCAGTCCATGGGACTCTAGAGTCTTGCCAACACCACAGTTCATATCGTTAGTTCCATTTCAGTAAGATTATCGGCAATATTTAGCTCTTTAGTCAATGCATTTTTAATTTCTTTCCAGGAAATCCAATATTTGCTTATTATCTTTAGGTTCACATTTTAAGCTTCACCAGTGATTTGGTCATGGCATGTTCTCATTTTTACTTGCTCTAATGATGATATTAATTCATTTGAAAGAAGAGGCAAAAAGTATAGTATGTCTTAAATTTATTCTGATTTAACGTATAGATAGATATAAGCACCTCAGACTTGTAACAGACCACTCAAAGAAATCAAGATTTACCAGTAAAATATTTTAACATTTTAGGAAAATTTGTATAGTAAATTTATTTTCTGTAATTTTACTCAACTGGTCAGTAATTATAATTGATAGATCTTCAGAGATTTGATAAAAACAGAATCTTTGCTTACATTTTGCTCATGGATAAAATCAAATAACATGTTATTTTTATCACTTATTTAAGCATAGAAGTGAAGTGAAGTGAATTTGCTCAGTCGTGTCCAACTCTTTGCGACACCGTGGACTGTAGCCCTCCAGGCTCCTTCATCCATGGGATTCTCCAGCCAAGAATTCTGGAGTGGGTTGCCATTTCCTTCTCCAAACCTCATTAGTTTAAAAAAAAAAAAAAGAGTTTCTTAAAAGGAAACAAAAAGAAATGGAAAGGTTTCTCAATTCATAAAAGCAAAATAAGAAACCATAAGATGTAGATGTAACTAATTTAAAAAAATTAATTCAAAACTAATTCAAAACAGCAAAACTTATGTAGAATCCTATAAGATTAACAATGGAAAAATTGGAAAAATAATTTTCAATGCATCCTTTTTCAGACAAAATATTAAATTTGTCACTATATAAAGAGCTTTATAACTTGAAGGTCAAACTAAAGCTACATTACCTTTAATGTTTTGACCGCTTCTAATTTGCCTTGATTCATGGACCTGACATTCCAGGTTCCTATGCAATATTGATCTTTACAGCATTGGATCTTGCTTCTATCACCAGTCACATTCACAGCTGGATATGTTTTGGCTTTGGCTCCATTCATTCTTTCTGGAGTTATTTCTCCACTGATCTCCAGTAGCATATTGGGCACCTAATGACCTGGGGAGTTTCTCTTTTGGTATCCTATCATTTTGCCTTTTCATACTGTTCATGGGGTTCTCAAGGCAAGAATACTGAAGTGGCTTGCCATTCCCTTCTCCAGTGGACCACGTTTTGTCAGCCCTCTCCACCATGACTCACCCGTCTTGGGTTTCCTGGCAGGCATGGCTTGGTTTCACGGAGTTAGAAAAAGTTGTGGTCCTAGTGTGATGAGATTGACCAGTCTTCTGTGAGTATGGTTTCAGTGTGTCTGCCCTCTGATGCCCTCTTGCAACACCTACCATCTTACTTGGATTTCTCTTACCTTGGGCGTGGGGTATCTCTTCACGGCTGCTCCAGCAAAACACAGCCACTGCTTCTTACCTTGGACGAGGGGTATCTCCTTACCACAGCAGTTCCTGACCTTTAACGTGGGATAGCTCCTCTAGGTCCTCCTGCAGCCATGCAGCCACCACTTTTGGATGTGGAATTGCTCCTCCCAGCTGCCGCCCCTGGCCTCAGGCTCAGGGTGGCTCCTCAGGGTCACCGCCCCTGGCTTCGGGCATGAGGTGGCTTCTCCTGGCCACCCCTGATCTTGGACACGGGGTAGCTCCTCTCAGCCGCCACCCTTGACCTCAGACACAGGGTAGCTCCTCTTGGCCATTCCTGCGCCATCACTGCAGATGGTGACTGCAGCCATGAAATTAAAAGATGCTTACTCCTTGGAAGAAAAGTTATGACCAACCTAGATAGTATATTCAAAAGCAGAGACATTACTTTGTTGACTAAGGTCCGTCTAGTCAAGGCTGTGGTTTTTCCAATGGTCGTGTATGGATGTGAGGGTTGGACTGTGAAGAAGGCTGAGCGCCAAAGAATTGATGCTTTTGAACTGTGGTGTTGGACAAGACTCTTGAGAATCCCTTGGACTGCAAGGAGATCCAACCAGTCCATTCTGAAGGAGATCAGCCCTGGGATTTCTTTGGAAGGAATGATGCTGAACCTGAAGCTCCAGTACTTTGGCCAACTCATGCAAAGAGTTGACTCATTGGAAAAGACTGTGATGCTGGGAGGGATTGGGGGCAGGAGGAGAAGGGGACGACAGAGGATGATTGCATCACAGACTCGATGGATGTGAGTCTGAGTGAACTCCAGGAGATGGTGTTGAACAGGGAGGCCTTGTGTGCTGCAGTTCATGGGGTTTCAAAGAGTCAGACACGACTGAGTGACTGAACTGAACTGAACCGAACCTTTAATGTTCCATTTATAGAACTTAACAGGAGTAACTTTTCCTTCCGCCTCTTAGGGAATTCTCATCTCCAAATATACCCAAGGAAATCTAGTATTTACTGGCCCTGGCCCACTGATCAGTTTACTACTACTTCATTTTTTTGCCACCTGTCAGGAGATCAAAGACTCTGATATTCACTGGAATCAGATACAGGACTTCCTAATGTACTAATGATCCCTCTTTTAAACTTAATTTCCAGCAGACCTCATTCTACCAGTCTAGTAAGAACAGAGATGAACCAAGTAGCTGGAGGCCAAAGGTTTTCCAATCACTTTATCAATGGAAAAGGTAGTTTTAGGAGTCCCATCCTTTCCTGGGTGGGCCAGGCAACCTGATCATCTACCTGGAATACCATTCATGTGTGAGTGCAACTAAGTCATTTTAGTCATGTCTGACTCTTTGTGACCCTATGAACCATACCTCACCAGACTCTTCTGTCCATGGAATTCTCCAAGTAAGAATACTGGAGTGTATTGTCATGCCCTCCCTTGGGGGTCTTCTGAACCCAGGGATCGTATACCACCCTCCTCCAAATCCTACCTCTGCCAGAAGACTGGATTTGAGGAAAGGCTCAGGAATCTCTCCACCTAGGAATTAATATCACAGTATTTTTGTGTCAGTGTCAACTGTTGCTCTGCAAATTTGGCAGTGAATGAACCTAGCCACCAGAATTCTAAGAGAAAATAGCAAAAATAAATGTGACTGAAATATGTCCCAAAGCACGAGTTGTTCAGTTTTTATCAGTGGGCATCTTATAACATATGTGGTTTTCTGTGTGTGTGTGTGTGTGTGTGTGTGAGTGTGTGTGTGTGTATGTGTGAAAAATAGTGTGAACAGTTCAATAAATACCATCAACTATTGTTGGGATGGTTACATACAGGATTCTCTTAGTTTTATTCCTTATAGTTTCTTTATCTGCTAAAGTTTGAACATATGGTCATATTTAATTCAGGAAAAAGTTTTAGTTTTTAAAGTAAATTTTAGTATTGATATCAGTCTTATTTCATTTCTCTGTTAACATTAATGAACAGAAAACTCTTTAAAATTCTTTTGACTATATTCCATTAAATATCTAATCCACCTTTCTCCTTAACATATGAATAAGTTTATTTGAAATTTTCAAAGAAGTAGCACTAATAGTCATTCAACCAAGTAATTAGCTTGATGTAATTAGCTTATTGATATCCAGGAAGGTACTCTATAAACAATCTTTGAAATTTACTCATTCAACAAAAAGTTATTAGGCTTATAGGCTAGACATTGTGATTCTAAAATAATTAAAACATAGATTTTGCCATGTAAGAAAACCAAAATGTATGGCAGAAACAAATAGATAAAATGCTGAATGGAATACTACTCCAGAAGTGCTCTAATTATGAGTATCATAGCATTTAAAAAGTACAGTGCAGGATACTCATAATTAGAGCACTGTTGGTAGTATTCTGTTCAGGGTTTTATCTATTTGTTTCTGATATTTATTTTGATTTTCCTACATAGTAAAATCCATATTTTATTTTATAAGTTCAGTGTCTAGCTTTTAATAGGTCTACAACTGTTTGTTGAATGAATTCTTGTCTACCTTTCGGTGATTAGATTTTATTTTGTAACTAGCAGAGTTTTAAGAAACTTAAGAATACAAACTGTTACTCTATAATTTATCAAACCAAACCATTTTGACATTTCAATATACTCAGTTTATATTCAGTTTTTTTTTAAAGCAAATATTCTGAAAATATACCCTATAGCAACAAAACTTAGCCTTTTCTAAGTTTTGACAAATGAATAGAAATAGTCTCAGTAATTCAAAGAACTGTGCTATTAATTGCAGGTTAAAAAGAATTTCCTTGGCTTTATGCATTTTTATTTTCTCAAAATTAAAAAATTTGCCACAATTAAAAATTTTGTCATGATTGAAAGCTGCTAGAGCCAAAAGATCCCTTGCTTGTTAGTGAAAGCGAAAGTGAAGTTGCTCAGTCATGTCAGACTCTTTGTGACCCCGTGGACTGTAGCCCACTAGGCTCCTCTGTCCATGGGATTCTCCAGGCAAGAATACTGGAGTGGGTTGCCATTTCCTTCTCCAGGGGATCTTCCCAACCCAGGCATTGAACCCAGGTCTCCTGCATTGCAGGCAAATGCTTTATCCTCTGAGCCACCAGTATTGCACATTTTCAAGGATCAGTACTTTGCTATACTTCTTCAAGCAATCTGACTCTTCATAATATTGAACTAGGGCAATACTTGGGCTTCCCAAGTAGCGATAGTGGGAAAGAATCCACATGCCAGTCCAGGAGACATAAGAGACATGAGTTTGATCTCTGGGTCAGTAAGGTTTCCTGGAGTTGGGCATGACAACCCGCTCCAGTATTCTTGCCTGGAGAGCCCAAAGGACAGAGGAGCCTGGTGGGCTACAGTCCATAGTGTCACAAAGAGTTATATACAAATGAAGCAACTTAGCACAACTGGCGCTCCATAGGCAATCAATAAGTCACTGACTACTACTCTAATAATATGCAACTTTGTTGAGTATTGCCTCCTCAAGCTAACTCCAGGATAGGATGGAAATTTGAGACTACATAAAACTTGATATTATATGTATGCTAGATGTTTATTTTGGGAGAAAAGTATATGCTACAAATCTAAGGATTTATATTTTAATTTCTGAAGAATGCACAAGTGCATTCATATATTGCTATAGATATTTCTGAGGAGCTTAGGTCAGGAATGGTGGCAGTAAAAAGATACCCCTTGTCCAAGGTAAGGAGCAGTGGCTGTGTTTTGCTGGAGCAGCCGTGAAAAGATACCCTATGCCCAAGGTAAGAGAAAACCCAAGTAAGATGGTAGGTGTTACAAGAGGGCATCAGAGGGCAGACACACTGAAACCATACTCACAGAAAACTAGTCAATCTAATCACACTAGGACCACAGCCTTGTCTAACTCAATGAAACCAAACCATGCCTGTGGGCAACCCAAGACCGGTGGGTCATGGTGGAGAGGGCTGACAAAATGTGGTCCACTGGAGAAGGGAATGGCAAGCCACTTCAGTATTCTTGCCTTGAGAACCCCATGAACAGTATGAAAAGGCAAAATGATAGGATACCAAAAGAGAAACTCCCCAGGTCATTAGATGCCCAGTATGCTGCTGGAGATCAGTGGAGAAATAACTCCACAAAGAATGAAGGGGTGGAGCCAAAGCAAAATCAATACCTAATTGTTGATGTCACTGGTGATAGAAGCAAGATCCAATGCTGTAAAGAGCAATATTGCTTAGGAACCTGGAATGTCAGGTCCATGAATCAAGGCAAATTGGAAGTGGTCAAACAGGAGATGGCAAGGGTGAACGTTGACATTCTAGGAATCAGCAAACTAAAATGGACTGGCATGGGTGAATTTAACTCAGATGACCATTATATCTACTACTGTGGGCAGGAATCCCTCAGAAGAAATGGAATAGCCATCGTGGTCAACAAAAGAGTCTGAAATGCAGTACTTGGATGCAATCTCAAAAAAGGCAGAATGACTTCTGTTCATTTCCAAGGCAAACAATTCAATATCACAGTTATCCAAGTCTATGCCTTAACCAGTAATGCTGAAGAAGCTGAGTTGAATGGTTTTATGAACACTTACAAGACCTTTTAGAACTAACACCCAAAAAAAATGTCCTTTTCATTATAGAGGATTGGAATGCTAAAGTAGAAAGTCAAGAAACACCTGGAGTAACAGGCAAATTTGGCCTTGGAATATGGAATGAAATAGGGCAAAGACTAATAGAGTTTTGCCAAGAAAATGCACTGGTCATAGCAAACACCCTTTTCCAACAACACAAGAGAAGACTCTACACATGGATATCACCAGATAGTCAACACCAGAGTTAGATTGATTATATTCTATGCAGCCAAAGATGGAGAAGCTCTATACTGTCAACAAAAACAAGACCAGGAGCTGACTCTGGCTCAGATCATGAACTCCTTATTAGCAAATTCAGACTTAAATTGAAGAAAGTAGGAAAAACTGCTAGACCATTCAGGTATGACCTCAATCAAATTCCTTATGAATATAAAGTGCAAGTGAGAAATAGATTTAAGGACCTAGATCTGATAGATAGAGTGCCTTATGAGCTACAGAATGAGCTTCATGACATTATACGGGAGACAGGAATCAAGACCATACCCATGGAAAAGAAATGCAAAAGAGCAAAATGGCTGTCTGGGGAGGCCTTACAAATAGCTGTGAAAAGAAGAGAGGTGAAAAGCAAAGGAGAAAAGGAAAGATATAAGCATCTGAATGCAGAGTTCCAAAGAATAGCAAGAAGAAATAAGAAAGCCTTCTTCAGCGATCAATGCAAAGAAATAGAGGAAAACAACAGAATGGGAAAGACTAGAGATTTCTTCGAGAAAATTAGAGATAGCAAGGGAACATTTCATGCAAAGATGGGCTCGATAAAGGACAGAAATGGTCTGGACCTAACAGAAGCTGAAGATATTAAGAAGAGGTGGCAAGAATACACAGAAGAACTGTACAAAAAAGATCCTCATGACCCAGATAATCATGATGATGTGATCACTTAATCTAGAGCCAGACATCTTGGAATGTGAAGTCAAGTGGGCCTTAGAAAGCATCACTATGAACAAAGCTGGTGGAGGTGATAAGATTCCAATTGACCTATTTCAAATCCTGAAAGATGATGCTGTGAAAGTGTTGCACTCAATAAGCCAGCACATTTGGAAAACTCAGCAGTGGCCACTGGACTGGAAAGGTCAGTTTTCATTCCAATCCCAAAGAAAGGCAATGCCAAAGAATCCTTAAACTACTGCACAATTGCACTCATCTCACATGCTAGTAAAGGAATGCTCAAAATTCTCCAAGCCAGGCTTCAGCAATACATGAACCATGAACTCCTTGATGTTCAAGCTTTTTAGAAAAGTCAGGCTAATCAGAGATCAAATTGCCAACATCCACTGGATCATGGAAAAAGCAAGAGAGTTCCAGAAAAACATCTATTTCTGCTTTATTGACTATGCCAAAACCTTTGACTGTGTGGATCACAATAAACTGTGGAAAATTCTGTAAGAGATGGGAATACCAGATCACCTAACCTGCCTCTTGAGAAATCTGTATGCAGGTCAGGAAGCAACAGTTAGAACTGGACAGGGAACAACAGACTGGTTCCAAATAGGAAAAGGAGTACATCAAGGCTGTATATTGTCACCTTGCTTATTTAACTTCTATGCAGAGTACATCATGAGAAACGCTAGACTGGAAGAAACACAAGGTGGAATCAAGACTGCCGGGAGAAATATCAATAACTTTAGATATGCAGATGACACCACCCTTATGGCAGAAAATGAAGAGGAGTTAAAGGGCCTCTGGATGAAGGTGAAAGAGGAGAGTGAAAAAGTTGGCTTAAAGCTCAACATTCAGAAAATGAAGATCATGGCAACCGGTCCCATCACTTCATGGGAAATAGATGGGGAAAAAATGGGAACAGTGTCAGACTTTATTTTTGGGTTTCCAAAATCGCTGCAGATGGTGACTGCAGCTATGAAATTAGAAGGGGCTTACTCCTTGGAAGAAAAGTTATGAGCAACCTAGATAGTATATTCAAAAGCAGAGACATTACTTTGCCGACTAAGGTCCATCTAGTCAAGGCTATAGTTTTTCCTGTATGGATGGGAGAGTTTGACTGTGAAGAAGGCTGAGCACCGAAGAATTGATGCTTTTGAACTGTGGTGTTGGAGAAGACTCTTGAGAGTCCCTTGGACTGCACGGAGATCCAACCAGTCCATTCTGAAGGAGATCAGCCCTGGGATTTCTTTGGAAGGAATGATGCTAAAGCTGAAACTCCAGTACTTTGACCACCTCTTGCGAAGTGTTGACTCATTGGAAAAGTCTTTGATGCTGGGAGGGATTGGGGGCAGGAGAAGGGGACGACCGAGGATGACATGGCTGGATGGCATCACGGACTCGATGGATGTGAGTCTGAGTGAACTACAGGATTTGGTGATGGACAGGGGAGGCCTGGCGTGCTGCAATTCATGGGGTCACAAAGAGTTGTACATGACTGAGCAAATGGACTGAACTCAACTGAGCACGAATCTTACAACTTGTTGCTTGTATCTCCCCAGGAACCTTATGGATTAACTGGGTATATGTGTTATGTATTTCATGAAAGCAAGGGAGAGAGAGAGAGAGAGAGAGAGAAATAGATTTCCTAGTTTATAAATAACTAGTTTTTAGGAAAATTAGGAGCAAACTGATGTTTTCTTATCTCCTATCTGTTGCTTTTTCTCTATGTGATACAGAGCATTTGCTAAATATTTTAACTTGAAAGATGAAATGCAAAATTAATAAATTACTTTTGCTATAAAAATTAAATCAATGCTGTCTTTTTGCTTATAGAAAACAAATTTAAATATAATGATCCTAGCATCTGAATTTTCTTTTACTTGAAAAAATAAGATATAATTTAGATAAAGAAGGCAACTGTATCTCTGTAGCTTTATATCAGTTAGGAGGCTTTTGGTTGAAAAATATAGAGTATATAAAA
Organism: Nanger dama; assembly: GCA_917880005.1. NCBI lineage: Eukaryota > Metazoa > Chordata > Mammalia > Artiodactyla > Bovidae > Nanger > Nanger dama. The sequence goes on from CAKJTW010000017.1 coordinate 10,986,732, forward strand.
TACAATAGAGTTTGAACCTGAGACTCAGCTGAAGCCACCGTAGTACTTTTTTTTCTTTCTTGTTAGGTGATACTTCTTTAGACTTGACTTGATTTAGTATAAACTGACTCTTCTTCAGAGCAAGAGTGTGAAAGTTGTTCTAAATTATGTAATTGCAGGTTCAAATTTCAAAGGAAAAGTGAAGCTCTCCCAGAAATTCCAGCAAAGTTGCCCTTCATGCCACTGACTCTCAGTGTACCATGTATCCATCCATAAGCCAGTCATATTTGCTGAAAATGGGGTGCCCTGGTTAATTTAGATCAAAAGCTAAGCCCTGGATCTAAAAGTGGAAACAGTTTTATCTGACCCCACAGACTGTGGGTGAAATAAGTTCATTTCCTCAGAGAATATTGAATAATCTTATCCCCAAAGGGAAGGGGATGACAAGTGCCATACATCAATTGGAGTACTTGGTTTGCAAGTAACAAAAACCGGTTTGGTGTAACTTAATTGAAATGGACTAATTTTCACAAGAAAATAAAAATACCCTATTGAATTCAAGAGTCAGAATGGAACAAGGACATTTGAACTGTGTGTCTTTCTCCATCTCTTGTTTCTTATTCTCAATTAAAACCTTCATGTCTTGTTTCTGCAGGCCTGATTCCTCTCATACTCAGTCCCTGGGCAGTTGTATGCAGAGTCACAACTTCTGAGATTTTATATCACTATTAAATCTCAGTTAGAAAGTCTTATTCTCAAGTGAAGCTTCTTTGTTGAAAGAACTTTCTTGGACCAGCCAGCATCAAATGGCCATCCAATTGGCTGGGGCTGAGGCAAAGTCGGGTAGAAGAAATAAGGCTACCATAGCTCTACCATAGCTCTACCAGAAACTACCAGAAAGATTAAAGACATTATTATGAACGTGGTGGATGTTCCAAAAGTTGGCTACCTGACATGAAGCATCTCCAACCTAAGGTAATCTTAAAGCTTCCCTTAAAGTAACTGATACTTGTTAATGTTTAAACCTTAGGGTGGAAATAGCATTTAAAAACTTGTAGTAGTTGCATGCAATTTATAGCAGTGTAAATTAATATTAAATTGTTTAAATCAAAGCAGTAGGTGCCTGAGGGAATGAAGGCATAGAAGGTGAAAGAAAGAACTCAAAGACATTGGGTTTTCTAAAAATATGTATTTCACAAATTAGCCCAGGGCTAACCTTTCTTACATTGTAATATCTATGAGCCAAATATCTTAAATTATAAATCAAGGAAGGTTAAAACTATATAATTATGTTCACACTATCCTGAAGAAAAATGTGTAAGAAAAAAAGTATATAAAAGATTAATGAAAATATCTGCTTCCAGTTCCCTAACATTTAAATCAAAGAATCAGTTTTATGAGTGGTACAACCAATCTCAGCTGTGGGATGATTTACAGGTACAGAGGTAATCTGTAAGGCAATGCAGGAGGCCACCAGAAGAGGATTTATAAAGTAAAATCAATATATGAATTCCACTCTGAAGCCTATAGTAGTTAGTGCTGATTGCTGAGCTCTGGTGAATGGCCTTTAAACTTGTTTCTACTCATAGATCACTGCCTTTGCGACCAACTGCAGTTCAAGACACTGTGTGCCTGGGAATTTCAGAGGGAAAAGTTATATTGTGAAAGACTATCTAAGCCTGGAATATTTTGTAAAATGCACAAATACTCACACATTGACATAGAGATGAACATCTGAACTATGAGAATTATTTTTTGTTCTTTCATGTTTTTGTTTGTTTTGTTTTAAAGTGAATCTTGAATAAAATATGTGTCCAGATGAATAAAATGCATTAGTTATCAAGTTGGCATTTTAATATATGATCTATGTCATATATTATCAGGCTTATTTTTATTCTCATTAAAAGCAACATTATGAAATGATTAAATGCACCTACTCTGGAAGTGAAATCCTTGACCTTGAATACAGAATTCAAACAGGAGAACTATTACTATTTCTATAGTTTCTTTGAGCTTGAGTTTCTTCGAGCTTGAGTTTCTTCTGTAAAATAGGTTTGGTTTGGCATACTGCCCCTTCTCACCCTTATTCTCACTTTTGTGACATAAGTAATTACATTTTTCTTATATAATCTTTCAGAAGTATTTATGGATTTAAACATTTAAAAATTACCAATTCACTTACAGACAGATTTTCAGTTCCTCCATATTAGTATGACAGAAAACAAACATTTTTCTTTTAAAATAGGAACACACTATACTCCATGTGTGAATGAACCTACCTTTTTAAACCTCAGAATGGGAATTGATTTGTTTACAACTTTTTTCTAACTATTTGAAAAAAGTAGAGGAGTGGTGGTTAAGTGGTAAACATCTTTATACTTACACAGTTGCAAAACAATATATCTGCATAATGAGTTTCTAGATATGGTATTGCTGGATCAAGGTCTAGGAACTTCCCTATGGGAATCCTACCTTCCAATTTAAATTTTGTTACCTCTTATTTTCTATAAATTGAGGAACTAGCCATAATGTGTATGTGAACTGTATATGATGTAAAAGTGTTCAATATTCTGAAAAGCTCTCTATTTATTTTTTATATAAATTTATTTATTTTAATTGGAGATTAATTACTTTACAATATTGTATTGGTTTTGCTGTACATCATTCGAATGAAATACTTAGAAGGTGTTTGATCGGCTTTGGTTGCTTATACAGTTCTTTTTCTCTTTATCTTGGCTTTTAGCTATGTTCTTATAATCAGTGCATTACAGACAAGTTAGGAGTTGTTGCCTACCACAGAATTAAATTAATATTTCATACTTTTCAAATATTTTTTAGTTCATAGACTAATTCAGTTTGGCAATCTTTGAAGTGAAACACAGTAAGTGATTAAAGGAAATATGGGAGAAATTTGGCAACATAGCTAATATTTGTTTATATTTGAATTTTGCATTTCTCATGTAAAATGTTTCCAATGACACATTACAAAAGAACCTATTTGTTAAGTGAGAAATTTTACAATAGTGACTATGAAAACTTTCCTCTGAAAAGGAAATCTTAGAGCTTTTTTTTTTTTTTTCCACGAAATTCATTGACACTCTTTACAAAACCATTCTGTCAAGGTGTCCTTTTGCCATTCCACACACTTTTGACCATCTCTAAATCTTTATTTAAGTTTTTCTCCAGTGACATCCTTTATCTACTAAGATAACCAATTCCTTTTATCTCCAAGTTTCTCAGATGAAGGGTTTAAGAAAAACTAGAGTGTGGGGGCAGGAGGGACAGGACAGTCCCATTCTTTAGAAGATCTTAGTTTTTATTTTACTCAGCTTTTTATGCATGGGAGGAAAAAAATATCCTGAACCATCCTGCTGTGTTCCTCTTTTTCTTCCCTTCCCCCACTCATTAAGTAGTCCTCTGTATATCCTGGAGTAAAGAAAAAAAAATACACAAGAGAACAGTTTTTTTGTTTGTTTTATAACATTTCCAGTTAAAAATGTTTCAGACTACTATGAAATAATTATCTGAATCATTTTAGAAATTATTTCCTGAGTGCACATTTAGACTTTAATGACACAGCTGAGTGATGAATTTGGTTTTGTCTTTAAAGTCTCAGCATTCCCTTTAGTCTTTCAAAATTGCATTAACTTGCCTAAGACTAATAATTAGAGAATTACCAACTTTTAGTTCATGAAGCTTAATGTATCATCTGCTTTATGATAGAGAATTCTGTGTTTTCTCTATTTAAATTTCATCTGCATATTATACTCTGGGCAAAGGATGGCTTTGCCAGGTGATGCTAGTGGTAACAAACCTGCCATGCGAATGCAAACTACATGAGAGGCTTCCCTGGGAGGGGAAGATCCCCTGGAGGAGGGCATAGCAACTGCTCTAGTATTTTTGCCTGGAGAATCCCATGAAGAGAGAAACTTGGAAGGCTATGGTTCATAGGGTTGCAAGAGTCAGATAAAACTGAAGAGACTGAGCACCAGAAATAAAAAAATCTGAATTTAAGCCATTCTTTAATGACTTCCTGGAAGTGTGACATCTTGATCTTTGAGTTTTCATTGATTCCATCTACATTTACAAAGACATTTTCTATCTCCTCTAAATCTGTGTTCCTATATAACCTAAGTTTTGTTTATTATTAAGAAGAATGTTTTAGGATTAAATTACTAGAAATGGAATTGGAAGAGTTAATATATACCTAGAAAAATTAATGCGAGCAGTTCCTTTATTTCTCCTCCAAATGCAGCACCATTCTTTTTTTCAGCCAATTTAATGAAAATATCAGCATTAACAAAGTGGTGGGCAAACTCAGTTTTTAATTCTTAGTATTTCATATTCTTTCTCTGTGTTTGATATGAAGAGCAGACTATAATGAGAGCAATGAGAATTTTTTTTTTGTTTGTTTTTTTACTAACCCCATCTGGAGACTTCCAGCTGAGATTATATTTTTCTAAAGCTGGAGGTAGATATTATCAATTACTAGCAGTTTCTTAGCTAGATACTTTGAGTAGCTTTTAATGCCTTTAAATGCCAAATGATTGAAGATTACTCCTAGGTATATGTAACATATTAAGCTACTGTAGACTGCTAATGTTAATGGTGACTAGCATCATTTTTTGAATTAGACAAGCATTTAGCACTTCATTAAAAAAGCATTTCACATCTTACCAGTAAGTTAAAAATTTGACTTTAGTGCCATGAAATGGTTTTTATAGCCTCAGGGTGGAGGGAACATAAATAAAATCCTTTAAATCTCATTAAGAAATTGGTGAATATATAAAACAAATATTTATTATGATGATGAAAATATTTGATTTTCTGTGGTAAGAAAAACTAAACATTAGAAGAGTTGTTATTAACTAAATGTTGATGTTTAAAATTTATAGGTTTCAGACTTCAAACATGGCTTTCCAATTTATCAGAGAGATAAAGATAAAAGATAGTTTGTAGATTTTTGAAACTGCCGAGATTAATAACAAAACTTACTGGCAACACAGAATGCTTTAGCGGGGTGGATGGGTCAAGAGAATGAACTGGGCTAGGTTGGATCCTATAATCCTGGCTGAGTACTAACATGGATTGACATTATCTTATGTAGACAATCTCTTTTAATTTCAGAATATACATCCTGTTATCTTTGTTTCAAAAGAGTGAGGATTGAAGCTCCTAAAGGATATAAAATAACTTGTGTGGGTAACTTAGTAAACAGCCCAACAAAAACCCTTTGTTTACTTAGTAAACAACTTAGTAAACAAGTCATGAATTTATGACTATGATACTTATTTTCCTAAGTATTATTTTGAGGACCTCACAAAAAATGAAGAACTAATTGCTTTGAAAGTTAAGCCCAGTGTACCTAAAATCTAGTCTAAGATATAATATTGATTTGTGGATTCAAAGTACTTTTATTTAGTTATTACTATGTGTCAGGCACTGGGCTATGAACTGTTGGGAGTACAAGGGGATGCTAATAGTAAATCCTAGAACCAGTTCATGAATTGAGACAGTTATTCCCCAGAGTCCTCACTTTTAGCCCTTGTACTATTACCTTGAAGCAGGCAGGCATTAATGATAGCAAAGGACCCTGCTGCTGCTGCTGCTGCTAAGTCGCTTCAGTCGTGTCCGACTCTGTGAGACCCCTAGACAGCAGCCCAACAGCCTTCCCCGTCCCTGGGATTCTCCAGGCAAGAACACTGGAGTGGGTTGCCATTTCCTTCTCCAATGCATGAAAGTGAAAAGTGAAAGTGAAGTTGCTCAGTCGTGTCTGACTTTTTCGCGACCCCATGGACTGCACCCTACCAGGCTCCTCCGTCCATGGGATTGTCCAGGCAAGAGTACTGGAGTGGAGTGCCATAGCCTTCTAGCTGACTTTAAATCCCTTCTAATTTGCCTCAAGAAAATTGAGAAGACAAGCAAGAGCCAGATATTGGAGTCTAGGCCACTACATTCCAGTTTTCAAGAGTATTCTATGCTTTCCTGAATGTAATGTGCTAGCATATTTGCTTCTGTGAAGACTGGCTCAAATATTTGCAAGAGCCAATAGTAGTGTGTTCAACTAATGCCTCCTAGAAGAAAAACCAGAAGTGTACTAAGAATAGAAGAAGAAAAAAAAGATATTTAAAAAATCCATTAGAGTATTTCTTGATTAGTCTTCTGAGTCATTAGAAAACTAAATATCTATGTAAAAGTAAATTGGACCTTTAGAGGCTATCTGAACAATGAGAGTATTTTTTTTCCTTAGAATTGTATCAAGTAGTTTTGTTATTTAAATATAGATATATGCTGTCAACAAGAGATATTCCATTTTAAAATTTATATCTTGTTTCACTTTTGCAATTATAATTTTTAATGCTTATATTAAGCAATGAATATGAGTGAACTAAATTCTACCTCTTACTTTAATCATATAAAAATGTTTCATATAGAAATACTTATAGAGATCTTCCCTGTAGCTCAGATGGTAAAGAATCTGCCTGCAATTCAGGAGACCTGGGTTTGATCCCTGGGTCAGGAAGATCCCCTCGAGAAGGGAACGGTAATCCACTCCAGTATTCTTGCCTGGAGAATCCCATGTATGGAGGAGCCTGACAGGCTACAGTTCGTGGAGTCACAAAGAGTCAGACACAACTGAGCGACAAACACACACACACACATAGAAATACTTTGGCTCAACAAATATACATAATACTTAAAGCAGTTAATATTTAAAAGACACAGATTTACACTAGAAAAACTTCAGATGGACACTAGAGAAACTTCAGATCTAAAATTGTGTTTCCCTAAGAATTATAAAATATGAAGTTTAAATATTTAACATTAAATTAATGTTATCTTGGACTTACACAGAGGTTATAGGTAAGCAGGAAATCACATTGTAATTTAGAGGAATTATATTACTTATTCACATGAATATATTACAAAACCAAAGAGAAAAGCAACACCAATTTAGACTGGCTTCTGGAACACAAACCCTATCCTTTTCTGTAAGCATTTTACCTATCAACTTCTTACTATTGGAAACATGAATTCCATTTTTACCTATTTATCCATTTTATAGATTGTATAGAAAGTAAGATCCAAATCATCACCTTGCCTGTAACAAGCCAGCTGGAGCCAAAGACTCAGCCCCTCCCTCCTTAATAGAGACTGCTCACAGACTGCTCATCTCCCTATAAGAAGTGCAATTTCCAAGGTTTCTAAGTTTGGGGAAGTTGGAGTTTTCTTCCTCAAGGTCTTCCTGAATTATCTGACATATGATCTCAGACAGCTTGGTGCCTGAGCCCAAAATGCATAGTCCCCACCATGCAAGACTTCTCTCACTTTAGAGCTGTACACAGAAAGAGCTGGGAGATTGGGATCTCTCTGATCATGCACAGCCCACATTTTTTTTTTCATAGAACGACAAATAAATAAAGACACTTGGACCCAGCAATCCTTCTGCTTGTGAACTGCAGTCTGTATATCAAGTGATGCTCCTTATGATTGCCAAAAACCTTTGCTCAACAGTGACAACAGTTAATAATCAGAGTTCAGGCTCTTTCAAGTCATTCATGAAAAATTCAAAAGTGTATATACACAATAAAAAACAAACCGCTCTCTCAAATACTAAACATGAAAGCACGACTGCTTTATACTCTAGAAGAAGTTTGCTGAAGAAGATCACTATATTTTGATGATATATATTCAAATATATCTATATTTGAAATGAAGATCATTTCAGTGTTTTATTTGCACACCAGGTGTCCAAGTGTGCAGTTGCTTGGCTTTCAGTTCATTTGCTCAGTCCTGTCTGACTCTTTATGACCCCATGGACTGTGGCACGCCAGGCTTCCCTGTCCAGCACCAACTCCCTGTCTATTAGCCAACTGTTTGGCTTGGGGCACGACTAAAACTATCATATGTATAAATATTTTAAATCTGGCTAAAAAAATTAAATATGTTCTGTATTTCTGCTATGATAAGTTAGCTTATATAATGACATGGAAGGCCAGGTTTGAATTTAGAATTTTCTCAAATTCCTTAGAGTCAAAGTAGCTAAAAGGCAATGTAATGAGATTAGATTCCTAGTACTAGCCTGACCTTCTCCCTCTTGCCCTGGCTTAGTCTCACATTGCAGGAGGTAAGTAGGGTGCAACCTAATTTGAGAAGGCTTTCTTCAGCTGAGGGAGACCCTAAAGGATCTCACAGCTAGATGCTGTTTCTCGGCCACATCCCCTATACCCGGGCTATAAGTTCTTCCTTAAAGAGAATCTGGGCTGTATAGTTTCACATCTATTATACTACAGTGGCCAGGCCCTAAATATCCATCCCTCAGTGACAAAGCCACACTAATTCTGGTTTTCATTGTTAAGAAAAAGAACAATGAGGGAATCTTTTCTGAAATTCTGCCATGTCACCTGTACAGCTCTACTTTGGCCCAAGTACCATCTGTGAAGCAAGCTAAGTGAAGAGAAGACTCATATAATCCTTCTTTATATGAGTTCTGACTTGAAACACATAATACTGCCAGTGTTGATTTCAAGATTTTGCTTAATAGACGCAACATGAAGCACAGTGTTTCAGGGCTTGGAGGGGGTTTGGTTGTAATATCCAGAGGTGGGACACATTCACCCATGGGATAAGGGTAGTTCTCTGCATAGCCTATAAATAGGTGGGAGCACTGACTGCAAGCAAATCAAGGAAAAGAGAGGAAATGATCAAATTAAGGAAAACCAAGTCTATAGAGTCTGGAGGCCCTGGTATAATACAGCTTTAGGAACTGGCAGGCTGTCACAGAGGCTGGGCAGAAACTTCAGAAAGTTATATGATAAATTTTTCGTAGGAGGCATAACATCCTCTAGGTGAAACTCATTAGTCTGCAGGACACTGCTGCTCAGGATGGTGTCTATGGGAAGTTAAATTAAAAAAAATATATTTTTAAAATCTGGGTGAAAATAATAGGTAAAAAGCTAGGAATCATTATTAGAAAAGGAAAGAACTATCTAAAAGACTATGCAAGGAGGACAAAAATCATCCAGATGGTTGGCTGAATAAGGAAAAAATGGGGAGGATCTAGAACAGGCATTGCCAACCCGGGGACCACAGACCAGTACTGGTTTGTGACCTGTGAGGAATCGGGTTGCACAACAGATGGTGAGTGGCAGGTGAGCTAGTAGAACTTCTTCTGAAGTTCCCCATCACTCACATTACCACCTGAACTGTCCCCCACTACCCTGTGTGTGTTTGTGCTCAGTCATGTCTGACTCTTTGAAGCCCCATGGACTGTAGTCCACCAGGCTCCTCTGTATATAGAATTTTCCAGACATGAATCCTGGAGTTGGATAGCCATTCCTGTCTCCAAGGGATCTTCCTGACCCAGGAATCAAACCCAAGTCTTTTGCATGGCAGGCAGATTCGTTACCACTGAACCCCAGGGAAGTCCAAAACATGAATCCAGTTTACAGAAAGTGTCCTAGTTCTGTCAAATCTCTATAACCCTAAACAATGAATGCCTGTTCATACAACAATGACTTCCTACCAATATATTTGAAGTCTATTGGTTTTATGCTTCCATTTTTGAGTCCAAGTGTGAAAGAGTGGCATAACTGCAATACTTGACAGGATAAATCTGTTTAGCTGACAATCTTTATTTTGAATCAAACGTGTACAAGCACAGCATAGACAAAGGCAACAATTGAAAGTCCCATAATTTATCTTCTCCTCAGGGAGAAATAAAGAAAGTAACATCAAGAAGCATTAAGCCTTATCTTAGGCATCCCAAACTAGACTTCTGTAGTTTTTTATCTTTTCCTGCTCAGAGGGTCTTAAAATATCCAGAAATAATTTTTTTTTACTGTGTTAAACAATAAATCAAGATCTGGTGTCTGAACTCAAGGTCCTGAATTCTTGCTGTTCCATATTTAAGCAGCTTTTCTTATGTGTTCTTGGGGCTTCCCAGGTGGCACTAGTGTAAAGAACCTGCCTCCAGTTCAGGAGACATAAAGACAAGGGTTTGATCCCAGGTTTGGGATCACCTGGAGGAGGTCATGGCAACTGATTCCAGTATCCTTGCCTGGAGGATCCCGTGGACAGAGGAGCCTGGTAGGCTACAGTCAAGTGACTTAGCACTTGGGTGAGAGACCCAAGAAGTTTCTAACTGTGTGCATTTACCAGCTCCCCATGAATAAGTCCAGTCTTGACCCATTGCATATCCTAGCATCAACTGGTCTTTCCTCCGTCATGTGTTCTATACTTTTAAGTAACATATCAACTAAATGAAGAAATTCATGATTGATATAAAAGGTTGAATATTCTTCTTATATTTCTTTTTTTTAATTCGCAAAGTCAATGGCCAAATTAGAGTTCCAAATATTATGAATGGCTAAATTGACCTTTGGGCCTTTCCTCCCATCTGTCCTAGTTCTGTTACTGCTTTGCAGGTGTGTCTCATTTTTGTGCTGGCAAGAGAGTTGACTCACCAGTTGGAAAAATCTTCAGGCTGCATAAATAGCGTGTCTATGAAATATTTGGGATTCAAGTGTCCTTCTCTTGCATCATTTCTTCAGAGTCTTGGATTGTAACACTCTCATTACTATAATATGACAATAATACATTTAAAATTTGTTAATGAGGAACTATTTAATATATTATTCTTATAAAATGAAAATAATTCTTTTAAAATATTATTGAAGTGCAGTTGACTTACAATGCTGTGTTAATTTCTGCTATACAGCAAAGGGATTCCGTTACATATACATCCTTCTTTCCCTCACCTTCTTCTCCTTCTCCTTGGCAACCACAATCTGTGTTCCATACCCGTGAATATGTTTCTGTTTTGCATTTTTGTCATACTTTCGATTCCACATAAAAGTGATTTCATGTGGTGTTTGTCTTTCTTTTGCTGACTTATTTCACTTAGTACAATGATCTCTAGGCCCATCCATGTTGCTGAAAATAGCATTATTTCATTTTTTATGACTGAGTAGTGTTCTTGCCTGGAGGATCCCAGGGATGGGGGAGCCTGGTGGGCTGCCGTCTCTGGGGTCGCACAGAGTCGGACACGACTGAAGCGACTTAGCAGCAGCAGCAGCAGCATTCCATTGTCTACATATACACCATCTTGTACACCTGTTCTTCTGTTGGTGGACATTTAGGTTATTTCCATGTCTTGGCGATTGTCAATAGTGCTGCTATGAACATACTGGTGCATGTATCTTTGTGAATTATACATTTGTCCAGATATATGCCCAGGAATGGTATTGCTGGATCATATGCCAACTCTATTTTTACTTTTTTGAAAATTTCTCATACTGTTTTTCATAGGGTCAGCACCAATAGTGTAGGAGGGTTCCCTTTTCTTCACACCTGGAATTTATTATTTGTAGACTTTTTTTTTTTTTTAAATGACAGCCATTTTGACTGGTGTGAGTTGGTACCTCATTTTACTTTTGATCTTAATTTCTCTAATAATTAATGATGTTGAACATCTTTTCACAAACCTGTTGGCCATCTGCATGTCTTTGGAGAAATGTCTATTTAGGACTTCTGCACAGTTTTCAATTGAGTTGTTTGTTCTTTTGTTATTGAGTTGTATGAGCTGTCTGTGGAAATTAATCACTTGTTAGTCATATTTACAAATATTTTTTCTCATATCGTAGGTTGTCTTTTTAAATTTTTTTTAAATTTTATTTATTTTTTTTTGCTTTATTTTACTTTACAATACTGTATTGGTTTTGCCGTACATCAACATGAATCCGCCATGGGTGTACATGAGTTCCCAATCCTGAACCCCCTCCCACCTCCCTCCCCGTACCATCTCTCTGGGTCATCCCAGTGCACCAGCCCCAAGCATCCTGTATCCTGCACTGAACCTAGACTGGCAATTCACTTCTTACATGATAGTATACATGTTTCAATGCCATTCTCCCAAATCGTCCCACTCTCTCCCTCTCCCACAGAGTCCAAAAGTCTGTTCTATATATCTGTGTCTCTTTTACTGTCTCACATACAGGGTTATTGTTACCATCTTTCTAAATTCCATATATATGTGTTAGAATACTGTATTGGTTGTCTTTTGATTATGTTTATGATGTCTTTTGCTATACAAAAGCTGGTAAATTTGATTGGATCTCCTTTTTATATTTTTCTTTTATTTCTATTGCCTTGGGATACTGAAGAAAACATTGGTACAATTTATGTCAGAGAATGTTTTGTCTATGGTCCTTTTAGGACTTTGATGGTCTCATGTATTTAAGTCTTTATTTTGAGTTTATTTATTATATTTTGTGTGAGAGAATGTTCTGAACTCATTTATTTACATGCAGCTGTCTGCCTTCCCAACCACCACTTGCTGAAGAGACTGTCTTTTCTTTGTATGTGTATGCCTCCTATGCCAAAAGTTAACTGACTGTAAATGTGTAAGCTTATTTCTGTGCTCTCTGTTCTGCTCCATATGCCTGCTTTTGCATCAGTGCCATGCTATTTTGATCACTGTAGCTTTGTGATATTGTTTAAAGTCTAGGAGGGTTTTGCCTCCTTTTTCTTCAGGTTTGCTTTGACAATTCTGGATCTTATAACATTTCATATAAAATTTAGGACTATTTGTTCTAGTTCTGTGAAAAATTTTAAAAAGGACTAACTCTTAAGGACTGGGGATGAAGACAGAGTCAGTTAGTGAGGCCAGTGTGAAAAGCATTAAGAAGGGAAGAGTGAGGTTTTTCTTAGCTGAAAATATGTTCCCAAAACAGGCATTTACACAGACTGACACTAGCACCAATATTGCATAAACATGTATTTGAAAACACATATTTCAAATCTTAAACAACATTGCACACACATTTTTAATTGACCTTTAATCTTCTCCTTCTACCTATTTTCTGTTGTACAATACACATTCCCCTGAATATCAATAGGACAATCTTGAAATAAAAGAAACTGGGTTATTCTAGTCCATTAGAGCCTATTAAAATACATTAAATTTTTTCAGAATTTTTTGCTTTGTAAGTTTCAAAAGCTCCAAATGTTTATATCAAAATGACAAATGATGTACCAGGGTTGTAATGAAGAAGAAAAAGGCTGCCACTACTTTACATACCACAGAGTTGTGATCAGTGCTGTCCAGAGAAGAGTGGCAAATACATCAAGATAATTTCTGGAGTGAAAAGCAGAGCTGTTGAGATGAAGATTATTATGCACTGAAACGATTCCTTCTATAGAAAGTTTCTTTCTTTTGCCTCTAGGAAGACAGGGAGAATCAACTAAACAAGAAGGGCAGTGTCTGTAGACAGAAGGTTATTTATGAATGCCAATTATGGCCCCAGAGCAATTAATTTGATTCCTCTCATGCTTCAAAAGATGAGTAGGTGAAAGAAGTGTTTTTATTTCAATTTATTGCAAAGAAATCTTAGCTCATCATAGCTTATATAGTTTTTAACACTTGCAGGATTAAACCTAGGCATTGCTTTGATGTTTCTAAAGAAAACAGAAATTTACATATCACTTCATTAGATCAATGTAATTAAATTATGATGTAAAATTTTCAGGCTTTCTTCTAATTTTTGACTCTTCATTAAAAAAAAAAAAGAACATCATGAGTCAATTCATGCTTCTCCACTTAAACCCCAAAGAAGAAGAAAAAAAAAGAAAATTAGAAACTTCAGTGTTTAGGCAAGATTCACTTTAGAAGCACCTTTTGTTCTTTGTTGCAGCTTCAAACCTTAGAACCTTACTCTAAGATGGTATTTTAGAGATTCAAAGAATCTTTCACTCACACTCTAACTTTTATGATTTTTAATAATTTGGAAATCCTAATCCAAAGAACGCTGGTGTTGGAGAAACTCTTGAGAGTCCCTTGGACTGCAAGGAGATCCAACCAGTCCATTCTAAAGGAGATCAGCCCTGGGTGTTCCTTGGAAGGAATGATGCTAAAGCTGAAACTCCAGTACTTTTGCCACCTCATGCGAAGAGTTGAATCATTGGAAAAGACTCTGATGCTGGGAGGGATTGGGGGCAGGAGGAGAAGGGGACGACAGAGGATGAGAGGGTTGGATGGCATCATCAACTCGATAGACATGAGTCTGAGTGAACTCCGGGAGATGGTGATGGACAGGGAGGCCTGGTGTGCTGCAATTCATGGAGTCGCAAAGAGGGGATGCGACTGAACTGAACTGAACTGAATTCAAAGAAAGTAAGATTTATGAAAAAGAATGCATTTTGTGATGGCATTGATTATTTTATCCACCTTTGTCCTTGAAAGTACATCTGGGCCATTATTTGGTGATATTAATCAATACCCTGTTAGGCCCCCAAACTGGTTAAAACATGCTTTTATGCTTTGTTATGGGAAGGACAGAGAATGGTTCCATTTGTCATATATGACCCTACAGCACTGTACTTTATAAGAAAGCGTCTTTTGCATTTTCAGCCTAAATAGCAGTCTCTGCTTACAACTGTTTTATTTGAGTAACCTAATTAAAACTGAATGGTAGCTTTTCCCAAGTCTTTACTGTATTTATGATTGCTATAATGAATGGCCACAATCTTCTCCTCTAGATGGGATATTTTCACTAAAGAAGCTCAGCATCTTTTAACTCTTGATACTGAAGACATTTCTTTTCTAGGCTATTAGTGAATATTGTTTGATCAAAGCATCTTTAATAATCAGTGGCTCACCACATCATTAAACTATCCAGATAAAAACTATCCAAAAATAAATACTGATCTTTATTCCTATCAATAGAAAAGGGAAACTGTTTCATGAATGGATTTAAGAGGAAAGACATAAATAAGTGAAACCCTGGTATCAACATTGTTCCAGAAATATTTTTTAAAAACTTACTCTCAAACAACTATTTAGAGATAATGCCCTGACAAGAAATGTCATCCATGGATAATGTTTTGTTGCTAATAGTAAGGTAAAGCCACGATATTTATTTTTTAATGTTAAAAAATAAAACACACCTCTGCTACACCCTAAAGTATTGGTGAAAGAGGATTTCATGTTCTGAAGTATGAAAGCAATTAAAGGCAACCAGTAGTCATGTATGGATGTGAGAGTTGGACTATAAAGAAAGCTGAGCACAGAAGAATTGATGCTTTTGAATTGTGGTGTTGTAGAAGACTCTTGAGAGTCCCTTAGACTGCAAGGAGCTCCAACCAGGACATCCCAAAGGAAATCAGTCCTGGGCCTTCATTGGAAGGACTGATGTTGAAGCTGAAACTCCAATTCTTTGGCCACCTGATGTGAAGAGTTGACTCATTTGTAAAAACCCTGATGCTAGGAAAGATTGAAGGCAGGAGGAAAAGGGGACAGCAGAAGATGAGATGGTTGGATGCAATCACCAACTCAACGGACATGGGTTTGGGTGGACTCCAGGAGCTGGTGATGGACAAGGAGGCCTGTTGGGCTGTGGTTCCTGGAGTTGCAAAGAGTCGGACACAACTCAGTGACTGAACTGAACTGACCTGAAAGGCAAAAGCTACATTTAAGCACAAATCTCAGAGTTCACAGAAAGTTAAGGTCATCTAATTTATCCAGATATAGTAGAGTCTTTTGTATGTACCTGACAGGAAAGCATCCATCTTTTCCTTGAAAATATGTACAAATAGAAGTTTGTATAGTTCATAAAATATTATTACTTAATGTCAGTGTCTAGAACAATTCTTCATATGCTGAACAAAAATACACTTCATCATTCTCTTCCTGTTTAGTTCCATTTCTGGTCAATCACATGATACAAGGAAATCAATTCCTTAGGTAACCCTTTCAATCTGTATGTTAATCATCCCAAATTCATCTTTCTAAACCAAAAATTTCTCAGTCTTTCAACTCTTTAACTACTATACATCTTAATATTGGACAACACATGTCCCTGATGAAGTTTGGGGAAATTCTTGCTTTCCTTGTCTTAATTAAGAGAGATTATGGGTGCATTTATGGTTTTAACTGTCTTGATATACTACTGTTAGCTTTTCAGCTAAAAGCGTAACGCTAAAGTGTTAGTAATTGATTTAGCTATTTGTATATATAAGTATATATACTTATATATATATATACACACACACACATATATACATGTCTATATATATACTTTCCTAACCTTTTTCAAATTAACCACTGTTGAACTATACCCTTTATCCAGTGTCTAATGTAATTAAAATGGAAGAAAAAATGAACACTGTACTTTAACTTTTATTGTTGAGTTTAGATCAGGAAGCAACAGTTAGCACTGGACATGGAACAACAGACAGACTGGTTCCAAATAGGAAAAGGAATATGTTAAGTCTATATATTGTCACCCTGCTATTTGCAGAGTACATCATGAGAAAGGCTGGGCTGGTAGAAGCACAAGCTGGAATCAAGATTGCCAGAAGAAATATCAATAACCTCAGATATGCAGATGACACCAAAGTGAAGAGGAACTAAAGAGTCTCTTGATGAAAGTGAAAGACAAGAGTGAAAAGTTGGCTTAAAGTTCAACATTCAGAAAACGAAGATCATGGTATCTGGTCCCATCACTTCATGGGAAATAAATGGGGAAACAGTGGAAATAGGGGTCAGACTTTAATTTGCAGGGCTCCAAAATCACTGCAGATGGTGATTGCATCCATGAAATTAAAAATGTTTACTCCTTGGAAGGAAAATTATGACCAACCTAGAGAGCATATTAAAAAGCAGAGACATTACTTTGCCAACAAAGGTCCATCTAGTCAAGGCTATGGTTTTTCCAGTGGTCATGTAAGGATGTGAGAGTTGGACTGTGAAGAAGGCTGAGCACCTAAGAATTGATGCTTTTGAATTGTGGTGTTGGAGAAGACTCTTGAGAGTCCCTTGGACTGCAAGGAGATCCAACCAGTCCATTCTAAAGGAGATCAGTCCTAGGTGTTCTTTGGAAGGACTGATGCTGAAGCTGAAACTCCAATATTTTGGCCACCTCATGTGAAGAGTTGACTCAGTTGAAAAGACTGATGCTGGGAGGGATTGGTGGCAGGAGGAGAAGGGGACAACAGAAGATGAGATGGTTGGATGGCACCACTGACTCAATGGACATGGGTTTGGAAGGACTCCAGGAGTTGGTGATGGACAGGGAGGCCTGGCATGCTGCAATTCATGGGGTCACAAAGATTCGGACACGACTGAGTAAACTGAACTGATAGTGGGAAATGAAGATGGAAATGGCAACCCATTTCAATATTCTTGCCTGGAAAATCCCATGGACAGAGGAGACTTGTGGGCTACAGTCCACGAGGTCAGAAAAAGTTGGACACAACTGAGAGACTTCACTTTCTTTATAGTAGGAAATATTAATAGCATTTTCTATCATTCTATTGTTTCACATTTGGCCATTGTTTATCTATGTGTGTATACATACACATAAATAAACAAATATTATATATACCTGTGTATACATACACACACACATATATATATATATATAGTCTTTCAACCAAAATTTTCTCTTCCAAGATCCAAATTCTTACTTTAACATTCAAAAAACTTTACCATAATTAACTTACCTATTCTTTCTTCCCGTCTATGAGATTTCTTCCTTAATGACTGACATGGTAATTTTTGACACTCTTCTCCTGATTTCTTGTATTACAGAACATCCATCACTGAGATGTTTGCAAAATGTCCTCAGGTCTTTTCTTTGAACAAATTGTAAGTGCTCTTGAAAATCAAGGTATTACATTATGCAAGAAAAATAACTGAATGATGCTTCAGAAAAAAATTGTTACATAAGGAAATATAAACTCTTGATTACATTTTTATAGAAGGTGCTAATAAGACTCCTTAGTCCAAAGGGTCAGATTTAATGGCATGACTTTGGCATAAGACAATCAAAAGCAAACAGAAATGGGTTGTTTCCTGTCTTGCTGCTGCTAAGTCACTTCAGTCGTGTCCAACTCTGTGCGACCCCATAGACGGCAGCCCACCAGGCTTCCCCGTCCCTGGGATTCTCCAGGCAAGAACACTGGAGTGGGTTGCCATTTCCTTCTCCAGTCAAGGAAAGTGAAACATGAAAGTGAAGTCTCTCAGTCGTATCTGACTCCGCGACCCCATGGACTGCAGCCCACCAGGCTCCTCCGTCCATGGGATTTTCCAGGCAAGAGTACTGGAGTGGGTTGCCATTGCCTTTTCCATTGTCTTCTCTACTTATAAGTAAAGCAAATTTGGACAAGAAACAATGTTTTGAAGTTCATCTTCCTAATCTGTCAAATGTGGGACAGTTTTCTTTTTTTCTTTGAACTTGCTTGCGAAGAGTAAAATAATCATATTTTAATTATTCACTTCAGTTCAGTCAGTTCAGTCACTCAGTAGTGTCCGACTCTTCGTGACCCCATGAATGGCAGCACGCCAGGCCTCCCTGTCCATCACCATTTCCCGGAGTTCACTCAGACTCACGTTCATCGAGTCCTAGTAGGTAATTTGTGCATTTTTCATCATTAATGTAATATCCACAACATCTGTGTGACTTAAATAGCAAATGTCAAAATTTTAACACTTGTCTGACACACAGCAGGTATTTAATATATGTTTATGGCTCCTTTCCTTTTTGTACTAAAATTATAGAAAAATGTATTCTGTTTTCAGGCATTTTGTAAATCTGCATGCTGTATTGCCCTCTGGATTTAAATCATAATCATCATCATAAAAATGCACTTACTGATTTGCATTACAATAGTAATCAGATACATGGCTTAACACTAATTCTGATACAAAAAGTTTGAACAATTTAAAATTATCCTTCTTATCTATTTATTTAGTATTTTAGCTAGGCATAGAATTCTTCCAAATATAAAGATTTGGTAAATTTTATACTTAAAATCCCTTACAAAGAAATGTACATACTGTCTTTTATCAAATCCAATTTACTACACCTTGAACATTGCCTTAAAGTAAAATGTAACAAAAGGTATAAGCAATGCTTTGCAATAATTGCTGAAAACACAACTGGTACTGAACGTAAATTTATGAGTGTCACAAACACATGTGCCTAGAACAGTTTTGGCTTTTCTTAATTGCTTATATTGGCATTAGTATCTTCAATGACAAAAATTAGTAAAATAATTAGAGCTGTATTTTGTTTTGGTGAAATAAAACCTTTAGGCACATATTAAATATATGTGTGAAACATTTCTAGCCAAGTTCAATAGTGTCTTTAATACATTAGAGAAAACTGACTTAAATTAAAATGATTTTTATTTTTAAAAATAGTGAAAATATGACTCTAGATAGTAAAGAGTTCATAGTTCTCTCTTTTCTGAATTTTGAGCATTTTCTCCTTTAATGCTAGCATGTGCAAGATGTAGTGAAATGCAGAATACTGAAGACACTAGCCTTTGTTACTTCAGAGCTAGAAAGACACTGTGAAACATATTGTGTGACAGAGACCATGCTAATGTAGCGCAGCAAAATGCACCTAGCTGCTGCCTTCCAAGTATTATTGTAAAGCCTTTCGTGCCTCTGTTCTTTCGGGAAACCCCTTCACATTATCTAGAAGCTTAACTGTCTTACTGTTTCCTATTAGCCTTTAACTCCTTCCCCTCTTTACCATATCTGTCACTTTTAAATGATAAGTTTAGAGCTAGGAACTATTCCTCTGACACTGTAAAATTCAATACGGTCATTATATACATGCTTTCATTCTCCCTATAAATAATTTTGTGGGAGGTACTATGTGCCAAGCACTGTTAGGCACTGTAATCTGATAACTAAAGAAACATGTATTACATATTCTCAAGGGACTGCTCATGGTCTGTTGAAGAGAGTAGTAAATGTAGCAACTGCAGTACAGTTTGATGTTTGTTATAAATGTTATAGAAAGACTTCAGAAAAAGTATAACTGGAGAGTCTAGGAAAACAAAAAAACATCTAAGAAGAAAATATGTCTAACATGAGGCCTGAAATGCATGTATCATTTAACCAGGTGAAGGATAGACCTGAGCCTGAAATGCATGTATGATTTAACCAGGTGAAGGATAGACCTGGTGGATAAGTAAGAAAGAACTTAATTCCTTAATGGAATTTTCAGTTTCTGTATGGCTAGAGTGTAGCAAGTAAATAGGATGACTTGAAATAAAATAGGAAAAAAAGCAATGTTCATATCACAAAAGACTCAGCTGGTTGACATGTTTCCTGAGTATAATAAGAAGCCATTGCTAATTTAAAGTACCAGAGAGAGAGAAAATTCACCAGCTTTGGATCTTAGTCAAATCAGCCTGGATGCACTGCAGAGAACAAATTGAAAAGGGGGTAAAATTAGAGTTAAGGAAAATAATTAGAAAGTCCTTATAGAAATCCTGGTAGGAAATAATGGTGGTCTGAGTTTAGAAAGAACCAAGTAGATTTGATAGCTAATTTAATAAATTAGCCAGTAGAAATGTATGCTTATTTACTAGGATAACTAAATAACCATTGCATATTTTCCTACAAAAAGAAAAGGGAAGATAATTACAGATTTTATGAAGCATTTACAGATGCTCTACTGTTGGTTAGATGCATATACAAAGATTTAATTTACCCTTCATAACTTCCCTTTGGTGTAGTTGTTATTAGTTTTGTTGTTTGAAAAATTACTTTCTGAGGTTGCACAGCTAGTAAGTGACAGAGCTGGAATTTCAATCCAGGCATATCTGATTCCAAAGTTCACACAATTCTTTATATCCTGTTGCATCCCTTCATTCTTAACTTCAGATTCAACAGTTGAATAACATTAAGAATATTAAATAATTTTAACTACTGATATCTTGCCAAGTGATATCTCAAGCTGTTTTTAATCCAAGTGTGATCCATGCAACACTGACAACTGAGTCATATGGGCTTTTGTAAAATAACGTAGTTTTCTAGGCCTCATGCTGCACTTAGGGCATAATTTAGAATATTTGGAGATAGGATAATCTCTATTCTAATAAGGCCTCCAAATGATTTTTATGCTCCACAAATTTTGAGAAACTCTGCCATAAGATCTAGAACTATATATTTAGCCAAATTTATTTTTGGTAAAGAAAACAGAGACTAATTTTAACACGCTACTAAACAATAAAATTAACACGCTACTAAACAATAAAATTATGAAATCAAACTTATAGTCACATAATACAAGTCTAAGGAATCTTGCTTTTCTGTGCAAAGGATTAATAGGGGGAAAATCATTAAAATAAATTAAACTTTGAAATTAAATTTTGAAAGTTAAAACTTTTCCAAAGGCCTTCTTCCAAGGTTAACTTATACTGTTTTTAGAATGTGTTTCTACATTTAGAAGAACCATAATGTTTTATATGTTGAAGCCAAGGAATATTTTTACTTCTTATTCCAGATAATCAATTTGATTTATTTTATTTTTTTCTAAAGACAACTATTCTGAAAATCACTAATAAACTGAGTTTTAGTAAATGAATATTCGTGGACTAAATGGATGAGAAAAAATGCAAAAACAGAAAATAATAAAGTATAAATATTGAGATATTCCAAATATTTCCTAATCAATTTACTTCTAATATCCCATGTAGATATGTAAGCATGACCATTATGATACCTTCTTAAATAAAACATTTTTAAAAATATTGTAACTTATATCAGTGTTCACATGTTAGCTTCATACTAGTTTTACACTTTCATGATACGAGCTTCTGAGAAGGGAAAGTCAACTTACAGTGTAAGTGTCCAGGCCTGTGTGATTCTTTCAGTTGTATCTGTATTTAACCTGCCCAAATATTGCCCTGTCTGAGCCGAAATGAAAGAAATGTACAAGTTCCTATTGCAAATGGTAAAATCTCTGTTGTTTTTTTCATCATAGATTTTTAACTGATTATTTTCTCTGTAAGATTTTGTTTGTTTGTTTTTTTCATAGAAATTACCTTCAGAATCTTCTAAAACAGTTAATGAGTTTGCCAGAAATTCTAATAAGTCATTCTTAAATATGTAGAAGTACGTTTTTGTTCTTGATATGCTCCTCATAAAAATGAGAAGGAAGCAGAACAGCAAAATGAATAAATTCAGAGTGTATTCATTCATTGGAGTTTCAGGAATTCCTTTTGAGTTAAGAGTATTTGAGGAGGTAAAACAGATACCTTTATGTTCTATGAAACAATAACATTTGAATCCATAAAAGGGAAAGTTTGGACGAACTCAAGCTATTAATCTCAAGCTGAATCTTCCACTTTGTATCATTGATGTTGTAAGGGCACTGCAGTTTTGCAGTCAGAGCTACTACTTCTTTAAGAATGTACTTGGCAGAAATTATAGGAGGATGAGTTGAACACATGAAACTCAGTCAGTTGTTTATTTTACATTTAGAAATCAACCTTCCAGGCAGACCAGCTTTGGAAAATATTTGTATCATAAATTATCTCAAGTGTTCTATAGTTCCTTCTTGTAGTGATGCTTTGCGCGGTCATTTGTTATTCAGAAATTTCACTGGTGCATTCTATTAGCAATAATTTATGTTTTCCAATGAAACCTGAAGGGACAACTTGACACTTTGACATTTAATGCTGTGGTGAGGTGAAGTAAATTGGTGGTTTCATACTGCCTGTGCACTACAATAATTTATGCTGCTCTTGCATATATTGAACAATAACATTTGAATCCATAAACAAAACTAAGAAACAATAGTTTAGAGGAACTCAGTCAATAACATGTATCTCACTGAGTTATTACCTTGCAACTAACAGTACATATACACTGCCTATTTCCATAGCTAACTTAGTTTTTTCAAGTCTCTTTTAAACTGGGAGTAACTTCAAGGTAAATGTGGAAAAACTAGGTTAACTCTATTAACGAGTATTTCCAATGTATTTAAATGCAGAATTCTGTTTTACAAAGACTTTGTATCTAACTTGCATATAGAATTTAATCTGAGAGTTTTTCTGAATGACTGGTTAAAATATCTTGATTGTTTCCACCACTGAAAATTAATAATGAGAAAATAATTATATCTTCCATGTTCAAAAGATACTTCTCTTGTATGAATATCAAATGCCATAAAATAATATGAATTTAATAAGGATACATATTAATTTTAACTTCATTAAAGAACATATTCCTAGGTAGGAATTATAATAAATTTATGTTGGATTTATAGATCTTCAACTTATATTAACTAGTTTGTTTATTTTGACACACTTTATCCATCTTAACAACTCATTTTACTTGAAGCTTAAAAAGGATTAAAAAAAAAATCTCCTTCAACTCACATTAATCTCTAAAGGACACAAATAGATTTTTCTGTTTCACTCTCTTGAAAAAGCTAGAACAACATCTAGTAAATCAAGGATAAGCATAGGTTCAAACCATTTCTTTTTTTTTTTTTTTTTAACCAGTATATTGGCAGTTGTCAGTCTTTTTAATGATCTCTTACCTTATCCAATCTCATCAAAAGAAGGCTGCATCCAAAAAAGGTTAAGGGGTTTTCCAAGTCTATTTGAATATCTGAAAGCACACAGCCTTATTTAGTTGCTATCTAATTGATAGAAAATAATTCATTGTTTCATAAAAGGGCAGAACATTACCAAAAATCATTTTAATACTTTAGCTTGGTTTTGTAGAGATAGCAGACAGCAACATTCTTTATTTTAAACGTGGCTCCAGTTGCTGCTACGTCTCTAGCTGCCGCACTATCTTTTTGCTAGAGACTCAAGGACAAGCTGAGGTCACTGAATATCACTTACAATTCAGACAGTTTGAGATGCTGTGAAACAATGTGATACTGCCACATTGTCCCAGTATATTATTTTACGATTTCTGATGTTGTAAGTTTGGGAAGCACATTAGTCAGAAGATTTCATTCTTCATGTTTTCTTTCAGCTCATGGTACTTCTAAATACCTAAAACCCATAAAGGAAGCTTCAACCAAAATTCAGAGGCTTCAAAACAAATTTCAAAGCTGACATCAGATAGGAGAGTAGAAGGCAAAAAACGGCTGCCATTACTTAATCATCACAACTGATTATTTAATCATCATAGTTTTTGGAATCTAAGCACCATATTTTTAACCTAACTATTTTGAGAGTTTTGTGTCATTAGAGAAAAGAACACAGGAAAAAAAAAAAACTTGGATTCCATAAATAGACTAACAACTCTTCCTTAATTCAAAAACAGAATGTGCGTAGTTCAAAAACACCACTCCTTACAATAAGAAGGGACAGAATAAAGAGAGAAAAATGAAAGCAGATCCTTTCATATGAGTAAGAGGACCTTTAGAAAAATATCTGAACAGACCCTAAAGATTTAAACATATATACATTGGTTTAAACTCGTCACACCACTATAGTAGCTTAAAAAATGGTCCTAAGGAATATGTGTAATAAATTACCCTCAGAATTAATCAGGAATTGACTGAAGATACTCTTCAACATATTTTATATTAAAATTTTTGTACTTTTGCTTATGTGAGACTATTTATGAGATTTTATAGACACAAATTTCTAATAAGCCTAAGGTACTGGTTCTTCAAAAATTTTAGTCAACGACATTGATATTCTTTCTGCTAAGCACAAAAATTTCTAAAGAGCTTCAGAATATCTATAAATGCAAAACAGAGAATAAGAAAATAGATTTGGAGTAAATGGTGAGAATATACATGTGTATACAAGGAAGTAAAAGTGAGAGGAAAAAAGTAAAAATGAGAAAGCAATAAAAAGAGGAAGGGAGGAGAAAGAGAGAATAAGTTTTTACTAAAAATGTCCAATCCAATACTTTCTATAGGAAGTATTTGATTCTACTATTTTCTTCTATTTCATTCAATTGCCTTAACAAATGTAATAAATTCTTCTGTCTTAAAATGCAAATAGTATCTGTAAAGGAGTAGGTATAAAAATAAGGGTTTTCCAGTCTATTTCTTCGACAATCTGAGAATCATGATTAATAACAACTATTATAATTACAGCTACCCTTCCTTGAGTAGCTGTTGGGTACCAGGAATTAGTATGGATAGTATATGCAGCAGTTGTAATCTTCCCAACAATTTTGCAAGAAAAGTCTTGTTTTTCCCATATTAGGAATGAGGGAACTAACGCGCAAAAAAGAAAAAGAAGCTTTTCCAGAGCACATGACAAATAAATGAGAGTCAGGCTCTAAATTACCTCTGCCTGTGGCTTCAATCTATACAGCAGAGACAGAAGGAAAATTTGAATATCCTGTGCTGCATTAGCGTGGATTGTTCTCTTTTTTTTTTCCTGCTACAACACACTGATCAATGACACTGCCAAGCAGAAGGCATGAGGATGATATTAGCCACCATGATATAAATAAAATTATCATGTTCTCTTCAGACCCACTATAAAATGTCATCTCTTTGTGGATGTTTTTCTGTTATCTTCCCAGCACATGTGGCCCTTAGTTCTTTGCCTTTATTTTTTAAAGAACACTAAGATTTAGGCAGCAATTCTAATATCTTAACAACTAATAGTAATTGATGAAGAAGGGGCCATAGGAAAAAAAAGACCTATGTTGAAACAAAGAAAATAATCAGAATAATAATAATGGTGTAGAAAACCTAATTATCACCAAGGAGAATAGGACAAAGTAGAGACAGGTGATGAAAATTCTTTAGCAACAGTTTGTATTTACATGCTTTAAATACCAATTATTGTTGTGTGTGTATACACACACACACACACACACACACACACACACACTTGTGTGGGCTTCCCTGGTGGCTCAGTGGTAAAGGAACCACCAGCCAATGCAGGAGACACAAGTTCAATCCCTAAGTTGGGAGGATCCCCTGGAGTAGGAAACAGTAACCCACTCCACTGTTCTTGCCTGGAAAACCCCATGGACAGAGGAGCCTGGTGGACTATAGTCCATGGGGTTGCAAAGTTCAGTTCAGTTCAATTCAATCCCTCAGCCATGTCCAACTCTTTGCAACCCCATGGACTCCAGCACGCCAAGCCTCCCTGTCCATCACCAACTCCCGCAGCTTACTCAAACTCATGTCCATAGAGTTGGTGATGCCATCCAAACATCTCATCCTCTGCCATCCTCTTCTCTCCTGCCTTCAATCTTTCCCAGCATCAAGGTCTTTTAAAATGAGTCAGTTCTTCACATCAGGTGGCCAAAGTATTGGAGTTTCAGCTTCAGCATCAGTCCTTCCAATTAATATTCAGGACTGATTTCCTTTAGGATGGACTGGTTGGATCTTCTTGCAGTCCAAGAGACTCCTTGAACTCCAGCACCACAGTTCAAAAGCATCAGTTCTTCAGTGCTCAACTTTCTTTATAGTCCAACTCCCACATCCATTATGGGGTCGCACAGAGTCGGACACGACTGAAGCGACTTAGCAGCAGCAGCAGCTCACATCCATACTACTGGAAAAACCGTAAGTTTGACTAGATGTCTGGATCTTTGTTGGCAAAGTAATGTCTCTGCTTTTTAATATGCTGTCTAGGTTGGTCATAACTTTTCTTCCAAGAAGCAAGCATCTTTTGCAAAGAGTTGGACCCAAATTAACAACTAAATAACCAATCACTCAACCACTGGTTTTTATATAGTGATCCTCCTAGAGTTAAATCCTCAGACTGTGTTTACAATCAAAATACTAAAAGAAAAACAATTAGAAGGTAATTTTTTATGTTACTAAGATATAATAAACTATTTCCCATGCATCCTATGTATATAAAGATATTGTTAATTAAGTTTGTGTGATTGAATGCTAAATTATAGAGAATTTCATTGCTTCTATTATTTATTCATAAAGAAAATGCATGCTACTAATATTATTGCTTACTGATTGTCTTCACATACCTAAATCAATGGATGGGTTCCCTATGAAAAATTATTATAAATTCAGAGCTGGTATAAAGACCTGCTCAAGTCAACAGGTAATATTTAATTTTGCATAAGCCTGCCAATTGCAATGCACTGTTGGTCTGTGTTTTCTCATTGCTAAAGCAAGATTATATATAGCTATATTGATGAAAATGGGAAGAAAAGAATTTGAGGACGGTGGTTCATGGTCATAAAAGTTAGGGAATTAATAGCAAGAGCTGGAGCCAAAAATGTAACAACTTCCCCTAGTGCATCAGGAAAATAAAACAATGCCTTTTCCAGTCAAGGGTTTCTACTGTGTGAAGATAAATGGTTATAATAATATTCAGCACTTTCAATGAAAGATCACAAGGTTTTTTATAAACTAGTATGTCATAGTCTCAAAATGGAATACAAATATGGGTTTAGGATAAGGTGAAAGCTTAAATAGAACAAGATGTTCTATTCTATAAAATGCAGTTATAACCCAGCTTCCAGAAGGCTTTGGTCTCTAGGGTAGCTTCTTTATAACTGTATTTTAGAACAGCTACAGTTTTGTTCAGTCACCATATTGAGCAGAATACTGTAGAATATTTTATTTGAAAAGTTATTAATATTAAGAAAATGGATATGTAGTTGAATAATAATGATAGAAAAGAACATTTTAGCATTATTATATGATTCTATTTTTAAAAGAAATTATATTTGTATGTGTATTCATATACATAAATACATGTACATATGGTATAGAAATTTGTTCACAATATGTTAGCAGTAGTTATCTTTTTTAAAAGCAGTAGTTATCTTTGAGAAGTAGAAATAACAGGTGAGTTATGAAAATATACTTTTATTCATCACTTTTTTGTAATTATATATGTTACTTGTATAATACAGAAATAGCAAAGAACAGATAATATTTATAACAAAGCTGTGTTAAAATACAATTTTAAAGAATTGTTTTACTTAGTGATTTGCAATATTTAGAGAGCCATGGTCCTTTATACCTGGTGATGTAATTTGTGTTAAAACTTATAGCAGTGTGATAGAATATATTTAAAGACTTTTTCTATTTTTTTATGTGTCCCTCATATCTTTGAAGAAGTGAAGTGAAGTTGCTCAGTCGTATCTGACTCTTTGCGACCCCATGGATTGTAGCCTACCAGGCTCCTCTGTCCATGGGATTTTCCAGGCAATAGTCCTGGAGTGGATTGCCATTTCCTTCTCCAGGGGATCTTCCCGACCCAGGGATCTAACCCAGATCTCCTGCATTGTAGACATATGCTTTACCGTCTGAGCCACCAGGGAATGTAAAATTGCATTTTCTATTATTTGGCTTATAATTTTAGTTCTATAATTCTGTAATTCCCATCCCATTGTTCATTTGTAAATGCCATCTACCTTTTCTGGAAGTCATAAAAATTCATTTATAGAGCATCTCTTATGTGACAAGCACACATTAGATACATTATGTGAATCATGTCACTAATTTTTATAGCAACTCTGTGACCATGACATTAGTGCTTCCACTTTGTAGATGAAGTCAATTCAGGAGGGACAAGGTTAGAATAACAAAACATGATCAAACACCTAGAAAACATCAGTACAAGAATTTAAAGTCAGATCTGTCTAAAGCCAAAGTCAACACTTTGTACTGCAACACTAAGGATTACTCTAAGAAGTTATCAGAGGGATAGTCAGTCCATAAGAATTTTGAGTACGTATTTAGAAACACTCATACGTTAAAATATACCACACAGTTAATTTTGAGTCTTCCGGGATTTCTCTCTGACTCCATAGAACTTGAATCTTTAAACACCTCACTGGCCACATCATTAACAATGCAAACATTTGGCAGAACTTCCTGACTGAAAATGTTTCATGTTAATGCTTTTTAATATAGTTCAGATAGTAAAGTAGTTCATGATATACACATAAAAGAAAACTATTTTGTGTATAATTCCATGAATATCTGTTTATCATCTATTTAATCTACTTATCATCTGTCTTTGTTAGAGAAAGTGCATGCATGATCACACATTTTATAGTCACATTTTTAAAGAAGGCTTGCAGATACAGCAGTGCCTAACTAAGGTTTACCTAACTATGTGCTAGGCAGTCTAAGATATCTTTTTCCCTTCAGGGTGCTCAAAATCCTTCACAGGATTCTAGCCATGGCTTTCCAGTGCATTTATTTACTGACCGCCTGCCTTAACTCTGCAGTTTAGATTACACACTTGGGGTCTTATTTGGATTGATGTCCTCGTTAGAGCTGCCCCCTCCTTAGTACTTCTCCCTTCTCCAGCCTAGCTGACTTCTTCTGTTGTTATCATTCTGTGTTTTTGAGCATTCTTACCTGATGCCCTGCAACAAAAGGACCAGCATGACTTACTCTGTACCAGTGTAGGGTTCCAAGATCACCATATGCTTCAGGCTCCAGCTTTCCTGAATTTGAGTTCGATATTGGGTAGGATAAGCTATGTGGCAGGTTAAGGGATGGAAACAGTCCCTCAATACTAAATATGATTAAGTAATAGTAATTATAACTAATAGTAAGTATGACTAAGTAATAGTAAGTATGACTCCCATGGATGTTTGGGAAACTGATCCTTGCACTAATGATATAGCTTTGAATTCAGAAAACTGTCCTGACCAGACTGTTTCAGTTTGTGAACATTGAAAGTGTTAACAGAGGCCCACACTCAGGCGTAACTGTACTGAATCTCACTTCAGTTGCATTTTAAGTTATATAACCCTGATATTGACCAAGTGCTTGTGTGATAGTTTCCAGCAAGTATTTATCAAACCTACTTGAATTGCATCTGTATGGTGACACTTGGAAGGGACAGCTGAGCATCCTAAAAGTCTGAGATAATCCATATTCATTCATATATTAACATTTTCAACTGTAAACCTCAGGATGTGGCTTTCAGGGATCCATAAGTGTACATCTGTGCATCTTCTTTGAAAAAATGCTGCTAGTTTCTCTTCTGGGTGTTGTGACTGGACTGAACACTTTTTTGTCCTCTTATTATGCAAATAATTTTGCCCTTTAACTGAGTGATCCTTATAATGTTCTCTCCACTAAGTTGAACTAGTTCTTAGTATTTATCCAAACAATATTCTACCAGTGGGTGGCAATTCCATAATCAGACCCATGATGGAAAAAATTCTGTGGGGAAAGTATAAGAAAGTGAAAGGAAAGATAATAATTCTGTAATGCCAAAATTGTTCCCCTGACCCGAGGGTTGTAGATGACCAAGACGTAGGATGTCTTAAAGAAATCAGTTTTTCACAAGAATATACAGCCCATACCATACATTCCTGAGAGTCTAGCTTATTGATAGATTAAATTATTTTTGCAATGGCCAACTTTTAGTAATGCTACAGTGAAAAAGATTTAAACCACGATGGGGAGCTGATACGGCATAGGTGAACTTACAGGGTGCTGCAGTTCATTAACAGTAATCCCTGAGTACCATGAAAAAATAGTCAAAAGGTCTTATAATATCTTGAAGGAATATAGAGATTCAAGAATGTAGAGACAAACCAAGACTCTGAAAAGGAAAATAACTGGCCCAGGGTCAAGAACTGGTAGTAGAATAGCCAGATTTAAAATCCTGTCTACTGACTTCCAAAATAGCATTCTTTCTAAACTTGACTTGAGGTTGCTGACCAAGGTAAAGCATTCCTCAGGGCAGCACACTCCAATGTTATGATTCCTACTTCTCAAATATTTTTCTTCCATCTGCACTCAGTTTCTTCTGGTCCCCTTTTATTACACTATATACAGTTCAGCTTGTCTGGGTGCAGAGGTTTAAATCTTAGAACTTAACTATTTATCACCCTTCCCTGACATTTGTCCTCATGGTTTTCTACGGCTCAGTCCACCTTCCCTATCATTTGGCCCAAAATACTTGCAGAACAGTTGTATTATTTATGACCAACTTGCTAGATTCATCAGTCAAATATAGTTTATGTGTATGCATGTACCTGTATGTCTGTATATATTGATTACACTATCATGATTTCTTGCATTTGGAAACATACAGTCAGTCATACTAGTGTCAGGTGAGTGTATTCTCTTCAGTTCTGTCTTGTCACAACAAAGATTTGGAGTGACAAATATTAAAGATCTCGGTGCTTCACAGCTCTCAGATCTTGGACAGACCATGTTATAACTCTTAGACCAGTGTTACAGCTCCATTTTACCTCTCTATTTTATTTAGAAAATAGCAGGAAAATCCATCCTCGAGGCTTGAGGGCATGCCAACCGGAAGACATGAAGAGAAGAGTGTGGGGGACCATGCCAGTGTGTGGGAGAGTGCCCTAGCCCTTTGGCTCCTCTTTTTATATGATTTTTTTTCTCTCCCTGGACATGCCCTATGTAAACTGGGCTAGCCAAGAGTGCTGTTTGTTCTACCTGAGGTCCTCACTCTGGTCCTCAGACCTTCCTTTGTTCTACATCCATGGGCTTTTCCCTTCCTTGTCTTTTCAGTTCAGTTCAGTTCAGTCGCTCAGTCGTGTCTGACTCTTTGTGACCCCATGAATCGCAGCATGCCAGGCCTCCCCTGTCCATCACCAGCTCCCAGAGTTCACTCAGACTCACGTCCATCGAGTCAGTGATGCCATCCAGCCATCTCATCCTCTGTTGTCCCCTTCTCCTCATGCCCCCAATCCCTCCCAGCATCAGAGTCTTTTCCAGTGAGTCAACTGTTCGCATGAGGTGGCCAAAGTACTGGAGTTTCAGCTTTAGCATCATTCCTTCCAAAGAAATCCCAGGGCTGATCTCCTTCAGAATGGACTGGTTGGATCTCCTTGTCTTTTAGCCATCGCCATTTTGGACTCTTGTTTCCTATTATAACTACCTAACACAACCCACTCCAGTGTTCTTGCCTGGAGAATCCCAGGGATGGGGAGCGTGGTGGGTGTCCATCTATGGGGCACAGAGTTGGACACGACTGAAGAGACTTAGCAGCAGCAGCAGCAGCAACACAACCATATTCTCAAAATGATATTTCTATAAAACAGAAAATTGCAAGGACTAAGGTAACATCTATCTACTCACCTCTTCAAGTGAACAAATGAAAATGGTTGTCATTTTGATGTATTTTTAATTTATTTTAATAGAAATAAAAGTTGAAATCCCTGTGTTCGTCTGCCATGTTCCTTTTCTCTCCATCCCCATACACTGTTACCACAGCTTTGTTCTGTTACTAGTCCTTTTGATACTTTTATTACTTATATATAAATTGCTTTACATTTATAAAAATCATATACTTGCACACTACACACATGCATCTGTTAATTGCTTTTTTATTCAGCATCTTTTAAGGCTGGTAAATTCTAATCCATCCATTTCAAGTGGTGTATAGTAGGTCATGTATAATACATGAATATACAATAGAACTTTTATTTGACTTCCCCAATGCCATCCATCTCCATATCCAATATATTAAAAGAATGATTCAAATAATGTCTCTTATGTATCTCTGATCTTACTTCTGCAAAAGATTTTCTTAGAAGTGAGATTTCTGACTGGCATGTTGTGTGTATAGTGGATTGTTGGCATATATTCAGTTGTTCTAATTTATATTTCCAACAAATTGATATGAAGAATCTGCTCTCCTAATCCTTTGTCAGTTGATATGGTTAAACTTTTAGCATTTTCTAATTGATGGATGTGCAAGGAAATCTGATTGTAATTTTAAATTATGTTATGCTGATTATTGGGAGACTGGAAGGTGCAGTCGCTCAGTAGCGTCCGACTCTTTGCAACCCTATGGACAGTAAACTACTAGGCTTCTCCGTCCATGGGATTCTCTAGGCAAGAATACTGGAATGGATTGCCATTTCCTTCTCCAGGGGATCTTCCCAACCCAGGTATCAAACCCGGGTCTCCTGCATTGGAGGCAGATGCTTTAACCTCTGAACCACCAGGGAAGACTGAGGAGATTTATTTCTTGGTTATCTATGTTTCTTCTTCTTTGTATGGTTTATTTTCATTCATATAATTTTTTGGCCCTGCCCTCTTTTTATATGAATGATTTATACATGTGTTCTACTAACGAAAATCTTTGTTGGCTGTATTTATCTTCTCCCTGCCAGATTTTTATGCCTTCTATAATAAAGTTTTTAATTGACATTGTTGTCCACTCACTAAGTGGTGTCTGACTGTTTGTGACCCCATGAACTGTAGCATGCCAGGCTTCCCTGTTGCCCACTATATCTGAGAGATTGCTCGATTTCATGTCCATTGAGTCAGTGATATTATCCAACCTCCTTATCCTCTGTCATCTCCTTCTCTTGCCCTCAGTCTTTCCCAGTGTCAAGGTCTTTTCTTATGAGTCAGCTCTTCACATCAGGTGGCCAAAGTACTGGAACTTCAGCTTCAGCCTCAGTCCTTCCAGTAAATATTCAGGGTTGATTTCCTATAGGATTGACTGGTTTGATCTCCTTGCAGTCCAAGAGACTCTCAAGAGTCTTCTCTATCACCACAGTTTGAAAGCATCAATTTTTCAATGCTCAATCTTCTTTCTGGCCCAGTTCTCATATTTGTACATGACTAGTGGAAAAACCATAGCTTTGACGATATGGACCTTTGTTGTCAAAGTGATGTCTCTGCTTTTTAATATGCTGTCTAGGTTTGTGATTGCTTTTCTTCCAACGAGAAAGAGCCTTTTAATTTTGTGGCTGCAGTCACTGTCCACAGTGATTTTGGATCCCAAGAAAATAAAATCTGTCACTGTTTCCACTTTTTTCCCATGTATTTTCCATGAAGTGATGAGACAAGATGCCGTGATTTTCATTTTATGAATGTTGAGTTTTAAACCAGCATTTTTGCTCTCTTCTTTTACCTTCATCAGAAGCTATTTCCTCTTTGCTTTCTGCCATTAAGGGAGTGTCATCTGCTTATCTGAGGTTGTTGATATTTCTCAGGCAATCTTGATTCCAGCTTCTGAGTTATCTAGCCTGGCATTTTGCATGATTTACTCTGCATAGAAGTTAAATATGCAAGGTGACAATATATAGCCTTAACACCCTTTTCCCAATTTGGAACCAGTCCATTATTTCATGTCCATGGGGATAGTTTTGGTCACCACCTCCTGCACAATGTCATGAACCTCTGTCCATAGTTATTCAGGCACTCTGTCTACCATATTTAATCTCTTGAATCTGTTTGTCACCTCCTCTGTATAATCATGAGGGAATTAATTTAAGTCATACCTGAATTTTTCAATAAGGAGCTGATGATCTGAGACATAGTGAGTTCCAGGTTCTTGTTTTTGCTTACTGTGTAGAGCTTCTTGATCTTGAGCTACAAATAATGTAATCAGTCTGATTTTGGTATTGACCATCTGTTCATGTCCATGTGTGTAGTCCTCTCTTTTGTTACTGGAAGAGGGTGTTTGATATAATCAGTGTGTTCTCAGCAAACTCTGTTCCCTTGGCCCTGCTTCATTTTGTACTCCAAGGTCAAGCTATGACTATCAATTTAACTGTATTTGATACTTACTATTTTTAATTTTGTCTTTGTGTGTATAAAATATACTTAAAAGCTAATGCACATGTAGTGAACGATGGCCAATGTGTATCAGATAATTATTTTGAGAAATCTTTTTTCATATCTGTCTCTCTGAAAAACAAATATTATAGTATATGCATATGCTATATGTTGAATACTATACATCACTTAAAGTGGATACATTAGATCTTATCAGTCTCAAAAGCATCAGTTCTTTGGTGCTCAGCCTTCTTCACAGTCCAACTCTCACATCCATATATGACCATAGGCCAGAGTATATTACCAAAGTTTCCAAAGAACTATCACATCTTACATGAACTGTGCCTCAAAATGCTTTCTAATGCTATGGGCCATTTCCTCTTTTTCCATTTAATGTACATCAAAGGTTTTCATTGCTTTAAAGATAAAATCGTAATTTGTTAACACAACATCAAAGGTTTTTTTCAGATTTAGACCTCTTTATTATCCACACATAACCCTTAGAAATCCTAACTCCAACTTGCATCCAATAAATCAACTTTTCAAATGAAAAAAATTTTAAGCCAATTTTTCTTATCTCTCAGCCTCTTTACATCCTGTTTTATCTCAGTAACAGACCTGTTTCTGAAGGCTTCTTCACCTGGCTAAGTTCTAAGTCTTCTTGACAATGGAGTTCTGATACTTGTTTCTCCAGAGTACTTTGCATGACTTTCTCCCATAGTCCAGTTTCAGCTCAGTTCAGTTCAGTTTAGTCGCTCAGTAGTGTCCAACTCTGTGCGACTCCCATGAATTGCAGCACACCAGGCCTCCCTTTTCATGACCATCTCAGAGTTCACTCAGACTCACGTCCATCGAGTCCTTGATGCCATCCAGCCATCTCATCCTCGGTCGTCCCCTTCTCCTCCTGCCCCCAGTCCCTCCCAGCATCACAGTCTTTTCCAATGAGTCAAGTCTTCACATGAGGTGGCCAAAGTACTGAAGTTTCAGCTTCAGCATCATTCCTTCCAAAGAAATGCCAGGGCTAATCTCCTTCAGAAATGGACTGGTTGGATCTCCTTGCAGTCCAAGGGAATCTCAAGCGTCTTATCCAACACCACAGTTCAAAAGCATCAATTCTTTGGTGCTCAGCCTTCTTCACAGCCCAACTCTCACATCCATATATGACCACAGGAAAAACCATAGCCTTGACTAGATGGACCTTAGTTGGCAAAGTAATGTCTCTGCTTTTGAATATACTATCTAGGTTGGTCATAATTTTCCTTCCAAGGAGTAAGTGTCTTCTAATATCATGGCTGCACTCACCATCTGCAGTGATTTTGGAGCCCCAAAAATAAAGTCTGATACTGTTTCCACTGTTTCCCCATCTACTTCCCATGAAGTGATGGGACCAGATGCCATGATCTTCATTTTCTGAATGTTGAGCTTTAAGCCAACTTTTTTACTCTCCTCTTTCACTTTCACAAAGAGGCTTTTTAGCTCCTCTTCACTTTCTGCCATAAGGGTAGTGTCATCTGCATATCTGAGGTTATTGATATTTCTCCTGGCAACCTTGATTCCACCTTGTGCTTCTACCAGCCCAGCATTTCTCATGATGTACTCTGCATGGAAATTAAATAAGCAAGGTGACAATATACAGCCTTGACATACTCCTTTTTTCCTATTTGGAACCAGTCTGTGGTTCCATGTCCAGTTCTAACTGTTGTTTCCTGACCTGCATACAGATTTCTCAAGAGGCAGGTTAGGTGGCCTGATATTCCCATCTCTTTCAGAATTTTCCACAGTTTATTGTGATCCACACAGTCAAAGGTTTTGGCATAGTCAATAAAGCAGAAATAGATGTTTTTCTGGAACTCTCTTGCTTTTTCCATGATCCAGAAGATGTTGGCAATTTGATCTTTGTTTTTTCTGCCTTTTCTAAAACCAGCTTGAATATCAGGGAGTTCACGATTCACGTACTGCTGAAGCCTGGCTTGGAGAGTTCTGAGCATTACTTTACTAGCATGTGAGATGAGTGCAATTGTGCAGTAGTTTGAGGATTATTTGGCATTGCCTTTCTTTGAGATTGGAATGAAAACTGACCTTTTCCAGTCATGTGGCCACTGCTGAGTTTTCCAAATTTGCTGGCATATTGAGTGCAGCACTTTCACAGCATCATCTTTCAGGATTTGAAACAGCTCAACTGGAATTCCATCACCTCCACTAGCTTTGTTCATAGTGATGATTTCTAAGGCCCACTTGACTTCACATTCCAAGATGTCTGGCTTTAGATTAGTCCAGTTTACTAATGCTATATTAATTGATACTACATCTATTATTTTATATTTGATGTGATTTTAAAGGTAGGGAATATGAGTTCATGTTTTTAAACTCCATATTTTCCACACTGAGAGAACACTTATAAAATGATTGCAAAGGCTTTTTTCTGCATCTATTGAGATAATCATATGATTTTTATTTTTCAGTTTGTTAATGTGATGAATTACATTGATTGACTTGCGGATATTGAAGAATCCTTGCATCCCTGGGATAAAGCCCACTTGGTCATGGTGTATGATCTTTTTAATGTGTTGCTGGATTCTGATTGCTAGGATTTTGTTGAGGATTTTTGCATCTATGTTCATCAGTGATATTGGTCTGTAGTTTTCTTTTTTGTGGTGTCTTTGTCAGGTTTTGGTATTAGGGTGATGGAGGCCTCATAGAATGAGTTTGGAAGTATACCTTCTCTGCAATTTTCTGGAATAGTTTCAGTAAGATAGGTGTTAGCTCTTCTCGGAATTTTTGGTAGAATTCAGCTGTGAAGCCGTCTGGACCTGGGCTTTTGTTTGCTGGAAGATTTCTGATTACAGTTTCAATTTCTGTGCTTGTGATGGGTCTGTTAAGATTTTCTATTTCTTCCTGGTTCAGTTTTGGAAAATTGTACTTTTCTAAGAATTTGTCCATTTCTTCCAAGTTGTCCATTTTATTGGCATATAATTGCTGATAGTAGTCTCTTATGATTCTTTGTATTTCTGAGTTGTCTGTCGTGATCTCTCCATTTTCATTTCTAATTTTGTTGATTTGATTTTTTTCTCTTTGTTTCTTGATGAGTCTGGCTAATGGTTTGTCAATTTTATTTATCCTTTCAAAGAACCAGCTTTTTGCTTTGTTGATTTTTGCTATGGTCTCTTTTGTTTCTTTTGCATTTATTTCTGCCCTAATTTTTAGGATTTCTTTCCTTCTACTAACTCTGGGATTCTCTATTTCTTCCTTTTCTAGTTGCTTTAGGTGTAGAGTTAGGTTATTTATTTGACTTTTTTCTTGTTTCTTGAGGTATGCCTGTATTGCTATGAACTTTCCTCTTAGGACTGCTTTTATAGTGTCCCACAGGTTCTGTGTAGTTGTGTTTTCATTTTCATTTGTTTCGATGCATATTTTGATTTCTTTTTGATTTCTTCTGTGATTTGTTGATTATTCAGAAGGGTGTTGTTCAGCCTCCAAATGTTGGCATTTTTAATAGTTTTTCTCCTATAATTGAGATCTAACCTCAGTGCATTATGGTCAGAGAAGATGTTTGGAATAATTTCAATTTTTTTGAATTTATCAAGGTTAGATTTATGACCCAGAATGTGATCTATTCTGGAGAAGGTTCCGTGTGCACTTGAGTAAAAGGTGAAATTCATTGTTTTGGGGTGAAATGTCATATAGATATCAATTAGGTCTAACTGGTCTATTGTATCATTTAACGTTTGCGTTTCTTTGTTAATTTTCTGTTTAGTTGATCTGTCCATAGGTGTGAGTGGGGTATTAAAGTCTCCCACTATTATTGTGTTATTATTAATTTCCCCTTTCATGCTTGTTAGCAATTGTCTTACATATTGCGGTGCTCCTATGTTGGGTGCATATATATTTATAATTGTTATATCTTCTTCTTGGATTGATCCTTTAATCATTATGTAGTGGCCTTCTTTGTCCCTTTTCACAGCCTTTGTTTTAAAGTCTATTTTATCGGATATGAGTATTGCTACTCCTGCTTTCTTTTGGTCTTTATTTGCATGGAATATCTTTTTCCAGCCCTTCACTTTCAGTCTGTATGTGTCCATTGTTTTGAGGTGGGTCTCTTGTAAGCAGCATATATAGGGATCTTGTTTTTGTATCCATTCAGCCAGTCTTTGCCTTTTGGTTGGGGCATTCAACCCATTTACATTTAAGGTAATTATTGATAAGTATGTTCCTGTTGCCATTTACTTTATTGTTTTGGGTTCGGGTTTATACGTCCTTTTTTGTGTTTCCTTTCTAAAGTCTATCCTTTAGTATTTGTTGGAGAGCTGGTTTGGTGGTGCTGAATTCTCTCAGCTTTTGCTTGTCTGGAAAGCTTTTGATTTCTCCTTCATATTTGAATGAGATCCTTGCTGGGTACAGTAGTCTTGGCTGAAGGTTATTATCTTTCATCACTTTAAGTATGTCTTGCCATTCCCTCCTGGCCTGAAGAGTTTCTATTGAAAGATCTGCAGTTATTCTTATGGGGATCCCCTTGTGTGTTATTTGTTGTTTTTCCCTTGCTGCTTTTAGTAATTGTTCTTTGTGTTTGGTCTTTGTTAGTTTGATTAAAATATGTCTTGGGGTGTTTCGCCTTGGGTTTATCCTGTTTGGCACTCTCTGGGTTTCTTGGACTTGGGTGATTATTTCCTTCCCCATTTTAGGGAAGTTTTCAACTATTATCTCCTCAAGTATTTTCTCATGGTCTTTCTTTTTGTCTTCTTCTTCTGGGACTCCTATAACTGGAATGTTGGAGCGTTTCATATTGTCTTGGAGGTCTCTGAGGTTGTCCTCATTTCTTTTAATTCGTCTTTCTTTTTCCCTCGCTGATTCATTTATTTCTACCATTCTATCTTCTATTTCACTAATCCTATCTTCTGCCTCCGATATTCTACTATTTGTAGCCTCCAGAGTGTTTCTGATCTCATTTATTGCATTATTCATTATATGTTGACTCTTTTTATTTCTTCTAGGTCCTTGTTAAACCTTTCTTGCATTTTCTCAATCCTTGACCCCAGGCTATTTATCTGTGATTCCACTTTGATTTCAAGATTTTGGATCATTTTCACTATCAGTATTCGGAATTCTTTCTCAGGTAGATTCCCTATCTCTTCCTCTTTTGTTTGGTTTGGTGGACATGTCTCCTGTTCCTTTACCTGCTGGGTATTCCTCTGTCTCTTCATCCTGGTTATATTGCTGCGTTTGGGGTGGCTTTTCTATCATCTCAATAGATGCAGAAAAAGCCTTTGACAAAATTCAGCATCCATTTATGATAAAAACTCTCCAGAAAGCAGGACTGGAAGGAACATACCTCAACATAATAAAAGCTATATATGACAAACCCACAGCTCACATTATCCTCAATGGTGAAAAATTGAAACCATTTCCCCTAAAGTCAGGAACAAGACAAGGGTGCCCACTTTCACCACTACTCTTCAACATCGTACTGGAAGTTTTGGCTACAGCAATCAGAGCAGAAAAAGAAATACAAGGAATCCAAATTGGAAAAGAAGAAGTAAAACTCTCACTGTTTGCAGATGACATGATCCTCTACCTAGAAAATCCTAAAGACTCGACCAGAAAACTACTAGAGCTAATCAGTGAATATAGTAAAGTTGCAGGATATAAAATCAACACTCAGAAATCCCTTGCATTCCTATACCCTAATAACGAGAAAGTAGAAAAAGAAGTCAAGGAAACAATTCCATTCACCATTGCAACGAAAAGAATAAAATACTTAGGAATATTCCTACCTAAAGAAACTAAAGACCTATATATCGAAAACTATAAAACACTGATGAAAGAAATCAAAGAGGACACTAATAGATGGAGGAATATACCATGCTCATGGCTTGGAAGAATCAATATAGTGAAAATGAGTATACTACCTAAAGCAATCTACAGATTCAATGCAATTCCCATCAAGCTACCAGCAGTATTTTTCACAGAACTAGATCAAATAATCTCAAGATTTGTATGGAAATACAAAAAACCTCGAATAGCCAAAGCAATCTTGAGAAAGAAAAATGGAGCTGGAGGAATCAACTTGCCTGACTTCGGGCTCTACTACAAAGCCACAGTCATTAAGACAGTATGGTACTGGCACAAAGACAGAAATATAGATCAATGGAACAAAATCGAAAGCCCTAAGATTAACCCACATATGGACACCTTATCTTCGACAAAGGAGGCAAGAATATACAATGGAGTAAAGACAGTCTCTTTAACAGGTGGTGCTGGGAAAACTGGTCAACCACTTGTAAAAGAATGAAACTAGACCCCTCTCTAACACCATACACAAAAATAAACTCAAAATGGATTAAAGATCTAAATGTAAGACCAGAAACTATAAAACTCCTAGAGGAGAACATAGGCAAAACACTCTCCGACATAAATCACAGCAGGATCCTCTATGATCCAACTCCCAGTATACTGGAAATAAAAGCAAAGATAAACAAATGGGATCTAATTAAAATTAAAAGCTTCTGCACAACAAAGGAAACTACAAGCAAGGTGAAAAGACAGCCTTCTGAATGGGAGAAAACAATAGCAAATGAAACAACTGACAAACAACTAATCTCAAAGATATATAAGCAACTTATGCAGCTCAACTCCAGAAAAATAAATGATCCAATAAAAAAATGGGCCAAAGAACTAAATAGGCATTTCTCCAAAGAAGACATACGGATGGCTAACAAACACATGAAAAGATGTTCAACATCACTCATTATCAGAGAAATGCAAATCAAGACCACAATGAGGTACCATTTCACACCAGTCAGAATGGCTGCGATCCAAAAGTCTACAAGCAATAAATGCTGGAGAGGATGTGGAGAAAAGGGAACCCTCTTACACTGCTGGTGGGAATGCAAACTAGTACAGCCATTATGGAAAACAGTGTGGAGATTCCTTAAAAAATTGCAAATAGAACTGCCTTATGACCCAGCAATCCCACTGCTGGGCATACACACTGAGGAAACCAGAATTGAAAGAGACACATGTACCCAATGTTCATTGCAGCGCTGTTTATAATAGCCAGGACATGGAAACAACCTAGATGTCCATCAGCAGATGAATGGATAAGAAAGCTGTGGTTCATATACACTATGGAATACTACTCAGCCCTTAAAAGAATAAATTTGACTCAGTTCTAATGAGATGGATGGAATTGGAACCGATTATACAGAGTGAAGTAAGCCAGAAAGAAAAACACCAATACAGTATACTGACACATATATATGGAATTTAGAAGACAGTAATGATGACCCTATATGTGAGACAACAAGAGACACAGAGGTATAGAGTGGACTTTTGGACTCTGAGGGAGAGGGAAAGGATGGGACGGTATGGGAGAACGGCAATGAAACATGTATATTTTCCTGTAAGAAATGAAACGCTAATCTATGTTCAATGTAGGATGCAGGAGGCATGGGGCTGATGCACAGGATGATTCAAGTAGAGGATGGGGGGTGGGAGGTGGGAGGGGGATTCGGCATTGGGAGATTGTGTTCACCTATGGCTGATTCGTGTCAATGTATGGCAAAACAAATACAGTATTGTAATTAAAAAAATAAATAAATTTAATTTTAAAAAACAAAACAAAACAAAAAAAATAAAATAAAATGATTGCAATATAATCAATGTTTATTAATCATATAGGAAAATTACAGCCACATAGGGGAATATAAAGATGTCTAAGACATTAAGACTGTTTACAATCTGACTAGGGTCACAAGTATCTTTATGAAATTATCAATCAAAGCAAGTAGAATTAACAAAAATGATATATGCAAAATAGTTATATATACAAAAGAATTATCTTGTATATGTTAATATAAACTTTAAGAATAACTCTTTTATGAAAAATCCATAGAGAAAAGAAAAACTAAGAAAATTCAAGTTTAACAAAAAAGAAACAAATTTTAATAGATGTATTGCTAGCAATTATTAATTTTTGGTATATATTTTTTCAATATGTGTTTGTGTATATGTTTGTCTGTATATGTACATATGTATGTGTGCTCAGTTGCTTCAGTCATGTCTAACTTTGTCATCCCATGGACTGTAGCCCAAGAGGCTTCTCTGTCCATAAGATTTTCCCAGCAAGAACAGTTACCTATTTAAGTATTCCCTAGCTTAATTTAACCATTATCATATTAATTGATACTTTCAATATTTTCAAGTTTTGGTATTATCATATAATAATGAAGAACTTTCTAAATGATATCAAATACTTAAGAACATCTATTTTAGCCATGAAATTACTAATTATTATGGATATTTTTGAGAAATTTGACACATACTGCCAAGTCACTTTCCAAAAATTTTGTAATAATTCACACTCAATTTGCAGTACACGAAAGTGCCCTCATTTACTAGCACTGGATATTAGAAATATAAATTACTGAAGATTAAAGTTTAAGTGTAATGAAAATAACCATGTCTTTAATCCATCAGTGATTTATTTTGATATAAAATATGGTATAAGCTGTTTTATGTGTGTATGTGTTCATGGTGTTAACTAGTTATTCTGCCACCTTTTATTGATTAATCCATTTGGTTGTCTTATTGATTTAAAGTGCCTATTTAGGATTCATTCACTAAGTTTTATGTATAATTATCTTTACTTCTGACGTTTCATCATTATTGCATTGATCTATCTCTACACTCTGCTGCTGCTGCTGGTCTGTTTTATTAATATGTTTATAAACTTTTTAATAATTTTGAGAAAATTCTTTTCATGCTTTACTGTTTTAATTATAAGTATGTGCATATCCATATGATGGTAAGAATTAGCCAAATTTATGGTATTTTCTCTGAGTTCAATATGGTCTTACATGTGATTAATTTAAGAAATGTTGCTCTCACTTTTTTTCTGGTCTTCCTATTGATGAACAAAGTATGTTTCTTCATTTTTATCTTTCCTTTATATTCCCTAGAAAGTTTATATAGTTTATTGTGAAAAGTTATGAGAAGTTTATTTTAGTTCATTGTTTAGATTTCATACTTTATCTGGCTACTATATATGGCTCTTTATTTTGTATTTTAGTGGCTTACCATTTGTATGTTAGAAATTTTGATTTGTCTATTATTTTTCAATTTGGCTATGCTATTGCGCAGATTAGTTCTAATAGGTTTTTAGTTATTTCTTTTGTATTTCCCCAGTTGAAAATCATGTCATCAACAGTTAATATATACTTTTCCTTTGTTAAGTATAAACATATATTTTTAAAACTTTCTTTTCCTGAGTGATAATTTTAGAACATCTAAGAAGATTGTTTAAAAAACAAATAAGGTTTATTTTTCCCAACTTTATCTTCTCTTGAGATTAAAGGAAAGGTCTCTAGTGCCCAGTCATTTGCTAGAAAGCTGACTTTTGTCTAAAAGGCAACATATTATGTTAAGGAACGGAGAAGGCAATGGCAAGCCACTCCAGTATTCTTGCCTGGAAAATCCCATGGACGGAGGAGCCTGGTAGGCTATAGTCCATGGGGTTGCTAAGAGTCGGACACGATAGAGCTTCTTCACTTTCACTTTTCATTTTCATTTATTGGAGAAGGAAATGGCAACCCACTCCCGTGTTCTTGACTGGAGAATCCCAGGGACAAGGGAGCCTGGTGGGCTGCCGTCTACGGGGTCGCACAGAGTCAGACACAACTGAAGCAACTTAGCAGCAGCAATAGCATGTTAAGGAATACACAGATATTTCATCATCCCACTGCTTTTTGTTGTTTTCCTTGTATTATTTCATCCTTGTTTCTGACTTTATTTGCTTGTAGTGATTGATTTTTAAGTGTAACAGCGACTTTTACTTTATAACGTTGACGGTTTTTTTTTTTTTTTTACCATTTGGTTTCCAAATAAGATACTTTTTAAGATTAGGAATACATGCTGAATATTGTTTTGTGGGCATTTATCATTTGGACCATAACAGTTTTTCTTCCTTGATTCACTGATATGAT
Source organism: Nanger dama (assembly GCA_917880005.1). NCBI lineage: Eukaryota > Metazoa > Chordata > Mammalia > Artiodactyla > Bovidae > Nanger > Nanger dama. The sequence goes on from CAKJTW010000017.1 coordinate 11,030,926, forward strand.
TCATTATATTAATAGATTTTCTAATATTAAAATATCTTTTAAATTTTAATGTATTAATAGATTTTGCTTAAGTATTTAATATATTTTATATGTGAAACTGGTTTGTAAATTTCTTGTACTATATAATTTCAGTTTCAAATATCAATTTCTATAGCTGATATCAGAGAAATGAAACTGCAAAATAAGACCAGTCTCTAAAATTAATTGTTTTAATATGTTGCTAGAAATTTACCAGCAAAAAGAGACCACTGCTTTATGGGAAATATTTTTTGTGACATAAAAGTTTTATGAAATAGCCTCACCTGAAATGTGAGATGCCACAGTTCATTGAAAATGTATTTTCTGTGTTTACTTCTGTTTACAAAAATGAAAAAGTAAAATCAGTTTTTCAGCTATCATTTAAGAAAAAGTAAAATAAGTCTATGAATAAAAAAATGGAACTTTGCATATAAAAACAAACAAAGGAAATTAAGCATATGTCTTAATGATACTTTTAGGATAAAATTATGTGGAGATCTTAATTGGACACCTAGAGGAGCATATTTTTCCAAGTATATTGGATTATAAAAGTATATTTATTTTTGTGCAAGGCATTTATGCAAGGCATTTCAGTTAAACATTTTCACAACCACATTTTTGTTAATTTCTTTCATGAAATCTACAAAACCTTTTTTCATGGAAATATAAATTAAGCATATGTTTTAGCACTCAATTATGTAAATAATTATTGAAGATAGTTTATTTGTTAATTTTTTAAATTTTCCTTAGAATATGCATTATCTTTCACTTTTCTGTCCACTGAAGAAAATCACACAATATGAGAGTTGCGAGCTAATTTTTATTTGGAGACTGTACTGACGACTATAGTCCAGGAGACAGTCTCCCAGACAGTTCTGAGGAACTGATCTGAAGAGGTAAGGGAGGAGCCAGGATATATAAGAGTTTTATTTTTGCTGGGGAAAAAATTAAAAGGCATGCAGTTGAACATCAAAAGATCACAAAAACAGACATATCAAGTTAATGATTTGTGTACTTTTCTATGTATGGGAATGGAGAAGGCAATGGCACCCCCACTCCAGTTCTCTTGCCTGGAAAATCCCATGGATGGAGGAGCCTGGTAGGCTGCAGTCCATGGGGTCGCTAAGAGTCAGACAACTGAGCGACTTCCCTTTCACTTTTGACTTTCATGCATTGGAGAAAGAAATGGCAACCCACTCCAGTAAGATGCAGGAATCTGAACTCATTGAAATTATTATTTAGATACTCATCTTAACTATGTAGGGCTAGAAACCAGAGTGCACTGTGGTGGGTGGGGAGGGATTCAGAGGCTGATGGCTTGATGATAAGCAATCCCTTTCCACACCCTATTGCCAGCAAGACTGTACCTAATATGAGGAGAACATAGTACAGTGAAAATATTGAAGAACTCCCAGGCCATGGCAAACATAGATATTTAACTTTATAGTTCAAGGAAATACTAAGTCAGATGGAAAAAAAAAACAAAAAGACAGAGTTTGTAACTGCAAAGACAATTATGCATCTGTAGAGATTTCACAGAAATTAGACAGTGGGAATTAATGTTGGGAATGATAAAAGATTCAACAAAATTGCAAGTAGATCAAAGAAGGGAAATCAGGAACTGTATCTGTGACTATTGAATGTATATCCTCAAATTCATCCCATTAAAGGATTGTCAGGGCAAGTTTTCAAAGGGATCATCCAAACACTTACAATTGTCAGTATTTCCCTGAAGACTCAGTGGGTAAAGAATCTGCCTGTGATGAAGGAGAGGCAGGAGACGTGGATCTGATCCCTGGGTCAAGAAGATTACCTGGAGTACGAAATTGCAACCCACTCCAGTATTCTTACCTGGAGAATCCCATTGACAGAGGAGCTTAGCAGACTGCAGTCCATAAAGTCACAAAGATTGGACACAGCTAACCACACTTTAGGCTTTGCAGGTGGCGCCAATAGTGAAGAACCCACTGCCAATGCAGGACATGCAGGTTCAGTCCCTGAGTCGGGAAGATCCCTTGGAGGAGGGCACAACAACCCATTCCAGTATTCTCGCCTGGAGAATCCCATGGACAGACAAGTCCAGTGGGCTCGTCCATAGGGTTGCAAAGAGCTGAACAAAACTGAAGCAACTTAGCATGCACACACACAAGCACACATTAATAATTCATTTAATATATTTGGGTCATTTTTTTAAATGCAAGTTAAGATTCATTTTTCAGCAAGCTGTTACAGATCACATGTAGCTGCTGGTCAGTTCAGAAGCTCAACTATTTTCTTCATTCATTCTCAGCATTAGAATGAAAATTTCAGCAAAGCAAAAGGACAAAATTACATTATTTTTTTAAAAGTGGGGATGTGGTTAATGACAATCCATCATAAAATTGTAATGATAACTAGAGATGGAAAAATTTGAGGAAGAAAAGGGAACTGGGGAGGACTCATGGAGTAGAGAAGTAAGCAACACATGTTTAGTCAAAATAAAGTGTGACAAGAAGAGGAAAAAAACATAAAGAGGAATTAATTTTGTAATTTATAAGAGTCAAATCTTTCTATGAGTCTGGAAATATGCTGGGAATTTTCATCTACATTCCATCTTTTAATACTCAAAACTATCAGTGATATAGTATTATCTCTTTTAAAAGTGAGAAAATTTGAGGTTCAGATAACAAAAGTAACTAGTTATGGTCATTCCATTAGCAAACTTCATAAATTAAATCATCCAACCCCATTATACTCCATAGCCACAAAAGATAGGCTGTGCACATATTTTTGTTTTGCACAGATTTCTAATTTCAAATTAGTGATCAACATTTTAATTTAAACATTTCTTTTAAGAATCAGATATCTGTCAATACTGGACAGACCTGCAGAATCTAGATAGCATTAAGGAGAATGTTCTTCCTGTCAGTCAGAGCCCCCTTGCTAAAACATGCAAGAAAAAGAGGAAGGGTGAGAATAATTCACATATCACACAAACACAAACATGATATATTGAGACACTAGAAATGAAATAAAAGAAAAACTAAAGTATAGACCTCAAGAAGGTAAAAATTATTTAAGAGAGTATTGAATCTACTGGATTACTATATTCAAACTGAAAAATAACATGCTTAGATTTTATTTTCTGATTATTCTTTTAATTGGAATGTTATCCAACAGTTAAACATGAAAGTGAAAGCTGTTCAGTCATGTCTGACTCTTTGCGACCCCTTGGACTATACTTCCATGTAATTCTCCAGGCCAGAATACTGGAGTGGGTAGCCTATACCTTGCCAGTGGATCTTCCTGACCCAGGAACCAAACTGAGATCTCCCACATTGCAGGCAGATTCTTTACCAACTGAGCTATCAGGGAAACCCTCTCAAGTAAACATGTGTGTGTCTGTGTGTCTGTGTGTGTGTGTGTATTATTCACAACAGCAAGTTCATTGTTAAGCATCTTTTTTGTTAAGGGTTTCCGAAAATCATGCATACAGAAATACATGGTGATCTCTAAAGTTAACTACCATTTTTAATGATATTTGGGAAATTATTATTTTATGTCTCTGCAACACATAGAAAAACTCAGATGAAAGACTGATTAAGGTTCCTATTTCATAGAGGGAGTTCTTTGAAGAAATTGAATTAAAATTTTTGTACTATACTCTTTATTTATAAAGTGATATTTACATCACCAATTTATATTCAATGTCTATAAATTATTTAATACTCTGAGTCTCTAGATTCTACATATTAAATAGATCTTCTGTTGTTAAAACACAGCATGGGTTGACGTGGTGTCTTTGTAATTATCTGTCTAGTTTGATTATTGGAGATTTAAAACACATAATTCAGATTTCCAAAATAAGTGTATTTGCTGCTTTGGTATCATTTGTTTTGTTTTGACAAAATGATTATGTATAATTTCAAGAATTAAGCCTCCTGCATTCAAATCCTATTTGTGCCTTTTACTAATTGTGTGACCAGAGGAAATTGCTTTCATATACTTGACCTCTGTTTAGTAATATTATAAATAAGGATAATCATAATACCATTCTCCCAGAGTTTGAAAAAAATTAAATGAGATAAAAACATGTAGAATACTTCTGCAAAATATCTGATATATATTAAGTGAAGTCACTTAGTCATGTCTGACTCTTTGCTACCCTGTGGACTGTAGCCCACCAGGCTCCTCCGTCCATGGGATTCTCCAGGCAAAAATACTGGACTGTGTTGCCATTTCCTTCTCCAGGGGATCTTCCCTACCCAGGTCTCCCGCATTGCAGGCAGATGCTTTAACCTCTGAGCCACCAGGGAATCTGGTATATATTAAGTACTCAATAAATATGGGATATTATTATAATTTTTATATTAATTAAACTACCCTCACAATTGGTAGATTTCTACCTTACCTCAGGGGCTGTCCCTAATAAAAGAAAGGAGAACTTCAGGGACTAAACTAATTTAATTAAACCTGAAAAGCAAAATTACTCAGAGCATGGATTCTTTCAATTCTAGGTCACCTAAACACATCAGGGCTAGAACTACAGTGAACAGATTCATTGTGTTTTTCTCTGTAATAAATCAGTGGGTTGACTTTTCACAATTTTTTCAAGGATTGAAACAAATCTCACTACCATTAACAACTTAATTCAAGAATCGATTTGCTCTTGAAAACTTCCGGCACAATATTAGATCTTTATTTTTGATAAGGGGTACTAAGCTGAAAACCTACTTTAAGAAGATTGAATATAACCTTCATAAAACATTATTCAATTAAAAATCCTGATCCTAATTTTCAATTTCTATGTGTATAAACTGCCGAAAAAACCAAGGGCTAGTAGTGTTCCATATTCCACTAGCAAGAGCATTTTCAGACTACTCTACACAGGCTGCATACTCCCAAGTACTGTCTATCATATCTTTTTCTTTAACATAGTGTTTCCATTATTACAAAGTCTGTAAGTGTAGGTTTATTATTTTCATATTTATCTATTTAAATATATCTATGTTTTTATAGCATCAGTTTCACGAAGACAACAACCCTTTTGCCTTCTTCACCAATATATCTTCACAAGATAAAACATTTTCTGAGTCAGATGATGGGAATCCTGAAAATAATTGTTTATTGATAGCCTAAACCATCCATCAGTTTCTACTTCTCTATAATGTAAATAGTAGGAATAAAGGCCTGTTTAATTGTGCTACTTAGAGTGGAATAAGTCCTTTATGAGTAATAGAGCTAATTTTAAAGATTATATTCTCATACTGAATTCAATAACAAATAGAAATAAATTCCAAGAGGAAGATTCAATCAGTTTGTGCAGAAGGGATTTAGAGATGAGAGTAAACTGTGTGGACTTTGATTGTCTGTAAAATTGTGTGGTTGAAACAGAACGTTGACTTTGGTACTTATCTTTTGAAAGCTAGCAGAAGAATGTGGACAGGCGGACCTGAGCTGCTGAAACCCATTTTAGGCAGGAGGAATGAACAAAAAGATAAAGAGGTGAGCAAGAACTTTGTGTTTGGAGTTCGAATTAAAGTATTTTTCAAAGAGGAACAGAATTTGTATTAGGCAATGACTGGACAAATTTCAGTAAGTGGGGCATAACAAATAATCTCAATATTGAAAGCAAGGCCAAAGAGTGCAGAATTGATGTAATCATCCCAAATCTCCCTCTCCATAAGGTTAATGCTGCTCCATGTAAATTTCTACCTTAATTTCGTGTTCTGCCATGTCTGCAACTATGCGACACTCTTAATAGTAAGGACTATACCTTTATTCATCATTGTACCCCAACACCTAGAACAGTGGTTAACATCTGCATGCCAAATTGCTTCAATTGTATCCGACTCTTTGCGACGCTATGGTCTATAACCCGCCAGACTCCTCTGTCCATGGTATTCTCTAGGCAAGAAAGCTGCTGCTGCTAAGTCACTTCAGTCGTGTCCAACTCTGTGCAATCCCATAGACAGCAGCCCACCAGGCTCCGCTGTCCCTGGGATTCTCCAGGCAAGAATACTGGAGTTGGTTGCCATTTCCTTCTCCAGTGCATGAAAGAAAAAACTGAAAGTGAAGTCGCTCAGTTGTGTCCGACTCTTAGCGATCCCATGGACTGCAGCCTACCAGGCTCCTCCCTCCATGGATTTTCCAGGCAAGAGTACTGGTGTGGGGTGCCATTGCCTTCTCCCCAGGCAAGAATACTGGAGTAGATTGCCATGCCTTCCTCCAGGGGATCTTCCCAACCCAGAGGTCAAGCCCACATCTCCTGCTTTGGCAGACAGGTTCTTTGCTACTAGCGTCACCTGGGAAGCCCTATAAAGCGACTAGTATTTGAAAAAATAATAAACTATGAGAAAACTGTAAATGCTTTTGAATATTAAAATGAAGTGATAGTTGTATTTTAGGAACATGAAATTCAAAGAAGAAATGGAGGAAACTAGTGCCAGAGATTTGGGATTGCTGGATTATAGATCTGGATATCAGTGATAGCAAGGAGGAATAGGGTTAAAGTTAATATGGAGGGTCAAGAACAGTCCTCATTCCCCTGGACTACACAAAAGTATTCATTTATAGTTTTCCCTAGGACTAATGTTAACTCCATCATAATACAGAAAAGAAAAATCTAGATTATTTGAACATTCTGCCAAATATCACATTGATCCATTACATTGAGGAAATTTTTTTAATTAAGAAATAAGGAGTGGATTTTACCCTGAAGGGCTTAGAAGGATATACACAATGTAGATGACTAGAAGATAAACTCTAAAATGATGCAAGGGCTTGCCACTATAGTAAAATTTTTGAGTCCAGTTTTAGAGACATGACAGGACATCCCTTCTGAAGTAAAAGATAAATTGCTGCATCTTGCATACCCATCAACAAAGAAGGAAAGTGAACTCCTGCTAGGTCTCCTAAGGTTCTGGTGAATGCACATGTCATATCTATGAACAGTGCTCTGGCCACATACTGGGAGATAAGGAGGCTACCGTTCTGTTTTGTTTTTTTTTTTTTCCTTCTAGTTTTATTGATATATAACTGACAAATAGAAATGATCAATATTTAAGGTGTAGAACGTGATGAAGGCTGCCACATTTGAGTGGGGCATAGTTCTGTGTCTGTTCCAGTCTGCAGTGTGATCAGCTGCACTGAGACCCAGTTGACTCAATAGATTATGTGAAATTGAAGTTTGGATGTTGTAAAAAATGCAGTATGGCATGTATGGCAAGCCCCAGTGTATCATGAGGTTCTTGGAGCAAGAGTATGCCATCTATGTGAACAAACTGGAAGTCATTTTTTAAAAGTAGCTCCTGGAATGCTAGTGAGCAAAGGTAGAGTGAAGCCTTGATTATCTATAACTGTCTTTTTATGAACTTGGTACTATCAAATGCACCAAGTCATAAGGTTCAGTGGAATTAGAAAACATAATTTTAAAATAGAAGAAGTGAATCGAGGACCAGTCAAGAGCAGAGACAGAGGGCACAAGGAACATGCATGAGAAAGTAGCCCAGGCCCCTTATCCTCTCACTCAGTTGCATTGATTTCCCTCTTCCAGTTCACACCTATGACTTTTGGGGGAACCATGTCCAAATATCTCCAAAAGGAGTCAAATCCTCAAGCTTGTTTTATGTATGAGCTAGCTTATTATGTGGAAACTAGCTGAAAAAGTCACCAACTCGTGACTTTTTTTAGAGCCTCACTCATGATAATGCTTAAAAAATAGCCATAATCCTTGAGCACTTGGATGCTTAATTCTCATGGAAGGAGAATTAACTTGTGGTCATAATATATATATAGACTAAAGGACAGTGACAAATTACTGGATCAGTTGGTCAAAGATCTGGGAGGAAAAGGATTGAAAGATTGGCCACAAAGATGCTGAGATAATGGCATGTTGATGGATATGTGAAAATGGTCACAAGTGATTGCCTACCAGAAAAGATTCACTAAGGTAAAGACGCTAAACTCCCAAATGGAAGCAGTGTTCAACCAGTGGATGTTAGCTGATGCAAAACTATCAGCAGCTACCATAGTATTATCATGACAGGTATATGAAAAACAAGAAAAATATGTCAAGGACGAAAGCTATGCATGAGCCCAAAAAATTAGCCTTCTTACCTAAGCTCATCCAAATACTGTTAACCACTACCTCCAAATCTTCAAAATTCCTACAGCAAAGACCAATATGGCAATATTCCTGGAGTAGACTAAATGGCCACTTGATTCCAATCTGACCATATTGAGTCTTTCTATTGGCTAAGGCCATGTGGTTTGTTTCCACAGGAATAGATATCTAGTGTAAGTAGAGGGTTGCCTTTTCTTGCTAACGGGACTCAGCCAGCACCACTATCGAGGAGCTCACAGAATGCCTGGTCCATAGGTACTTGATCCCCAGACAGCTTCTGACCACAGAATTCACTGGGTATAATACATAATGCATCATCCAGCTGCTACTACCCTGATAGTGTTAGAACGGCCTGCTGAAGGAAAAATCTAAAGCACCAGCTTTGAATCAGAATCCTGCAAGAAAGAGGTATGCTTTATGTTTTGAATCAGGGACATTTATATGGGTAGAAGCCAGTTATGCTGTTAAATTAAACATCCTATAATGGCTAAGACTAATTCTATAACAAAGAATTATTCAGTTCCAAATATCAACAATGCCAAGATTGAGAAAACCTGTGCTAAAGGTTCCAAGGTGATTCAAGGTCCCAGGACATAAGAACTTTGTTGCATAGGCTAACAGGTATTGATACAATCAGGTCAGGATAAAAATTTCAGGATCATGTTATTCTATTTCATGTTCCTTCCCTTGCGAATGAACCCCTTTGGCACTATTCATTTCAACTTAAACTTAAAATATAGTAATTTGTGAGAAGCCTCCAATATTCCAGGAGGTAACATCAGAGTTTCTTCTACCATTTCAGAATGAATAAAATCTGTCATGTTAACTCACTAGTGCGAGTTCAAAGGAAACAAAAAAAAAAAAAAAAGCGAGGTTTTTAAATGAGAAACTTACAAAAATGTGAGAAGTTTCCCATACTGAATAAACTTGGAAATCATTGCCTGACATTCATTTTCACAACTCCAAACAATGAAACTCTCTTCTGACTTTTAAGATAAGTTAAATATAGAGTTGTGAAGGCAAGAATAGATAAATTAAATAAAAATTTTATTATAAGACATATGTTCTCTTCTGAATGTTCTTGTGTTGTCAGTACCGTTTTGCACCTGTGTTTGCTAGGGAAAAACACCTAGTAGGAAAATATAGGAACAAATAATCAAAAATATCTTTACAAATGTCAAAAGCCTACCATCAAATTTATATTATTTGCCTTGGTAATATTTTCCTAATTATTATTAAGTAACTAATAAGTGCATAGTAGAACATATATCTGATAAAAACTTGATAAATGATTTTATAGATATTTAGAATATATTGAAAATTCCCAACTATGATATTTTACTCTATATCATATATACTAAACCAAAATGTGCTGTATATGTAGTTTAGAGTACAGTCTCTCCCTAATCCTTAGCTGAAGTATATGAAACAATGCAGTTTAAACTATAGCACTATAAGGGTTGTGTCTAAATGTACAGCCGGTACAGTTATTTTGCCTGAATTTTTAGTAACTATAATTGAGCAGTAAATTCATTCCTCCTGCCAGGAGTTTTTATCATTTTTTGACTGAATTGAAAGAAGTTAGCGGTCACTCCAAGGAAGAGGTCTTAAATCTAGTTTACAGCAGAAGAGGAAATGAAATTTGTATTTTAAAAGATTTATTGCAAAATAAACAATGAGGCACACAAAACAGGAGGGTTACTGCAGGGACAACAGCATATTGATAATGATACACAATGAGATTAAGTTATAAATGCCTTTTTTTTTCCTAATATCTAATTTAATGAAGAAAGTGCTAAAAATAAGTATAAGTAATTAAGAGTCTTATTGACCTAGCTATTAAATAGTTTGTTTTTAAATATAAAAGCAAAACTAAACAATAGAAAAGATTAGTATGCCCTCATGCTACATACTGAAGATGGAAGAATAATTGCACCTGTATAAATCTCAGTGAATATTACTTCTTAAATGCCAAAGAGGGCCTGAGAAGCATTAACAAAATTCATTTGAGTTGCATATTTTCCTAAGAGAAAAAAAGATAGCATTCTTGAAAATGACCAATTTATTTTTTAATCTTGTCAGTTCTTAGAATTACAGAAACATTGCTTTTGAGTGAAGATTAGAATGTTTAAAGTTTCTTTCTTATTTAAAAAAAGTTACATAGACCAAAATAAAAACCAAGATATAAAAATACAATAGTTTAAAAGCTAAAGATGCATTCCAAGTTAAAAATTTATTAGAGGCTGAGTGGAAGAATTAGTGCTTAAGTTCAAAATAATTATTTCCCACTGTGTAGTGGGTTGTTGTTGAGTCGCTAAGTCTAACTCTTTTGCGACCCCATGGACTGTAGCCCATCAGTCTCGTCTCTCCATGGGATTTCCCAGGCAAGACCGTTGAAGTGGGTTGCCATTTCCTTCTCCAGGGGATCTTCCCAACCCAAGAATCGAGCCCACATCTCCTGCATTGCAGGCGGATTCTTAGGGAATTTTTTATTACTGAGCCACCTGGGAAGCCCATGTAGTAAGTAGAGTATTGAATTTTAAATCAGAAATCTAAATTCAATTTTCACCTATGAAATTTACTGTAATATCAATTTTTTGTCATGTAGAAAAAAACCTCAGAATCTCTTTGTCTTGCAATAACATTAAAAAGAACTAGTAATAATAACTCATAGATCTTTGAGTTTTTAAGATTTAACCCACCTTAGCAAGATTACAAAAATTCACTTCAGCTGGACTCCAGACTGTCCATGGGTTCATATCTTCCTACCTGTCTCCTCCTGAGACAAGCAGCATCCTACTAACACTATTTCAAGGCCTAAAGGAAACCCAAGAGGTAAGTGGAAACCTGGATATGTCTTAACTACTCAGTTGAAAAATAGCATAGAGTGGCTTACACATGCATCCCACTGGCTAATGTAGTTAATATGGTAAGTCCAGTGTCAATGGGATAGACAAATATACTCTGACCTCAAAGAGACACTGCACTAAAAATTAATAGGCCAGAGGTTGTCCATGTGTGATCCTGCTGTACAGGGAAGTAAAGAATTGGGGGAAATAATTCAATTGACCACATTTTTATGTGATTTCTGTTTACTCTGCAGAACAATGCATTATCTGCCCTAGGCCTTGTTTCTTCATAGAATTGATGACTCATCATAAACAAACACTTACTGAACACATATACTTATTGTTAGATGCCAAGAACTCTGCTAAGTGCTCAACACATAGAAGTGTATGGAACACTGCCAAATCTGTTAGCTGAATGAGACATTTTATTAGGCAGGGCAGACTATGCTAAGCTCAGGTAATAAATAGGCCACCTAATGTGAGTAGATTCATGGAATAAAGTTTTGTTTCTAAGGTACACAGAGCATATTTTACCTTGGAGTTTTTCTTAGTGACTTTCTCTCTGCCAGTTGAACCAGGCTACCAGCCTCTTATGCCATCATCTCTTAGGTGGCCTTCCTGATTGTCACAAAAGCAGAAGATAAAGTTAAAAAGTGTGCAAAGGAGTTTCACATCCATGCCTGAGAATGGCTCACATCACGTTTTCCCACACTAAAGAAGCTGTCACCTGGCCATTATCTAGTTGGAAGGTCCAAACTAACTGTAAAGATTTGGAAAACATAGTACCCAGAAATAAATGTTGGGAGTTATTCAGCACCTAGACATTCTGTAATGTAATCCTCTTTTTTTATTCACCAAATCTGTCACTTTTCTTTCTATACTTAGAATACACTTTTCCCCTAAAAGGGACAAGGCAGAGGGCCACTTAGCTATTATATCTAGCCCTAAGTCCATGATTTTTGAATCATACACAACCATATCCATAGAGTCTTGATGACTTATATTATCTCCTGCAAATCTCAGTGGTCATGTGCCTTGACCACAAAGCTATCTGATTGCAGACCAAACAGTCACACACAGTGTCTAGAGTAGAGACTGGATAAACACAATAAATACTCCCATTTGGAGAAGCAAATAAGAGGAGACCTTGTAGTCATTAGTTTTTGATAATTCTGAAACACTACTGAGCTGACAGTGTGCAATCTCTCAACCCTAGATTAAATTAACTCAGGTATTTTTAATTTTTTGTTGTTTCTGAAGCTACTCTATTAGGGAAACTGTGTTATCCTTGGTTTTTCCTGGTCCCTGGCTCCACACTCTGGAGATTCTTCCTAGTTCATTATCTATATAAAATCATTTTGGGAGAAATTACTCCTGCAGACCTGAGGAGCTGTTGAAACATCTCTATTGTTCATGGAGGTTGAAGTCTTAGGAGTTGTTTTAAATCTCAAAATGTCTTAACTTTTTTATGGTCCTAATTTTCTTGAAAACTTAGTAGGCTTCAAATCCCCTTGCTTTGCTTCTGGTCTGTTCCATGCTTAAAGTTCTTTAATATACATAGTCCTTAAAACCACTTATTTTTTCTACTTTCTCACTCTCACGTCTCTCTCATTCAACTTAATAATGGTGGCTATCTGCAAGCTTTCAGACTTGAATGAGAAGGCTATAAACTAACCTGACGTTTTCCTTGGGTCTCTTTTTTCAAATGAACATTTTTACTTGGGTTTTGCTGAAATTTTTGTTTACTGTTAGGTTTTTAGAAATAGTTGACTTTTCCTCCAATGCAAAGTTCCCAAACTCTCTGTGTGTATGAGCAGTACTCAGTTGTGTCTGGCTCTTTGTAAGCCAATGGGCTATAGCCTGCCAAGCAGCTCTGTCCGTGAAATTCTCCAGGCAAGAATACTGGAGTGAGTTGCCATTTCCTTCTCCAGGGTATCTTCACAATTCAGGGACTGAACCCTGGTCTCCATGTTGCAGGCAGACTTTTTACCCTCTGAGCCACCTGGGAAGAAAGATCATTCTTTCTTGTAAATTGTTATTTAAATCAATAATAAATAACAAACCATGCTGAACTAGTGCTTTTCAACTCTTTTCTCTAGACCTAAAAGCTTTACAAGCCTATGGTCTGATTTCAAAGTTATCTCTGGTAAACAAGTATTTTGCCATTGCATGACACAATTCACCAGCCTTCTAGCTTTCAATTTCAGTTTCTTTTTGTCCACTCTCTGATTTCTAAGTAAACAAATGTCCTTTTTTGTTGTTGTTTTTGTAATTTCATAGCAACAATTCACATAGCCAGTATCCTCATTATTTAGTGAAGGCAAAGCTGTTATGCATCAACAATTAAATCAAAGATCTGTAACCCAACAAACCTTTTTCTTATTCATTCAAATTCCAGTAGGTTTCAGATATTCTTTTGGAGGCTTTATTCTAAAAATTAATTTTTATATTAAATTTATTTATTTTTTTAATTACAATACTGTATTTATTTTGCCATACATTAACACGAATCAGCCATAGGTGAACACAATCTCCCAATGCCGAAGCCCCCTCCCACCTCCCACCCCACAATACTGTATTTGTTTTGCCATACATTGACATGAATCAGCCACAGGTGTCCACAATCTCCCAATGCCAAAGCCCCCTCCCGCCTCCCACCCCACATCCTCTCCCTGAATCATCCCGCGCACTCGCCCCATGCGTCCTGCATCCTGCATTGAACATAGACTGGCGCCTCATTCCTACAAGATAGTATACATGTTTCAATGCCGTTCTCCCAAATCATCCCACCTTCTCCCTAAAAATTAATTTTTTAAAATAGGCTATTTCCACATTGTCATTACCTTTAATAAAACTTCCCTGATCACTATTTAAATATAAGAGATTGTGGAGGCTCACAAAGCAAGTTCTTAGGCTTAAACACAGGACACTCTTCTGAGAATAAGATACCTTTCTACCCATATTACATTAGACAGAAGCCAGTTGTATGGCCTTACATAAAAAAAAAAATAACTTCGGGTGAAGATGGAAATTATAGTTATTTTACAGATACAGAAAGATGAAGTGAGTTTTCTTGAGCATCTAGCCAGTTTTGTCCCTCTCCCACATGCATCTCTGCAAAAATCCTAATACTACATGATATGAGGCTAAGATGAGAATCAAAAAATGATCAATATATAGCACAAAACAATGTACATATCCAAACAATTTTATTAGGTTTTTATGACTTCTGACATTAATTGATCATTTGAGAAATATTAGTGAAGCACAATAAATCTAGCTTGTACACAAATTAGGTAGATATTTATAGAGCTTATACAATTTCTTCTCTTTGAATTTTGAAACATCTTAATGAGGCTAGAAATAGTCATACTTAATACAAAGTGTATGATTCATGGGGCTTCGCACGTGGCTCAGTGGTAAAGAATAAGCCTGCCAACTCCAGAGATGCAAGAGATGTGGGTTCAGTCCCTGGGTTGGGAACATCCCCTGAAGAAGAAAATGGCAACACACTCTAATATTCTTGCCTGGGAAATCCCAGGGACTGCAAGGAGCCTGACAGGCTCCAATTCATGGGTTTGCAAGGAGTTGGACACAACTTAGCGACTGAGCACACACACATATGATTCATGGATCATCCTAATGGGGGTTTGTAGTCTCCAAAGGAAAATTATAAGAACAATTGATCAAATTCTCCTCTAATCTAAATTTGAAAAGTAAAAGTGAAATCACTCAGTGGTTTCCAACTCTTTGTGACACCATGGACTATACAGTCCATGGAACTCTCCAGGCTAGAATACTGGAGTGGATAGCCTTTCCCTTCTCCAGGGCATCTTCCTAACTCAGGAATCGAACAGAGGTCTCCTGCATTGCAAGTGGATTCTTTACCAACTGAGCTATGAGGAAAGCATCAAAATTTAAATGACCATAATTGCCTGTGGCTATTAAATGGCGACCCACTCAGTATTCTTGCTGGAGAATCCCATGGACAAAGGAGCCTGGCAGGCTAAAGTACATGGGGTCGCAAAAGTCAGACATGACTTAGCGACTAAACCACCACCACCATTATTTCTAAGATATTAGAAGAAATTAAAATCAAGAAGAAAAGTAAAATGCTTTGGCGTCAGTTTGTTGTAACTATATTATTTTGATTGAATATTCATTATGCACCATTTATTACAAACAGTAATACCAGAGATTGAACCCAGGTCTTCTGCATTAGAGGCAGATTCTTTACCATCTGAGCCACTAGAGAAGCCCTTCTTTCATCCATTATGCACTATTTATTATAAACAATAATATGCAAGTGATAATTAGTATGCAATAATATTGAAATGATAATTTATCTACTCACAGTTTACATGTAAATAAAACACTGTGACTAAGAGTGAAAAGTGAAAATTAACTAGTTTCACAGCATTCATGGGAGTGACCAGAAATCAAACATTCTTCAGGTACTATATTCAAAAGTGTAGATTTATTTCTTACTTTTATTTTTCCATTTATTTAAAAACACTGAAGGTGTTCTCATGAATGCTAAGCACTCTTATTAGGACTTTTCCCACAGAATATTTAAAAAAAATGAGAGAAGAGAGGCAGGATAAATTTCCTGGCTCATGGATTCTTTTATAATTTTTGTACTTATTTTAAACAGAAGATGTCATTAGTAGAGTATAAGGTAAAATCACTGGATCAAGAATCAGAATATTGTTCCACATCTTGACCCTGTTATTTACTGGCCTTACAACCTTGAACAAGTCACATAATCTCTCATTTTACTGGTCATTGAATGCTTTTGGATAATAGAGAAAATAATAACCACTCTTTCTAAAACACCAAGTGGTTCTAAAGATCAAATGAAACAATGTATGCAAAAGTAGTTTGAAACTAAATTGCTGTAAAAATTTAAAATATTTTTATTTTTTCTAAAATCATTTTAATAGATTAACAGATTATGCTTTAGGTTAGGCATTTTCCTCTTCCTATTATTATTATTAGTTTTTACAGCATCATCTTTTAGGATTTGAAATAGCTCAACTGGAATTCCATCATCTCCACTAGCTTTGTTAATAGTGATGCTTGCTAAGACCCACTTGACTTCACATTCCAGGACGTCTGGCCCCAGGTGAGTGATCACACCATCATGATTATCTGGGTCTTGAAGATCTTTTTTGTATAGTTCTTCTGTGTATTCTTGCCACTTCTTCTTAATATCTTCTGCTTCTGTTAGGTCCAGACCATTTCTGTCCTTTATCGAGCCCATCTTTGCATGAAATGTTTCCTTGGTATCTCTCATTTTCTTGAAGAGAGCTCTAGTCTTTCCCATTCTGTTGTTTTCCTCTATTTCTTTGCATTGATCGCTGAGAAAGGCTTTCTTATCTCTCCTTGCTATTCTTTGGAACTCTGCATTCAAATGAGTATATCTTTCCTTTCCTCCTTTGCCTTTAGCCTCTCATCTTTTCTCAGCTATGTGTAAGGCCTCCTGAGATCACCATTTTGCCTTTTGCATTTCTTTTTCTTGGGGATGGTCTTGATCACTGCCTCAGTACAATGTCATGAACCTCTGTCCATAATTCTTCAAGGACTCTGTCTATCAGATCTAATGCCTTGAATCTATTTGTCACTTCCACTGTATAATCATAAGGGATTTGATTTAGGTCATACCAAAATGGTCTAGTGGTTTTTCCTACTTTCTTCAACTTAAGTCTGAATTTGGCAATAAGGAGTTCATGATCTGTGCCACAGTCATCTCCTGGTCTTGTTTTTGCTGACTGTATAGAGCTTCTCCATCTTTGGCTGCAAAGAATATAATCAGTCTGATTTTGGCATTGACCATTTGGTGATGTCCATGTGTATTCTGTTGTGTTGGACTAAAAGAAAGCTGAGCACTGAAGAATTGATGCTTTTGAACTGTGGTGTTGGAGAAGACTCTTGAGTCCCTTGGACTGCAAAGAGATCCAAGATGTCCATCCTAAAGGAAATCAGTCCTGAATATTCATTGAAAGGACTGATGCTGAAGCTGAAACTCCAATACTTTGGCTGCCTGATGTGAAGCACTGACTCATTTGGAAAGACCCTGATGCTGGGAATGATTGAAGGTTGGAGGAGAATGGGACTACAGAGGATGAGATGGTTGGATGGCATCACTGACTCAATAGACATGAGTTTTGAGTAAGCTCCGGGAGTTGATAATGGACAGGGAAGACTGGTGTGCTGCAGTCCATGGGAATGCAAGGAGTCAGATACGACTGAGCTACTGAACTGAACTGATTATTATTTAAAAAAAAAAAATACTTGCAGGTTCGATGCATGATACAAGACGCTTGGGGCTGGTGCACTGGGGTGACCCAGAGGGATGGTATGGGGAGGGAGGTAGGAGGGAGGTTCAGGATGGGGAACACGTGTATACCCGTGGCGGATTCATGTTGATGTATGGCAAAAAGTGAAAGAAAGTTTAGCCGTGTCCGACTCTTTGCAACCCCGTGAACTGGGGCCCACCAGGCCTCCCTCCGTCCTTGGGATTCTCCAGACAAGAATACTGGAGTGGGTTGCCATTTTCTTCTTCAGGGGAACTTCCCAATGCAGGGGATCAAACCCAGGTCTCCCGCATTGCAGGCAGATGCTTTAACCTCTGAGCCACCAGGGAAGCCCTATAGCAAAACCAATACAATATTGTAAAGTAATTAGCCTCCAGTTAAAATAAATAAATTTATATTTAAAAAAAAAATACTTGCTCTATAGGACATACTGTGTTAGTCGCTCAGTCATGTCTGACTCTTTGTGACCCCATGGACTACAGCCCACCAGGCACCTCTGCCCATGGGATTCTCCAGGCAAGAATACTGGAGTGGGTTGCCATTCTGTTCTCCAAGGAATCTTCCAGATGCAGGGATCAAACTTAGGTCTCCTGCATTGCAGGCAGATTCTTTACCATCTGAGCCAGCAAGGAAGCCTCAAGGGTAAAATAAAAGGGTTCAGTCCTAAAGTAACTGAATAAGATAGCTACTAGTCCTAACCTTTCTCTCTGCATTCTTCCTGTTCCTTCCAGCACATTATTCTAATAAAGCTATCTTTTCCAATATGTAAAATGTATTCATAATCTTGAATAAAGGAAGACAGGCAGTATAATAAAAATGTATTAAAAATGTATATCTAAAGATCAGGATGAAGAATGAGTGATTTGTAGTACAACCTGCCATCAAAAGTACTGAACACTGGGGAATGTATAAGACATGTGTAAGAATCAATATTAAAACCATACTTAGCACAGTCTAAGAGGGCAATAGTGACATTCAGCA
Source organism: Nanger dama (assembly GCA_917880005.1). Lineage (NCBI taxonomy): Eukaryota > Metazoa > Chordata > Mammalia > Artiodactyla > Bovidae > Nanger > Nanger dama. Next base: position 11,049,195 of record CAKJTW010000017.1, read on the forward strand.
TAGCATTTTACATTTTGCTAATGGATTAGAAAGGCAACTGTCATTTTGAACTCCTTAGCAACAAAATCCACTTTATTCTGTAAGTTGTAAATAAAAGAATGTCATAGTATTAACATACTTCTTAAGTTAGACTGAAATTCATGGAATGTGACTGACAGAGTGTTTTTCCCTATGTTTCTTATAACTTTGTTTATTTTTTTGATAAAAAAATCTATTTAATTTAATTTTCATTATAAAATCAATAATAATGATAATCATAGGGTCTCTTTGAGTTTTATAATTGACCAAGAGGTAATATTCAGTTGTTGAATGCAATTTAAGTTGGCATGATTGATTTCAAAGCCATCCAGCATTTGAACTTTTTCAAGTTAACATAAACAAGAGTGAGGTATGGAAGTGATAAAAATAAGAAAAGTACCTGGTGAAAATGAGTATTTCCTTATTGACCCCAAAATCACATAATCTCTTAAGTTTTAAAAAATTTTTGTTGTTGTTTATATGGTTTTAGTGGAAAGCAAGTCTTGAAGAATATATCTGAAAGTGATCATCCTGGCTATCTCTTATAGAATTGTTATTGGTAGTTATTTCTACTTTTGCTCATCCTTTAAAATATATTTTTCTGTTATTATAAGTGCTATATATAACAAAGACATACTAAGTATACATCATTCTGTTTTATTCTATACCTATTGATTTTCATCTTTCTGACAAAGACTTTTGATTACTAGTATTCTATTGATAAAATGAAAATTACTGTTAGTGCACTTAATAGATATTTATACATTTGTATTGCATCTCACAAAATCATGATACTATTTTCTGCCTGTCTTTAACAGTCATCTCTCTCTCCCAAACCTGTAAAATGCCATGAAAATTGATAAATTTAATAAAACTACCTTGAGTTGGAATCTGACACTCAAAGTACATTTCTTGCTCATCCTGGCCACTGTTGTCATACTTGGAAGACAGTTATATAAGAAGAGAGGCAAAAGGCCCAACAGAAAATTTGTGCAACTATCCTTTTATTAACAGTTAAATGACAGATAAAGCAGTAACAGCCAAATTTAAACAATTGTACTAAATCTAACCCAGTCTTCTGTATGTGGGAGAAGAGACTGCTGAAAATATGAGATGAAATGAAGAGAAAGTATAGAATGCTTTGACTAAACACACACACACACACACACACACACACACAGATACAGAATGACTTATATACATATTGTTGATATTTTTTTTTCCCTTTCTTTTCTTTTTTCTGCCTTGTTCCTTTTGGATTCCACTGATACCAAATCCGAACTCTCCTTTTCTTGGTCTACACAAAGAAATATAAGTAGTTACAATACCAACTATGCTCGATGTCCTTCAGCAGGCTAAACCTTTTGTATGAACCTGATAACTGCCACATTTATACCTCTCTCACTTCCTTTTCACTGGTGTTCTTATGCAACCTGAAAGCAATCCAGTGAGTTAGCAAGCAAATACATCAGTCCCATTTGTCCTGCAGATTGGAGCGACAGGATCATTTTCAGGACTGACTTAGCTATTCAGTTATAAAGGCGTAGAATCCCAGGTGAAAGCATGCTCTGCAGCCTGAGGTCCGTGTTGACCTCAAACCAATTATTCAACATCCCAAAGCATGAGGTGGAAACTGAAGACATGAATAAAAATCCTGTAGGATTACTAATAAGATTAGAGATAATGTTCGTAAAGTTCTTTCAGTTAGTGCCTGGGCATACAGGGGGCAGCTGGTGAAAAATGGCTACTATTATTAAAAAGAAACACTGTAATTAGAGACCCAAGTTTGATGATGATATTTAAAATATTTTAGACCTAGGAATAACAAAGACATTATGTCATGTTTGAAGGCCTCTAGAGTAAGAAACACATTGCAGAGCAGAATTAAAGGCTGTCCTTGACTGCCTGCGTTCTGAAATACTTGCTTCCTGCTATTGATTTCACAAGCATGGTACAAGCCCGTGGAAAGAAGAGGTAACAATGGTTTAAAAATAAAATGTAATATTGCTTTTGAGATTTTTGTTTGGGTGCTAGTTTACAAAATATGTCAAGGGCTGTATGAAATTTGTAATATGTTTTTAAACATCTTCAGGAGAAATGAGATAATCACAGTATATGGTATATTTGTCCATCCCTAAATCAAGAGTGAAGAGCTACCCAATTATCAGACTAATAAAGGTAGTGTTCACTGTGCCAGGCATTGCTCTAAGATCTTCATATAAATTGTTTTATTTCATTTGGTGATTCCCTGAATTTTATTCTATTTTTAACATTGGGTGATGAGGTTTGTAGAGATAATTATGGAAGGATATAGTACAATTCATTCTACCTCTTTCTGTATTTTTCACCTTTGTCAATGGTCCCTCCAATATTACAACCCAGGATTCCTAAAGTTATTTTGGTGCCAACCCTCTCTTAATTCTTTTTACTTTAAAAGTCTTTAATCCTACAGATGTCCCTCTAGATATCTTAGTATAATGACCATTCTTTCAGTTTTTGGTTTTTTGCAGTATCAGGCCTTCCACCTTCAGTCCTTTCTCCACGTGGTTGTTGCAGTTATCTTCTTAGAGAAGTAAGTTCTTGTTACTGCTCTGATTTAAAGCTTCTCCTCACTGTTTAGCAAGGCTTCAGTGGCTCTTTACCACCAGCATTTTCCCGTACCTTGATGCTCAGTGCCAGCCACTCCCCACACTACCTCCCACTTTACTTCAAGCTTTAATTCATCCATTATACACAAACACACTGTATATCCTTGCTGTAATTATCCCCTAAACACAATACCAAGTCTTGTCATTTGTATTTGTTTGGACTACCCTCAAAACTTCTTGTAGACTTTCCCTGATTCAACCACATTTTAAATTGGATTCTTTGTGACTCTAGGATGGATATCTTTCTGTACAAGGCTTATTGGGGCGGTTTTCAGCAGTGCTGCATGTCAGAGATGGAGGAAGCAGTATTGTTAATGACAATACCAAGTCTTGTCATTTGTATTTGTTTGGACTACCCTCAAAACTTCTTGTAGACTTTCCCTGATTCAACCACATTTTAAATTGGATTCTTTGTGACTCTAGGATGGATATCTTTCTGTACAAGGCTTATTGGGGCGGTTTTCAGCAGTGCTGCATGTCAGAGATGGAGGAAGCAGTATTGTTAAGAGGAGAGGTTGAAATGTGGTACAGATGAAAAGAACCCTTAGCCAATCTAACTGAGTGAGAAGATCACAGAACAGTATTCAATAAAGGTTTTCCCTGAGGAAGAAGCATAATCTTGGGCAGAGCAGACCTCTTTGGCCTAAGATAATTCCTGGAGAAGGATAGATACAGAACTGTAGCAGCCCAGGATCAGGGATGATGGAGATCGCAGACTCGAAGGAGTTTCTGAGTGGCCCAGTACAGCACCCACTGCACCCCGATAGGGGTTATTCCTCCAGCACTTGTCATCTGTACTCAGTCATAGTTGAATCTCTTTTCAGGCTGTGAACTCTCTCTCACATGGCTGCGTTTATGTCTTTAGGAGCCATCCCAGTTTGCAGTACAGTGCCTGGTGCCTTGGAAGCTTTTAAAAGGACACTGACTTGCCACAGAATGAAATGCCATACACCTGGAGTCACAATACCTGATGCTATATGCTTCCTTGTAAAACCTGTACAGCTTGTCTATCTTAGAAGTTTTAATTAGCATTGCTATTTGGTTAAATTGGCTTTCAAGGAGATAAAGGGCGAAATGCTGAGAAGAGGTTTAGTTTGTAAAGAGATCTGTAGAATGGAAAAAGCTATTTCAGAGGCACAGTAGATTACCAACATCAATTAGAAATCAGAAAGACGAAGACCTTTAAAAAATACATAATTGAGAGAAAGGGCGATTGGAGACTCTTAATTTGAACATTGGGGAGAACTGGAGTGAGATATGGACCACAAGGATAAATTACTGGAAAATATTTAGAATCAGGGAGCTCAGGGCTGTAAATCAAACACCTCAGACACTATTGCAAAACCACTGCCATGGTGGAAATAAATAAATTCTCAAGTAGCTACTTGACTGGTTAATTCAGTAAAATATATTGATATTTCAGTCGGTATAGGGACAGTTATGTCTCTCTAAGGGAAAAATATATATACATGGCCTGCCCTTCACAGACATGGCACATTAGAGCCTCACAATAAGTGAGGCTCCCATAAAGGTAAAGGTTTTAAGTCTGCCTTACTTTTCATTTCAAAGATATACTAAAGTACCTGGTGTTAGACATCCAGGGGTCCTCTATTGCCCATATGGTGCCTCTCACAAGAGGCTATATAGTCACATACTTGACTCAGCCTGAACTTCAGGAAACGAAAACAGATTCTCTCTCTTCTTTTTCCTATCTGAGTAGATTCCTTGTACATATATTTTTGCTTTGCCGTATCTCCTATTCACACAGGTAATGTGGTCTTTTTAAAAAACTTAATACAAAAAGTTCTTGCCTACAGTGCATGTGTATATTGAAGGCAGAATTAGGATAAACCTCTTTTCTCACATTAAGAATATAATGAGTTATGATTTGAGTCAACAGTGCTTAGTACCAATATCTTACAGAGTAGCACACTAGAAAATATGCTGGAGAATGATGAATAAAACATAGGACTATTGAGAAGACAAATCACTAGCAATAATGGCAGAAGAATGAAGCAAGTATATGGTTTAGGTGGAATTAAGATGCTATGACAACAAGGAGGTGCGGATGATAGCTTTTGACCTAAGGGAAATCAGAAGATGTGGCTCTTTTCAGACCTTGTGAGTGTACTTAATCATTAGTTAATTGACCCCTGCATGTAGAATCTGTGTTTTTGGCTCTGTATGTGTTTCCTAGTAATTAATACCCATTTTTCGAGTTAATTTTGTGTATCTTCCATCTGTGCCTTTTTAGATGCAGGGAAATGATTTTAGAATGATCACAGACACACAAGTCTCAGGAATGCCAGTTTTATTTATTTATTATTTTTATTATTATTATTACTATTTTTTTACTTTACAATACTGTATTGGTTTTGCCATACATTAACATGAATCTGCCACGGGTGTACATAAGTTCCCACTCCTGAACCCCCTCCCACCTCCCTCCCCATACCATCTCTCGGGTTATCCCAGGGCACCAGCCCCAAGCATCCTGTATGCTGCATCAAACCTAGACTGGTGATTGGTTTCTCATATGATATTATACATGTTTTATAAAGACCAAAAGTTGACTGAAAGGAAATCAAGCAATGGGATACACATCACAGTACTGAATGTGTCTTAGAGTCCAGCAATTATAAATGTGGCAGAAAATCACTGGGAAAAAAAGAAAAAGTCAAGTTACAAGAATAATTTTGAGGAAATTTTGTCATAAAGCAAATTTCTAAAACTAAGATTCAGCTCAAGCATGATAGAACTAGTATGATATAGCAGCAATAGTGACAGAATCTAAGACAATGACTATTGGAGGCTGTTTCAAGTCATCTGCAATGTAACAATCATGAAGAAAGTTTAGAACCACTGCAAAAATTCCATTAGAATTTGGAGTTTGCATCTAGAAATTGACTACAAAATGGAATGGAGAGAAGCTTAGATAAACTGAAGATAAAATGGTCTGAAACTGAGAAGTCAAAAAGCAACTGTTTTGCAGAGTTGCAGAAGGGTGCACATCATACTGAAGGAATGTGTGAAAGGAGTAAAGTGTTCATATAGGTTTTTTTCTGTAACATCCTCATCCTTCTTACTACCCACCAATGGCTAGGTAGTAGGAAAAGAAAGCAAAGCTTACTTTTCTTTGCTAATCTCAGTACAATCCAATCATTATTATTTTTTTTTTTTTTTTTTTTTACATTGCAAAATGTGTCTTCTTGGATGGTGCAAATTCATCATTGTTCTCTTATGTTCTCTAAGATGTCGTCTGGGTGCAGAGCAGTAGAAGCATAGTGTATGGCAAAATCTTGTAACACTGGGAAAAGGGTCTTCTGCTAATTTATATATGCCCTGGTTGTTATGCTAATGTATTATTTATCTAAGCTGTTGTTTTGCCTAATTGAGTTGGCAATGGCTGCTGATTTCTGCCACAGACAATTTCTTATTCTGTCTTATTTTCTTGTGTCTTGAAACCCTCCCAGTTGAACTGACCTTTGAATTTCTACTGCTTCTCTCATCCTGCCCATAGTCTGATGGCGGAATCTACTTAGGTATCCCTTTACCCTCAACCACAGGAGGCCGTATTGCCTTTTGATCATCTGTAGCAGCAGCACCATGCTCTCTTCAGGTGGTGCAGTTGGTAAATAATCTGCCTGCGATGCAAAAGTCACAAGAGACACAGGTTGCATCCCTGGGTTGGAAAGATCACCTGGAGGAGGGCATGGAAACCCACTCCAATATTCTTGCCTGGACAATCCCATGGACAGAGGAGCCTTGCATGCTACAGTCCAGGGGTCACAAAGAGTCAGACCTGACTGAGCCAAGAGCACGCACATATGCCAGTGACATTCAGGAACAGAGAGGTGTTTGGAAATATAGGTTAGATCTTCTCTTTGCCTGACAACCTCCCAGCTACACCAAGCCCTCCAAAGCTAGCTCAGAGACACTCACTTCAGGAGGCTGCTCTCCACCTCCCACATGGGTGGCTGGGAAATTCGACCTACAGAGTTGACCTCACACCATACTGAACCTTGCTGTTCCAACCCCTATGCGCTTTGCAATGCCAGGACTGGAAAATTTGAGTAGGTGGTTATTATATAAACTTCTTCAGTCTCCTTACTTGTCTACCATTCTCTCCTAAATTTCAATGAAATTGGAAGTGGTGGGATTTTCATTTATTTCTCCCACTTGTCTTCTTCAGACATCTACTAAATCAAACTCTGTCATCTGAGCTCTCAAGTCTACACAATAATATGTTCAATGGGAAATTGGAAAGACAACGTTTTCTCTCATAGCAATGCCTGGTTTTTAAGCCTAACATTTTGTTTTGATTTATAAAAAATAATTTATCAACTACTATTTAATGTCTTTAACAGGAAAAAGTAGTATCACTGGATACATGTCACTTATTTTTCCTGTTGCTTTTATCACTATAGAATAATATAAAACTTCCAATCCAGTATATTCTGTCCCTGTATTGAAGCTCATGAGTATCTTAAAAAGAAATAGTTCTAGATAGAATGTAAGTTTAAGACTCAGTAAACAGTAACCAAACAAATGTGGTACAATAGACTTTTCTTCATAAAGCGTTTAAGATAGCCAATAGCAGCAACAATGCAGTGGGTTGGGCCTCGAGCCTGGCACCCAGGCCAGGCCTCCTCAGCCACCACTAACACCATATGGTCTCTGGCACCTCAGCGTCCTGACTGTGGGTGGGATCAGTATGGGGAGGTGACTGTAACAAACCAGCAGGAATGGCATTATGTCATCAAAAAGCTGAAGCTCCAAAATGCCTCAGCTGAGAGCATTAAGTTGCTGGAGAGAAAGCTAAGCTCTTGTCTCAGCTGAAGGACTCAATGCTGTCACCTACAAAGAGCCATGGGAGGGAGGGGACCATCTGTTGAACATCTTCATGGGCTTCTGCAAAGGAGGTGCTCTGTACCAAAAACTCTAAGAGCAGAAGGGGAAGCTTCTGCCTGAGAGTTTTGTGGTGGGCTTCCTGGTGGCTCAGATGGTAAAGAATCTGCCTGCAATGCAGTAGACCCAGGTTTGATCCCTGGGTCCAAAAGATCCCCTGGAGAAGGGAATAGCAACCCACTCCAGTATTCTTGCCTGGAGAATTCCATGGACAGAGGAGCCTGGTGGACTATAGTCTATGGGGTCACAAAGAGTTGGACATGATTGAGTGACAAACACTTTCACTTTCACTTTGGTGGTAGAGTGATTTGTTCGGATTCTCATGGCCCTGCAGTATTTACATGAAAAATACTTCCTTCACTGAGCTCTGCAAGATCAAAATGTCTTCCTAACAAGAGCAAAACATCATCAAAGAAGGTGAATTAAGGATTTCCTGAGTGCTTGAGAACCACTGTGCCATGGCTGGAGTACTTATTGGCACATACATGAGCCCTGAATTGTTCTCAAACAAACCCTAAAACTAGAAGTCTGATATTTGGGCTATGAGATGCTGTGTTTATGAAATGGCAATCCTGGAAACATGCTTTCAATGCAAAAGACATGAATTCTTTGGTTTATTGAATTATTGAAGAAGCTGCCACTGATGCTGAAAGATTACAGCCCAGAGTTGATAGAATTGATAAGAACCATGCTGAGCAAAAACTTGAAGAAAAGACCTTTTGTGAGGAGCATCCCGAGACAGCCTTATATAAAGCACCAAATATCCTTGTTTTTGGAGGCCACAAAGGAAAAAAAAACAATGAAGTAACATTAAAGATGGTGACTCTAAATTCAAGCCTATAGCTGCAGTGCTTTCTGGAAAGATTGAATTAAGTCATAAAGTAGTTCACTCTCAATCACACTCTTCTGAGAGCTCCAAGACATATGTAATGGATGAATACAAATGTTTGTCCCAAGAGAAACCCAGGGTCACTGGTCCCTTGAGACACCCACAAGTCTGAAAGACCATGACTACAAACCAGACATAAGCAGTACTGCAGAATCACTAGCTGTGATTTTAGGGTGAATATTAACATCTTACTTAAAGAAAGATGAAACTCAGTGGATGATAGCTAGTTCAAGAGAATCAACCAAGACACTCAGATGCCACTAGAAGGTAAATGTAACATGTCTCAAGTGAAGGAGAGTCTGAATAATAGGACTAAATCCAGTGTTCAGCCTGAAACCTGAATTCCCACATGATCCTCTGAGTATGTCACTGGAGTAATGAATGAGCCAGTGAAGCCTCTACAGCCCCTAAACAAAGACCGAGATTTACCAAAGGACTAGAATCAAGTTGCTGGTGAATGTGTTTTAGGAAAACAGGGTAGAATTCACCCAGGTTTACAGCCATACAGCTCTAGGTCTGAACCTTCACTGTCTTGACAGTAGCTGCATAAGGAAAGAGAACCCATTGAGCCCAATGGGGAAAAGAGACAGTTCCAAGAGACCCTCCTCATCTTTTGCCTTCTCTTCCCACTGTTGGAAAATTGGATGTCACATCAACACAAAAAGATGCCGAGAGCCAAAATAGAATGGTCACTGGATCTGTGAGTATTTCCAGGAGCGGTGAGACATCATCAAAGGACCAACCATTATCCGCTAGATAGGGAAGGCAACTAAAGCAGTCCCAAGACAAGATCTTGCCCTCAGGCCCTTCAGTGAGGAAAGCTCCTCAGAGAGACAATGTGTGAGTTTCCTTTCCTGAGCAACGCTGCAGTCAGAAGACAAGCATGGAGCAGGACCAGGGTGACCTTCCTCTTGTGGTTCCTCTGGCCCTGTTGGTTTCAGATGAGTGGTCATACAAAGGAAATGAGTGACTGGTACAAATGATGACTCAGACCTTAAATCTGGGCTCTAAAGAGAGCTGTGAAGATCTCCCAATACCAGATTCAGTGTCAGAATTTAAACTTCATCAAAAATATTGAGATGTGATATTTCATGGGAAAGTTGCAGAAGAGGCAGAGGAACTCCATTTTAAAGAATTATTTTTAGCCATCATGTCAGGTTCTGAAAAATCAGAATAATAATTGAAGCCTTGAGAGCTGCTGTAATTCAGGGCCTGCGGATTCAGCTTTTAGAGCATGTGTATGATATTTTTGAAGAGGATGATGAATTGGAAAGAGAGGAACATTTGCATGAGCACATGGGTGAAAAGTACACCTTACACTGTGAAAGCTCACCAGTTGATTTTTAAGAAAATGTGAATTTTTGAGAATTTATCTAGTCTGCCAGAATCAAACTATTTTCAAAGGTTTTTGGCTTAAACGAAAACAAACAAACCTATAACAGTGATTGGAGGCCATTCAAAATTCTTATATCTTATGGGTCTCTCTTTACTAGAGGGGGAAAAAAAGGACAAAGCAGAGTAATAATGAAGGAAGCTTACAAAAGAAAATAACACTTTATTTAGAATATCCGTTTACTATCTTTTCCTATGCTATACAGTAGGATTTTGTTGTTTATCTATTAGTAGTTTGTATCTGCTAACTCCAAACTCCTAATTTATTCTCCCCTGCTCTGCACTTTACGCTTTGGTAACCATGTTTGTTTTTTATGTCTATGGGTCTGTTTCTGTTTTATATATAATTTCATTTGACCTTTTTTTTTTTTAAAGATTATACATATAAGTGATGTCATATGATATTTGTCTTTGTCTGACTTACTTCACTTATTATAATAATCTCTAGCTTCTTCTATGTTGCTGCAAATGACATATTTCATTATTTTTTATAACTCAGTAGTATTTCATTCTATAAACACACCACATCTTCTTTATCCATTCATTTGCTGATGGATGTTTAGATTGCTTCTCTATCTTTGCTACAATAAGTAGTTCCACAGTGACCACTGAGGTGCATGTATATTTTTGAATTATGATTTTCTTCAGATTTATGTTTATATATCTTGACTGAAACAAGATTGATAGAGAAAATAAAAATAAGGAACCTACTTCTAATTTTAGTATCTTATAGTTCAAATAGAACAGACATTCAATGACTAGAAAAGCAAGGTATAATGTTGATCACTGTTTTCCAGTCACAAATCTGAATGGTTGATTGAAAAGCTTTCTTTTCATCCTCTTCAATGAAAAGTTTTCACTCAAAACTGACTATATGAACTTCTGTTCTAAAGATTTTCTATCTATATATTCAGGGAGGAGAAGTTTCCCAAATGTGAATATTAGAGATGTGATGTCCTTGAGCTTCTTAGGCACAGATTTATTAGCAAGAGAATCTATTTACCTTGTGCAGTGTGGCACAGAGAAGCAGAGTTTTATTACATATGGTATTAGTTTTAGGTATATAGAAAAGTTGCAAAGGTAGTACAAGGAGTTCTATATACCCCACATTCAATGCCCTCTACTATTAATATCTTCTTTAACTATAGTACATTTATTAAAACTAATGAAGCAAAATATACAAAAAATGAACTGATATACATCTGGTTGTAACAGAAGACTAAATCAGAGTAGTACCAGTGGTATTAATAGTTATAACCAGATGATCTAAGAATACAAAATAAAAGCTTTAAGTATGGTTGAAACCCAGGCCTCCAAAATTGTCATAAAATTTACCACCCACTCCCAGTTGTTTTTTTCCCCTTTGGACCAAAATAGGACCCTGCATTCCCTTTTGTTAGCATACTTCAGACAGAAATTCCCAACATAGAGGAAAGGTATGCACAAGATCTTCAGGTTCATATCTATATTCTTAATAAGCCTGATAAATAATGTTTCTAACAGATTTTTAGATTGATACTTATTGGACTGACTCAGATCATGTGACCCTCTCTGAATCAATCACCATAAGAAACTGAATACATGGATTGGCCAGACTAGCATCAACACCCCAACCTTGGTCCAAGAATATGGTTATCTTTCTAAAGTGACTTAATCTAGTTATACGACAGTGTTTCTTAAAAGTAAATTATGTTGCTGATAGGAGAAATAAGACATACTACACACCAAGAAGGCAAAACCATCTTATCTGCACTATAATGTGCATAAGAGTAGGTGTCTTAATCTTGAAAGCGTCTCTAAGGATACTAGTTTACAATCAGTCCTAGTCTAAATTGCATCTATAAAAACTGTGGCTATGTCTTTCTCTGGTAAGAGAAGGAAACTTCTTTCATATTGGTTACAGTATGGTACTGGCATAAAGACAGAAATATAGATCAATGGAACAAAATAGAAAGCCCTGAGATTAACCCACACACCTATGGACACCTTATCTTCGACAAAGGAGGCAAGAATATACAATGGAGTAAAGACAGTCTCTTTAACAGGTGGTGCTGGGAAACTGGTCAACCACTTGTAAAAGAATGAAACTAGACCCCTTTCTAACACCATACACAAAAATAAACTCAAAATGGATTAAAGATCTAAATGTAAGACCAGAAACTATAAAACTCCTAGAGGAGAACATAGGCAAAACACTCTCCGACATAAATCACAGCAGGATCCTCTATGATCCAACTCCCAGTATACTGGAAATAAAAGCAAAGATAAACAAATGGGATCTAATTAAAATTAAAAGCTTCTGCACAACAAAGGAAACTACAAGCAAGATGAAAAGACAGCCTTCTGAATGGAAGAAAACAATAGCAAATGAAACAACTGACAAACAACTAATCTCAAAGATATATAAGCAACTTATGCAGCTCAACTCCAGAAAAATAAATGATCCAATAAAAAAATGGGCCAAAGAACTAAATAGGCATTTCTCCAAAGAAGACATACGGATGGCTAACAAACACATGAAAAGATGTTCAACATCACTCATTATCAGAGAAATGCAAATCAAGACCACAATGAGGTACCATTTCACACCAGTCAGAATGGCTGCGATCCAAAAGTCTACAAGCAATAAATGCTGGAGAGGACGTGGAGAAAAGGGAACCCTCTTACACTGCTGGTGGGAATGCAAACTAGTACAGCCATTATGGAAAACAGTGTGGCGATTCCTTAAAAATTGCAAATAGAACTGCCATATTGGTTATATTTTAAGTTAGTTATCTCTATTTTTAAATTAAAATAGGAACCCATATTCAGGATCAATATTTTGCTGATATTTCTCTCACATCTTCATGACATTAAAAAAAAAAACCCAGATACCTCTAAAATCATTTTTTTTTCTGATACTCTATATATTTGGTGATTTATAAGGAGGTTGAATAATAGCTAGAATATTTCAAGTTTTCATTTAGATTGCAAAAATTTCCTACATGAAAACAGAAATAACAATTAATACACTGCTATTTGGTCCAAGAACTGTGAAAAAGGCTTACAAATAAGGTATCTTATAACTCATAGAGCAACCAGTTAATGTTATACAATTATTAGGTCCATACTATAGAGGAAGCAACTGAGTCAAAGGGACAAAGTAAATTTTAAAAGGTTGCAAAGCTAGTCAGTAGTTTTTCAGAGACCATTTAAGTTTCCTTTCATAGCTTCTTTGCTTCTCCTGTTCCATAGACCTTGACTTCCTGGGCCATAACCACAAAGATCTCCTTTGTGTGAATTCTGACCAAATTCAGATGACTACAGCAACATCATTCCTTTCTTCATGGAACATATGCAGAGCTTTTGTCCTTTGCCCAAAGTCCTTGTTGACACTGAGGCAAAAGATACCGTGGGATCATTTGGTGCCTACACCTAAGCAGCCTGGTAATGGGAAGAGATTATAACCTTGCAGGTGAATTTTTGACCAACAGGAAATAGCTGAAAGAAGAGAATAAGTTCTTCTCCAGTCCTCTGCCATGCATAACCTGTCCTGAGAAGCAGTCATTGAGAAGTCTTCTTGGGAGGTACTTCCATAAGATTAAGCATTCAATCACACAGTATCATGTAGTGGTCAGCCTGGGAGTGCACCACTTATCAGCTTTCCCTGTTTCTCTGTCTCACTTCCCTTTGCTCTCACCTTTGCTCCCTAGGATCATACTCTTGAATGCAGTCTTAACACGTAAGCCTTTGTTTCAGGCTCTGTTTCTAAGAAACTTAGTCTAAAAGAGTTGGTATCAGAAATGGCCCCAGAAAGTGGACCCTTAGGGAAATAAATTGAAAACTGCATTACTGACCATTCTCACAGCAATAAGAATCCCATTGCTAGTGCTGAGAGGGACTGGTGATTAGCTCAGGAATGCCGTGGCATCACGATTACTAAGGCTTTCCCTTGTGGTTAATTGGGATAAGGTGCAGGTGGAAGATAAGACTCTAGGATGTGCAGTGGCTGTATTGCTTATATGATATGGGGACAATGATAATTATAGGGACTGTGGATTGGGCTGGCTTTTGTTAATGATATTGGAAGCTTTGAAAGAGAAAATGATAGGCTTAGAACAGCCAGTTGCCAACTTGAGGCACTCTGTGAAAGCCAGAGGGCCTCCATTGCTTCATTTATGCAGACTCTTAATATCTCTGAGTACAGGACACTCTGCAGAAAGTCAGTCCCCAGATTTAATTTTAAGTGTGGCAGAGCTACAAAGGAGACTGAATATGTTGCCTTGAGAGATCTCATCTATTTAGTTCAGGACTTTGGTTGAAAAGAGCAAAATTTTGAGAATTGGATTGGGGCCATTTGTGTGGACTGACTGAGCATCTTAAACTCTGTATTCCCCTGAATAAGGCAGAAGCAGTTTTTTTCCTGTGACAGAAGAGAGTGTTTTTTTCCAGCTTGTAGACCAGGCACCTCATGGAGGCAAATGCCTCCCTCAGTATTGCTTGTGTTCCTCAGGAGCTGTCCCAGCAACATTTATTTTTTCTAGGCTTATTACAAAGCATACAATTTCAGTATTTCCCCTGAAGAAAGTTATTTAATTAAAAATTGGAATTGTAGTACCTCATTTATGGGTAGAGAGTAGGAACTGGGGAATAATTATGTAGTGGGTGTTTAAAGTGTTAGAGCAGGGTAAAAGAATACAAGGCTCGACAGGCATCTTAGATTGACTTCCCTGGAAAACAGACTCTGAGATGGAGATTTGCATGCAAGACATTTTTTGAGGACTAGTCTGGGAAGCATCACTTATAAAGGGTGAAGAGAGTAGGGCTGGGTAAAGAGAGAAGCTAACTGCTGTGTTGCAGTTAAAGAAGTGCCACATGTTGCTCTGGAGTTGAGTGATCATCAAAGTTGTCTGGAGTTGAATCAAGGGGAAAGACCTTTGAATTGCTTCACAGACCACTCATTTGATGTGGGCTGACCCTCGAGGGAGAGGAATTTGTTTGAGGTAACTCCCTGTGGCCGTGGGCAGCTCTCAGAAACAGATGCAGCTGAGAGGAATCAACCAAGACTGCCAAAGCTGGAAAAATCATGCCTCAGTCCTGAGTGGAGAACTGGGCAGTGCACCAAAGCAAATAATATAATAAATGAGAATTTATTGAATTTGAAGCACTCACTTGTAAATTGAAAGTCAATATTCTCTCAAGTAGAGTCAGTCCTCATAATCTGCGGAGATAATTCTTCAAAGCTTGGACACAATGATAACCTACAGAAAATGAGGTACTTCCCTGCCAAAATATTTGTATAATTAGGAAGTGGCAAAGTTTAGAATACACTTGGATGTGCAACTTAAGGACACACTATCAAAGTGCTTTCTTAAAGTACTCCCAGAGACCATTGCCTTTATGGAAGCTATGTGGAATAATGTACTGGCAGGGTATGAAAAAGGAACCAACATCCTTAAGATATGTGATGTTACCTATCCATGTAGGGTTTGAAGGACAGTGAGAAATATTGCCATGAAACTGTGCTTTCCAGGACACGTAGAAATAATAGGATGCTGGAATGGAAGAATATAAGTGATAGTGTTTAATAATCAGAGAAAGATAGGTTTAATTACTCTAATAGGTAATATTGCTAGAGTTGAAATCAAGGTGTATTGATACACAGGTGTCTGTGATGATGACAAATAAATCTTGACATCCTCGAGAAAAGTTAGATGATAAACAGAATAGTGTGTTATGTGAACTATATAAAAAATGAAACAAATAAAATGAGATCTTGTGAACTGATGTCTTACATCAACCATCAAAATGGAGTACTGGAGTTCTTCACAAAAACTCTAGACTTAAGTCATTCACAGACCTAGAAGTCATTGATTGAAGGGAAGTCTACATCTCTTTGAGAATGGACTGTGTAAAATCTCTGCCAGTAACTTAGGTAAATATTCCCCATATTTTTTCCAGAAGGGACTTGCTTAATACTAGGAAAACAATATTGGGCAAGAAGAATGACAGATATTTTAAGGAATATTAGATAAGGATATAAAACAAGATTGATGATAGAGAAACAGAAATATCATGAGTGGAGGATCAGGAGCTCAGGTTGTCTGATTGTCTCACAGTTCAATGATTCCAACATGTCTGCACAACTACCCTGCAATTATTTCTATGGTCCCAAAGTGGATAATTAAGTGTGGCATACTAATCTGGAAGAATCCTCATAAGGATTTATGCTCTGTGGAGTACAACCATTGTAGTTTTAAAAAGCCAAGAAAAAAAAACCCTGTATCTTGGAGGATATATAAGAAATGATGCTATATTGCAGGAGGAATTACAATGATAAGCACCATCATCAAATACTGAAACAATGCAGGGATACTGGTTTGTGTGTTATCCCCATTCAATTCACCTACTGAGCTGCTAAAACAACAACAACAAAAAAGAGTCAACAGAAAAATGATCCCTGTCTGTAGATAACTATGAAAATTAGAGATACCAAGGGAACATTTCATGCAAAATGGTCTCAAAAAGGTCAGAAATGTTAGGGACCTAACAGAAGCAGAAGATACTAAGAAGACGTGGCAAGAATACACAGAAGAACTGTACGAAAAAGATCTTCACGACCCAGATAATCATGATGGTGTGATCACTCCCTAGAGGCAGACATCCTGGAATGTGAAGTTAAGTGGGCCTTAGGAAGCAGCACTATGAACAAAGCTAGTGGAGGTGATGGAATTCCAGTTGAGCTACTTCCAATCCTGAACGATGATGCTGTGAAAGTGCTGCACTCAATACACCAGCAAATTTGGAAAACTCAGCAGTGGCCACAAGACTGGAAAAGGTCAGTTTTCACTAAAATCCCAAAGAAAGGCAATGTCAAAGAATGCTTAAACTACCGCACAATTGGACTCATCCAATGGCACCCCACTCCAGTACTCTTGCCTGGAAAATCCCATGGATGGAGGAGCCTGGTGGGCTGCAGTCCATGGAGTTGCGTTGGACACGACTGAGAGACTTCACTTTCACTTTTCACTTTCATGCATTGGAAAAGAAAATGGCACTCCACTCCAGTATTCTTGCCTGGAGAATTCCAGGTACCCGAGGAGCCTGGTGGGCTACCGTCTATGGGGTTGCACAGAGTCGGGCACAATTGATGCGACTTAACAGCAGCAGCAGCACACGCCAGTAAAATGATGCTTAAAATTCTCCAAGCCAGGCTTCAGCAATACGTGAACCATGAACTTCCAGATGTTCAAGCTGGTTTTAGAAAAGACAGAGGAACCAGAGACCAAATTGCCAACATCTGCTGGATCATCGAAAAAGCAAGAGAGTTCCAGAAAAACATGTATTTCTTCTTTATTGACTATGCCAAAGTCTTTGACTGTGTGGATCACAATAAACTGTAGAAAATTCTGAAAGAGATGGGAATACCAGACCCCCTGACCTGCCTCTTGAGAAACCTATATGCAGGTCAGGAAGCAACAGTTAGAACTGGACATGGAACAACAGACTGGTTCCAAATAGGAAAAGGAGTATATCAAGGCTGTCTATTGTCACCCTGCTTATTTAACTTCTATGCAGAGTACATCATGAGAAACACTGGGCTAGACAAAGCACAAGGTGGAATCAAGATTGCTGGGAGAAATATCAATAATCTAGGATATGCAGAGGACACCACTCTTATGGCAGAAAGTGAAGAAGAATTAAAGAGCCTCTTGATGAAAGTGAAAGAGGAGAGTGAAAAAGTTGGCTTAAAGCTCAACAATCAGAAAACCAAGATCATGGCATCTGGTCCCATCACTTCATAGCAAACAGACGGGGAAACAGTGGA
This sequence comes from Nanger dama, assembly GCA_917880005.1. Lineage (NCBI taxonomy): Eukaryota > Metazoa > Chordata > Mammalia > Artiodactyla > Bovidae > Nanger > Nanger dama. Next base: position 11,066,857 of record CAKJTW010000017.1, read on the forward strand.
AAAGTGGCTGACTTTATTTTCTAGGCTCCAAAATCACTGTAGATAGAAAATTAAATGTCATGAAATTAAAAGCCGCTTACTCCTTGGAAGAAAAGTTATGACCAACCTAGACAGCATATTAAAAAGCAGAGACATTACTTTGTCAACAAAGGTCCGTGTTTTTCCTGTGGTCATGTATGGATGTGAGAGTTAGACTGTGAAGAAAGCTGGGCACTGAAGAATTGCTGCTTTTGAACTGTGATGTTGGAGAAGACTCTTTAGAGTCCCTTGGACCACAAGGAGATCCAACCAGTCCATCTTAAAGGAGATCAGTCCTGGATGATCATTGGAAGGACTGACGTTGAAGCTGAAATTCCAGTACTTTGGCCACCTGATGTGAAGAGCTGACTCATTGGAAAAGACCCTAATGCTGGGAAAGATTGAGGGCAGGAGGAGAAGGAGACAACAGAGGATAAGATGCTTGGATGGCATCACTGACTCCATGGACATGGGTTTGGGTGAGCTCCGAAAATTGGTGATGGGAAGAGAAGCCTGGCATCCTGCAGTTCATGGGGTCACAGTGAGTCGGCCACAACTGAGCGACTGAAATGAACTGAACTAATGGACTGACTATGTTAGATTTACCCATTATGTAGCCCCAACTGCAACTACTGTGATGTGATATTTTTACTGATGCAATACCATACACTTGTCACACAGGAATTTGTTTGGAAATTGCATTCTCCTTGATTTCTGACAATAAAAAGAAGCAAAAGCAGTTTGTCATCACCCCATGGACTGTAGCTTACCAGGCTCCTCTGTCCATGGGATTTTCCAGGCAACAGTACTGGAGTGGATTGTGATTTCCTTCTCCAGGGGATCTTCCAGACCCAGGGATCAAACCCAGATCTCCTGCATTGTAGACAGATGCTTTACTGTCTGAGCCACCAGGGAAGTCCATAGTAGGGGCAGTGGTATACACTCACTGATTGCCCCAAGAGTGTGTTAATGCTCATGTTCATGTTCATGATACACTCTGCAGAAAACTGATCCTCTTGCTATTCTGCAGAACATCATACTGGTCTACTATAATGATGTACAAGCTAATTGAACTCAATGATGTGGAACTAACAGGTGTTCTATATGCCCCAGGAAGACTCCAGAATGCCAGAGGTTGAAAGAAAACTTGTTGAAGATTATAACAGGAGCCTGCCATGTTGCCATCTGCATATCTGAAGTTGCTAATATTTCTTTCAATAATCTTAATTCCAGCTTGACCTTCATCCAGCCTGGCATTTCACATTATGTACTCTACAGATAAGTTAAATAATCAGGGTAACAATATACAGTCTTGACATACTCCTTTCCCAATTTGAAGTGAATCTGTTCTGTGTCTGATTCTAACTGTTTTTTCTTGACCTGAATACAGGTTTCTCAGGAAGCAGGTAAGGTGGTCTGGTATTCCTGTCTCTAAATTTTCCACAGGTTGTTGTGACCCACACAGTCAAAAGGTTTAACAGAGTCAATAAAGCAGAAGTTGATGTTTTTTCCAGCATTCTCTTGCTTTTTCTATTATCCAGTGATTGTTGTCAGTTGGCTCTCTGGTTCCTCTGCCTTTTCTAAATCTAGCTTGTACGTCTGAAAGTTCTTGGTTCATGTACTATTGAAGCCTAGGTGGAAGGATTTTGAGAAGTACCTTGCTAGCATGTGAAAGGAAAGCAATTCTCTGATAGTTTGACCATTCTTTGGAATTGCCCTTCTTTGGGATTGGAATGAAAATTGACATTTTCCAGTCTTGTGGAAACTGCTGAGTTTTCTAAATTTACTAACATATAGAATGCAGCACTTTTACAGCATCATCTTTTAGAGTTTGAAACTCGGCTGGAATTCCATCACCTCCATTAGCATTGTTCATAGACATGCTTCCTAAGGCCGACTTGACTTCACACTCCAGGACATTTGGCTCTAGGTGAATGACCACACTGTCATGGTCTTCCAGGTCATTAAGATCTTTTCTGTTCAGTTATTCTGTATATTCCCACTGCCTCTTCATAATGTCTTCTGCTTCTGTGAGGTCCATACTGTTTCTGTCATTTATTGTGCCCATCTTTGTATGAAAGATTCCCTTCATATAACTTCATATAACTTTCTTGAAGAGATCTCTAGTCTTTCCAATTCTTTTTTTTTTAATAATACTTTATTCTATGTTACAATACTGTATTGGTTTTGCCATACATTGACATGAATCAGCCACAGGTGTACACAGTCTCCCAATGCTGAAGCCCCCTCCCACCTCCCACCCCATATCATCTCTCTGGATCATCCTGTGCACCAGCCCCAAGCATCCTGTATCCTGTATTGAACATAGACTGGCGCTTCATTTCTTATACGATAGTATACATGTTTCAATGCCATTCTCCCAAATCATCCCACCCTCCCCCTCTCCCTCAGAGGCCAAAAAGTCCATTCTATACCTCTGTGTCTCTTTTGTTGTCTCACATAGAGGGTTATCATTACTATCTTTCTAAATTCCATATATATGTGTCAATATACTGTATTGGTGTTTTTCTTTCTGGCTTACTTCACTCTGTATAATCAGCTCCAGTTTCATCCATCTCATTAGAACTGATTCAAATTTATTATTTTTGAGGGCTGAGTAATATTCCATTGTGTATATGTACCACAGCTTTCTTATCCATTCATCTGCTGATGGACATCTAGGTTGTTTCCATGTCCTGGCTATTAGAATATTGTTATGACTCTGAAAAAATGATGTTTTTGGTAGGGTTACAAGTGAGAAAGTATTCTGTAGTGAATGAAGACTCTGGTGCATCCTGCTTTGACTCAGAAATGTCAGAGTGCTAAATGTATCTGGCATATTTAGGATGTTACATTGAATCACTGACATCCCCAGCAGGAAAATTAACATGTAGATTCCTATGCTATAGAACAAGTTCAAGGTTTCACAACTGAGAAATTAATTGTCATTTAAAACATTAATTCCTAATATATTACTAGGCCATAACAGCAAGGTGTCCTGACTATTGCACACCAAATGCTCATGTAACAACATCTATTTATCCTAACTTGGGTATTATTAGACAGGCTCAGTTGTAAGTCTGAGTGTGTAAAGTAGTAACCCATTGTATGATGGACTTGGTATATGGGATCTGAGCTGAGCGGATGTAGAAATCATGAGAATATTAGAAAAACTGATGGCCAGAAATCCCTTGCCTTTACTATCATCTTACCTCTGTTTCATTCACATTTCTCCCTCACGGTTAGGGTTAGCCTTCTGGTAGTATTTCCTGTGAACAACTGATGTAGAATAAATATAAAGTCAGGCATGCTTCACAGATACATTGACTTAAAGGAAATGTCCTTAAGTGAGATTCTGTGACTAACTGGACTTACATGTCACAACTATGGAGGTACCATGTTGTATTAAGTACCTGGATATTGGGTTGAGAATTAGTAGATCTGAGAACTGGTCAGAGAGATACTTCTTAAATGTTATTGCAGATCATCTCAACCTTATTATCTCTGGAACCATTGACTGTTCCAGACTAAGCCGTTATTGTGATAACCTATTCTGTGTAGATTCTGAAAAGTCATGAGGTACAATCCAACAGTGGCTCATTTTATAGATGTTCTGAAAACCATTGATCTATTTCAGAGCTCTTCTATTCCCTGATGAGTGAGATACTGTTGGTCTGTTTCGGGCCTCCATGCAAGCAACCCAGAAATGAAAGCTAAATCACAGTCCAGGAGGTGAAACTTAATCATTAAGAGATTACAGCCAAAGTTAAAATTTCAAATTCCAGAAATAAGTGCCTTGAGAAAAGTTTGTTTATCTTTTGGAAGTTTATCTCATGAGTTTGAAGACCAGCTTAGTAACATATCCTTATATTTACTCTCTCTCTCTTTTGACTCATTGTTTTCCTATTACTTCTGTTTTTTAGTAAAATAGACATGCTGAAATCTTTGCTTCAGGCTGTGCTCTAAGTAACCCAGACTAAGATAGAAAAGATGGGGGTTGAGCACAGGAAATGAAACCTTTAACCTGCTCTAAGCCATGACTATCCATGAATACTTCAAGTGCCAATAACCTCCCCTTCATTTGTCCCTGTGTTTAAACAACCTAAATAAATATTCTACTATTTTCCGTATTATGTTATATATATATATATATATATTTTTTTTTTTTTCCTCAAGAATCTTTATGTCTTTGAGACTTAGATACTGCAGTCTTTAAGATCAGCCTGTCATCTGCTAATTAAATGCTACTCATCAATTCTCTGAGGTAATTTTGTTGTGTACAATACAGCCCTTTAAGAAGTAAAGTGAAATCACCATATATATTTTACTTAAGATTAATTGCAACTATGGTACCTCAGCAAAACATGTAATCTTAGTTCATTGTCAGATAGTAGTAGTAATAACATCAAAATGTCATTTAGGATGTTAAAATGTTTGTAAAATATTTTTGTAATAATTTCTAAACCTTTAAAGGAGAAAGAAGTGGAAAGCTAATATAAGAAAAACTTAATGTGTACATAACCCTAAGTTAATCATATCAATGGCCAAAAGGGAAAAAAAGTGAGCTGTCTTAAAACATCTTTTAATAAAATACGTTAATGAAGGATGTTTAAAACTGAGCATCTGTTATAACACCAAACATTTCTCACATGTTTATTTTGTAAGTTTGTACCAAACCAAGTGCTAAAATTATTTTGGTACGTTAGAATAAAAATACATGCACCCACATAAACAAAGAAATATAATAAAAGGCAAAAGCCCAACAGTTAGTTCTAAGCTTCCTAGTGATCAGGACAAAATAGAAAAATACATTTCTTGTCTACTGTCAAAAAAGCTAACAGAAAAAAGAAAATCTATTATTTTTCTTCTGCATACCATGTGCTTATTACAGAATGTGTGTGTGTGTGTGTGTATTAGTCGCTCAGTCATGTCCACCTCTTTGTGATCCTATGGACTGTAGCCCACCAGGTTCCTCTGTCCATAGGATTTTCCAGGCAAGGATACTGGAGTGGGTAGCCATTTCCTTCTCCTGAGGATTTTCCTGACCCAGGGAATCAACCAGTGTCTCCTGCAATGCAGGTAGATTCTTTACCACTGAGCCACCAGGGAAGCCCACAGTCAAAATTATCAAAAGGTTTTCTTTATCTTAAATCATTATTACTTAAAATGTATATCCTGTTTCTGGCAGTGACCTCTGGTGTCAAGTTTTACAGAATGCATAGAAGATCAAGAGAGGACTGCAGAAGAGGAAAGTGATCAGTTCTGTTTCTATATTCTTTGATTCTCTTTCTATGATTTTTTATTTGCTTATTTAATTTTATTAGAGGGAATGAGAATGTTTTCTTCTTTGAATGGACTCAACAGTGTAGTAAGTGTAGTTTGTCCTTTTTAGTTAGGTAGATATTGACTTAAACCTTCAGATGTTTAATAGTTAGGAGACCTTTTTCATGTTATTTTCTTTCTCTCTGTGCCTCAACTTTTTGAATATAAAAATAAAATAAGACTGTCTACTTAAGTATAAACACATACCAAGTATACTGCTTTGCCTCACTCTCCTTGTAATTCCAAGATCTATGACAACTTACACAAAGTCACCTGATCAGAAATAAAGGTCACTGCCACTTCATTAGAATATTAGAACTTGTATTAGAATGTACAGGAGATTAACAAGTAGGTAAAGGAGAAATAAAATATTTTTGGATCAGTGAGTACAGTTGCAAAAGTACTACCAGTTATTCTTTTAAGATTTTCAATGTTTTAATAGTGCTGAAAACAACCAGAAATTATTATTCTAGATTACTCTTCTTGCAGTGATTTATTGCAAGACAGATTCAGGTACAGGGTGATCCATTGTTTTTTAACCTCTTCTGTATCCATGTGTCTATTAATTGAAACTACAATTTTGACCACATATTGCATTATGATAAAGTTCTGTGTGACATGAGACTCATCTCTAATATTGCATTTGCATGATTTATAGGCCAGATTTCAGACGTATTTGCTTCTTTTCTATACAACACTATTTTTCTTTCTTAAATTTTTGTGCTTTCCTTTCTAAGAATTTGAGAAAAATTTGCTGATCACTAATGCCTACCACAGTACAGTAGAAAAGAGTACAGAATAGAAATCAGACACACCTGTGTCCAAACCCCAGTTGCAGCACACACTGACTCTGGAGAGCTGGACAAATTACGTAACACCTATAAACCTAAAGTTTTTTACTACTCCAATGAGACTGACAGTAGCTGCCATGCTTGGTCGTTATAACCCTGAGATATAAAGCATCTGACACATGGTAAAGACTCAACAACCAATAGTGCCATTATTAAATGATTCTAAATGGTAATGAATAAATCAATAAATGATGCAAGTATTGTGCCTCTTATTTGGTCATTATTCGTTTTTCTCCACTGTTCACCATAAGCGACCTATTTCTAAAGAAAATAAAGTACTGTTAGTAACCAGGATACAATTTTACACCACTGATTTCTTCCTTGTTTATTCTTTTGTATACACAACACATTGATTTGACCTTGTATTAATCTACAGTGCTCTCTTTCTCTACCTCTCCACACATGCATTTTAAACCTTAGGAAGCTAAATGAAATTTTTAAAAGTTAAAAAGAAAGCCATGAAGTGGAGATAACTGAGTAAAGACCTAATACAAGGGGTTTAGCTCATTTGAAAGTGTAGGTATCTAATAACCAAGACATACATATTCTATTCTATACTTTAAATTTTATTAATTTCTGTCTACTTTTTCTACAGTAATTTCTACAAGAAAAAGCTTTGTAATTCAATTAATATATGAGAAGAACAATGAGCAAATTAGATTAAAGACATAAGGCAGTTGTTATTTTATCAGATTTCTCTACTTGATTGTAATCTGAGTTTCATTAAACTGAGTTGTGTGATGGACTTGGAAAATATTTTTTTTAATCTAATAGATTATTATAGGATGTTTGATTTAATTGCTTCTAGATTATGCCAAACCTAACAAAGCTTGCTTTTTTTTTTTTCTTAACTGATTTTACTACAAGAAACTGTGCTCTTAAAAACATGACAATAGCCATTATAAAACATTTTAAAAGAAACCAAGACATTCCTTTCAACAGTTAGAAGATGTTTCTCTCCCTATTTCTATTAATCTTGTTTCCATTACTTTTATGTACATTAATAAACATTTTCTGAACATTAATATATTATCATCCTGCTTTACCACATTTTGCCAATTTCCTAAAACTGAGGTTTGGTTTTTTAGGTACAAGGGGATGAAAGTCATAGTACTTTTTTAAAATTGTTACTTTTCTTTGTTATACATAATATTTCAATTATTATTGATAGTGAGTTATTTTATTATTTAACATTTTAATTATGCTAGTATATGGCCACCTTCTAGAATTTCAAAGTACAAGAGTAACTTTTACATGACCACTGACATTAGACCAACAGAAGAATTTAAAATCTTATTAAATTATATATATATAATCCTTAAATTCTTATATTTTATATTAACTTTTACTAGTTATACTGCAAAGCAGTAACTCTAGCAACTATCTTGAACTGTCATAGAAAGAAGCTAGAATTTATGAGAGCATTACTATTTCTCATTGAAGATCCCTTTAGATGGCAATCAGTATCGGTATTCAGAATTCTGGCTTGTTTGGGAGACAGTTTGCAGAGAGAATTCCAATAGCTGAATTTTGGTTTTAGCTTCTTCCGGGAATTGGATTCTGAGAATTGTAGAAAAGATTTAAGCAAAGATATAGTATAAATCCTTTGACCTGAAACTAATGCTTATTCTCAATGGTTCAATTGAAGATTTACCTAATTTCAGTATTAGGAAATATCTGGGCAACTTGGATTTTTGGTTGAATAGTCACTAATTGAGATTGTTTGCCAGAGAATGAGACAACTTTATGAAAAAATGAAATACATGTTTTATATTCTCATCTAGCTATAACATCAGTCTTTAATATCACTCTCTATGTTAATAAATGTGAATTTATCTCATAAGGCTTTCTATATTGTTTAAATGTTTTATGTTCCTTTGATAATATACTATCTGAAGTCTAAAATAGACATCTAACTTGATTTTTAAATGTAAATTTTTGAACATTAAAAAAGTGGAGGTAAATGTCATGAGTTTTTAAAAACTTTTAAAACTACACATCTTCAAGATTATAATTGTTCAGTTTAATGTAATAAAATGGTGAGGTGTTGATTTATTTTTTTCCTAAACACTACAGAAAAGAATTAAGTCATGACATCCAGGTTTAACAACTCTTCTCCTAAATATTCATCTGTATATACGATCCATGTAAAGTTATGGTTATTTTTAGAAATTTCAAATCTTTCTAGTAAGAAATAGTCAGAATGTGAGATGCCTAACTTCTACTAATGCTCTGGGCACTCTCATGAATTCTAGCAAGACCACACAAGAATACTTGGGACAGGTACTTGAACTCCACAGTTGTGTCTGGACTAGTGTGCCATGAAGGAAGCCAGCATTTTAGGCTATAAAGGATAAAATATCACTTCAACATTTCCACCACTCTTCTTTAACATTATATATTAATTTTCTTTATTTTTGTCTGTGCTGAGTCTTCACTGCTGCTTGCACTTGTCTCTAGTTGTGGCAAGCAGGGACTACTCTGTAGCTGCAATGTTTAGGCTTCTTATTCTCAGAGGCTTCTCATATTGTGGAGCATGGATTCTGGAGCAGGCAAACTTTAATAGTTGTGGCTTGCAGACTCAGTAGTTGCACTTTCCAGACTGTAGAGCATGGGCTCAGTAGTTATGGCACACAGGTTTAGTTGTGCTGTGGCATATAGAGCTTTCCCGGACCTGGGATTGAACCCATATTTACTTCACTGGCAGACAGATTCTTTACCAGTGAGTCACCAGGGAAGCCCTCCTTAACACTATTGAGCCTCAGGTTCCTCATCTGTAACAATGAAGGCATAGACACCCACCTTTACATTGTAAGTGGATGCTCTCTTATGTATATGTTAATCAGGATAGGCTAGGTTATGACAGTAAGAGTTAATCCCAGAATTCCAGTAGCTTATAGCAAGGGGAGATATATTTTTCCTTCATGCTATATGTCTATTGTCAGCTGGCGGAGGGCTCCGTTTTTATAAGGCATACAGAGTAACAAGAGAGTTCCCACTACCGCAGAGCAGCTAGAGACTTCATTGCATGTTGTCCTCAGAGAAACAAGTCTATGGAGACTTCGTCAACTCAAATATTGCTAGTAGCTGTGTCAGAAGGAAAGAGAAGGCAATAAATCACACTTTGACGTCTAAAGACTTTTTCTCACATTATTTTGACAATAGTAAATGATAATATTGTTGTTGTTCAGTTGTTAATTTGTGTCCAACTCTTTGAGACCCCATGAAATACAGAACACCAGGTTTGCCTGTCCTTCACTATCTCCTGGAATTTACTCAAACTCATGTTCATTAAGTAATATAATATGTCTAAATACAAAAGGAGGGAGGATGCGTTTCTAACATCTGATGAGATGGAAATTTATACTTAGTGAAAAGCTAATGATCTAAAGATTATATGTAAAATTTACAGTTTAATGATAACCCATAGTAAGTGCTAATATCTTAGCTATTGTGAAAGGCTTTCACTCATTTATTCAACTAAATATCATGGAAAATGTACTTATCCTAAGTACTGAGTTAGATATTAGGAATATTTGGATCCATAAAATAAAATTTCAGAACTTGAGGAAACTATTTTCCAGTGTATGTGTGTGTGTTGGGGGAGGGGGTTGCTATCTTATTTTACCTCTCTTTCCAAATCATTTCATCCCAACTTTTATTCCCCATGATCCATTTACAACTTCACCTGCAAAGACTGTACCTCAGTTAGGCTCTTTTCTCCAACACTGGTCATTTTTTCCATATAACTTGAATTGAAGTCCCATCTGAGATACTAATGTTTGTGTCTAACCCTACTTTATTTCATTTATCTTTAATTTTCCTATACCTTAGCTATTAACCCTCACAGAGTCACTTTAGGAACTTGCCAACAAACAGCCCCTCCAGCAAGTGTGATGCCATTTCCACCCCCATCAAAATCTCATTACACATATAACAGTTGCCCAAAGAGCAATATAACATTAATATGATATTAGCCTGCTGTCTATTTTTTTTTTTAACTCTTCCCCCTCTCTGGGTCCACTTAACTCAATTTCAAGCTTACTTTACTTCTTCAATCACTTTAATGGTTTCCTTTTATTAATATTCTGATGTATTTCAATGTTTTACTGAATTGTCACTGAGTGTTCAATTTTGAATACCCCTTACATAACAGTTTCCCACTCTATTTCCTGGACCAATGAGCACTTTTAGAGAAAATTACAAAATGAGCAAATATGACCTCATGTAAATACATGCTTACTGGTCAGTCTGGCTTAGAGCCTAGTGATCTTATCTAATCTTTTTTTTTTTACAAAGAAAATTAGTGCATCGCCATGAATTTACGTTTTTTCCTTTTGCATGTATCCATGTCATTTCTCTTCTCCCTTCTTTTTTATATTATTCTATAAATCTTAAATATATACGCATTTGAATGCAGAATTCCAAAGAATAGCATGGAGAGCTAAGAAAGTCTTTCTCATTGATCAGCACAAAGAAACAGAGGAAACAATAGAATTGGAAAGACTAGAGAGCTCTGCAAGGATTCTTCAATATCCTCAAATCAATCAATGTAATACATCACATTAACAAATTGAAAAATAAAAACCACATTATTACCTCAATAGATTCAGAGAAAGCCTTTGACAAATTCAACATCCATTTATGATTAAAAAAAAAAAAAAAACTTCCAGAAAGCAGGAAGAGAAGGAACATCAGTTCAGTTCAGTCACTCAGTCATGTCTGACTCTTTGTGATCCCATGAATCGCAGCATGCCAGGCCTCCCTGTCCATCACCATCTCCCAGAGTTCACTCAGACTCATGTTCATCGAGTCCGTGATGCCATCCAGCCATCTCATCCTCTGTCGTCCCCTTCTCCTCCTGCCCCCAATCCCTCCCAGCATCAGAGTCTTTTCCTCAACATAATAAAAGCTATATATGGCAAACCCTCAGCAAACATTATCCTCAGTGGTGAAAAATTAAAAGCATTTCCCCTAAAGTCAGGAACAAGACAAGGGTGCCCAACTTCACCACTACTATTCAACATAGCTTTGGAAGTTTTGGCCACGGCAATCAGAGCAGAAAAAGAAATAAAAGGAATCCAGATTGGAAAAGAAGAAGTAAAATTCTCACTGTTTGCAGATGACACGATCCTCTATGTAGAAAACCCTAAAGATTCTACCAGAAAATTACCAGTGATAATCAATGAAGATAGTAAAGTTGCAGGATATAAAATTAACACCGAAAAATCCCTTGCATTCTTATACACTAACAATGAGAAAATAGAGCAACAAATTAAGGAACAAATTCCATTCACCATTTCAATGAAAAAAATAAAATATTTAGGAATATATCTACCTAAGGAAACAGGAAACCTATATATAGAAAACTATAAAACACTGGTGAAAGAAATCAAAAAGGACACAAATAGATGGAGAAATATACCATGTTCATGGATCAGAAGAATCAATATATTGAAAATGAGTATACTACCCAAAGCAAACTATAGATTAAACGCAATTCCTATCAAGCTACCAATGGTATTTTTCAGATAACTAGAATAGATAATTTCACAATTTGTATGGAAATACAAAAAACCTCGAATAGCCAGAGCAATCTTAAGAAAGAAGAATGGAACTGGAGGAATCAACCTGCCTGGCTTCAGCCTCTACTAAAAAGCCACAGTCATCAAGACAGCATGGTACTGGCACAAAGACAGAAATATAGATCAATGGAACAAAATAGAAAGCCCAGAGATAAATCCATGCACCTATGGACACCTTATGTTTAACAAAGGAGGCAAAAATATACAATGGAGTAAAGACAATCTCTTTAACAGGTGGTGCTGGAAAAACTGGTCAACCACTTGTAAAAGAATGAAACTAGAACACTTTCTAACACCATACACAAAAATAAACTCAAAATGGATTAAAGATCTAAATGTAAGACCAGAAACTATAAAACTCCTAGAGGAAAACATAGGCAAAACACTCTCTGACATAAATCACAACAGGATCCTCTACGACCCACCACCCAGAATACTGGAAATAAAAGCAAAAATAAACAAATGGGATCTAATTAAAATTAAAAGCTTCTGCACAACAAAGGAAACTATAAGCAAGGTGAAAAGACAGCTTTCAGATTGGGAGAAAATAATAGCAAATGAACCATCAGACAAAGAATTAATCTCAAAAATATACAAGCAACTCCTACAGCTCTTCCAGAAAAAAAAATGACCAAATCAAAAAAATGGGCCAAAGAACTAAACAGACATTTCTCGAAAGAAGACATACAGATGGCTAATGAACACATGAAAAGCTGCTCAACATCACTCATTATCATAGAAATGCAAAGCAAAACCACAACAAGGTATCATTTCACACCAGTCAGAATGTCTGCTATCCAAAAGTCTACAAGAAATAAATGCTGGAGAGGGTATGGAGAAAAGGAAACCCTCTTACACTGTTGGTGGGAATGCAAGCCAGTACAACCACTATATAGAACAGTGTGGAGATTTCTTAAAACACTGGAAATGGAACTGCCATATGACCCAGCAATCTCACTGCTGGGCATAAATACTGAAGAAACCAGAATTGAAAGAGACACATGTACCCCAATATTCACTGCAGCACTGTTTATAATATCCAAGACATGGAAGCAACCTAGATGTCCATCATTAGATAAATGGCTAAGAAAGCTGTGGTATATATATGCAATGGAATATTACACAGCCATTAAAAAGAATGCATTTGAATCAGTTCTAATGAGGTGGAAGAAATTGGAGTCTATTACACAGGGCTTCCCTGACGGCTCAGAGGATAAAGCATCTGGTTGCAACACGGGAGACCCGGGTTCATCCCTGGATCTGGAAGATCCCTGGAGAAGGAAATGGCAACCCACTCCAATACTCTTGCCTGGAAAATTCATGGATTGAGGAGCCTGATGCATTACAGTCCACCAGGTGGCAAAGAGTCGGACACGACTGAGCAACTTCACTTTCGCTTTTATATGGAGTGAAGTAAGCCAGAAAGAAAAACACCAGTACAGTATACTAATGCATATTGCCAACATCTGCTGGATCATTGCAAACGTGAGAGAGTTCCAGAAAAATATCTATTTCTTCTTTATTGACTACACCAAAGCCCTTGACTCTGGAGATCACGATAAACTGTGGAAAATTCTGAAAGAGATGGGAATACCAGACCACCTGACCTGCCTCATGAGAAACCTATATGTAGGTCAGGAAGCAACAGTTAGAATTAGACATGGAACAACAGACTGGTTCAAAATAGGAAAAGGAGTATGTCAAGGCTGTATATTGTCATCTTGATTATTTAACTTATATACAGAGTACGTCATGAGAAACACTGGGCTGGAAGAAGCACAAGCTGGAATCAAAATTGTGGGGAGAAATATCAATAACCTCAGATATGCAGATGACACCACCCTTATGGCAGAAAGTGAAGAGGAACTAAAAGCCTCTTGATGAAAGTGAAAGAGGAGAGTGAAAACATTGGCTTAAAGCTCAACATTCAGAAAACTAGGATCATGGCATCTGGTCCCACCACTTCATGGCAAATAGATGGGGAAACAGTGGAAACAGTGGCAGACTCTATTTTGGGGGCTCCAAAATCACTGCAGATGATGACTGCAGCCATGAAATTAAAAGACGCTTGCTCATCAGAAGGAAAGTTATGACCAACCTAGATAGCATATTGAAAAGCAGCAATATTACCTTGCCAACAAAGTCCATCTAGTCAAGGCTATGGTTTTCCCAGTGGTCATGCATGGATGTGAGAGTTGGACTGTGAAGAAAGCTGAGTGCTGAAGAATTGATGATTTTGAACTGTAGTGTTGGAGAAGACTCTTGAGAGTCCCTTGGACTGCAAAGAGATCCAACCAGTCCATCCTAAAGGAGATCAGTCCTGGGGGTTTATAGCAAGGACTGATTCTGAAGCTGAAACTCCAGTACTTTGGCCACCTCATGCAAAGAGTTGACTCATTGGAAAAGACTGTGATGCTGGGATGCATTGAGGGCATGAGGAGAAGGGGACAACAGAGGATGAGATGGCTGTATGGCGTCACGAACTCGATGGACATGAGTTTGATTAACTCCAGGTGTTGGTGATGGACTGGGAGGCCTGGCATGCTGCGATTCATGGAGTCACAAACAATCGGACACGACTGAACTGAACTGAGTGCATATATATGGAATTTATAAAGAAGGTAACGATAATCCTGTATACAAGACAGCAAACGAAACACAGATATATTGAACAGTGTTTTGGACTCTGTGGGAGAGGTTGAGGGTGGGATGATATAGGAGCATGGCATTGAAATATGTAAAATATAATATGTGAAAGGAATCGCCAGTCCAGTTTTGATGCATGATACAGGGTGCTCAGGGCTGGTGCACTGGGATGACCCAGAGGGATGAGATGGCAAGGGCGCTGGAATGGGGGTTCAGGATGAGGAACACATGTACACTCATGGCAGATTCAAGTCACTATATGACAAAGGAGAGGTGAAGTCACTCAGTCGTGTCCCACTCTTTGTGAGCCCGTGGACTGTAACCTACTAGGCTTCTCCATCTATGGGATTCTCCAGGCAAGAATACTCAAAAGTTTGATTTAGTTTCATGTATTTTGGCATCCAGTATTACTGTTAAAATTCTTGAAAGTTTATTATCTTAGTGATTAAAAAAAATTTTGAATGAGGCTTGAAACTTCTAATCCAATTCTGAAGAAATAAAGAAATACTATGTTGTAAAAAAAAAAAAAAGTATACTGGAATGGATTGCCATTTCCTTCTCCAGGGGATCTTCCTGACCCAGGGATCAAACCTGGGTCTCCTGCATTGGAGGCAGACGCTTTAACCTCTGAGCCACCAGGGTTCTCCTTGTAAGGAAAGTTATGACCAACCTAGACAGCATATTAACTAGCAGAGCCTTTACTTTGCAAACAAATGTCCATCTAGTCAAAGCTATAGTTTTTCCAGTAGTCAGGTATGGATGTGAGAGTTGGACTCCAAAGAAAGCTGAGCACCAAATAATTGATCTTTTTGAACTATGGTGTTGTAGAAGACTCTTGAGAGTCCCTTGGACTGCTGGAGAGCCAACCAGTCCATCGTAAAGAAAATCAGTCCTGAATATTCTTTGGAGAGACTGTTGTTGAAGTTAAAATTCCAGTACTTTGGCCACCTGAGGAGAAGAGATGACTCACTGGAAAAGACCCTAATGCTGGGAAAGATTGAAGGCGGGAAGAGAAGGGGATGGGAGAGGATGAGATGACTGGATGGTATCATCGACTCAATGGGCATGAGTTTGAGTAAACTCCAGGACTGGTGATGGACAGGTAGGCCTGGTGTGCTGCAGTCCATGGAGTTACAAAGAGTAAGACATGACTGAGCGACTGAACTGAACTGAACTGATAAATCTTTTCTAATCCATTGAAAATGCTCAAGTTCTTATCATTAAATGTAACTCTACTGCTTCCGACTGCCTATCATGTCTATTAATATTCCTTTTATCTTTAAAGTCATCCATTCTTAGAGTCATAGAATTTTTTAATCTAAATATAGTTTAAAGATTATGTTTAAAATCTGGTTCAAATTTGTATTTTCCATGTATTTGTCAATACAACCTCCTCCAACATCTCACTAAAATACTCATGAAATTTCAGAAGGAAATGAAATTTCACATAATCGACAAACACTATGTTTGGCACATAATATATTACCAAAATCTGAAATACAGATGGAAGTGAAATGGGAAAACCTGGCAATAGGAAAAACAATATCAAGAAGAGGAAATTGCCACCAAAATAACAGTGCTATTAGATTTGAGTTACAATACATTAAGATTCAGTTCAGTCACTCAGTCCGACTCTTTGCAACCCCATGAACTACAGCACGCCAGGCCTCCTTGTCCATCACCAACCCCCATGCCATCCAGCCATCTCATCCTCTGGCGTCCCCTTCTCCTCTTGCCCCCAATCCCTCCCAGCATCAGAGTCTTTTCCAATGAGTCAGCTCTTCTCATGAGGTGGCCAAGTACTGCAGTTTCAGCTTTAGCATCATTCCTTCCAAAGAAATCCCAGGGCTGATCTCCTTTAGAATGGACTGGTTGGACCTCCTTGCAGTCCAAGATTACATCTCATTAAAAGAAACCATCTAAAAAATCAGAATTTATGACAAAGGTCCTAAATTACATTAGTCTGAATACCTATGCTAATCTTGGGTTTTGTCATTGCTTTTAAGTATTAAATGAAAAAATGAAAATGGTTCATAACAAGTGCACATTATTTTTTGCCATCTTTAGGTATATTAATAATATATAAAATAACTTTAACAATATTCTGCAGTGAATATGAAGTGCAATTATATTTTCCAAGTCCATATTTTAAATAACCATGAAGCTGAAAGTAAAATAAAATTAACTTTCTTTTTCTAGGGTCACAACTTAGTTGATGTACATATTCCTTGGGACTAGTAAGAGATCTTTGGAAGTGGCTTTTGTTTGTTCTATTACTATTATTTCTCTCCTTTTTTATAAGAGTAAAGTCATCTACTTCTAAAAATAAAAGTAAGTTATTTCAAGTGGAATGTTTTTTCAGAGGATAAAGTTTTATCTCATAGTGAACAGTTCCCATCATTTCTTTTCGAAATAGCATATTTGTTTTGCCTTTTTTCTGATATGTGACATAAGTGATAAACCATTTTTTTCTTGAGGGGGAAATGTTTTCTCTTAAACAATAATCTTCAATAACTATGAAAAATTGGGGCCCAGAGCACCTCTTATTTTAGAGTTCTAAGAAGTTAGTGAACAAAAGCCATTTCAACTTTTTTTACCCAACAGATCTTGTAAGTCCTTAGTTTAATGTAGATGATGAAGCATTTTCTTCCTTCTTGTTGATAACAGTTCTATGTCTTTTCCAAGTAGGCCAACAAGCCATTGTGACATATTTTTATCTTCAAGTCACAACACTTACCTGAAACAAGCAACAAGCCTCTCAAATTACATTTACACCAAAGTAGCAAGACAAGTGTAATCTAACTATCAAAGGATGGTTCACTAAAGTGCTCCAACTATTGCCAACAAAGCCCAGGCATAATTTGTCTTGACTTGATTTAGACAGCCAAAGCAGTGTGAAAAGCAGCAATAGTCAGTTACCCATGGCTTTAAATACAGATGTCATTACACAAGTTACTCTGAGGGACAAGATCTAATGATGATTAATCTCAGTTTCCCAGAAGCTTAAAAGTGTGAGTTTATAATCACTCAGTTCAAGAAACAAGGCATGTTTTTAAAAATATTTTTTGTCTGCTGTTGATCTGGTTTAATTTATGTTATGCATTAGTCACTCAGTTGTGTCTGACTCTTTGTGACCCCATGGTCTGTAGCCCACCAGGCTTCTCTGTCTATGGGAATTCTCCAGGCAAGAATACTGGAGTTGGTTGCCATGGCCTCCTCCAGGGGATCTTCCCAACCCAGGGGATTGAACCCATGTCTGCCACATTGCAGGAAGATTCTTTGCCATCTGAGCCACCAGGGAAGCCTGGTTTAATTTCTAGAACCTCAATAACTTTTCCTAAAAATAAAATCAGTAGCACCTTTTAAAATTATAGTAGACTAATATCACGGTAATCCAAGTCTATTCCCCAAGCAGTAACGCTGAAGAAGCTGAAGTTGAATAGTTCTATGAAGACTTACAAGACTTTTTATAACTAACACCTAAAAAAGATGTCCTTTTCATTATAGGGGACTGAAATGCAAAAGTAAAAAGTCAAGAAACACCTGGAATAACAGGCAAATTTGGCCTTGGAATGTAGAATGACGCAGTGCAAAGACAATAGAGTTTTGCTAAGAAAATGCACTAGTCATAGCAAACACTTTCTTCCAACAACACAAGAGAAGACTCTACATATGGACATCACCAGAGGGTCAACATCAAAATCAGATTGGTTATATTCTATGTAGCCAAAGATGGAGAAGCTCTATACTGTCAACAAAAACAAGACGAGGAGCTGACTGTGGCTCAGATCATGAAGTCCTTATTACCAAATTCACACTTAAATTGAAGAAAGTAGGGAAAACCGCTAGACCATTCAGGTATGACCTAAATCAAATCCCTTATGATTATACAATGGAAGTGAGAAATAGCTTTAAGGGCCTCGATCTGATAGATAGAATGCCTGAAGAACTATGGAATGAGGTTCGTGACACTGTACAGGAGACAGGGATCAAGACCATCCCCATGGAAAAGAAATGCAAAAAGCAAAATGACTGTCTGGGAGGCTTTACAAATAGCTGTGAAAAGAAGAGGTGAAAAGCAAAGGAGAAAAGGAAAGATATAAGCATCTATGTGCAGAGTTCCAAAGAATAGCCAGAAGAGATAAGAAAGCCTTCTTCAGTGATCAATGCAAGGAAATAGAGGAAAACAACAGAATGGCAAAGACTAGAGATCTCTTCAAGAAAGTCAGAGATACCAAGGGAACATTTCATGCAAAGATGGGCTCTATAAAGGACAGAAATGGTCTGGACCTAACAGAAGCAGAAGATATTAAAAAGAGGTGGCAAGAATACACAGAAGAACTGTAAAAAAGATCTACATGACCCAGATAATCACGATGGTGTGATCACTCATCTAGAGCCAGACATCTTGGAATATGAAGTCAAGTGAAAGCATCATTACGAACAAAGCTAGTGGAGGTGATGGAATTCCAGTTGAGCTGTTTCAAATCTGGAAAGATGATGCTGTGGAAGTGTTGCATTCAAAATGCTAGCAAATTTGGAAAATTCAGCAGTGGCCACAGAACTGGAAAAGGTCAGTTTTCATTCTAATCCAAAGAAAGGCAATGACAAAGAATGCTCAAACTACCACACAATTGCACTCATCTCACATGAGAGTAAAATAATGCTCAAAATTCTACAGGCCAGGCTTCAGCAATACATGAACCATGAACTTCCTGATGTTACAGCTGATTTTAGAAAAGGCAGAGGAACCAGAGATCAAATTGCCAACATCTGCTGGATCATGGAAAAAGCAAGAGAGTTCCAGAAAAACATCTACTTCTGCTTTATTGACTATGCCAAAGCCTTTGACTGTGTGGATCACAATAAACTGTGGAAAATTCTGAAAGAGACGGGAATACCAGACCACCTAACCTGCCTCTTGAGAAATCTGTATGCAGGTCAGGAAGCAACAGTTAGAACTGGACATGGAACAACAGACTAGTTCCAAATAGGAAAAGGAGTAAATCAAGGCTGTATATTGTCACCCTGCTTATTTAACTTATATGAAGAGTACATCATGAAAAATGCTGGACTGGAAGAAACACAAGCTGGAATCAAGATTGCCAGGAGAAATATCAATAATCTCAGATATGCAGATGACACCACCCTTATGGCAGAAAGTGAAGAGAAACTAAAAGCCTCTTGATGAAAGTGAAAGAGGAAAGTGAAAAAGTTGACCTAAAGCTCGATATTCAGAAAACGAAGATCATGGCATCCAATCCCATTACTTCATGGGAAATAGATGAGGAAACAGTGGAAACAGTGTCAGACTTTATTTTTGGGGCTCCAAAATCACTGCAGATGGTGACTGCAGCCATGAAATTAGAAGACGCTTACTCCTTGGAACAAAAGTTATAGCCAACCTAGATAGCATATCAAAAGCAGAGACATTACTTTGCCGACTAAGGTCCATCTAGTCAAGACTATGATTTTTCCTGTGGTCATGTATGGGTGTGACAGTTGGACTGGGAAAAGGCTGAGCACCGAAGACTTGATGCTTTTGTACTGTGGTGTTGGAGAAGACCCTTGAGAGTCCCTTGGACTGCAAGGTGATCCAACCAATCCATTCTGTAGGAGATCAGCCCTGGGATTTCTTTGGAAGGAATGATGCTAAAGCTGAAACTCCAGTACTTTAACTACCTCATGAGAAGAGTTGACTCATTGGAAAAGTCTTTAATGCTGGGAGGGATTGGGGGCAGGAGGAGAAGGGTACAACAGAGGATGAGATGGCTCAATGGCATCACTGACTCGATCAACGTGAATCTGAGTGAATTATGGGAGTTGTTGATGGACGGGAAGGCCTGCCGTGCTGTGATTCATGGGGTCGCAAAAAGTCGGACACGACTGAGCGACTGAACTGAACTGACCTGACCTGAAACTATATAGATTCATAAACATTGGGATATATTTTATCCATTTTGCTATATTTTATCTATAGCAAGTGCAACTTATGTGGTTCAGTATAGAAATTATTTGATTATAAATTATAGAGAGACCCTCAAGTTTCTCAAAAAGAACACTTCATTCCGAAAGCTTCAGTGACTGACTCAGGGTCACATGCTAGTTAGTGGTTGAGTGATTAGAATGATTACTCACTATCTTCTATGAAGTCTTACCAGAAATTTTATTATTTTCACGTGTCCCATTAATCTCATCAGTACTAGCTATTCCTTTTACATGTGATACTCCACTCCTCCCCATTTATTAATTCAAGCTCATCTTTCAGTTCTTGGACTAAGAAAGCCCACAACACAGAAGCGTTTTCTGACACCACCACAAACTATATCAGATTCCCATTGTTTATCCTCCCTTCAACAATGTCCTCACATAACTTTCACACTTGCAATTACATAATGAATATAATAATTGGTTTGTTGCCTTCTTTTTCATGCTAAACATAAGAGAAGTCCATAACAAGAATTGTGGCCACTGGGTTCCATGATTCATGACTCAGTAAGGTTCAGGTGTTCACTGTACTTATTTATCACAAAATCACTCTTAGCATCCTACAGGATGAGAGTGTTAACTCCAAAGCAGTAAACTAGAGTACGACTAATCTATTAAATCATTCAGTGAATTTTTGTAATTAAAAGAATGCAGAGTTTTTAAATCCTAGTATTAATACATACATTTAGATAAATAGTGTAAATTTGCCTTCATGTTTAAAACACTAAAGGTTATAAAACTAATTTTTCTCATTTGTAACTGCTATTTAAAATTGGTTTCATAATATAAAATACTCAAAAACTGCAACATATACATCTTGGGATGATCTACGTGTAAATCCCATGTGACTTCATTATCGTAACTTTGGCAGAAAGTTAAACATAAATATATTTAGTTGGTAAAATCACATAGTATGAATGTGCATCATATTTGCTTCCTTCTTTAATTTTATAGTGGCAGTGTCTTCACTAACTTTTAAGTAAACTTGTATTTCAACAAATTAATAGCATATAGTAAACCATTCAGTAGAGAAGCTAATTACTTGACTGTAAAATGGAATAGCAACAATTTCCTTACAGTGAAATCTCCACCACTGTAATTTGGTTATGTCATACTTTACCTTGAAGAGAACATTAAAAACACAAGATAAGCCAAGGCTATCCACTATATTTTTGTATTTATAGTTTGATGCTAAATTACTACCTTCATGTTAGAGCTAAGACATCAATAGCAGAACACAAAGGGCCTTTCTAATGCTCACTTCAGTTTGCTTTGTGGATATTAATGTAAATATAGATCTCAAAAGAGAATGGTTTGCTGACTGATCATTTATTGTAAAAGAGATTGATGAAATTTTTAGATATTAGATGGATAAAAAATATTCAGAAAACAAAGCAGATGCAGAATTTTAACAATTGGTTAGGCAATTCTTCATATATATCCTCCTTTCTAGTGTTCTGCATATGTGAACATCAAATAAAATAGCCAAAAATGATGAGTGATAAACTCTAAATAAAAATAAAATTACAGAAAATCATACCTCCTAATAAATTAATTAAATTTATAATCTGCTAGTTACACTTCCAAATTTCTTATTTAAAGGCTGAACAATCTTATCAAAATAATAATATATTATATCCTTATATATATGTATATGATTAGAAAAGGGGGAACAAAAGCCCTTGTCCTTCAAATCATCCAAGTAAAATTCAAGTGATGGGTAAAGGAACAACATGGGTAAAGTAACTTCCTTTGAATGATGGCCTTCTTGGTTCTAAAATAGGTCTCCCATCAAGAAGAAGATGGATGGTTTCCTAGTCATTATCATACCAGGTGCAGCCCTTAAAAAGAATAAATTTGACTCAGTTCTAATGAGATGGATGAAACTGGAGCCGATTATACAGAGTGAAGTAAGCCAGAAAGAAAAACAACAATACAGTATACTGACACATATATATGGAATTTAGAAAGATAGTAATGATGACCCTCTATGTGAGACAGCAAAAGAGACACAGAGGTATAGAACGGACTTTTGGACTCTGAGGGAGAGGGAGAGGGTGGGATGATTTGGGAGAATGGCATTGAAACATGCATACTATCATGTAAGAAACGAAGCGCCAGTCTATGTTCAATACAGGATACAGGATGCTTGGAGCTGGTGCACGGGAGGATCCAGGGAGATGATATGGGGTGGGAGGTGGGAGGGGCTTTCGCATTGGGAGATCGTGTACACCTGTGGCTGATTCATGTCAATGTATGGCAAAACAAATACAGTATTGTAGAATTAAAAAAAATAATTAAAAAAATTAAAAAAAAGAATCAGATGCTCAGTGCAATGCAACTGCTACACTAATGCCATTCTGGTTTGTAACAGAATTTTTAAAGGAGATTTAAACATATGAAGGAGAGCTATCCCTTCTTTGTTTCACATTACTATAAATTGGATGATTCTTTGTTGATGAAATTTAGTTTGTTTATTAAGAAGAAAAAGACAAAACATTAAGCACTTTCAGAATGTTGTATAGAAAACTTGCAACATATTATTGTTTTTCAATCACTCAGTTTTGACTCTTTGCGACCCCAAGGACTGCAGCACACGAGTCTTGCCTGTCCATCATCATCTCCCAGAGTTTGCTCCAACTCATGTCTGTTCAGTTGGTGATGTCATCCAACCATCTGATCCTCTGTTGTCTCCTTCTGCTTTCAGTCTTGCCCAGCATCAGGATGTTTTCCAGTGAGGCAGCTCTTCATATCAGGTGGCCACAGTATCGGAATTTCAGCTTCAACATCCGTCCTTCCAATGAATATTCAGGACTGATTCCTTCAGGATTGATTTGTTTGATCTCCTTGCAGTTCAAAGGACTCTCGAGTCTTCTCCAGCATCACAGTTCCAAAGCATCATTTCTTTGGTGCTCAGCATTTATTATTGTCCAACTCTCACATCCATACTGACTACTGGAAAACCATAGCTTTGACTGTATGGACATTTGTAGTCATAGTAATGCCACTGCTTTTTAATACACTGTCTAGTTTTGTCATAGCTTTTCTTCTGAGGAGCAAATGTCTCAATTTCATGGCTGCAGTCACCGACCACACCAGTGATTTTGGAGCCAAAGAAAATAAAGTCTGTCACTCTTCCCTTGTTTCTCCATCTATTTGCCATGAAATGATGGAATTGGATGCCATATCTTAGCTGTTTGAATGTTGAGTTTTAAGCAAGATTTAAACTCTTTCTTCTCTTTCAACTTCATCAAGAGGCTCTTTAATTCCTCTTCACTTTCTGCCATTAGAGTGGTGTCATCTGCATGGCCATAGGACTGGAAAAGGTCAATTTTCATTCCAAGCCCAAAGAAAGGCAATGCCAAAGAATGTTCAAACTACCGCACAATTGCACTCATCTCACATGCTAGTAAAGTGATGCTTAAAATTCTCCAAACCAGGCTTCAGCAATATGTGAACCGTGAACTTCCAGATGTTCAAGCTGGTTTTAGAAAAGGCAGAGGAACCAGAGATCAAATGGCCAGAATCCACTGGATCATCGAAAAAGCAAGAGAGTTCCAGAAAAACATGTATTTCTGCTTTATTGACTATACCAAAGCCTTTGACTATGTAGATCACAATAAACTGTGGAAAATTCTGAAAGAGATGGGAATATCAGAGCACCTGACCTGCCTCTTGAGAAACCTGTATGCAGGTGAGAAAGTAACAGTTAGAACTAGACACTGAACAAGAGACTGGTTCCAAATAGGAAAAGGAGTACAACAAAGCTGTATATTGTCACCTTGCTTATTTAACTTCTATGCAGAATACATCATGAGAAACGCTGGGCTGGAGGAAGCACAAGCTGGAATCAAGATTGCCAGGAGAAATATCAATAACCTCAGACATGCAGAGGACACCACCCTTATGGCAGAAAGTGAAGAAGACCTAAAGAGACTCTTGATGAAAGTGAAACAAGAGAGTGAATGTTGGGTTAAAACTCAACATTCAGAAAATGAAGACCATGGCATCCAGTCCCATCACTTCATGGCAAATAGATGGGGAAACAGTGTAAACAGTGGCTGACTATTTTTCTGAGCTCCAAAATCTCTGTAGATGGTGACTGCCGCCATGAAATTAAAAGACGCTTACTCCTTGGAAGAAAAGTTATGACCAACCTAGACAGCATATTAAAAAGCAGACATTACTTTGTCAAGAAAGGTCCATCTAGTCAAGGCTATGGTTATGTCAGTGGTCATGTATGGATGTGAGAGTTGGACTATAATGAAAATTGAGCGCCGAAGAATTGATGCTTTTGAACTGTGGTGTTGGAGAAGACTCTTGAGAGTCCCTTGGACCGCAAGGAGATCCAGCCAGTCCATTCTAAAGGAGACCAGTCCTAGGTGTTCATTGGAAGGACTGATGTTGAAGCTGAAACTTCAATACTTTGGCCACCCAATGTGAAGAGCTGACTCATTTGAAAAGACCCTTAAGCTGGGAAAGATTGGGAGCAGGAGGAGAAGGGGACAACAGAGGATGAGATGGCTGGATGGCATCGCTGACTCCATGGACATGAGTTTGGGTGGACTCTAGGAGTTGGTGATGGACAGGGAGGCCTGGCGTGCTGTGGTTCATGGTGTCGCAAGAGTGAGACATGACTGAGTGACTGACCTGACATTCGCATATCTGAGATTATTAATATTTCCCCTGTCAATCTTGATTCTAGCTTGTGCTTCACCCAGCCTGGCATTTCGCATGATGTATTCTGCATATAAGTTAAATAAGCAGAGTGACAATATACAGCCTTGACAAACTCCTTTCCCAATTTTGAACCAGTCAGTTGTTCTATGTCTGGTTCTAACTTTTGCTTCTTGACCTGCTTACAGGTTTCTCAGAAGCAGGTAGGGTGGTCTGGTATTCCCTTCTCTTGAAGAATCTTCCACAGGTTTTTGTGATCTACACAGTCAAAGGCTTTAGCAGAATTCCCTTGCTTTTTCTATGATCCAACAGATATTGACAATTTGATCTCTGGTTCCTCTGCCTTTTAATCCTGCCTGTTCATCTGGAAGTTCTCAGCTTATGTACTGTTGAAGTCTAATTTGAAAGATTTTGAGTATCACTTTGCTAGCATGTGAAATGAGTTAAATTGTGTGGTAATTTGAACATTCTTTGCCATTGCCTTTCTTTGGGACTGGAATGAAAACTGACCTTTTCCAGTCCTGTGGCCACTGCTGAGTTTTCCGAATCTGCTGGCATATTGAGTGCAGCCCTTTCACAACATCATCTTTTAGAATCTGAAATAGCTAAGCTGGAATTCCGTCACCTCCACTATCTTTGTAGTGATGCTTTCTCAGGACCACTGAACCTCACATTCCAGGATGCCTGGCTCTAGGTGAGTGATCACACCATTATGGTCATCTGGGTCATTAAGAACATTTTTTAAAATAGTTCTCTGTATATTCTTGCCACCTCTTCTTAATTTCTTCTGCTTCTGTTAGATTCCATACCATTTCAGTCCATTATTGCACCTATCTATGCATGAAATGTTCCCTTGATATCTCTTAATTTTCTTGAGAGCTCTGGTCTTTCCCATTCTATTGTTTTCCTATATTTCCTTTCATTGTTCACTTAAAAAGGCTTTATCCCTCTTTACCATTCTCTGAGCTCTACATTCAAAAGGGTATATCTTTCCTTTGCTTGTTTTTTGCTTCTCTTTTTTTTTCAGCTTTGTTAAGGCCTCAAGAATCTGCCTGCAATGCAGGAGATGCCTGTTCAATTCCTGGAGTGGAAAGATCCGCTGGAGAAAAGGACAGACTACCCACTCCAGTATTCTTGGGCTTCCTTTGTGGCTCAGCTGGTAAGGAGTCTGCCCACAATGTGGGAGAGCTGGGTTCGATCCCTGGGTTGGAAAGAGTCCCTGGAGAAGGGAAAGGCTATCCACCCCAGTATTCTGGCCTAGAGAATTCCGTGGACCTTATAGTCCACGAGGTGGCAAAGAGTCAGACACAGACATGACTAAGTGACTTTCACTTTTGCAAGGCCTCCTCAGACAATTGTTTTGCCTTTTTGTATTTCTTTCTCTTGGGGATGGTTTTGATCACTGTCTGGTATACACTGTTACAAATGTTTGTCCATAGTTCTTCAGGCACTCTGTATATCAGACCTAATCCCTTGAATCTATTGTCATTTCCACTGTATAATGGTAAAGGATTTGATTTAGGTCATACCTGAATGATGCAGTGGTTTTCTCCACTTTTCTTCAATTTAAGTCTGAATTTTACAACGAGGAGTTCATGATCTGAGCCAGTCAGCTCCTGGTCTTGTATTTGCTGACTGTATAGAACTTCCTCATCTTTGGCTTCATAGAAAATACATAAAAAGTACTATATATTTGTTTGTATAGAAAGCATAAAAAGTATACATATACCTGTGTGATTACATATATAAATTTGTGTGTGGAGATTGTCAGGAAGGCATTTTCTTTTACCCTTCTAGGTTCTTTTGGCTAACCTAAAATTAAGTTGACACGAGACAGATTAACAGAAAAAAAAATTAAATAAAATTTAAAAAATGTATACATGAGAGACAATCGGGAGAACTAACATGCCAAAATAGCAGAAACTTTCAACTTATACACCATCTTTAGCTAAAGACAAGAGAGGATGTTGGGAGTGGTGGCTTGGGACTTCAGAAGAGAGGAAAACAATTCACATGGAGATGGAAAAGCAAATGTTTGGTGAACAAATGTTAGCTGGGCATTTCAGAGACAATGGGATTTAGAATGGACTCTGATATGTAGGCCCTGCCAAGTTTCCACATACCACATCTAGTTCACGTTCTTTATAGATTTCTGGCTATAGCTATATTCCAGGAGTAAGCCCTCTATCTAATATTTTTAGACAGTTGGGGGAAGGTTAAAGATTCCTTCTTGGTTTTTATGGCTTTCATTATTTTCATCTTGAAATAATCCTTAAAATGATCCATATGCCAGAGAGACACATTTACGGTGGCAGGTTATGCTTCCCTGGCCTTCTCTTGTGGCTCAGCTGGTAAAGAACCCACCTGCAATGTGGGAAACCTGGGTTCTATCCCTGGGTTAGGAAGATCCCCTGGAGAAGGGAAGGGCTACCCACTTCAGTATTCTGGCCTAGATAAGTCCATGTTTAGTCCTTGGGATCTCAAAGAGCCAGACACGACCGAGTGACTTTCACTTCACTCACTTTGACTTCACTTGTGCTTCCCTAAATATCTCTCTATGTATTTACATATACCTTTTGACTGAAGAGATCTGAGTGAGGTTTTATCTATTTACTTTAACTACTTTGTTGTTTAGTCACTAAGTCATGTCTGACTCTTTTGAGATTTCAAGAACTGTAGCCCACCAGACTGCTCTGTCCATGGGATTTCCCAGGCAAGAATACTGGAGCGGGTTGCAATTTCCTTCTCCAGGGTATCTTCCCCACACAGGGACTGAATCCATGTTTCCTTCACTGGCAGGGAATTTTTTTTACCATCTGAGCCACCTGGGTAGCCTTTAATTTCCTTTTTTTCTGCACAATGGTCATTATGAATTATACTTTCTACACAACATCAGAATATTTTTAGATTAAACTTAAAAATTTTTGTTAATGAAATTTAAACTCCTTCATGTGGGAGACAGCATACTTGACTATTCTCTGCTTAGTGCAGTGAGCTGTGAATGTGTTTGCACATAAATAATTATTCTATATACATTCTTTTAAAGATTCCTTGAACTGAAATGGCTGAAACACAATTAACAATTTTTCTGCTATATATATGGATTTCCAAATCATTTTTACCTTGTGTATGATTCAGAAGTATGTAATATAGAATGTTATTACAGATTGAGTAGGATAAAATAATCTGCAAAAATGAAATGAAAAAAAAATCTTTTTATCATTTAATATAATTTGGTAATAGTTAATTTGATAGTTATTTCACATGTCTTGGATTTTTCTTTCTTAATTTTCTAAATTATGTGTCCATTTAATTTAAAAGTTATTTACAAGTATAAGCCTCAGTAGAACTTGAAAAAATGTTACATGCATTTGCATTTCTTGTTTTTTCATTTTCTCTTGGATTTCCCCAATTCCTTAGACATTTTCTTAAAATTTGATACATGAAACACTATAAACACATGTTCAACGTGGGCTTGAGTAACAAATTTTATTAAATACATAAATCTTAGGACCGTATATTGAAAGCAAATCTGTGTTCTTAGTAGATGAGCTATTTTTGTTTGCCATTCCTGATCCACTTTCCACTATTTTCAACCCTTATATGCCCCTAGAGACTGAAATATATGGGCTCCACGAATAGAATGATTTGCTCTTCAGTTTCAAGTGATGAAGTTGGTATCAGGGTATTTATTTCACAGGTTCCCCAGTACTAAAGACTAGCTCAGTCCCTTTACCAAAAGTAACAGCTCTGGTCAGGAGACATTCTCCACAGAGTCACTGTGTCTTCAGGTTGAAACACTCACTCTCTCCCTGTGACCTTGAGTAGAAAGGTGGCATCCTTGCATTCTTACGAGAGCTGGGACTATAACTCAGTTTTGAGTTTTCTGGCATGATCTGCTTTCCATTGCGATTTTAGTAACATTTTTACTGAACAGAATACATAAAATATTTCTAACAATGAAAGATGTGGATAGCAAACTTTATTTTGTCTTCACTTTTAAGTGATATCTTATCTGCTATACAAATTCAGATTGATGATTATTTTTCATAAAATCTTAAAAATATTTTACTTCATTTTCTTCGGTAATCTGTTGAATCTGATGAGAATTCTGATGTTAAAATAGTTGGTATCACACTTGCCTTTTCTGTTTTTTGTTTTACCTTTATTAAAAAATTAATGCACTTTAAAAAATTGAAGTATGTTAATTTATAATGTCTCAGGTGCTCAGTTAAGTAGTGGTTCAGTTATATGACATGGATGTGTATGTATGTGTATATTCTTTTCAGATTGTTTCTCATTATAGCTTATTACAAAATATTGAATATAATTTCCTATACTATATAGTGCTAACCACTAAGTTGCTTCAGTAGTGTCTGACTCTGTGTGACCCCAGAGACGGCGGCCCACCAGGATCCTCTGTCCCTGGGATTCTTCAGGCAAGAACACTGGAGTGGATTGCCATTTCCTTCTCTAATGCATGAAAGTGAAAAGTGAAAGTGAAGTTGCTCAGTCGTGTCGGACTCTTAGCAACCCCATGGACTGCAGCCCACCAGGCTCCTCTGTCCATGGGATTTTCCAGGCAAGAGTACTGGAGTGGGGTGCCATTGCCTTCTCCAATACTATATAGTATGTCCTTGTTTTTATCTATTTTGTATATACTAGTGTGTATCTGTTAATTCCAAATTCCTAATTTATCCCTCTCCCTTACCCCACTGGTAACCATAAGTTTGTTTTCTAATTTTGTGAACCTATTACATTTTGAAAATTCTTTGTATAATTTTTTTTAGATCCACATATGTTATACTATATGATATTTGTCTAAGTCACTTCACTTAGTATAGTAATCTCTAGGTCTATTCATGTTGCTGCAAATAGCATTAATTCATTTCTATATGATTAAGCAATATTCCATTATGTATATATATAATATATATCTCTATCAGTTCAGTTCAGTTCAGTTGCTCAGTCATGTCCGACTCTTCGCGACCCCATGAATTGCAGCACGCCAGGCCTCCCGGTCCATCACCAATTCCTGGAGTTCACTCAGATTCACGTTCATCGAGTCAGTAATGCCATCCAGCCATCTCATCCTCGGCCGTCCCATTCTCCTCCTGCCCCCAATCCTTCCCAGCATCAGAGTCTTTTCCAGAGTCAACTCTTCCCATGAGGTGGCCAAAGTACTGCAGTTTCAGCTTTAGCATCATTCCTTCCAAAGAAATCCCAGGGCTGATCTCCTTTAGAATGGACTGGTTGGATCTCCTTGCAGTCCAAGGGACTCTTAAGAGTCTTCTCCAACACCACAGTTCAAAAGCATCAATTCTTCGGCGCTCAGCCTTCTTCACAGTCCAACTCTCACATCCATACATGACCACAGGAAAAACCATAGCCTTGACTAGACAGACCTTAGTCGGCAAAGTAATGTCTCTGCTTTTGAATATACTATCTAGGTTGGTCATAACTTTCCTTCCAAGGAGTAAGTGTCTTTTAATTCCATGGCTGCAATTGCCATCTGCAGTGATTTTGGAGACCCCCAAAATAAAGTCTGACACTGTTTCCACTGTTTCTCCATCTATTTCCCATGAAGTGATGGGACCGAATGCCATGATCTTTGTTTTCTGAATGTTGAGCTTTAAACCAACTTTTTCACTTTCCTCTTTCACTTTCATCAAGAGGCTCTTTAATTCTTCTTCACTTTCTGCCATAAGAGTGGTATCATCTGCATATCTGAGGTTATTGATATTTCCCCCAGCAATCTTGATTCCACCTTGTGTTTCTTCTAGTCCAGCATTTCTCATGATATACTCTGCATATAAGTTAAATAAACAGGATGACAGTATACAGCCTTGACGTACTCCTTTTCCTATTTGGAACCAGTCTGTTGTTCCATGTCCAGTTCTAACTGTTGCTTCCTGACCTGCGTACAGATTTCTCAAGAGTCAGGTCAGGTGGTCTGGTATTCCCATCTCTTTCAGAATTTTCCAGTATATTGTGATCCACACAGTCAAAGGCTTTGGCATAGTCAATAAAGCAGAAGTAGATGTTTTTCTGGAACTGTCTTGCTTTTTTGATGATCCAGCGATTGTTGGCAATTTGATCTCTGGTTCCTCTGCCTTTTCTAAAACCAGCTTGAACATCA
This sequence comes from Nanger dama, assembly GCA_917880005.1. Taxonomy (NCBI): domain Eukaryota; kingdom Metazoa; phylum Chordata; class Mammalia; order Artiodactyla; family Bovidae; genus Nanger; species Nanger dama. Next base: position 11,098,083 of record CAKJTW010000017.1, read on the forward strand.
GGAGTTCACTGTTCACGTATTGCTGAAGCCTGGCTTGGAGAATTTTCAGCATTACTTTACTAGCATGCAAGATGAGTGCAGTTGTGCAGTAGCTGGAGCATTCTTTGGCATTGCCTTTCATTGGGATTGGGATGAAAACTGACCTAGGTATGTACAATATCTTCTTTATACATTCATCCATCAGTTGACATTTAGATTGCCTCTGTGTCTTGACTGCGGTAGATAGTGCCGCTACTATCATTTGGGTGCGTGTATCTTTTGAATTAGCTTCTATATTTTCTGAATATTTGCCCAGAAGTGGGACTGAAGGTTCACATAATTTTATTTTTAGGTTTTTGGTTTTGTAGGAAACTCTATACTGCACTACATAGGGGCTGCACCAGGTTTAGTTCAGTTCAGTCACTCAGTCATGTCCCATTCTTTGTGACCCCATGAATCGCAGCATGCCAGGCCTCCTTGTCCATCACGGATACTCGGAATTCACTCAGAGTCACGTTCATCAAGTCAGTGATGCCATCCAGCCATCTCATCCTCTGGCATCCCCTTCTCCTCCTGCTCCCAACCCCTCCCAGCATCAGAGTCTTTTCTAATGAGTCAGCTCTTCTCATGAGGTGGCCAAAGTACTGCAGTTTCAGCTTAAGCATCATTCCTTCCAAAGAAATCCCAGGGCTGATCTCCTTCAGAATGGACTGGTTGGATTTCCTTGCAGTCCAAGGGACTCTCAAGAGTCTTCTCCAACACCACAGTTCAAAAGCATCAATTCTTTGGCAGTCAGCCTTCTTCACAGTCCAATTCTCACAGCCATACACGACCACAGGAAAAATCATAGCCTTGATTAGTCGGACCTTAGTTGGCAAAGTAATATCTCTGCTTTTCAATATGCACCAGGTTACATTCCCAGTAAAAGTGTAAGGCAAGTTTCCTTTTCTTCCCACTCTCTTCAGTTCTTACTGTTCATAAACTTTTGATGATGGCCTTCCTGACAAGTGTGAAGTGATACCTCATTGTAGTTTTGATTTGCACTTCTTTAATAATTAGCATGTCCAATTCTAACTGGTGCTTCCTGACCTGCATACAGATTTCTCAATAGGCAGGTCAGGTGCTCTGGTAGTCCCATCTGTTTCAAAATTTTCCACAGTTTATTGTGATCCACACAGTGAAAGGCTTTGGCATAGTCAATAAAGCAGAAATAGATGTTTTTCTGGAATTCTCTTGCTTTTTCCATGACCCAGCAGATGTTGGCAACTAGATCTCTGGTTCCTCTGCCTTTTCTAAAACCGGATTGAACGTCACAAAGTTCACCGTTCATGTATTGCTGAAGCCTGGCTTGGAGAATTTTCAGGATTACTTTACTATCGTGTGAGATGAGTGCAATTGTGCGGTAGTTTGAACATTCTTTGGCATTGCATTCTTTGGGATGGAATGGAAACTGAGGTTTTCCAGTCCTGTGGCCACTGCTGAGTTTTCCAAATTTGCTGGCATATATAGTGCAGCACTTTCACAGCATCATCTTTCAGGATTTGAAACAGCTCAACTGGAATTCTATCACCTCCACTAGCTTTGTTCATGCTGATGCTTTCTAAGGCCCACTTGACTTCACATTCCAGGATGTCTGGCTCTAGATGAGTGATCACACCTTCATGATTATCTGGGTCATGAAGATCTTGTTGTGCAGCTCTTCCATGTATTCTTGCCACCTTTTCTTAATATCTTCTGCTTCTGTTAGGTCCATACCATTTTTGTCCTTTATCAAGTCCATCTTTGCATGAAATGTTCCCTTGGTATCTCTAATTTTCTTGAAGAGATCTCTAGTCTTTCCCATTCCGTTCTTTTCCTCTATTTCTTTGCAACAGACTGGTTTCAAATAGGAAAAGGAGTACATCAAGGCTGTATATTGTCACCATGCTTATTTAACTTATATGCAGAGTACATCATGAGAAATGCTGGGCTGGAAGAAACACAAGCTGGAATCAAGATTGCTGGGAGAAATATCAGTAACCTCAGATATGCAGATGACACCATTTTTATGGCAGAAAGTGAAGAGGAACTAAAAAGCCTCTTGATGAAAGTGAAACAGAAGAGTGAAAAACCTGGCTTAAAAATCAACATTCAAAAATGAAGATCATAGTATCCAGTCCCATCACTTCATGGCAAATAGATGAGGAAACAATGGAAACAGTGACAGACTTCATTTACTTGGGCTCTAAAATCACTACAGATGGTGACCACAGCCGTGAAATTCAAAGACACTTGCTCCTTGGAAGAAAAGTTATTACCAACCTAAACAGCATATCAAAAGCAGAAACATTACTTTACTGTCAAAGGTCCATATAGTCAAAGCTGTAGTTTTTCCACTAGTCATGTATGGATGGGAGAGCTGGACTATAAAGAAAGTTGAACACCAAAGAATTGATACTTTTGAACTGGGGTATTGGAGAAGACTCCCAAGAGTCCCTTGGACTGCAAGGAGACCCAACCAGTCAATCTTAAAGGAAATCAGTCCTGAATATTAATTTGAAGGACTGATGCTGAAGCTGAAACTCCAATACTTTGGCCACCCGATGTGAAGAACTGACTCAATGGAAAAGACTCTAATGCTGGGAAAGATTTAAGGCAGAAAGAGAAGGAGATGAGAGAGAATGAGATGGTTGGATGGCATCACTAACCTAATGGACATGAGTTTGAGCAAGTTCCAGGAATTGGTGCTGGACAGGGAAGCGTGGTGTGCTGCAGTCCATGGGGTCACAAAGAGTTAGACAGGACTGAGTGACTGAGCTGCCTGAGCTCTGCGAAAAATGCCATTGGTAACTTGTGAGAGATTGCATTGAATCTGTCGATTACCTTGGATATTATGATCATTTTAACAATCATGGTTCTTTCAATCTAAGAACACATGTATCTTCCTATCTCTTTATATTGTCTTCAATTTCTTTCATCAGCATATTATAGTTTACAGAGAACAAGTCTTTTACCTCCTTAAGTGGGTTTATCCCTACATATTTTATTATTTTTGATTCTATGATACATGTTTTTTCCTTAATTTTTCTTTCTGATATTTCATTGTTAGTGTACCGTTTTCCAGATTTTTTTCCTTAATATTGAATAATCCAGAGTTTCATTAAGATGTACAAAACTATACCTTTATTTTTGTAAGTCTTGCTTGACTTCTTATGTGTTGTTTCAATCTGGAAATAAATATTTTTAATTCTGGATTAATCATTGTGCATAATGTATATATGCATGATTGTATAGTTTCATAGCTCAGATTACTTGCTGGATGCTAGAGGAAAAGGGTAATTTTACAATAAGAAAGTATGACAATGACCCTCTAACTCAAAAATCTATAATAATATCACTAATGGGAAGACAGCCAGATGTCTTTCTGTACCCACTATTGTTTTACTGCCTACAGAATATGTTACACTAATACTCTTAATAAGAGAGACACTTTCATCAAAAACTCAAACAGTACAAGCTTCTATAATTGCAGAAGAATATTTGAAATTAAATGAAAGTAATTTAGTATCTGTTACCAACCTGGGGAGTTCCTCTTGCAGTATCCTATCATTTTGCCTTTTCATACTGTTCATGGGGTTTGCAAGGCAAGAATACTGAAGTGGTTTGCCATTCCCTTCTCCAGGGGGCCACATTCTGTCAGACTTCTCCACTATGAATATTGGATAGATTTCTGTGATTATGGTTTCAGTGTGCCTGCTGTCTGATGCCCTCTTGCAACACCTACTGCCTCACTTGAGTTTCTATTATCTTGGACATGGGGTAGCTCTTCTCGGCTTCTCCAGCAAAACACAGCCGCTGCTCCTTATCTTGGACGAGGTCACCCATAATGACCTTGAAAGTGGAGTAGCTCCTCTCAGCCCTCCTGCACCTGCCCAGCCTCTGCTCCTTGGATGTGGGGTTGCTCCTCTTGACCGCCTCCAATGACCTAAGACGTGGGGTAGATCCTCTCAGCCACTGCCTCTGACCTCATTCTTTCTGGAGAAATTACTCCAGAAAGAATGAAGGGATGGAGCCAAAGCAAAAACTATACCAAGCTGTGGATGTGACTGGTGATAGAAGTAAGGTCTAATGCTGCAAAGAGCAATATTGCATTGGAATCTGGAATGTTAGTTCCATGAATCAAGGCAAATTGGAAGTGGTCAAACAGGAGATGGCAAGAGTGAACGTAGACATTCCAGGAATCAGTAAACTAAAATGGACTGGAATGGGTGAATTTAACTCAGATGACCATTACATCTACTACTGTGGGCAAGAATCCCTTATAAGAAATGGAGTAGCCATCATGGTCAACAAAAGAGTCTGAAATGCAGTACTTGGATGCAGTCTCAAAAACGACAGAATGATCTCTTTTCATTTCCAAGGCAAACCATTCAATATCACAGTTATCCAAGCCTATGCCCCAACCAGTAACGATGAAGAAGCTGAAGTTGAACAGTTCTATGAAGACCTACAAGACCTTTTAGAACTAACACCCAAAAAAGATGTCCTTTTCATTATAGGGGACTGGAAGGTAAAAGTAGGAAGTCAAGAAACACCTGGAGTAATAGGCAAATTTGGCCTTGGAGTACAGAATGAAACAAGGCAAAGACTAATAGAGTTTTGCAAACTCTATTAGTGTGCAATGGTCATAGCAAACACTCTTTTCTAACAACACAAGAGAAGAGTCTACACATGGACATCACCAAATGGTCAACACTGAAATCAGATTGGTTATATTCTTTGCAGCCAACGATGGAGAAGCTTTATACAGTCAGCAAAAACAAGATCAGGATCTGACTATGGCTCAGATCATGAACTCCTTATTACCAAATTCAGGCTAAAATTGAAGAAAGTAGGGGAAAACACTAGACCATTCAGGTATGACCTAAATCAAATCCCTTATGATTATACAGTGGACGTGAGAAATAGATTTAAGGGACTAGATCTGATAGAGTGTCTGAAGAACTATGGAATGACATTCATGACATTGTACAGGAGACGGGGATCAAGACCATTTCCAAGAAAAAGAAAAGCAAAAAAGTAAAATGGCTGTCTGAGGAAGACTTACAAATAACTGTGAAAAGAAGAGGAGCAAAAGGGCAGTAGAAAAGGAAAGACATAATCATCTATATGCAGAGTTCCAAAGAATAGCAAGGAGAGATAAGAAAGCCTTCTTCAGTAATCAATGCAAAGAAATAGAGGAAAACAACAGAATGGGAAAAACCAGAGATCTCTTCAAGAAAATTAGAGATACCAAGGTAACAGTTCATGCAAAGATGGGCTCTATAAAGGACAAGAAATGGTAGGGACCTAACAGAAGCAGAAGATATTAAGAAGAGGTGGCAAGATTACAGAGAAGAACTGTATAAGAAAGACCTTCATGACCTAGATAATCACAATGGTGTGATCACTCACCTACAGCCAGACATCCTAGAATGTGAAGTCAAGTGGGCCTTTGAAAGCATCACTATGAACAAAGCTAGTGGAGGTGATAGAATTCCCGTTGAGCTATTTCAAATCCTGAAATATGATGCTGTGAAAGTGCTGCCATCAATATGCCAGCAAATTTGGAAAACTCAGCAGTGGCCACAGGACTGGAAAAGGTCAGTTTTCATTCCAATCCCAAAGAAAGGCAATGCAAAAGAATGCTCAAACTACGCAAAATTGCACTCATCTCAAATGCTAGTAAAGTAATGCTGAAAATTCTCCAAGCCAGGCCTCAGCAGTATGTGAACCATGAACTCCCTGATGTTCAAGCTGGTTTTAGAAAAGGCAAAGGAACCAGAGATCAAATTGCCAACAGCTGCTGGATCAATGAAAAAGCAAGAGAGTTCCAGAAAAACATCTATTTCTGCTTTATTGACTATGCCACAGCCTTTGACTGTGTTTGTCACAATAAACTGTGGAAAATTCTGAAAGAGATGGGAATACCAGACCACCTGACCTGCCTCTTGAGAAATCTATATGCAGGTCAGAAAGCAATAGTTAGAACTGGACATGGAACAACAGACTGGTTCCAAATAGGAAAAGGAGTACGCCAAGGCTGCATATTGTCACCCTGCATATTTAACTTATATGCAGAATACATCATGAGAAACCCTGGGCTGGAAGAAGCACAAGCTTGAATCAAGATTGCCGGGAGAAATATCAGTAACCTCAGATATGCAGATGACACCACCCTTATGGCTGAAAGTCAAGAGGAACTAAAAATCCTCTCGGTGAAAGTGAAAGTAGAGAGTGAAAAAGTTGGCTCAAAGGTCAACATTCAGAAAACTAAGATCATGGCATCTGGTCCCATCACTTCATGGAAAATAGATGGGAAAACAGTGGAAACAGTGGCAGACTTTATATTTTTGGGCTCCAAAATCACTGCAGATGGCAATTGCAGCCATGAAATTAAAAGACACTTGCTCCTTGGAAGGAAGGTAATGACCAACCTAGATAGCATATTCAAAAGCAGAGACATTACTTTGTCAACAAAGGTCCGTCTAGTCAAGGCTATGGCTTTTCCAGTGGTCATGTTTGGATTTGAGAGTTAGACTGTGAAGAAAGGTGTTGAGAAGACTCTTGAGAGTCCCTTGGACTGCAAAGAGATCCAATCAGTCCATCCTAAAACAGATCAGTCCTGGGTGTTCATTGGAAGGACTGATGCTGAAGCTGAAACTCCAAAACTTTGGCCACCTCATGTGAAGAGTTGATTCATTGGAAAAGACCCTGATGCTAGGAGGGATGGGGGCAGGAGGAGAAGGGGACGACAGAGGATGAGATGACTGGATGACATCAACAACTCGATGGACATGAGTTTGGGTAAACCGGATGGACAGGAAGTCCTGGCTTCTGTGATTCATGGGATCACAAAGAGTCATCACGACTGAGTGACTGAACTGAACTGAACTGAACTGAATGTAGTATCTAACTAGTTATCCTCCAGAAATTGATACACCAGCTTTTGAGCCCTAACAAGTTTGTTCATAAACTGCTCACTACTCTCCCCTCATTTTTTTTTTTTTCCTTCTATTACTTCAGAGCTATGACACAAAAGATGTCTTGGGGGAATTTTGCCCCCAGGGATACGGAAACCATATAGTATAGTTAAAAACAGCGTTCTTCTTATGCTAATAAAGTACCAAGAATCATTCCTTTGCTGCAAGACACCCTTAAACCAGATTGCTACCCCTGAAGATCTGTATTATGGAAAAACAAAGTAGTGTGACCCACATTAACATCTATTCAGTTCCTGTGAAAGGTCATTGAAAAGCTTTTGACATTTTTTCTGTCTTATTCTTCACACACACTCTACATCCTGATTGGTTAACTAAGGAACTTCTGAAGTCTTCGGTGACTCCTCACATTCAGCGAAAACTCATGGTAACACATCCCTTTAACAGTTTGCACTTTTTTTTCTTCATGTGCATGTGAAGTCACTTCCATCATGTCTGACTCTTTATGACCCTGTGGACTGTAACCCACCAGGCTCCTCTATCCATGGGATCCTTCAGGCAAGAACACTGGAGTGGTTTGCCATTTCCTTCTCTGGGGGATCTTCCTGACCCAAGCATAGATCCCACATCTCTTAAGTTTCCTGCATTGGCAGGCTGGTTATTTACCACTAGTGCCACTTGAGAATCTCCCCCCTCCCCTCCTTTTTTGAAAGTTTAGTTTTTAGAAGAAAGAAAGAGTATATATTTTATTTACCACTACTAAGTCCTAGTGCTTGGCCAAATGCCTGGCACATAATAAATACTAACAACATAAATGACTGAATGAATAAATGAATGTCTAGTACTGCATATCTGGTTTATTATTTTATATACAAGCTAGGGGACTTACATTTTTCAGTGTTTACAATCTGAAACATTAGATTATACATGATTAATAGATGTTTTTAGAAGTTATTTCAAATATAGCTTTTAAAAAATAATGATAGTTTAAATGACCAATGAGATTTACCTGTTATTGAATTAAATTTCTATTTTTCAGTGAGATAAACCAAACATGTTTAATAATATGATGACACAGTTGACCACTTTATTACATATCTGTGTTGTAAGGTGGGGAAGGAAATGTCAACCCCCTCCAGCATTCTTGTCTGGAGAACTCCATGGACAGAGGAGCCTGGTGGATTACAGTCCATGAGGTCGCAAAGAATCAGACACGACTGAAGCGACTTAGTACATTGTAAGGTCTTGGTAAATGTTATTTCAAAATTTTTTTCCAAATTTTATATATATTGTCCAAATATTAAAAAAAAGAAGGGAAAAACACATTCTGTGTCACCACCAAATGTGCAATACATTTACACAGTCCCAATCCTCCACTGACAATAAGGATGATATGAATCACAGTGTAGGAATAGTTTATAGTTCACATAAATTTTCTCATTTGATGTTTATTTGAATATACTTAATGTCATATTTCTATGAAGTTCACTGAAAACTTTGGATTTGAAGCTGGTAAAATATTTATCACTTTCATATACTGGATAACGTTGTACTCCAACTGGGAACTGCAGTTGCATGATATTTATGAGATGAATGTCACAAAGGATTGTTCTAGTTATAGATGTGTGGAATGCTCTTCTTACTTAATTTATGAACCCCCTAAGGGCACAATTCTGAAAATTTAAATTGTCAAGAGAGCTCTGTCTATCATGAAGAAGCATGAATTCCCATGATGCTGAACCCAGATATCTTCTCTTGGAAAATACAATCAGAAGCCAGTGTTGTTGCACATAGTTTGTCCTCAGGTTTTTATCTTACTGTGCATCCTTGAGCAATATTTATTTGAACATTAGTATAATAGTTTACTCACCTGAGGAGTGAAATATTTACTTACATCTTACGATTATTAGAGATAATTTTTTTTAATCATTTCCTTAAGGAAGTTTTTAATGTTACTTCAGATTTCAAAATAGTACATTCATTTATTGCAACCAATGAAAAGCTACAAAAAAATCTATCCAATTTTCTCTCCACCATCAGCTCTGATTCTACTCAACTATAGTAAGTAATTTTCATGATCTTGTGCCTATCCTAAACCATTTTTCTCCTTGTATATGCAAATATTTACTATACATGCAGGTGACCTTTTGCCCTGGTTTGCCCATGACAATCTTAGTTTACTCTTGTTTTTCTAATATAACGATCAATAATACTTCTTTCTTTCTTGGAAGTATATAGATTTGGATGATAAATTACACAGTCACCTTTTTCAGGCATTTGCTGATTTATTTTTAATTTACCTGTAGCTATTAGCACAATGTTGGGCATTTGGTACGCTTTCAATAATCACAGGTGGTATTATTAGGATCCTCATTTGTTAGGCACCTATCAAATATGTGGTGGGCTTCCCTGGTGGCTCATATGGTAAAGAATTTGCCTGCAGTGCAGGAGACCTGGGTTAGATCCCTTGGTTGAGACGATCTCCTGGAGAAGGGAATGGCTATCCACTCAAGAATTCTTGCCTGGAGAACTCCATGGATATAGGATCCTGGTGAGTTATACAGTCCAAGGGTCTCAAAGAGTTGGACATGACTGAATGACTAACATTTTAACTTTTCACTTTATCAAATATTTAATAAACCAGTCATGGAGAGAGTAGTGTGGTAATATCAGAGCTAAGAGTGGAATGAGTGAAATGCTTATTATTAAAACATTTTAAATCTTTTTAATGGGTAAAACTTATATACTTTTTAAATATAAAAATTAAACTGTACCATTTCATTTATATTAAATATGCCAGACATTTATTTTATAAATTTAAATTGGAAGTAGAGATTCAGCTTTCAGAAAAGTTAAATGCTTTATTTAAGGTCACACAGATATTTAGTGTCATTGACTGGCTCAGCTTTCTCATTAAAAATGTATACATGCATCCCTTAGCCATATAGGTAAACACTGGTCAATTTATTAGGCTATTTTAAAATGTGGCAAATTTAATTAGTTGTATCTGGTAGTATAAACAGCTGATTCTTGTGTGTGTGTGTGTGTGTGTGTGTATGTGTGTGTGTGTGTGTTATCAAAGGAAATAGGTGTTTTCAGCTAAGCAGGCAAATCTAGAAATATGAAGAAAGTCCACTTGTCCAGCCAGGCAGATAGCAGCCTCTTCACTTAGCAACCTTTTCGGCTTGATTCAAATATCCAGCAGGCTATTGTTTAGTATCTGTTCAAAGGGCTGTTAATTTTCTCCATCAACCTTTGTTCTCCATCTTCCCAATCATCACTGAATCATTTTAAGTAAAGTTGAAGAGACAGAACTTTTATGAAGCAAATTGATACAGTAATTTAGGTACCATAATTATTTCTCCACCTGCTTGTGTTTTAAGGTTTTTTTAAGTCAGTTTAAACTCAAACTACCATATTTTATATGTACTAAAGGTAATATAAAAAAGGTAGAAAAGGTGTTCTGAGGGCAAATATGATTCATTAAAATGGATAAGTGCAGAATTTTTGTCAAATTAGAAGTAGAGATATAATCAAAGGCTTATTGGTGAAGAGCTCATTTCATTTTGAGATAGGCATATTTCTTCAGTAATTCAGCAGGCTTACTGTCACTGTAGTTAAACAGAAGAACCATGCTATTAAAGAATAAATAGCAGGTATATTTGAAGCTCTCGTAAGAGGAAAATGAAGTATGCAATCCTTGATGAAATAAAATGAAAGTAAACGGGGATAGCAAGTATCAATATTTCAAAATAGAGAAGTAATGAGAGAAACAAAGATCCTCATGAGGGATTTTTCAACAGGTTCGAAAGTTCAGGTAAGATAAGCCTCTCCAAATTTATATGTGCTTTGGAACCATATTCTAATTTTTGAAGGAGCTATTTTTCTTCCTTTTTTGGCAGGCAAAATGAGCTAAACTCTTTTATGAAAACCCTTGATGTTTTTTGAATGAGTCTTCTTGAAAATTAGCTGCATTATTCGATAGCTCTTTTAAAAGCTTATCCACAATATTAAATAAACATATATTTATTAAATAAATAAGTCTGTGCTTATCAGTATGCTTTTGGTTTGGATGCAGAGGGTGAGATGGTTAGATAGCATCACTAATTCAATGACATGAATTTAAGCAGTCTCCAGGAGATAGTGAAGTCAGAGAAGCCTAGTATGCTTCAATACATGGGGTTGCAAAGAGTTGGACAGACTTAGAGACTGAACACCAAAAGTATTCTAGGCAACCTGTAAATGCTAAAGATCTTTGTCAAGATGGTATTAACCCCTTTTGACAATTTTCTCTTCGATTAAAATTTGGCAAATATGCCTATGGATATTTTATTTGAGTGTTTGTTTTGGGAGTGACAACCACAGAAAGTATAATATTTGTTGTTACTTATTGAATACTTATGAAAGCCAGCCATGTGTTGAGCATATAATATATATTGCCTCATTTAATCCTCTAGGTTCTCCTGTGGAAGATAAACAATAATTACTTCTGTTTTAGAGACGAGAAATTGAAATTGCACCCAAGGTGATAAAGCTGAACTGCTGGGTTTAGAACCTTATAATGTGAGTCTATCTCAATTTGTAGAGATCCTGTGATGTAATATATTTGATATAATCATCTGGATTGTCAAGAAAAAGAACCAAAGTTCACGTATGTTAAGCGATCAGGCAACTCCATTCTTACCACACTGTGTGTTACTTTCAGCAGTACAGTGAAATTTTTCTGGACATTTAACAAAATTAGTAAATAACTACAATACTTACAGTATTTTAATAATTACTTATTATACTACCTTTCTTTTCAGCATATATTTATATATATGTATATGCACATATGTAAAAATCAGTGTCAGATTCTCTCTGCTCTGATTTTTTTGGCACAGAGGGAGGCAATTGGTTGAAACTGAATTGGTGTAATGCCTAGTTTCTGTGGTCTTTCCTCAATCCCTATGGTCACCAGATTGTGTAATGAATGTGTCACTCTCCTCATGTTGGAGTGTTTTGTGGATATGTTTTGTGTTGTGGATATGTTTTGTGGAGTGTGTTGTGGATATGTATAGAGTGACTTTTCATAAATATCCATTCCATATGTCACTATCCTAGCTTACTTCATGTTGTTTCTAGATCATCCCAAAGTGTATATATCACATTAATTTTTAGAAAAGAGTCCTAATTATTCATTGGTTTAATAATTTTAAATAATTTCATCACAGTTGTTGTCTATTTATTTATATAATATATATTATGGTAGGAAAGAGATAACTGAACATTTTTACATATGTTTACATTTTCTTTAATATCAATCAAGAGTGTGTGTGTATTCAGTTCCTCAGTTGTGTCCGACTCTGCAAGTCTGTGGATTGTAGCCACCCAGGCTCCTCAGTTCATGGAATTTTTCAGGCAAGAATACTGGAGATGGTTGCCATTTCCTTCTCCAGACCAATCAAGACAGAAGAGTATCAAGTTAGATCAGTTAAATTTATGAAAAATACATGTAATATAGTTGTGTTTTTTTATACACAGGAGTAAAAATTAGTATTCCAGAGTATAATTCTGCTCAGGTGTCGTTAAATAGGCAAAAAAATTTTAGAATGTCATCTCAAAGAATACAGTAGTAAGAACACTCACACTGGTGTTAAGTGCCCTCTGTTTGAATTCTAACTCTAGTTCCTATTTGGTCAAGCTTTGATCCTGATGAGCTTCAGTTCACTAAGCAACAAAATGGAAATATTAAAACCAATGGCTGCTTTTCAGATTTTATTGTGTTTCCAATAGTAAGGTCTCATATATTACAACAATATTTTATTAAAGTAAAGAAATTTGTTTATCTTTTGAGTAAATGCAACTCTAACATGTAGCCTGTAAAGTTTCTTCATTTGAATGCATATTTGCTTCATTTTAAGAAGCACAGATTTATAAGTATCCAATAATTTTTCAAGTTATTGTTCATTATCTTGTTCAAGATGGAAGCCTTCCTATCCCTCTCTTTTCTCTTCTTTTCTTTCAGAAATAAAACATTTTCTTTATCAATGCCTGGAAGATTCTTTTGCTGCAATCTGATTATAATATTCATCATTACCTGGATCTTCATAAGTAAATAGCTGGAATCAAAGATGCCTGTCAAAATGACTTTAAGTGCAATCAGAAAGAACATTTTCAATGATGGAAGGTACTGCCCATACTGCAGAGGAGTGAGACACTCTTTTGTAGACTAAAATGTCAAAGACTTCAATTATAGTTAATAAGATTAATATAAAAGAAGGTCATATGCCAACATTCCAGTTATGAGAATATACGATCTGTATTAACCAAATAATTTAAATTTTGGTACCTTATAGATGTCTTATGCTATATGTGGATCATTGAATAGTGATGGGATTTTTTTTAAAGACTGCTTAAATTTTAAGTCATATAAAGAGATTAGTAAAGTCAAAATTATATAAAATAAACATATAGATGAGTAAAAGATTCTTAGTTCACTCAGAGTGGCTTAGGTTAATTTCAATATCTAAATTGTCAGAAAGCTTCAGAAATAAATAAAACCCTTGAACAGGAGAAAAAAAAAAATAGGGCATGTGGGAGAGGCCTCTTGCAAATGACTCTTCCAGCCCCATCACGTCTGCAGATGATGCAGCCTCAGCTGAGATCCTGACTGAAACCACACGAGAGACCTTGAGCCAGAACCACATAGTTAGGCCACATCTGGATTTCAGACTTTAAAAACTGTATGAGATAATAGTAGCTTACTGTTTTAAGCTGCTAGGTTTGAGGATAATTTAATATACCTCAATAGATGACTAATATACCCTTCTAAACTACCTTAGTGGCTTTTATTGAAGACTTTTATTTCAGTAATTGTAATGATTTAACTGTGGCATAAATGAGTGTTCTTTTCCCTATCTTATTTCAGGCTACCAGAATCCTGACAGATAAATAGTACATTTGGATACTGGACTTTTTGTTTTACTACTTCTTAGTAGGTTCTAAGGAAGAAGATAAATGGTTAACCTGGGGATGGTGATTGGAGTTTTACTAGAATTATAGTGACCCTCTTCAGAAGAATATTTGAAATGGTCTTCAGGATAAATGATTACTAAGGTAAGATACCTAACAATGAAATTGAATGCCAAAAATTATTGAACATTTGAGCTTTATAAGCCACATAAGAATAAATTATTAAACTTACATTATTCTGTCAAAACAATAATTATATATTGACTAAAAATAAAAATACTGAATTTTTATATTATGTTTTATCTTCCTTGATATTTGGGTATACAACAAAAATTATAAATCTTCAAATTAAAGAGTTTAATTAAAGTAACAATTTACTGGTGCTATATATAAGAAGCAAAATGCAGCATTTTTACTTTGGCTCTGTAATGGATTTGATTGGCTCTGTGCATTTTGATAGTGATTATAGTGTGTGTTTTATTTCTGTAGAAGAGAAATACACTGACCTTGGAATTCTAATTCTTGTATTGACTTTCATAACTGCTCTTCCCATATCAGCAAGTCGACCTTGGACATGTCACTTAAACTTTATGAGTCCTGGTTTCCTTCTCGATAAAACAGGGATAATAACTTGCCTTTCTTAACTACCAGATTATTGAGAAGGACAAAACATATAGCGGATATTAAATCACTGTCAAAATTAAAGCAATTATACTATTATTATGATTATAGCTCCTTTGTTTTTACACCTTTAATTAGAAAAAAAAAACAACCCTGTTTTAAAGTAGCTACTGACATTATGCCACTACAAATGATGATAAAATTATTAATGAGAAAAAGTAAAGTAATCACTTATATTGTTGATGTCAATTCTGAATTGATGTTATTGGGCATGTGAAAAGCTTAAAAGAACATTTAAGGTTACCTGAAAAAACAAGCATTTGATTATTACGTAATATAAGATGTTTTATTCATGTTAGTTGAGCAATGTTGAACAAGTTAAAAAATGACATTTAAACCAGAGTGGAGGAGTTAAGTGTGAATCAAATTTATATTTGCCAAAATAGGTACCTGGTATTCCTACAGATTTCATGGGTAAAAATAATTTTTAAAGTTTATTCACACTAGACATATTTTTCTTCATGTAAGCCCTGTGTTTTAAAGGCTATTACTATAACAGCTTTTGTACTGTGTTAGTTTGGCATTAATAGTATATTGAGATGAAATTTTGAAAACTTGGAAGCACTCCATTGCTGAAAAACTACATTTATTAGGAAAAAATAGTATGAAAGTAAGAGATTCAACTAAAATTAAGTGGTATTTAGAAAGATAGCCAGTATTATGGAGAAAAGGAGGAATTGTGTTTAACCAAAATTAATGTAACCCTTCTTTAAATTTAGATTGTGGCTCAAAATCTTGAATCTCTTAAATGGTTGTAAATCTAAAGCTGTAAACAGGGAGCAAATTTCAGATTTTAGCAAACAATACTGCAAAAGGATTTGTTTGAAAAATACTTCTTGTTCAAAGTATTAGTTAAAGTCTAACTTGTTTCTACAATTTTTAATCAGATAGACTTTCCTCCTGGTGGTTTTGCTTTAGGTTAGTAAAGCTGAAAGATTTACTTTACTAAATTCTATTTTTTTTTATTCTTCCAAAATTAGAATATCTTTATTATCTTTTATCTTTGCTGATTATAAATATAATAGAAGCTCATTGTAAAATCATTTAAGAACACAAAAGTGCTTAAAATAGTACATAATAGTATTCCATGTCAAACTAAGCATATATCTGTACACCCACACAGCATTCTAAACATATTTTTGGTAGCCTATTTCCTATTTTTCTTTCTTTTTAATTAATTATATATCATTAACATCTTTCTATGTCTGTGCAAATGGGTCTCCCTCATTCTTTTTTTTTTAAATTAAATTTATTTATTTTTTTAATTACAATACTTTACTAAATTCTAAAACAAAAATATTCTCTAAGGAAATTTAGATGTCTGGGTTAGGTAGACTGATATGAGTCAATAAAAATCACTGCAGATGGTGACTGCAGCCATGAAATTAAAAGACACTTACTCCTTGGAAGAAAAGTTATGACCAACCTAGATAGCATATTCAAAAGCAGAGACGTTACTTTGCCAATTAAGGTCCGTCTAGTCAAGGCTATGGTTTTTCCAGTAGTCATGTATGGATGTGAAAGTTGGACTGTGAAGAAGGCTGAGCACTGAAGAATTGATACTTTCGATCTGTGGTGTTGAAGAAAACTCTTGAGAATCCCTTGGACTGCAAGGAGATCCAACCAGTCCGTTCTCAAGGAGATCAGCCCTGGGATTTCTTTGGAAGGAATGATGCTAAAGCTGGAACTCCAGGACTTTGGCCACCTCATGCGAAGAGCTGACTTACTGGAAAAGACTCTGATGCTGGGAGGGGATTGGGGGCAGGAGGAGAAGGGGACGACCGAGGACAAGATAGCTGGATGGCATCATTGACTGGATGGACGTGAGTCTGAGTGAACTCCGGGAGCTGGTGATGGATAGGGAGGCCTAGTGTGCTGCGATTCATGGGGTCACAGAGAGTCGGACACGACTGGGCAACTGAACTGAACTGAATTGAATTCTATGTCTCAAAATGAATACTATTTTGACATCCTTACAGTTTTGGTTCCTTTGTAGAAAAAATAGATAAAAGTACCAAATTCAAAGAGTCTATGTTGATTAAAAATTGGTACTCTATATGTACTTTCAAAGTTTGACACATTTGCAGTTTTCTTTGTTCAAAATAGTTTTTATTATTATTTTTTAATTAACAAACTGAGTCTTCTTTTCTCATCCTCAGTAAAAGTTTATTGTTATTGACAAGTATATTGATCGGGTAAATACAAATGATATTATTATAAACAATAAGTCCCTTTTCCCTGGTTATAATTGGCTACAAAACTGATTTTAATATGCATATTATCAAGATATACCTCTGTTTGGCTAGAACTTACTCTATAGTGTGAAAACAGTGAATACAACACAACTTGATTGTCAATAAAGTTATTCTTCTGCTGTACAGACATTTAACACATTAGGAAGACCTATCTCTTTAATTTAGTTCCACTGATTTTGAAATATATAATGCAAGTTTAAATGTTTTCTTTGCCAGTTATAACTTGGGAAATAACCTATTTTCATCATCTATAAAATAAAGAAAGTGAGTATCTACCTCATAAGTCATTGCAAAGACTAAGTGAGAGAAATTTTTAAAAAGCTACTTTGCAAATTATAAAAATCTACATAAATATTGGTTATTGTCATCATATTACTGTGGGTGGGTATGTAAATAATTTGACATGATACATACAAAGAAACAAAACCAACCTAACATAGAATTCCTCCATTCTGATAATTTGATGTTATTTGGATTTCATCAGACTAACTCTAGCAAAAGATAAGAGTAGAGACATAACTAAGGAGAGCTGTACTGAGCTACTTTAGAACAAACTGATACAAGAACGCCAATTTGATGCTACTCAACATAAAATACTCGTGAGCTAAGAGCACTATTCATCACGAGGCAACAGAAGAACAGCTTCAACTTATCTCCCTTGTCTACAGGATCTCCTCACTCCATTTGATTGTTAATTCAAGGTTTTGACTCCTCAAAGCAGCATATTCATCTCCCCATAGCCCGTGGAATCTTAGTTTCCCAAGTTCAATCTGTAGAGGGAAATATGGAAATAGAATGAATATTTACTTTTTTTTAATGTCTGAAAAGAAGCTTCATGTATTTCCCTTGTGTGGCATTGGCACAAACATACTCTTCATTTGGAACAAATGGAAAACTGTTTTCTATCCCTTGTAATAAAGACAAGGGATACCCCTGTATTCCTGTGGGTTCTACATCTGCAGATTCAGAATCTGCAGATAAGAAGGGTCAACTGTACTATGCCATTAAACATAAGGAACTTGAGAATCCACTGATTTTGGTGTCGTCTGGGGTCCTGTAGCCAAGCTCCATTAGCTATCAAGAGCCAACAGTATCGTTACAAGTAATAGTGTTGACAGAGTGGGCAGCTGGTGGATTGTAGGGAGTACGTGGGCTCTCATGGACTGAGTTCTGACAAGATGACTTCCTGCATGACTTAATGAAACTTGAGCAGTAAGATCTTGACACTTATAAGTCAAAAAGGTACATTCTATTCCAATTAACAACCTTACTGTCTCATGTTTAAAGGGGCTTGGAGTTTTATGAAGATACCAGTCGAATTTGTTGAGGATCATTTATTCAGTCCTCAAGAATGAATACTACAGCTTACAGCCTTGTATGAAGTAAACTATAATAGTTGCTTTGTGTGTTCTTATGTTATCTTTTTTTCCTATCAGCAACCTCATGTAATATGTAAGTTAGGAGCTAAAGAAATAGCCTGTTTTTTTTTGTTGTTTGTTTGTTTGTTTTTTCTGGTTCATTGCTGTGTTGCCTTGGTTCTCTTGCCCCATGTAATCTGTGCTGTGTTGTTTGGTTCTTATTTCAGTACAATTACTTATTCAAGAAACAATATTAACGTTCAGGATTTATTTCTATAGACATTTTGGCTGCCTTTCAACTGGCTGTGGCTGAGTAGTGCTGCAGATTTCAGACTATAACGTAAGCTTTGTCAGTCTTTGTTTTCTTCATTAAACCACAGTGTCTCCTGGACTGATCTTTTGATTTGTTGTAGTGCAGGGGGCGCTCCGCAGAAAGAGTAGAGGCAGTGGAACTTCCCTCAGCAAAGTCGAGGCGTCCCAAGGAGAGGTGAGCCTGCTGTCCGACAACCCAGCCCCTTGGCAAGCGAGAGACAATCAGACGAGACCGGGGTTCCGTGGAAGCAGTTCCGCTTTATTGTTGCAAACTCCCAGCTTACATAGACAAGCAGGGGGATTTTAGGAGGGACTTTCCATAGTTGCACCAATCACATTAAAGGTCAAATCGTCATGTGCCTTCATTATAACAGGAGTCTATGGAGATCACACACAGTCTACGTGCATGGAAATCAAGAGAGCCAATCAAAAAACTTTGGCAAACAACACAGACCACGCCCCCATCTCTTCTGCCAGGTGCCATCTTAGGTTTTCCACCGCAAAGCTAGACCCTTTGTTTTTAAGGTTTCCCATTTAGGGCCCCACATTGTAGCAATGTATGGGACATTTAAAAAAAAAAAAAAAAGGTCTTTGTTGAGATAGCATGATTCATTCAATTAATGTTTGTTGAGCACTTGTTAAGTGCCAAGCATAGCAGATAAGGAAATAGACCAAAGAATCCTCTCAGAATTTATTCAGTTCAGTTCAGTTCAGTTGTTCAGTCATGTCCGACTCTGCAATACCATGGACTACAGCATGCCAGGCCACCCTGTCCATCACCTTTTCCTGGAGTTTACCCAAACTCATGTCCACTGAGTTGGTGATTCCATCCAACCATCTCATCCTCTGTCATGCCCTTCTCCTCCCACCTTCAGTCTTTCCCAGGATCAGGGTCTTTTCAAGTAAGTCAGCTCTTAGCATCAGGTGGCCGAGTTACTGAAGTTTCAGCTTCAACATCAGTCCCTCCAGTGAACACTCAGGACTGATATCCTTCAGGATTGACTGGTTGGATCTCTTTGCAGTCCAAGGGACTCAAGAATCTTCTCCAACACCACACTTCAAAAGCATCAATTCTTCAGTGCTCAGCTGTCTTTATAATCCAACTCTCATATCCATACATAACTACTGGATAAACCATAGTCTTGACTAGACAGACCTTTGTTGGCAAAGTAATATCTCTGCTTTTTAATATGCTGTCTAGGATGGTCATAACTTTCCTTCCAAGGAGTAAGTATCTTTTAATTTCATGGCTGCAGTCACCATCTGCAGTGATTTTGGAGCCCCCCAAAATAAAGTAAGCCACTGTTTCCACTGTTTCCCCATCTATCTGCCATGAAGTGATGGGACTGGATGCCATGATCTTAGTTTTCTGAATGTTGAGCTTTTAGCCAACTTTTCACTCTCCTCTTTCACTTTCTTCAAGAGGCTCTTTAGTTCTTCTTCACCTTCTGCCATAAAGATGGTGTCATCTGCATAACTCATGTTATTTATATTTCTCCCAGCAATCTTCATTCCAGCTTGTGCTTCATCCAGGCCAGAATTTCTCATGATGTACTCTGCATGCTTATATCCCTCTACCTTGAGTGCTCATCCTCAGATATCCACTTTTGTCTATCACTTTCCTTCAGGTCTTTGCACAAGCATTTTTTCAGCAATAAGGTCATCTCTGATCACACAGTTTGAGTCTGCAGCTTTAGGCATATCTTTTCCCTTGCTTTATTGTTCTCAAATCTGCCCATGGGATTTTTGTGGCAAAAATATTGGAGTGGATTGCCATTTCTTTCTCCAAGGGATCTTCATAAATTATTTATAAGCTAAATAAGCAGGCTGAAAATATACAGCCTTGATGTACTCCTTTCCTGATTTGGAACCAGTCTGTTGGTCCATGTCCAGTTCTTAGCTTCTTGACCTGCATACTGATTTCTCTGGAGGCAGGTCAAGTGGTCTAGTATTTCCATCTCTTGAAGAATTTTCCATAGTTTATTGTGATCCACACAAAGTATTTGGCATAGTCAATAAAGCAGAAATAGATGTTTTTCTGGGACTCTCTTGCTTTCCATGATCCAGCAGATGTTGGCAATTTGATTTTTGGTTCCTCTGCCCTTTCTAAAACTAGCTTGAACATCAGGGAGTTCACGGTTCATGTATTGCTGAAGCTTGGCTTGGAGAATGTTGAGCATTACTTTACTAGTGTGTGACATGAGTGCAATTGTGTGGTAGTTTGAGCATTCTTTGGCATTGCCTTTCTTTGGGATTGGAATGAAAACTGACCTTTTCCAGTCCTGTGGCCACCACTGAGTTTTCCAAATTTGCTGGCATATTGAGTGCAGCACTTTCACAGCATCATCTTTCAGGATTTGAAACAGCTCAACTGGAATTCCATCACCTCCACTAACTCTGTTCGTAGTGATGCTTTCTAAGGCCCACTTGACTTCACATTCCAGGATGTCTGGCTGTAGGTGAGTGATCACACTATCGTGATTATCTGGGTCATGAAGATCTTTTTGTACAGTTCTTCTGTGTATTCTTGTCACCTCTTCTTAATATCTTCTGCTTCTGTTAGGTCCCTACCATTTCTGTCCTTTATAGAGCCCATCTTTGCATGAACTGTTACCTTGGTATCTCTAATTTTCTTGAAGAGATTTCTAGTCTTTCCCATTCTGTTGTTTTCCTCTATTTCTTTGCATTGATCGCTGAGAAAGGCTTTCTTATCTCTTCTTGCTATTCTTCGGAACTCTGCATTCAGATGCTTATATCTTTCCTTTTCTCCTTTGCTTTTCACTTCTTTTCTTTTCACAGCTATTTGTAAGCCCTCCCAGACAGCCATTTTGCTTTTTTGCATTTCTTTTCCACGGGGATGGTCTTGATCCCTGTCTCTGGTACAATGTCACGAACCTCAGTTCATAGTTCATCAGGCACTTTATCTATTGGATCTAGGCCCTTAAATCTATTTCTTACTTCTACTAAATGTGAATAGGCAACAACTAAACAAAATAAAAATATGTGCAGATGGTACTGACATAATATTCCCCAATGGCTCAGTGGTAAAGAATCTACCTGCCAATGCAGGAGTCACAGGAGACTTGAGTTCGATCCCTGAGCCAGGAAGAATGCTTGTGAAAAGACCTGAAGGAAAGTGATATAGAAAGGTGGATATCTCAGGATGAGCACTCAAGGTAGAGGAGTACAAGCATATCTTATAAAATGTGTAAGTATAAGCACATTTCAGAAAGATCCAAGAGGAACTGCAAGAATGAAAGTATTGCTAAGGTATAGTGTTCAAGAGAAACTTATTGATAAAGGAAGGTAAAATTAAGAAAGTCATAAATAGTGAAGCATGAATTTTGTAGAAGTGAATCACCTTTACTTTTAATCTTAATGAGATAAAAAGCCATTGACTGGTTTTGATCAGAATGTTGTCATCATTCATTATGACCAATTCCTTCATTTGTTAAATCTTTATTGGAAGCCTATGTGTTCCTTATGGGAATCTATGTGACACCAATCTAGATAAGTGGAATCCATCAGTAATCCAAGAGACAAAATTCAAAATGTGTTAGTGATTACATTCTAATGAATGGGTTGGTGTTTGCTCCTGCAACAAATTATCACAAGTTTAATGGATTCTATAGGAAAGATTTACTGTCTTATATTTTGTAGGGCAGTGTGTCACTGAGCTAAGTTCAATGGGTTGAAAGGGCTGTGTTCCTTTCTGGAGCTCTGGGTAAATTTATTTTGCTTCCCTTGTTGGATTTCTAGAGGCTGCCCTCTTTCCTTGCCTCAGTCTCCTTCCTCCATCTTCAAAGTCAGTAATCAGTGCGGGTCTGATATTTCCCACTTACTTGTGGATGGTTCTCTTTTCTGATTTATTATTTTTATTTTTTTAAAGAAACTTGTTATAACATTGGGTTTACTGGATAATCCAAAATTATATTACTATCTCAGGATCAGTTCATTAACAATCTTATCATCTTATCTTTAATCTTTATCTCCCTTTGCCATAGAACTTAATATATTTAAAGGTTTTGAGTATTAGTACATAGACAACTGGGGGGGTCATTATTCTGGCTACCACAGGGAGGAAATGAATGTAATGCATATGCTAATGAAAACCTGCTGACTGTTGTGTTAAAAATAGATTATAAGCAAGAAGGCTGCAAACGAAGAGCCTAGTGACTATGTAACTCATATTGGTATGCTTACCAGCCAGACTGTAGTCAGCCACATAGTAATGCTGCATATTTTTTTCCTTTTAAACTTGCAGTTAAGAGCAGAGTTATCTATTTTGAAACTGTAGCCCTTCCTTCACCGTTCCAAGGAAAGATTTATTAAAATAGACTGAACTATTTTAAAGATGTTAACATTTTAAATTAGCATATTTTACTTTTTACTTTGTTCTGCAATTGATCAAGTTTATTTTCTATCGTACTTGGAGTAAAATCTAAGCACCTCATTCTTATCTCTGGCCCTAGAGGTTCTCACTCCTATCCATCCCCTTTCCCCCAGTCAGAGTAGCCATCTTTCCTTTCCTTAAAGATGGTGACATTGTTCTCATCATTTGGTTCACTTTTCTCCAGTACCTGTTTAGTTTTTATTCCTTCCTGATGGTTGGGCCTCAACTCAAATTATTCACTAATTACTCACTTATCTTCAGAGGGCTTTTTTTTTTTTTTTTTTTTATCTAAAACTTCTCCACCCATCATTGGTCAGTAGCTCTTTTTCAAATGACTTTCAGTCAGTTCAGTCCCTCAGTCTGTCTGACTCTTTGTGACCCCGTGGACTGTAGCATGTCAGGCTTCCTGTCCATCACCAACTCCCAAAGCTTGCTCAAGCTCATATCCATCGAGTTGGTGATGCCATCCAACCATCTCATCCTCTGTCATCCCCTTCTTCTCCTGCCTTCAATCTTTCCCAGCAGTAGGATCTTTCCCAAAGAGTCATTTCTTTGCATCAGGTGCGCAAAGTATAAGAGCTTCAGCTTCAGCATCAGTCTTTCCAATGAATATTTAAGACTGATTATCTTTAGGATTGACTGATTTGATCTCCTTGCTGTCCAAGGGACTCTCAGGAGTCTTATCCAATGCCACAGTCAAAAGCATATATTTTTCAGTGCTCAGCTTTCTGTGTGGTCCAAGTCTTATATCCATATGTGACTACTGGAAAAACCACAGCTTTGACTAGATGGACCTTTGTTGGCAAAGTAATGTCTCTGCTTTTGAATATGCTGTCTAGGTTGGTCATAACTTTTCTTCCAAGGAGAAAGTGTCTTTTAATTTCATGGTTGCAGTCTCCATTTTCAGTGATTTTGGAGCCCAAGAAAATAAAGTCTGTCACGGTTTCCATTGTTTTCCCATCTATTTGCCATGAAGTGATGGACTAGATGCCATGATCTTAGTTTTTTGAATGTTGAGTTTCAAGTCAGCTTCTTCACTCTTGTTCACTTTCAAGAGGCACTTTAGTTCTTCTTCACTTTCTGCCATAAAGGTGGTGTCATCTGCATATCTGAGGTTATTGATATTTCTCCCATCAATCTTGATTCCAGCTTGTACTTTTACTTCCTTACTATTTTCCTTAGTGAGTACTTTCTAAGCACTTAATCCTTATGTTTTCTTATCTGTGGTGGTTGTTAGTCTCTAAGTTGTGTCCTGCTCTTGCAGCCCCATGTACTGTAGACCACAAGGCTCCTCTGTCCCTAGAATTTTCCAGGCAAGAATACTGGAGTGGGTTGCCATTTTCTTCCCCAGGGGATCTTCCCAATCCAGGGATTGAACCCAATCCAGGTCTCCTTCACTGCAAGCAGATTCTTTACTGGCTGAGCACCAGGAAAACCCCTGTTTTCTTATTTGTATATAAGTATTTTTAAATAGTCTCCTTACCCATAAAGGTTGTTCAGTTGCTAAGTCAGTCATGTCTGACTCTTTATGACCTCAGTCACTATAGCATGTCAGGCTTCCCTGTCCTTCACTTTCTCCCAGCTTTTTCTTAAATTCATGTCCACGGAGTCTGTGATACTATCTAACTATCTTATCCTCTGTCACTCTCTTCTCCTTTTGCCTTCAGTTTTTCCCAGCAGTTGGGTCTTATCCATTGCATCACATGGCTAACATATTGGCACTTTAGCTTCAGCATCAAACCTTCTAATGAATGTCCAAGGTTCATTTTCTTTAGGATTGACTGGTTTGATCTCCTTGCAGTCCAATAGGATCACTCAAGAGTCTTCACGAGCACCACAATTCAAAAGCATCAGTTTTTCGACACTCAGCCCTCTCTGTGGTACAATTATCATATCTGTGCATGACTATTGGAAAAGCCATAGCTTTTACTATAACAGACATTTGTTGGCAAAGTGATGGCTGCTTTTTAACATGGCATCTATGTTTGACATGACTTTCCTTCCAAAGAAAAAGCATCTTTTCATGTCATGGCTGCATTCTCCATCCGTAGTGATTTTGGAGCCAAAGAAAAGAAAATTTGTGACTGTTTTCATTTTTTTCCCATCTGTCTTCCATGAAGTGATGGAATTGGATGCCATGATCTTAGTTTTCAGAATGCTGAATTTTAAGCCAGCTTTTTTACTGTCCTCTTTCACTCTCATTGAGAGGCTCTTTAGTTCCTCTTCACTTTTTGCCATTAGAGTAGTATCATCTAATGAAGTTGTTGATATTTCACCTGGAAATCTTGATTCCAGCTTATGATTTTTCCAGCCTGGCATATCACATGATGTACTCTGCACATAAGAGAAATAGGGTGACAAAATACAGCCTTGTTGTACACCTTTCCCAATTTTGAACCAGTCAGTTGTTCCTTGTAAGCTTCTAACTGTTGCTTCTTGATCCACATACAAGTTTCTCAGGAGACAGGTAAGATGGTCTGGTAGTCTCATTTCTTTAAGAATTTTCTACAGATTGCTGTGATCTACACAGCCAAAGGTTTTCATGTAATCAATGAAAGTAAGTTGTATATAATCACCACTCAATCCCTAGTGCTTAAAACTATGCCTGACACATATTAGGTGCACATAATAAATATGCTAATGGATGAATGAGTAAAGTAACATAACTGTTCATAAATACCTGATTATCATAACTGGTTCAGAAATAGTTCAGAATTTTTGATAATGCTTATCTTTTACATATATACTTAGAGATAGATGCATCCTTTTGAAGAGTGCATAGATGAATAAACATTTAAAAGTTTTAATTGCCTTATTTTATTCCATCCCAAGAGTAGGAAGTATGAAAGAAGTAAGCCTTTCCTATAACCACGGAGAAAGGAAGAGGAAATCAAGAAATAAAATGGAATCGGGTAAGTGAAAAAATGTCAAACTAGAATGGTTTCAGGCCCGAGTTAAAGCATGCATTTCTCTATAACCGGGAAACACAACATAAATAAAATCTAATTGGATAGAGACAGGGGCAGACCAAATATTTATTAGACAAATTATTTTTCCTTACCTGATTTAGTAACCCTTCAGTGCTAAACTATATTCCTCTGTTTTTATCTGATTTTATAAATATAGGTTTGTGACAGCTGAAAAATAAACGCAGCTGTTTTCAGTGTTTTCACTTGATGTTTAAATTAATTTAAATTGCTTGAATTATGATTTTTGTCAACTGTTCATCACTGACATTTGCATAATATCTTATAAAAATATTCACTTGCATATTGCTATTTAATCTTTAAAAAATCCCTGTGAGAGAGGCATGAAAATCTACTATTCTCATTTAACAGAAAGTTAATTTACTGGTTCACGGTTACCAAGTTGTAAGACTTAGCAAAATTATATTCAGATAGTAAACTGCTGAATATTAAACTCTTTGTATACATGATTCACAAACTGTCATACACTAAACAAATATTAACTTTTGTTTTTTAAGCATATAGTTGAAAACACTTATTTCAGCATCTTCGTATTGTATGCCATTCTAGTAAGTAAAATGTTCAAAATAAGGTGTTCATTAACTGTTTGCCTTATTTCACAACATTGATTTCCAAAAGGCACACAATAAAAATTTTAAAATTTCAATTTTATTACACTTTATTAACAACCTCACAGCAATTACTTCCCACAAGCGAATTTTTACTTTCTTTTGTTTTTATAAACAGACAGAAATTAAAGGCTTTATTAAAAAGAACTTGTCACAGTTATCATGATGCTTCACACACCTAGGTTTCAAAGTCCCATATCTAAATGATTGAAATATTGTTGGTATATTTCACTTGATAATAAACCAAGAAGTGCATTAGGGCTAGAATTTGGAAAGCCCCCTTAAAATGAGCCAAGATATGGGAAAATTTTATATTAGTCTTAATACTAGAAAAATTGTTTTTGATAATTCCTTGAAGATAATCAATATAAGAGGCAAATAGAAAGGATTTGCTGATTTCAATAGCTCAAGTTGTGAGGTTGGAAAAAAAATCCATATAGCCAAGCAGCCAAAGACAAGTTTAAATAAGTTTATTTAATTTTGCTTTTAATATTTAAAAATAATGTTTATTATGTTAGCTTATGAATTGTTAATATTATGCAAAATAACACATTTTCTTTATTTGATTATTTCATTAATATATTTATTTTGTGTGTCCGACTCTTTACAACCCCGCGGACTGTAACCTACTAGGCTTCTCTGTCCATGGGATCTCCAGGCAAGAATACTGGAGTGGATTGCCATTTCCTTCTCCAGGGGATCTTCCTGACCCAGGGATCAAATCTGGGTCTCCCGCATTGGAGGCAGACGCTTTAACCTCTGAGCCACCAAGGAAACCCAAGTTTATTTAATTTTTCTTTTAATATTTAAAAATAATGTTTATTATATTAGCTTATGAATTGTTAATATTATGCAAAATAACACATTTTCTTATTTGATTATTTCATTAATATATGTATTTTGCTTATAGTTCAAACTATATTTGCCTAACATGCTACTGGAGATCAGTGGAGATATAGCTCCACAAAGAATGAAAAGATAGAGCCAAAGCAAAAACAATACCCAGTTGTGGATGTGACTGGTAATAGAAACAAAGTCTGATACTGTAAGAGCAATACTGCATAGGAACCTGGAATGTTACATATATGAATCAAGGCAAATTGGAAGTGGTTGAACAGGAGTTGTTCAAGAGTAAACATCGACATTTTAAGAATCAGCAAACTACAATGGACTGGAATGGGTGAATTTATATCAGATGACCATTACATTGACTATTGTGGGCAAGAATCCCTTAGAAGAAATGGAGTAGCCATCATAGTCAACAAAAGAGTCTGAAATGCAGTACTTGGATGCAACCTCAAAAATGACAGAAAGATCTCTGCCAGTTTTCAAGGCAAACCATTCAATAATCCAAGTCTATGTCCTGACCAATAATGCTGAAGAACCTGAAGTTGAATGATTCTACGAAGACCTACAAGATATTCTAGAACTGATACTCCAAAGAGATATCTTTTTTTTCATTATAGGGGACTAAAATGCAAAAGTAGGAGTCAAGAGATACCTGGAGTAACAGGCAAATTTGGCATTGGAGTACAAAACAAAGCAGGTGAAAAGCTAACAGAGTATTGCCAAGAAAATGAACTGGTTATAGTAAACATGCTCTTCCAACAAAATAAGACAAGACTCTACACATGGACATCACCAGAAGAATAATATGGAAATCAGATTGATTATATTTTTTGCAGCTAAAGATGGAGGATCTCTATACAATCAGCAAAAGCAAGACTGGGAGCTGACTGTGGCTCACATCATGAGCTCCTTATTGCCAAGTTCAGATTTTCACTGAAGAAAGTAGGGAAAACCACTATACCATTCAGGTATGACCTAAATCAAATTCCTTATGATTATACAGTGGAAGTGACAAATAGATTTAAGGGATTAGATGTGATAGACAGAATGCCTGAAGAACTATGGACAGAGGTTCATGACATTGTACAGGAGGCAGTGATCAAGACCATCCCCAAGAAAAAGAAATGCAAAAAAGGCAAAATGGTTGTCTGAAAAGGCCTTACAAAAAGCTGAGAAAAGAAGATAAGCTAAAGGCAAAGGAGAAAAGGAAAGATATATGCATCTGAATGCAGGGTTCCAAAGAATAGCAAGGAGAGATTAAAAAAGTCTTTCTCAGTGATCAATGCGAAGATATAGAGGAAAACAATAGAATGGGAAAGACTAGAGATCTCTTCAAGAAAATTAGAAATACCAAGGGAACATTTCATACAACGATGGGCATAATAAAGGACAGAAATGGTATGGACCTAACAGAAGCAGAAGATATTAAGAAGAGGTGGCAAGATTATACAGAAGAACTACACAGAAAAGATCTTCACAACACAGCCAGACATCCTGGTATGCAGTCAGGTGGGCCTTAGGAAGCATCACTACAAACAAAGCTAGTGGAGGTAATGGAATTCCAGTTGAGCTATTTCAAATCCTGAAAGATGATGCTGTGAAAGTGATGCACTAAATATGCCAGCAAATTTGGAAAACCATTCCAGGCCCAATGAAAGGCAATGCCAAAGAATGCTCAAACTATTACAAAATTACACTAATCTCAAAATTTGGCAAAATAATGCTCAAAATTCTCCAAGGCAGGCTTCAACAGTACGTGAACCTAGAACTTCCGGATGTTCAAGCTGGTTTTAGAAAAGGCAGAGGAACCAGAGACCAAATTGCCAACATCTGCTGGATCATGGAAAGAGCAAGAGAGTTCCAGAAAAACATCTATTTCTGTTTTATTGACTATGCCAAAGCCTTTGACTGTGTGCATCACAACAAACTGTGGGAAATTCTGAGAGACGGGGTAACAGGCCACTTGACCTGCCTCCTGAGAAAGCTGTATTAAGGTCAAGAAGCAACAGTTAGAACTGGACATGGAACAACAGACTGGTTCCAAATTGGGAAAAGAGTACGTGAAGCCTGTATATTTTCACTCTGCTTATTTAACTTATATGCAGGGTACATCACACAAAATGCTGGGCTGGATGAAGCACAAGCTGGAATCAAGTTTGCCAGGAGAGATATCAACAACCTCAGATATGCAGATGACACCACCCTTATGGCAGAAAGTGAAGAAGAACTAAAGAGCCTCTTGATGAAAGTGAAAGAGAAGAGTGAAAAAGTTGGCTTAATGTTCAACATTCATAAAACTAAGATCATGGCATCTGTTCCCATCACTTCATGGCAAATAGATGTGGAAACAATGGAAACAGTGACAGACTTTATTTTGGGGGACTCCAAAATCACTACAGATGGTGACTGCAACCATGAAATTAAAAGACACTTGCTCCTTGGTAGAAAAGCTATGACTAACCTAGACAGCATATTCAAAAGCAGAGACTTCTTTGCCAACAAAGGTCCATCTAGTCAAAACTACATTTTTCCAGTAGTTATGTATGGATGTGAATTGGACTACAAAGAAAGCTGTTGCTTTTGAACTGTAGTGTTGGAGAAGACTCTTGAGAGTCCCTTGGACTGCAAGGAGATCTAACCAGTCCATCCTATAGGAAATCAGTTCTGAATATTCTTTGAAGGACAGATGCTGAAGCTGAAGCTCTAATACTTTAGCCACCTGATGTGAAGAACTGACTGCTTGGAAAAGACCCTGATGCTGGGAATGATTGAAAGCAGGAGGAGAAGGGGACGACAGAGGATGAGATGGTTGAAAGGCATCATCAACTCTATGGACATGAGTTTGAGTAAGCTGCAGAAGTTGGTGATGGACAGGGAGGCCTGGCGTGCTGCAGTCCATGGGGTAACAAAGAGTCAGACAGGACTGAGTGACTGACCTGAACTAAACTGATAGTTCAGACACTGCTTGGTTAGAAAGCTTTCTTTTTTCCACATAATCTGCCAAAGTTAAGATATATAAAATGTTACCATTCAATAGGTTATAGCAAAAACCTTTAAAAGTAAATTAAACAATGCTCTAAATCTATAACTTAGTAATCAACAAGAAACCAACAAAAGCTATATGTGAAAAATTATAAAACTTTACAGAAGGACCTACAGAACACCTGAATAATTGAGAAGTCAGTCATGTTGCTGATGGGAAGACTTACTATTTCAAATGTATAAATCTTTTATATGTTCAATTAATTGATACAGTAACTATAATATTAATAACATGTCCAAATTTTTGTTAAGTTTATTTGCATATTCAGCTGGAAAATAAATATATGAGAATATGGGAATAGGTAAAAAATGTTTGAAAGAACAAAGTGAAGGCTATATGCTATACCAGATAACCAAAGAAATACGAGTTTGAGCAAACTCTCTGGGAGATAGTGAAGGACAAGGTAGCGTGGCATGAGAACACAAAGAACTGGACACAGCAACTTAATAACTGTGACAAATTTCAAAGTTATAGCAAATATTTACAAATATATCAGTAGAATATATTGAAATATAAAGAAATACATATATATTTCTATACAGATGGATTATCCTACATTGATATTGTGATAACAATATATCTGTAAATTAAGTTTAAAATAGATCCTTATCTCACACCATTAAAATATTTAAATTGAATACAGAGACTCTTGAAAACTTCAAAAACACAGAGGTATTGGAAGGAAATATAAACAAATGTTATTTTCTGATGTTGCAGTTAGAAACTCACCCTAAGACATTAATGAAACTTGTCTGAATGAATGAAACAAAGTGGCAAAGATATATTTGACAAAAAAAAAATGAAACAACAAAAAGGCAAATCAACTATGAATGTCTATAAAGTCAAAAATATTCAGAGAAAAGTGCATACGTTCAGATTCATCTAAAAGTAAACCTCAAGTCACAGTTGGGGGTGATTCAGATCAGCATGCAAGATACAATATGGAGAGAGCAAAGAACAAGAGGCTTGAGTAGAAGTCTTGAACTTCCAACTGCAGAGTTATGATATAATGCTCACAGAGCCCTCAGTCCAAAATTGCACATATAGGACTGCTGATTCTCACCGAAATGGACCTGTATAGTTCCTTATCTGCTTAATGCATCTGTTTTAGTTTTCTGCCTGCTCAGTCACTGGTTAAGAGGTGCTTATTGGGAAGCACCTACTGAAGTGAACCTGGAGTTAATCCAGAGGGACAGTAGTGGGGGCTGTGAGTCAGTATTGCTTCCCACAAATGGAGATCTGAGAAGTGTTATTTTTATTTCCACTCCAAAAGACATAATTTTTTAAAAAGACATGTAAATAGGGCTTCCCAGGTGGAGCTAGTGATAAAGAACCTGCCTGCCAATGCAGTAGACCTAAGAGAGGCAGGTTCAGTCCCTGGGTAGGGAAGATGCCCCGGAGGAGGGCATGACAATCCACTCCAGTATTCTTGCCTGGAGAATCCCATGGACAGAAGAACCTGGTGGGCTACAGTCCATAGGGTTGCAAAGAGTTGAACACAACTGAAGCAAGAGACTTATCACACACACACACATGTGCAAGTCATTCAGTTCAGCTCAGTTCAGTTGCTCAGTTGTGTCCAACTCTTTGCGACCCCATGAATCACAGCATGCCAGGCCTCCCTGTCCATCACCAATTCCTGGAGTTCACTCAGACTCACGTTCATTGACTCAGTGATGCCATCCAGCCATCTCATCCTCTGTCATCCCCTTCTCCTCCTGCCCCCAATCCCTCCCAGATTACAGTCTTTTCCAATGAGTCAACTCTTCCCATGAGGTGGCCAAAGTATTGGAGTTTCAGCTTTAGCATCATTCCTTTCAAAAAAATCCCAAGGCTGATCTCCTTCAGAATGGACTGGTTGGATCTCCTTGCAGTCCAAGGGACTCTCAAGAGTCTTCTCCAACACCACAGTTCAAAAGCATCAATTCTTTGGCGCTCAGCCTTCTTCACAGTCCAACTCTCACATCCATATATGACCACTGGAAAAACCATAGCCTTGACTAGACGGACCTTAGTCTGCAAACTAATGTCTCTGCTTTTGAATATGCTATCTAGTTTAGTCATAACTTTTCTTCCAAGGAGTAAGTGTCTTTTAATTTCATGACTGCAGTCACCATCTGCAATAATTTTGGAGCCCCCAAAATAAAGTCTGACAATATTTCCACTGTTTCCCCATCTATTTCCCATGAAGTGATGGGACCGGATGCCATGATCTTCGTTTTCTGAATGTTGAGCTTTAAGCCAACTTTTTCACTCTCAATTTCACTTTCATCAAGAGGCCTTTTAGCTCCTCTTCACTCTCTGCTATAAGGGTGGTGTCATCTGCATATCTGAGGTTATTGATATTTCTCCTGGCAATCTTGATTTCAGCTTGTGTTTCTTCCAGTCCAGTGTTTCTCATGATGTACTCTGCATAGAAGTTAAAAAAGCAGGGTGACAATATACAGCCTTGATGTACTCCTTTTCCTATTTGAGACCAGTCTGTTGTTCCATGTCCAGTTCTAACTGTTGCTTCCTGATCTGCATACAGATTTCTCAAGAGGCAGGTCAAGTGATCTGGTATTCCCATCTCTTTCAGAATTTTCCACAGTTTATTATGATCCACACAGTCAAAGGCTTTTTCATAGTCAATAAAGCAGAAGTAGATGTTTTTCTGGAACACACTTGCTTTTCCATGATCCAGCAGCTGTTGGAAATTTGATCTCTGGTTCTTCTGCCTTATCTAAAACCAGATTGAACATCAGGAAGTTCATGGTTCACGTATTACTGAAGCCTGGCTTGGAGAATTTTGAACAATACTTTACTAGCATGTGAGATGAGTGCAATTATGCGGTAGTATGAGCATTCTTTGGCATTGCCTTTCATTGGAGTTGGAATGAAAACTGACATTTTCCAGTCTTGTGGCCTCTGGTGAGTTTTCCAAATTTGCTGGCATATTGAGTGCAGCACTTTCACAGCATCATCTTTTAGGATGTGAAATAGCTCAACTGAAATTCCATCACCTCCACTAGCTTTGTTCATAGTGATATTTCCTAAGGCCCACTTGACTTTGCATACCAGGTTGTCTGCTTCTAGGTGAATGATCACACCATCGTGATTATCCGGGTCGTGAAGATCTTTTTGTATTGTTCTTCCGTGTATTCTTGCCACTTCTTAATATCTTCTGCTTCTGTTATTTCCATATAATTTCTGTCCTTTATCGAGCCCATCTTTGCATGAAATATTTCCTTGGTATCTCTAATTTTTTTCCCTTTTTTTTTAAGTTTAAAGATTTTTTTAACTTTTTTTTTAATTTTTAATTTATTTTGTTTTACAATACTTATTGGTTTTGCCATACATTGACATGAATCAGCCACGGGTGTACATGAGTTCCCAATCCTGAACCCCCTCCCACCTCCCACCCTATCTTTCCCTTTCTATTGTTTTCCTCTATTTCTTTGCATTGATTGCTGAAGAAAGCTTTGTTATCCCTCCTTGCTATTCTTTGCAAAAGCATTAAACAATTTCAGTTTGCTTGCATTATACACAGCACTGAGCAATTTTGAAGGCAACTGTGTCATAATTGTAAAAATTAAATGTACAGTTCTTCTTATTGAACAAGTTCATTCTGAGTTTTCTAATCAGACTTATTTATAATGGTGAAAATATATGTGATATTCTATATATCCATCACTAAAAGAATGGTAGGTAAACTATTGGGAATTTACTTATTTTGCCTGTTTACTTGTCAATAAGTAAAGCAGAAGGTGGAGAACTAAAGAGCCTCTTGAGGAAAGTGAAAGAGGAGAGTTAAAAAGTTGAAAGTGAGAGTAAAAACTCAACATTCAGAAAACTATGATTATAGCATCCAGTCCCATGACTTCATGGCAAATAGATGGGGAACTAATGGAAACAGTGAGAGAGTTTATTTTGAGGGGTGCTCCAAACTCACTGCAGTTGGGGTTGCAGCCATGAAATTAAAAGACACTTGCTCCATAGAAGAAAAGCTATGACCAACCTAGACAGAATATTAAAAAGCAGAGACATTACTTTGCCAACAAAAGTCCATCTAGTCAAAGCTATTGTTTTTCTTGTATTCATGTATGGATGTGAGAGTTGGACTGTGAAGAAAACTGAGTGCTGAAGAATTGATGCTTTTGAACTGTGATGCTGGAGAAGACTCTTGAGAATCCCTTGGACTGCAAGGAGATCCAACCAGTCAATCCTAAAGAAAATCTGTCCTGAATATTCATTGGAAGGACTGATGCTAAAGCTGAAACTCCAATAGTTTGGCCATCTGATGTGAAGGGATGACTCATTTGAAAGGACTGTGATGCTGGGAAAGATGGAAGACAGTGAGAAGAGGATGACAGAGGATGAGATGGTTGGATGGCATCACCGACACAATGGACATGAGTTTGAGTAAGCTCGGGGAGTTGGCGATGAACAGGGAAGCCTGGCATGTTGCAGTCTATGTGTTCGCAAAGAGTCAGACACAACTGAGTGACTGAACTGAACTGAACTTTTCAATAAAATAGCTGTAATTTCCTACTCACAGACTTGTTGGGTGAGTGAGGATTTATACATGACATTTAAAGTGCTCAGAATATTAACGAACATATGGTATGTACTCAATATTTGATAGCATTCATTAACATTATGTGATATTATGTAATTAAAATACTAGACAAATAAGCACATATTACTGAAATGGAAAGAATTCTTCACTTTTGTTGAATGAAAAAAATAAAGTTGAAGAAAAAAATGTTAATATGCTATTTTAGTAAAAATAAAACTTAGAAGTGTGTTAGTATATATGCACATGTGTACAGAAAAATATCTGAACAGATAGTTATAAACTGTTAGCATGGATGCACTCTGGAGAATGAGAAAGGGTTATACTTAGGAATTCACTATTACTCAAAAAAGTTCTGATTTTTGGCTAGTAGCATTAAATAGCACAAACTATTTTTTAATTCTATTTTTGAAATTAAGTTAAAAAGGAATAAACTAGTAATATTCCAAATAATATAGGACTGCATTAAATTTAGCAGACATGCATTCAAAGAAAAAGCCAAAATTAAAAATGTGCACTGGTACTAAAAATTTCTTTGAACCTATATTAAATATAGCTCAAATACCATTTACTAATATGTATTCATTCTGTGGAAAATTCTGAAAAGGATGGGAATACCAGACCACCTGACCTGCCTCTTGAGAAATCTATATGCAGGTCAGAAAGCAACAGTTAGAACTGGACATGGAACAACAGACTGGTTGCAAACAGGAAAAGGAGTACATCAAGGCTGTATATTGTCACCCTGCTTATTTAACTTATATGCAGAATACATTATGAGAAACCCTGGGCTATAGGAAGCACAAGCTGGAGTCAGGATTGCCGAGAAAAATATCAATAATCTCAGATATACAGATGACACCACCCTTATGGGAGAAAATGAAGAACTACAAAGCCTCTTGATCAAAGTGAAAGAAGAGAGTGAAGAAGTTGCTTTAAAGCTCAACATTCAGAAAATGAAGATCATGGCATCTGGTCCCATCACTTCATGGGAAATAGATGGGAAAACAGTGGAAACAGTGGCAGACTTTACTTTTCTGGGCTCCAAAATCACCGCAGATGGTGATTGCAGCCATGAAATTAAAAGACACTTACTCTGTGGAAGAAAAGTTATGACCAACCTAGATAGCATATTTAAAAGCAGACACATTAGTTTGCCAACAGAAGTCCATCTAGTCAAGGCTATGGTTTTTCCAGTAGTCATGTATGGATGTGAGAGTTGGACCGTGAAGAAAGCTGAGCACCACAGAATTGATACTTTTGAACTGTGGTGTTGGAGAAGACTCTTGAGAATCCCTTGGATTGCAAGGAAATCCAACCATTCCATCCTAAAGGAGATCGGTCCTGGGTTTTCTTTGGAAGGAATGATGCTAAAACTGAAGCTCCAGGACTTTGGCCACCTCATGCGAAGAGTTGATTCATTGGAAAAGACTGGGAGGGATTGGGGGCAGGAGGAGAAGGGGACGACAGAGGATGAGATGGCTGGATGGCATCACCAAGTCTATGGACATGAGTTTGAGTGAACTCTGGGAGTTGGTGATGGATGGGAGGCCTGGCATGCCACAATTCATGGGGTCACAAAGAGTCAGACACACCTGAGTGACTGAACTGAACTGATTCATTCTTTAAAAGGAACATATATTTGATTCTTATTTGTTTGGTATTTTCCGCTCAAGGCTTAAAAGTTTTAGAAATTCTTTACTTGTGAATCACTGTAAGAATAAAAAATAAATAAAAATAAGAATAAAAAATCACTCTTAATCAGGAGTTAATGATGTAGTTGAAAATTTGAAAATTTTATACATTTTGTAAACAAAATTCTTGCAATGTTCCAAACACTCTCTTATTGTGCAGCTTATATGTGTTGTACTGGACTAACCGATTAGAAAAAAAAAAAAAAAAGATTACTTTAAAACCCCAAAGCCGCTGCCCACTTACTATGGGAAATGCTTTTTCAAGCCATTTGCTTCAGCTGTATTAAGTCTGTCATAGCTCTTGTCACTGTGATTAGATTGTGCACGTGATTTAAACTAAGACAACAATAGTATTTTCTTTATTTAAATAGAGCAATTGAAATATGGAGGATTTATGGCCCCAAATTTACCAACAAGAGCACTTCCACAGCTAGAGGAATTCTAGTCTCTAGAGGAGTGGAACTAGTCTCTCTTCTAGTTGCTAAACTTATAATGTGTAAATGAAACTTGAATCTGGCCATGGTCTAGTGTTTCACAGCTTGCCTTATCTCTTTGGGATATAATGAAACCAGTTAGAAGATGAAAAGGCTGAGGGAGCTACAAGGACAGATATTTCAATGACATCTAAGGTCTTGGTCTAGTTGTTTCAATGGGGATTTCTCCTCTGTCCTTTCATGTGCTTTGGTAGTGAAGCAATGCATCTAACGTTTATCATGAACAATTTTGAGTTGTATTTCTCTCACTTTCAATACATGGTCTTATACTATCTGTTCAGTTCAGGTGCTCAGTCGTGTCCGTCTCTTTGCGAGCCCATGAATTGCAGCACGCCAGGCCTCCCTGTCCATCACCAATTCCCAGAGTTCACTCAGATTCACTTCCATCAAGTCAATGATGCCATCCAGCCATCTCATCCTCGGTCGTCCCCTTCTCCTCCTGCCCCCAATCCCTCCCCGCATCACAGTCTTTTCCAATGAGTCAACTCTTTGCATGAGGTGACCAAAGTACTGCAGTTTCAGCTTTAGCATCAGTCCTTCCAAAGAACACCCAGGACTGATCTCCTTTAGAATGGACTGGTTGGATTTCCTTGCAATCCAAGGGACTCTTAAGAGTCTTCTCCAACACCACAGTTCAAAAGCATCAATTCTTCGGTGCTCAGCTTTCTTCACAGTCCAACTCTCACATCCATACATGACTACTGGAAAACCATAGCCTTGACTAGACAGACCTTTGTTGGCAAAGTAATGTCTCTGCTTTTTAATATAGATATGTACAAACACATAAACTTACATATAATTTCTAGGCATTTTTGGAACCCTTTAAATTCATCATGGAATCCAGATTATGAGCCAGAGTCACAGAAGCTGATTAGTCTGATTATCTAGGGTGTTTTTTTTTTTTTTTTAAATCTCTCCTAGGTATTAATGAAAGTTGCTCAGTCATGTCTGACTCTTCGTGACCCCATGGAATAGTCCATGGAATTCTTCAGGCCAGAATACTGGAGTGGGTAACTGCTTCCTTCTCCAGGGGATCTTCTCAATTCAGGGATCAAATCCAGGTCTCCTGCATTGCAGGTGGGTCCTTTACCAGCTGAGCTACCAGGGAACCCTAGGTATTAATATGTGTCCCTAAAACAGAGAAAAACTAATATTCTTCATGTTTCCTAACCTCTCTCCAGTCATAGCTTTTACATACTATTCAGTTTGATGCTTATCTTGAGCAGATTCTTTTTTTCCCAGCTATATAATGTTCATTTCCTTAGCTATACTTTATATTGGAAATTATATCCATGTCCCTCAGTGGCTAGAGAAGGATAGAGTTAGTCGTGAGCAATGGGATAAGGAAAAATTATTGAGAGTACACGACTCTTACTCTGAAAATATAGATGAGAGCTATATAATGATTATTGCTTGCTCTTTTGGTCAATACTCAGTCCAGCAGAAAAAAAAAGAAACAAAACCAAAAACACGTAGGCCAGTTGATGATGTTATGCATGTTGTTCCCATAAAAGTCATCAGTTTGCCAACCATACAGTCTGCAGTCTTCACTTATCTTTAGTTTTCACTGTGTTACTGAAAAGAAACTTTGCCCACCAGTTGCAGCATCCCAGGAGACTATAGAAAATACAGAGAAAAAATCTTACTGGTAAGAATTTTGTTAATTTATCTCATGGATCCAAGGCATGCTAAGGGAACAAGTGACACAAAGTACCTCTTTCATCATAACTTGATACAGATTTACATATAGCATTAAAATAACCTCCTTCAATATACAACAAAAATTGTATTTAATATCTATTATTATTTTAATAATTATGTTAGGAGAGGAAACAGGAAATAATTTATTAACTGTAAGGTAATTCAAGATAATTTGCTCCTTCCTAAAATCTGGTGAATAAGAATTTCCAAAGTTTGGGCCAAAATGTCTTATTTTCTTAGTTTCAATATTAATCTTCTATAACCATAAGGCCCAGCTATAATTTTCATATACAAATTTTCATAGTTACAGGTTTTTATTTGTGAATTGGGAGAAGGCAATTAAGTTCTGTTAGTAATTGAAAATGTTAACCTTGACACTAGCTTTTAAAAAGTGATTAAGTTGATGTAGTTAGCCACATGACTTCACTGGATAATTTCATCATTTTTCCAGGACTCAGTTTTATCATAATGGAAAAAAATAATTTAAACAACAGACACTTCAAATTCTTATTTAGCTTCAAAATATTATGAAGAGATGATTCAAGAATATAATTTAGTAGGACCAAATAATTGCTTCCATGTTATACAGAAAGAACACACTTCAGTTAATCTTCTTTAAACAGCATCATTGTCCTAAGTGCTTTCGTCTTCCTATTATTTCCTTAATGTAGACTCATGAAGTTGCTCTGACATAAATTAGGCAAGTGACCTTAAATTAATGGTATAAGCAGAATATTTGTGGAATCAAGTTTACAACAGAGATAGTTCCTCCTTTTCAAATGTTGTGCCTGTTTCTCTCTTTGCATCCTTACATTTTAACATAATTAATATATTTATAAATATATACATATGTGTATGTATGTATATGGGTATGTGCCTATCAGTAATAAAAATGTGAATATTACCTTAACTAGGGAAAGTATTTTGCTTCTATTGCTTTTTGCTATAGGAGGATGCTTAAAAGGAGAATCATTCAAACTGAAATGGGGTCAACTATATTCAGTTAAACCTGACTCACTGGTTCTGCTTGGTTTTTCAGATTCTTCTTGCACATTTTTATATTTGGTGTAGCCCTAAAATAACATCTTGAATTCCATCTATTTTAAAATACTTTGTGTTTTCCTTTTTTCTTTCTTGTATTTATAGCATGAAGATATATTTAATAATGAAGCACCTATGTCTTGATATTAAAATACTGAAGATGACTTCACTACTAGGGATGAAGATGTTTGTCCCCTAAACAAAATCTGATCAGTCCAGTTCAGTTAACTTCAGTGACCCCATGAACCGCAGCATGCCAGGCCTCCCTGTCCATAACCAACTCCTGTAGTACACTCAAATCCATGTCCATCGAGTCAATGATGCCATCCAACCATTTCATCTTCTGTCATCCCCTTCTCCTACTGCGCTTAATCTTTCCCAGCATCAGGGTATTTTCCAATGAGTCACCTCTTCGCATCAGGTGGCCAAAGTACTGAAGTTTCAGCCCCAACATAAGTCCTTCCAATCAATATTCAAGACTGATTTCATTTAGGACGGAATGGTTGGATTTTCTTGCAATCCAAGGGACTGTCAAGAGTCTTCAACACCACAGTTCAAAAGCATCAATTCTTCGGTGCTCAGCTTTCTTTATAGTCCAGCTCTCACATCCATACATGACCAGTGGAAAAACCATAGCCTTGACTAGACGGACCTTTGCTGGCAAAGTAATGTCTCTGCTTTTTAATATGCTGTCTAGGTTGGTCATAACTTTCCTTCTAAGGAGTAAACGTCTTTTAATTTCATTACTGAAATCGCCATCTGCAGTGATTTTGGAGCCAAGAAAATAAAGTTAGCTACTGTTTTCACTGTTTCCCCATGTATCGGCCATGAAGTGATGGGACCGGATGCCATGATCTTCGTTTTCTGAATGTTGAGCTTTAAGCCAACTTTTTCACTCTCCTCTTTCACCTTCATCCAGAGGCTCTTTAATTCTTCTTCACTTTCTGCCATAATGGTCGTGTCATCTGCATATCTGAGGTTATTAATATTTCTCCCAGCAGTCTTGATTCTAGCTTGTGCTTCCTCTAGTCCAGCGTTTCTCATGATGTACTCTGCATATAAATTAAATAAGCAGGGTGACAATATACAGTCTTGATGTACTCTTTTTCCTGTTTGGAACCAGTCTGTTGTTCCATGTCCAGTTCTAACTGTTGCTTCCTGATCTGCATATAGGTTTCTCAAGAGGCAGGTCAGGTAGTCTGGTATTCTCATCTCTTTCAGAATTTTCCACAGTTTATTGTGATCCACACAGTCAAAGGCTTTGGCATCATCAATAAAGCAGAAGTAGATATTTTTCTGGAACTGTCTTGCTTTTTCGATGATCCAGTGGATGTTGGCAATTTGATCTCTGGTTCCTCTGCCTTTTCTAAAACCAGCTTGAACATCTGGAAGTTCCTGGTTCACATATTCTTGAAGCCTGGCTTGGAGAATTTTGAGCATTACTCTCCTAGCGTGTGAGATGAGTGCAACTGTGCGATAGTCTTAGCATTCTCTGGCATTGCCTTTCTTTGGGATTGGAAAGAAAACTGATCTTTTCCAGTCTTGTGGTCACTGCTGAATTTTCCAAATTTGCTGGCATATTGAGTGCAGCACTTTTAAGGCATCATCTTTCAGGATTTGAAATAGCTCACTGGAATTCCATCACCTCCACTAGCTTTGTTCATAGTGATGTTTTCAAAGGCCCAGTTGCCTCACATTCCAGGATGTCTGGCTCTAGATGAGTTATCACACCATTGTGATTATCTGGGTCGTGAAGATCTTTTTTGTACAGTTCTTCTGTGTATTCTTGCCACTTCTTAATATCTTCTGCTTCTGTTAGGTCCCTACCATTTCTGTCCT
This sequence comes from Nanger dama, assembly GCA_917880005.1. Taxonomy (NCBI): domain Eukaryota; kingdom Metazoa; phylum Chordata; class Mammalia; order Artiodactyla; family Bovidae; genus Nanger; species Nanger dama. The sequence continues at coordinate 11,139,785 of CAKJTW010000017.1, forward strand.
TTAGTGAGCCCATCTTTACATGAACTATTCCCTTGGTATCTCTAATATTTTTGAAGATATCTCTAGTCTTTCCCATTCTATTGTTTTCCTCTATTTCTTTGCACTGATCATTGAGAAAGACTTTCTTATCTCTCCTTGCTATTCTTTGGAACTCTGCATTCAAATGGGTATATCTTTCTTTTTCTCCTTTGCTTTTCACTTCCCATCTTTTGACAGCTATTTGTAAGACCTCCTCAGACAGCCATTTTGCTTTTTTGCATTTCTTTTTCTTGGGGATGGTCTTGATTCTGGTATCCTGTACAGTGTCACGAACCTCTATCCATAGTTCATCAGATCAGTGCTTTAAACTAGTAAAGATTTACTTTTTAATGAATCAAGACATTTAGAAATCTGGTGGTCCAGGGTTCCAGAAATGTCTCAGTGATGACAGCAGATACCTGGGATTTATTCTTTTTTCTCTGTTATTCCTGTCTGTGACTTTCAACCTTATAGGCATCACATATGGATAACAAGCAAGAAAAGTTGAAAGGTGAAATTAAGCATTGCAACTGAATGTTTCTGTCTTAGTCACTTTGGGTTGCTATGAGAAATTACCATAGATTTGGTGACTTACAAAAACCAAAAATTTGTTTCTCATAATTCTGAAGCCTAGAGGTCTGACAGCAGGATGCTAGTGGTTGGGTTGTTACTAGAGCCCTCTTCCAGGTTGCAAACTGCAAGCTATTTGTATCCTCAAATAAAAAGGCAAGAATGATCTAGCTATCTGATCCATACTTAAAAGAGCTCCAATTCCATTCAGAAAAGCTCCACTTGTATAATTAAATTACCTTCAAATAACAACACAATGGGGAGTAGATTTCAATGTATGAATTTTAGGGAGACACAGTCATTAATTCTATATCAATATTCTTTCTGCATTTATTTCCAGGGATCCTCACCTGTGATTCTTGCATCTAATTGGCCAACATTGTTTTGTCATCTCACTTCTAGCTGTAAGAGTGCTGCTGCTGCTAAGTCACTTCAGTTGTGTTCGACTCTGTGTGATCCCATAGACAGCAGCCCACCAGGCTCTGCAGTCCCTGGGATTCTCCAGGCAAGAATACTGGAGTAGGTTGCTATTTCCTTCTCCAATGCATGAAAGTGAAAAGAGAAAGTGAAGTCGCTTAGTCATGTCTGACTCCTCGCTACCCCATGGACTGCAGCCTACCAGGCTCCTCCGTCCATGGGATTTTCCAGGCAAGAGTACTGGAGTGGGTGGCCATTGCCTTCTCCAGTAAGAGTGCTAGTAAAATGATTTTAACTGGGTACATTCACCCACCCCATATAAGCTCAGGCTAAAGAAAGACAGGGAGACTGGATATTGAGTAAGCAATTAGCAGCACATACCACAATACATATTACCAGTGCCAAGGGAATTTCAGTATGTTATCCTCAAAGGATTCCAAGTGCAAATTAGATGGTCATGAATCACTGAAATGGCACACTTGCTCAACTGATGATGAAGTTGTCATTCATGATTTAACTTTATTTAATGTACATGATGAGGCTCTTTCCCATTACTTTTTTATAGGTTTTATGGTGAATGTGTGCATGTGTGGATGCTAAGGTGCTTCAGTCATGTCCCACTCTTTGATACCCTATGAACTGTAGCCAGTCAGGCTCCTCTGTCCATGAGAGTCTCCAGGTAAGAATACTGGAGTGGGCTACCATGCCCTCCCCCAGAGGATCTTCCCTACCCAGGGATCAAATCTGTGTCTCTTAAGTCTCCTGCATTGGCAGGTGGGTTCTTTACCACTAGCGCCACCTGGGATGCCCATTGTTGAGTATATAGAAGTTGTAAAATTGCTTATGAATTAATTGCAGAGTGCCTTAAGGATTTAAGACTATACTTGTAAAACTAAGAGTCCCTATTGTAACTGAATAGAGAAGTAATGACAACTGTTCAGACAGATGAACAAAGATTAGGAGCTGTGCTCTAAATGACATGGAAGATTGAGATCATTGTCATTACAAAACATGAATAAATAACCATTACTGAGGTCTGTTGTTCCTCAGTAACTCATGTACTATTAAGAACGGCAAGTTGCTATGTGGATAAACAAGAAACAGTTTAATAATGAATCCCAATAAAAGATGAGCGTAAAGTCTTCCTGTTGTTTTGAGCTTAATGGTTCAAGCTAGATATCCATTTCTGTTTATGAATAACTCTTATGATTGGCAAGCAATGCTAAAAACCATTTAAGAAGTAAAAGTAAACAAAACCCATTTTTGAGCTTTTATTATAAATCAAAATGGGACTCTAGGTCTGATTGATGACCAAGTTCTTATTATTAATCTTCAAGACAATGCTACATGGTAAACATTGCTATTCCAAGTTTAGAATAGCGACGCTGAGGGTGAAGGTGTGAAGTCATTTGTCCAAAGCAGATTCAGGATTCTTTTGCAAAACTATCAATGACTCTCTGAGTTTATTATATTACACTTTGCAGCCTTCTTATAATGTTACTCCTTTTCTTTAATATTCCACTATCATTATCATTATCATTGGTATCATTAGCATATTTGTTCTACCTTTTCTTCCAAACTTCTGAATAAACTGATACTAACTTGTGAACTTTTCTCTTAAGCATTCTTTTATAGGAGATTACTTGTTTTAGGCTATCCCTTCTTAACACTTCTCTCTGTTTAGCAAAAATGTATACCTTTTGGTTTCACAGTGTCTTATGATGGGCTTCTTTCCAAATTTACATTGCTGATATGAGAGGAATTAATTCTTGTAGGTTCATTTTCAGCACAGAAGTGCTTGGCATTACTTGCAATCAGCTCATTCCTCCACTTCCCCACAATTTGCTTACATTTATCATGATGCATTTTTTTTTTTTTTCAGATCTTTCCTATTCCATGTCATGGTGCAATAGGAAAATATCTGGTTGAGGCAGAAATCATTTAGTTAAAAGAAATAGAAATCACTTATCTTAATTCAAGTACATTTGTTCATGAGATGTCTTAGAATTCCAGTAGTAAGACATTTTAGCTAGTCTTATTACAAGCTTAATTAGAAAAGGAAAGTCATGAGCTGAGACACACTTCTTGGCAGTTGCATAGCCTCTTTTCTCTCCCCATCTTCTAGGCTTCTCTTTTTCTTCCCCTTTGTGGCCCAGCCTCTTTGCTCACACACAGATGACTAGGTTTGTCTGCACCAAGTCTACATGACTTCAGTTTCCCAACAAATCCCCTTCAGGCTGTGTTTTCTGAATCTTGTCTCTGAAATCCTTAGAAGAAAGAATGTAGGAAATAAGAGAATGTTCTCTTTTCCCATGGATCAACTTTCCCCTCCTGCTGTAATCTGCTCTGTCACTCAGAAGGTTGTGCAAATAGAATTCCATTAGTGGGAACTATTGGTAAGGAGTATTTTCAAAGCAGGGGTATGGTTTTGTCAGGCATCCCCAAATTTAACTACTCTGAACACTTAAACCAGAGTAGTAATAAGAGGTGAAATATCTGGCAAGGAAAGCTACATATGATAGTCCTCATAACTATCCATTGTGGAAGATATTATGATTATTAATATTTGACAGGGAAGGAGAGTTTATGTAGAAGTAAGTACTATACAGAGAGGCCAAATTATTTATTCATACTGGGAAAGATGTGAATCTAGGCAGTCTGGCTCCTTACTCCACACACATAACCTTCAACTCGCATTGTCTTGCACACTGTTTTTAAGGAAAAGGATTCCCCTCTAGTTGCTACTTAATCTTATCAAAAAAGTAAATTTTACCTTCTACCTTCTTCTGACTCACTTGTAGAATGGGAACAGAAAAGTCAGACTTGCTAGGTGATAGAGCTTGTTGACATTATTTAATTTTAAAATATTTGGTACTTTGTTGTAACATTTTAGTGTTTGTTCTTTGTATGTAAACATTAAAAAGTGGGAAAGTAAAATCAGGCAGAAAAACAGAAAGTCTTGTTAATAGCAAGCAAGATTTGTGATACTGTATTTTCAGACAACAGAGGTTAATGACGACTGAAAGCCACTTGAGTCTGATGGCTCTTTGGTGGTCTATGTGATACGCATTGGTGGTTTCTCTCTTGTTACTCTTGGACAAATTTTCAAACCACTAAAACCACTTACAAAATTGACACTTGTAATAGAAAAAGCCAGTTTCTTATCTTGGGAATCCTCTACCGTGGAAAAGAATGATCTCAGAAGAAGGACTTGAGAAATCCACTGAAAAGTCCAAACAGGGAAAAACCCAGAAGCATTCTCTATTGTAGCATTCTCTCTCCTTAAGAGATTTCCATTTTGAATGTAAAACAGTATGAAGTAGTACAGTAGAGATTAACTATAAGAATAAACAAGCCTTTCTCTTTCTCCTTTCCCTCTCCTCCTCCCATTCTCTCTGTATTAGAAAACTGTGATCTTCAAGCTAACTATGACGTCTTTACAACACTGATTCAGAATATGACTTATACAACTCAAAATTAAAATCAATTAAATTACTGTCATTTACTGCCATTTCTTTAGGAAATATATGTTAGGAGCATAATTTTGTACTTAGAACACTATTGATTTTGGTTTATCAGAATTAAATTTGAATCACATAGACATCAAGTTGACTTAAGGCAATAATTTAGTCATCATGCACTCAGTATTTTGCTGTTTTGCAAAATCTGTGCTTCAAAATCCTAGGGTTTAGTTCAGAAAATTAGAGTGATTCACATAAGTTATATCAGGGTATTTCATAATGAAACCTCTGAATGCATAATCAATAGGGTGCAGATATTTACCTTTAAAAGAGATTTTAGTACTATTAAAATGTCAAAAGAAAAATAAATATATTTTAAAATGTTCAACCACTTATGCACTCAATTTATGAGATATTTCTTTTCAACTTTAAAACCTTTCCAGTTAGAATTGTTAGCATTTTAGTTGGCCACTCAATATAATGCAAATGTACTTTTTAATTTTGTAAAGGTTATTCCTGGAACAATTCTGAATCATTTAATTGAACTTAGAAAAACAATAAGCCTGTGCAAAACATTCAGAGACCACATATTTGAACTTTCTTGAACTATTTTATTTCTGGCACTATTCAATTACCAATTTGTTCCTTTTATGCATGGAAGCAATTTTTGTCAAGAGGGATATAATGTGCAAAGTGAATCTTTACAAATTTAATTACAGAAAGAAGATCTGGAGATATTTAGAAAATATGCAAAAGATTTTCTTTAAAATTTGATTTTGCAAAAGCTTTTCAAACAAGGCAGAACATTAGTTTTGCCATCTTTTACTATTTAATATATATGGCAGAAAACAATGTAAGGTGAAAAATAGAAGAGGTATTATGAAACTCCACTTGAGTGTTGTAAAAATTTGCATATAGTAATTACTATGATTTAACACGTTTTGTAAATTCTGTATATGTTCTACTGGAAGTAATAGGAACATTTGAAAAAGAAAAAGCATTTATTTTCAGAATATATTTCAAAGACATTTTTAAATTATTTATATTTAAAACTTACTTCTGGTAATGAAAATAAATCATTTTGTTTTAGAAAATATAGATGTACAACAAATTAAAGTGGTTCTAGGTATTACAATGCAATTACCTTTTTTTTGCAAGTGTAACACAGTATTAGGATAGACTGAAACACACATACCTACCTATCAGGATATATAAGTACTTTTTGATAGATACATACTTATCAAGATATATAGACACACATGGATATATAGATAATATATACCTATATATACATATATACACACACTTATGTATATATTTGCATTTTAATTAACATTATAAAGTGAAAATTTGTTTAAATATTTTTTAGAAAATTATATTCACTACTAAATAGAAACCTTAGTTTTCAACTATAATTTTCTACATTATAAATTCTACTGTTTCTGTTTTATTTTGTTTTCTAATTCTGATGTTATTGACTAATTTGTAGCTTTATATAATTTAATTTTTAGCTGTTTATCTTTCTATTGTATCCGTCCTTCTCAGAACTCTAACTTTAAAATTTTACATTATAGTCTATTATCTGCTTTCACTTTTCTGTCTTTTATTGTGGCTTCAAAAGTACTTTATATTCTTAATTTTACAAAGCTTATATTGCAGATGTTTCTCAAATTTCTATTTCTGTTTATCTTAAGCATTTAAGCCATAACTTTCTTCACATTCTTCCCATTATTTTGCAAAATCTTCTTTGCTCTTCTTTAAAAGAGCACATTGATAACTAGGCCAAAATATTTCTTAGCTTTTATTGCTCATTAGCCCTTGCTGCCACCTGCTGCAAATAGGAGGAACCCACTTCTTTGTTTTAACATCCAGCATTGCTGTGGATTGGGAAGATCGCCTGCAGAAGGAAATGGCCACCCACGCCAGTATTGTTGCCTGAAGAATTCCATGGACAGAGAAGCCTGGTGGGCTACAATCCATGGGGTCACACACGACTACCACTTTCATTTCTTTCTTTTTTTTTTTTTTCAGTGCTGCTTATTCCTGGTACTTACTATTTCCTGCCATTTTTAGTTTCCTTTATTACCTCATGGCCCATCCTCTCCCTAGAAGTGTAAGGGTTTTAGTGAGTTTCTTCCAGAAATATTCTTGCTTATTTTCTTCAACACTGTTACATTTTGAAGGATCAAAGTTGAAATTAGCCATGCATATCTGGTTGGTATATAATTCTATCAAACTGTTTATAAACTGTGAATTTAATTTCAATAGTTGAGTGCATCCTTACAATAATTTTTCAGAGACTTTGAAGAATATGTTTTTAATTTAGTATTTCATCAATAATTTTAGTTTGGAGTTTTGGCAGGCTGAGTATTTAGACATCTTGCTAACATGTAGGTTTCTTCCCATATTCTGCATTTCAATGTTGGTTGCAAGGTTGCTTGGTGAATTTGACTAAATTTTGCATGGTAAATCTTTGAAATCTAATAATGTGCTCTCAAATTTCTGAATTATGTTTGTTTACAGGCTTTAGTTGTTTAGCTGCATTGCCCCTGTCCCGTATCCACCTCCCCACGCCCCTCCTTCTTAGACACACACAGTCCAATTTGCATACAATAAGTTCTCAGAAATATGCGTGGCTACATCTATTGAAATTGAAATTCAGTACCATCTTCTTTACTGCACCAAAAGACATATAGAATGTACTTAAAGAAACTGTATGATGGTTCTGTATTACTTTTGGTCCTAACTGCCACCTGTTATTGGCATTGTGGGAATACAACAAAGGATGGAGAATGCGATGATGTATCTCCTTTGTCTGGATGAGTATATTCTAGTATATTCAAGATTTTTGTGTAGGGTTTGTGTAGGACTTATTAAGTAGAGACTGAGGGGAGAGTCTTTGGATTTAAAAATATCTGAGAAGTACTGATTGGATTCCTAAAAAATAATATGACTTTTGATAATAATTTTTACATTTCTCCTAAAGAATAAAAGTGGGAAAAAGTGCTTATGAATGTTTTTACTAAATAAATCAATGTTAAAATAAAACAAACATTTGATTGTTGATTAGTTAATATTTTATTAGTATCCATAATGTATAAACTTCTTCTTTTGAAAACAGATATTGTTGTCACTAAAGATTTGAAAATTTACTTAATTAAAACTTCAATCTAAGTAATACATTTATCTTGGGAGATTTAGGAAAAATGTATTTACTGCATTCGTACTAAAATCATACTGGTACCTTTTAAAACTAACTTAAGATTTTAAAATTAATCTCTTTAATGTGTGACCTATGTTTGTCTGGGTGAAAACATTTCTGTGTGTGTGTGTGAAACCAAAAATTCCATTCTCCTTATGGTATGGTAAAACTTTTGCCTGTCCAAGGAAATACAAAATCTAAAAACCAAAAAGTAGTAAAAATGTAATCCAGTCTTCAATAATGGGACTTTCAAAAGCATTATTGGAAGGCCCTGATTCACATCCCTCAGTGACACTTCTATGAAACATATTGTCTTTCTGTTCTTTCTAACTTTCCCACGTCTCATAGTTGCTTGGGAGATTCTTATTTTACAACACTTTAACTCTTATATTTCCACTCTTGGTTTCCCCAAATCCCCAATTTGAGTTTTCACTCCCAGATTGCTTCCACTTTTCTGCATAACAGAAGCCTGAGAACCTGAGGGCAAAAAATGTGTTAGAGGGCAAGACAGGAACAAGTGTTTAGCAAGGAAAATAAAACCTCTTATGCTCTGAGTGCATCTGTAGGGGTGCGTGTCTGAGAAAAAGAGGTCTGGTGGCAGGAAGAGATTTGGGTGGGGAACACACTAGTATTAATAAATCCTTTCTTCATCATCCCTATATCCTATATCCTATATCCCTATTATGTTCACGTTTTTATAGCTTAGATGAAACTCTGATGAGAATTTTGATTATCACTAGTAGTGAGAACTTATAAAGATGATGCCTCACCAGCTACATTATCTTATTACCCTTTCTGAAGACTCCCTGCTAGAAGTGTTTCTTGATACTTTCTCCTTTTCAGTAAAGCAATGATTGTTCAATGACTCATTTAAATTTTTGTTTAAACATTTAATGTGATAATTCTTTTTAATAAAATTTAATGAGATGGGTTTTGTGAAAACATACATTATAATTTAACAAAAAAGCCTGCATTAAAATAATACATGCACACCTACACACATGTATTTGTATATATGAAGTGTTCTCACATTAAAATTACTTCTTAAATTATGATGAGGAAGAAAGTTGCCAGAGAATAGTAGGACTTGCCTGGAGAATCCCATGGACAGAGAATCCCATGGACGGAGAAGCCTAGTAAGTTACAGTTCACGGGGTCGCAAAGAGTCGGACACGACTGAGCAACTTCACCTTCCTTCACCTTATTAGTCATGTAAAACTGAACATCCCAGACACACTGTGTTTACTAGTGCAAAATGATGAAAAGGTGAAGATGATGGGTCAAGTCATCTGGTATTGTGATATTGATAATTACAGGGAAAAATTAATTTTAAAACTTATATAGAATTGTTGTTTTGATTTTCTTTAAATATCCTTCCATAAAAAGAGATACACTTCTAATTTGCATGTCACCTATAATATACAGAACAGTCCTATTTGATATGGCTTTAAAATTAATTTTTATACATTTGTTTCTTTTGCTTCTATTAAAAAAAAACTATAAATTTTAATTTTTGAAAATATAAATAAAACCTGTGACAAAAATAAGTGCTAATACATCTTTTGATCTGGTGTCAGCTAATCAACCTGAGTTTTCTGCACTCCATGTTCCTTAGATCTAAAATTTAAACAATATATTGCTAATGTATTTTAAAAACTTAGAAAAGTAGTATGTGTACTCACGTGGTGTACACATATATGGATGCGATCATTCTTACATCTAATTTATAAAAGAAAATACAAAATTACTCAGGATATAGAGGAAACAAAATTTACAATGATTTTTATTAGGAAGAAATGTAAAGGTAAAATCTTGCATTTGATATATTTTTTTAAAATTAATTTTAAGGTAAAAAATAGACCAAAAACTATAAGAACTATTACATATACTCTCTCAAATTATACTTTGTTTTTATGAAGGATCTCACTCTGTACCTTGTTAATTTATTATATAGTTTTCCAATGTTAGCTTAAAATAATTTAGTGAATTGTATACTTTGTATTCATATCCAGTTGATCTCTTCCCAAAAATATATGCATGGGGCATTTATTTGGATTATCACTGGTAAGTAGAGTCACCTTTGCATTCTCATTACCGGCTTTTCCTTTAAAAACTGGAAGAATGAATTCATATAGACTTCCTTACTCACTTATTTCCATAAAATTGATGAAAATTACAGTGCCTTTGAACTACAGTGAACTCCATCAAATATTAAATACTAGACTTCAAAACATGTATTACTATTACGTATTATTATGCATCATTATTATTATTTTGCAGTCACATGCCATAAAATATTGAGACATATGCTTAAGATAAACAGCTTTTCACATTGGACAGTTTTGGCTCATTTAATACACAGAGATTGATACCTCTGTGGAAAATATTAATGTATGTATTTTAGGCTTCCCTCATGCCTCAGAGGGAAAAGCATCTGCCTGCAATGCAGGAGACCCAGGTTCAATCTCTGGGTCGGGAAGATCCCCTGGAGAAGGAAATGGTAACCCACTCCAGTATTCTTGCCTAGAGAATCCCATGGACAGAGAAGCCTGGTAGGCTACAGTCCACGGGGTAGCAAAGAGTCGGATACGACTGATTGACTTTACTTTCACTTTCCCAAGCATTTAGAATTTGTGTTAACAGCATTAGCCACATGATGATTTCTGCAGAATAACATCTAAACCGTAAGCTTACAATGATCACAAATATGACTCCACTCATCAAGGCTCCTTAAATTGGGTACAGCCAAGACTTTTTTTCATTGTGTTTTAAAGATTCCTAAGCAGATTTCTTGGAGAAGGCAATGGCAACCCACTCCAGTACTCTTGCCTGGAAAATCCCATGGGTGGAGGAGCCTGGTAGGCTGCAGTCCATGGGGTCACTAAGAGTCGGACACGACTGAGCGACTTCACTTTCACTTTTCATTTTCATGCATTGTAGAAGGAAATGGCAACCCACTCGTGTCCTTGCCTGGAGAATCCCAGGGACATGGGAGCCTGGTGGGCTGCCATCTATGGGGTCACACAGAGTCGGACATGACTGAAGCAACTTAGCAGCAGCAGGAGCAAGCAGATTTCTTGGCAGCAAAACATCTTTACCAAATTAGCTAAATCAGACCTATTTATTCAATTAGAACTCCACCCTTATTGACTAAAAATAGTTATAGAGGATTATCCTTGTCTCATGTGAGATAAGTATAAGCAGTCTGATTCATTAAGTGCCTGATTTCACACTATTTTCAATATAAAGCTGTTTCAACTTGTAGTCTGCCAATCAGCATAACTTTAGAAGCAAAAGCTGAGAAAAAGGAGAAGAAATTAAGTTTACACCATTTATGCAGACCATAGAAGAAAAATGGTAAAATGTGAGAGACTATACTGACAAATAAAATCCACCCATCAGGTGGTCACAGGATTACTTTCTTTCAACCATTGTTGATTGTGTCCCTTATAACAGGTTACTTGCTCTTCCTAGTTTCCTTACCACCCTGTTATCTATGGGCTTCCCTGGTGGTTCAGACCATAAAGGCTCTGCCTCCAAATGTTGGAGACCCAGGTTCAATCCCTGGGTTGGGAAGATTCTCTGGAAAAGGGAATGGCTGCCTACTCCAGTATTCTTGCCTGGAGAATTCCATGGACAGAGGAGCCTGGAGGGCCTCAGCCCATGGGATCACACAGGCAGACACAACTGACAGACTAACACTGTTATCTATACCTTCTCTTTTATTTTCAATTCCACAATATGGACTGCTGAATAATTAGGAATTTTTGCCATGATGCTATCAATAAATTTAAAGGACATATGTAGAACAAGAAATTATTGCTGCAGGAAATTATTTGTTGCACTGTTAGTGTTAGTCGCTCAGTCCTACCCTACACTGTGTGATCTCATCAGGCTCCTCTGTCCATGGAATTCTCCAGGCAAGAATACTGGAGTAGGTAGCCATTCCCTTCTCCAGGACACTGCCAAGCTTAATTAAAAACTAAGACAAGAAAGCACTTAATTGCCTCAAAATCCAAAATCCAAATATGAATTTGGAGATTTTTTTCTGCATAAGCAGACTTTAAAAATCAATTATAAGCCTAAATGTAACATCTCTAATTTAAGTTTTGGTAAAAATGAAGTCATATGGCAAAATAAAAATAATCTCGAGACAGACTAATAGACATACTCAGTGCTACCCTGTATTATCCTATCAAACTTTTTTTTTTCCTAACGTTTCCACTTCATGTTTGTCATGATTGTTTTAAACACATGGTTCGATGACCAATTAAAGAGGTCACTGCCTTTTAAAATTAAATATAGAACAATAACTCAAAGAGGACATTTAAAGTCTTTTCATTTAGAAGATAAACCATAATATTACAAGAATTGAAAGTTAGATAGTTAATGAATTTGTCTTAATATTTCAGGCTTGGAGCCATAAACTTCAGGAAGGATATCCCAGTCCAACTCTAATGAATCACTAATAAAATCTCTACAATAAGCTAATCACAATTAACATTTGTGGTGCCAATAGGAGGGGAGAGAGGTGCAGCAGGCAGAGGACTGATTAGAAGCCTCAGTCTTTCATTGCTTTCAGAATCTTGTGTTCTTCTAGAGGACACCAAAAAGTAGTTGTACAGAAATAAGAGTAAATCAGCCCCAGGGAGCACCTTGTCTGTGTGATGCCAACTTTCAACTGAAGTTGAGATGGGTTTCAAGTGGCTGAATACCCCCATGCAGCGGTAAAAAGATGTAAGACATCAATACAGTCAGCTGCATCTCGTTAAAAGCTTCCTGCGGGTTGGCAGAATGAAATCTTTATTTAAAATACACAAATTATTATCAAGGGAAAGATGGAGAACACAGTAAAAGGGCCAAATGCTTTGCTTAACCCACCAGAAACAGCAGAAAGGGAGAAGTGGTCACACTGTCTTTGTAGTAACAGCAACAGAAAAGGTGACTTAACAACAGGACGGTCGGTCAGCATCCCTCCATCTGCCCCTCCCATGGTTTCAGGATGCATTATTTCTTTTATTATTAATTATATGTTTTTCCGGGGAGGGCTAATACATGATTACAAATAGCAAGAGAGGAAATCATTTCTGTTGCCATTTGGCATTAAGTACAGTAGTTTAGTAATGAGTGAGTGATGACAGGAAACACAGCAGCAGCGTTGAGCACCAGCATCTCTCCTATCAATCTGTTCCAACTCGCTCTTGGTAGTCAGAGGCTGTCTAACAGAAAGTTCATGTAAAACCATTACTGAGCACTGACAGGAAGGATCTGAGACAGGGGTGAGTGGTATGCATTTGTGCAGAGGGAGAAGGAGGGAGGGAGAGAAGGAGGGAGCGAGAGAAGGAAAGAGAGGAAGAGAGAGAGTTAGTGATAATCTTGCACAGACAACACCATAAGGGGGGGCAGGTGCTTTGCATAATTGCAAAGATAGACACGCAGTACACATACACAGACACTTGCACACATACAGAAGTCTTTTTGGTTTAGAGCCTCTCATTTCTGAGAGCAGCTTTAAGTAATATTTATTGTGTGCCTGTGAACCTTCTTAAATGGGTGAGCTCAGTGCAGTTTAAGGAGGCAGATCAGGGAGGTTGGTAGGAGATGGGTTCAGAAGAGGGGTCACTGCTGAGGAGCACAGGGACATGGCAAGCAATGAAGCAGGCAGAAAAGAAAACAAACCCTGGGGAAATGTCACCTATATTGATTAAGCTTTATTTCTCTTTGGTAGAAAGTGACATTTCTACTATTAGATCCTGGCCAAATAAGGCAAGTGGATGGTTCACGGCTTTCTGTTTGTATCCACAATGCTAACAGCCCTTTTAACTAGAGGATACCTGGATGGCTCTCTGTTGCATTATTACAAACAGGATAATTATTATTTTCTTTAAGCATCAACGTAGTGACATTGCTCTCTGTTTAGCAAGAAAGACAGCATTAAAACAAAAACAAAAAAAAAAAAAAAAAAAAAACTGTTGCCATAGTTGTGTGCCCTGATCAGACCTGAACGACGGTAGAGCGATAAAAGCTTTCTGCTAAATTTATTCCAGCCTGCCCACCCATCCTCTTCCCCAGCTCCAGTCTCCTTTTCTAGCTTCGCTCAGGGGATCTAAGTTCCTCTCCCGAGTCTGTGGTACACCACTTTACTGGCACTAGCCGCTCTACGGTGGGGTACTGAGCAGGAGGGGAAGAAATTACTCTCCCAATGCCCGCCCGTGTCCTGTCAACAGCGACTGTTTTCCAGCAACTCTTTTGCAGTCCCCCTGCCCCAATCCAACCCAACCCCCTGCCTTTCTCAGCTACCACTTCGGCAGAGCCCAGTGTCTCCTTCAGTCCCGTCTGTCAGGCTGCCAAACATCCCAACTGGCAGCTGGATCCTGTGTCTGATATACAGAACACCCCGGGCGCCTCACAGCCTCGCTCCCCTACCCTACCTCTTACTAATGGGGATTCTTCCCAAGCATCCACTGTGCTGTAAATTAAAACTCTGACCCTTGCATTTTTAAGCCCTCCACCCGCTAACCCTTACCGCCAGCTTCCCTCCAAATCAGAAAACCCAAAACACCTGTAAAATTAAGCGAAAGCACGCGAACACCTGAAGCAGCGCAAGCGGGATCCACACCTGGGAAGTCCTCTGTGGCTTTAGCGGTCGGGAATAGCCCGTGCCTGACATGGCCTCCTCTCCCCGCTCCGACCGCTCGCCCGCCCCCCGCCCCCCGAGCCCTGGAACCCAGCCCAGGTCTCGGGGGGCGCTGGGTCAAGCTGGCCAGCGTCGGGGCGGCTCGGGGGCGCGGCTCGTCTCCCCTCATCCCGCCCCAGCCAGCGCGCCTGCACCGTCGCCGCCGCCACCGCCTCCCGGGTGGGCCCTCGGAACATCCCGCGCCGCGTCCTCCCCGCCCAGGCTCCCGCTCGCCCGCCCGCCGGAGCCCGGCCCGCGCCGCTGGCAGCCATCAAGTGGCTCGTTAAGGAAATGCAGGTGAGTGCGTGCGGCGGGGCGGCTGCCGCCGGAGACGTGGGGTGTGTGCTTGTCTGTTCGAGCGGGAGCAGGAGGGAGCGCGAGCGAGCGGGGCCAGCGCGGGAGCGACCGGGAGAGGATCGCCGCCTCTGCTCCCCGCCCCGCCGCGCCCGCAGCCGGCAGCCCGAGCGCGTGGGGCAGCGCCTCGCCCTGCCGGCGGACGGTCCCTCGGCTTCTCCGCCAGCCGCTCGTCGGCCTCCCCCGCCCCGCGCTCCCTCCCAGCCCGAGCCCTCCTGCTGCTCCTCCTCCTCAGCCTCCTCCCTCCTCGCGCCGCTGACAGGCAGCCTCCGCGGGGAGAGTGCAGGTACTTTGCCTTCAGAATAATTTGCAGGACCCCAGCGAGCTTGCGGAGCGCCCAGATTTTCCCCTGCCCTCGCCCCCTCCCTCCCGAAAAGAAGATCCCACTTTTGAAACAAGCAGAACCCCCGAAGCAGAGGCAGCAGACCAAAGCCAGAGCCCGACGGGCGGCTGTGCATGTGCTGTCCTTTCTTGCAGTTTATTCTGGGCCTGTGTGGAATAGAAAGACAATTCTTTATTTGACTGGAAGGAAAGAAAGAGAAGACTCCTCAGGGTTTCCAAGGAAGACTGGAGCGGCTGCTTTAGTAAGTAAACTGTGCTTCCGTATTTCTTGTCTTAAAGTGAGGCATATGCTGAATGAATGCTTCTCCCCCGATGGTATGGGCGGGCAGTTTGTTCGTTTTACCAGGGAACAAGTTGACTTATATAACTTCACTAGTTCTTAATTGAGAAGTGGTTTGCTAAGCTTTTTTTTTTTTTTTTTTGAAAGAACATTGCATTGAGCAGACTTGAGTGTGGGCAACCATACTGGAGATCTGGTTTTTAAACGCTCATTGTTCATGAGCTATGGGAAGCTTGGTGTTTGAAACGCTGGTTGGTTCTAAGATTTAAGGATGGGTTCCTAGGGAGGAAAAAAAAACAACAAAACACCCTTGAGAATTCTAACCCTACTGGTATCCCCCCTACTGCTACCTTCAGCCTCAGTCTTAATCCACACCAACTCCCATCCTTCACTGACTTCTCTTGGTTGCTTGTTTTATCTTTAGTTCTGAAGAGAGCTAGTTAAAAAAAAAAAAAAAATGGGTCAAGGGAAAGTTAATATAGGTGGTTTGAAAGACTGGAATAAAAGCCTGTTGAGGTTTTCTTCCTTTTTTTTTTTTTAATGCTTGTAGATGAATGAGATGTGGAGGAAAATCTGAGAAATAGCCTCGTTTAGAAAAAAAAAATGCATGGAATTAATTTGGAAAGGGAATCTGAAAAATGTTTTGGAGAGGGCAGAAGCTGAGGCTGTGACTTTGACACAGCAGGTTATAAACTGTGACAGGGCTCAGCAGCCTGTGACAGGTTTAAGGTGTCTCCTAGGGCTGAATATCTCTGCATCAAAAACTTTTGCGGGCAGTATTCCTCTTGGGGTTAACATCACCATGTCAGTAGCTGCAGCATTTCTGTAAAAACAAGTAGGACACTCTTCCTTTTTCTGTGAAAGGATTAACAAATTCTTAAAATTAAAAAAAAAGATACATTTGGCAATTTTTTGTGATATCTAAATAGAATCTTCGTGTTATATCAGGACGAATATAGTTGAGTCAGTTTATTTTGCAGAAGAGGGAGAGAATCAATAACATTTCAGCAGTCTTTTATTTTTTTCTTTATCACTGCCAAATGGATCCTGAATCTAATTCATCTTGCATTGTTACATATACAGTAGATACAGTAGGAATTACAGTTTAGTTAAAACAAAGCTGATTAACAAATTCAAAGTTCTTTGACATAACGCTCATACTGACTAGTATAAAATACTGATTAGAAAGTTTGTTTTTCTTTAACTTTCAATTTTCCATGTTGGTATAAAATACACCTTTTAATCATTTTAAGAGTTAAAAACCAGACTGAAAATTAAAACCACTTGTCTCATAGATTTTATTTCTAAGAAAACACCATACTATCAAATAATATCTAAGGGCTTTCTTATATTTAATTGATGATAATGGGTAAAGTGAAAAAACACTTACCTTTTTATTTGCTCAAGTTATTATATAGAAGTAGCTATATTCTTTTGACACTGAATTTTAAAAATTGAAGAGTGAATTAATGAAAACTGATTTTAAAAAGGGAGAGATCTTTCAGAACTGTTATTATCCAATGTCAAAAGCTCTGAATATCTTGAGACATAAGTTTTTAGGATAATGAAATAACAGTAGGACAGTTGATGAATTTGTTGACATGAAGTTACCATACATGGGAATCACTTGGTAAAGACTTATTATTTCTTGTATATTACTTTATTTTCTATCCAAATGTGTTTTCTTGTATATTACTGCTCTCAGTTGCCACTTCTACCTTTATTTTAAAGTGAATTTAAATAATTTAAAATAAAGCCCCAGGTTGATCAGATTTGGATTATAGCAAATGACCTCTACTCATCTGTGACCTCAAATATATGAAAGAATATCTGATGTTTGAAAAAATAAATATTGAAAAATAAAAGGTGAATTCGTACTGAGGTAACTAAATTTGAGTGGGTCAAACATGTTATTGCCTATATTACTGTAAGACATGTATTCCACAGAAGAAAAAACATGACAGAATTCATATGAAGACTAATCTGACACAGATTCTGTTTCTAATTATGCCATAGTGCTAAGGAAGATAAACTGAATTACAACCATTTCTAGTAAAGCTTGCACATATTATGTTTGATCATTGTCCCTATATAATAAGAGAGAAAAAATTCAAAGCTGAATGGGGCATTTTAATTGTCAGGTCTTTTGGCCACCAGCTTTTGTGCAGTCCAGAAGTGGTTGCAACTTTAAAGTTGAAAAAGAAAGTTGCTAATGTCAGCAGTAATATGTTTTATTATGCAATTGTTCTTGTTATTCAGATCAGATAATGGCCCTATGAAATACATAAGCAGTCTGCAGGGAATGAATGATTAATTCCTCTAAACGTGTGCTTACTAAAGGAGTTCTTACTAATAAAGTGCTGTACAGCTGCATTTGCTTACAGTTGCAGTTGGCGAAGGCAAACATACTTTTCTTTTAATAGTAACATTGAATTTATAGGTATAGTCCTGAAACTATCAACATTTAAAGATTTTATGGACCACATGATCATACATTCTATGGAACCTTTTGGATGTGATTATTTTCTTAAAACATGTGAGACATTGTTAATTAGATGCAATTCTGAAATATGGTTAAAATTACTTTGTTTTTACGTATATGAAATGACATCCTTTCCATCCTGTGTACTATTAGTAGGGTGTGGATGCAATCTGCAAGAGCAAAGGATGTTTTTTTTAGTAAGGTTAAGTGTAAGAGAAAAGCTAAAATATTGCTGGTTTATATAAAAAAAATTAGTTGGATACTATATTAAAATTTTAGTAATGACTAATAGTACACATGATGAGTGTGGCTACCACTGGTGTAAATAGTTTTGCAGTTAGGAAAGTATCAGTGATTTAACTTTTGCTATCTCTGCATTTCTAAGACTGGCTTATGGGAGAAGGTGGGTAATGGATGGATTTTGTATGGAACTTTGAGAACAGGTGATCTGAAATGCATGCTACGTATTTTAAATTCACCTACCCAATGGCTTCTTTTATAGACATTTCTGAAAAAGTGTGATTTTCAAAGTTGATTAATTAGTCAGCTAATTAGAATATCTATCAATATGTCTTTACATATGTATCTCTCAAATGTCATATCACAAATAACTTTAAAATTCCTCTGTCATTTGAATAAAATACCTCAACTCCAGCAATGTCTTTTGGACTTATATTGAATTTAATGCATTTTAATCATGCAAGTTATATGAAAATACATATTTGATAATGCTAATTTAAAAGTTATAGTGAATATTGGATGAATAGTATTTTGTATCCAGTTGAGTGCCAATTTATCTCCTTATATATTTAAATGCAAATTCTTTATGGCTACTGTCAGTTCACTGGGTTCTAATCAGGTTGTTCAAAAGTAATTTGACATCCATAAAGAGTAAATGAATTTCCACCAGTACAGCTAAAAAATGTATAAGTTAAATGTACTTGTAATAATGGTTATGTTTCTTCAAACACTTTAAAGTGTGTTGAATGAAGGAAAACGAACAACCAAAAATGAACATTACCCATAAGGTAAACATTTATGTGATTCTAGAATTGTTTTGAATTTTCCTCTGATCATTATAATTGGCTGTGTGACCCCAGGGAGGTAACTTGGACTCCCTTACCTGGGTTTTCTTCTCTATCAAGTAGAGAAAGTGGGCTACAAATTGAGAGTAATTCAATAACAAAATCTTAGAAACAAGTTAATATAATTACCAATATATGAAATACTAGTATTTAGAAAATTGTTGAATTACACTATGTCAGCTTGATAATCCATGTAGGAGCTGGGGCAGCCATCTTGTTTGAAGGAAGTCTAAGGATATTCTCCTGAAGCAATGTTGGCAGTGCTTGGATGTTGTTTCTTTCTTGGATTAAGTATTTATTTGAGTGGTTTTGAAGGAGGATGGAAATTATCGAAGGAAGGAGCTTGATTAATTTTTCTCGAAACCTCCCTTTCCTCTTGCTACTAAAAGAATATTGCACAAGTGTTTTTGTATATGTTACTCTATTCAATACCAGAAGTGTATGAGAAGATAAAAATCAGAATAATTTCTTAGTTTCTTGTGACATTCCTTTTTCTCTTAATTACTTCATATAAGCTATTTTACAATGTCATAGACAAATATGTACAATTGAAATGAACTCATGTTTTTCCCTGAAACACCTGTAATGGATGTCACAGCTAGAAGAAGCTATAGAAAGAATTATTTCAACTAATATTTTAAGAGGAAATTGAATACTTCAAATATTAAAAATTATAAAGATGAAATAAATTTCCAAAATTCATAAGGAGGCTTTCCATCACAGAGCAATATAATCTAAGATTCTACATTAAAAAGAAAATACCCGGACAATAGTTTATGCACCTATTAGTGAGTTATAAGTTTAAAAAATCATTGATTATATAGGATACATTTCATATAAAATATTTTATAGTCATCATACTTATCGTGGAAAGTGAACACAGAGAAATAATACCTATGGTGTTAATTTTAAGTACTTTTTTTAAAAATAGAAACCAATCATTTCTTCCTAGATGTAGTTCATGTTGTATAATTGATGAAATTAGAAACTTACTCCCCCTCTAAGAAAATCAGTGTGCCTAGTCTTCTCCTTTTATGATAGAAGTCTCTGAAAGGTAGCGAGTGACCTATATTTCTACAAATGTTTTATGTTTTATATCATGAGATTGGGAGATCATGCTATATTTAAAATTGTTTACTTTAGTTCATGGGGTCATAAAGAGTCGGACACGACTGAGCAACTGAACTGAATGCAAGTTATTGCTGATTAATTATAGAGAGTTCATTTGCTTTTTGTTGCGAATATCTGCATGTGTGTCCATGTGTGTGTTTCTGTGTTTAAATACATCTATTCAAGATGAAACTTAGTGAAACTAGCGTGCTTAAAATTTTAGAAGTGTATATACAATAATTGAGTAGTCAAAGAGAACATATGTTAGAGTGTAATGTATCAAAGTGCTCTCTGATTAGTCCTTAAATCAAATGAAGTTTTAACAATATATCATTTTATTAAGGCCTCGCCCCTTGTAATAATTTAATATATTTTCTAAATGTTTGTTTTTAATCGCTAACTTGTGTCTGATTCTTTTGCAACCCCATGGACTGTAGTCCACCAGGCTTCTCTGTCAGTGGGATTTCCCAGACAAGAATACTGGGATAGGTTGCCATTTCCTTCTCCAGGGGATCTTCCAGACCCAGGGATTGAATGCATGTCTCCTGTACTGGCAGGCTGACTTTTTACCACTGAGCCACTAGGGAAGCCCATATTTTCTAAATACCACATAATAATTATTATTAAATATTCCTTTTAATGTAAATTTATTTATTTTAATTGAAGGCTAATTACTTTACAATATTGTATTGGGTTTGCCATACATTGACATGAATCCACCACGGGTGTACATGTGTTCCTTATCCTGGACCCCCCTCCCACCTCTCTCCTCATCCCATCCCTCTGGGTCATCCCGTTGCACCAGCCCTGAGTACCCTGTATCATGCATCGAACCTGGACTGGCAATTCATTTCACATATGATAATATACATTTTTCAATGCCATTATCCCAAGTCATCCCACCCTCACCTTCTCCCACAGAGTTGAGATGTATATAATTGTAGTTTTTTTTTTTTTTTACATGTTCTTATGGACCTTACTTACCTGATTAAATATATGCACTTAAGATCCTTAAAAACATGGAAGGAACAAATTAATATTTGATTATGACATGGTTGATTACTTAAGAACAGTCATCTTTAACCCCAGATTAGTGGTGGTGGTTTGTTTTACCAAGTCGTGTCTAATTCTTGTGACCCTATGCACTGTAACGTGCCAGGCTCCTCTGTCCACAGGATTTCCTAGGCAAGAATATTGAAGTGGGTTGCCATTTCCTTCTCAGGTTAAATGTATTTAACATTAACTGGGATACCTCGCTGTAAGAGTCATTGTGTATATAATGCTATCTGATTTACTTTGCCAAAGAACAAAAACTATTACACTTAAATACAGAATTAGTGAACTTTTGTTTTAAAAAGTCCATTTCAAGCCTACAGATATGTAAGCAATCAGCTACATGAGTCTATTAGTGCACTTATTATATTGGGACCTCTGTGAATTGTACCCTTTAAAGATGACCCAAAGTTCTATTTCTCAAATATAATCTGTACTGTTGAAAAAGAGACCCCCTTCCGCAGCTGCATGAACAGAGAACAAAGCCAGGCAAGCATATGTGCACATACTCCTTTTCACTACTTACTAAACACCTGGAGTATGGAATTTGTATCACAGGATGTACTATTTCTTTTATTAGATTGTCTTGGGAGGCTTAGTACAAAAGCAGTAATACTCTACATGCTGTATCACTGAGTATTGTACAAGTACAGTAACCTAGAATCTTCATGATCATAAATTCTACTTAGAATAAAGGCTATAGAGAACAGAAAATGGAGAAAAGGAGAGACTTGTTAATCTCGCCCTACACACTGTATTCTTCCACTATTTTTCTTCCCATAAATAGTTGAGATATGACTTTCCACTTGGGGTGAATGGCCATGAGAGTAACAGGGAACTTGGCTTGTATCCTCACTGTCCCAGTCTTTGCCATTTCTACCTTGTACCCGTCTAGAACCCTTAAGGAGGTCAGTTTATCAGTTCTTGATCTGTATCAATTCCTTTGATTTTGCACAAAAATCAAGAAGAGGGCAATAATTCAGGCACCATATGCACTACACCTAGAAGTTAATTTCTCTTCTGTTTCCCAACTTAGATATATTTTCAAGTCAGAATCACTACTCAGGATTATGTAATATGTACCACAAGGCAGCATAATCCATATAATATTTGAATGCCAAATATTTATTGTCTCCAATATGCCAAGGAATGCTGAGTAAACACTCATAAGGGAGCGATATAAAACTGCCCAAATTGTGATCATCTTGTATTCTTAGGAAATCTTTCCCTGTTATGAAGAATTTTTTTTTTATTTCATAGAGAAAATATACTCTTCCTAAAGAATCTTTTAAATTACAGAAAAATGTCCTCAGTTCTTGGCTTCCTTTGTCACTTTCTCCCTCTCATTGGCTGTCATCCTGAGTCAGCAGCATCTCTCTGGAAGCTGGTAGAATCCTTGCTGCTAGTGTAGCAGCTGTAGGCTATGTTCTAATCCTCTGCAGTTAGTTGATATACTTCATCATCATCACAGTTGGGTTATTCCATTGCTAATTGGGTAATGTGCCCACTGTCCAAAGTTCCAGAGAGGAAGGTATGATAAGCATATCACTATACCATTCTCATGTTGACAAAATATGGGAAACACAAGTAAATCTCCAGACCACTGTAGCAATTTACAGTCTATGTACCAGCCCTTTTTATTTTCCAATTAATGGCATATAAGTTATAGTCAATAATTGTGCTGCTGTTTCAGTTACAACCAAAGCATTATTGTAGGAGAGCATGGGGTTTTCCCAGTAAAAGAACAAGCAGAGAGAAAGAGAGGAAATTCTGCCTGTATATTTGAATGTGTGACTTATTTTCATATTTTTTGTAATATATACTTTACATCAAATAACCAAAGAGGAGGACAAAAGTATAATTTAAATTTTTAGAAACTTACTCGGATTGTTAGATATCTTTGGAGTTAAAAATTACCCTAAATTCATCTTTTGCTTTCTTTAGTTTCTAATTTAATTTTAAAGAATTTCTCTTTTTATTTTCGTTAAAAGCCTTTGTCAAAGATGTATTGATGGTACTATTCAACAGTAACATTTGAGAGTCCTGAGACAGTATATGGTTTCACCTTCAAGGTGAAACCATCTCTAAATTTTAATGCTGAACTATGTGCATTACAAAGATAAGCA
Source organism: Nanger dama (assembly GCA_917880005.1). Taxonomy (NCBI): domain Eukaryota; kingdom Metazoa; phylum Chordata; class Mammalia; order Artiodactyla; family Bovidae; genus Nanger; species Nanger dama. The sequence goes on from CAKJTW010000017.1 coordinate 11,162,961, forward strand.
AATATCTTACCATCATTGGAATTTCCCATTGCATTTTATAATATATGCTATTAGTTCTTAATTAATATTTATTAATGTTGTTTATTTCGGTGGCTCATTGCTTGTAATTTTAGTGTGTGAGGATGGCTGGTGGCTTTTCCTCTGACTGGATGCATTTGTCCTGCATATGTGCTATCCATTTGTTTCCTCCTAGGAAACATGTGGTTAGCTCTGTAAGACATGGCTTAGTCTCGTGATTTATACCTGTGTGGTTCAAGACAACAGAGCTTTCTTGCAGTAGAATTGTGTGCTTGTGGGGCTGAGATCAGCACTTCAGTGTCCCATTTCCTTGTCCCTCAGGATCGCATGCCTTCCTCCTGTGTGCGTGTGTTTTAGGTGCTTTCCATTTTCCCATACACCTCTCCATTCTTGGTAAGGTGCCAGACTTAATAACATAAATACACAGTCACGAAGACATACTAATAATTACTATTTTTTGAAGTAGTATATCTTAAGAAATAGTCTAGTTATATTTATATAATATACTTCATATGCTTATTTCTGGGGAAGATATTTCAGGCAATATTTGTTCTGGTGTGAAATCTTATGTAGGCTGAATACGGAGATTAATCAGTTTAGGGAGCTAGGTCAGAAGAGATCTTATGTTTCCTACTGTAGTAGGTTTCCTTTCTCCCTTATTCAGTACGGTTTGGATATCTCTTCCCATTTCTGTTTCTACTGCCAAGATTTCCTTTTATGCGCATTTCATTGACCTTAATGGGTACCCGGTGCCATAGTTACCCCAGGATGAATCTGTTGGACACATGAGACTCTAAAACTGTATTCTGTTAAGGTTTTTAAAATAGATTCTATCATTGTTTGTATTGGCCTGTCCCTTACATTTCAGCCATCACTTTCATTAACATAATCCGTATTTCCTAACTAGTTCATTACTTCTTATGATTCTAGTTATCTCTTCTTATTACATTAAAATAAATAAGCTTTTTTTTTTTTTTTTCCTAATCAGTGATGGCATCAGGGTCTTGTTTTCATCATGGGTTTGGGAATATTTTTGTCTTGTAGAATCTTCTCATGAGCTTTGAAAAAGCCTTAAGATAGAAGGCGATAATAATCACTAAATATCTTGACTCTTTAATGTATGCCAATCACTATTTTAACTGCTTCATGGGCATTAACTCAGTTTATCCCACCTCAGCCCCATGAAGTTGGTACAGTTATTATTTTTAATTTACAGGTGAGGGAACTAAATTACACAGAAGCTAAAGAAAGTTGCCCATTGTAGCAATGTAGTTGTCCATTGTAGCAGAGTGCAAAGCGGAAAACCTTTGCACTCTGCGTGCAGGTCCCACATTTTAAACTGCTTTGCCATTTTGAGATAGGTCCTTTCTCCCATGTGTACATCATTACTGTATTAAAAATTCTGCAATCGCATAGATTATATACATCGAATGTGTACAACGTGAGATATCCAGCTCAGCTTTCATGATATAATTCCTTTCAAATGAAGCCAACACAAAATATTGGAAGTGACTGCTAACATACAGGGTCAGAATACTGTGAAAGCATTGCTCCAGGATAAAAGTAAGAGAAGACACAAAATACAAAAGTGAACTATTTCCAGATAACTCTTGCCAAAGTTGAGTGGGTAAGGGTGGCATAAGTGCTTTAGAGTGCGTTCCCTTTCTTTTTCTTTTTTAAAAAATATTGGAGTATAGTGTATTTACAATGCTGTGAAAGTTTCAGGTGGCCAGCAAAGTAAATCAGTTATACATATAACCAGCCCTGGGATTTCTTTGGAAGGAATGATGCTAAAGCTGAAACTCCAGGACTTTGGCCACCTCATGTGAAGAGTTGACTCATTGGAAAAGACCCTGATGCTGGGAGGGATTGGGGGCAGGAGGAGAAGGGGATGACAGAGGATGAGATTGCTGGATGGCATCACGGACTCGATGGACGTGAGTCTGAGTGAACTCCAGGAGTTGGTGATGGACAGGGAGGCCTGGCGTGCTGCGATACATGGGGTCGCAAAGAGTTGGACAGGACTGAGTGACTGAACTGAACTGAAGCATAAGTTGGTTTAGACATGTCCAATTCTTTGTGACCCAACTGACTATAGCCCACCAGGCTCCTCTGTCCATGGGGTCCTCCAGGCAAGAATACTCAAGTGGGTTGCCATGCCTCCTCCAGGGGATCTTTCTGACCCAGGGATTAAACCCTCATCTTTTCCATCTCCTGCACTGGCAGCTGGGTTCTTTACCACTAGCGCCACTGTAGGTCATTACATAGTATTGAGTAGAGTTCCCTGTGCTATATATAGTAGTAGGTCCTTATTAGCTATCTATTTTACATATGGCAGAGTTTATTTCTTTTCTTCCTTGGAGACTGTTGATCTGGTAGAAGGAGAATCTGATGTGCCGTCTGTTTTTGCCAGTGGTGTCTAACCACATAGGTCCCTTCTCAGAAAACTGAGTGAGGTGGTTCCCATCAAACAGACCCCTATTGACCCTTGGCCATAGATTGTATGCTGCTTCAGGTGTTTACATACTTTGCTATACTTAGTGAATCGTGACCAAGAGCCAGAATTTTTTAGTCAATCAAGATGTTTGAGTCACTTTGCTTTGTGTAGAAGGCATTGTTAAGTCACTTCAGTCATGTCCGACTCTGTGAGACCCCATAGACGGCAGCCCACCTGACTCCACCGTCCCTGGGATTCTCCAGGCAAGAACACTGGAGTGGGTTGCCATTTCCTTCTCCAATGCATGAAAGTGAAAAGGGAAAGTCAAGTCGCTCAGTTGTGTCCAACGGGATAGAAATGTGAAGACAGAGAAGATGAGTTCTGCATGTATGATGGAGTGAGATTTAAGGTCAAAAAGGCCCCATCTGCCAGTGAATATAATCCAAGGTACTATAATGCATGTTTTCCATGATAAGGAAATGAGACTAGCATAATTAACTGATACAAAATATAAGTGATGCTGATGATGAGCAGTAAAGAAATAAGAGGAAAGCCAAACAATTGGTCCTGTAAGAGTCATTTTAATTACAATTATTTTGGTGCACTTTTAGTATTTATGTCTCATTGCCACATAGTCTGGGTAATATTTATACTGTTGCATCATGTTGGATTAAATTTGTTGTAATTTTAATTTGATAGCAATAGTAAACTACTTTCATATGCTTCTTTTCTTCCAGTGTATTGATCAGTGTTCTTGAATTTTTGTACAGTTGCTTACTTGAAACTTAAGTTGAGGGAATATAAGTAACAGCATAAATCATGATTTACTCTTCAGATTATAAGGATAGAAGAGTTAAACTTGTATAGTAAAAGATTCAAAAAAGATTGAATAATATAGTCTTGTGTGTGCAGTGTGCTAAGTTGCTTCAGTACTGTCCAACTCTGTGCAACCCTATGGACTGTAGCCTGCCAGGCTCCTCAATACATGGAATTCTCCAGGCAAGAAAACTGGAGTGGGTTGCCATTTCCTTCTCCAGGAGATCTTTGGACCCAGGGATGAAACCCATGTCTCTTAAGTCTCCTGCATTGGCAGGCGGGTTCTTGACCACTAGAAAGCTTCAGTTCAGTTCAGTCACTCAGTCGTGTTCAACTCTTTTGCAACCCATGAATCGCAGCGCCCCAAGCCTCTATACCCATCACCAACTCCCGGCATTCACTCAAACTCACATCCATCAAATCGATGATGCCATCCAGCCATCTGATCCTCTGTCGTCTCCTTCTCCTCCTGCCCCCTTAATCCCTCCCAGCATCAGAGTCTTTTCCAAGGAGTCAACTCTTTGCATGAGGTGGCCAAAGTATTGTGTGTGCAGTGTGCAGTGAGTTTCAGCTTCAGCATCAGTCCTTCCAATGAACACCCAAGACTGATCATCTTTAGGATGTACTAGTTGGCTCTCCTTGCAGTCCAAGGGACTCTCAAGAGTATTCTCCAACACCACAGTTCAAAAGCATCAATTCTTCGGTGCGCAGCTTTCTTCACAGTCCAAAAACCTTACTCATTTATTTGGTTTCTAACATATGAGAAATGCTCGAGCTTATTGATAGAAATCTGGTACTCTAACTTTGAAAGGACATAAGAAGTATCTTTGATGTTCTGTAAAATTATCAGAAATGTGTGACATTTTAAAATCAAACTCGATAAAATATTAGCTTTGTTCTTCCTTGACTTAATCAACACTTCTTATGTCTATAGTATACATTTGTCAAGTTATCATTTTAGTTAATACCACAAGATTAGCACGTGTATTAATACAAAAACTTTCATGCTCCCTATATTCAGGGAAATACAGAATACCAAATAGAGAAAGTTAAAGTTGTATTATGACTCATATTTCAAGAGGCACAAACCTCTTCCTTTCAGGTGTGAACGACAGGGAAACATGCTTAATGAATAGTTTTATTGGATTATCTTCTCCCCAACTCCCAAGATCTTGGTAAGGTCTTTCCTCCCTAAGGTGTTCTGATTACTTGCCAAGAAATTCAGTGAATTTTCCTTTGTAAATTAGAATTAAGAAATAGAAAATGTGCCAGACTGGACAGTTTTATGATGTAAACACGTCCACTGGAGATTGTTAAACTGTTAAAACGCTTGTTGCAAGTTAAGGTCTGGCCTTCTATCACTGAAAAGCTTGGAGGAGGAGTAGTGTCAAGCCTAAAAACAAAGAAGCGCTGGACTCTTGCACACACTGACAGTAATATCTTTGTATTTCTCTTGGTTTATGAAGAAATAAATCATAATCTTTAGTTCCAAGGTATTTTAAAATGGGTAATATTAATTATTCTTAAAATGTAATATACTCATTATATACAGTATAATTTGCATATACAGAATGAGTTGTGCAAGATATCTTGGATTAGGTCTCCACAGGCAGACAAATCTAACAGGTTCAGAAAATTAGCTAAAATAAGCAGAATCTGCAACTTCAAGAGAGTAAAATTTTTTAAAAGTCTAGGTTGTCTCATCAGTTCTGTGCTGACATCCACGTTTATCTGTAAGGTCCTACCATAAAAATGATACTATCAGTGACCAAGCTCTGTCAAGCCCACCCTTTGTTATTTACTAAAAATTTCTCTATGCTGTAATCTTACTTCAGGATCTTACTGAATTGCTATATTCCATTCAGGCTGCTATGACAAGAATACCATGGACTGGGTAGTTTATAAACAAGAGAAATTTATTCTTCACAGTTCTGGAAGCTGGCATGCCCAAGGTCAAGGTGATAGCAGATGTGGTGTCTGGTGAGAGCTCATTTCTTGGTTAATAGACAGTCACTTTCACTTTCATTAGACAGTCTTATTGTATTCTCACTTGATGGAAGGGGCAGGAGAGTTCTCTGTAGTCTCTTTAGAAGGGCACTGATTCCATTCATGATGACTCTATCTTCATAACTGAATCACCTGCTACACTACATACCATTGAATAGGGAATAGATTTCAACATAAGAATTTTGGAAGGATGCAACATTCTGTCTGTAGCACATGTCTTACCTTACTTCCCATCTTCCTACTTCCACCCTATCTCCTCTATTCTCCCTTCCACCAAACAATTTTTTTTAAATGCAAATCTGATTATGCTTAAAACATTAAAGGCTTCCTTACCTTCTCATCTTTATTCCTTTCTTGTCTTCTACCACACCATGTACTCTATAATAAAGTCATATACACAGGTTGAAGTTAACACTTGAATAATTTAGGTAGCTTGTGATGAAAATGAAGAGACTATCTCAAATTTTGTACTGTTACATGTTTGTGTACTTCAGACTCTAATTTTGAATCTGATTTCAGAGTATCATGAGTTTTCTTTTTCAGCCAATGACATAAGAATGCCAATTTTGAGGGACCTCTTCCTTTTTGTGGCTTTGCTCAGGTTGAACCAGCTACTATATTATTTCTGTACAACAAATCGATCAGTTTTCTGTTGCTTCCCAGCAGCAGCCAGTATCTGCCATACAAAGTAATGATGTCTAGCAAAATTTTATGTTGTGTTTCCCCTGCCAACTCTAAAGTGGTCAGCCTCCTTTGGTTTACCATCCTGTAACTGTGTGGGATTCTTACTGTAGCCCAGCCCCCACAGGCACAGACTCTTCTGCTCACAGCTTGGCTGGGCTCCAGATCTTTGTTGCTGGAAATGCTGCTGTAACATCTGTTGAGTATTGCATGTATGTAGTTACTCACATCAGTCTTAAAAATTTGGGTGCACTTTCTAGGATTGTGGCACACATTGTATAACGTGAAAATTAAATGTCTTGAAAAGAATGTTGCAGATCGAAAAGGGAAACAGTTACTAAGTTTTTACAATGTTGCTTTCATACTAAGACCTTCCAGAAAACTTTTGTTGGATATTTGGATAACATATGAGTGATTTTCTGTGGAATTAACCAGGTAGAAAAAGTGTTTTTTAAATTAATTTTTGAAGGATAATTGCTGTATAGAATTTTGTTGTTTTCTGTCAAATCTCAACATGAATCAGCCTTATGGAAAAGTGTATATAAGGGCTTGACAAAATAACTGATTTTTTTGAAGTTAATAAGTTGTCTTAAGAAAAGTACTCAGGATTTTAAAGTGATATATCATGAGACTAAATATGTGCTGACAACTTCATGTCTGTATTTTTCATGACCTTGGAAAATACTACATGAACTCCTTCTTTAGACCACAAATCCAAAATAACGTGGTGGCTACAAAATGTTGATTGGCTCCATAGTAATATGTTTCTATAGTCTAAAGAACCCATTATATTGGATCTGATTTTTTATCAGTAACTAAAGCTGATTAATACTGTTGGAAGATTGGAAAGACTGGGAAGGGGGAAAACTGAGTAGAAGAGGAAAGAATCAAGATGTTATTGCTGAAAATAACATAACTGAAAGGGGAAAGGTCTTTTGAAAAATAGAGTAATCTTATTCTAGTCTATGCAAAATCTTGGAATTGAGCTTTCTGATTAAGTAAATTAACAACCACATGATCAGTGGAATAGTTTGGAAACGTATAAAATATTCGTGACCAAACTCTGAAAATTTGCAATATTGGTTCAATATTGCATTTGTTTGTCTTTTCCCATAGAGTAACCAATCTAGGAATTCTGGAGCCACATCCCCCACATTTTGGCTCATTTTTCAGGATTCCTAATTGATTTAAAATTAAATGAATTTAAAGTACGTATTTACCCATAGGCTACACTTCAAATAATTATAGTTAACAGTCAGTAAATCAGATTACAGTCTAAACCTTTGTAACCATGTGACCCCCAAAACAAAGTCTTTGAAATTAAATAGAAATATTTTTTCTTACATAATATTTTAAAATTGAGGGGTCCAGGCTGATGGAGTGACTCTTGTTTCACAAGGGCATTTGTGAAATCCAGATGTCTATCATCTTGTTGCTCAGCCATTACCTAGAGAGGGGTCCTCGACGGCAGAGTCCCATTTAGATAATAAGTAGATAGGAAGTCTGGGGAACCGCTTTGCTCTAAGAGAATTTATATCCCAATCCCATTGTATCTAGTCACATGGCCATAGCTGGCTGCATGGGAAGTTGGGAAATGTAATGCATAGCTGGGGGTCATGTACCTAGCTAAACAAGGACATTGCTGCTATTAACAGAGGAAGAGGAAAATGGACATTAAAGAAATTAGTATTTTCTACTTTATTTAGTTCTTTATCTTATGAAAAATTGGTGAGAACTTAGCCTCCTTTTTTTTACTGTATATATTATATTATTGAGAATTTAGAATACATATTTGATATTTTGTCATCTATCCTGTTCGAATTAGAGAAAAAAGTCTAGTTCTAAACATTTAATATCACTAATATCACTAATAATGAAGAAGAGACTTCATGATTTTCAATGGCCAATTCTTATAATTTTTTTTTTTTTTTTTTTTAGCATATAAAGGTGAAATTAGAACCCAGGTAACCAACATTCCAAACTTCTGTGCAATAGAGACTGTGTCTGTACTTTTATAAAAGTTTAATTTTGTACAGAGAATCACCTAAAAATGTACAAGTTTAAGAATACTGCTAAAATGTTGCTGCTGTTTTTTTAACCTTCATTTTCCTTCCATGATAGTAAATCTGTCTGTGCTGTGTGGGTTGAGCTCGCAAACAGAAATCATGGGCTGAGTCTTATTTGCTTTAAATTATGATAGTAGGTCAGTTCCTTTTTCTGATGACACATCTACTTTGAGCTAGGAAGTTCAAAATGCATAATACTTACGATAAAACTGAATACAGTATCTGAGATGAAATCAAGGAATGAATAAATAACATATAATTGATACTTTATAGTTACAATCCATGTCTTTTCAGGTTTTGTAAAACTTTCTGAATTTAAAAACAGCCTCAATCTGTGGCTTGCTGGTCACTCTATCCACAGTACAGTTGTCTGATAAGACTATCTTGGTTTCTAGTGAATCCTGCTGGTAGATTTAATGAGAGCCGATAATGCCTGAATTTTGCATCACACCCGTCCATCAGGAATGTGTTAGCCTTCATGATTTCTCAGTGAAGGATTGTTGTAAAGTCACCCAAGAAATCAGAATAAAATGATAACTTGTAGCAGGCTGGAAAGACCTGGAAAGACCCAATATTGGATGGAAATCATGTTATGTTGTTACTATACACTGTAGAAATACTTATGAAAAGGTAAAAATGCTTCTTGCTGACATTCTGGCTGTAAATAATGCAAGAGTAAACACCTTAATAATTTCAATTAATTCTGAAGTATAGCTTTAATTTTTCTAATTAGAACTGAAATTCCTAAATCTGAGACTTCTTGGGGAAGTTAATGAAATCTTTGCTTACCATTGCAGTTACATTATAGAATTTGCTGTTGAAATTCAGGACACTTTAATTAAAAATATTTTCTAATCTAACATGTGCTGTTTTAATGCCTTGAAAAAGTTTCAAGTCATACATTATTTTAAAATGGATATTAAATGAATCCAACTACATTTTTTTATTATTAAATTTATTTATTTTTTAAATTACAATACTGTATTTGTTTTGCCATACATTGACACGAATCAGCCATAGGTGAACACAATCTCCCAATGCTGAAGCCCCCTCCCACCTCCCACCCCACATCCTCTACTTGAATCATCCTGTGCATCAGCCTCATGCATCCTGCATCCTACATTGAACATAGATTGGCACTTCGTTTCTTACAAGAAAATATACATGTTTCGTTGCCATTCTCCCCAAACCATCCCACCCTTTCCCTCTCCCTCAGAGTCCAAAAGTCCACTCTATACCTCTGTGTCTCTTTGTTGTCTCACATATAGGGTCATCATTACTGTCTTCTAAATTCCATATATATGTGTCAGTATACTGTATTGGTGTTTTTCTTTCTGGCTTACTTCACTCTGTATAATCGGTTCCAATTTCATCCATCTCATTAGAACTGAGTCAACTACATTTTTTGATTTCTGTTGATTTACTATTTCAGTGTTAATAAAATGCCAATTTTCTTCATAGAGTCAAATGATAACTCATTGAATTAGTTCTATAAATTCATTCGAATGAAACTCTGATAGTGCTCAAAGTACATTTTTACAAAGAATAGTTTGTTATCAGTTTGCTTTGGAAGACAAAATAAGATATTAAATTGTTGTAGGCCACAAATAAAGCATTTAACAAATATATTTGCATAAGGTAAATGTTTCAATAGATAATTTTCATTCAAATAATAGCATGCTTCCTTACTAAGAGTATGGTTAGTGAGCAAGGACATAAAAGGGCTCCCCCAGATTTCTTCCCCAGACATGCTATTTGTTGCCAAAACTGCTTAACAGATGTATTTACATATTCTCAAAAAACTTCATGGACAGTCTCTGTACCAAATAATGACTTGCTTCATTACCAACAGTACAGATAAAGTAAGGACATTAAAAGGGTCCCCCTGAATTTCTTTCCTAAATATATTATTATTTGGTACCAGATAAACTATTTAAAATGTGTATTTGTATATACCAAGTAATAGCATATTTGGGGGAGAAATTTTGAGAGCCCTTTATATTCTTATTTGTTTTATTGATGATGAAGCATGTTTTTCAGGCAACCTTAACAGTAAACTATAATAGCAAAAAATAAAACCTTGATGTTGTTAGAGAAAATACTTTAATAATCATGACACAGATAGCTATTCATTATCTTTAGCCTTTTTGAATTATTCTTTTAGAAATACTCATATTTTTCATGTTTTATTTGATTTACTTGACAGAAGTTACATAAAATACCTAGGACTTGGTCTTTATTACCCCATGTCATGGTTTGCACATACTATATGCATGCCCATACACTGTATTAAATATTCTAGTAGTAAATTTAAATACTCTGAACAACTGTGTCTTTTAACTTTTAGTTTAGTTGTGTTTGATATGTGTAAATTATATATTTCCTAACAAAATAAATTATTCTTGTTTAACTTCAACTCCTGACCACTAATTTCTCATTTTTTACATTTTATCAGCTCTTCAGGGTATTCACTGTCAACCCAATTTGAAGGCACAGATAAATTTAACCAGTGCTCCACTTAACAAACATAACTAATGTTCATATTAAATTATGAAACCCATAAGAAGTAGTATACAGTAATTTTTAATATCTGCTTATATTTCATTCATTTTATTTCATACTCTCTTTAAAATTTGGTCATTGTTTATAACCACAGAAAGCAATATACTTTTAGAAAAAAAGCTTAGTAATTGCTAGACTGTAAAGTTCTATTCTAATTGTGTGTGGCATGAACTCATTGAATATGAGTAGATTAACAAATATATATACACATGCACACACACAATACATGTGGATGTTGGTGTGACATATATGCTACATGTAAACATAATTATCACATTGGGGAAGTTTTGACAATTTTTGCTTTTTGCTCAATGTACATCCTATAACAAAATAAGTAACAAATTTGATAACAAAATAAGCAGTTCACTATTTTTAAGTATAGTGTTTAATAGTCACATTGATTAGGAACGTGGGCTTTAGAATTGTCAAATTCAGATCAATTCTAGCTCTATTAATTATTAGATTCTTGGTCTTCATCCAGTTACTAATTTCAGCAAACTGTAGTTTTCTCATCCATGTAGCAGAAATCCTGTTACTTAAAGGTTTTTCTAAAATTAAGTCAAAATATAAACATAGATATATGTTTCTTTATGTATGTGACCAAGTTTGTGAGGGATAGAGAAAATATTTGAAGGAAAAGTAGATTATTTTTAAAGGCTACAGTAGAAATAATATTCATAAAGGAGAAGGGGTAATGGCAATATCTGATATTTTCTCTTTTAGAATGTATACTATTTAATTAAGATACACATTTTTGTTTTTTGTTCAGTTGCTAAGTTGCATTTAACTCTTTATAATCCCATGAACTGTAGCATGCCAGGCTTCTCTGTCCTCCATTGTCTCTTGGAATTTGCTAAGGTTCATTCACTTCCATTAAGTTGGTGATGCCGTCTAACCATGTCATCTTCTGCCACACCCTTCTCCTTTTGCCTTCAATGTCTTTTCCAGTGAGTTGACTGTTCGCATTAGATAGCCAAAGTATTGGAGCTTCAGCTTCAGCATCAGTCCTTCAAATAGTCAGGGTTGATTTCTTTAGGATTGACTGGTTTAATTTCCTTGCTGTCCAAGGGACTCTGAAGAATCTTCTCCAGTACCACAAATTGAAAACAATTCTTCCGAATTCGGCATTCTTTATGGTCCAAGTCTCACATCCATACATGACTCCTGTAAAAACTGTAGCTTTGACTGTATGCACCTTTGTCAGCAAAGTGGTATCTATGCTTTTTAATACTCTGTCTAGGTTTGTCATTGCTTTCCTTCCAAAGAGCAAACGTCTTTTAATTTCATGGCTGTTGTCACCAGCTTCAGTGAGCCCCCCCAAAAAAAAAATCCATCACTATTTCCACTTTTCCCTGTTCTATTTGCCATAAAGTGATGGGACTGGATGCTATGATCTTAGTTTGTTAAATACTGAGTTTCAAGCCGGCTTTTTCACTCTCTTTCATCCTTATCAAAAGCCTCTTTAGTTCCTCTTTGACTTCTGCTATTGGAGTAGTATCATCTGCATATCTGAGGTTATTGATATTTCTCCTGGCAATCTTGATTGCAGCTTGTGATTAATTTAGCTTGACATTTCACTTGATGTACTGTGCATAGAAGTTAAATAAGCAGGGTGACAATATACAGCCTTGTTTTACTTCTTTCCCAGTTTTCAACCAGTTCATTGTTCCATGTCCAATTCTAACTGTTGCTTCTTGGCCTGCATACATGTTTCTCAGGAGACAGGTGGGTAGTCTGATACTACAGTCTCTTTAAGAATTTTCCAAAGTTTGTTGTAATATACACTGGATTAATGCATATCCATTTTTATTTCTTACTAAAAAGTGAAAAGTACTGAAAGTGTGAAAGCTCATGTGTCCATGAGATTCTCCAGGCAAGAATACTGGAGTGGGTATCCCCTTTGCAGGGTATCTCCTCAACCCATGGATCAAACTCAGGTCTCCTGCATTGCAGGCAGATTCTTTACCATCTAAGTCACCAGGAGTGCCCTTATCTTTTCCTACATGAGACCATCATGTTATATTCTTAATTTTTGAAGGCTTAAATTTATTATGGAAAAAGTGCTTGGTATATTAGATGTTAATTGCTTTAATAAAGTATTTGTAGCCTATAGGGAAAGTATTTTAAAATGTACTCTAAGGTGGTCTTTGAAAAATAGCTAATGCTTATCATTGATACATAATTCTAATTTCATTTTTTATAGAAATACATAGTAACATCCATAAAATATTTCCAGAACTATTAAATAATGTGGGCAAATGGCATTTAAGGTAAGTTATGACTCTGAAGCTGCACAGCAGAATGAGCCAAAAAGCAAACCCAATTGCCTGTGGAAGATCAACTTATTTGGTGAATGAACTGAGAAGGAAACATTCTTTCTGAAAAGCCCTAGTTATGTTTGCTTCCCTTTGTAGGAATTTAAAGCCCCAATGGCTTACTGAATTATCACTGATTTTTCCAACTTATTTGGAATTAATTATTGGTTATTTGAGGGAAAATTCATGTAAAACTATTCAGTTAGTTGTAAATTGACTCATTATCTTTTATAGTTCATCTATGTTTTTATTTTTAATTTTACAATTGCTTTTCTTTAGTTAACAATTAACAATAAAAAACTTCTTTAGTTGCCTAGATCCACTCCTGTGGATTTCTATGAAGATAATAATATGTTAATGGATGCTTTCATTTGACCTAAGCCTCATTTTTCACTCTGAAAATGGTACCTGCACAGAGTTAGACAAGAGCCACACAATGTAAGCAAATTGGTTATTTTAAATTCTGAGGTTAACATATGGTCTAATTATCTACTATAAAAAGTTACCATTTGAATAATTAAGTCAACCTGTCATTGAGCTTTTTGGGAGGGGGAATACACACAAACTCTCCGGAGAGGTTTTTTTTTTTTTACTTCTTGACAACATGAAAGTAAAATTTGTATCACTTCTACCTCTTTAAAGTGCAAATTATTTCATAAAGAAGTGGCATTTTTCATTTAATTTGATATTGTGACAAGGATCCACTGAGAAATGTGTATGCATACTTCAAGTAAGGATACGATTTTTTTTTTCTCTCTGCTGCCCTAACACACACCTTTGAACTAGTAGACATCTCATGATACCTCATTAGACAGAATAACTGTGGCAAGGGTGTGACCTTGTGTGTCTAAAGCATTCTCCCATTCGATGGATGGTGTGAAGGATGAACTGGGTCAGTCCCAGTTGATTATAAGCCATTCATTCTCATTAGGCTGCCAACCACAAAACTCTAACAACATACCAGGTTGTTTGAGAAACACAGCAATTTATTGAAGACATTTTTATACCTGACTCTCTCAAAGCAATCAGCAGTTTAAAGAACATAAATTAACTGAAAATTCAGGTATAAATAGCATCACTTTATTTTTGCTCTATTAAGCTCCTTGCTTGCATTTAGACTGATTTGATATTAATCAGTGATCATACCTGTATAGGTGCTTTTCCTTTCTGAGTTTAGTTGAATGAAGATGAAATATAAAAAGACATTTCTTGTGTCACTACAAAGCACTGAAAAAGCAATAGCCAGTTGAATTGTACTCCAGACATGTGCAATTTAATTTACCTTTATTTATTTTTAAGGAAAGTAGAGAACAGACACTTTCTCAAAACTAGAGGGAAACTGTCTTCCATAATTGCCAGTAAAGGAGATTATATAATATAGTTGTTGAGCCTTATTTTACACATGGATGTCAACTAATAAAAACAATTTAAAATAAGTAGGAAAGATAGAAGCGTGACTCAGAAAAGAGTTTAAATTTTATTTTTAGGATGATAGGGTAAGATCTAAATACTTCTTTTAATGACAATGTGATTTTTTCATGCACTGAATATATATTTTTAAAAACAAAGGAGAGGGCAATAATTTTAATGAGAGAAGAATGACCTGAATTGAGAGAAAAAGCAGCACCATCCTGGACAGAGGTAATATTTTCAATTTGTCAATTTTGTATTTTCTTTCTTAGCAATAAGAAAAAAGAATAACAGTAACAACAAAAAGAATCAAAAACATATTTAGTCAAGCTGACAAACAGGCTTAGGATTTATTTTTGTTTAATAGAAATGTGTATTTTGCTTCATGCTTTCCCTTTATTTGAAAATGGTTCATTAAAATCTCTTTGGCTCAAGTTCCAAAAAGCTGTCTGTCTGCCAAAATTTTTAGAGAATTCCCAAACTCTTTGTATTAATATGAAATGTGCCATTTATATTGAAACAGGATTACGCCTAATGTATTTGTAGAGATATACAGACTAGGAGATATACAATTAAGTTTGAACAGCATTGTCGAATTCAACTCCATGTTTTTCTGATTTGATTCACTTGTCAGAGTGTCCTGCTGCCAACGGGACATATTGTCACTGCTTTCAGTTTAGTTCAGATGCTCAGTTGTGTCTGACTCTTTGCAACCCTGTGGATTGCAGAACACCAGGCTTCCTGTTCATCATCAGCTCCCAGAGCTTGCTCAAACTCATGTCCATTGAGTCAGTGGGGCCATCCAACCATCTCATCCTCTGTTGTCTCCTTCTCCTCCTGCCTTCAATCTTTCCCAGCCTGAGGGTCTTTTCCAGTGAGTCAGTTCTTCTCATCAGGTGGCCAAAGTATTAGAATTTCAGCTTTAGCATCAGTCCTTCCAATGAATATTCAGGACTGATTTCCTATAGGATTGACAGGTTTATCTCCTTTCAGTCCAAGGGACTCTCAAGAGTCTTCTCCAACATCACAGTTCAAAAGCATCAGTTCTTTGGTCCTCAACTTTCTTTATAGTCCAACTCGCATGTTGATACACAACTACAAAAAAACATACTTTTGACTAGACAAACCTTTGTTGGCAAAGCAATGTCTATGCTTTTTAATATGCTATCTGGGTTGATCATAGATTTTCTTCCAAGGAGCAAGCATCTTTTAATTTTATGGCTGCAGTTACTGTCTACAGTGATTGTTCAGTTCAGTTCAGTCGCTCAGTTATGTCCGACTATTTGTGACCCCATGAATCACAGCACTCCGGGCCTCCCTGTCTATCACCAACTCCTTGAGTTCAGTCAGACTCACGTCCATCGAGTCCGTGATGCCATCCAGCCATCTCATCCTTGGTCGCCCCCTTCTCCTCCTGCCCCCAATCCCTCCCAGCATCAGGGTCTTTTCCAATGAGTCAACTCTTTGCATGAGGTGGCCAAAGTATTGGAGCTTCAGCTTTAGCATCATTCCTTCCAAAAAAATCCCAGGGCTGATTTCCTTCAGAATGGATTAGTTTGGATCTCCTTGCAGTCCAAGGGACTCTCAAGAGTCTTCTCCAACACCACAGTTCAAAAGCATCAATTCTTCAGCGCTCAGCCTTCTTCACAGTCCAACTCTCACATCCATACATGACCACTGGAAAAACCATAGCCTTGACTAGACAGACCTTAGTTGGCAAAGTAATGTCTCTGCTTTTGAATATGCTGTCTAAGTTGGTCATAACTTGAGCCCACCAAAATAAAGTCTGTCACTGTTTTCATTGTTTCCCCATCTATTTGCCATGAAGTGATAGGATTGGATGCCATGATCTTAGTTTTTTTGAATGTTGAGTTTTTAAGCCAGCTTTTTTCACTTCTCTTTCACTTTCAGCAAGAGGCTCTTTAGTTCTTCTTCACTTTCTGCCATAAGGGTGGTGTCATCTGCATATCTGAGGTTATTGATTGTGCTTCATCCAGCCTGACATTTCCCATGTCACTGCTTCATTTAAGTTCAGTTCAGTCGCTAGTCATGTCCGACTCTTTGCAACCCCATGAATCACAGCCTGCCAGGCCTCCCTGTCCATCACCAACTCCTGGAATTCACTCAGACCTACGTTCATCGACTCAGTGATGCCATCCAGCCATCTCATCCTCTGTTGTCCCCTTCTCCTCCTGCCCCCAATCCCTCCCAGCATCAGAGTCTTTTCCAGTGAGTCAACTCTTCGCATGAGGTGGTCAAAGTACTGGAGTTTCAGCTTCAGCATCATTCCCTCCAAAGAAATCCCAGGGCTGATCCCCTTCAGAATGGACTGGTTGGATCTCCTTACAGTCCAAGGGACTCTCAAGAGTCTTCTCCAACACCACAGTTCAAAACCATCAAATCTTCTGCATTCAGCTTTCTTCACAGTCCAACTCTCACATCCATACATGACCACGGGAAAAACCATAGCCTTGACTAGATGGACCTTTGCTGGCAAAGTAATGTCTCTGCTTTTGAATATGCTGTCTAGGTTGGTCTTAACTTTTCTTCCAAGCAGTAAGCATCTTTTAATTTCATGGCTGCAATCACCATCTGCAGTGATTTTGGAGACCCCCAAAAGAAGATCTGACATTGTTTCCACTGTTTCCCCATCTATTTCCCATGAAGGGATGGGACCAGATGCCATCATCTTCGTTTTCTGAATATTGAGCTTTAAGCCAACTTTTTCACTCTCCACTTTCACTTTCATCAAGAAGCTTTTTAGTTCCTCTTCACTTTCTGCTATAAGGGTGGTGTCATCTGCATGTCTGAGGTTATTGATATTTCTCCTTTGGCCAATTGTAATTGGTGTGGCTGTTACCTGTAGCTGGGGTTGCAACTTGTTTTTATGAGATGTTTGTAGTCTTCTATGCTTTAATACTTACTCTGAACCAGTAAGCAGTTTCCCCCTCCCTTAACTTCACAGAAAAATACGCTGTTATTTTAAAAAAGCAGACTGCTTCAAAATGAATTTAATAGAGAACATGTGGACACAACTGAAGCGACTGTGTAGGCACATACGTGTTAATCCCTCAGTCGCGTCTGATTCTTGGTGACCCCATGGACTGTAACCCACTAGGCATCTGGGTCTATAGAATTCTCCAGACAAGAATACTGGAGTGGGTAGCCATTCTCTTCTCTCAGGGATCTTCCTGACCCAGGGATCAAACCTGGGTCTCCCACAGAGCATACAGATTGTTTACTGACTGAGCCACCAGGGAAGCCCCTAAACAAATGAATACATTTTAGTGTATTCTTGTAATGGAATATTATTCAGCAATACAGACCAAGAATGCAAATAAATGTCAGAAAATGTATGCTTACCTAAAGAATCCAGAGAAAAAGATTAGATATGTTTTTGTTTCTGTGAACTTCTAAAACAGGCAATACTAACTCACAGTGTTAGAAATAAGATTAGTGGTTGCCTGAGGGAGGGGAAGATAGAGAATATTAACTTCAAAGGGGGCATTTTGGTAATTTTAGGAAAATGAAAATGTTCTATATGTTAAGATAATTACCTGGTAATATATATTTGACAAAATGTTCACTGAAGTATTTGCAATATTTACATGGTATTTTCTAACTTGCAGCTACTATTACAATATATTATAGATTGAGTTTCAGCCTGAGTTCTCTGGTTCATATGAATTTTCTTATTGAATTTTCTGCTTATCACTATATTTGTGGAATGCATATCAAATAAGTTTAATTTTAAAAGTATGACATTGTAGATTTTTTTCCTTTGACATAGGTGTCAAAGTTAGAGAATTCAGCCTCATTTTATACAAATTTTACTTTATTTTTGTACTTCTTTAATTGACATGAGTTTTTATAGGCCTCATTATCCAGTGGTTACAGAGTCACATTAACAGTACTAGCATAAATTTAATTTTTTTAATTGAAACTTTCTACTTCATTCATGTTCTCAACCTTTGGGAAAAACGCTCCTAAGTTTAGTCTGAGGTGTCCCAGACAGGCTATTTTTCATGTGTTCAATCATAAATTCAGTCAGGGTACAAATCAGCTATTAGTTGGCCTATAGTAATGCTTGCCCCTTTTCCTGATTCTAAGCCTTTTGCCGAGTAATGGTACATCCAAATGATATGCCCAACTAATATCCTATGGCTGCCACTGGATCCCTCAGGTTCTTCTTTATCCTTTCAGGGATGTGCTGGGCCCTGGGTTTCCCTCTGTCTCCTAGCTGCAGCACTGGAGGCCTCTGGCTTTTTCCATGGTAATACATTACTGAGCTAGACAAGAATGTTCTCCTCAGACCCTCTCCCTTTACTTTTTCTGTCACACTTTACTGTAGGGTTTCTGTTTGTGCTCTAAGGCTTTAGTCATTTTGTTGAGATAGTTCCTTCAGTTTTAGATACAAGTGTCCTTGCAACACTTTGTTCTGTAGGACTCACATGTAAAACTCAAGGTAATTAGAGTGTCTGGTTCCACTCTTCACTGATCATTTTTCTTCTTCTGTGACTAAATCTCTTTGATTAGGTCAAAGTCAACATTTTGGTTCCCTCTTCTCTTAGGCTATGTTCTTTTTGAAGGATATTCTCAGTTTCTTTGGATAATTCCTTGATTCTTTTGACCTGGTGTATCAGACCCATACAAACATTTCTGAAATCTCTATTTAAGTTTGTTGAGGATTCCTACTGTTTCCTGACACTGTTAGACATAATTCCAAGAATTAAATAATTACAATTTACCTAGAATTAAAGACCTTAATCCTTATAATAGTCTATGTAAGAGATCAACTTAAGAAATTCTTTTAAGAATGTGACAAGACTGTGAGATCCTTTTGGGTCCAGGCCTGAGAAGTCATAGAGCCAGCCTCAACTCCATTTTTTCTATCTGCAAAATGAGAAACTTTCCTTCATTAATTCGTTCAGTAAGATCTATTTTTGTAGGGCTTATATTCTAGTGGGGAAATAAGTTAAAAATTTAAAATATACATAATATATTAGATATTAAGTGCTAAGAATAAAAAAAAGTGATGAAGGAGGTGTAGGCAGTGGAGTATAAAATTTTAAATAGTGGATCAGAGAGGCTTTCATTGAAAAGAAAGCACTTGAGGAAAAAGCTTATTGAGGAGATAAATTTTTAAGTGCCTTCCAGACGCTTGTTCAGGAGGCATCAAAGACGTAATTTTTCACAGTGAAAGATACTTACTAATTTCTTGTTCAGTAACAAACTTTTAGTAACAAGCAGTGTTCCTTTACTGAGTATATGCATTATGGTTTTGAATTCTCTGTCTTTGAACTGTAACTGTGATATTCTTCTAGTATCAGTATTACAATATAAGTTCTAATTCTATGAGCTATTTATCCAGATAATTGAGATTAACCTATGTTTAGCTTTATTGTTTGGACAACCACATGTATTTGTGTGTACAGCAAACCACAGTGACACCTAATTAGTGGTCCTATGTAGGCTGTCAGCATAGTTACTTGGTAGCATTTTAAAAATCACCACCAAGTGGAGAATTCTCACTGCCAGAATTCTTGTTTATCTCATGAACGCTGTCTTAGTCACTTATTTGGATTGCCTTTAAAAAGTCCACACTTTGAAGTCAGAAAACTTTTGATTTCAATCTTGGATCTTAAATTTAATGTCTGACCAGGTGCTGACAAACTCCTAAACTTGAATTATTACAGCTATAAAACTGAGACCACTTATAATTCAATGTTGTTGCTGAGCATCTATTTTGAGTCAGGCAATGTATAAAGTGTTGAGTGTAAAATGATGTCTAAAATGTCACCATCATGAAACCAATACTTGCTGGCTTCACAGATGGATTATCTTACTCCCTTTTTAAAACATGTTTTACATAGTGCTTTATACTTACAAAGCTTTGTTTTCTGTGACCTATTAGATGTATGGTACAATAGGAACTGCCTGCAATGCAGGAGACCCAGGTTTTATTCCTGTAAGATTCCCTGGAGAAGGAAATGGCAGCCCACTCCAGTATTCTTGCCTGGAAAATCTCATGGACAGAGGAGCCTGGCAGGCTACAGTCCATGAGGTCACAAGAGTCGGACACGACTTAGCAACTAAACCACCACCACCACAGTAGATATCAGGTTCATCTTTGTAGGAAGGATCCTTACATGTGAGCTGTATTTCCTTCTAGTAGACTAAGAATATAAACGTTTTGTCAGAAGATCTGCTATCATTCATTTTTTGGTTCTATCCCCCATTTTCTGTTTTAGAGCTCTTTGTGTTTCTTCCTTCATCTCTGTTTACAGAACATTTGTATGTATGCCTGAGCTCTATGGTTTTTCCAGTAGTCATGTATGGATGTGAGAGTTGGACTGTGAAGAAGACTGAGCACCAAAGAATTGATGCTTTTGAACTGTGTTGTTGGAGAAGACTCTTGAGAGTCCCTTGGACTGTAAGGAGATCCAACCAGTCCATTCTGAAGGAGATCAGCCCTGGGATTTCTTTGGAAGGAATGATGCTAAAGGTGAAACTCCAGTACTTTGGTCACCTCATGCAAAGAGTTGACTCACTGGAAAAGACTCTGATGCTGGGAAGGATTAGGGGAAGGAGGAGAAGGGGGTAACAGAGGATGAGATGCCTGGATGGCATCACTGACTCAATGGACGTGAGTCTGAGTGAACTCTAGGAGTTGGTGATGGACAGGGAGGCCTGGTGTGCTGTGATTCATGGGGTCGCAAAGAGTCGGACACGACTGAGCGACTGAACTGAACTGAGCTCTATGGTCCCCTCACTAGAATGTGTAAAAGGCAGAAGCCATGTCTTCAGATTGCATCTTGAGTACCTTGTTCAGTGCTGAGAACAAGGTATATATAAATATAGCCCTTGTTTGGAGAAGTGTAAACTGACGTGTTCTCCTCTGGTGACAAACAGTATGCTCTTGGCTATTAAGTTTCTCTAAGTCAGTTTCTTCTGAAAGAATGGATGTAAACATGGCATACCTTTCAAAAGTTTGTTGTGAGGTTTAAATGTAGTAATCGGGGACAGATACATTTTAACAAAGTCTATATCTCCCCTTCTCCCTTTTTTTCCTTATAATAACATTTTAAATAATGACTATATGTATAATATATTTTATTATTATAATGAAAATAATTATTAGTATATATTCACATTTAGGAAGTAGATGCTGTTTGTATTGAATTTAAAATGCTATATATACCATAGATTTTTATTAATTCAAGTTGATAAATCATTTTTATTAAGCCTCTATAAAGCCTGTAGCTCTGTAATACATGTTGTGTAAAATACCGGTGAGTGAGTACAATTTTCTCTACAGTATAAGTTTGTGGAGGCTATGTCAGTGTTTCGTCTTCAGGGAAAGATCATCCTAAGGGAGTCGGGCCTGCAGATGCCTGAGCTGCTCTTAGCTGCTTGCTTGTAACTAAAAGTAGGACCTTTACTGTCGGCAGCTCTGACTTGTGCCTCATCCGTCGTGATGCATCACTTCATGCCTCCTCCTTCACCGCTTCACTTTATCGATTTATAACACCTCAAGTGTTCTGTTGTTAGTGGTAAATATCACCTTGAAATTTTAACATGGATTCTATTTATCTATATTACATTTCTAGAGTCTTGATGGCAAAAATAGCCTTTCTTTAATGTCTACTGTTAATTTCATTGAGAAATATAGGTGAAGTATTTTCATATAAAATACAAAGAATAAGTGAGCGTTAATACTTTATAGAGTTGGAAAAATAAGGACAATTTTTTTGTGAACTGAGAGTAGTTATCCGTCTGTAACTTTAATTTTATCAACCACTAAAAGCATTGGTTTTAACAGTCGTGTGTATGTGTACACACATAAATTTTGAAGACTCGTTTCATGATTGACAGTGCCTTGCTCTTTTCTGGGTATAAAGTAGAAGGAAATAGGCTTTCTCTGTAGTAAGTCATTACTGACCTCAAGTTTTCAAGAAAATTTTATTCGCATATGCAAACCTAATGAAAGAGATGAAAATGTAGCTCATTCTCTTTGGATTCTTACTATCAGTGTGGTTTGTTTCCTTTATGACTAACTGCAGATTTATTCTCAAAAACTACTTTAGGTAGAATTGCCATGTAATTTTTATGCTTCCTTTTGCTTTTTTGACATCTTTTCTGAATATTTTCATTCTCATGAATGTTCTTTTCACTTTTTATTGAGCTGAATACAGCAATTTGAGGTTGGCATGATACCAGTCTATATTTAGGATTCTTTCTTGTAAAACTCTTCTCACCATTTTTGTAAGGCTACCAAGATGTAAAGTTCACTTTTTTTTTAATATTATGCTCATAGCTCATGCCATTTAATCCTAAATAAATAATTGTGAGTCCTTATTGAGTCTGCTGCTGCTGCTAAGTTGCTGCAGTCGTGTCCGACTCTGTGCGACCCCATAGACTGCAGCCCACCAGGCTCCCCTGTCCCTGGGATTCTCCAGGCAAGAACACTGGAGTGGGTTGCCATTTCCTTCTCCAATGCATGAAAGTGGAAAATGAAAGTGAAGTCACTCAGTCATGTCTGACCCTCAGCGACCCCATGTCCATGGGATTTTCCAGGCAAGAGTACTGGAGTGGGGTGCCATTGCCTTTTCCATTATTGAGTCTACCTACTAAATATTTTACTGCAAAATGTAGAGAGAGATTTGCCTAATAACCAAAAACAGAAACCTCAGAAAAAAACCTTTGATTACTTAAATCTCTTGTCATTTACTTTATGTATTTTTTTCTGTGTGTTTTAAAAGGCACATCTTACTGATACAGCTTCCAATACATATCTCATGTGAAGTATGCATCTTATCATGCAGTTTTATTTATAATTTTGTCCTCACACTGTATTACTTTCCATTTATCAGCATTAAATTTCAGGTTCTCCTTGCTAACCTAGTTACATCACTGAGTAGAATTCATTTACATATGACTTTTTCATGCATTAAAATGTGAAATGGTTTATTTTTATTATTGAAGTTATTAAAATGATCAAAAATGGAAAACTCAGCTATTATTCTGAAAAGTCTCCAATGTTTTAATAGGGAAGGCCTTTTCCCAGCACACCTGTATGTTTGTGTTTTATTTTTTAACCTTATGGCCTTTTGACTTTACTCATAGGACTTCAAGATATTTTAATTTTCTTCCATTCTTTTTATTTGAAGAAAAAAACAGCATGAAAAATCATGTATTTTTGGATTTAATATATGTTTCTGTAGTACTTACCATAATGTGATGTGAGCTTTCTCCACCAAATTTCCAGCTTGAAATACTTTTGAATTTAAAGTATTCATTTTCTAAAAGCCTTCTTGAAAATATAAGTATGTTTTTCCTGGATTGGATAATATATTCATCTTTTGATTTTTCAAGATGAATTTATTTAATCAGTTAAATCATTATCTCTTAGCTAGGTGAATCTGGAGGAGAGTCATAAGGTTTCTGAAAGGTGCAGAACATGCAGTATTATCTAAAGAGGGCCTTCCATCAATAAGAGACTTGTACAAACAGTAATGAATGTGAGGAGAAAGAACACTAAAATATGTGGTCAGTTGTATCTGGCTCTTAGTGGCCCCATGGCCGCCAGGCTCCTGTGTCAATGGAATTTTCAAGGAAAGAATATTGGAGTGGGTTGCCACTTTCTATTCCAGGGGATCTTCCTGCATCTCTTGTGTCTCCTGTGTCTCCTGCGTTGGTAGGTGGATTCTTGACCACTAGTGCCACCTGGGAAACCCCACTAAAATATAATAAGTATTATTATAAGCCTATTTCATAGTTTGACTTCCCTCGTGGCTCAGAGGTTAAAGTGTCTGCCTGGAATGCAGGAGACCAGGGTTCAATCCCTGGGTCGGGAAGATCCCTGGAGAAGGAAATGGCAACCCACTCCAGTAGTTTACTTTAGGATGATCAAAACTATAAAACATAGTTCACAGGAAAATAAAATTAGTTTACCACCACTTATTTATTTTCTGAAAGCTGAAACTTGCTAGTTTATATATCATGTTATTTTGTGCTTAAAAGTAGTTTGGGTAAAGCTGTCAGAGGTGCAACTTAAATATGAAAGCCCCTCTAGCAGTGGTGTCAAAGTTCTAGTTCAAAAAGGGTTCAAGAAGCTTCCTCTCATTAAACAGCTAGACCTGAATACTTGTTATCATTCATTCATATATTCATTCATTGAACTAACTTCTGCTGCACCCAAGTCTGTGTTGCATCTTTGAAGATAAATAGGATTTGGCCCTTGCTCTCAGTGAATTATCTCTATAGGTATATTTTTTGGTGGTTGTGGGGGCAGTTTGCGAATATCTTATTCTCCCCTTTAAGTTAACAGAAAAGAACATCTTTTTTAGTGTGTGTTCTTAAAGTGTTAGTTTCAGTGTTCTTTTAGTGTTAGTTCTTAAAGGTCTTGTAGGTCTTCATAGAACTGTTCAACTTCTGCTTCTTCAGTGTTACTGGTTGGGACATAGACTTGGATTACTGTGATACTGAATGGTTTGTCTTGGAAACGAACAGAGATCATTCTCTCACTTTTGAGATTGCATCCAAGTGCTGCATTTCGGACTCTTTTGTTGACCATGATGGACACTACATTTCTTCTAAGGGATTCTTGCCTGCAGTAGTAGATATAATGGTCATCTAAGTTAAATTCACCCATTCCAGTCCATTTTAGTTTGCTGATTCCTAGAATGTTGACGTTCACTCTTGCCATCTCTTGTTTGACCACTTCCAATTTGCCTTGATTCATGGACCTAGCATTCCAGGTTCCTATATAATATTGCTCTTTACAGCATTGGACCTTGCTTCTATCACCAGTCATGTCACATCCACAGCTGCGTATTGTTTTTGCTTTGGTTCCATCCCTTCATTCTTTCTGGAGTTATTTCTCCACTGATCTCCAGTAGCATATTGGGCACCTACTGACCTGGGGAGTTCCTCTTTCAGTATACTGTCATTTTGCCTTTTCATACTGTTTATGGGGTTCTCAAGGCAAGAATACTGAAGTGGCTTGCCATTCCCTCCAGTGGATCACTTTCTGTCAGAGCTCTCCACCCATGACCCGTCCATTTTGGGTGGCCCCACAAGGCATGGCTTAGTTTCATTGAGTTAGACAAGGCTATGGTCCTAGTGTGATTAGATTGACTAGTTTTCTGTGATTATGGTTTCAGTGTGTCTGCCCTCTGATGCCCTCTTGCAACCCTACCATCTTACTTGGATTTCCATTACCTTGGATGTGGGGTATTTCTTCACAGCTGCTCCAGCAAAGTACAGCCACTGATTCTTACCTTGGATGAAGGGTATCTCTTCACTGTCGCCCCTCCTGACCTTGAACGTGGAATAGCTCCTCTAGGCCCTGCTGTGCCCGGGCAGCCACTGCTCCTGGGACATAGGGTTACTCCTCTCGGCTGCCACTCCTGACCTCTGTCGTGGGGTAGCTCCTCCTGGCTGCTGCCCCTGACCTCCGGCGTGGGGTAACTCCTCTCGGCTGCTCCTGTGCTATCCCAGTCTGCTGCCCCTGACCTTGGAAGCGGGGTAGCTCCTGCAGCCATTGCCCCTGGCATGGAGCGTGGGGTAGCTCCTCCCGGCTGCCGCCCCTGACCTTGGGCATGGGATGATGCTGTGGAAGTACTGCACTCAATATGCCAGCAAATTTGGAAAACTCAGCAGTGGCCACAGGACTGGAAAAGGTCAGTTTTCATTCCAATCCCAAAGAAAGGCAATGCCAAAGAATGCTCAAACTATTGCACAATTGCACTCATCTCACATGCTAGTAAAGTAATGCTGAAAATTCTCCAAGCCAGGCTTCAGCAATACATGAACCAGGAACTTCCAGATGTTCAAGCTGGTTTTAGAAAAGGCAGAGGAACCAGAGATCAAATTGCCAACATCCCTGGATCATCGAAAAAGCAAGAGAGTTCCAGAAAAACATCTACTTCTGCTTTATTGACTATGCCAAAGCCTTTGACTGTGTGGCTCACAATAAACTGTGGGAAATTTTGAAAGAGATGGGAATACCAGACCACCTGACCTGCCTCTTGAGAAACCTAAATCAGGTCAGGAAGCAACAGTTAGAACTGGACATGGAACAACAGACTAGTTCCAAATAGGAAAAGGAGTACATCAAGGCTGTCTATTGTCACCTTGCTTATTTAACTTCTCTGCAGAGTACATCATGAGAAACCCTGGGCTGGAAGAAGCACAAGCTGGAATCAAGATTGCTGGGAGAAATATCAATAACCTCAGATATGCAGATGACACCACCATTATGGCAGAAAGTGAAGGGGAACTAAAAAGCCTCTTGATATTTTTATTTCTGGCTGACTTCACTCTGTATAATAGGCTCCAGTTTCATCCCCCTCATTAGAACTGATTCAAATGTATTCTTTTTAATGGCTGAGTAATACTCCATTGTGTATATGTACCAACACATATATATGGAATTTAGAAAGATGGTAATGATAACCCTCTATGCGAGACAGCAAAAGAGACACAGATGTGTAGAACGGACTTTTAGACTCTGTAGGAGAGGGAGAGGGTGGGATGATTTGGGAGAATGACATTGAAACATGTATACTATCATGTAAGAAATGAATCGACAGTCTATGTTCGATACAGATTACAGGATGCTTGGGGCTGGTGCACGGGGCTAATCCAGAGAGATGATATGGGGTGGGAGGGGGGGTTCAGGATTGGGAACTCATGTACACCCATGGCTGATTCATGTCAATGTATGGCAAAATCAATACAGTATTGTAAAGCAAAATAAAGTAAAAATTAAAAAAAAAAAAAGCCTCTTGATGAAACTGAAAGAGGAGAGTGAAAAAGTTGGCTTAAAGTTTAATATTCAGAAAACAAAGATCATGGCATCTGGTCCCATTACTTCATGGGAAATAGATGGGGAAACAGTGTCTGACTTTATTTTTTGAGCTCTTAAATCACTGCGGATGGTGACTGCTGCCATGAAATTAAAAGATACTTACTCCTTGGAAGGGAAGTTATGACCATTCTAGATAGCATATTAAAAAACAGAGACATTACTTTGCCAACAAAGGTCCATCTAGTCAAGGCTATGGTTTTTCCAGTGGTCATGTATGGTTGTGAAAGTTGGACTGTGAAGAAAACTGAGCACCAAAGAATTGATGCTTTTGAACTGTGGTGTTGGAGATCACTCTTGAGAGTCCCTTGGACTGCAGCAAGATCCAACCAGGCCATTCTAAAGGAGATCAGCCCTGGGTGTCCTTTGAAGGAATGATGCTAAAGCTGAAACTCCAGTACTTTGGCCACCTCATGTGTAGACTTGACTCTTCGGAAAAGACTCTGATGCTGGGAGGGATTGGGGGCAGGAGGAAAAGGGGAAGACAGAGGACAAGATGGCTGGATGGCATCACTGACTCGATGGATGTGAGCTTGAGTGAACTCCGGGAGTTGGTGATGGACAGGGAGGCCTGGCGTGCTGTGATTCATGGGGTTGCAAACAGACATGACAGAGTGACTCAACTGAACTGGAGTTAACAGAGAATGATAATAATTTAGTATCTGCAAAATGTAAAGAGTATCCTTAGAAACCTAAATACTCATCTTGGAACCTGAAGTTTAAGGAATGAGGTTTTGATGAATGTTATAGTATAGTCATTGGTTTAAGCTTATAATTTTATTTTGTATATACTGAGATTTATGAATTTGATCAAAGACTTACCAGAAAATATAATTAAGCAGAATATTGTGGCTATATCAACATTATGTTTTGCTTGATAAGCTTTGGTCAGTGTTATAGTACACAAATCACAAAAGTCTCATCATTAATTTGGTTGAAGTCATTAGCATATTGATTATACTTGTAAATGTTTATGAAATCCAATAGAAAGTTTCTACCATGACTACTAAACCCATGGGTGCCAGCAACCCATCAGTCCTCTTACAGTCTTCCAGTCTTTCTTTTTTTTTTTTTTTTTAAGACTTGATTTACTTCATCAGATTTTTAGAGTTTTCAGCTGCAGATCCTCTACATATTTTGTTACAGTGGTAAATGGATCTAGAATATTGATATTTATGTTTGGGTTTCCAGTTGCTTCATATGTTGAAATGTATTTGAGAGGACATCTGGATCAAGATGGTAGAGTAGGGCGATCCTGAGCTCAGCTTCTCCCACTGGACCCAGCAAAACTACAACTACATAGAGGATGACAATCCTGACAGTGAAGAGATGACTCATGGAACACATTCTCTACCACTAAGAATATAAAGAAAAGCCGCATCAAGACAAGTAGGAGGGACAGAAGCAATCTATTTAGAACTTGCATCCCTGGAATGGAGATCCACAAAGGGGGAAGATAATTACAACCTTGGAGGTTCCTCCTGAAAGGTGGAGGTTCTGAGCCAAATATCAGACTCCCTAGTCTGGGTAATCTGCACTGAGAAGACAGGACCCCTTTAATATTTGGCTTTGCAAACCAACAGGACTTATATTCAGGGAAGCCTAAAGCTGTGAGAAAGAGTCAGCTCTTAAAAAGGCTTGCAAATAAAGTCACTCACTCCAAGTCACAGTTCAGAGGCAGCTGCTTGGAGAGCACCTGGGTCATGCAAGGAGATTCACTGACTAATTTTAGGGCATATGCTGGATGGGTGGTAAGGATCTAGTAGAACTTTCTCTGGGATGAAAGTGCTGGTGGATATCTCCCCCCACCCCCACTTCCAGTTATCTGGTCTGGCACTAGTGGTGCCGTATCTGTCGTTCTCCATCAACTGAACTAACACCTTGTGTCTCACCCAGGTGCTCCCCTGAGCAATGGCCCCAAGCAACCAGCCTGTTCCTCCAAAGAAGCCCCAATCTCACCCCACAAGCATGTGGCCTCAGTTGGCACCAGCACCCTTCCAAAATTGATCCAGGGGACAGCCCCACACAACAGTGCACTCACAACCATCATGGCTTGGCCTCAAAGCCAGTCAAGGTGGGAACTAGTCATCACTGCACCTGCAGCAGTCAGGTGCAGCAGTCATCACTGCACCTACAACTCTCAGCCTGTCTGGATGGGCCCAGGCCTGTGCACCAATGTTCTTATAGCAGTTGCAGCCCAACTGCACAGGATGACACACGTAGTCCATACAGAGGATACCCCTGAAACCCCTCATTGTGTTGACCAGGGAATTCTGCCACTGGAAACAAAGGACCCTTACGACATAAGAGCCTTATTCTTATGTGCGTAAGAGTTCATACTCTTACTACAAAAGGCACCCTTTCAAGACTGGAAGACATAGTTGATGTGTCTGATAACCTAGAAAGTAACACAGAATTAGCCAAATAGGAGATAGGAAGAATTCTTCCAAATGAAAGAATAAGACAAAGCCCTAGAAAAAGAACTAAAAGAAAAACATAAGGAATTTATCAGATAGAATTCAAATAAATAGTCATAAGGACACTGACTTAACTCTGGATAGAAATTGGTGAACTAAGTGAGAACTTCAGGAAATAAATGGAAAATATATATAGAAAAAGAACCAATCAGTACTGACTAATGAAATAACAAGTGAACACGCACTCAAGGAAGTCAGCAGCAGATTAGAGGATGCACAAAAATGAATTACTGATGTGGATTGTAGGGTAATGGAGATCACCAAATCAGAACAGCAAAAAGGAAGAAAAAAAAAAAAAAGAGGATAGTTAAGGGAACTTTGGAACAGTATCAGGCATAGTAACATTTATATTATAAGAGTCTCAGAAGGGGGAAACAGAGAGGGCCAGAGAACCTATTGAAAGAAATAATGGCTGATCTGTCAGTTTTTTATTGGGTTATTCTTTATTTTTAAAATATGGAACTACATGAGCTGTTTGTTTATTTTGGAGATCAATTTTGTGTCTGTTGCTTTTCTTGCATGTAATTTCTCCCATTTTGAGGATTGTCTTTTCATTTTGTTTATAGTCTCCTTTGCTGTATAAAAGCTTTTAAATTTAATTAGATCCCATTTATTTTTCATTATTTTAGGAGGTGGATCAAAAATATCTTGCTGCGACTTATGTCAGAGAATATTCTACCTATGTTTTTCTCTAAGAGTTTTATAATGTCTGGCCTTACATTTAGGTCTTTAATCCATTCTGAGTTTATTTTTGTGTATGGTGTTAGGGAGTGCTCTAATTTAATTCCTTTATGTGTAGCTGCCCATTTTTCTTAGCACCACTTGCAGAAGAGATTGTCTTTTCTCCACTGTACATTCTTGCCTCCTTTGTCATAGATTAGATGACCATAGGTACATGGGTTTATCTTTGGGTTTCTATCCTGCTCTATTGACTGTATTTCTGTTTTTTTTTTTTTTTGGTGCCACTACCGTACTATTTTGGTAACTGTGTAGTATAGTCTGAAGTCAGGAACCTGATTCACCCAGCTCCATTGTTCTTTTTCAAGATTGCTTTGGCTATCAGATTGCAATATTTCCACACAAATGATAAAATTTGTTTCCAAACAAAAGTTTGTTCTAGTCTGTGAAAGATGCTTTTGGTAATTTGATAGGGATTGCATTGAATCTGTAGATTGCTTTTGTTAGTGTAGTTATTTTCACAAATTTGACCCTTCCAATCCAAGAACTCACATAAACTATCTCTTCTTCTGTTTGTATAGTCTTTGGTTTCTTTCATCAGTATCATATTTTTTCTAAGTACAGGTCTTTTGCCTTCTTTGGTAGGTTTATTCCTAGATATTTTATTCTTTTCATTGCAGTGGCAAATGGGATTTTTTTTTAATTTCTTTTTCTAGTCTTTCATTATTAATGTACAGGAATGCAATTGATACTTGTCTGAAGAAGACATACAGATAGCCAACAGATATATGAAAAGATGCTCAACATAACTAATTATTAGAGAAATGCAAATAAAACTACAATGAGGTATCACCTCTCACCAGTCAGAATAACCATCATAAAAAAAAAAAAAATCTACAAACTATAAAAGCTGGAGATAGTATGGTAAAAAAGAACCCTCCTGTGCTGTTAGTAGGAATGTAAATTGGTACAACCACTATGGAGAACAGTATGGAAGTTCCTTAAAAAACTAAAAGTAGAACTAATATATGATCCAGAAATCTCACTCCTGGACTTATATCCAGAGAAACCCATAATTTGAAAAGATACATGCACCCCAATGTTAGTTGTGGCAGTATTTACAATAGCCAGATCATGGAAGCAAGCTTAATGTTCACTGACAGATGAATAGATAAAGAAGATATGATGTATATAAACAATGGAATGTTACTCGGCAATAAAAATAATAATAATGTCATGTGCAGCATGGAGGACCTAGAGATTGTCATATTAGTGAAGTAAAGTCGGACACAGAAAGATAAATATCATATGATATAATTTACATGTGGAATCTAAAAAATAAAGATACAGATTATTTTAAAAACAGAAGTAGAGTCACAGAAGTAAAAAACAAATGTAATTTCGAGGAGATGGGGGATAAATTGGGAGATTGTGACTGACATGTATGCATTTCTATATATAACGTCGATAACTTTTAAGAACCTGCTTAATTTTCTGTAATGGCCTATATGGGAAAATAACTGATTCACTTTGTTTTACACCATTCCCTTTTTCAGAGGATCTTCCTGACCCAGGGACTGAACCCAGGTTTCCTGCATTGTAGCCAGACTCTACCATATGAGCCTCTAGGGAAAACTTGTACACCTGAAACAAACACAATTAGAAAGAAAGAAAGAATGGCTGAAAACTTCCCTAATCTGGTGAAGGAAACAGAATCCAAGTTCAGGAAGCACATAGAGTCCAAATAAGATTAACTCAAAGATACCCATTACAATCAGAAAAAGAATCTTAAAAATGATGAGAAAAACAACTAATTATTTATGAGGGAACACCCATAAGGCTACCAGCCAGTTTTTCAACAGAAAGTTCACACGCTAGATGAAGCTGGCACAAAATATTCAAAATACTGAAAACAAACAAACAAAAAATACTGAAAACTAAGAATATTCTACCTGGCAAAGATATCTTTCAGAATTAAAAGAATGATTAAGAGCTTCCCAGACAGAAAAGCTAAAGCAACTTGTCACTACTAAACCAGTCTTACAAGAAATGTTAAAGGTACTTCTTTAAATGGAAAATGAATGCCATCACTAAGAACATAAAACTATGAAAAAAATATCACTGGTAAAGCCAAACAGTAATGGTAATGGGTCAACTATTTACAGAACTAGAATGAAGGTTAAAAAGCAAAAATGGTAAAATCATGTATATTTAAGGTAATTTGTTAAGCAATAAATATAAAGATATAAAGTATGATGTCAAAAACATAAAATGTGAGGGAAGTAAAACTGTTGTATTTTTTAAAAATGGGCTCAAACTCAACCAGTCATCAACTTGAAATAGACTGCTATATATACAGTTTATTATGTCTGAACCTTATGGAAACCACAAACCAAAAGCCTATTTAATACAGGGTAAAGGACATGCTACTAAATCAATGACTCAACAAAGAAATCAAAGAAGAAATCAAAAAGTAGCTTGAAGAAAATGAAAGTGAAGACATAGTATTCTGAAATTTATGGGGCACAGCAAAAGCAGTTCTAAGAGGAAATTTGCTGCTATAAAAGCTTACCTCAAGAAACAATAAAAATCTCATATAAACAATCTAACCATATACCTAAAGATACTAGATAAGAAGAAACAAAACCTAACATTAATATACATATGGCAGTAATAAAGATCAGAGCAGAAATAAATGAAATACAGGTGTAAAAAGCAGTAGACAAAGGTCAATGAAAGAATGAGTTTTTGAAAAGAAACAAAATTGATAAACTTTAGCCGCACTTACCAAGAAAAGAGACAGGCCCAAAGTAATAAAATGAAAAATGAGAAGTTACAACCCAGACCCTAGAAGCACAAAGAATTATAACTGATTGGTGAACAATTAAATATATGCCACCAAATTGGATAAACTAAAAGGTAAAGAATCTGCCTGCAATGCAGGAGACCTCAGTTCAATCCCTGGGTCTGGAAGGTCCCTTAGAGAAAGGATAGGCTACCCACTCCAGTTTTATTGGGCTTCCCTGGTGACCCAGACGGTATAGACTCTGCCTGCAGTGTGGGGAGACCTGGGTTTGATCCTGGGTTGGGAAGATCCCTTGGAAAAGGGAACGGCTACCCACTCCAGAATCGGACATGACTGAGCGACTTTCACTTCACTTCAAAAGAGATGAATACATCTTAGAAACATGTAATATTTCAAGATTAATCCAGGAAGAAATAGAAGATCTGAACAGACTCATCACTATTAATGAAACTGAGTCAGTAATTAAACCAAATAAACAACAACAACAACAATACTCCTTCAAAACAAAAGTCCTGGGCCAGATGGCTTCACAGGAAAACTCTACCAAACATTTAAAGAAGAATTAATACCTTTTCTTCTCAAACTTCCAAAAAATTGAAGAAGAAGAAATGCTCTGAAGCTCATTCTGTGAGGCCAGCATTACTGTGATAACAAAATCAGGTAAAAACACTACAAAAAACAAAATTACAGACTGATTCGAAAATGATGAAAATAGACACAGAAATTCTTAATAAAATATTAGCAAACCATATTCAAAAATACGTAAAAAGTGTTATACATCGTAACCAAGTGGAATTTACTTTAGGAATGCAGGGATGGTTAACTGTCCACAGTTCAGTCAGTGTGATACACTATATTAATAGAACAAAGGATGAAAATCATATGACCATATCAAAAGATGCAGATAAAGCATTTGAGAAAATTCAGCATCTATTTATTATAAAGACTCAATATGAATATCGAGGGAACATAGCTCAACATGATGAAGGCCAAATATGACAAACCCACAGGTAATTCAGTGGTAAACACCTGAAAGATTTTTTTTTTTTTTAAGATCAGAAGCAAGGATTTCCACTCTTGGCACTTTATTCAACATAATATTGAAAGTCTTAGCCACAGCAGTCAGATGAGGAAAAAAAAATTACCAGTTGGAAAGGAAGAAGGAAACTGTCACTATTTTCAGATAACATGTTATACATAGAAACCTTAATGACTTGGCAGAAAAAAAATTAGGACTAATACATGCATTCAACAAAATTGCAGAGTATAAAACCAATATACAGAAACCTGTTGCAATTCTATACACTAATAACTAGCTATCAAATGAGAACTAAGAGAACAACCCCATTTACAATTGCACCAAAAGAATAAAATATCTAGAAATAAATTTAATTATGGAAGTTAAAGACCTGCACTATGAATGTTATATGACATTGATGAAATAAATTGAAGATGGCACACATGAATGGAAAGCTATACTATTTCATATATACACACACCACACACACACACACACACACACACACACACCTGTGAAATTCTGAGTCTGCTTTTTTAGATGAGAATAAACAATTTGCCTATACAGTTTTGGTAAAGTAGAAAATTAAGCTAATATTTTATATATATATATATATATATTTAAATATTGTTAATTTTGAAAATCATAGCATTATAATAGTTAATGCTACAATTAAATATTTTCAAGTTTTTATTATAACATTAATTTCATATTTCATTGAGACTTCCTGTTTTGAAGTGGGACATAATGTCTACAGCATAAGCACAATTATAAGAAAAAAAGGGAAAAATAGAGGAGAAATATATAGAAAATTAAAATCTAGATGTATAAATTGACCTTCATTGTTGAAAAAATAGATGATGGCTCATATTGCTTACTGTTCATTAACAGTAAGCTTTGCCCTGATGCCCACTAATCCAGAAGCATCTTGAGCTATATAATGTCTTTAATATATCATGTCTCTAATCTGCAGTTAGATTCCACATGACCTGGTTTAGTGTCTGTGAGGAGTAAACAAGACTTCCAAGAGCATTTGATCACATCTCCTAAAAAAAAAAAAAAAAAAATATTTTTCACTTCTGACGAAAGGTTGCCATATTCCTCAGACCTTTTCAGTTCCATAATCCATGTGTCTTTGTGTGATAGGACTTTTAAATCCCAGATTCTTGGTTTAAATTTTTTTTTTTTTTTGGTGATGATGTTAGAAGATTCTACTTCCTTATCAACAGTATAGCTTGTTGATGCTTACCTTATGAGAAATATTTATAGTAATAAAAGAACCTGCATTTTAAACTGTATGTCTGAGGAAATTAAATATTTTCAAGTTTTTATATCATCATCTCCATTCTATTTAATACTCTGATATCCCACAGAAATGACTTGAACTGCTGAGACCAAACTGATAGATAGTGAAATAAAATAGGTGATTTACCCAATTAACACAGCAAGTGAGTTGTCTCACTCCAGCATGCAGTGAGTAATTGTACACAAAATACACAACCCCTGCTAAGGTTACTATCATTGGAAATAGTATCATAGTCTTAAATTAATTGAAATGATGCTTTTTGGTCACTTATTGAGTATTTCTTCAGGGACTATTTGACAAGAGCTCAGTTCTTTATGGGCTTCCCTTGGAGCTCAGTCAGTAAAGAATTTGCCTGCAATGCAGAAGACCTGGATTTGATTCCTGGGTTGGGGAGACCCCCTGGAGAAAGAAATGGAAACCCACTCCAGTACTCTTGCCTGGAGAATCCCATGGACAGAGGAGCCTGGCAGGTTATAGTCCATGGGGTCTCAAGAGTCAGACATGACTTAGCAACTCAGTTCTTTATTCTTTCTATGACATTCATGATAATATTTAAGTCTTTGAATAAATGAATCAGCAGTCTATAAACTTGTCAATCTCCTTTCAAGTGTAGAGTGGTTATAAGACAAATATCTTTTCTTGTACTAAATAAATAAATAGAATACATTATGTAAAAGCACACACTCCAGAATTTTAAATACAGGAAGCTCCCTACATACGAACAAGTTCCCTTCCAAGAATGATTTCTTAACTCCAGTGTGTTCAAAAGTCAAACAAATTTAGCCTAGGTATGCAACTAACACAACCAGCTAAATAGTACTCTACTATAATAGGTTCATAATACTTTTCACACAAATAATGCATAAAAAACAAACACGAAAAATAAAACGTTTTTAATCTTACAGCATAGTACCTTGAAAAGTACAGTAGTACAGCTGGCATACAGGGGCTGGCATTGAGTGAATAGGTAAGAAGAGTGATTGGAGAAGGGAGAGGAGGTGGGAGATGGTAGAGCTGAAGCATCATCAGCAATAGATATGGAGGGCAGGCTGCAGTTTCACTCACACCTGACACTGATGGCACAGGTTATGATTCCTTGCTGAATTCAGTAGTGTCTGCCCTATTGAAAAATTATCCACTGATGTCTGGGTATTGGCTCTTTTTTCTCATCATAGATGGCATGGTAGCACTAGACAGCATTCTGAATGGCTGCTGCAACATTTGTGCACCATTCTTCGTTTGGGTCATGAGCCTCAAAAACCAACATGCCTCCTCAAATAAAGAAAATTGCCTTGTCATTTTCTATGTCTTGAATCTCTTTGGTTCTTCAGTTACTTCTTCCTCTTGTCTCTCTTTGTCCTTTCTCTGGGGCTCCATTTCCCAACAGGTCTTCATTAGTAACCTCCTTGTGTTGCACAGCAAGGAATTCAGTGAAGTTGTCCTCTTGCAGATCTATCTCCAGCTTATCATTAAAGGCCACTAAATTGCTGAAGACCTATTTGAACTTCTCTTCCATCTTCTGAAATACACAAAAATCATGAATAAACTGTGGGTAAAGGTTCTTCCAAACCCCCAATATGGTGATGGCTGTAACCTCACACCAGGCAAAGCCAGTGTTTTTATGGTCTTGTAGACATTATAGTTCTTCCAAAATTGTTGCAAATTGTTCCTGATTTGTCATTTGCCTTCACTGCCTAATGAAAGTATTAGTATTAGTCACTCAGTCATGTCTGACTTTTTGCAACCCTCTGGACTGTAGCCCACCAGGCTCCTCTGTTCATGGGATTCTCCAGGCAAAATACTGGAGTGGGTTGCCATTTCCTCCTCAAAACTGTGATGTAAATAATATGAAAGTGAAAGTCACTCAGTTGTGTTCAACTCTGTGACCCATGGACTGTACAGTCCCTGAAATTCTCCAGGCCAGAATACTGGAATAAGAAGCTGTTCCCTTCTCCAGAGGATTTTCCCAATCCAGGGATCGAATCCAGGTCTTCCACATTGCAAGCAGATTTTTTTATACCACCTGGGCCACCAGGGAAGCCCAAGAAAACTGGAGTGGATAGCCTATCCCTTCTCCAGTGGATCATCCTGACCCAGGGATTGAACCAGGGTCTCCTGTGTTACAGGCAGATTCTTTACCAGCTGAGATACTAGGGAATCCTTGTAAATAATACAGGGTTGAGTATAAAGTTCATTTGAGTTATTCATAAGGTGTTATGGAAAAACACAAACAGAATTTTTGACCAACCCAATATTTCTCGAGAGTTGCCATAACTCACTGGTCCATAGGTTGGATGAGCAATGTGTTATTTGGTGGCACATGCACTACTTTGATGCTGAGATGAAAGTCATCCGTGAATAGGGAGTGGCCTGGATCACTGTCAGGCAGCAAAAGAATGTTTAATGGAAGGTCTTTCTCCAAGCAGTATGTCTCTACTTCCAGGATAAAGTGATAGAAAAAACAGTCCTGGGAAATAGCCTATGGAACTCAGACTTGGGGGTTACTTATCCACAAAACAAGAAGAGAGCCCTAAGCTGTGTTTTTAAGGGCTCTTGACTTTCCTGAATGATAAACTAACAGGCTTCAGCTTCATATCACTGGAAGCACTGCCATCAAACAGCAGAGTTAGGCTATCCTTTGTTGTTTTATAGCCTGGCATCAACTTTTCCTTCTTACTGATGTCACTTTGGTCTTGCATCCTCTTTCAGTACAGTCTTATCTCATCCACATTAAAAACCTGCTTGGGTAAATAACACACCTTCATCAAAACTTTCTTGAGGCATTATGGGAAATTCCAAGGCAGCTGTTGTGTCTTCACTCATTGCCTCACCACTTACTATTATATTTTGAAGGTTGACTCTAACCTTGAGTCAATGAAACCAACCCTGTCTGGCATTAAAAGATGTGCTTTCTAATATTTCACCATGTTTCTCCTTCAAGTCCTCATAAATGTTAAGTTGAGTGGGACTCAATGCTGATGCTGATCCCTGCATCCACACGCTAAGAAGTTTTTCTATTTCCTTCATCATTTTTCCATGCTTCTTCAATGTTACTGTTGACATCTTCAGCACAAGACTTCATATGTTCCATGATCTTGACTTTGTTCTTTAGCACTGTGCCAGTGGTTGAACAATCTGTGTTACAAGAAAAATGATATCTACCATCTTTTCGTCTTACTCCACTGTCTCAGTTATTTTCACTATTGTTTCCATCATTATCGCTTAGTACTTCTTAGCAGTACCAATTACATCACTGATGTTTTTATGTTTGTTTCTGGACATCCTGGTCTTAAAATACAGATACTCTACTACTATAGTCTATGCAGAACTGTGTGGTAATGTACATAAAAGCTTATAGAGGATGCATGTATATGACAGTGTACAGCAGACATGAACTAACTTAATGTTATTGGACGTGCAAATGCATATTTCCATCTTTTAAAGTTTCCAATATGAAGGTTCATATGTTGGGGGCCTACTGCACAATTAAAATCCACTTGTTCATTTTAAGATTGATACAGCTCTTTAGAGACTTCATATTGTTTCTCATTTGCTAAACAAATACTTCCACTGTACCTTATATATGCGTGCATGTGTTAAGTCACTTCAGTCATCTCTGAC
This sequence comes from Nanger dama, assembly GCA_917880005.1. Lineage (NCBI taxonomy): Eukaryota > Metazoa > Chordata > Mammalia > Artiodactyla > Bovidae > Nanger > Nanger dama. The sequence goes on from CAKJTW010000017.1 coordinate 11,202,050, forward strand.
TCTTTGGGACCCTGTGGACTGTAGCCTGCCAGGCTCCTCTGTCCTTGGGATTCTCCAGGCAAGTATACTGGAACCCTCTTCCTGGGGATCCTCCAGACCCAGGGATCAAACCCTGGTCTCCTGCGGCTCTTGCACTACAGGTGGATTCTTTACCACTGAACCACTGGGGAAGCCCTGTACTTAATATACACCAGATACTAGTCTAGGTGCTCTATAAATATTAACTAGTAATCATGATATGTTAATTGTACAGGGATGATTTCTATCTTAATAGAAAGGAAATTGAAGGATAAGAGGTGGCATATAACTTGTGTAAATCTACACATCTGGAAAGTGGAAGACGCAAGATGGGAACCCATGCAGCTTGACACCTGTCTTCACTTAGACTCCTGTGGTTTGCTGCTTCTTATTGTAGGAAGAGTTGATTCAGTTGAATGTTTACAACCTGTAACATGCATTCATTGAAGCCATAATGTAAGGGTATTTGAAGATGGGGCCTCTGGGTGGTAATTAGGTTATGAAGGTAGAGCCCCTGTGATGGAATTAGTGATTTTATTAAAAGAGGAATAAAGTTAACCCTTCTCTCTCTCAACCATGTGAGGATACAATGATAAAATGATTGTCTATAAAACAAGAAGCCTGTAAAACAGCACCAAGAACCTTATCATGCTGGCACTGTGATCTTGGACTTCCCCTGCAGAACTGTGAGAAATAAATGTTGTTTAAGCTACTCATTCTATGGTATCCTGTTATAGCAGTCCAGACTGACTAAGACAGTGATGTTTTCCGATAAACATTTCCTGTGTTTGAGGAAAACGTATGAACCATTTGTTTCCCATTACACATGCATATCTATGCTATATTAAGATCTGTATGTGTCTAATGATAGTTTAAGTGCAGCATATATACTTATAGAAAGGAAGTTGAGTTAAGGATCAAATACTCGTAGGCATGTGTCCAGATATACTACCCATGTGATACAGTGGAAATAACTTTTATCTTTCTGAAACCTAGTTTATTCCTCCATAAGATGAGTATTGTAACTTTCAGGTATTATTCATATGTAATGAATTGCTTTTTATTTTATGGCAGTTACTAGAAATACTACTAGTACTGAGAGGGAGGTAGGCCTGGTATGCTGCAGTCCATGGGGCTGCAAAGAGTTGGACAAAACTTAGTGACTCAACAACACCACTACTACTAATATAATTATTGTTATTACTAGTACTGTTCTATCTTAGAGTACAAAAGTTCTGACAGAATTTCTATTCATTCTCCTATTGGTCATGACATCATTGAAGTGATATGTATTGGTAAAATTTTGTTCCATAAATGTAGAAGAAATTAAGAAAAAAAAAAAAAACTAGAGGAACCAAGAAAATTTAAGAGAATCAGAAAATAAACCAACATTTTATTCACAGAATATAGGCATGTACACTTGTACAGTTGACTCTTGAACAACATAGCTTTGAACTATGTGGGTTCACTTACACTCAGAAATTTTTCAGTGAGTATATAAGACAGAACTATATGGTCCTCCTTGATTAAATCTACTGATGTAGAACTACATATAGCTGTAATGTTATGTGTGGATTTTTGACTCCTCAGATGGGTGGACAACTCTAAACACCATGTTGTTCAAGGGTCCATTGTATTTTATTTTAAAGGATGAATATATTACCGCAGTTTCATATACTGATGACTGAAATAAAAACACATTACCAAGACACAGAATTAAATGTTTTATTTCATTCATTTATTAAAAAATGACAGTCATAAAATTATATCTACATCGTAGCTAAGAAGAGCTGAAAAGTTTATCATAACAACCAATATTTTTTTTTTTTGCATTTTTAACCTTATACGAGCTAGAAGTTTTGCTAGAATTTGTTGTTTTATTGGTACTATATGGAAAAGTAATTTGGCTAGATTCTTATAGGTTTACTAGACAATGCAAATAAAGTATTTCATGATTCGTGCTTATGCTTAATTTAACTAGAACGGTAGTGAGTTAAATCTCTGATCCAAGTTTCTATGGAGTTTAAAAAATGAGTGAAAAGCTAACACAAGTGGAAATGACAATGCTGTAGTCTGTTACTGATTTGTAACATACATTTGGGCATATAGTAGGCTTAATTATTATTTGCTTTAGCAGAGGATGATGAGGTTCCCAATTATCAATCAATCTCATTTCTTTGTAAAAATGCAAGCAATTCATAGTGTCACAGAATAAGAACTAAGTAATCAATGATTTCTGTTGGGTACCTGGCTTAAATCTGTATTCTTGGATATTATTCCTAACACTGCGAGTCCATACTTTTATATAATGGGAGTAAAAAGGTATAAGAACCTCTAAAATAAGAGAAATACACTCAGAACTAACTTTAACTATTTGAATGTAATATAATAGTTTGTAAGCATGAGTTTGCACTAGTTCTCTATCTGTCGTAAAGTAATATGTGTTATAGTATCTTCCTAAACCATTAAATTATTGATATCTGGATCCATAATTGTCTTTAGATTAGGGCCTTCATTCAAAAAGTTTTCAAGAAATATTCACTGAAATACTTTGACACTGGAAGCATGAATTATAACATTTTTTACTTTAAAGATTTCAAATTATTTTAGTAATAATACACACATCCAATATGTATGTTAGTTTTAACCAATAAAATATCTTACATTCTGAGTTGATTTCTAATTTATCAATTAAGTGTTTAATGGTCTAGCCTGTCAAATCATATTTGTTCAATGGATTAGTTTTCTATTACTGCTATTAGAGATTATTACAAAGTTAGTGACATAAGAACTGAATTTCAATATTTTTACCTTTCTGGAGGTTGTAAATCTAAACTTGGGCTCGCTGAGTAAAAGTCAAGTTGTCAGTAGGATTCCTTCTGGAGGGTCAAGTGTTTAATGGATTGTCTTGTGGTTTTTTTTTTTTTTTCCTTTTCCCACTTTCTCAGGATTCCTAGGCTCTTGACACATTTCCATCATCAGGACCAGCAATTGTTAATTCCTTCTGAACTCTGCTTCCATCACCAACTTTTTCTGACTCTGATTCTCCTGCCTAGCTCTTTCATTTAAAAGGAAAGTCTTGAATACCTTGAATCCATGAGATAATGCATGATAATCTTTCCATCTCATGTCTTTAGTTACATTATATCTGCAGAGTTTTGCTATGTAAGATAACATGTTCAAAGGTTCTGGGGATTAGGCTATGGACATCTTGAGTGGAGAAGAGCATTCTTCTGCTCACCCCAGTGAGTACAATAAACATTCCCAGAAGGTATGTTCAGGTAGTTGCCTATAACAGGCCCTTTCCTTTCTTAGAAAACTATCCCTCTATCCATAGTGAAATGCTACTCTATTTATCTTATCTCCATGTGCTTCCATTATCCATATATTTCTCCCAGAACTTAACACACACACACACACACACACACACACACACACACAGAATGACAATCACCATCATCATTGTCATCATACAGAGATGGTTATTACATTCAAACTGAGCAAAATTGTCCCTCCAGAAAATTGATACACTCAAGATTAGGAATGCTCATCTGCATCTTCTAAGACTTGAACATAAATGTGGTAAGAGGACCAGATGAAAAGGCCTTTTGGGTAAAATATGTGCTAAGAGGAAAATGAGGAGTGCCTCTCTGCCTACAGAAGAAAATCTGAAGCAGATGTAGAAACAATAGAGAAAGGACCCCACCTGGCTATTAAGAAACACAAGAGCATTCTCATTTATTTGTGGCTTCCTAGTTCATGTTTCCAATCACTGTGAGGCCTGCCTATTCATATTTTCCTTGAGTTTTATAATAACCCAATAGGGTGGTAGAACCAGATTTGGAAGAACAAGTGTGCATATATCTTCCTAACACTGTTTTGAATGGCATTATGTCCGAAGTTTGAATTTGACTCTGATGGTAATATTTATGCCATGGAAATCTGCAATTGCTATAAATGTATAGTGGAGGGCCACTTGTTGGATATTTATTAGCACACAACTGAAAGATTGTTGTTGAATCACGACGCCGGGATTCTTGGCCCCTGGAGGAGAAGAATTCAATCCAGGGCCAGAGACGAGGCTTGATCACTCAGAGCTTTTGTGTGATAAAGTTTCATTAAAGTATAAAGGAGATAGAGAAAGCTTCTGACATAGGCATCAGAAAGGGGCAGAAAGAGTACCCATTTGTTAGTGTTAGCAATGAAGTTATATACTCTCCAATGAATCCAAAGAATGTCTGAAGGTTGTAAAGACATCACCAGACCTACTACCATAATTTACATTTTAAGATAACAGAATTAGCCAGAAGATTTAATCCAGAGACTGTTCTCAGGAAGAATACATTGTTGTTATATAATCCTAGTAAAGAGCAGATCTGATGCTGTAAAGAGCAATATTGCATAAGAACCTGGAATGTCAGGTACATGAATCAAGGCAAATTGGATGTGGTCAAACAAGAGATGGCAAGGGTGAACATCGACATTCTAGGAATCAGTGAATTAAAATGGACTGGAATGGATGACTTTAATTCAGATGAGCATTATGTCTACTACTGCGGGTGGGAATCCCTCAGAAGAAATGGAGTAGCCATCATGGTCAACAAGAGAGTCTGAAATGCAGTACTTGGATGCAATCTCAAAAACGACAGAATGATCTCTGTTCGTCTCCAAGGCAAACCATTCAATATCATAGTTATGCAAGTCTGTGTTCCAACCAGTAATGCTGAAGAAGCTGAAGTTGAATGGTATTATGAAGACCTACAAGACCTTTTAGAACTAACACCCAAAAAGATGACCTTTTCATTATAGGGGACTGGAATACTAAAGTAGGAAGTCAAGAAACACCTGGAGTAATACGCAAATTTGGCCTTGGAATGTGGAATGAATCAGGGAAAAGACTAATAGAGTTTTGCCAAGAAAATGCACTGGTCATAGCAAACACCCTCTTCCAACAACACAAGAGAAGACTCTACACATGGACATCACCAGATGGTCAACACTGAAATCAGACTGATTATATTCTATGCAGCCAAAGATGGAGAAGCTCTATACAGTCAACAAAAATAAGACCAGAAGCTGACTGTGGCTCAGATCATGAACTCCTTATTGCCAAATTCAGACTTAAATTGAAGAAAGTAGGGAAAACTGCTAGACCATTCAAATATGACCTAAATCAAATCCCTTATGATTATACAGTGGAAGTGAGAAATAGAATTAAGGGCCTAGATCTGATAGAAACAGTGCCTGATGAACTATGGAATGAGGTTCATGACATTGTATGGGAGACAGGGATCAAGACCATCCCCATGGAAAAGAAATGCAAAAAAGCAAAATGGCTGTCTGGGGAAGCCTTACAAATAGATGTGAAAAGAAGAGAGGCGAAAAGCAAAGGAGAAAAGGAAAGATATAAGCATCTGAAAGCAGAGTTCCAGAGAATAGCAATAAGAGATAAGAAAGCCTTCAGCAATCAATGCAAAGAAATAGAGGAAAAGAACAGAATGGGAAAGACTAGAGATCTCTTTAAGAAAATGAGAGATACCAAGGTAACATTTCATGCAAAGATGGGCTCGATAAAGGACTGAAATGGTCTGGACCTAACAGAAGCAGAAGATATTAAGAAGAGGTGGCAAGAATACACGGAAGAACTGTACAAAAAAGATCTTCACGACCCAGATAATCATGATGATGTGATCACTCATCTAGAGCCAGACATCTTGGAATGTGAAGTCAAGTGGGCCTTGGAAAGCATCACTACGAACAAAGCTAGTGGAGGTGATGGAATTCCAGTTGAGCTGTTTCACATCCTGAAAGATGATGCTGTGAAAGTGCTGCACTCAATATGCCAGCAAATTTGGAAAACTCAGCAGTGGCCACAGGACTGGAAAAGGTCAGTTTTCATTCCAATCCCAAAGAAAGGCAATGCAAAAGAATGCTCAAACTACGCAAAATTGCACTCATCTCAAATGCTAGTAAAGTAATGCTGAAAATTCTCCAAGCCAGGCCTCAGCAGTATGTGAACCATGAACTCCCTGATGTTCAAGCTGGTTTTAGAAAAGGCAAAGGAACCAGAGATCAAATTGCCAACAGCTGCTGGATCAATGAAAAAGCAAGAGAGTTCCAGAAAAACATCTATTTCTGCTTTATTGACTATGCCACAGCCTTTGACTGTGTTTGTCACAATAAACTGTGGAAAATTCTGAAAGAGATGGGAATACTGGACCACCTAACCTGCCTCTTGAGAAATCTGTATGCAGGTCAAGAAGTAACAGTTTGAACTGGACATGGAACAACAGACTGGTTTCAAATAGGAAAAGGAGTACGTCAAGGCTGTACATTGTCACCCTGCTTATTTAATGTATATGCAGAATACATCATGAGAAACGCTGGACTAGAAGAAGCACAAGCTGGAATCAAGACTGCCGGGAGAAATATCAATAACTCAGAAAGGCATATGACACCACACTTATGGCAGAAAGTGAAGAGGAGCTAAAAAGCCTCTTTGTGAAAGTGAAAGAGGAGAGTGAAAAAGTTGGCTTAAAGCTCAGCATTCAGAAAATGAAGATCATGGCATCTGGTCCCATTACTTCATGGGAAATAGATGGGAAAACAGTGGAAACAGTGTCAGACTTTATTTTTGGAGGCTCCAGAATCACTGCAGATGGGGACTGCAGCCATGAAATTAGAAGACGCTTACTCCTTGGAAGAAAAGTTATGACCAATCTAGATAGTATATTCAAAAGCTGAGACATTACTTTGCCAACTAAGTTCCGTCTAGTCAAGGCTATGGTTTTTCCTGTGGTCATGCATGGATGTGAGAGTTGGACTGTGAAGAAGGCTGAGTGCCGAAGAATTGATGCTTTTGAAGTGTGGTGTTGGAGAAGACTCTTGAGAGTCCCTTGGACTGCAAGGAGATCCAACCAGTCCATTCTGAAGGAGATCAGCCCTGGGATTTCTTTGGAAGGTATGTTGCTAAAGCTGAAACTCCAGTACTCTGGCCACCTCGTGCGAATAGTTGACTGATTGGAAAAGACTGTGATGCTGTGAGGGATTGGGAGCAGGAGGAGAAGGGGATGACCGACGATGAGATGGCTGGATGGCATCATGGACTCGATGGACGTGAGTCTGAGTGAACTCCGAGAGATGGTAATGAACAGGGAGGCCTGGTGTGCTGTGATTCATGGGGTGGCAAAGAGTCGGACACGACTGAGCAACTGAATTGAACTGAAAGAGCAGGTCTGCCCCCATAATTTACAGAATTAGCCAGAATGTTAAATCCAGAGGCTGTCTCAGGCAGAATACATTATTGTTATATAATCCTAAGCGATGTAGAGAAGGAAAAAGTTTGTCCTTTCTTCCTCCTTGGGAATTCCAGACCCCTCTCTCCTTGGGGACCCCTAACTTCTTATCAACCTGCCTAGGAAATGACTCTCTCACAACCAGACTTATTCCTAGATCCTGTGATCCATTTCTTTCCCTCTGCAAAAGTTAGTTGAGTGAATTTTCTTACTTGCAATGAAAAGCACTTCTACCAAAATAAAGGTGATTCATTTAGGACATTTATTCTTGACACTCTAAAACACATATGTATCTTTTATTCTGGATATTTTAGCTTTTGTTTATTTTTTATGAAATGAACTACTGTATTTTGGAGGAGAGAGGCAAAAGACCGACCAGCTGAAATAGAAGAAACAATAAAATACATGTCTTATTCATTAAGATTATCTGTTAATTCCGTGTAGACATGTTGGAAGAGATTGTAGAATGAAGTGACCATTTAGCTTAGCCTTGTACAATAGGTAGCATATTTATATGTTACCACTCTGAGGTACTAGTGCAAACCTAAGCATAGATGGAAGAAATTGCAGAGCGTAAGTAGCTGATTAAATTTTTTTTTTTTCCTTTATTGACATGTTTTTTATTTATTCAGAGCTTCCCTGGTGGTTCAGATAGTAAAGAATCTGCTGCAACGCAGGAGACTTGGGTTTGATCCTTAGGTTGGAAAGATCCCCCGGAGAAGGAAATGGCAATCCACTCCAGTATTCTTGCCTGGAGAATCCCATGGACAGAGGAGCCTGGCAGGCTGTAGTCCATGGGGTTGCAAAGAGTTGGACACGACTGAATGACTAACATTTAATCACTTAATCAGAATAAATTAACTTCTGGTTCTTAATTGCAAATCTTAAAAAGGAAAAATCAACCTCAAATGTTTTCTACTCCCGTATTACCATATGACTTTGGTAATTACCATATGGTAATATGAATTACCATATGACTGTTGTTTTGATAACTTACAAATAAAATTGTCAAATAGATGATGGTTGTTGGTGGCTTAGTTGCTAAGTTGTGTCTGACTCTTGAGACACTATGGACTGTAGCCTGCCGTTCTCCTCTGTCCATGGAATTCTCCAGGCAAGAATACTGCAGCAGATGCCATTTCCTTCTCCAGGGGATCTTCCCGACCCAGGGATTGAACCCTGGTCTCCTGCATTGCAGATAGATTCTTCACCGACTGAGCTATAAGGAAAGTAAATATATTAATACAGATTGAGAGTGTAATATGACCCAGTCATGATAAATTGAGAATTTTAAAAGTTAAATATGATCTTTAACACCATTGGCTCAGATGTTTGCTTTCAGTCTGTAATCTTATTTTTTTAATTTACTATGGATGATCAGTTGCTCAGAAGTGGTGACAAAGAATAATGAAGGATTGCTGATCAGTTGTTAATTATAATTTTTGTCTAGTTATATTACTAAACATAGAACACATTAATTTCTAAAACTAATCATTTGGAAAGCTTACTGATATGGGAAAGTCTATTAAGTTATTCAGAAATTGATATCTGTTATGAAAGAGTAAAGGCACAATTTTCTTTTTTCAATAAGGTTACCCCAGCATGCACAGTGGTTTAAACATTAAATTTTAGAGTTTTAAAATAGGGAAAGCGTTGACTTTTTAAATTATTTTGATGACATTTTAAAGAACAATTTATTTCTTTGAAACAGATGTTCTCCATTTCTATTTCAAGCCCTTTAAATGTTATAAAAAAAGTGAAAGCCAAATTGCATGAAAATAAGTATCAGAGATATACCCACAATGAACATATTTAAAGATAAGGGTGAATGATAACAATTAAGATATTTTCCATTTGGTGGCATCTACCCTTATTAACAATGATGCATTTAACTTGGTTAATTTTTTTGTTCACAAATCTCTAGTTTATATTATAACCACCTGTAGTGTTTATGACAATGTGAAATAATAATTAAAATATTCCCATGGAACTATTGAACATATGGCACATTGAGTTCTCTGTTGATCTCACGGTGACACTGGTTCTGTTTTTTTGTATATTTTCTCAACGTGGTTATTTTAAGTTTTGCTGAAGCTTCAGCAATGAGGCAACCATTAGAAAAAAAAAAAGAATCAGAGGCTTTTCTGTTTGTTTTTGGTAGCATAATGGCTATGTGATATCTTTGATACATGCTTTGTCCAAAGTTAAAAAAAAATATATATATATATATGTACACACACACATACATATATGTATATATATATATATAGACAACTTGATATATTTGAAGTAATTAGGATAAAGTGTCGACCTTTACTAAATGAAATCTAAACTAAGAGCCTTACACTCTGGTGTCATTTGTTACCTATTTCAGTGTGGAACATTAATTTTTAACAACCAGTCAGCCCTGTATCTACATACTGTATTTGATGCCTGCAATAGAATGTTACGATTTCAAGTACATGTAGAGATTCTGCTGGCTTCCCAGCTGGTGCAGTGGTAAAGAATCCGCCTGCCAATTCAGGAACGCAGGAGATGCAGATTTGATCCCTGGGTTGGAAAGATCCCCTGGAGGAAGGAATGGCAGTGCACTCCAGTATTCTTGCCTTGATATTTCGATGGACAGAAGAGCCTGGCAGGCTACAGTCCAGCTGGCTGCAAAGATTCAAAGCACAACTGAGCAATGGAGCATAGATCACCAAGTTGGGATTCTACGTTTTAAAAGAAGGGTTACATATTACACTTAATAATGGTGAATTAAAAGCATCATCTAAACACCGAGAGTATGAAATGAACCATATTTTTAAACAGCTGTGCTCAAAAAGAGACATGAATTTCTATTTTAAAATCACAATGTGTTTCCAAGCAGTTATCATTCGTAAATCATTCACATCCTTTTCCTCAATACTGAAAATTCTTATGAGTTATCATTAGACTGTTACAACTTATAATGGAAAAATCAATGCAGTAAGAAAATTAAATTTTACTGATAGCCTTTAGGCAAAATGCAATGTTAAAATGCATTTTAGTTTCCCATGTGGTTCATAGGCAAAGGAAGAAATGGAATCTGGGTTAGCTGTCAGGGAAAAATAGTTTTTAAAAGCCTTCAGGCCTGCCTGTGAACCAAACTATTTTCTAATGCATTTGTTCCTTGATTACTTAGTAATGTGAAAATAACCATCATAACCTGATCATTTGAAAGGTCAGAAGTCTGTTCTACTTAAAAAAAAAAAAAATTCTCAAGTCAAAATCAATGAAGAGATCCTCAATTTTCCCAGGAAAGGGAGCTAGCAGGAAGAAAATGGATTCCTCTCCTGAGTAATGACATCTGACCTCTAGGGAGAGAAAGGATGGGGGGAAGAAAGAAAAAGGATGAGAGGAGAGGGCCAGACAGAGGAAGACACTCGTGGTGAAAAAGAAAATTCATCAAGCTGCCACCAGTCTCTTGAGAAGACATGACATATAGCCTACATCTGATGCGGTTTGTAATCCATAACTGACCATTTTCTGTTGTCAGACTGATACAACAGACCTGGATTACCACTCATGCATTTTACTGATCCTGTCTGTGTTCTTATATAGTCATGCTTTATAAGAGTGATTTAAATGACAGTGTTCTTTGCTTAATTACCAAGGGGAATGTGTATAGTTAATTTCTAGATCATAAACAAAGACACTAGTGTTTTACACCTCCTTTCCTACTCTAGACAATGACTAAGAAATTCATTTATTGCCATCATAAAACACAATGACTAGGTAGAGCACTTTTTTTTCTCGTGATTTTCAGAAAGATCTTTTTAGTGTTCCTTTTGAAATTTAATGTTATTTAATAAGTTTAGTCATTCATTTGTAATAGCAGATATCAATAATGTTTTCAATTTTCAGTCTTTAAAACAGTATATTTAGTTGTAGTTAGTATTTGAAATTGTTCTCAGTCAGCTTTAAATTCTTAATGATGGTAATGATTAATATTTTTGAAAGCACATAGGTAGTTTTGTTGATGTCTAGAGTATAAAATGGGCTTTCCTGGTAGCTCACATGGTAAAGAATTCATCTATAGTGTGGGAAACCTGGGTTCAGTCCCTGGGTTGGGAAGATCCCCTGGAGGAGGGCATGGCAATCCACTCCAGTATTCTTGCCTGGAGAATCCCGATGGATAGAGAAGCCTGGTGGGCTGCATACAGTTCATGGGGTTGCAAAGAGTGAGACATAGCAGAGTGACTAAGCACAGCACAGAGTGTTAACTAATAGGGAAGAAAACAGTTTTATCTTCTAAGTGAAGATAGCCAATGATTTCAGTAATCAAAAGATATTGGTTATACTCCCTAATATCATCACAATATTAGAAGTATTTTTCTTGTTTTAAAAAATAAATTTTGTGTCTTTTCTGATGATTTTTGCTTTTTTTTTTTTAAACCCACACTGCACTTTTTAAAAGTTGCTTACTGCGAGGTTATTCTCAACAACTTCTGAAAACTCCTTTTTATTTTCAACAAATATTTGAAACATGAATCATATTTCATATTCCTAACAAAATGGCTGGAAATGTATGCAGTATGTGTATATCTTAACCCAAACATGAAAAATTACTGGGTGGGTATACTGAAGTAAGTTTGGTGAATAAAAGGTTTTCAGTTTGAAGGGCTTACATTTGGAACTGAATATGTTTATTGGGATTAAATAACATTCAATAACTGAATGTTATGATTTAATGGAATAAAATTTATATATATATATATAAAGTGATATTATTCCTTTTAGTAATTATAACATAGCTTCATTTTAGGATATGGTATCATATTCTCCTATATTTGTTTGTTTTTTTTTCTCATAAATATCTTCTATTGGGGCCACTTATATATTCACAAGTCATATACCTACTACTTCTGTAGGAGGTTGCACAGTCTGTCACATTTCAATTGACAACTCAATGATCGATCTCCTGTCACATTTCAATTAACAACTCAATGATCGATCTCCCACCCAAAATACAACAGTGGTTCTACACCATATCCTTTCTGGAATGGACCCATCCTGTCTGATTTCAACATAAGTCTTCTAAAACAGAGGCATCACAGCACCAGAGCCAGCATGTGAAAAAGAAGACATGAAATCTTTCAGTGGACAGTACAATCAGCCTTTGTATCCAGTGGTTCCGCGTCCCGAGATTCAGCTGGCCATGGATCAAAGTTACCAAGTAAAACCTGAATTTGTGATATGCTGGTAACTATTTACAATTATTTACATAGATCCCCTGGAATAGGAAATGGCAACTCAGAACAGTATTCTTGCCTGGGAAATTCCATAGACAAAGGAGCTTGGCGGTCTACAGTTCTTAGGGGGTCATAAAGAGTCAGACATGACTGAGCATGCATGAACCACACCATAATGTACATAGCATTTACATTGTATTAGGTACTGTAAGTAATCTAGAATTATGTAGAGTATGCAGTATGATTTGCACATATGCCGTTTATATAATAAACTTGAGCATCCTCAGATTTTAGTCCTGGAACCAATCCCCTGTGGGTATTAAGAGGCGATTGTAATTCATTCTGGTTACAGGGAGATACCAATTAGCCCCCACAAATGACACTTCTATCAGTAAATGCTCTTCTTGTGTGGAGTCAATATATTTGCATAACTCTTCATGGAGTGTTGAATACATAGAACAATGTTCTATGGAAATAATACTTAAAATTCATTGCTTGCTATGAGTTATAAATACATAATAGCCAAAAACAACCCCCCACACCGATTGGTAAGAATAGCTCTCCCTATTCCATCCAAGTGTTGACAGCTTATATTTTGGATACTTGATGGTGTGCCTTGTGATCAGTTTCTTACATCATTGTTTGAGACCTTGGGACCATTATCCTTTCTTCCAGTTTACCTCATAGGAATAAATTTAAAGAGTTGATTAAATAACTTTCTTCACAGTGTGGTATTGAGGCTATTTTGTCCAGAAAACAATTGACCATCAGTGACTTATTTCACTCTACTGTACTTTGTGTTTTAAACAACTCTCCTTCTCCTCCAGGAACAATACTATTAGAGAAGAACCCATAAATTGTGAGCCCCAGTAGACCTACAGTAGTACAGTGACTTAGACATATTGGCTTAATGGCTATTTTGACTTTTTCACAGCTTTACAGCACTCAGTGTAGTTCCACATAAGGCCCTTGAGTCTGAGAGAGTTAATGACTCTCAGAAAAGACTGTACTTTACTGGACAGCCACATGAGTTCTTAGATGATACATATGCAATGAAAAAATATAGTTCAATTTCTAAAAATTATGGAGATGGCACTAAAAACGTATAGTCCAATGTTTCCTGTAACCCTCCCAAGTAGCGTCCTGCACTAGGGAGAATGGACAGTAATTGAAATTTTCATCTGATTGGATTTCTACATAGGCAGTTTTTTTTTTCTCTTTTTAAAATTTTACTTTACAATACTGTATTGGTTTAGCCATACATCAACATGAATCCGCCACAGGTGTACACATGTTTCCAATCCTGAACCCCCTCACACCTCCCTCCCCATACCATCTCTCTGGGTCATCCCAGTGCACCAGCCCCAAGCATTCTGTATCCTGCATCAAACTTAGACTGCTGATTCGTTTCTTATATGATATTATACATATGCAGTTTTAAGGTGAGATTCTAGGATACTGGTTATGATCACTTAACAGATGAGGAAACTGAGCTCACAGAAAACTGTACAATTCCAAGGCCACTTATCCAGTTAGTGACAGAAAATGAAAGTGTTAGTTGCTTCAGTCATGTCCGACTCTGCAACCCCATGAACTGCAGCCTGCCTTGCTCCTCTGTCCATGGGATTCTCCAGGCAAGAATATTGGAGCAGGTTGCCATTCTCTTCTCCAGGGGATCTTCCCAGCCCAGGGATGGAACCCAGTCCTTCTGCCTTGCAGATGGTTTCTTTACCATCTGAGCCACTAAGGAAGTGACAGAACCTGGATTTAAATCCAGACCTTTCACTTTCCAAAGGGTCAGTCAGTTCAGTAACTCAGTCTTGTCCGACTCTTTGCAATCCCATGAATCGCAGCACGCCAGGCCTCCCTGTTCATTACCAACTCCCAGAGTTCACTCAGACTCACGTCCATTGAGTCCGTGATGCCATCCAGCCATCTCATTCTCGGTCGTCCCCTTCTCCTCCTGCCCCCAGTCCCTCCCAGCATCACAGTCTTTTCCAATCAGTCAACTCTTTGCATGAGGTGGCCAAAGTACTGGAGTTTCAGCTTTAGCATCATTCCTTCCAAAGAAATCCCAGGGTTGATCTCCTTCAGAATGGACTGGTTGGATCTCCTTGCAGTCCAAGGGACTCTCAAGAGTCTTCTCCAACACCACAGTTCAAAACCATCAAATCTTCAGCACTCAGCCTTCTTCACAGTCCAACTCTCACATCCATACATGACCACTGGAAAAACCATAGCCTTGACTAGACGGACCTTAGTCAGCAAAGTAATGTCTCTGCTTTTGAATATGCTATCTAGATTGGTCATAACTTTTCTTCCAAGGAGTAAGTGTCTTCTAATTTCATGGCTGCAGTCACCATCTGCAGTGATTTTGGAGCCCCCCAAAATAAAATCTGACACTGTTTCCACTGTTTCCCCATCTGTTTCCCATGAAGTGATGGGACTGGATGCCATGATCTTCGTTTTCCGAATGTTGAGCTTTAAGCCAACTTTTTCACTCTCCTCTTTCACCTTCATCAAAAGGCCCTTTATTTCCTCTTCACTTTCTGCCATAAGGGTGGTGTCATCTGCATATCTGAGGTTATTGATATTTCTCCCAGCAATCTTGATTCCAGCTTGTGCTTCCTCCAACCCAGCGTTTCTCATGATGTAATCTGCATATAAGATAAATAAGCAGAGTGACAATATACAGCCTTGACGTACTCCTTTTCCTATTGAAACCAGTCTGTTGTTCCATGTCCAGTTCTAACTGTTGCTTCCTGACCTGCATACAGGTTTCCCAAGAGGCAGGTCAGGTGGTCTGGTATTCCCATCTCTTTCAGAATTTCCCACAGTTTATTGTGATCCACACAGTCAAAGGCTTTGGCATAGTCAATAAAGCAGAAATAGATGTTTTTCTGGAGCTCTCTTGCATTTTCAATGATCCAGCAGATGTTGGCAATTTGATCTCTGATTCCTCTGCCTTTTGTAAAACCAGCTTGAACATCAGGGAGTTCACGGTTCACGTAGGGTAGTTTTTCTAATATATCCTAGAAGCCTTTAGAAATTAATGAACATTTATGATATCTGATGACAACACATAAAGTAAAAATCGCATTCTCAGATAATCATAAGGAAAATACCCAAGTGTCTTGAAAATATGTATGTACTGAAGTTAGTTCAGTTCAGTCGCTCAGTCGTGTCCTACTCTTTGTCAGAGGACTGTGGCATCAGTTTTTAATGAACTGTAGCAAAGATTCCATGATGTAAATCTAAGTTAAATTTTTATATCTACTAATAACCCAGTGTGATCTGTTGGTGCCTTTATAAAAGAAAAATCAGATTAAAAATTGAAGTGAATCATTAATGCCACATATTTTAACAGTGCTATATATTCTTAAGAATAACAAAATGTGCTACATGCCTTCTACAATTCCATAAATATTAAAAAATGTTACACTATCATGGCATAGTCATAAGTTAGCAAGGCAGATAAATGAAAATGCCATGGAAATCAGCAGTGAAACCTTCTGATACATTCAGCGTCAAACTGTTTTGGGTTTCAGGCAGAGTTCTGTTTCCAGAATAATTTCATTCATTCTTCTCCTTACAGCACTGTGAGCTAAGAGAGCTGTAAATGAGGGAAAATCTAGCCAAATATACAAAACAAAATGGACTTATTAATAAGTGGGCAAGATACCAGGCATACCCAGGACTGTGGACAACATAGGAAATAATAAACCAGTTACTGCATGGGAAGTTGGAGCTCCAGGCTTTAAGACATGGTGTCCTGGAATCTCTAGTTCAGTGTCGCCATATGAATGTCCTGAATTTGGACTGATTACATTTACAAATTTTTAGGTGAGGGATGGAACTGAAATCGCTTGCTACAACTATCAAGACCATCACCAAGAAAAAGAAATGCAAAATAGCAAAATGGCTGTCTGAGGAGACCTTACAAATAGCTGTGAAAATAAGAGAAGTAAAAAGCAAAGGAGAAAAGGAAAGATATACCCATTAGAATGCAGAGTTCCAAAGAATGACAAGGAGAGATAAGAACCTTCCTCAGTGATCAGTGCAAAGAAATAGAGGAAAACAATAGAATGGGAAAGAATAGAGATCTCTTCAAGAAAATGAGAGATACCAAGGGAATATTTCATACAAAGATGGGCTCAATAAAGGACAGAAATGATATGGACCTAACAGAAACAGAATATTTTTAAATAAGTGGTGGCAAGAATACACACGAGAACTATACAAAAAGATCTTCATGACCCAGATAATCATGGTGTGATCACTCACCTAGAGCCAGAGGTCCTGGAATGTGAAGTCAAGTAGGCCTTAGGAAGCAGCACTACAAATAAACTTAGTAGAGGAGTGGAACTCCAGTTGAACTACTTCAAATCCTAAAAGATGATGCTGGGAAAGCACTGCACTCAGTATGCCAAATTTGGAAAACTCAGCAGTGGACTGGAGTTTTGGGTTGGGAAAGGTCAGTTTTCATTCCAATCCCAAAGAAAGGCAATGCCAAAGAATGCTCAAAGTACTACACAGTTGCCCTCATCTCATATGCTAGTGAAGTAATGCTCAAAATTCTCCAAGCCAGGCTTCAGCAATATGTGAACTGTGAACTTTCAGATGTGCAAGCTGGTTTTAGAAAAAGCAGAGGAACCAGAGATCAAGTTGCCAACCTCCTCTGGATCACTGAAAAACCAAGAAAGTTCCAGAAAAACATGTATTTCTACTTTATTGATTATGCCAAAGCCTTTGATTGTGTGGATCACAATAAACTGTGGAAAATTATTCAGGAGATGGGAATACCAGACTACCTGACCTGCCTCCTGAGATATCTATATGCAGGTCAGGAAGCAAAAATTAGAACTGGACATGGAACAACAGACTGGTTCCAAATAGGAAAAGGAGTACATCAAAGCTGTATATTGTCACCCTGCTTATTTAATTTATATGCAGGCTACATCATGAGAAACGCTGAGCAAATGAAGCACAAGCTAGAATCAAGATTGCCAGGAGAAATATCAGTAGCCTTAGGTATTCAGATGACACCACCCTTATGTGCAGAAAGTGCAGAAGATCTAAAGAGCCTCTTGATGAAAGTGAAAGAGGAGATTAAAAAAGTTGGCTTAAAGCTCAAGATTCAGAAAACTAAGATTATGGCATCTGGCCCCATTTCTTCATGGAAATAGATGGGGAAACAGTAGCAGCCTATTTTGAGGGGGCTCCAAAATCACAGCAGATGGTGACTGCAGCCATGAAATTAAAAGACACTCCTTGGAAGAAAAGTTATGACCAACCTAGACAGCATATTAAAAAGCAGAGACATTACTTTGCCAACAAAGTTCCATCTAGTCAGGGCTATGGTTTTTTTCAGTAGTAATGTATGGATGTGAGAGTCGAATAATTGATGCTTTTGAACTGTGGTGTTGGAGAAGACTCTTGAGAGTCCTTTGGACTGCAAAGAGATCCAAGCAGCCCATCCTAAAGGAAATCAGGCCTGAATATTCATTAGAAGGACTAATGCTGAAGCTGAAACTCCAATACTTTGACCACCTGATGTGAAGAACTGACTCCTTGGAAAAGACCCTGGTGCTGGAGAAGGCAGTGGCACCCCACTCCAGTATTCTTGCCTGGAAAATCCCATGGATCGAGAAGCCTGGTAGGCTGCATGGTGTCCTGAAGAGTCGGACACGACTGAGCGACTTCCTTTCCCTTGATGCTAGGAATGATTGAAGGCAGGAGGAGAAGGCAACGACAGAGGATGAGATGTTTGGATGGCATCACTGACTCAATGGACATGAGTTTGAGTAAACTCTGGGAATTGGTGATGGATACAGAGGCCTGGCGTGCTGTGGTTCATGGGGTCACAAAGAGTCAGACCTGACTGAATGAGTGAACTGAACTAGCTAGAAAAGTCCTGGAGGAAGATGGACAGGGGAGTAACATAAGGTTCCCACCTCAGTGTGTGTGTATGCATACATGGATGCATAGATGTGTTTTTCTAGCACTTGATGTGAATTCAATTTCAGGTTTCCACATTCAGGCAAAGATTATTCTATTCTTCCTCTCAACACCATCTCTATTAATATCTTTCTTTTCAATATGTTTGTAGTTAGTTAGATGGAGACAATCATGTTGCCTTCTCATTGGGTTGTGAGAAAGGAAGAAAAGTGCATTGCTGAAATAAATCTCAGTTTAGCAATTTAATTTCATCATGATCATTTTGACCTTTACCTCACTTTCTTGCAATGACTGCTGTGTAATATCCTGTGGAATTCATAATTAATTGAGACTGATAAGCAGATTTTCTTGAATATTAAAATATGATAGATACTTCTGGATCTTCTAGATTATCAAAATTGGGGTGTGGATAACAAATGCTAAAACAAATGGCATATTGTCTAGTGGTTTATGAAACAGATAGATGGATGATAGAGTCATGGACTCTTCCCTCATATTTTGTTTTTAAATCTAGAATCTGAGTTAATAAGTTGGCTAAGCACCTTAAATGTTAGGAAATATTATAGTGTCAAATGAAAATGATTGTAATTAATGTATGTAGGCAATTAGATTAATGCTAGCTTATTGTGTAGATGTACTGATTATGCTAATACTGTAAAAAGCTATTTTTATAATCCAAAGACAAATCGAGGTCTAATTTAATCTATTCAGCATATTGTTTTCCCTAGATATTTTATATATTTTAAAATTTCTATTTTCAAATATAACATGATTTTTGCCTTATAAACAGTTTTCTGTCTGTTTTCTGCCTTTAGAGCTACTATACATTCTCTACATAATCCATACAGATGAAGCATCAGTTCTTATAAGGTTTCCAACTTTCCTGAAAAAAACCTAGTAACTCTTTCTCTTCAGGTTTACTAATGCATGTACATTATATTTCCTGCTTCCTGAAAATTTAAGAACAGAGACTCTTGTATCTTCATCATTACTGTCTTCCCAGTATGTACAACAATTTGACATATACAGTAGATATTCAGAAGCTGTGTATAAATTAGATAAATGACTCATGGCAAAGTCTATTGCATAAAGCTGTTGTTTTATATAGCATTTAATAAAACATAAGTAGTTTGTTGAGTGCCTATAAGACAGTTCAATTAACAAACTTAGCACACTTAACAAAAATTTTATTTTTTTCTTTATTTAAAATATATTTATTGTATATCTGCTCTTTACAGAACACAGTGCCATGGATTGTAGGAAAATGTGAGAATTTGATGCCTCCCATTTCATCTAAGGGAGCTATAAACAATGAACAAATACCTATTATGCAAGTTTGAATGTGATAAATGCTATAGGGAAGCACTAAAGAAAGTTTATCAGTATAGTTCAATGGCTCAGTCATGTCTAACTCTATGTGACCCCATGGACTGCAGCACACCAGACTTCCTTGTCCATCACCAACTTCTGAAGCTTGCTCAAACTCATGTCCATTGAGTCAGTGATGCCATCCAACCATCTCATCCTTTGTCATCCCCTTCTCCTCCTGCCTTCAATCTTTCCCAGCATCAGGGTCTTTTTAAGGAGTCAGTTCTTCACATCAGGTGGCCAAAGTATTGGCATTTCAGCTTCAGCATCAGTCCTTCCAATGAATATTCTGGACTGATTTCCTTTTGGATGGGCTGGTTGGATCTCCTTGCAGTCCAAGGGACTCTCAAGAGTCTCTCCAACACCACAGTTCAAAAGCATCAATTATTCGGTGCTCAGCTTTCTTTACAGTCCAACTCTCACATTCATACATGACTACTGGAAAAACGAAAGTTTTGACTAGACAGAACTTTGTTGGCAAAGTAATGTCTCTGCTTTTTAATATGCTGTCTAAGTTGGTCCTAGCTTTTCTTCCAAGGAGTAAGTGTCTTTTAATTTCATGGCTACAGTCACCATCTGATTTTGGAGCCCCCAAAATAGTCTGTCACTATTTTTATTGTTTCCCATCTATTTGCCATGAAGTGATGGGACTGGATGCCATGATCTTAGTTTTCTGAATGTTGATATTTAAGCCAACTTTTTCAATTTTCTTTCACTTTCCTCAAGAGGCTCTTTAGTATTTCTTCACTTTCTGCCAGAAGTTGTCATCTGCATATCTGAGGTTATTGATATTTCTCCCAGCAATCTTGATTCCAGCTTGTGCTTCTTCCAGCCCAGTGTTTCTCATGATGTACTCTCCATATGAGCTAAATAAGCAGGGTGATATTATACAGCCTTGACATACTCCTTTCCTGATTTGGAACCACTCTGTTGTTCCATGTCCAGTTCTAACTGTTGCTTCTTGACCTGCAGACAGATTTTTCAGAATGTAGATAAGGTGGTCTGGTATTCCCGTCTTTTGAAGAATTTTCCACAATTTGTTGTGATCCACACAAACAAAGGTTTTGCAAA
This sequence comes from Nanger dama, assembly GCA_917880005.1. NCBI lineage: Eukaryota > Metazoa > Chordata > Mammalia > Artiodactyla > Bovidae > Nanger > Nanger dama. The sequence goes on from CAKJTW010000017.1 coordinate 11,222,973, forward strand.
GTCAATAAAGCAGAAGTAGATGTTTTCTGGAACTCTCTTGCTCTTTCAGTGATCCAACGAATGTTGGCAGTTTGATCTCTGGTTCCCCTGGCTTTTCTAAAACCAGCTTGAACATCTTGAAATTTGCTGTTCATGTACTGTTGAACCTTGGTTTGGAGATATTTGAACATTACTAGCGTATGAGATGAGTGCAATTGTATAGTAGTTTGAGTATTCTTTGGCTTCGTCTTTCTTTGGGATTGGAATGAAAACTGACCTTTTCCAGTCCTGTGGCCACTGCTGAGTTTTCCAAATTTGCTGGCATATTGAGTGCAGCACTTTCACAGCATCATTATTCAGGATTTGATATGGCTCAATTGAATTCCATCACGCCCACTAGCTTAGTGGACCTTTCTAAGGTGCCGGGGTCCAGCCCCAGTGGATCCAGGGAATTCGAAGCAGGGACAGAGTCGGAGTCTGGGAAAGGACTATTTAATTAGAAATATAAAGAGATTAGGAAAGAATAGTGTAGTAGGAAAATTAGAGGAGAAAAGAAGCTGAATAACTTGGTTTACAAGGAAAACTAATAATACCTCGAGACAAGAGGTTTGCACCATCTATGTCAGGCCACCAGCACCCACTTGAATAGCAGAGGGTGCCCCGCCTTGGGCTCCCTCTCATGTGGATCTTAGAAGCCAGGGCAAGTAAGTAGACTTGGCGAGCCACCATGCTACAGAAAGGAATTCAGCCAGAAAACGGGAGAAAAAGACTACATGGGGGAGCCCAGCATTGGTGCAAGACTCACAATCACAACTTTATTTTCAAAATCAGCTTATATACCTCTAGTTGTACATAAAGAAATAATGGAATATGCAGAGTTATGCAGGGGCAGCAGTCCTGACCCTCATTGAGACCAGGCTTTTTTTTTGCATACCTTCCAATATACCAAAGGTCCTAGGTGGGTTTACATTATCTTCTGGCCAAGAGGCCCGTTAACATTTTGATGGCTCTCTTCCTAGATAAATGTCTATCAACCAAACTCTTTTTCCCTAGAAATGTTTTTTTCTTTACTCTGCATCACCCTCAAAGTACTAAATAAATTTACATTCCTGTAGATCACAGGTGCAGTGGGTTATAACAAAGAAAGTACTTAACTCAAATATCTAATGTTGCTAATACCAGGTCTACTATCTGTTTTTTCTATATACCAACTATATCTACAAATAAAAGATATGAAAATTTGGCAGCAAGTATTGGCTCAACAAATTAAACCTTTAATCAGTCCTATTCTAATGATTTTGACTCCTCAGAAGCCACTACATTCCTAGGATGTTTTAAGCCTCCTGTGCCTCTCGTGATCGGGATGCCGCAAACAATCACATGCACAGCTCTAAGAGTCTGGCAGGCAGGCTAGAAAGCCATCAGAGGGGGCTTTGGATTGAAACACTCTTATTATGCCCAGGAGATTTATTATCTAAAAGCTCTAAATTAACTTTTTCCAGAAAAGGTGGTCGGGGGACAGCCCCCTGTTAATGTCAGAAGAGTAGATTGAAAGCATAACACAGTAAAGCAGGCAGACTCCGGTTTTGGAGGTGGATGCTAGGAAATTCCAAGGGGAACCCCTGAAGCCTGATCACACCCTTGCGTTTTGTCAGGCTTCCTTTCTCATGACCTTTGCCACGGGTAGGATTCCTCATGCTGGCTCCCGGCACTAAGGCCCACTTGACTTCACATTCCAGGATGTCTGGCTCCAGGTGAGTAATCACACCATCATGATTATTGGGGTCATGAATTTCTTTTTGTAGTTCTTCTGTGTATTCTTGTCCTCTCTTCTTAATATCTTCTGCTTTTGTTAGGTCTGTACCATTTGTGTTTTTTATTTTGCCCGTCTTTGCATGAAATATCCTTTTGGTATCTCTGAAGGAAGTATAATAGACATCTTTAAAAGAGAGAATATTTCAGCAATCTCTCTTTCTTTCATTCAGTAATATTCTTGGAATAACTGTTACATGCCAAGCAGGATAGATACAGTGGTGAACAAGATGCCTCTACTTTTAAAATTTTGTAGTTAACTAAAACTAGATATCTTTGGGGTAATGTTGGAAATTCAGGTGAGTGGACAAATAATTCTTGTACAATACCCTGACTACCATGATAGAGACAGAGAATAGAAAATGTCTCTTCAAAGCACAGAATAGGGATATCAAATGATTAACATTGTTCTGTCATTTTAGACTATCTACTGTGTTGAAACCATTTTTCTTCCTATTCATAAGTACGCCTGAGTTTGTTATTTATATACATGACTTTAATTCACTTAAGATAAAACATTCCAAAAGTATAACTTACCTGGAAAATAGTTTGTTGCATGATCAAATAAAGCATGATTCCATAATGTTCTTGCTTTGAAGAAAGAAATATGTTTGTGATTGAACCTGACAGATTTAGAAAATTAAGAAAAAGTGTGTTGTGGAGAGACTGTTGTAATGAATTACATGGCAGTGAAAACAGTCATTATAATTTATCAACCAAGATGCTAGATAAATGTGCAATATGCTTATATTGCATTTATTCAATGGAACAAAAGCTGGGTCTATATATATATATGTATATACATATCCATATAAACAGATGCACAAGATGGATTTTGATGACATAGATGAAGTGATACATATGCAAATAGGTTTATAGAATAATATTTAAAAAATCAGAAAACTAAGGCAGGGAAAGGGAGAAGGACCAGGTACCTTTGTTAATCAAGAATATTGACACAGTTGTGAAGTGTAATGCTGCTTTGATTCTGAGACTCCTGGAAATGAGAGCAGATACTGACCCTTATCATATAAAAGAATAGCAAAGATATTTTGATTGGTTCTAGTTGTTTAGTGATGGGAACTATTGCTTTGATTAAAATTTTGACAGCTTAAATTCTAAATAATATAATGCATGTATGCATGCTTAGTTGCTCAGTTGTGTCTCTTTGTGACCTTGTGGACTAATGTAGTCTGCCAGGCTACTCTGTCCATGGAATTATTCAGGCAAGAATACTGGAGTGGGTAGCCATTCCTTTCTCCAGTGAATCTTTCCAACTTAAGGATTGAATATGCGTCTCCTACACTGGGGCAGATTCATTACTGTCAGAACCACCAGGGAAGCTCAAATTATATAATAACTAATTATAAAGTTAAATATCAAATATACATAAGCTAAAACTTAGAGATTGATTTTTTTTTAATGCGGTTAGTAGTTCAGCTGGTAAAGAATCTGCCTGCAATGCAGGAGAGAGACCTCGGTTTGATCTCTGGGTTGGGAAGATTCTCTGGAGGAAGGCATGGCAACCCACTCCAATATTCTTGCCTGGAGAATCCCCCTGGACAGAGGAGCCTGGCAGGCTACAGTCCATGGGATCGCAAAGAGCTGGACATGACTGAGTGAATAACCACAGCACAGAAGATGTAAGGATTTATATAAAGCAATGTGTACTTAATGTCTGCACTTTTTGTACTATTTATTAGTATGTATTTTGCACAGTGTTCAGTTCAACTCTTGAATTGCAAATAGTAACTTTAGAGACCAAATTGTGGTTATCAAGGGTAAACATAAGGTAAGTCTTCAGACACAACCCTGATGGAATCAGACCTGCTTCAGACTGTCTTCCAAAAGAAGGTCACTCTATAGGAGTGTACTTTTGAAATCACTTATAGATAATATATCCCAGAATTACAACAGCAATATTATCACAAGAAAATGGAGCTTCAATATTCTTATTAACTTTAAACAAGCTATTCTATGTGCCTAAATAACACCACAAATTGAAATTTTGTATGATTACTGATCCATAATAGATTTTTCTTTGAAAACTATTAAAAGGTATTTTATTTTGATTTCATGACCAATGTAAATTAAACTGCCAAAAGTATGGATTCTGTATAATTCATCTTAAGAAAGGTTCTTGGCATATGAAATGTAAAGATGATTTTTGCTCTTAAAAGCACTCGTAGTCCATCAAAAGAAAGAGACACTCTTGCAATGCTGCTGATTAAATAACAAGAAGGGAAGACCCACTATGGAAGCACATGGGAGGCACATGTAATATGGGGATTAATTGGGAAGGAAATTTCACAGAATTTTTTATAGGGTAAATAAAACCTCTTTAATTGAGTCTTAAATTTTAAGTGGGAGTTAGTCATGTGAAAATTAATGGAAACTTTAAAAATACACTTTTCTGTACTTTTTATTAACAAGGAAAATCATGAAGTTAATGTGTACCAGAGCTAAGAAATGGAATGTGAAAGGCTCAGATGTATAAAGAAGTATGGGAATTTTGAAAATTTTATTATAGGATGCTAGGTTGTTACTAGAGTGTAAGTTAGGGATTGATAAGAAAGGAAGCCAGTTTACTGGTTTTTACATTATTGTAAAGAAATTTAAAGTATCTGTACCAGTACTTCAACATAATTTCCTGAATTATCTGTTAGGCTGGTTTTGAATGTGTATCTCCTGTGCTATTGTTGTTTGGTCACTAAGTCGTGTCTGACTCTTTAGCAGACCATAATTTCCTTGGAGGCAGAATCATGTCCAATTTGCCATTCTCAACATATTATGCCTGGTGCATACTCATAGCTACAAAAATTTTTGTTCAGTGACATGAATATATCCTGAATACAGTGTAGAACCAAAGAGGGGTTTTCAGTTCATTTTAGTTGGTCAGTCGTGTCCAACTCTTTTAACCCAATGGACAGCACGCCAGGCCTCCCTGTTCATCACCTACTCCCGGAGCTTGCTCAAACTCATATATATCAAGTCGGTGATGCCATCCAACCATCTTATCCTCCATCGTCCCCTTCTCCTCCTAATATGGCACAAAAATATAAGGATGAATTTATAACTTGTCTCCAGAAGTATCAGGGAGACAAGTTAAAAATCTTTTCAGTAGACAAAGGTGAGAATAAGTTCCGCATTTTTGGTTTGGTCATTTTGGTATATGATAAGGCCTTCTTATGGACTAGGTTCTTAGAAATTTGTGTCTGCTTTTATGTATGCATTTCTATATAAACAAGTGATGAAGCACATATGACCTATGAGAAATATTAGACAGTCTTTACAGAAAGTCCTTCATCTAATAGATAAGAAAGTTGAGGCCTAAAAATGGTCCAGTTCACTCAAGGCTTCTCATTGAACTTCACTTTCTTGTATAGTCAACTGGTTATTTCTGGCTGACAGAAGATCAAGTTCCAGGGAGTTATTTATTGAATAACATTTATATCTTTCTCATGACTAAAGGAAACTGAAATGAAAAAGAATGCTATATTTGTATCTGTCAGGACCTAGGCATTTAAACATAAACCACTCTACTTATTTCAAAAGGGGGAAGAGGGCAGTACAGTGAATTTGTCACATAGTAATTTGAGCAGTTAGAATAGCACAAGGAAGATAGGAATGGCAAGTCTGGGAACAAAAGTTACATTAGTGATCCCACAAGTCTCCACCTATTTCTGTGCTGTTGGAGATGCTGTGGATGGTCAGTCCTGATTTCAGCAGAGAAGTATCACCTCTTTCAGAGCTGGAACTGTTGTAAAAGGGAATATCTCTTCTCAGGTTACCTGAGTCTAGATTGAACCATCTCAACTCAGCTAATACTGCGTCCACTCCAGGAACTGCTATGTAGCTGGTACCAGAAGCAAAATATTCTTTTTTCTGCTTCTTACTTCCTTTCTAAATGTTTTCTACTCTATCAAGATCAAATTCCTTATAGATTTGAATTCTATTTAATTTTCACTTAACATTTTGGATAGTCATCATATAGATATTAAATAATTTACTTAATAATTTGCCTAATTTTTAGTATTTAGATCAGTTCTAATCTTTGCTACGCAAAATAGTGTTTGGTAAATATCTTTATTTGCAACTATTGTTTGAAGTTTCAGATAATTTTTATGTAAGGGTCTCAGAAGTATGAAGAGTAGTTGCAAAGGCTTTTTATATTTTAAGACTGCTTTGTTGCTTACCAAAAGTTGTTTAATTCCAAAGGTTTATAAATAGAATTTATTCTCTCCAACAATGAAATCTCATTGTTGTTTCACTAGTATAAATTGTTTTTCTTTCTTTTCTCCATAGCCTTTACTCTCTTTCTTCTGCTCTGCCTATGTCTATTTTGTTTTATTTTATTTACTATTTTACCATTTTCTTCGTATTCAGTCTTATTTACAATGTGTTTTTAGTGGAAGGACCTTATAGGTCTCTTGTTTCTTGTATCTTAATCAAGATTATCTTAGACTTACATTTGTATATATATTTGCTATTACTTGTCTATAAAACTTTCAGATATCTTTAATTGTCCATTCTGAATGTTAGAGGTTATTTGTTATCAATTCATAAAAAGGATTTTTCTTTTGTATTAAGAAAAGAACATTTCTCAGGGCCCATAATTATATTGATGGGTATTCTTGCCTTTTGTAGGAGACTGGGTTACTCTAATGCCATTTAATTGGAGCTGGAGGAAGGGATGCTAACACTGCAAAACACAAATTCCTCCTAATAGCTTGGCTTTCATCCCAGAACTGCAAGGGAATACCCCCAATCAAAGACATCTGATTGCTAGCTGCTATTATATGATAGGAAATATTCCCCTGCCTATTGATACAGTTCAAAGTAGGATAAATCAATCCTCAGTTATATGGTAAAATATTTTGCTAATTTTATTTCCTGTATCTATCACTGACAAGTGTCTTATTTATTTATTTTTCTTTTGAAAGCACTATGAAACCATGATTATTTTGACAGCTATGTTTGACTTGATTTTACCTAGGTAAAACTGGGTAAAGCACTGTGACTTGGAATTAGCTTTTAGTTAATGGCAACCCACTACAGTGTTCTTGCCTGGAGAATCCCAGGGACAGGGGAGCCTGGGGACCCCTGCCATCTATGGGGTCGCACAGAGTCGGACATGACTGTGGTGACTTAGTAGTAGTAGTAATAGTATATAATTTTTCATTGGAAAGTTTTTTTGCTTCAGTTTAAAAGTTGTTGTTTTTGACATTTTATAGAGACTAAAGTTGAATCAGCCAAAGAATTTAAGTTGATTTCCTAATGGAGGACAATAGGAATGGATGACAGTTTAATAACTACTTTAATGTTTTATAAATAGTAGATGACATGGTCTTTGGAAATATATAAACCTGTTAATAGCAACTGTTAAGTAATATACTCTCTGAGGAAATGGAATCCTCAAATATTGGATGCTATTATGAATATAAAGGGTGAAGGCACAAACTGTGGATAGTATTCAATGATCAGATTATATAACTGGGATATTGAAATAAGCCTGAAAGAGAATAAAATATTACTTCCTAAATATATTTTGCAACTATACAGGACTGACAGAGTATGAAGCAAAGAAGTTTTAAACTGGGAATGATCCTGGAAATTATATATAATTTTCATCCCTATTTTTCCTAGAGAAGAAACTAAAGATCCATAAGACTATAAAATAATTTCTCCAGAAAAGTAAGATCTATTGAAGAAAAATAATATCCTGAGAAAAGTGCCAGCTTAAGGATTAAGAATAGTAGAGTTCAAAGGTGAATGGTAAGATGCTAAAAGGCTTAATCATTAAAGCTTAGCCAGATATATTTGGAATGAGTATTTGAAAGGAAGTAGATGATACGGAGAAGGCAATGGCACCCCCACTCCAGTACTTTTGTCTGGAAAATCCCATGGGTGGAGGAGCCTGGTGGGCTGCAGTCCACGGGGTCGCTAAGAGTCAGATAAGACTGAGCAACTTCACTTTCACTTTTCACTTTCATGCATTGGAGAAGGAAATGGCAACCCACTCCAGTGTTCTTGCCTGGAGAATCCCAGGGACGGGGGAGCCTGGTGGGCTGCTGTCTATGGGGTTGCACAGAGTTGGACACGACTGAAGTGACTGAGCAGCAGCAGTAGCAGAAGATGATAACTTTGCTTGTTTAGAAGTGAGATAGGCAAGCCATGTAAAACAGGTTTCCGAAACTACCCTTTCCAGGTAGTAATAAAGGAGATATTAAGAGAACAATATTGCTAGGGAAAAAATAAGTACATTCTCCCAGAAATTTGAGAATAATTGCCAAAATGTGAAACTCATCCTTTGTCCTAGCAGATCTACTTCTGTAAATTTAATCAATAGGCATACTTGTATAAGTTACCAAAAACTTGTATTGATAACATTCGCTGATCAATTTGTATAACTACAGTATTGAACACACTGTAATATCCATTGATAAGAAAAGTAGTTAATTATTATATAGATGCACAATCCTTAAAGAAAATGTGTAGAGTTTATGCTCACTACCATCAAAGAGTCCTAAAATATGTTGAAAAGTAAAGTCAGGTGAAACTCACTATGTACAATGCAATCATATTTGGTTTTTAAAAAGGAAGTGTGTGTGTGTAAATGTCTCTCCTTGTAGGAGAGACTGTGTACATGCCTGGATGGTTGGAGAAAATCTCTAGAAACGCACATAACAAATGAGATGCAGCTGTTTCTTTTAGGGCTGTGATGCAGGAGTGATAAGACTTTTATTACAAACCTTTTGTGCTGTTTTATTGTTTATATACATGCATTATTTTTTTAATTACAAAAATTAAAGATAAAATAATCTCACAATCTATGACTTGAGTCATCTCAGAAAGATCATAGAAATTTTAAGCTCTCTCCATTTTTAGAAAAATTCTTAACACCTTCATAAATGATGATCCACTTGCAACTCTTACCTCTCTAAGTACTTACTACTTTCTGTTTTACTTCGAGCTGTCCTGCCACCTACTGTATTCTGTTCCCCAGGGCAGTATGGATAGGAACATAATAACTCATAGATGTGCTCTGGTGGCTCTCTGCCTAGAGATATCACTAGAGACTACTTTGCTGGGCCTGGGTAACTATTGATAGGAGCTACAGATGCTGCTTCTCAAAACTCATGTTCTGCCTTGATCATAATTAAACCTACTATAGGATGAATGCTTATCATAAGTTCTATCATCAAGGATGACTCTAGCAAGTATCTTGAAGTCCAAGAAACAGTTTTGGAATTCATTTAGATAGTTACCAGACACCATGCAGGACAGAGATCGCTTTCCTTTTCTTCATAGAGAAGATAGGTATGCTTCTCCCCCTGGCACACTTGGACCTGTGTTATGGTCACCTTGCTCTGTGAGGTTACTGCTGCTTCTCTAGTATAAAGGTCTTTTTCATTCCATGAAGCAAAATTGCCAATGCTCTCTCTCTTTTCACTAGAGGACCAAAGGAAAATACATCTCCCGCCATAAATCTGCACTCTCTCTCTTCCACTCAGGCATGTTATTTTTGTCAGAAGAGTGGAACTTGGAGAGAGGAAAGATGAATTGACTAATACAGCGGTGATAGTGGTGGAGATTTAAATGTAATACATTATGAGATTCTTGGATAGAGACAGGAGGAAAAAGCTGTAAAACTTGACAGACAGAGGAGTAAAGAGACTATTAAACATGATCAAGTAGAAAGAATGATAATGGAAGAATGAAGCCATCAGTGCCAAAATAACAGGCTTGGGTCACTAGAATAGTGAATTTAAGATTTCAGTGGTATTGTGGTATTTGTTGGTGGTAATGGTTAGAGAATGGAGACCAAAATAGCTGTTTCAAAGCTTGATGTGAGAAGTTGATGCTTAGGGAATTTGGAAATTTGGGGCAGGATTTTTGAAATTGCCTGTATTCGTAGTAAGAAGAAAAGATTTGGTTTCATTTTCTTGAGCAATGTAAGTAAGTGACCTATCAGTCATAGAAAACACAACAACAACAAAAAATTTTAAGACGCTTACTCCTTGGAAGAAAAGTTATGACCAACCTAGATAGTATATTCAAAAGCAGAGACGTTACTTTGCTGACTAAGGTCCGTCTAGTCAAGGCTATGGTTTTTCCTGTGGTCATGTATGGATGTGAGAGTTGGACTGTGAAGAAGGCTGAGTGCTGAAGAATTGATGCTTTTGAAGTGTGGTGTTGGAGAAGACTCTTGAGAGTCTCTTGGACTGCAAGGGGATCCAACCAGAACATTCTGAAGGAGATCGACCCTGGGATTTCTTTGGAAGAAATGATGCTAAAGCTGAAACTCCAGTACTTTGGCCACCTCATGCGAAGAGTTGACTCATTGGAAAAGACTCTGATGCTGGGAGGGATTGGGGGCAGGAGGAGAAGGGGCAACTGAAGATGAGATGGCTGGATGGCATCACGGACTTGATGGAAGTGCGCCTGAGTGAACTCCGAGAGATGGTGAGGAACAGGGAGGCCTGGCGTGCTGCGATTCATGGGGTCGCAAAGAGTCGGACACTACTGAGCAACTGAACTGAACTGAATAGTGGCTGAAGACATTAACATGGAATGGCCTACATGGAAATCGGTTTAGAGTTACACAAAGAGCACCACCACCTCAAAACACCATTGGCAGTGTGCATTCAAAAGTGAACCTCCTGCAATTATTACAGGGTTGTATTCAGCAAAGGAGCCAGTCATGAATTTAAGCATGATAGTATAGGATTGGTTCTTTGAAGCGAAATATGGAGGTGATGTTTGCTTAAAGACCTCAAAGCACCTGATAGAGAAACTGGTGGCCCTGACATGCAAGGTAGAATGTTAAGTTTGATAGGGATATGTGGAAAAAGAGTCCTTGCAGAAATAATCAAATCTGGTGGACCTGAAAAGCAGCATGTTCTGATCCTAAGGATTAAGTCAGTAAAGTCATTTTTGACTAGTTCTTCTGAGGTTAAGTTGTTACTTTTTCAACTTGGCTTATGGCAAAGCCCATGGTGAAATCTTCTGGAGCAATAATGAGAAGGAAGGGGAATAAATCATAGTGGTAAATGTGAAATTGTTTCTATGCTATCAGAAGAGAGCTAGATTTTGGTTCATGAAAGGCAAGTTTAAAAATGTTTGGATGACAATTGGAGAATAATAGTTAATGTCAAAATGAGTAAGTCCATAAAAGCTTAATAAAATGGGTGGTGTTGTGCAACAAATAATCTTTAGTTGGAGAGGTAGAGGTGGAGAAGAAACTTTTATTTGGCCACTGTGGCACATACACACTCCTTTTGCACAATTGATTTCACAGCAGCTGGGATGGGTAGTTCTGTGTGCATTGCCAGCATTCTACCCGAAGCATACACCATGGAGTGTTTCTGATTTTCTGTTTCAGGCATTCTGTAAGTTGAGTCTCTCAGGTAAGAATGTAACTGTGTTTGTGGGAGTAGATGGATGTTAATGCTTCCAAAGACTGTCTTCAACTAGTCTTCATCTAATAGTGGGGGAAGATCTGTAATTTCACCAACCTCCCTGAAAGAAATTTCAGGGTAACCTTTCTGAGATGATTCCTCTGCAGGACTTCTCAAAGTCTCCACAAATCTCCAGATAGACTGATTTCTAGTTGCCTTGATTGACAGTCCCCTCAATCAGGCTTTCAACTTCCCCAGTCCCTTACTTTTGGCTCCTGGAATTAATTCAGTTTTCTGCACCAAAACCCTGATATCAGACTCTTCTTTAAGAAATCCACATTAAGACAGTACGTTACTTCCTTTCTCAGCAAATGGCTTAGCAGTGGGAATTTGTGGATAATAAATAATGTTTGGATTAGAAAAGTGTAGTGACTATTGATTAGCAATGGGTTATAGTGAAGTGTGGCTTAGTATTTGCATTTACAATTAGACAATTCACTGGATCCAGTTTCCTCTTCTTTCATGTGTGATATGCTTACATTTTATTGTTCTGAGATTGTTTCCTGTGGAGTCTCTCCCATCTATCCTCATCAATTCTTGGAAATATTCAAGGCACTAGAAATAAAGGGAAGATAAATGTGGATAACTTAACAAGGAAGAGAAAGCAGTTTTGAGGATAAATAGGCAGGAGTTAGGAGGGACCAGGAGAAAGTTAGGAAGGACCAGGAAATAGTTCTTTGAGTCATTCTTTCTTCTTTACACTTTAATCTTAACATTTTTATCATTTATTATTGTGTTTTATTTAAGAAAAAAAAATCTAGCCTTATGAGCTTCCCAGGTGTAGTGGAAGAGTCTCAAGAGGGCAGGTGCACGGGATGATCCAGAGAGACGAAATGGGGTGGGGGATGGGAGGGGGCTTCAGCATTGGGAGATCGTGTACACCTGTTGCTCATTCATGTCAATGTATGGCAAAACTAATACAGTATTGTAACGTAGAATAAAGTAAAAAAAAATAACCAGGATATTTTGCTATAAACTTTCTGGAAAATCAATAAATTATTTTAATGTTAAAAAGAAAAAAGAGCTATCAGATAGTTTGTATGAAGAACACAGAGAAAGGTGTAGATAAAGTTGGGTCTATTTAGAGCTAAAGATTTATACTTCCCTTAACCCAGAGATATAATCTCCTGAAATGGGCATAAACTGATGAATAGGGATATGGTCCTCAGAAGACCTAACCTACCTCATGGACTCTGGCTAATGCTCACTAGTTATGAGGAACATTGTTATATGGTTTCATGCTCCAAAGTGCACCCAATCCTAACTATAATCAGTTACGCCACCTTCTTCTAACAACTCATTTCTGTTGGTAGGGAAGACGGGAGGAGGTGAAGCTGGTGATTAATTTGAAGGAAAAACAAAATCTCTCTCCATTTTTCTAACTCTCCCATTCCCCCTTTCCCTTCATTTAAACTCTAAGCCTGGAGAATCAACTGAAGTTAAAACCTAATTAGGAATTAGAGGATGTTAGCTCTGCATGTAAAGGTCCACCAGAGGTTAGTTGACACAACATTGCATGTATCCAACTGCCATTTTTAAAATTCTTGTATTAGTTAAGTACACATGGTTCAGTTCAGTTCAGTTCAGTTGCTCAGTCGTGTCCGACTCTTTGCCACCCCATGAATCACAGCACGCCAGGCCTCCCTGTCCATCACCAACTCCCGGAGTTCACTCAGACTCACGTCCGTCGAGTCAGTGATGCCATCCAGCCATCTCATCCTCTGAGGCCCCCTTCTCTTCCTGCTCCCAATCCCTCCCAGCATCAGAATCTTTTCCAGTGAGTCAGCTCTTTGCATGAGGTGGCCAAAGTACTGGAGTTTCAGCTTTAGCATCATTTCTTCCAAAGAAATCCCAGGGTTGATCTCCTTCAGAATGGACTGGTTGGATCCCCTAGCAGTCTAAGGGACTTTCAAGAGTCTTCTCCAACACCATAGTTCAAAAGCATCAATTCTTTGGCGCTCAGCCTTTTCACAGTCTTAACTCTCACATCCATACATGACTACTGGAAAAACCATAGCCTTGATAAGATGAACCTTAGTCGGCAAAGTAATGTCTCTGCTTTTCAATATGCTATCTAGGTTGGCCATAACTTTTCTTCCAAGGAGTGTCTTTTAATTTCATGGCTGCGATCACCATTTGCAGTGATTTTGGAGCCCCCAAAATAAAGTCTGACACTGTTTCTCCATCTATTTCCCATAAAGTGATGGGACCGGATGCCATGATCTTCATTTTCTGAATGTTGAGCTTTAAGCTAACTTTTCCACTCTCTTTACTTTCATCAAGATGCTTTTTAGTTCCTCTTCACTTTCTGCCATAAGCGTCATGTCATCTGCATATCTGAGGTTATTGATAAATCTCCCGCAATCTTGATTCCAGCTTGTGTTTGTTCCAGTCCAGCGTTTCTCATGAGGTACTCTGCATAGAAGTTAAATAAGCAGGGTGACAATATACAGCCTTGACCATCCCCATGGAAAAGAAATGCCAAAAGCAAAATGGCTGTCTGGGGAAGCCTTACAAATAGCTGTGAAAAGAGAAGTGAAAAGCCAAGGAGAAAAGGAAAGATATAAGCATCTGAATGCAGAGTTCCAGAGAATAGCAAGAAGAGGTAAGAACGCCTTCTTCAGTGATCAATGAAAAGAAATAGAGGAAAACAACAGAATGGAAAAGACTAGAGATCTCTTCCAGAAAATTAGAGATACCAAGGGAACAGTTCATGCAAAGATGGGCTCGATAAAGGACAGAAATGGTATGGACCTAACAGAAGCAGAAGATATTAAGAAGAGATGGCAAGAATACACAGAAGAAATGTATATAAAGGATCTTCATGACCCAGATAATCATGATGGTGTGATCTCTCACCTAGAGCCAGTCATCCTGGAATGTGAAGTCAAGTGGGCCTTAGAAAGCATCACTATGAACAAAGGTAGTGGAGGTGATGGAATTCCAGTAGAGCTGTTTCAAATCCTGAAAGATGATGCTGTGAAAGTGTTGCACTCAATATGCCAGCAAATTTGGAAAACTCAGCAGTGGCCACAGGACTGGAAAAGGTCAGTTTTCATTCAAATTCCAAAGAAAGACAATGCCAAAGAATGCTCAAACTACCACACAGTTGCGCTCATCTCAAATGCTAGTAAAGTAATGCTCAAAATTCTGCAAGCCAGACTTCAGCAATACGTGAACTGTGAACTTACTGATGTTCAAGCTGGTTTTATCAAATTGCCAACATCCACTGGATCATGGAAAAAGCAAGAGAATTCCAGAAAAACATCTATTTCTTCTTTATTGACTATGCCAAAGCCTCTGACTGTGTGGATCACAATAAACTGTGGAAAATTCTGAAAGAGATGGGAATACCAGACCACCTGACCTGCCTCTTGAGAAATCTCTATGCAGGCCAGGAAGCAACAGTTAGAACTGGACATGGAACAACAGACTGGTTCCAAATAGGAAAAGGAGTATATCAAGGCTGTATATTGTCACCCTGCTTATTTAACTTCTATGCAACGTATACATGGTTAAGAGTTAGAAACTCCAGGCAAAAGACATTTTTATATACTTTATGGTACTGTTATTCTGTAATCCTAAGTACTGTATAGAACATATACTGATAAGAACAAATAGCTATAATTTGATATAATTAATATAATGTTTTAATTTTTGAATTGAACAAAGACCGTATAATTTGAATTTGTGATCATCATGTTCTACATGAAAATGCTTGTAGAAAATGTTCAGAAGCAGATTATCATATGCAATTTCTTCTCCTATTTGCCTCTCTGATTTATTGGTTATGTGTTCACAGCTGGTGCTAACCGAGAATTTGATGCACATTCACAGTGTCCTGATCATTTGCATTTCTCCACTGAGATATTGTGCTTTTCCCTCTCAGTCCCTTGCAGATTCTCTAATTATGCTGAAACCTTTTGTTGTGACTTTGGCAGTTCTCCTGGAGTGCACACATCTCTCAGCATCCTACAGACGTGCCTCAAAGTTAATCTAGTGGCGAAGGGTTCCTGGTTTCCTTCACAAACTGGAAATCACTAGTGAGAATCTCAGTGCCACCACTGTTTTCTTTGTCTTTGTAATTTGCACAAGTTATTCAAATCCTCTGTGTGATGCCTGAAGCCAGGGACACCGCATGGTCATTGGTTTATGATAAGACTCTAAGCTGTATTTTTAGGTCTTTCAAATGGTTCGCTTTTCAAGGCTTTCACAGCACAGCTGAACCCTCATTGGTGGTGGCTGAGCCCCATGGGTCCCCATTTAAGTACTGAAGCTCCTACAGTGATTGATGATATAGATGAAAATACATCAGTAGGCCTGATAGATGAAGTAGAAAATATACATTTCTCCATTTAATAGCTGTGTGCCAGAGAGTATCTACTTCTGTGCGTGACTGATAGCTGCTGCTGCTGCTACGTTGTTTCAGTCATGTTCGACTCTGTGCAACCCCATAGACGGCAGCCCACTAGGCTCCTCTGTCCCTAGGATTCTCCAGGCAAGAATATTGGAGTGGGTCAAGGTCTCCTTATTCTTAAGGAGGAAAAAGGTCTGTACAGGGACTAAAAGAGTCCTTAAATTTAAAAGGAGACCTCATTTTACATCTGTGCTGCTGTTTCACTTCACATTTCTGCTTCAGTCAACTAATGTGTGAGTTTCTGCAGCCACTCAGGCTTGTACCCAACATGAAATATTGTTAAATAGTCTAATTTAGGTTTTGTTTACCTCTCTTTACAAGCTTTGCAAATGTTGAAATTAATTGTCTGAGAATTCTGAGAAGGCTCATAAAATGTTTACCATCCACAACTACTGCTATAGCTTTGCCTTTCCTCTCCCTCAATAACACTTTAGATTAATCTGAATTACCGTAGTTGTCAATACATCTTTATCTCATGACTGATTACAGTCTTGGAGAAATCAATCTCTAAAATTAGCATACAAGTACATCTCTATTAAAATTCTGTCACAAACAAATAGCATATTGTCCCCTTTATGTAGTACCGAGGGATAAAAATAAATTGCCAGGATACATTTCTTGGTAAAAAGAAACTGATCTGTTATTGTTTTTTCCTCTATTGCTTTACCTTTTTCTCCTCTTTTATATTTTTTGTTTGCCAAGTGTTAATGTGTCTACAAATCTTGGTGAAATCTATAGTTACTTGAGAAATATCTTGATTTGCAAATTAGTAATTAGAAAATGCATGGTCACTCCTCTATTTGCACAGGTTCTGCATTCACAGTGGGTTGAATCAATAGATGCAAAATCCATAGATACAGAGTGCCAACTGTGTGCCACTTTATAAAAAGGACTTACACATGGGATTCCAGAAACAGTCCTCCGTAGATACCCAGGGACAAGTGTATTAGAGACAAGCAGTATAAATATATTATTAGTATGTGAGTGTTTTCTTTTTTTAACTCACTAGTCAAAGTTACTCTGAAAAAAAGTTGGTATTCTATAGTACACTATCTTCAGAGAAGGTACTGAAGAGTCAGTATTGTTTTTTCTTCAAGAAGCCCCAGAGCATGGTAGTATCTTCATGTCTCTAGTGTAGCCTAGGGTCTGACACTTAAAGTTTGCAATTCTGAAAGAGAGACTTTAGCACCATATCCAGAAGTGATTAAAATAATAAATTATTGGTAAAAAACATGAATCAAAATTATATATTATGAATCAATCATATGATTATGAAGTTATGGATGAGACGGTATTTCTAAAAATAGAAACTGTATAATTCTGTATCAATTCATGCCCCCAGCTCTTTTACTGTTATGGATGTATGTCATAAACTAATTTGAAATAAGATAGTTGATTTGTTAGACTGTCTTTAAGAAAGGCTCATGTGACCTGTAGGACTATTATTGTGAACCTTGGTGAGACTCAGTGAAATCTACAGCAAACAATTTGCCTCCAACAACAGCTTGACTTATCTCTCTGATGATTCAGAAACTCTTACCTCAACACTGGTGAACTCACGTGGCCAATATTTGCTTCTAGAGCATGGTTAACAGCTTGAATATGACTAGATATCCACTCATCAGTCATAATGGGGAAATATTTTTTTGCAGTATATCTGTTTTCCTACTGAAGTTCTGTAGTGTACTGAACATCACGTTATCCATGTGTTCCTCCTTTATCTATCCCATATTTCAAAATGTTGCTAGAATCCTTTTTAATGGCTCAATTTAATATATTTAAACTATCATGCTTCATACATGAGATTTCATTGTCAAGCAAGTGATGTTTGATATAAACGAAAAGTGAAAGTATTAGTTGCTCAGTCGTATCAGACTCTTTGTGACCTCATGGACTGTAGCCTGCCAAAGTTCCTCTGTCCATGAAATTTTTCCAGGCAAAATATTGGAGTGGGTTGCCATTTTCTTAGGGGATCTTCTCAACCCAGGGATTTAACCTGGGTCTCATGCATTGTAGGCAGATTATTTACCATCTGAGTCACCAGGGAAGCCCAGATATAAATGAATCAGAGAGACTTTAAATTCTAAATTTTTATCTAGAAGATTGTGTCAGCTAACGTTAGTTGCTTGCACCATATCTATTCTCTCCTTATTTTTAATTAACATTCCAATTTGTTCTAGGTGTCAATGTTCTCAGTAAAAAAAGTCTGTTTCGCAAAATTATTTGCAATAAGGGTGTCCATGTTAGTCTGGCCAGTGAGAAGCAAACTAGAACTTGCTGAGATTTCTAAGAAAGTTTTCTTTCTTCCTTGCCATTTCCTTCTCTTTTTTGCATGAAACATGCAAAAATCTGATGAGCCACTGATCCTAAACTAAGAATACCTATTTCCAGAATTTTTGTCACATGAAAAAATACATATATGTGTTGCTTATATGTTCATTTGTGTTTTAATTTATCCATAAATCAAATTATCCCACACTAATACAAACACATTGGTTTCAACAGATATTTGTAGTTATTATCAGGATAAAGCACATTGGTGATTTTCCATTGCTAAATAAGTTAATGATAATATGGTGAGCTAAAAAAGATTAAAAATTATTTTGACTTCATGACTTCATAGATATTCTAATATGTCAAGATGCATTTCTATTCTTTAGGAATTTAATATAACAATCCAAACTAATTTGGTCAGGGAATCCATTTTCAAAGAGGTTTTACTGTGACTAATATCCATGGAATAATGGTAGTAGCATATAGAAATATACATATAAACATAAATTAAATATGAGAAAGAGAAATAACTTTTGTCAGCTAATGAAAAAGAACTTTGCTCACATGATGTTTTAGAAATTACATTGCTGAACTGAGTTATTTTTAAATGTTTTTCTACATTCAGCCATCTCTCTTGGTCAATGTGTATTTTGTAACTCACTTTTGAATAATTATCCGATTACCTGCTATATCTCTGAATGGAAGAACTGTTGTACCTGGATCAAAATAAACAAATTGGAAATTAAAATAAGCTTTAGTTTTTAAAGCTCTGTGTTATAGCCATCTGAACTAATTGGCTGTAAGCTGGATTTTACAAAGCTCTATGTGTACTGTGTGGGTTTCCCAGGTGGCCCAGGGGTAAAATATCTGCCTGCCAGTACAGAAGGTACAGGAGACAAGAGTTCAGTCCCTAGGTTGGGGAAGGTCCCCTTGAGAAGGAAATGGCAACCCCCACCCAGTATTCTTGCCTGGAAAATATCATGGGCATAGGAGCCTGGTGGGCTACAATTCATGGGGGTCCCAAAGAGTTGGACATGACTGAGCATGCACTCATTTCTTTGCTTTTCATCTTTAAAGGGGACTTCAGGCAGTCAAGGGCAGAAATCTTTCTTCCCACCCTTTATTCCTCAATCAGGACCCTTCAAAGCAGAGTCCTTGATTCATCTGCTGATATTTAACTCCTGGTCAGGCAGCACATAAGTGCTGTGTATAAGGAGGGAACCTCTGAAAACTTCCCTGGTGTGGGAGTTCCCTCTGCCTAACTGTCCTAGAAGTCTCTTTATATTTAAGGTGACATAGTATACTATGCCTCTACCGCAGTTAAGTTTCTTAGCATTTCTCCTTTTACTTGCCCAAAACTTAAACTTTACACAAGGTAAAGAAAGAGGTAGCTATTCCCCTGAACTAGAAAAAATTATATATTATTTGATTTGTTTTCACCTAGAAAAAGACAACAGATGGAATTTGAGTTTGAACATTATTTTGTATCTGAAGAATATTTTTCTATTTTTCAACTTTTATAAAATAATATACAACAAAATAAAACTTATTTTATGGTTGAAATATAGGAACTTCAGAAATTTTGCTTATTGTAAGCGATAAAGCTAACTCATGATATTGGCTGTGGCTTTGTATATTCAAGTTGCATTTTGGTTAGTAGGAAAGAAACATGCTTCTCAAAAAGTAGTTGCTGTCACACTGCACATCTGGTATTGATGAATCTTATTTTTTTAATTTTTTAAAATATAAATTTATTTATTTTAATTGGAAGTTAATTACTTTACAATATTGTATTGGTATTGCCATACATCAACATGTATCTGCCACAGGTATACATGAGTTCCCCATCCTGAACCCCCTCCCACCTCCCTCCCCGCACCATCCCTCTGGGTCATCTCAGTGCACCAGCCCCAAGCATCCAGTATGATGCATTGAACCTGGACTGGCAACTCATTTCATATATGATATTATACATGTTTCAATGTCATTCTCCCAAATTGTCCCACAAAGTGAGAGACTTTATTTGGAGGGGCTCCAAAATCATTGAAGATGGTGACCATAGCCGTGAAATTAAAGATGCTTGCTCCTTGGAAGAAAAGCTATGACCAACCCAGGCAGCGTATTAAAAGCAAAGACATCACTTTGCCAACAAAGGTCCATCTAGTCAAAGCTATGGTTTTCCAGTAGTCATGTATGGATGCAAGTTGGATTACAAATAAAGTTGAGTACCGAGGAATTGATGCATTTGAACTATGGTATTGGAGAAGACTCTTGAGAGACCCTTGGACTGAAAGGAGATCAAACCTGTCAATCCTAAAGGAAATCAGTCCTGAATATTCATTGGAAGGACTGATGCTGAAGCTGAAACTCCGATACTCTAGCCACCTAATGCAAAGAACTGACTCTTTCGAAAAGACCCTGATGCTGGGAAAGATTGAAGGCAGGAGAAGTAGAAGGGGATGACAAAGGATGAGATGTCTGGATGGTATCTCCAACTCAATGGACTTAAGTTTGAGCAAGCTCCAGGAGTTGGTGATGGACAGGGAAGCCTGGCATGCTGCATCCATGGGGTCACAGAGAGTCGGACACTACTGAGTAACTGAACTGATGAAGCTCTCTTTCTGTCACAATTTTATCTTCAGTATTTTATTTGCAGGGCCAAGAATAGATGATGATATTTTCAAAGTATTTATGATATCTTAAAATATGTTTATTTCAGTTTTACTTTATATATATGAAAGTATAAATATGTCAAAAAGCCTATTTATACAGTAGGCAAGAACAATTTTTTTTTAAATAAACAACATTTATATTTGATTGTTTTTAAAGCAGGTTCAAGTATTTATTCACATTTACAATACACATTTACAGTACACATTTATGTCTAAAAAAATCAAATTGGGCTTCCTTATTCTGTTTTTTGTTTTCTTAAAAATTTTTTATTAGGTTATAGTTGATTTACAATGTTGCATTAGTTTTGCATGTATAGGAAAGTGAATCTCTTATGCATGTGTGCTCAGTTGTGTTTGACTCTTTGTGACCCCAAACATTGTAGCCCACCAGGCTCCTCTGTCCAGAATTTCTTATACATACACTTCTATCCACTCTTTTAAGATTATTTTCCCATAAGGCCATTGCAGAGTATTGAATATAGTTCCCTATGCTATACAGATAAGTCCTTATTGGTTATCTGTTTTACATATAGTTTTGTGTTTGAGTCAATCCCAATCTCCCAATTTATCTTTCCCTTACTTACCTCATGGTAACCATAAGTTTATTTTCTACATCTCTATTTCTATTTTATAGATAAGTTCATTGGTACCAACTTTTTAGATTACACATTTAAGTGATATCATGTGATATTTGTCTTTGTCTGGTTTACTTCACTCAGTATGACAGTCATTAGATCCATCCATGTTGCTGCAGATGACATTATGTTGTTCTATTTTTTTGGCTGAGTAGTATTCCACTGTGTACATATACCACATAATGCCACATCTTCTTTATCTAAGCCTCTATTAATGGACATTTAGGTTGCTTCTGTGTTCTGGTTATTGTAAATAGTGCTGCGGTGAACATTGGGGTGCATATATTTTTGAAAAATGGTTTTCTCTGGATATATGCCCAACAGTAGGATTGCTGGATGGCAACCCACTCCAGTACTCTTGCCTGGAAAATTCCATGGACTGAGGGGCCTGGTAGGGATTGCAAAGAGTCGGTCATAACTGAGAAGCTTCAGTTTCAGCTTTTTCATGGTAGCTCTAGGAACCTCCATATTTTATGAGGTTTTCTAAGGAAACTCCATTCTCTTCTCTGTAGTGGCTGTACCAATTTACATTCCCAGCAACAGTTTGGAGAGTTCCTTTTTATTATACCCTCTCTTGAATTTATGATTTGTAGACTTTTTGATAATGGCCATTCTGACTGGTATGAGGTGATACCTCATTGTAGTTTTGATACCTCATCTTTAGTTTTGATTTACAATTCCCTGATAATTTGTGATATTAAGCATCTTTTCATGTGCCTTTTAGCCGTCTGTATGTCTTTGGAGAAATGTCTATTTAGATTTTCTGCCCATTTTTAATTTTTTTTTTTTTATTGATCTGCATGATCTGTTTGCATAGGTTGGAGATTAATCCTTTGTCAGTTGCTTTGTTTACAAATATTTTCTCCCATTCAGTAGATTGCCTTTTGGTTTTGTTTATGGTTTCCTTTACTGTGCAAAAGCTTTTAAGTTTAATTAGGTCCCAATTTAAGGATTTTTATTTGCAATGCTCTAGGCGGTGGATTGGAGAAGGCAATGGCAATCCACTCCAGTACTCTTGCCTGGAAAATCCCATGGACGGAGGATCCTGGTAGGCTGCAGTCCATGGAGTCGTGAAGAGGACTGAGCGACTTCACTTTCACTTTTACTCTCATGCATTGGAGAAGGAAATGACAACCTACTCCGGTGTTCTTGCCTAGAGAATCCCAGGGAGTCTGTTGGGCTTCTGTCTATGGGGTTGCACAGAGTCAGACATGACTGAAGTGACTTAGCAGCAGCAGGAGGTGAAATAAAAAAAAAAAAAAAAAATCTTTCTGCAATTTATGCCAAAATGTGTTCTTTATTTTCCTGTAAGAGTTTTATAGTATTCAGCCTTACATTTGAGTCTTTAATCCATTTTGAGTTTATTTTTGTATAAATATTAGAGTGTATTCTAGTTTCATTCTTTTTCATGTAGTTGTTCAGTTTTCCCAGCACAACTTGTTGAAGAGAGAGTGTCTTTTCTCCACTGTGTATTCTTGTTTCCTTTATCATAGATTATGTGACCATAGGTGTGTGGATTTTCTCTGGGCATTCTATTCTGTTCCATTAATTATATTTTTGTGTTTGCAGCACAATATTGTTTTGATGACTGTAGCTTTGCAGTATAGTCTCAAGTCAGGGAGCCTGATTCCTCCCATTCCATTTCTCTTTATCAAGATAACTTTGGCTATTTGGGATCTTTTGATTTTCTTAAAAAGTGTGGAAAAAAAGTTTGTTCTAATTCTGTGAAAAAGTGATAGGGGTTTCTTTGAGTCTGTAGAGTGATGTAGATAGTATAGTCATTTTCACAATATTCCTCCAATCCAAGAGCATGGTGTATAGCTCCATCTGTTTATGTCATCTTTTATTTCTTTCACTGGTATCTTACAGTTTCCTTAGGATAGGTCTTTTGTCTCCTTACAGTAGGTTTGTCCCTATGCACTAAGAACAAAAGATCAGAAAGAGAAATCAAGGAGACAGTCCCATTTAGCATCATATTTGATTGCTTTTTAAAATTACTGAAAAATAAAGTTACAAAGACTAAGATTAAATTCCTTCAAGGAAATAGGAAAATGTAAAATTATGATCATAGTGTGATTGAAAAATGATCTTGAGATATGCATTCACAAGATGGGACTTTGTGTTGACATCCATCAGTCAGACTCCATTTTGCCTCTTTCCTACCACAACTTGATTCTTCCATGTCTTAGAACCTGGACATACCTCTAGGTTATGTATGATTCAACGACTACTGTTTATTTCTGTTGAGATGTTACATTGTGGTTGTATGCAACCATCGTTTATTCCAACAGTACATGGTTATTTAGCAGCAATTTATTAATGGTTCTTGGCCCCAGAATTGGCCTTCCCCATCTCCTGGCAAGTTATTCTATTGAACCTTGAAATTTACCATAGTTCTGATATCCTGCTTCTAAGAAATTAGCCCATCTTGTGCTTAGGCATAATTCCTTAAAATAGTTTCTACTTGAACTTATTTTCCAGTAATGCTGATAGATGAGAAACTAATTTGTGATTCTGGAAATACTTTAACTCTTCAAACTTCTAAAGTTAGGAAAACAAAGATTCTGGTCGTTTATAACATACAAAGTTTGTTATCAAATTTTTTCAACTCTGGAAGGTCCTCAATCAGAAAGTTTTCAACTACAGGGGTCTTTCCAAGTCCAGTTTTATAAATAATTTACAAAATAGTAACCACCTTGCCCAAATGCAAAGATAGATAAACTTAATTAGCCTTATGATTTCTACTTTATTATGTAAAAATGGAAATATATGGCAAATAATCATGTTATAAATTTCATTACAAAATACATGTTTTTATAAAGGCAAGAAACTAATACCTATTATAGCTTTGACAGAAAGATGAATAAAGAATGGTATTGAAGTCATCTTAAGTAATTGATCTTACTAATAAGAATTTCCAGTTTTTTTGAATAATAAAATATTTCAACATGAGCATGTTTTAAAAATTCAGCAAAATACATTTAGGACTATACAGACTATTAGAGGGCTTAGTTGAGAGTAACAGAGTTTTCGCAGAGAGTACCCTGACACTAAAATATTTTAGATTCATGTTATTCCTCTTTAAATCCTTATGTAGTGATTAAAGCCAAGCAATGAGTGGATAGTAAGTAGAAAACCATATTTTAATCCTTTCAGTGAACTAATAAAAAATTCATACTGTTTTATAATGCAATATGAGCTGATGCAGAATTACCCTGGATTGGCAGGAGGAGGCTATTCTTAGTATAAAGCAGCTGTGTTTATTAAGTAAAATTTGTCATTATAACTGCAAGTAGGATTTGATCTAATTTATTATATCAGAAGTATTTTTTTTATTCTTTCAAGATGAGAAGGAATTACAAAACGATGCAGTGTAAGACTTATTTCTCATTTAAGAAATAATTGGTGAAGTGAGTTAATTTCTCAATTGGTGTGTTTAGAAAAAAACTTGAAACATATTTTTTTAACTTAAATAACATAGTAATTATGTTAATTAATCTGTGATTTAGTGGAACTTCAGTTTGAACTACACAGGGAAAATGTAAAATGCATAGTCAAATTTATCAACAGACTTACATTTTTATTGTTTTATTTTGTTAATTACTTTGTCTGTTTTGGAAGGATCTGCAGTTATATGTACTGGGCTATATTATAAATATCTCCTTATGCTTTATTATATAGAAACTAAATAATTATAGAATTACTTGATAAAATACTTAGACTTTCTTTTGCCTTTTAAATCTGTGTTGATATATTTGCTAATACAACATGTTAACCATCAAGATAAAAATAAAGAATTACTGAGACATCAATTTAAAATGTACCAATAGTAATGGTATTTTAAAACGTTGCTTTGTGTGTGGGTGTATGTCAAAATATATAAAGCAATAAGAATTAGGGAAAAATCAATAGACTCATGATTTTCTTACTTTAACAATCAAAAGCTATTTATTTAAAATTTATTTGCTTTAAGAATTTGACACATGCAGTCCTGTGATTCTTCCTGTGGGCAAGAATCACTTAGTAGAAATGGAGTCAAAAGAAGAGTCCGAAATGCAGTACTTGGGTGTAGTCTCAAAAATGGCAGAGTGATCTCTGTTTGTTTCCAAGGAAAATCATTCAACATCACTGTAATCCAGGTCTATGCTCCCAACCACTGATGCCAAAGAAGCTGAAATAGACTGGTGCTATGAAGACCTACAACACCTAGAACTAACAGTGGGAAAAAGGTATCTTTTTCATCATAGGGGATTGGAATGTAAAAGTAGGAAGACATGAGATACCAGGAATAACAGGCAAGTTTGGCCTTGGAGTACAAAATGAAGCAGAATAATGCTAACAGAGTGTTGTCAAGAAAACACACTGGACATAAAAAGCTCCCTCTTATGACAAATGTAGAGACAAATTTACACATAGACATCACCAGATGGTCAACACTGATATCAGACTGATTATGTTCTTTTCAGTCAAATATGGAGAAGCTCTATACAGTCAGCAAAAACAAGACCTGGAGCTGATTGTGGCTTAGACCATGAGCTCTTTAGTGTAAAATTTAGGCTTAACTTGAAGCAAGTAGGGTATGTCATTCAGGTATGACACAAATCAAATTCCTTATGATTATACAGTAGAGGTGATGAATAGATTTAAAGGATTAGATCTGGTAGAGTGCCTGAAGTCCTATGGGCAGAGGTTTGTAATATTGTTCAGGAAGTGGTGACCAAAATCACCCCCAAGAAAAATAAATGCAAGAAGGCAAAGTAGATGTCTGAGGAGGCTTTAAAAATAGCTGAGGAAAGAAGAGAAGAGAAAGGCAAGGGAGAAACGGAAAGATACACCCAACTGAATGCAGTGTTCCAGAAAATAGCAAAGAAAGAAAATGAACAATGCAAAGAAATAGAGGAAAACAATAAAACAATAGAATGGGAAAGACTAAAGATCTCTTCAAGAAAATTAGAGATATCAAGGGAACTGCTCATGCAGAGATGGGCATCATAAAGGGTAGAAATGGTAAAGACCTAACAGAAACAGAAGAGATTAAGAGGTGGTAAGAATACACAGAAGAATTGTACATTAAAAGTCTTAATGATCTGGATAATCACACTGGTGTGGTCACTCACCTGGAGTAAGAAGTCAAGTGGGCCTTAGGAAGAATTTATTTGAATTAAATTAGTGGATGTGATAAAAATTACAGCCGAGCTATTTTAGGATTTTACTAAAAGATGATGCTGTTAAAAATGCTGCACTCAATATGTCAGCAAATTTGGAAAATTCAACAGGGGTCACAGTTTTCCTTCCAGTCCCAAAGAACAGCAATGCGAAAGAATGTTCCAGTGTACAATTATGCTCATACTGTGTGCTAGCATGGTTATGCTCAAAATCCTTCAAGGCTAGGCTTTAATAGTATGTGAATTGAGAGCTTCCATTTGTACAACATGGGTTTCAAAAGGGCAGAAGAGCCAGAGATCAAACTGACAACATTCTTTGTATAATGGAAAAAGCAAAGGAATTCGAGGAAAAAAACAAAAAAGAATATCTACTTCAGCTTCATTGACTATGCTAAAGCCTTTGACTATGTGGGATTGCAACAAACTGGAAAATTGTTAAAGAGATGGGGAGAACAAGACCACCTTACATGTCTCCTGTGAAACATGTATGCAGGTCAAGAAACAACAGAACTGGACATGGAGCAACAGACTGGTTGCAAATTGGGAAAGGAGTAGGACAAGGCTGTATATCGTCACCCTATTTGTTTAACTTACATACAGAGCACATCATGTGGAATGCCAGGCTGAATGAATCACAAGCTGGAATCAAGATTGCCAGGAGAAATAGCAACAACCTCAGATATCCAGATAATAGAACTCTAATGACAGAAAGTGAAGAGGAACTGAAGAGCCTGTTGATGAGAGTGAAAAAGAGAAAAAGCTGGCTTGAAACTCAACATTAAAAACAAAACAAAACAAAACAAAACTAAGATCATGGCATCCAGTCCCATCATTTCATGGCAAATATTAATAGAAGGGAAAAAGTTGAAGCAGTAATAGATTTTATTTTATTTTTTGGACTCCAAAATCACTGTAAATGGTGACTTCAGCTGTGAAATTAAAATAGGCTTGCTCGTTGGAGAAAAAGTATGACAAAAACCTAGACAGCATGTTAAGAATCAGAGACACCACTTTGCTTACAAAGATCCGTATAGTCATAGCTATCATTTTTCCAGTACTCACGTATGGATTTGAGAGTTGGACCATAAAGAAGGCTGAGTGCTGAAGAATTATGCTTTCAAATTGTGATTGCTGGAGAAGACTCTTTGGGATTCCCTTGTACAATACAATAATCAAAATGTTCAGTCCTATAGGAAATCAACCCTGAATATTCATTGGAAGGACTGGATGCTAAGCTGAAGCTTCAATACTTTGGTCACCTGATGGGAATAGCCAACTCTTTAGGAAAGACCCTGATACAGGGAAAGATTGAAGACAAAAGGTGAAAGGGGCCGCAGAGGATCAGATAATTTGATAGCATCACCCACTTGATGGAATAAGTCTGAGCAAACTCCAGGAGATGGTAGAGAACAGAGGAGCCTGGCATGCTGTAGTCCAAGGGATTGCAGAGTCATACAGGACTTAGCAATTGAACAACAACAATATTTTGAAGATCTTGTGAGATAATGTGCATGAAAATACCTTGTGATCATACAGTACTGAATGTTGGTAACATTTTAAAAAAATATATCAGTTGGGGATAAGCTTTTTGTGGAAATGTTAGGAATTGACATTTTTCTGTTCTTTCTTAACATCAACCAGTAGACAGCTTAGAATGATACAATGATCCTCTTCTCATATTAGCATTTAAATGATAAGTACATTTCTCAATTCTTATATGGCAATATCTTTGGGAATAAGAATAATTAGGTCCTATTTCATGCATAAGCTATACCAGTAAAATTAGATCATAGGATGTTATCTTTGGGAATAAGATGGTATAATTAAGTCCTATTTCATAACATGTCCTATTTCACGGACTTCCTTGGTGGCTCAGATGCTAAAGCATCTGCCTACAATGCAGGAGACCCAGGTTTGATCCCTGGTTTGGGAGGATCCTCTGGAGAAGGAAATGGCAAACCCACTCCAGTACACTTGGCTGGAAAATCCCGTGGATGGAGGAGCGTGGTAGACTATAGTCCATGTGTCGCAAAAAGTCAGACATGACTTCACTTCACTTCATGACATAATCACAAAAGTAAAGAATATGGAAAACTAGCCTCTCTTTCATCTTTGGTCAGTGTGTACTACACATTAATTTTTAATGTTTTTTTTTTTTTTTTAACTTGGTTCAATTTTATTTCTTGTGAACATGAGTGAGTGATTGCGGGAGCTAGAGCCAGGCAAGCTTCCCCATACTCCTCTGCCAGTGTGCTGACCTACAACACCCCTGGTATTTCTTTCCCTGGCCTCTACTAAGTGGATCCTGCCAGTCATTTTAAATTGTGCTAAACTGCATGGTGGTTTTGTGATGTGAAAAACATCCATTAAGTTCTAGTTTGAGTCTATACACCACTTCATATTGCTTGTAAACAAAGCCAAATCTCAACCTCAGCCTTGAGAATTGTATACTTTAAAAAAATTACAGAAATTTTCCTTTTAGCAGAGAAATATGACAGCTTCACAAGTGTCTCTGGAACATCTTAACAAGTTCTAGCTTTTAGGGGTCACTTGTATTTTATTTTAGTTTTTGCTATAATGCTAGTAGATTAAGACTCTATTTCTTGCTTCGCGGCAATTTCCCAGTAGGTGGAGGTTGTGGACAAGGACCTGCTTATACTTGAGGTCAGTCCTTTGCCTCCATGCCCTGCAACACCCCACAAAGGTGCCAAGAAAAGAAGGACTGTCCACAGGCAAAAACCCCATCTACTCTGGAGATGAATATAAATTTCCAATTCTTTCTCTTTTAGTTTTCCTTGAATAACATTGATATTTTTCCTTCTGCATCAAAAGAATAAATAAGTTTGAATCAGTTGTTTTCACTTAGTTAAAAGCATTGGAAGTATTTAGGACAAAGCCACTCAAATTTATCCATAAACACCTCTAAAGGTCAAATACACACACACACACACACACACACACACACACACATATATACATACACACACACGTATATGTTATTGAAGAGTTTAGGACCCGTGACAGAAGCTTTCAACCAAGATAATATTTCATAGGGATATTTATGAGACTTAAAATATTAAGCCCTTAAAATATAAGCCCCTTGTAAATGGTTAATCAGGAAAAAAATATAAAATGAATAGTTGGCAGTGGATGAAAAGAATCAAGTAAAAATGAATATGTGTAGAATGTGGATAAAAATTCTGAAACTTGAAGTTAAAGTATCCATAGAGAAGGAATAACAAAATATAATTTCACATTCCTACTCTCCTTTCCACAATATTCAGAAGGGTGATAGGTGTTCCTTGCAGGTACATTCAAACCTTGTGAGTGATGATCTAGAAACAGGGATTTTTCACATTGAACACAATTAAAAAGAACAATATATATTTTTCCTAGTTTGCTACACTCTGCTGAATTAATTTGTCTGAACATGAATAAGAGTTTCAGAGAGGGAGAAATGTAAATCATTGTTTAATTGGCATACAGTGATGACTACCATTGGTGTGGATACCACACAGAAGTGAGATAAACTCTTCATCCAAATATGGTTGAATATCAAGACTAACGATGTCACACATATATCAAGAAATGATGAAAACATTGAGATTTTCTTGGAAAGCAGGAAGAAAGTGAAAATGAAGTCTCTCAGTCGTGTCCAACTCTTTGTGACCCCGTGGACTGTAGCCCACCAGGTTCCTCCATCCATGGGATTCTCCAGGCAAGAATACTGGAGTGGGTTGCCATTTCCTTCTCCAGGGGAATCTTCCCGACCCAGGGATAGAACCCAGGTCTCCTGCATTGCAGGCAGATGCTTTAATCTCTGAGCCACCAGGGAAGCAGAGCAAGTTCTAAAGCAGCTTGGGAAATGGCTTGAGCGGAAACAAGGATGGGTGACTGCCATTGAATTTTGTGATGATTAGCAAGTATGCCTAAGAAAATTGGGACTGTATGCATACAGGCCTGGGTGTTTGCACAGTTCTTACTTCAAGCTGGCACCTAAGGAGAAGGTACCCAGGTTTCCTTATCAGCTTGCTCATTTATGAGACAAAGGGAAACAAGTAATAGGATTTGCAAGTATGATAGCTTGCAAATCCTATTACTTGTTTCCTTAGGCGATGGCACCCCACTCCAGTACTCTTGCCTCGAAAATCCCATGGATGGAGGAGCCTGGTGGGCTGCAGTCCATGGGGTCGCACAGAGTTAGACATGACTGAAGAGACGCAGCAGCAGCAACAGCATCAGAGCTAATTATATTAGAATGATGTTTTTCCCTGAAAATATTGTCCCTAATCCCACCCCAGGAAATGACTGTATAACTGAGTATAGTATCTTGGCTGAGAGTCCTGGGTAAAGAAATGTAAATACTAAAAAATAAATAAATAAATTATTACTGTCTTCATTCTCATCATTTACATTATAAAATGAGTCCAAATCTTGACTCCTCCATTTCCTGGCTTGACCCACATTGGGTCATTTTTGGGGAAAATATGACCTATTATACCCAATGTGGTGGCTCCCTCCCTTTGTGTGTGGGTGTGAGTGAGGGTGCCAGGCTCTGTCCATGGGATTTCCCAGGTAAGAATATTTGAGTGGATTGCCATTTCCTTTTCCAGGGAATCTTCCCAACTCAAGGATCAAACTTGCATCTCTTATGTCTCCTGCATTGGTAGGCGGATTCTTCACCGCTAGTGCCAACAGATGAGCAATTTAAGATCCAGAGAGTATTAGCAAGCCAGGGAAAGGAAGAGTCAAGATTTGCACTCATTTTATAACTTTATCAGATTTCAAGCTCAGTTGTTACTTTAAAAACAGTTATATTTTTGTTTTGTGGTTTTTAAAAATTTATTTATTTTATTTATTTTTTTGGATTTTCAAGCCAGATTTTATTTTTTTTAATACTTTATTCTACATTACAATACTGTATTTGTTTTGCCATACATTGACATGAATCAGCCACAGGTGTCCACGATCTCCCAATGCCAAAGCCCCTCCCACCTCCCACCCCAAATACTTAGGAATATACCTACCTAAATAAACTAAAGACCTATATATCGAAAACTATAAAACACTGATGAAAGAAATCAAAGAGGACACTAATAGATGGAGAAATATACCATGCTCATGGGTTGGAAGAGTCAATATAGTGAAAATGAGTATACTACCCAAAGCAATCTACAGATTCAATGCAATTCCTATCAAGTTACCAGCAGTATTTTTCACAGAACTAGATCAAATAATCTCAAGATTTGTATGGAAATACAAAAAACCTCGAATAGCCAAAGCAATCTTGAGAAAGAAGAATGGAACTGGAGGAATCAACTTGCCTGACTTCAGGCTCTACTACAAAGCCACAGTCATTAAGACAGTAGGGTACTGGCACAAAGACAGAAATATAGATCAATGAAACAAAATCGAAAGCCCTGAGATTAACCCACACACCTATGGACACCTTATCTTTGACAAAGGAGGCAAGAATATACAATGGAGTAAAGACAGTCTCTTTAACAGATGGTGCTGGGAAAACTGGTCAACTACTTGTAAAAGAATGAAACTAGATCTCTTTCTAACACCATACACAAAAATAAACTCAAAATGGATTAAAGATCTAAATGTAAGACCAGAAACTATAAAACTCCTAGAGGAGAACATAGGCAAAACACTTTCCGACATAAATCACAGCAGGATCCTCTATGATCCACCTCCCAGTATACTGGAAATAAAAGCAAAAATAAACAAATGGGATCTAATTAAAATTAAAAATTTACTTATTTTTTAATTGAAGGATAATTGCTTTACAGAATTTTGTTGTTTTCTGTCAAATGTTTTGTGCTTTTTTTTTTTCTCTAGTCCATAAACAGAAAGCAGAATAAATTAGCAAATCAAATGCAGAGAACAGAGTGTAGGTCACCAGAGAGGAAGGGTCTAGGGGATGGGGAAAGGATAAAATGGTAAAAGGGATCAGCTATATATATGGTGATGGATGGAAAGTAACTTTTTGATGGTGAACACAGAAATTTCAGAAATTGAAATATAAGTACACATTAAATGTGTATAATAATATAAACCAGTGTTACCTCAATAAAACATAAATCTAAAAAATGCTTCATAATTAAGAACAGTTATACAATTGTTGCTTATTTTATGTAGCTTACATTGAAAACATACATCTTTTATGAAATTTTACTATTTTCTTCTATATTTATACTAGAATTATAGTGACTAAAAATAAGGGAAATAATTTTACTTGTCAAGAAATATGCAACTGTTGGGGATCTTTTAGGAATATCCTCAATGGGATTTGCATGACTTCCTCTTTCTATTCTAAATCACAGTCTGATTGTGTCAGTGTCTTCCTCTAGAGCCTTTCATGGTTTATCTCAACCTGTAGAGTCAAGTATAAATTTATGTCTCTCTAAATTTGCATGTCTTGTTTTTAAAATTTTAAAAAATCAGTCCTTATATTCAATGTGATTTTATTGAAAACTTTGTATAAGCCTAAATTTCTAAGAAAATGAAGTAGAGGGAACCCACTAAATATAGTCTGCTGGAATGTACATAATGACTCAAAATATTATTCACGTTATAATATCCATATCCTCAAGACATAATTAAAATACATTAAACACTTAAAGACAGAATTATATCTCAAATCTTTTATATGATTAAGCTTAGAATCTGAATAATGAACAAGATTAATAACAGAGGTATATTTATTAATAATCCCATATATGGAGCACTTTGCAAAACATAGGGAAAGAACTAAAGGGGAAATTTACTGTCTAGAAGAATCTATAATGTAGTCAAGAAACCAGTAACATAGGAAAATTTGCATGGGAATAATCACAAAGGATTTCTATAAGCCATGTTATTTTCAAATGTGGTAAGACTGTATTCAGAGGAGGGTGGTGGATTGACCAAGGAACACTCCCTGAATGTAATTGTTTTTGATAAAATCTGGAAGAAAGTAAGTGATCACAGATGCTTAGACGATACATAGAAGCTCCAATACTTTGGCCATCTGATGTGAAGAACTGACTCATTGGAAAAGACCCTGATGTGGGGGTATTTTGAAGACAGGAGGAGAGGTGGACGACAGAGGATGAGATGTTTGGATGGCATAACTGACTCAATGGACATGAGTTTGAGCAAGCTCTGGCAGTTGGTGATAGACAGGGAAGCCTGGCAAGCTGCAGTCTATGAGGTCACAAAGAGTCGGATGTGGCTAAGAGACTGAACTGAACTGAACTTAGAAGAAAGGGAGAGTGGTAAAAAGGAAGAGCATCACTTGACATGAACAAAACAGATTTGTCCCCCAGATTCCTCTCTGAGGAAACCACCCCTCTCCTATTTCTTGTAGTCAAATGGGACGTCCTCACCTCCGTATCCACTATGATAGGCTTATGATCAAGGTTAGGCCAATCATGTCACTCCGTTTATCTGGCCACAGTGATTGGTTAATGTTGGGCATTATGATTCAAAGCTGGACCTGTTCTAAGTTAAGCAACTTGTTTAAGATCTAACAAGTAAGTTGAACTCAAAATTAGATCTGTCTGACTTCAAAGACATTTTTATATACTATACAAGAGTATCTACAATTTTAAACTCAAAAGCTTGTTAAAACATCTTGTAGCTTGACAGAAATCATATTTTCTGATTTAGTAGATTTTCCCAGATGGCGCTAGTGGTAGAGATATAAGAGAGGCAGATTCCACCCCTGGGTCAGGAAGATCCCTTGGAGGAGGGCATGGCAACCTACTTTAGTATTCTTTCCTGGAGAATCCCCTGGAGAGGAGAGCCTGGCAGGGTGCAGTCCATAGGTTCACAAAGAATCGAACAGGGCTGAAACAATTTAGTATGCACACAGGTCTGGCTTGGAGCCTGAGAATTCATATTTTTTAAAAATATTTCCAGACCAGATATGCTAGTCTGGCTACCTTCTG
Source organism: Nanger dama (assembly GCA_917880005.1). NCBI lineage: Eukaryota > Metazoa > Chordata > Mammalia > Artiodactyla > Bovidae > Nanger > Nanger dama. The sequence continues at coordinate 11,257,328 of CAKJTW010000017.1, forward strand.
TGATGACCACGTTGCTTCACACAAGACTATCTGCATAGAGGAATATTGAAGAACATGGAATGCTTGTTTTGGTTTAAATGTGTAGGATCTAGTTAAAAGGAAATTTCTAGGTCATAAAATGATTTTCAGTTCAGTTCAGTCACTCAGTCGTGTCTGACTCTTTGCGACCCCATGAATTGCAGCACACCAGGCCTCCCTGTCCATCACCAACTCCCGGAGTTCACTCAAATTCAAGTCCATCGAGTTGGTGATGCCATCCAACCATCTCATCCTCTGTCATCCCCTTCTCCTGCCCCCAATCCCTCCCAGCATCAGTCTTTTCCAATGAGTTAAATCTTTGCATGAGGTGGCCAAAGTACTGGAGTATCAGATTTAGCATCGTTCCTTCCAAAGAACACCTAGGACTGATCTCCTTCAGAATGGACTGGTTGGATCTCCTTGCAGTCCAAGGGACTCTCAAGAGTCTTCTCCAGCACCAAAGTTCAAAAGCATCAATTCTTCGGCATTCAGCTTTCTTCACAGTCCAACACTCACATCCATACATGACCACTGGAAAAATCATAGCCTTGACTAGATGGACCTTTGTTGACAAAGTAATGTCTCTGCTTTTGAATGTGCTATCTAGGCTGGTCATAATTTTCCTTCCAAGGAGTAAGCGTCTTTTAATTTCATGGCTGCAATCACCATCTGCAGTGATTTTGGAGCCCCCCAAAATAAAGTTTGACACTATTTCCCCATTTATTTCCCATGGAATGATGAGACCAGATGCCATGATCTTAGTTTTCTGAATGTTGAGCTTTAAGCCAACTTTTTCACTCTCCACTTTCACTTTCATCAAGAGGCTTTTTAGGTCCTCTTCACTTTCTGCCATAAGGGTGGTGTCATCTGCATATCTGAGGTTATTGATATTTCTCCCAGCAATCTTGATTCCAGCTCGTGCTTCTTCTAGCCCAGCATTTCTCATGATGTACTCTGCATATAAGTTAAATAAACAGGGTGACAACATACAGCCTTGACATACTCCTTTTCCTATTTGGAACCAGTGTGTTGTTCCATGTCCAGTTCTAACTGTTGCTTCCTGACCTGCATATAGGTTTCTCAAGAGGCAGGTCAGGTGGTCTGGTATTCCCATCTCTTTTAGAATTTTCTACAATTTATTGTGATCCACACAGTCAGAGGCTTTGGCATAGTCAATAAAGCAGAAGGATATTATAATGGAAATATAAATGTAAATAATATAGACTTACTGAAGGAGAGCATAGAGATACATTAACTGTTTGGAGGGAAAAGATGAGGAGAAAAGCATAAAAGGTTAATGGGTAGGAGAAAGAACAGACTAGTTAGCAGCCCAAGAAATAAAAACTGGTGGAAAAAGAGTTGTAGAGATTAAAAATCATAGGTGTTTCATTTTTGACAATTGTTAGCTTAGATTCATGCTCAAATTTTTATATAGCTATCCATTTTCTAGCCAATTATGATTTACATACTTGATGTCATATTATAAAAATAAATACAACAGCATGAATTACAGCAGCAAAAACAAGTTGAGGACAAAAATAGGAAACAGAATGTGGTGTTGAGATCCTTAACAAAATTTGGAATCAGAACTGACATTAGCAAATCTGTGTGTGAAGGCTGCATTGTAAGAGATATCATGTCAGCACTAGAATAAACTGTTTAATCACTAGATCTTAGAAGCGTATCTTTCACATACAAATGTGTTGTTTAAAACCACATGAACTAACTTTGTAATTAAAATCTGATAGATTTTTCCATGTATCGTTATTTGGTGACAGTAGTCTTCTTATCCTTTTTAGAGTTTTTCTCCCCGAAAAGATGCTGATGCTGTCCATTTTACAGAAGGCCATTCCAGGGCTGGAATAAAAATGCCCACTCAATTATGACATAGTTTAATGTAGTTCAAAAGGAAAGGAAGCTTTGAAGCCTTCATTTGAAATACTTCACTGATTTACCATCCGTTGCTGCTTTAGGTGAAACTCTTATAGGAGGAAATAAAGTGTTGTCACTTACTAATTATCAATAGATTTAAAAGAAGATTGGTTGAATCACGAAATAGGGCATGTTTGGATGGTGACAGTCAAACCTCAGATAAAAGAAGACAGTTCTGGGGTATTAAGTCTGCATCTAATGAGACAGCTGACTTTTCACTTACATGTTCTCTGTAGTGTACCCTGGGCCCATATTTATGCAAGCATTGCATTCTGCTTGATGCAGAAAAAGACTGTTTACCCAGTGTGGAGTGCACATTCTTTACATTGGAACTGAGCAGCTCCAACAAAATGTGACCAGAAAGCACACTGATCACATTTTCTAGTTCCACTTGTATTGCCTTTGTTGGATGCTCTGTAAGTGAGCTGATCTGAATGCTAGCAGGATAGGGAAGTTTATATAAAATTATTGTTATTAAGCATGCACATGAAACTAAAAGTTCATTAGTTATAGAATGTAAGAAATTCTGAAAGGACAAAAAGGAAAGGAAAAGTCAGGAAGTAGAAGAAACCAATTAAGTTCTTTGGACTTGCAGAAAAACTTCTTTGCTCCCTTTTATAGGTTCAGTATCTGTATAAGAGATGAGGTGACACTTATATTTATGCACTATCTTTTCTCATTGCTTCAGTGGTTCTACTGTATAAGACTAACAGGAGGGATTTGCTGAACAGACATATTCCTTGGACCCAACCCTGGAGAACTGTGATTATATAAATTACAGTTTGGCCCAGGAATATAGACTTTAGTATCACAGCCTATGTACTAAATGATTCAGTTACAGGAGAATTCCTATCCACTGTTAGATAAACTTTTATGTTCTCAACACTATTACCCCTGTTCCCTGCCAAAAAACCTCACAAAAACAAAACAACAACAACAACAACAACAAAAACCTTGTATTTGAATTTCTGAAGCCAAAATCCAACTGTTTGAGTACTAAGAAAAACTCACCTGTGTGAAACTTATGTCAGCTTTTTCTCTGTGTGACAATACAGGGCATAAAAGGGTAAAAGGGTATCTTGGGACAGATTATACCAAATGCTTAGATTCCCCTGCAACATGGAGAGTTGCTGGCATTATTGTGGATATCAGTTTTCAAGTTGCACTGCATAGTTCCTTAAGGCTGAGAACAGCTGCTGTTTTCACTTACATTTAAGTTTTATACATAATGAAGAAAGTCAAGTTTTTATTTAATGGTTACCACCCATAATATCCCTGTAAAATATCCCTGTCTTTAGTTATTGGCTTTTTTGGAAAACAAGACCATAAAAATCCTTCCTGTGGTCATTTGATCATTTCATTTTGTAAAAAAATAATAAGGTGCATTTTTCTGTACCCATTAGGAAAGTATATCTTTGAGATACTTTGTCTTTTTGACAATGTTGGCATACAGCTAGCTCACCAGATCACGCATAATTGACATTGAAATAGCTCACAATGGTAAGTAGATGTAAATTTTCTAATGAATTAGCCCCAAGTCATAAAATATTTAGTTTAAGGGAGGGAATCTAAGTAGTTAAAATGGATTTCTTATATAAAAAAGTTGAAAATCAAAATAAAGCAGATACAGAGTATTAGAGCATTTGAATTTTTCCTCTTTTTTTTTTTTTCGCTTGAATACCTGACTGAAATCCGGCATTCAGCATGAAAGCAGCAATCTGCTGCAGAGTGGATGAATTTGTGATAAATGGTCCCTTGAGGTTTATAAAACAAATTCTCCATAAAACAAGCCACAATATGTTTCTTCACATTAGTCAACTCCTGACATTCAGGCTGCTGAAGCTCCAGTCCACTGTTGGTACCTGCCATCCCTAAGCTGTAAACAACTCTTTGTTTATTGCAGCAAAGCTCATACATCCATTTCAAGGTTTTACAGCGATAAAAGGCTGACTGCCTACATAAACTGAAGTGGGCTGCAATGTTGCTATTTTGTTTATTGCTCTTTTACTGTAGTGGTCAAATAGTTCCTTTGAGACCAGACATGGTTTTCTGCCATCTGCACATGCAGTGTCAGAAAAATTGTGTCAACTGAATCACTCTAGAAAATATTTATAATGAGAGAACTAATTAAATGAAATGTTGCCTCTGAAAATTTTAATATAAAATGCAGATGATTAATAACATTAAAAATAATCTACCTTTTTCTTCTTCTTAATAGAGGGTAGCACTTGCCCTGGAGACTTTGAAGGGTGTAAATCGTGTGTATCTACTGAGCATGGATCCGTTAAACAGAAGTTTTGTCTGTTGTGTTAAGGTTTCGTGTTTCCACTGGTGAAATTCATATTTAAATGCCTCTGAACAATTTTAACCACATATTTACATTTATGGACTATAAAAACCTACCAGAATGCTCATATTTAAAGCTTATTTTTGTCTTCAGACATGTTCTATGAATCAGCAGGTTCAAAAACAAACCACAACTTTAAGCAAAAACTAAAATTGATCACACAGAATTATATTCAAGTAAAAGAAAATCAAAACAAGTAAAGGTAATCAGTTTTCTTCCAGAGAAAAATCATTGCATGTTAATTTGAAATGAAGAGGGATTTTTCTAATAAAAGTCAAATTTGCTTTATTTTTAAGTCTCAAACTCTGGAGGATGGTTCCATAGTATGATTCTGACATCTTTTGGAATTCTGATATTGAAGTTTAAAAGATGTACCTCAACATGGAAAGAGTATTGCCTTCTTTGCATCTCATCAAAATACAGAGCTGACATAAGCCTTGAACAATCTGATGATGACAGAAAGGGTTTACTTTAATAAAATGTGCTGTAGAAGAGTTCCTGAGATTTTCAACTTTTCAATGAAATTGGTTTTGAACAATAAATAAATTTTACTTACTATTTTGAAGTAAGGACAAATTTATTTCCTATTTAATATCAGAATAAAATGCCCACTTTGAAAAAAGATATGAGTACAAACAACTTGTAATTGAACAGTTTTAATTTAAAAAGATTTCCTATTGGGGGAACCATGAAATTATGTGGTATGCATTCTGAAATGCTTACCAAAGTGTTTTTAAGATGAGAGAAAGCTAGCATTCAGATATTATTTATGAAGTGTGACTTTAAAACACATATAATAATGGAGATTTTTTTTTAGTATTACATTCACGCAAGCCTATTAATTCTAGGAAAAATTTCTTAATTCCCTGATATTTCTAAAATTGCGTGCAAGATAAGTCAGCTGGAGGGGTTAATGTACATCATTTTCTAATGTATACAATATTATTTATGACTATATAATACGAACTTCACACATACCTTAATCTTAACTATATTACTGACTAAAGGAAAAAGAATACTCTACCCATCAAAACAGATTGATTAAATGGAATGGAACTACATTAGCAATTTGAGACCCAGTGAGATAATCATGTATATACCTTTTCCATAATTATGAATTCTTCCCTAAAAGGCTTTTCTCATTACAGAGGATACAATATGAATATATTTTTAATATCAGCACCTAATGAGTTGCTAAGTAAATGAATGATGCATGGATGGGTAGGTAGATTTCTGAAAATATACATGAAGACTCATAAATCTGCAGAAGCAGATAAATAAATGAACACTAGTACCTGTGAGATTTATAATTATGAAGTACTGCATTTTGGTCTGAGAGTCCTCACAAAGTAAAACATATAGATATAGATATAGATATAGATAGGTATATAATTACATGGTATTAAATGGCTCTCATTGTCTGAAGAAATAAAATGTGCTATTTAGGAAAGGTGTTTTTCTGATACAAGGTTACTAAAGAAATATGTAGTAGTCTTTATACAAAGGGATTTTACATCACCCAGGTGGATTTCAATGGAGGTCTTACATAAGGTGCACAAATGTTCATGTCGTCCTTGTGGGAGCATTTTTAAGATTTAGTGTGTGTGCTCAGTCACGTCTGATTCCTTGCCACCCTTTGGACTGTAACCTGCCAAGCTTCTCTGTATTGGCATTTTTCAGGTTGCTGTTTCCTCTTTCAGGGAATCTTCCAGACCCAGGGATTGAACTTGCATCTCTTGTGTTTCCAGCATCACAGAGGATTCTTTACCACTGAACCATCAGTGAAGCCATATTTTTTTAAGATCAACTATTCTGCTAATTAATGGCATGTAATGCAATTTGTTCCATTATTAGTGATGTGACCTCTGATCATTTGGTTAAGGTGGCATCTGTCAAATTTCTGCACTGTAAAATTCCATTTTCCACTTACCAGTTAATGAGTACAGTTAGTTCTGCTGTAACACTTCTATTGAAAATGTAAATTTGTTCTAATGTGATTGATACATCAGGAAACGAATGGAACATAACAATTACATGCTTCTTTATGTGTGATTTTGCCCTGGAGAAACATCAGGTGAACACAGAAAGCTGCATCCAGTTGAACCAAGCCATGAAGGAATATGCAAGACTCACACATGCACACACCTCAGCCATCTGCCTATTTCTTCAGTTATGTGGGTGTGAGGCAAACCCATCCATATCTGATGTTACAATTTCCTACCCAATCTCAGATAACCTTTCTTTAATCACTTCACAATAACTCATACACTACAACTCACTAAACATGAAACTGCAAGCCAATTTTGAGACTATTTCAAGGTTAAGTGTCTTGTTTATTGTATTATGTATTTCTTAACCACTTAATATACTGTCATTTCTATGAGGTTTCTATCTTTTCTTAATATGTCATTACTGATAAATTCGGGCTTCCCTCGTGGCTCAGTGTTGAAGAATCTACATGATAAGCAGAACTGAGTTTGATCACTGCTTTGGATAGACCTCTCACAGAAGGAAATGGCAGCCCACTCCAGTACTCTTGCCTGGGAAATTCCATGGACAGAGGAACCTCGCGGGCTACAGTCCATAGGGCCGCAAAACTTAGCAACTAAACAACAAGAAATTAGGAGTGTTTCCTTTCATATAAGCCCTATGGTCTTTATTGTGCAATTTTGCAGAGCATGATGATTTGGGGAAACACATATCCCATTATGGTAAAATTACTTGTAATCTGTTATAGATGCTTAAAGGGTTTGTAAATACCTTATTTTTCATCAATATTTTACCTCACGGTTTTAGCTAACATTGATGATTGTTGCCTGTAGAATTAAGGCAGTTTTATATCCCTCCTTCATTTAAGTAGATGGTATTCTGCTGTAAGGATTGACTTTCATTTCCTCCCTTTAAAACTATATATGTTAAATTGTGAATAATTTTCAAAATGCAGTCCATTTTATTCCATTAATGTCATAGATTATTTTAGTAATCAAAAATTTTCAGTTTGATTACCTATGCCTTTTGCCATGTTCCCATTATTTTCTGCACTCTTTATTATGTTCTCCCTCAGGTAGCTGTTCCAAACATGTTCTGGATGCTTTGGGGAAACGTTGCTTTTAGTTAATAATGATACTTGGAAACCAAAACCTGTTAGGTGTGCTTGTTGCTGAGTGGCTGTAGAGCTTTCTGAGGACACTTGTTCTGAAACTCTTACTTTTGAAACACAAAAGTGAGTTTGTAACAAAAATGCATTTTGTTTGAATGGGACTTAAGATTTCTGCCTTTGGTTAGCCTTTGCCTTCGTTTTGCATAAAAAAATCATTTCGCTTTTTTCCTTCCTTTTAAATGGACACTTGTGTATACTTTCCTATTTCCAGCACCTAGACCTCTTTAACTAAAGAACTTAGAATAAAAACAGTTTTATAACTCATGGGTATGTAGAATGATTTGGGGTCTAAGTCAGGGCATATTCAATTTAAGTTAACAAGAAATTTATAATTGTACCATAGATTTAAATATAAATAGTTTTCTAAATATTCTTGAACATTAGTGGAAACTACCAAAATCAACTTGGCATTGTTAGAATAGTTGAGTTATGTGGAGAAAAGGGTATTTGAATATAGTAATAAAAAAAAATAAGGGTAAAAGTTCTCTTCTGTTGTCATTGTCACGAAAAAGAATGAATTTGAAGGAATGGACAATTAAATTTAAAAAGCTGAACTAGAGACTTCACTAAGCCTGAACACTCAACTTTTTCAGAATTACCCATCAATCTAAATTTAAAAGAAAACACTTTTTGTCTCATAATTAAATTTTCCCTCTTTCCTCCCCATATACATAAACTCAAAAACAGGCCTGTTCATTCAAACATATAGTTATATAAATCTGCCTTAATTACATTTAGCCTTTTTAAAAATTTTCAAAAAAATGTGAAAGTATAATTATGAGTTTCATTTACTGTTTTTGAAATATTATAGAAATAAGTATTAAATAAATTTGAAGATAGAGACTATGAGCTCTAAAAGTCACAATTATGTATGCAAAGTATCAGTACAGTTCAGTTCAGTCACTCAGTCATGTCCAACTCTTTGTGACCCCAGGCCTCCCTGTCCATCATCAATATCCAGAGTTCACGTAACCCCATGTCCATTGAGTTGATGATGCCATCCAGCCATCTCATCCTCTGTCATCCCCTTCTCCTCCTGTCCCCAGTCCCTCCCAGCATCAGGGTCTTTTCAAATGAGTCAGCTCTTTGCATCAAGTGGCCAAAATATTGGAGTTTCAGCTTCAGCATCAGTCCTTCCAATGAACACCCATGACTGATCTCCTTTAGGATGGACTGATTGGATCTCCTTGCAGTCCAATGGACTCTCAAGAGTCTCTCCAACACCACATTCAAAAGCATCAGTTCTTTGGTGTTCAGCTTTCTTTATAGTCCAACTCTCACATCCATACATGACCACTGGAAAATCCATAGCCTTGACTAGACGGACCTTTGTTGACAAAGTAATGTCTCTGCTTTTCAATATGCTGTCTAAGTTGGTTAAAACTTTCCTTCCAAAGAATAAGTGTCTTTTAATTTCATGGCTGCAATCATCATATGCAGTGATTTTGGAGCTCAAAAAAATAAAGTCAGCTACTGTTTCCACTGTTTCCCCATCTATTTGCCATGAAGTGATGGGACCAGATGCATGATCTTAGTTTTCTGATGTTGAGCTTCAAGTCAACTTTTTCACTCTCCTCTTTCACCTTCATCAGAGGCTCTTTAGTTTGTCTTCACTTTCTGCCATAACGGTGGTATCATCTGCATATCTAAGGTTATTGATATTTCTCCCAGCAATCTAGCCTGTGCTTCCTCCAGCCCAGCGTTTCTCATGATGTACTCTGTGTATAAGTTCAATAAGCAGGGTGACAATATATAGCCTTGACATACTCCTTTTCCTATTTGGAACCAGTCTGTTGGTCCATGTCCAGTTCTAAGTGTTGCTTCCTGACAGACAGGTTTCTCTAGAGACAGGTCACGTGGTCTGTTACTCCCATCTCTTTCAGAATTTTCCACAGTTTATTGTGACAAACACAGTCAAAGGCTTTGGCATAGTCAATAAAGCAGAAATAGATGTTTTTCTGGAACTGCCTTGCTTTTTTGATGATCCAGAAATTGTTGGCAATTTGATCTCTGGTTCCTCTGCCTTTTCCAAGACCAGCTTGAACATCTGGAAGTTCATGGTTCATGTATTGCTGAAGCCTGGCTTGGAGAATTTTAAGCATTACTTTACTAGCATGTGAGATGAGTACAATTGTGCAGTAGGTTGAGCATTCTTTGGCACTGCCTTTCTTTGGGATTGGAATGAAAACTGATCTTTTCCAGTCCTGTGGCCACTACTGAGTTTTCCAAATTTGCTGGCATATTGAATGCAGCCCTTTCACAGCATCATCTTTCAGGATTTGAAATAGCTCAACTGGAATTCCATCACCTCCACTAGCTTTGTTCATAGTGATGCTTCCTAAGGCCCACTTGACTTCACATTCCAGGATGTCTGGCTCTAGATGAGTGATCACACCATCATGATTATCTGGGTCATGAAAATCTTGTTTGTACAGTCCTGTGTATTCTTGCCACCTCTTCTTTATCTTCTGCTTCTGTTAGGTCCCTACCATTTCTGTCCTTTATCGAGCCCATCTTTGCATGAACTGTTCCCTTGGTATCTCTAATTTGCTTGAAGAGATCTCTAGCCTTTCCCATTCTTTTGTTTACCTCTATTTCTTTGCATTTATTGCTGAGGAAGGTTTTTTTATTCTCCTTGCTGTTCTTTGGAACTCTGCATTCAAATGGGTATATCTTTCCTTTTCTCCTTTGCTTTTCACTTCTCTTCTTTTCATAGCTATTTGTAAGGCCTCCTCAGAAAGCCATTTCACTTTTTGCATTTCTTTCTCTTGGGGATAGTTTTGATCTCTGTCTCCTGTACAGTGTCATGAAGCTCCGTCCATATTCATCAGGCACTCTGTCTATCAGATTTATTCCCTTAAATCTATTTCTCACCTCCACTGTATAATCATAAGGCATTTGATTTAGGTCCTAGCTGAATGGTCTAGTGGCTTTCCCCACTTTCTTCAACTGAAGTCTGAATTTGGCAATAAGGAGTTCATGATATGAGCCACAGTCAGCTCCTGGTCTTGTTTTGCTGACTCTATAGAGCTTCTCCATCTTTGGCTGCAAAGAGTGTAATCAGTCTGATTTCGGTGTTGACCATCTGGTGATGTCCATGTGTAGTCTTCTCTTGTGTTGTTGGAAGAGGGTGTTTTCTATGACCAGTCGTTCTCTTGCCAGAACTCTAGTAGCCTTTGCCGTGCTTATTCTGTACCCAAGGCCAAATTTGCCTTACTCCAGGTGTTTCTTGACTTCCTACTTTTGCATTCCAGTCCTCTATAATAAAAAGGACATCTTTTTGGGTATTAGTTCTAAAAGGTCTTGTAGGTGTTCATAAAACTCTTCAGTCTGCTTCTTCAGTGTTAATGGTCGGGCACAGAGTTGGATTACTGTGATATTAAATGGTTTGCCTTGGAAACGAACAGAAATCATTCTGTTGTTTTTGAGACTGCATCCAGGTACTGCATTTCAGACTCTCTTATTAACCATGATAGCTTCTCCATTTCTTATAAGGGATTCTTGCCCACAATAGTAGATATAATGGTCATCTGAGTTAAATTCACCCATTCCAGTCCATTTTAGTTTGCTGATTCCTAGAATGCCGATACTCTTACCATCTCCTGTTTGACTACTTCCAATTTGCCTTGATTCATGGACCTAACATTCCAGGTTCCTATGTAATATTGCTCTTTACAGCATTGGACCTTGCATCTATCCCCAGTCACATCCACAGCTGGGTATTGTTCTTGCTTTGGCTCCATCCCTTCATTCTTTCTGGAGTTATTTCTCCACTGATCTCCAGTAGCATACTGGGCACCTACTGGCAGGGGGAGTTCATCATTCAGTGTCCTATCTTTTTCCTTTTCATACCGTTCTTGGGGTTCTCAAGGCAAGAATACTGAAGTGTTTTGCCATTCCCTTCTCCAGTGGATTCTGTCAGACCTCTCCACCATGACCCTCCTGTCTTGGGTGGTGCCACACAGCATAGCTTAGTTTTATTGAGTCAGACAAGGCTGTGGTCTGTGTGATCAGATTGGCTGGTTGTCTGTGACTGTGGTTTCACTCTGTCTGCCCTCTGATGCCCTCTCTCAGTGCCTAACATCTTACTTGTGTTTCTCTTACCCTGCCAATGATATCTTACTTCTAAATTACAGGATCAACTTTGTCATCTTATTTTTAGGTACATGCCAATTAGGTGACCATGATAACATACTCAAGCATCTATTTGTACAGTATTGATTGTCATTATGTACTGGCCACTAGGTTAGGTCCTGAGGATACACATTATTTAAATTTTATATTTTTAATTTGTATTTTGCATAGGTTTTAGAGTATTTATTTATATCAATATGCTGATATTCTTATGACAACAAACATTGCAATATATTTTAGTAAGTCCTGCAATAGATATAACTATTTAATAGTAATAGTTAACAAAGTAACATTATGTCAGATGTTGTTTGAAATACTTCTTGTCTGATCTCAGTTCATCCTTTTGCTTGATATAAAAATTATGGCACAGAGAATTTGAGAAACTCATACATGTATGTGCAGGAGGTAAATGGTAGAATTGGGAATCAGAAAGTCTGGCTGTAGAGTCCATGTTTTTAACAGCTTCTCTCTGTAGCCTCATAATGAGAAAAAAAAGAAACACTTCTGCTGAGGGGATTTAGAACAGGGTTCGCTGCTCAGAAATGTACTAGATATCTGTGCCATGGAGCTTTCAGTCTAGTGTGTGTATGTTGTGGAGTGTAATCTGAAGGAACTGAAGGTTTTGTGGGGAAAGACATGGAATCAGTAAAACTTTGGGGTCATGATGAATTTTATTTTTTCTGTTTTAAACTTACCCTTAATTATTATGGAAAATATAATGCATAACAAATGCAAGATATCTGTAATCCAATGGTAACTCACAGGGTAACTGTATAAGTCTCTGTCTCATAATGCTCTAAGTATTAAATAGACAATTATTATTTTGAATCATGTGGAATGAATCATATGCCTAAGTAATTATTGTTAAATAAAATCCTATTCTTAATATAATATATCTGCATTTTGCATGAACTTAAAATGCAAATTATTCTAGTTGGTGTTAATAAATTTGTCAGTGTGAATCATCTTATGTTGATTATATTTGTAAGTCCTTAAACTTGATTGAATTTTAGGGAAAATTCTTGAATTAACTTCTTACTGTTCCATTTTACAATGACTTACATATCCAGTGTGGCCTGTCTTTTCAATATGTCTACATTTAGTAATCTTGATGCTTGTTTAATTGTATGACAATGTGCAAGCTATTTATGGCTTTTCTTTGGAATTGTGTCTTCTTCCAGTTCACTTAATGCATGTGAAATTAGCTTGTACTCCTACAGTTAATTTCTGTTTATTAATGGATTAATCATCTGCATATAATAATTCATGTATTTTAAAAATTAGAATTCCTAGGGATATCACTATCGACTGTTACATATTCTTTTGTCTCTGGGCTGTTTGGGTTTCTGTTCTTTTTGATATCAGTATTATACCATGTCATGAATCCCCACCTCTCTTTACTGGGAGGAATGAGAAAACTTTGGAGCATAAATATGCTCCTGATTTAATAAATGGCTTAAAATACCTGACTTAAAAATAGGAGGAAAAGTGACACAGCCTGAAATCAATTAAGTTGTTTATTCTTAGTTTCCACCTATCCATTCGATATCTTGGTGATAAACAATACTTTTCTTAATTGTATTTATCTTTTGTCCAGTTTGTTATTCTGACGTGTATGAAGGCTGTTATATAAAGTTGTTTTTGATTGTGCATTTATATTGAGTAATCCTTTCACTGAAGCAGGCTAAGATAGACAGAAGTATTAGTGTAACTGGGAGTCTGAATAAAAGATAAAAGATAAAGAGTGACTTCTGCATTTCCGAAGATCCTCACTATTTTGCTGACTGCGATCAGGATGAACACATAGACTATGAGATTTTTCCTGAAAGATATATATAACCTGATTCTTTGAACCATTCCCTTCTTCTGAGGTTTGATTGGTGATTCTATCACCAAGAGTCTACAACCGGGACAAACACCTCCTCCTCTGCTGGGATGTTGTGAATGTAAGGAACCTCAATCCCCATTGCCAGAAAAACAAAAAGGAAGAAACGATGATCTTGACCTTTGGGGACTCTTTTACATAGTGAGTAATGACATAACTGAGATAGAGAACTAAGGCCTGGAGCTAGGAGCGCAGTTAGTGGAAACTAATCTAAAATAATTAGGAGTTAAGACATTGGTTTAAGGGACTTCTGAATTAAAAACCAAAGGAGAGAGTATTGGGTAACACCCTTCAAAAGCTCTCCCCCAAATTACCTAAAATAAATTTTAAAATGAGGTATAACTTAATTAATTTGAAATCTGTCATTTTCTTCATAAAGTGAATACTGCAATGAATATAATTTCTAGCACTTATAAAATATTTTAAATATCATATCTCACTTTGAGAGTATCCTGTGATATACTTAACCTGTGTCAATATGATACTCATGGTTAACCATCTTCAAAATATGTGCCCAAACTCTAATTGCCAGAAATTATATATCATTTTTTTCGTATATACTTCCTTTTATTTCCTAAGTTTATCTGAGTAAAATACATCATGTTCTTTTTTAATTTTATTTTTAAATTTATTTTATTGAAGTATAGTTTACAATACTGTGTTAATTTCTACTATACAATAAAGTGATTCAGTTATATATATATAGTTATATGTACATGTATTTGTATATTTTCATATTTTTCCATTATGAATATTATAGAATATTGGATAAGTTCCCTATATTATGCACTAAGACTTCGGTTTTATGCATCCCGTATAAAAATACTACATCTACTAATCCCAAAGTCCAAGTCCATCCCTGGCTTTTTTTTTTTTTTTTTTTGTATTGTGGCATTAGGTTAAACCAATAGCTATCATAAAAACAAATCCAGATATTTTCAGTGTTACTATTATAGGCCTTTTGAAATTCATGAAGAGAAATGCTAGTAGATATTTAGAAATTCAATGGGTTAATATTTTATATAGCTTTACAAATCTGGTAGTTGGAATGCTAGGTAGTTAAATAATAGTTACTCGTATACCACCTTTGTTCTGTAGGAATCAAAGAACTGTCAGAATTAATACCTCTTCTTCCTGATAGCATCCTTTGAGAGAAAGTAGAGACTGTTACTCTGAAAATAGAAGCACTTGTCCACAGAGAAGAGGTTTAGGGTTCAAGTGATAGCATTTTAATATCTTTAATTATATGCTCACCAAGAATTCATTATACCAACTTTGCTTATTTTGCTATAATATTCTAGCTTGTCTTTCTACTTGATTTCTTAATTTAATTCATCCATAGTTATGAAATTTAAAAATAGTAACAGGAAAACTTTTTAAGGCAAAAAGGAAAGGAAAATAGTTAGTGTTATACTATGAATTTAATTGGTTATTGCTTGTTAGTACTTGTATCTGAATTGGATTCTCACTTCTCAAAGTGTGATTGCAGGTTATGAGGACATAGAAAAATACCCCTTAGTGAGAAAATAGTTGACTTATTCAATAAATGTCAAACTTAAATTCTAAAAAGAACTTGAGCCCTTAAAGATAACACATATTCTTGTCAAAATACTGATTTCTCCAAAAGATGTTTAACAAAATCAGATATTAACTTCCTGGAGGATGCAGTTTTTAAAAATGATGTTTCCCTCAAACTTTTGTGATTTTAAATATTTGTTGTTTCAGTCGCTCAGTCATGTCTGACTCTTTCTGACCCCTTGGACTGTAGCACGCCAGGCTTCCCTGTTCTTCACTATCTCCCTGAGTTTGCTCAAGCTCATGTCCATTGAGTTGATGATGTGATCCAAGCATCTCATCCTCTGTCACTCCCTTCTTCTCCTGCCCTCATTTTTTCCAGCATCAGGGTCTTTTCCAATGAAGTGGCTTTTCACATCAGGTGGCCAAAGTATTGGAGCTTCAGCGTCAGTCCTTCTAGTGAATATTCAGGACTGATTTCCTTTAGGATTGACTATCCAAGGAACTCTCAAGAGTCTTATCCAGCACCATAGTTCAGAAGTATCAATTTTGTATATTATGGCATTAGTAAATTTTCCCATTTTAATGTTACAGATTGATGCGTGTGTGTATATACTTCAGCTATAGTTCTCTAAGTTTAAATAATAAAAAAATAGTGAAGTTAAAGTGAAGTTAAGTCGCTCAGTCATGTCCGACTCTCTGTGACCCCGTAGACTGCAGCGTACCAGGCTCCTCTGTCCATGGGATTTTCCAGGCAACGGTACTGGAATGGATTGCCATCTCCTTCTCCTGGGGATCTTCCCAACCCAGGGCTCGAACCCAGGTCTCCTGCATTGTAGACAGACGCTTTATCGTCTGAGCCACCAGATGATTTTATTAAATGCTGATCTACATGTCAGACCTGATGCATTTACATTTTAAACATCCTAATAAGGTAAATATTATTATTGATATTATTTTATAGGTGATGACAGGGAAGCTTATTGAGAAAAGTATTTTTGTAGAGGTAGTAAGAGAAATAGCTAGGTCTCAAATACAAGCCTTTAGTGCTCTTGCCTGGAAAATCCCATGAATGGAGGAGCCTGGTAGGCTGCCATCCATGGGGTTGCTAAGAGTCAGGACAGGACTGAGTGACTTCACTTTCACTTTTACTTTCATGCACTGGAGAAGGAAATGGCAACCCACTTCAGTATTCTTGCCTGGAGAATCCCAAGGACGGGGGAGCCTGGTGGGCTGCCGTCATGGGGTTGCACAGAGTCAGACACGACTGAAGTGACTTAGCAGCAGCAGCAGCAGCAGCAGCCTCCAAAATTGAGGCAGTTAATCTACAACCTCCCTGGACTTAGGAATCATGTTAAATGCAAACATATCTTAAAACTCAGTTGATGCTTTTAATAGCCTTAATAAAAATATTAGAACTATATCTAGTGTAAATGTAACTAGTATTTCTAAATAATATTTTCTTCTTGTTTCACAGAAGTGGGGTTAGTTACTAAGCACAGAAACAGTAATACTCATAGCATAAAAGTTGATAATTAACATTAATTGAAAAATTATTCAGTATTACATCAAAATGTTTATTGCATTTTTTTACATAAATATCATTTGCTTGGATGTAAGTTCGGTAAAATTAATGATTCTTGCCCATTTTGTTTATTAATGTATACAAGATTCCTAGAACAAGGCATGCCATGCAGTAGGCATTCTGTAAATAGCTGTGAATAAATGGAATTTTTATCTTTAAAACTTGAAGACATTTTTCAGTAGCTTTTCCTTACATGTGACAAATATGTGTGTAACAATTTTATTATATAAATAATATATTAAAATTATGCAATTTGTAACTGGTAGAAGTCTACTTGAAATCTAGTGAACTCATAATTTGCACTTCATAATTTTTATTCACAGAAAAAGTTCAAAGTCTAATTAGTTTTAGAGTGGATACTGTTAACTGATATCTGTGTCTTATAAACAAGATGCTTTTCCAAGATGCTACAAGTGCTATTCCAAATTCTCCAAATTTTACACTGTCTCTAAACAAAGGGAAATTGGTTAGCTACTGGTGTGATTACTAAAGGTTTCAGGACATGCTTTAAACTGAATTTTGTCTCCCTCCAAATTCACACATTGATAAACCCACTGGAACTCTATTTGGAGATAGAATCTTTAAAAGGTAATTAAGTTTATTTTTTTAATTTATTTATTTTTAAAATTACAATACTGTATTTGTTTTGCCATACATTGACAAGAATCAGCCATAGGTGAACACAATCTCCCAATGCCGAAGCCCCCTCCCACCTCCCACCCCACATCCTCTACTTGAATCATCCTGTGCATCAGCCCCATGCATCCTGCATCCTACATTGAACATAGATTGGCGCTTCGTTTCTTACAAGGAAATATACATGTTTCATTGCCATTCTCCCAAACCATCCCACCCTTTCCCTCTCCCTCAGAGTCCAAAAGTCCACTCTATACCTCTGTGTCTCTTTGTTGTCTCACATATAGGGTCATCATTACTGTCTTCTAAATTCCATATATATGTGTCAGTATACTGTATTGGTGTTTTTCTTTCTGGCTTACTTCACTCTGTATAATCGGTTCCAATTTCATCCATCTCATTAGAACTGAGTCAAATTTATTCTTTTTAAGGGCTGAGTAGTATTCCATAGTGTATATGTACCACAGCTTTCTTATCCAGTCATCTGCTGATGGACATATAGGTTGCTTCCATGTCCTGGCTATTATAAACAGCGCTTCATTAAATGAGGTTGTAAGGGTAAAGTCCTAAGTCAATAGTATTGGTGGCCTTATAAGAGAAGGAAAAGAGAATTTTCTTTCTCTTCGTGCACTGAGGAAAGCCCTGTGAGGACACTGAGAAGGTGGCTGTCTGCAGGTCAGGAAGAGAGCCCTCACCAGAAATCAGTCATGCTGGCCTTGTGATCTTGGACTTCTGCCTTCCAGAAGTGAATTTCCACTGTTTAAGCCACTTCATCTATAGTATTTTGTCACAGCTGACCAAGCATAATGAGAGGACACTTTACCTTTTATTAAATGGCAGAATGTATTGGCATCCTGGAGAAGGACATGGCAGTCCACTCCAGTATTCTTGCCTGGAGAATCCCATGGACAGAGAAGCCTAGTAGGTTACAGTCCATGGGGTCGCAAAGAGTCGGACACGACTGAGCGACTTCACCTCTATTGGCATGCATAGTGTAATTAGCCTCACCTGACATCGGCATTCAGTTTAGTTCAGTTCAGTCACTCAGTCCTGTCTGACTCTTTGTCACCCCATGAATCGCAGCACACTGGGCCTCCCTGTCCATCACCAACTCCCGGAGTTCACTCAGACTCACGTCCATCCAGTCAGTGATGCCATCCAGCCATCTCATCCTCTGTTATCCCCTTCTTCTCCTGCCCCCAATCCCTCCAGCATCAGAGTCTTTTACAATGAGTCAACTCTTCGCATGCCAGGACATTTGACTGTTTGATGTTAACAATGGACACAATATATATTTACAGTAATTATAAAGGGAATCCGTGGCCACATAAAATTTGCTTGTAAGGACACATTTTAGAGCCACTTGTTATTTTTATATAGATGCGTATACTTGAAAAGTATTGGTGAGTTTCTGGATTTTTTTTTCTTATAATTCTCTCCATTTATTTATATTAAAGGATTGAAATCTGGCTTGTTTGCTGGAAGACGAATGCCTTCATTATTACTGCAAAGCATGATTGAGAAAGAAAGACTGAAGTGGGAACAGTGGTAGAGTTGCTGGGCTAGGAGGAGAAGTGTTGTTTGGGACAGATGATTTGTCATTGATACCTAATATATTAAGGAACCTGGAAATATGCATGCCTTCTGGAGAACCTAGACTGGAAGCACGTGTTGATTAAATGACTCTCTATGTGCAGTAGTGTGCAGTGGTAAATTGTAGCAATTATTGTATGATTCCTTAGAGGACTTTGCCAATCCAGGCATACTGTTTTTTGAGCTAAAATGCCACAAGATGTGCTTTTAAAATATTACTGTATATTTCTTAAATGTTACAGTTTGTAATACCTATCATTCTGATTTTATTTTTAAATCAGAGAGTTTTTGATGAAGCATGTTCATTAGGCTGCATTAATTATACATGCAACAACCGTGAAACAGACGTTTGGCTGAAAGAGGGGTATTTAATCAAAAATTGATTTTAAACTAGTATTTCATAATCTGTCTTTATTTATGGACTTCTTTACAGAGTGTTAATATAAATTATTGTTAACCACCTAGATTTTCTTTTTGGAAAAATTCTCTGTAGACAAAATCTAGTATATTTACACTATGAAAGCTATTTTTATTTATATTTTTAGAAAATGATTTCAAATTTTCTAAATTTTCTAAAATTTAAACAAGAGTCTTAAATGGAAAAATTTGAAAATTATCTGAAATGCACTCAAGCATATACCATCATATAGACAGTAAATGTAAATTGAAACATAATATGATTTTTCAGATTGAGTCTTCACTTCTCCCTTGGTCATTATGCCTTCACAGTTATAAGATTCTCTCCCCAAATCAATATTTTCTGTAAGAATTTGAAGTTACCTTTCTTGGTATTACTTTTAAGTGGCACAGATTTCAAATGTTCTGGCATAGGTAAGTAATCAAGTATTTTTATTTCTCCAGAAATATCAAGTTTTGCAAATTGCACCAGGTGGTGAGAAGTTTTTTTTTTTTTTTTTTTTAAGTGAATAGCTTTTTTCAGCCTTTCTTGTAAAAGGTCCTCTGATAAGCTTTGTCTAAATTTTTAAATCATATCTAAGCTCAACTGCAGAGGATTCTTGTTAGGCACATAGCTGATGGCTTTGCATTTGGAGCCCCACGTTTTACTTCCCAGAGATTTTGCAGATGTTGGCCTGGCAGTGGTTTACAAAGAATAATTGCTTCAGGAATCAGTTAGTGTATGAGTTCCAAAATGGTAGTCTTCCTGTCATGTCCACAGCTCAGGGAGAAGAAACAGGATGAGGAGGAAGAGCAGATCTTTAGCTGGTTGAAGGCATGCCCAGCTGTACTTTTATTTCATACCTAATCTCTTAATATTTCTTAAATATATCTTTGTACACTCATACACACATACACACACACACTTTTT
This sequence comes from Nanger dama, assembly GCA_917880005.1. Classification (NCBI taxonomy): domain Eukaryota; kingdom Metazoa; phylum Chordata; class Mammalia; order Artiodactyla; family Bovidae; genus Nanger; species Nanger dama. The sequence goes on from CAKJTW010000017.1 coordinate 11,277,460, forward strand.
CTACCAGTACATACGATATATTTATAGATCAAAAAGGCACTATATTTTGAGACTTATCCACTAAGCTCCAAGAGGCTATTTTCAATGGAACTCACATTATTTTATCCTATAAAAATTTTACCAAGCACTTTATTTGACATATATTAGTTGAGTACTAGATGTTTGAAACTTTAAAAATTATATTATTTTCTAACATGTTTTAAATCATCATATTTTTCTGATCTTAGTATAGTGTGTATATACTTAATGTCTAAGTCATGCTACCTCTCCCCCTCAAAGAATTTGGAGGTCACTCAATTTTATGGGGTTGCTTTTCTTGTGAAGGAAATGAGAGGAGTTCTTCTAATAACTTTTCTTGCTGAATAGAATGACCTAGATTTGTTGTATTCTGGCAAAACTGCTAGAGGATATTTTTACACTGCCATTTTGTCCTCAAGAGTTATCTAACTGATTTCACCATATGAAATCCCTTTCAAGTTTCTTGTCTGACAATGTGGATAGGCTGTTGGATTTGCAGTATCAGAAAGCTGGATGACAAGGTAGCAGTTAGCTGAAAATAGAAGATAAAATTTCATATTTCTTCTGACCATTAAAAATATCTACGAGGAAAGAGAAAGTAGCAACATCTTTTTATACAACTCATTACTTTGTAGGAACTAAAGGATTTATGTTGTTATTAAATATCTTTTTATAAAATCTTGACTTACCATGAGAATCCTGTTTGAAATTAGACAAAACGATGTGAAAGATTGAAACATAAATTTTAACCTTGGCCAAATTGTACATAATTGCCTTGTAATCTCTTATTCTAATTGGATAAAATGAAACTTTATTTTAATCTCAATTTCCAATGAACCGATTGTCATACATGATGCTTAATTTGTCCTTACTTGTGCCTAATTAAGAGATGTGATAAGTGAATTCACTAATCTGCAAGTGAGATGTACAAAAACATATGTCAGGCTCCGTAGCTTCCCTAGTACAACATTATTCATGATTTGTGTATCTGATAGGCAATTGAAAGAAATTAACTTTGTAAAGCATACAATTCTTGCCCTTGAATTTCTCATTTTTAACATCAAATGTAAATTATTTGTCAGACAAGCAGTACAGTGTTATTCAGTTACAGTTATATTGTGTTTAGTTTGCTGGAATAGAACAGTGGATTCTAGTTTGTGGTCATTGAGGCTCAATACCTGTCTGAAATTTCTATCACTTCCTGAATAAGTGGTTATGGAATTTATGTAAGTGTATTTTACTAGTAAAATACTCAGTGAATTCCAAACTGTCTCTAAAACTTTGTGTCTTAGAACAAGTTGATCTATTTTAGCATCTAGAAGAATAAAGTTGTTCTCTGTTACTGAACTATCAATATGTAGCGTATCTGAACACACATTCTAAATCCTGTGTCAACACTTAAAAATGGAAAGATAAATAAGGGAAGAGATTACTGATGTTAATATTTCTAATTTGAGCAACAAATACCCTTACCTTTTTCCTCAACACTGCACCTTCATCAACAACTGCAAGGCTTTACTACATAAGGAAAGGCATATAATAAGTAGGTAAGTAAATAGCTGTAGCTGTAACTATTGATACTGATTCTGTTATTTTTTTGTGTGTTTATACCTATGCACACATGATTATACTTCACAAATTATTTCATTCTATTTTACTGGTTTGAAAATAAGAATAAAAATAAGAATGAAAAAAGATATAATGGGCCCAAAATAAATCATTCTCAAAAATAAAGAGATTTTAGAAACATTGTTCATGAGACCATAGCACCTACATTATACGTTTTCCTGTTATTCTATCTAGTAATAGTTAATATCAACAATATGATATCAATAGTTAATAACCATATAAAATCAATAGTTAATATGTTACCTTTTATGACAATAACAGACCAAATACTGCATAATTGTGTTTGTGAACCCCAGGAGCTTTATCATTAGATACACAATAACTTTAATATTTATCATTTTTCAACAGACATGGGGTATAAAGAAGTCACGTTTTTCTTTTCTCAAAGTTCACAGGAATTGGTATCTCAGAAGACATTAACAGCAAGCATCGCTGAGATTCTACTTTATGTTGTAAACTTGGTGCTTCATTAAAAATGATTTTGATCTTGGAAAACCTATTAATTAGAGATAGGGCTAGAATAAATCTTTAAGTACAAAAACTTTAATGTCGCTTGTTTTAGTGATTTTCAAGTGATTCTACTACATTAGTATCTGTGTAATAATAATGCCCTAATCTTTCATCTTCAGAAAAAGTTAATCTGATAAATCATACAGATACACAATAATCACTGCTAGTTTTTGTTGAACAAACAATGAAGGAACTTATTTCTTTTAATCTAACTTTCTTTTTTCAAGAACAGTCTCTTTAGTAACTAGTTTTTGGAGGTTTTCTGTTTAGTCATATTAACAAGATATAAGCACAAAACTTCAGAAAGCCTAATTATTATTAAGCTATATGAAAAAGCCCAACAATTAGATACTGTTTTCGTAAATATATGAATTATTCTAAAGTGACAGTGTATCTGTCTGAAGTTTGAGTACTTGAGGCCAGCCTTTAAATTATTGCAGATTTTTCAAAATCGTTCTGGATGAATTAGATAGATGTGATTAAAAATGAATCTCAATTCTAGATTATTCCTTATACCAAAAATGGCCTCATAAATTATCATAGTCTTAATTTCTAGAAGAAAACAGGAGAAAATCTGTATGACCTTTGATTTGGTAAAAGCTTTCATATTTAATACCCAAAGTACAGTTTATAAAAGACAAATGCAGTAAATTGAACTTTATTAAAATTAAAAATTGCTTTGTGAATCACACTGTTAAAGAGAATGAAAAGCAAATTACCACATGGGAGAAAATATTTGCAAATCGTATTTCTTACATAGAACTTGTCTCTCGAATATATAAAGAATTCTCAAAACTCAACAATATGGAAACAAACAGCCCTACAAAAATGTGCAAAAGACTTAATGGACACTTCCCTCAAGAAAATATAGGGAGAAAAACATATGAAAAGATGTTCAATAACATTAATCATGGAATTGCTAATCAAATCCACTATGAAATACTACTTCATGTCTATTAGAATGTCTATAGTTAAAAAAAAAAAAAAGAAATGAATGGTAGCATCAAATGTTGGTGAACATGCAGAGTTACTGAAGCTTTCATATGTTGCTGGAAGGAATGTAAAGTAACACCGCCACTTTAAAAGACATTTTTGCAGTTTCCTATAAAATTAAAGATACTCATATAATATGACCCAGCAATCCCATTCTCAGGTGTCTTCCTAAGAGAATTATTAACTTATTCATTTAAAATACCCTATCCATGAATGTATATGTCCCCTTACTTCATAGTTGGCAAAACTGTAAATAATCCACATGTATCTTTCACCATGGAATGGGTAAATAAATCCGTGCTACATACATACAATGAAATTCTCATCAGGAATAATAAAGATAGACTGTTGATTTAAACAATAACATGGATGAACCATACATACATTTTTCTAAGTAAAAGAACTAAGATGTTAAAGGCTACATATTATATAATTCTGTTCAACACACATAAAAAGGAAAAATCTTTAGGGAGAAAAACCAGTTAGTGGTTGCCAGCAGCTGGTCAGAGAAGGCAATGGCGCCCACTCCAGTACTCTTGCCTGGAAAATCTCATGGATGGAGGAGCCTGGTAGGCTGCAATCCATGGGGTCGCTAAGAGTCAGGCACGACTGAGCAACTTCACTTTCACTTTTCACTTTCATGTGTTGGAGAAGGAAATGGCAACTCATTCCAGTGGTCTTGCCTGGAGAATCCAAGGGACGGGGGAGCCTGGTGGGCTGCCATCTGTGGGGTCGCACAGAGTCAGACACGACTGAGGCGACTTAGCAGTAGCAGCAGTAGGGGTAAGGGTTGCTTATAAAAGTGTATAAAGTGAGCATTTTGGAGACATGTGGCTGTTCTATGAAACAGTAGTGATGAACTGTATTCATTTGTCAAACCTATATGATTGTGCACCACAAAGAGTGGCATTTGTGTACGGAAATTTTTTAAAAAAATCAAAATATGGAGTAAAATATAGAATGCAGGCTGTGACAAATGAATCTGTGTTGAAAATGAATCATATACTACACTGAATGGGACAGGAAGAAAAGAGCTGATCTAAGTAACTTTGTAAAAATGATGTTTGAATAAATATTCTAATGCTAAATATAAACAAACAGTATATATACTGGAGTGGGTTGCTGTACCCTGCCTCCTCTAGGGTGTATTCCTGACCCATGAATTGAACCTGTGTCTCTTATGCCTCCTGCACTGGCAGATATGTTCTTTACCATTAGTGCCATGTGAGAAGCCCTATTTATGTATTCATACATATATATACATACATATATATATATGTATGTAAGCATGTATATATATACATATATGTGTATTATATACACACATACATATATAGGCATATCAAAAGGACATGGGAGCCAACATGGAAGAACATTCAATGACTAAAGTTGGAGCAATGAGAGCAGTAAAATGGATAATTGTATCACTGAATTATAGTCAAAACAATAAAATATATCCAACATGATATACATAAATAATTAATAAACAATGAGAGAGAAGTGACAACTCTTTGTTATAGAACTCCAGCTAGTAACTGTAGAATAATGAGGGAAATGTAAAATCACTATCATGACACCATATTAGACATTGCAGGAAGAATTCTCTCATGGGTCCTAAGATGAGTGAGGGAAAATTTATGTGGAAACAAATGATTTACATCGTCTTACATCCTCTTCCCCTACATATTTCATATTTAAAAGGAAAAAAATAATATTAAGTTTACAATGGAGAATTCTAACAGATACCACCTTAACCATAGGATCAAATTTGATTTTATCAGAAGCAGGAATTAACATCATATACCCCCAAAGTAATGCACCGAGAAGGGTACAATGCCTCTGTGAAATTCCTCTCAAGAAGGAATAATTTCAGTCTAATCATGAGAAAGTATCACATGTACTCAATCCACATCTTAAAATTGTATTAACCAGTGCTGTTTAGGAATCATGACATAAAAGACAAGGAAAGACTGAGAAAGTGTCACAGGTTGGAGGGAACTCTGAAGACATGACAACTAGAGTAACAAAAACAAAACATAATACATAGGTGAAACTGATTAAATCCAAGTAAGTTCTTCACTTCCCTGGTGGCTCAGTGGTTAAAAATCTGCCTGCAATGCAAGAGATGTGGCTTGAGCTGCAGGTTTGATCTCTGGGTCAGGAAGAGCAGTGGTTATAGTAATATAAGGTATATATGGCAAAAATAGGGTGAAGGATATATGAAACTTGTCTAAACTATTTTTTGCAGCTCTTATAAAGCTAAGTTAGTCACTCAGTCATCTCTGACTCTTCAGGGCCCTATGAACTGTAGCTCTCCAGGCTCCTCTGTCTCTGGAACTTTTCCAGGCAAGAATCCTGGAGTGGGTTGCCATTTCTTCCTCCAGGGGATCTTCCTGATGTAGGGATGGAATCTGGGTCTCCTGCATTGCAGGCAGATTGTTTACCATCTTGGCTACCAGGGAAGCTAAAATCAACTCAAAATTAAACAAAATAATCTCAAATCTTTAACAGTACCTACTCCTTCCTGCCCTTCCACTCTCCTGGAATCATTGAAAATCATCACATTCTTCCATAAAATGTTTATTAACAAACACTGCTACTAGCAAGTAACTATGTTTGTACTGTATATGTATCTTTTAATGAAACCTTGATTTGACATTGGAGTTTCCTTGGTGGCTCAGTGGTAAAGAATCTGCAGGCAATGCAGGTATATGCAGGTTCAAACCCTGGGTCATTATTTATTTACTTGGGGTTTATGTGAGTAATATTATCTTTATAAATGACTTTTTAATTGTTGGGTGTTTTTTTTTAGTCACTAAGTCGTGTTTGACTCTCTTGTGACCCCATGGACTGTAGCCCACCATGCTCCACTGTCCATGGGATTTACAGGGAAGAATATTGGAGTGGGTTGCCATTTCCTTCTCTAGGGATCTTCCTGACCCAGAGATTGAAATTGTGTCTCCTGCATTGCAGGCATATTCTTTATCATTGAGCCATCAGGAAAGCCCTATAAATGACTTACCTCACAGCTATTGTTGCTGAATTATTAACTCCCTCATTTTTTTAACAGACCTTCCTGTTGATTTGTTGGGTAATACATCAATGCCTTTAATTTTAGGATTGTCTAAATGTTTTATAAAACATTTTTCAAGATAAATCTTCTCATAACTTTATATTGTATGAGCACTTTTCCTTCCTTGGGATAGCAATGACCCATGATACATAGATCAATTAAAATAGTATTGAATATTTGTTTGATAGCATAAAATTATAACTGGGTAAAATCTGAAACTATATGTTTTTCAACTTTCTGCTTTTCTGTTAGAGAAAGATTCAGCTTAAGAGTATGCTTCCTTTGAGTCATGACATGCCTAGAGAGAGACACACACACAAAAATGTAAGTTTTATAGCAACCCAGTGCTTCCTAACAGACTTATCCTGGCTTTTTGAAGGTATGTGTTTCATTTGTTTCTTGATTACCCAGTGGTGGCAGGTGGGAGCTTCACAGCTGTTTGATTTGGTGGCTGATGTGTCTATTCTTTGAGAGCACAATTGGCAGCTTGGCAGTCAGCATTCTTCAATGATCAGTGAGGCTCAAACAGGATTTCTTGTTTTATGCAGCTCTTTCACGGAGACTTCAATCCATGTACCAGCTGAAAAATATCATATATAATGAGCCCTAAACTTTAAATCCAGTGAAGTCTAATTGCCTCTCTTTGGAATACTGTCACTGCTGACTATAACAACACTTCTGCAGTACCTTACATAAGCTGAATGAATTTGAATTAGACTACCTTAATCCCGTTGAGAAACCAGAGTGAAGGACATTTGTATTCTACCAGCAGACATACTACTTGCTACACAAACTTGAATAGCTATTTCTTTTAGGTTATTCCTTTTTTTTTTTTTTCCTCCATTGGCAAGCCCATGATTTCTGACAGTATCCTAGTATCTCTAGCTATGACAGATCCTGCATTAAGACTGACATGGTATCTGAACAAACCAGAATTACTTGATGTGTATTTAGATCCAACATTGCAGCATATATGCTACAATTTGATTTGACTTTGTAGCTGTTCAGTAGCCCCCATCTCTCACCCCTTTTAATACTAAGATCACTAAGAGTAGGACCCAATAGCAAGTTGAGTAGTTTCTTCTGGAGGAGAAAAAGAATGTGACGGGAGCAAGAGAATGAAATAGGAAAAACCTCCATGTATTAAAACTAAGAACACGGATTTTAGTATCCAGTCCCTCTGTATTTATTATCTATGAGAAAGTCATTTTAAAGTTCTCAGTCTCAGTTCCTGTCTTTGTAAAATGCAAATAAAAGCAACTTTCCTCTTGACCAAACAGTGTTGTGCATTAATGAATTTGGAAGACTTGCTGTGTAAAAATGAAAAGTCCAAAACACACTTTAAGCTGATGTAGCTGTTGTCTCACTCGAGTTGATTCAGTTCTGGCTCCAACTCTGAAGTTCTCATCTTTGGCAGTTTTTACTAAAAAAGTTTCTGAATGTCCAAAGTTTCTGAGGTGATAATACCATGTGGCAATCACATAAATTCACCTTTATTTATTTTTTGTTCAGTTGCTAAATTCTATCTGACTCTGTGCCTCCACAGACTGCAGAATGCGTCTTTCCCAGCATCAAGGTCTTTTCCAAGAGATGATACTGGAAAAGACTCTAATGCTGGGAAAGATAGAAGGCAAAAGGAGAAGAGGGTGGGCCCTTATACAGAAATTAAATTTATGCATTAGCTTAAAAAGCAGAAATAAAATAAAAAATGTTTTCCATCATTTAGAGCTGAATATTTTCTAGATTTTAAAACATTGTAAGTAAAAAGACTGTAGGGTCAATTTTATTTAATTTTTTAATTTAAATTTATTTAATTTAATTGGAGGCTAATTACTTTACAATATTGTATTGGTTTTGCAATACATCAACATGAATCCACCACGGGTGTACACATGTTCCCAATCCTGAACCCCCTCCCACCTCCCTCCCCACGCCTCTGGGTCATCCCAGTACACCAGCCCCAAGCATCCTATATCCTGCACCAAACCTAGACTGGCTATTCATTTCTTATGTGATATTATACATGTTTCAATGCCATTCTCCCAAATTATCCCACCCTCTCCCTCTCCCACAGAATCCAAAAGACTGTTCTACATATATGTGTCTCTTTTGCTGTCTCGCATACAGGGTTATTATTACCATCTTTCTAAATTCCATATATATGTGTCAGGATAGTGTATTGGTGTTTTTCTTTCTGGCTTACTTCACTCTGTATAATCAGCTCCAGTTTCATCCACCTCATTAGAACTGATTCAAATGTATTCTTTTAATGGCTGAGTAATACTCCATTGTGTATATGTACCACAACTTTCTTATCCATTCATCTGCTGATGGACATCTAGGTTGCTTCCATGTCCTGACTATTATAAACAGTGCTGAGATGAACATTGGGGTACACATGTCTCTTTCAATTCTGGTTCCCTTGGTGTGTATGCCCAGCAGTGGGATTGCTGAGTCGTATGGCAGTTCTATTTCCAGTTTTTTAAGGAATCTCCACACTGTTCTCCATAGTGGCTGTACTAGTTTGTATTCCCACCAACAGTGTAAGAAGGTTCCCTTTTCTCCACACCCTCTCCAGCATTTATTGCTTGTAGACTTTTGGATCACAGCCATTCTGACTGGCATGAAATGGTACCTCATTGTGGTTTTGATTTGCATTTCTCTGATAATGAGTGATGTTGAGCATCTTTTCATGTGTTTGTTAGACATCTATATGTCTTCTTTGGAGAAATGTCTATTTAATTCTTTGGCCCATATTTTGATTGAGTAGTTTATTTTTCTGGAATTGAGCTGCAGGAGTTGCTTGTATATTTTTAAGATTAGTTGTTTGTCCATTGCTTCATTTGCTATTATTTTCTCCCATTCCAAAGGCTGTCTTTTCATCTTGCCTATAGTTTCCTTTGTTGTGCAGAAGCTTTTAATTTTAATTAGAGCCCATTTGCTTAATTTTGCATTCTGTTGGCTCACAGGTTAAAGCATCTGCCTCCAATGTGGGAGACCTGGGTTTGATACCTGGGTTCGGAAGATCCCCTGGAGAAGGAAATGGCAATCCACTCCAGTATTCTTGCCTGGAGAATCCCATGGATGAAGAAGCCTAATAGGTTACAGTCCATGGGGTTGCAAACAGTCAGACATGACTGAGTGACTTTACCTTCACCTCACCTCACCAATATTCTGGGAGGTAGGTCATAGAGGATCCTGCTGTGATTTATGTTGGAGAGTGTTTTGCCTATGTTCTCCTCTAGGAGTTTTATGGTTTCTGGTCTTACATTTAGATCTTTAATCCATTTTGAGTTTATTTCTATGTATGGTGTTAGAAAGTGTTCTAGTTTCATTTTTTACTAGTGGTTGACCAGTTTGCCCAGCACCACTTGTTAAAGAGATTATCCTTAATCCATTGTATATTCTTGTCTCCTTTGTCAAAGATAAGGTGTCCATAGGTGCATGGATTTATCTCTGGGCTTTCTATTTTGTTCCATTGATCTATAGTTCTGTCTTTGTGCCAGTACCAGACTGTCTTGATGGCTGTGGCTTTTGTAGTAGAGCCTGAAGTCAGGCAGGTTGATTCCTCCAGTTCCATTCTTCTTTCTCAAGATTGCTTTGGCTATTCAATGTTTTTTATATTTCTATACAGATTGTGAAATTATTTGTTCTAGTTCTGTGAAAAATACTGCTGGTAGCTTGATAGGGATTGCATTGAATCTATAGATTGCTTTGGGTAGTATACTCATTTTTACTATATTGATTCTTCTGATCCATGAACATAGTACATTTCTCCATCTATTAGTGTCCTCTTTGATTTCTTTCACCAGTGTTTTATAATTTTCTATAAATAGGTCTTTAGTTTCTTTAGGTAGGTATATTCGTAAGTATTTTATTCTTTTTGTTGCAATGGTGAATGGAATTGTTTCCTTAATTTATTTTTCTACTTTCTCATTATTAGTGTATAGGAATGCAAGGGATTTCTGTGTGTTGATTTTATATCCTGCAACTTTACAATATTCATTGATTAGCTCTAGTAATTTTCTGGTGGAGTCTTTAGGGTTTCTATGTAGAGGATCATGTCATCTGCAAACAGTGATAATTATACTTCTTTTTTTTTTTTTTTTCCAATTTGGATTCCTTTTATTTCTTTTTCTATTCTGATTGCTGTGGCCAAAACTTCCAGAACTATGTTGAATAGTAGCAGTGAAAGTGGGCACCCTTGTCTTGTTCCTGACTTTAGGGGAAATGCTTTCAGTTGTTCACCATTGAGGATAATGTTTGCTGTGGATTTGTCACTAGCTTACAGTAACATTCATTTTAAACTGCTTATGAATGGAAAGGAGAAAGTTCACATTTATATCTTCCTCATTTTAGCAAGTTTCCTTCTCTGGCTCTTGACTTATAAAAATCACCATTTCTATGAGATTTTCCTGGTGTGTCTTTTTAAAATTACAGTCCTTTTCCTCACCCAAGACACTTTTCCCCTTCTCCATTGTTGTCCTCCCAAGCACTCATAATTAACTCATTTCAAAGTGTTAGTTGCTCACTTGTGACCCCATGGACCCCATGGACTGTAGTATCCATAGAATTCTCTAGGCAAGAATACTAGAGTGGGTTGCCATTCCCTTCTCCAGGGGATGTTCTTGACCCGGGGATTGAACCGAGGTCTCCTGCTTTGCACACAGATTCTTTAACATATAAGCTATCAAAGAAGCCCATTATCTCACTTACTGTATGTTATATTTGTTTATCTTTTTTAATGTCTATCTTTTAGTCAACTAAAATATAAAGGCCAGGAGGTAATTTAGTTTTGTCTACCAATTTTATTGCTATGCTTTAGGTATCTACAATAGTGATTGGCATAGCCTCTAAAAATTATTTTTTATTGTTATATAAATGATAAAACACTAAGAAAACTTGGATTAAATATCATTTCTAACTCTCCTGTCCCCCATCTAAACATTTCAAATTGTATTAGGTGCTATTAGGAAATATAGTGATAAAAATGACCAAATTTTAATTGACCCTTTTGGTTTCATTTGGTATTTTTGGTAAAGAGTATTAGTGTATTTATTATATTTGAAAGCGTAATCACTCTGAGTGTCATATTAATTTACAAGCAAAACTTCTAAATCCATTTGTGCTACAAATGGGTTAGTTAGTAATACTGATGGTCATGGTAAAAGGACCTGGATTTATATAATTCATTAAGCTCTCCAAACTTTCCTAGGAAAAATGATCTCTTTGTATTTTGTTATAACAAAGGAGAAAGGGAAAGATGTAAGCATCTGAATGCAGAATTCCAAAGAATAGCAAGGAGAAATAAGAAAGCCTTCCTCAGCAATCAATGCAAAGAAATAGAGGAAAAGAACAGAATGGGAAAGACTAGAGATCTCTTCAGAAAATTAGAGATACCAAGGGAACATTTCATGTGAAGATAGGCTCGATAAAGGACAGAAATGGTGTGGACCTAACAAAAGCAGAAGATATTAAGAAGACGTGCCAAGAATACACAGAAGAACTGTACAAAAAAGATCTTCACGAGCCAGAATATCACGATGGTGTGATCACTGATCTAGAGCCAGACATCCTGGAATGTGAAGTCAAGTGGGCTTTAGAAAGCATCACTATGAACAAAGCTAGTGGAGGTGATGGAAGTCCAGTTGAGCTGTTTCAAATCCTGAAAGATGATGCTGTGAAAGTGTTGCACTCAATATGCCAGCAAATTTGGAAAACTCAGCAGTGGCCACAGGACTGGAAAAGGTCAGTTTTCATTCCAATCCCAAAGAAAGGCAGTGCCAAAGAATGCTTAAACTACCACACAATTGCATTCATTTCACAAGCTAATAATGTTCAAAATTCTCCAAGCCAGGCTTCAGCAATACGTGAACTGAGAACTTCCTGATGTTCAAGCTGGTTTTAGAAAGGCAGAGGAATCAGAGATCAAATTGCTAACATCTACTGGATCATGGAAAAAGCAAGAGAGTTCCAGAAAAATATCTATTTCTGCTTTATTGACTATGCCAAAGCCTTTGACTGTGTGGATCACAATAAACTGTAGAAAATTCTGAAAGAGATGGGAATACCAGACCACCTGACCTGCCTCCTCAGAAATCTGTATGCAGGTTAGGAAGCAACGGTGAGAACTGGACATGGAACAACAGACTAGTTCCAAATAGGAAAAGGAGTACGTCAAGGCTGTATATTGTCACCCTGCTTATTTAACTTATATGCAGAATACACCATGAGAAATGCTGGACTGGAAGAAACACAAGCTGGAATCAAGATTGCAGGGGAAATATCAATAACCTCAGATATGCAGATGACACCACCCTTATGGCAGAAAGTGAAGAGGAACTTAAAAGCCTCTTGATGAAAGTGAAAGAGGAGAGTGAAAAAGTATGCTTAAAGCTCAACATTCAGAAAACGAAGATCATGGCATCCAGTCCCATCACTTCATGGGAAATAGATGGGGAAACAGTGGAAACAGTGTCAAACTTTATTTTTGGAGGCTCCAAAATCACTACAGATGGTGGCTACAGCCATGAAATTAGAAGACACTTACTCCTTGGAAGAAAAGTTATTACCAATCTAGATAGCATATTGAAAAGCAGAGACATTACTTGCTGGCTAAGGTCCATCTAGTCAAGGCTATTCTTCTTCCAGTAGTCATGTATGGTTGTGAGAGTTGGACTGTGAAGAAGGCTGAGCGCCGAAGAATTGATGCTTTTGAACTGTGGTGTTGGAGAAGACTCTTGAGAGTCCCTTGGACTGCAAGGAGATCCAACCAGTCCATTCTGAAGATCAGCCCTGAGATTTCTTTGGGAGGAATGATGCTAAAGCTGAAACTCCGGTACTTTGGCCACCTCATGTGAAGTGGTGACTTATTGGAAGAGACTGTGATGCTGGGAGGGATTGGGGGCAGGAGGAGAAGGGGACGACAGAGGATGAGATGATTGGATGGCATCACTGACTCAATGGACGTGAATCTGAGTGAATTCCAGGAGTTGGTGATAGATAGAGAGGCCTGGCCTGCTGCGATTATCGGGTCACAATGAGTCGGACACAACTGAGCGACTGAACTGAACTGAACATATTATATGTGTTATACTACTCCTGTGTCCCAATGAACTCTGTACTGTTCAGTCTCTGGCGAGGCCATTCTTTTAATTCTGTTAATTATTATACATTAATATAAAATAGAAAGTTGCTCAGCTGCGTCTGATTTTTTTGCAACCCAGTGGACATATACAGTCCAAGGAATTTTCCAGGCAGGAATCCTAGAGCGGGTATCCGTTCCCTTCTCCAGGGGAATCTTCCCAACCCAGGGATAGAACCCAGGTCTCCTGCATTGCAGGTGGATTCTTTTCACCTGAGCCATAAGGGAAACCCTATTATATATTAGTCAGATCAAAATGAGAGTAATGGTCACAATCATGGTACTCATAGTTCAAAATGAAAATAAACATTTTTAAGAAAAGCAAAGATTGTTAGTGATCAAAATGATTTATTTCAAAGTGAAACAAACACCACAAACAAAAGCTAATGAACCCCTCAGTGCATTAGTGAGAAAACTTTACTGATTCCTTGATCATTTGCTATGTATACCTGTATTTGCTGTGCATGCTTTAGAAAGATGACTCAGAAATTCCTTTCAAAATTAAAATTTTGTAATTGTGTTATTTTATCATGTTCTTCTCTAAAATACATTCAAGTGAATCTTTTTGTGACTCAGATACATTGTTTGCAGGATAACTATAATCAACAATGTAAATCTATTAAATCTGGAATGATTTCATGAATGAAATTCTTGAGTATATATGAGTATTTCAGTGCTATTTAAAAAAGTATCTACATATAATATTCTTGCTGTGTTTTATGTGGAGGGGTGTGCTTGCATATTATTGCATATTCCTTTATGGCCTGTTTATCATAATGGAATAGTTGGATTTAAGAGATGTTTGTTCTAGATATTCTACTAACTTCCTTGCAAAAAATATTTGAGATGGCAGGCAACGTCAAGTAGTAGGGTGAAAATCATGCCTACTAGTGTTAACCTTTACTACCTTCCTGGGTGCTAATGATCAGATACTACAAAACCTTAAATTTGCAAAGAGCTAAATTGCTTTTAATAAATAATAATGCAGTGCTTGGTTTCTGTATAGGTTTCACCTTTGCAATTTCTATGTACTGTTTAAATTGGAATCTATAAAATTTGCCTTCTTTCTATTATTTTGTATCATATTTTAATTACCAATGTAGTTACAGTTTTTAATTTCATTTAATTTTCGGACTATTGGATTCTTTTTCCTGTTTCAGATTTTAAATAGGTTTTGACTAATTTGACAATATTTATTTAAGCCACTTCTCTTGCCTATTTGAAGTCCAGTGTAAATGGTGATTTTTTTCTGGGCTCTGATTAATTTCACAGCAGCATACTGATTATTCATTAGAATTAAGTTCCAAATTCATTACTATCAGTTCTATAGCAGTGGTCCTCAACTTTACACATTAGACTCTACTAGGGAGCTTCAGAAACATAGTGATGTCCAAACCCTATATTGGATCAATTAGATCAAGATCTCTCATGAGATGGACCCAAAGCAATGGTTCTTTTGGTTTCAACTTCCTGAGTGCTATTAGTGTCCTCATGATGAACTTGTCAACAAAATAATTAGAGGGAATTTCTTTTGTTATTTTAATCAGAAAACTTCAAGTCTCTTTGTTTGTATATTCTCCCATATGTTGTTTCCTAATCATTATTAGGAAAGATATCTCATCTCATTATTCTCAAAGATGACTTCCCTTCTCTTTTAACTTTCTACAGGTTTGTTTTTCCCCTATATATGCTTTCATGTATTGTTTTTCATCATTATTAATGATGAAATTTTCATCATTATTAATGAATGATATGAACTTTAAGCTTAGTTAACTCTGCTTGGTATGAATGATTAGCTAGATTGGACCTTCAGATTGTCCACAAATCCTCTGAAACTGTAAATTTATGTACATTTTGGGGGAGGTTGGAAGAAACTGCATATTGTATTAAGTTCAGAGTGAAGTCTGTGACCTACAAAGGAGTGAATAATCTCAGGGAGAAGTGCTTTTATATGCATTTCATTATAGAAAGTTGGTTTTCTTACTCACAGAAGGTTTGTGAAGATAAAATGAGATATATGTGTATGAAAGAAAGTATGGATGATAAATACTACAAGATATATCTCAAAACCATGGTTTCCTATGAGAGAAATCAGTTATTAAAAATATATGTATTTGTTGACTTAAAAAAATCTCTTGGGGGTAAAAAGTGTGATTGTCTTGAAAAGAGTAGCTTTTGCTTAGGGAACACAGGAAGAAGATGTGTTATGAGCAAAACTCTAAAGTTAAGATGAGACTATTATTTGTCCCCAGAAAACTCTGCTGTTAAAAATTTAAAAAAGGTGGCAGAATTTTTAAAGTTATTTAAACAGCTTATTTTAGAAGATATATCTATAATTTATTAGATAGCTATTTAAAAAAATTCTCCCCTTTGCTATGTGAGAGAAAATATTACAGAAAAGTTTCAATAATGAAAAATAAGGGCAAAGGCAAGCTGCTGCTGCTGCTGCTGCTGCTGCTAAGTCACTTCAGTCGTGTCCGACTCTGTGTGACCCCATAGAAGGCAGTCCACCAGGTTCCGCTGTCCTTGGGATTCTCCAGGCAAGAACACTGTAGTGGGTTACCATTTCCTTCTCCAATGCATGCATGCATGCTAAGTCGCTTTAGTTGTTTCCGACTCTGTGCGACCTATGGACAGCAGCCTACCAGTCTCCTCTGTCCACGGGATTCTCTAGGCAAGAATACTGGAGTGGGTTGCCATTTCCTTCTCCAGGCAAAGGCAACAGAAGTAAGTAAAATGTGGTGATCATAAATAACAGGTTGAGGACAAAATTTCAAATATATTTGAAAATCAGACCTCAAATTGAATTCACAACTGAGTGTATATTGTTCCTTTAATCACACTGGCTTGTAAATAAACTTTTTATTTCTATTTAGTAATTACAGAACAGTCATATAGGATTTGATCGATTTTAGACATTCAAATTTGAAACATTTTTATTAGCCATTCCTGATAACAGTCCCATAAAATTAATAATCTACAGAATTTTTTTAGGAAGAAATAATGAAGTGTGTCTCTTTAATGTGGCCACTGTGGTTGACAGTAACTCAGATTTTTAAAAGATTTTGTGCAGATTCAAAGAAGGTTAGATATAAGCTACCTGTATAATATTCAATTATCCCTAGTGAGCAAAAGTAAGGAGTTTATCAGGAATTTTTCATTGTAAAATCCCAAGCTTCATTTGTATAACGAAGGGTAAAATTATAATGGCTGGGTAGACGGTTCAGTTTCATTACAATGCCTTGAATTTGTCTGAATTTTCTTTGGTAATGGTTTATAATATTAACTAATATATGAATGAACATCCTTTTGTTTTGGTAATGGAGGTTGGAAAAGATTGGTTTTTTTGTACTTTTATTTGGGTTTTTAGTATGTTTGTTGTGAAAATTTTAATTACTGTTTCTAAGAGAATACTAATTTTTCTTTCCACATTTTTCCTTGTGTCTCAAGCTATAAAATATATATGATAGTCAAATAATTTAAAATTTTTGTTTATTCAAAAATATATATATATTTAAAAGTAATATTTTTATGTTATGGATTTGAGAAAATATTTACAATAGAAAGATTATTGACCTGTTTTTACTCAGGTGCAACAAAGACTTATCTTAATGTGTGGAATAAATTGTCATGAAGCAGATGATGGGATTATTATTAGGACTTATAAGGCTAATGGCTGATTTTTGGTGTTCAGGCACAATTACTGTATTTTATATTGCTTATTATAAATTATATTTGTATTTTTAATTAAACTTTCTCTCATATGCCTTGTACTTTATTTTGTTCCCTTGACAAGACAATATGAGAAAGCAGTAACTGTGTATTTTAATATACTGATCCTCTTTACTACAAGCTAAACATTAGAATCCAGGGTGACATGTTAGGTACCCAAGAATATCATGTCTTGCTACTCATTACAAACAGTATTCCTAAAGGAAATTGAAACAAATCCATGGAGCAGCTGAATGTTAATTGTAATATTGCTCTGCTGCTCACTTTGTTCAAATGGATTATAAATTATGCATGAGGCAAGCAACATACTAGCAATTTTTCTGTTAACTGAGATCATGACCCTTCTTTTAGCTAATCTTTTAATGGGAAGCTAATAATAAAAAGTCCAGTTATTAACTAACAATCTAAGTAAGCAGTTCAGTGTGTGGTATATAATGATTCCCACATTCTATTTTAAAAATATTTTCACCTGTTAATACTAGTTGTTAAATAGCTAGTTATGAGAACATGTATTTTTTTAATAAAGCCATAAATGTTAAGTATAGGATATATGGGAAATACATACAGAATAATAGGGAAAATTAAATTTTGGAAACATGTCCATCTCTTTTCCCAAAGTAGTATTACATACTTGATGTTTATATACACAAATTAATACTTATAATAATTTTATATTGATAACAATAAATTTGCTTAAAAAGGTTGAAAGTAATTCAGCATATCCACCATTTTGTTCATGATGGAAATAAGAGGAATAATCTTTCCACCATAACATTTTAAGAAAATATCAATATTCTGCAAAATGATTATACAGTTTAAAAATACCCAGGTAAAAATATACATGAACTAAATTTAAATATGTCAAAAAATAGATGCTTAAATTCAGTTACTCATTAAATTAAGACTTCTTGAGCACATACAGTGTGTCAGTGTATCAGAGACTGAGAATACATTACAAGAGAATGGTGTGGCTGTTGATTGTGAACTTTAGTATACATGTATATATCATGTGCAATTTACTGTGCTGAAAAGAATATAGATATTTAAGATGTTGACACTTTATATGCTAACTATTCCTAATGCTGAAACAAATGGGAAAAAAATTGCTTCTAAATAATGATTTACTCTCTAAAGCAAAGGTCATCTCTCTGCCTGATTCAGTCTCAAAAATGCAATGGATTGGGAATAGTGTAGAATTTTATTTCTAAGTACATTTTTGTCTTCATTGGGAGTTTCTAACAAAAGCTAAAAGCTCTCCTAGAAAATAAATGATAATAGGGCCCTATATTATCTTCATTAAATAAGTATTTTTGGTAACTGTCAGTAAAATTCAACTAAGATTCTGAGAAAATGAGGGACAATGGTGAATTTGTTCTCAATATTAAAGTAATAGTATTAGTATATATTAAAATATGCTCTAGATTAAGAATATAATTTAATTATTTTAATAAATCAAACATTGTTAGAAAATAGATATTATTGATGTACCCAAACATATACAGTTCTAAAATAAAAACCTGATGAAGTGTAAACTCAGCTGGCTGAATGTCTATTCTTTCTATATTGCATCTGAAACATAAGCTCACTAGTTTCCTTAATCAAGGATTTTAACTGGCTAAATTCTACTCCTTCTAGATAGAGCTTCTGAATGACATTATAGATCATTAGTTGTAATTGTTAATATTTTAATTTTTCTGACTTGAAATGCCCCATACCAGAAGTCATTTTTTTAGGATTCATTATTTAATTGTATATTTATAGCTTACAGATTTTCTTATAATCTTTTCTACTTAGGAATTACATGCATTTCTAAGTATGATAGAATCTTTTTATCTGTGTTGAAATTTTTGCCTGCTATATACCTGCTTGAACTTAAGGTAATAAATGCAAAGTACTTACAATAGTGCCTGGGTCATAAAAGCTGTTCGAGTTATCACACTTTAGTGACAGAAGATAATTCTAGACCCAATGCCTGTACGTGAATAGTAAAAGGAGGATGGAGATTCATTTTAGGTGAGAAATTCTCTGATCACAATAAACCTTACATCTGGAAGCCCAGATTCCTCCCTTAACAACAGAAGAGTTGTGAAATAAGTATTGAAATGAAGCATGTTTTCCATTTAAATTTTTAATCCTTATTCGTATCTCTCTATTCTGAATGACTAACATGACTTTGCAGAAGAGAGGTATTCCATCAGTAAAGTACCCCAGTGCACTCTTAATTCTGAGATATTCTTGCTGGTTCCTGGTAACTCTCCATTTCTCTCTGTTAATCTTTGTGGTTGTGCAACATGAAGAAACTGGGATATAGATATCAAAGAAACTTCTTCCCTACTAAAATATTTTAAATTATTTTATTCTTCTAAAATTTATTCTAATCTTTATAAAATATTTTAATTGTTAATTCATATAATCATATTAAAATTTGCTAATGAAGTGCCTTTATAGTCTACAAAAAATGAAGGGCAGACACGAATTAGGCAAAAGCAATGTTAACATACATATTTCTCACATAAGTAAAATTTAGTTGACAATTTATCATCTATTTGCATTGAAGTAAAACTTGAAAACATTAGCAATATTCTTTTTAAGACAGTCTTTGTAATTATGTACATGTGATATATGATAACCAAATAAGCATGCTAGCAATGTCAAATGTGTCTTCTAGACTTTTCGTAATGATACATTATAAGCTATAATTTGCCTAAGCTAGAATATTTCAGAAAAATATTATATTAAAATTATTATTCTAATATATAATATCTAAAACATATGTTAATTATACTGTGATTACAGAATCTTAGAAAACACCAGATTTATCTGAAAAATATTTTAAATGACATCTTATATTTGTGTTATAATTTGAAAATATTTTCAAGTTTTACGAGTACCTGTCTTTAATGACAATGTGTTAGAATGGAAAAATTCCTTAATTGGAAGGAAAGACCTGGAGTCTACTCTGAAGTACTTTTGAAAACAAACCATAAAACTGATGATCTTGAAAGTTCCACCCTCCTAATCCAGTAATCTAACTTTTTTGAACCTCAGTTTCATTAGTGGTTAAATGGGAGTGCTGACATCTAAAAATATTTCAAAAGATTAGTGTAAGGCCAAATTCTACTAAATTTTAAAAATATATTAAAATATATCTATGCACATACAAGTAATTTTATCATGATGATACTAACTAGAGCACAGTATCTTTGTAATAGCCTTTATACCATTTATGAAAATAAAAGTCCACATTTTTTCTTTAAAATAAATTCAAGTAATCAGTGAATTTGATTATATGTTCATGATAAGTGTTTTGATTAGAAAAAGAAGAGAAAAACTTAAATTTCACTTTGATTTACTCTTTATCTTTAGGGGATACTGCTTATAAAAATGTAAGAAGAATGTATAATCGGGGCTTAAATTGAACTGATTATGTAAATATATTGAAAGTGAGTCGGAGGTATAAATCACAGATGTCGACTTGATGGAAAGTTTGTTACAAGCAAAATCTACTGCTCCTAAATCCCAATGCGTTAATTACTAGAAGGCAGCTGGTATACAAATTTATGCTAAGCTAAGAAACAGAGAGATTAATGTTGAATACAGTATGTCAAATAGATATGGTACTATCTACTTTTACTCAGTGGGTGGTTTAAGCTATAATTATTACGTTACTGTACATGACTGAAACAGATTGTGATTATTAAGTACAATTAATAGTATTATAAGTGAGATAAGTGTATTTGTGTGTATATTGCCTACTTCAAAAGTATACTTAAAAAGTTAGTCTAGAAGAAAAAAATATGTGAATTATTATACTCTGAGATATGTGTGAATCATCATATATGTATATATAATATATAAATCATTATACTCTGAGAAAAAAAGAAGGCATTTTTAACTTTAGAGTATAAATATCTCTAAATACTAAAGCTTTAAAAAATAATATAAGATATAGGTCATGTTATATTTATTAGACAGAGTCCTCAACAATTGATCAAATATTCTTAAACTACAAATTCTGCAGTTGTCTTCATCAGAAATACAACTTCCCTTCTAAAAATCAGCCTCAATGTCTTTTATGGGATCAAAAATCTTTGTTCCTCTTATTATAGATGATCTGTGAATATATGTTGTCATCCATATGAATCTTAATAATACTGGTCACTGTCTTTAGCTGATAATGTAGAGTGGCACTGAAAAAGACATAGCACTTAGGTGCAAAGATTCCATGTTGAACTTTACATCCTAATTCTTCACAATTGCCATACAAATTAAAAGGGATTTCATAAAATAGAGTAATTTTTTGATCTTCAGAGATCTAATTCTTATGTCCTAATTGATAAAAACATGCAGGATAATTGCAAACGTGCATTTCTCAGTGGAAAGAAAGGACATATGACTAATAATTTTATGAAATAAAAGCTAATGGTTTGGGATTTTATACTGTAACCTCACTTGCAAACATAGATCTCATCAATATATAGCCTTTAAGAATTAAAGGCTCCTTTATGTCCTAATTTATTAATTATTTTTGGAACACAATGTATGCTATATATGCATATAGATGTGGGGTAAATAACAGTGAACAAAACAAACTCCTTACATTGCAGAAATTTATAATCTAGTGGAGTTATCAAGTCAGTTGAAATGTTTAGAGTCACTAAATATTATATACAAAGCTAATGGTTAAGTTTATTGACTATGCCAAAGCTGTTGACTGTGTGGATCACACAAACTGTGGAAAATTCTTCAGGAGATGGGCATAGCAGACCACCTGACCTGCCTCTTGAGAGATCTGTATGCAAGTCAGGAAGCAACAGTTAGAACTGGACATGGAACAACAGACTGCTTCCAAATAAGGAAAGGAGTACATCAAGGCTGTACACTGTCACCTTGCTTATTTAACATATATGCAGAATACATCATGCGAAATGCCAGACTGGATGAGGCACAAGCTGGAATCAAGATTGCCGGGAGATATCAATAACATCAGATATGAAGATGACACCACCCATATGGCAGAAAGCAAAGGATCTCTTGATGAAAGTGAAAGACGAGACTGAAAAAGTTGGTTTAAAGCTTAACATTCAAAAAACAAATATCATGGCATCTTGTTGCATCACCTCATGGCAAATAAAGGGGAAACAATGGAAACAGTGACAGACTTTCTTTTCTTGGGCTCCAAAATTACTGTAGATTGTGACTGCAGTCATGAAATTAAAAGATGCTTGTTCTGTGGGCTATGACCAACCTAGCCAGCATATTAAAAAGCAGAGACATTACTTTGCTGACAAAGGTGTTTATAGTCAAAGCTATAGTCTTGTACAGATGTGAGAGTAGTGTACAGATGTGAGAGTTGGACCATAAAGAAAGCTGAGCACTGAAGAATTGATGCTTTTGAACTGTGGAGTTGGAGAAGACTTTTGAGAGTCTCTTGGACTGCAAGGAGATCAAACCAGTCAATCCTAAAGGAAATCGGTATTGAATATTCATTGGAAGGGCTGATGCTGATGCTGAAGTGTCAGTACTTTGGCTGCCTGATGCAAAGAACTGACTCCTTGTAAAAGACCCTGATGCTGGGAAAGATTGAAGGCAGGAGGAGAAGAGGATGACAGAGGATGAGATGCTTGGATGGCATCACCGACTCAATGGACATGGGTTTGGTTGAATTCCAGGAGTTGTTGATGGACAGGGAGGCCTGGTTGCTGCAGTCCATAGCGTCTCAAAGAGTCAGACACAATTGAGCACTGAACTAAACTGATTCATGGAGTTAATCATAATGAATTAGGAGAAAGCTTCCATTCACACTCAAGTGGTTAACGATTGAGGATCTAGCAGTTAGCATTTGATGAAGAGAAAATGACAGATAAAATGGGATGGACTGTATTAAAAATGGAATCACTTGAATATCAACATTTTTATAACCCCTTGGAACATAATCTTTAGAATATTTTTAAAAGCCATGTATTATAAAAATCAAGTATGATAATGTAAAATGTGTCATCATGTACTTTTATTTGAAAAATTGTGACAAAAATCAACACTAACATTTGAGAGGTTGTGTGCTTACCTTTACTGTAATAAATTGTGGTTACCTCTTGGTGTATACACAGTTTTATTTTAAGGCTCCTAACATTTTTTGATACTGTCTAATTTCCTTTCTCATTTGAATAGGTATATTTATTTCTTCATTTCCATCTTATCTCTGTGAGTAGAACTTAAGTTTCATGAAGGCAATACATTTCTTAAGTTTAATCATTATTATATGCTTATTGTCTAAAAGTGTGCCTGATTATGGAAGATACTTAATGAATGTTTAATTTTTATTGTTGAAAGTATCACATAATATAAATTAAATGCATATGAATATGTGAAAGACATTAAAGTAGTCAATTGTGAAAAATGCTATTGAGAAATTAAATACAATGAGGACTAAAAAGTCCCCCCATTTTTGTTTACCCATGCATGAGGAGCATCATTAGTAATGGCAGGAGGACCAGCTTCCAAGGCTTAATGGAGGAAGGGAAGGTAATCGTAGAGTAGGTTAAGGTTAATGATGAATAGAAAGGGGGAAATGGCTGCACATATGCACATTCCTTTCTATCTACTTTTAGCTGTGAGTGGGGCAAGAAGAAGTGTTATTCACCTGCTTTTGTTTTCTTCTTCATTGCAATTGTCTTTTAACTTTGATCATACCTTTAAAAAATTATAGACTTTTATTTTATGAAAAACTTCTCTTCCATGTGTTAGTTCATCAATGCATAGCCTGTAATTTAATGTTTTAAATCTAAGAAATTCTACACTTTGATTAATTTTTCTATTTATTCTCTTAGGATTGATAGCTCTTTATTTCAATCAATCTATTTACTCATTTTACCCTTATTTCCTCACAGCCTCTGTTTTTAAAACATTTTCCTGTAGTGTTGAAATTCTATTTACTTGATCTTCTTTTCTTTTTTTTTAAATTAATTTATTTATTTTAAATTACAATACTGTATTTGTTTTGCCATACATTGACACGAATCAGCCATAGGTGAACACAATCTCCCAATGCCGAAGCCCCCTCCCCCTCCCACCCCACATCCTCTACTTGAATCATCCTGTGCATCAGCCCCATGCATCCTGCATCCTACATTGAACATAGATTGGCGCTTCGTTTCTTACAGGAAAATATACATGTTTCATTGCCATTCTCCCAAACAATCCCACCCTTTCCCTCTCCCTCAGAGTCCAAAAGTCCACTCTATACCTCTGTGTCTCTTGGTTGATCTTCTTTTCTTAATGGAGGGGCTGTTTTCCAGTCATCTCTTTATGGCCTTTTGCATGCTGTGCTCCTTTCTTCTTTACTGTTTTTGAAGTTTATAAAAATTGTTACTCTTCTTTTCCTATTTATTAATCTTTGAATGTATTACATAGTTTGATATCAAAATAGTATTTATCACATCACATTGACTCACCTTATTAGGCATATACAACTTCTTATTTCATTCTCCTCTTAATGCCTAACAGAGTGAATGGTATAAGGTTGAAGTCAGGCCCAATTAGAATGCAGATTAAGTTTTGATTTCTCTTTTGGGTTCCCTTAATTTTGTTCAGTGACTTTCAAAGAGTAGTTATTATAGGTATTTCTTTTCTCTTCACATTTTCCAGAAAAATATGTGTTTCTATTTAAAAGATTGAAATCTGAAAATTAGCCTGTGTTGTCCATATGATAGACAAGTAGCCATAGAATTGTTGTTCTACCTCTGTGTAAATGCCTGGAAAAGAGTTTGGAATATCATAACTAGATACTAATTTGGATGTTGAAAAATCTGTGCAGTAGATTCTTAGCATTCTAAAAGTCTAAGATAATGAGTATTCTATTTATTCCGTTTATTTTAGCCTACTCAACACTCCGTAAGAAAAATCACAACCAGAACATTTTGCTTCTAATTTAATTACATTGTGTCTTTTGTAAAGTTCTTTTTGGTTTTGAACTGTTTAAGAATCCTTTATCATTTTGAAGGGTCTTTTAAAAATTCTTTGTTCTGTATTTTTAAAATAAAAATTATGTTTTCTAAGACATAGAATGCGATTTATGTATTAGCTTCAGAATTTCATTTTATGATTTCTTTGGGAATTTTATGCCAGTATTTAGCTAAATTTTCTTACTTATTCCATGGCAGTTTTCATAAGGGAAGTATAACATTTTCATCTATAGGCAACACAGTAATATCTGAAATTTTCTTCCATCTGGATAACTGCATACTTGTTTGAAAGATGTTATGGAAGCTTGGTGAATGAATTTTGATATGTTATAGAATTATCTCTAGATAAAATGAAATGTGCTAATGGAAGGCACACAAATACAACTAAACTGGTTTTCGAGTTCACATATCTTTAGAGGAATTAAATCTACTCTGGTATGTGAGTTCAAGAGAAATATTTCTACTTTCAAGTTGAATTTTGGTTTTTCTGAAATATTCTATCTTCATTATCTATGCTAATCTTTTGGTATTCTGCTTTCTTTGAATTTTTCTTAAGAACCAAAACTACACACAAAGCTGACTGAATTTAATGTGGCCACGCATGTCACATGACAAATAATGTCAAATTTTCATGTAGACCAATATGAAGCACTTGAATGAATTATCAATATTGTAGGGCACTGTAACAATTTATTTTAGATGACCATAAATAATGAAATCATCATAATAAAATGTTAACTACTAAATTATTTGTAATATAATATCTATCTTTACTCAAGTTTAATTGCTTGAAAAATGCTATAACACATTTCATTTAAATATTTTTCTCAGAGTGTCTTTTTGAAATTGTTTTAAATACATTTTTATTATAATGATTTTCTTAATAAAAATTAATTTCTATCTTTTGTCTTTCAAAAATTATTTTCTTTCATTTTTTATGTTATGAAAATATGATAACACATTTACAGTAGACTTACAAAATACAAAACAAAGTTACATTTAGTTCCATTATATATTACAGTTATTTTTAAGTTGATAAATTAAGATTTTTACTTGGAGTTTCAGTATTGAACTCTCAAAAATTAATAGAATGACTGGAAAAGTAGAAGGATATAGTAGACCTGAAAAGCACTATGAATCAATTCAAAACAATTAAGATTTATACAATTTTCACACAGCAGCAGGATACAAATTCTGTTTAAATTCCCATAGACTATAAACCAGGAGATACTGGAACTTATCTAGGGACATAAAACAGGCTGCAAAAATTTCATGGTCTAAAGGTTTTGAAATCATATGGAAGCTATTTTCTTATCACTGTAGAAACAATTTACTTTTGATATGTGAGGTATGCATTTCAATTTGAGTTTTTAGAGTGTCAACAGGGGCTTCCCAGCTGGCACTAGTGGTAAAGAACCAGCCTGCCAATGCAGGAGATAGAGGAGACTTGGGTTCTATCCCTGGGTCGGGAAGATCCCCTGGAAGAGGGCACGGCAACCCACTCCAGTATTCTTGACTGGAGAATCCCATGGACAGAGGAGCCTAATGGGATACAGTCCATGGCGTGGCAGAGAGTTGGACATGACTGAAGCAACTTAACACACAGCACACATGGAGTGTCATCAGTGTATTTGTGTGTGTGTGTGTGTGTGTATGTAATCAAGAGAACTCTAACCATGTAAGTACTGAAGAAAAAGAGAAAGAAAAGATCTGATTCTGAACATTTCATGTTTTTCCAAGCATTGGGTTAGTTCAAAAGAAGGTTGTTAACTGTTCGTAGCCCAGTTAGCCCATCCTCCTATTTAGCCTTGCCAAATGAAAGTAGCTTATAGATTATAGTTACTGGTACTTCCCTGAAATCTTCACATATCCCTGCCCGCCCCTAGTATTCCATCCTGCTTTAAAAATGGGTTTACTAGATATCCTATGTTAAAATAATTCAATATTTGTGGACCACAGTTTGGGGGCATTAATTTTAAATTACTGAAATGTGAAGTCCCACTCCTGTTACATGAATCTTAAAAATTTAATAGCACAAATATTTAATTTTAAGATGTTTTAGATTTTATAAAATAAGTTGCAATGTCAGTGACTTAAGAAGTATTGGAAAACAGGTTCATTTTGTATGAAGTGCTAAAGCCAAACAGCAGTTTCACACTTTTTTTCTCTCTAAACTTATTCTAACACTTTCTAAATAAGGACTTGAGAAAACCAGTTAATTACCCTATTCTAATTAAAGTAATGAATCCTGTAATTTAAAATTTATGTTGAACATCTTGCATTTACTAACATGCAGCAAGAATTTTCATATTTTATATTTCATAAAGTTTTGTTACTGGATATATTTTCACTTGTGTGTTCGTTTATTTTGATATGGGGCACAGACTAAAAGACTCACAATACAAATCATTCTTTGTATCTGTCTGGACTATGGCTTCCTCAGTATTTAACTGCTGCTGCTGATTTGTGTGCTATTTTTGATCACATTTTTCCAGTCAAATAATTACTTTCTAGTTTTCATTTTGAAGCTAAAATTTACCATACAATATTTTTAGAATCCCTTTTGTTTAAAAAAATCATTTTTGGTTATATCTCTGACTAATGATGACTTATTTTCCCACATATCATAAATGCTTCTATAATGACTTCTATAACAGAGTAATATTAGTTAAAATTGTGAAGAACTTTGTTTTTGAATGCCTATTATGTTTTAGGCAGTGTGCTAAATAAGACTTTTGTATGGGCTATTTCATTGAATTTTCACAATTATCAGATTTCAAAACTGAGGTTTGGAGAAAATGGAAAGCTGGTACAAAATCATATAAATATTAAAAATTAAGCCAGATTACAAACCAAGACAGTGCTAAACTACAGCTAGCATGATTAAAAACTGAGCTGTACTGCTATACTATCTAGTGACACTTTAATATTTCAAAAACTCCAAAAATTTGTAAGAAGTACAGAAACCTATGTGACTGACACTCATGCCCCTCATATTCAATAGATACTGATACTTCGCCTCTCGTGTTTTAGTTCATCTCTCTTATCTTTCCTTGCCGGCCCTTCTCATTTTGAGGATGAATACTAAAGATTTAGTCTCCTACAATAGTTTTCAACTGGAGGCAGTTTTGCTTTCTGCCATATGGGTGATGTCATCTTCATATCTGATGTTATTGATATCTCTTCCTCTTATGTGTAGAGGAAATTGTTGTTGGTTGTTCAGTTGCTAAGTGATGTGTAACTCTTTGAGACACTGCGGACTATAGCACCCCAAGCTCCTCTGTCCTCCACTATCTCCTGGAGTTGTTCATATTCATGTCAATTGAGTGGATGATGCTGTCTAAATCATCCCATCCTCTGCCATCCCATTCTCCTTTTGCCTTTGATCTTTCCTGGCATTGGGTGTTCTCTAAGGAGTCAGCTCTTTGCATCAGGTGGCCAAAATATTGGAGCTTCAGCTTCAGCATATGTCTTTCCAATGAATATTCAGGGTTGATTTCCTTTAGGATTGATTGCTTTGATCTCCTTGCAGTCCAAAGGACTCAAGAGTTTTCTCCAGCACCATAGGATGTGCTGCTAAATATCCTACAATGCACAGAATAGTGTTCACAGCATAGATCCTAGTCTACCTCATTTTTCCCTGTTTTCTTTCTCTCCAGAAGGTCAGAAAGTTGGTGTAATCATCTTTCTGCAAGTTTTCATACTTTTATTACTGGTGTTTACAGATGATGCAACCAAGATACTCCCTTGAGTATCTAGGCTGTGGTAAATGTGGTTCTTGTGTTTCTAACTGGAGAAAGACAGAAATATAAAAATTAAAATTATTAATGGAAAAAACAATAAGCATAATCCTATCCATTTATATTTTACATAAATCATGGTGATGTTTTTAGAGAACAGGAAGGTTTTTAACTCAAACCATTTGCTGTTATAATTTTATTTCCTATAGAGTTATAATATATTTTAATCCCTCACATGTGAATTCCCCCTTTCTTATTCTTACATCACTATCTTTCTTTTTACTGTTCCCTGAGCTTTACCTAGAGCTTTTCATGTTTCATAAAAAGTTTAACTGGGGTTTTAACTGAATGTGCACTGCATCTATAGCTCAATACTTTGTTTTTAATGGTCTTTCTTCCAAGGAAAATTATTTTCCTGAAAAAGAAAATCTTCTTCTGTCCTTAATCATATTTTGTAATTTCTCCAATTATTTTGTTAAATTTTCCCCATGTACCTCACAGTTTTATTCCTTTTGTAAATGCTATCTTTTTAAATATTTTTTTTCTGGTATTTTGTTGCTTTTCTGATATTTTGTTATGAAAATGAACTTCCTAAACTTACTTTAGAACAGTTTAAATTTTCTGTGTGGAAAACTACATTATCTGTGAGTTGTTTCTTCCTTTTTATCTTTATATCTTTTTCCCTGCTTTGTAATCAAGAACACTGTTGAAAAAGAGAATGAATAGTGTACCTCCTTATTATTTCCCTGTCTTTAAAATGGTCTTTTTCAATTTTATCAAAAGTGTGATATTACTAAAGTTTTCAATAATTTTTACTAGGTTCAAGAACTTGTCTTCTATGTCCATTCCATAAATGTATACTGAATTTTTCCAAATAGGTTTCCTATATTTACTGGCAAGAAAATATATTTTTTTCTTTAATCTATTACTTTGAGGAATTAAATGTATATGTAGGGTAATGTTGAACTAGTTTTGAATTTCTGGGGTAAGTCCTGTTTGGTCATAAAGCATTGTTTATATAAGCATGTATATACACATACAGTCACTTCTGAATATGTTTTCCTTATTTTTTTAACAATATTCTACTTTCAGGGAAATTTGTTTTATTTCTATTTGTAAACCCTATGTGGTCAGTTGTATAATAATTCTTCTAGTGTAGATTTGCTTCTGCCAGGTATCCTAGAAAAATTTCTAGTTCAAAATCAAGTTTTATATTACATTTTTGGCATATTGATTTTCATATAAGAAAATTAGTTTCCAAGACAAGTTTGACAAATTTCTACGAGTCTTTCCCCTCTCACCATTCAGAGCCAAGGTAGAGAAGTTTGTTTGCTTATGATCCCACTGAACCAGTAAGCAGGTTTTCCTAGATTAGTTTAATGAGGATACCATCATAAGTAGGGATTTATTTCAACTCCCACCCTTGTATAGTCCTAACACCTCATTTCCTATCTTGATGTGGATAGTAAATTTCAAGGATCCTGTTAGTCACTGATTGTTTCCATTTTGTCCTCCTCACCCACCCCAGAATATCAGCTCACCATTTAATTGCTCTTGCTTTCAATTTATTCGTTCTTGGGATTTCTACTCGGGATTTCTATCTTGCCCTAAACTATGTGTGTTTAAAGTGAAGTGAAGTGAAGTCACTCAGTCGTGTCCGACTCTTTGTGACCCCATGGACTGTAGTCCACCAGGCTCCTCCATCTGTGGGATTCTTCAGTCAAGAATACTGGAGTGGATTGCCATTTCCTTCTCCAGGGGATCTTCCCTGACCCAGGAATCAAACCCAGGTCTCCCACATTGCAGGCAGACACTTTAACCTCTGAGCTACCACAGAAAGTTGTTAGCTAAATTTCATATGTTTATAGTGAGAGAACTTCTGGACTTGTTTTGTTCATTGACTTTCTGCAACAGGAACACAACGAAAAGCAAATCAAAATTACTCTTTTGATCATGTATAATCAGCAGTATATAATAACACATATTTTAAATGTACTTACTGAAAGGAAAATAGAATAACACCAAACATTATCTTATAAATTATAATATCTAAGTTTCCATTAATCTAACACAGTTATAGATTATGATGTGTTTTGCATACTGCTTCCCCATATATATCTAATTTATCAGAACTGCATTGGATTGAACATGGCAACTTGTGGTGTGCTATTTTTATGTCATATAAAATTTTCTCTCCTCTAAATATATTTTAAAATCATCATAAAAATCCAGTTGAATCAATTTATAGTAATTTTATATAATCATACCCTAATGTTGAAATTTTAGCTTGCATTCAAATTTTGGCATTACAAAAATGCTGCAAAGAGCATCTTGTAACATGTGATCTTTTCTATATGTATAAAACTTATTCCCCTAAAATATGGTCCTAAATGTGAGATTTCTGTTTCAAAGGATTGATCAATTTTATGGATTCTTTTTAACATATTATTTATATTATTTGCCCTTTAAAATATTGTACAGAGAGATATACCATCCAAGAATTCAATTCTAATATATTATCTTCAGACTTGGCTTATTTTATGTTTATAAAAATAAATGAGATTTGCTTTTAGTTTACATTTGTCTGCTTTGAATAAACATCTCCTCCTTAGTTTTTTTCTGTTGTTGTTTCTTTCCTTCTCTCTTTTTACTCCATGTGTTCCTCATTCTTGGTTACAATATGTTTTTCTGGCTTTGTTTATTTTATTCAGTTCAGTTCAGTTCAGTTGCTCAGTCCTGTCCGACTTTTTGCTACCCCATGAATTGCAGCATGCCAGGCCTCCCTGTCCATCACCAACTCCCGGAGTTTACTCAAACTCATGTCCGTCAACTCATTGATGCCATCCAGCCGTCTCATCCTCTGTCGTCCCCAATCCCTCCCAGCATCAGAGTCTTTTCCAATGAGTCAACTCTTCACAGGAGGTGGCCAAAATATTGGAGTTTCAGCTTCAGCATCAGTCCTTCCAAAGAACACCCAGGACTGATATCCTTTAGAATGGACTGGTTAGATCTCCTTGCAGTCCAAGGGACTCTCAAGAGTCTTCTCCAGCACCACAGTTCAAAAGCATGAATTGTTTGGTGCTCAGCTTTCTTTATAGTCCAACTGTCATATCCATACATGACCACTGGAAAAAACCATAGCCTTGACTAGATGGACTTTTGTTGTTATCTAGATTGGTCATAACTTTCCTTCCAAGGAGTAAGTGCCCTTTAATTTCATGGCTGCAATCACCATCTGTAGCCCCCCAAAATAAAGTCTGACACTGCTTCCACTGTTTCCCCATCTATTTCCCATGAAGTGATGGGAACAGATGCCATGATCTTAGTTTTCTGAATGTTGAGCTTTAAGCCAACCTTTCACTCTCTTCTTTCACTTTCATCAAGAAGCTCTGTAGCTCCTCTTCACTTTCTGCCATAAGGGTGGTGTCATCTGCATATCTGAGATATTGTGTGCCTGTAAATATATTAGTGCAGTTTTAAAGGATTGATATTCATGTCATACATTCAGATATTATGGGCTTCCCATGTGGTGCAAGTGGTAAAGAATCTGTTTGCCAAAATAGGAGACAAAAGAGACGTGGGTTTGATCCCTGAGTTGGGAAGATCCCCTGGAGAAGGAAATGGCCACCCACTCTCAGTAATTTTGCCTGGGGAATTCCATGGACAGAGGAGCTGGCAGATTATTGTCCATGGAGTCACAAAGAGTCACACATGACTGAACACACATGTTCACATATTTATGTAATTGATGATCATTTCTAATTACAACTATCCCTCTTTTATCTCCACACATATATACACACACACACATTTCTACTTTTTTCTATTTTTCTTTTCATTTTCTGTATAGGAAATATATTTGTAGGCATACATTTTCCTATGTGTCAAGTGAAAGGGTGTGGATTTTATTAAAATTTGTGACTTATTTGGAATACTGGTAATATGAAAAAGATGCTTGGTGTATGTAAAAACTGTTGAAGTAAAGATTAGAGTCTTGAAGGTAGATAAAGTTGACTCATGAAAAGAGATTGACACAAAGCCTCTGTTCTTGGGTGCTCCTAGTAGGAAGGCAGGAGAAGGTAAGTATGTTTGGGAACAGAGTGCCTGAAAGGCAGGGGACTGATAGTATATCTGGGTAGCAATTATGTTTGCATACTCTGTAAAGAAGAGAAGTATTCTTAGGGTCCTTTGGCAGAATTTTTTACTCCTACCACATCTTGCTCATCATCTCTCTTTTATATCGACAATCAATGACAATGTCTCTGAAAATGCTTTCTCTTGTTTTTAGAGCTTTCCAATAATAATGAATTTCATCATCAACATATTAATAATAAAAGCATGAAAAAACAACTTATTAAGTGATGCTCCAAGAATTATGCAGGTGTTTTACATGCAAATTGTTTCTAATTGTTGAAACAGTACAGTAAATTTGTCGATGCTATTGCCTTTTTGCTCATTCTTACATCCCACAACTACTAAGAGCAGCGTCAAGTTTTCAGTCTGCCTCTGTGTTACTGGAAATTCTAGGATTTCCCTAATGATGTACTGATAGCACTGTCGTTGTTGTTGCTCAGTTGCTAAGTCTTGTCGGACTCTTTGCTACCTTATGACCTGAAGCACTCCAGGCCATCCTATCCCTCACCATCTCTGAGTTTGCTCAGATTCATGTCCATTGAACCAGTGATTCCATCCAACCATCTCATCCTCTTCTATCCTTTTCTCCTTTTGCCTTCAATCTTTCCCAGTATCAGGGTCTTTTCCAATGAGTCGGTTCTTTGCATCAAGTGGTCAAAGTATTGGAGCTTCAGCTTTAGTATCAGTCCTTCAAATAAATATTCAGGATTAATTTCCTTTTGGATTGACTGGTTTGATCTCCTTGCTGTCCATGGTACTATCAAGAGTGTTTTCCAGCACCATAGTTCGAAAACATCCATTCTTCAGTGTTCAGCCTTCGTTATGGTTCAACTCTCACATCCATACATGACTATGGGAAAAATCACAGCTTTGATTATCTAGATCTTTGTTGGCAAAGTAATGTCTCTGCTTTTTAATATGCTGTCTAGGTTTGTCATAGCCTTCCTTCAAAGGAGCAAGCGTCTTCTAATTTCATGGCTGCATGTGGAGGAGCTGGAAGGCTTTAAGCAAATACTGAAAATGTATTTGCTCCACTCATGATGAGGGTTGAAAGCTTGGACGAGCATAACAAAGGGCTATGAGTGTTCACTGAGTGCCCAAGGCTGGGAACGGATGATGATAGGTCAATACGCCCGGCCTTGAGGCGTTCAAAGGCTTCCTTCTGACCACCAGTTTCTGAGAGCAAGGACTGTTGTTTGATGATAAGACTCCTTTAGAGTTTCGCCAAAGCTATGTTATGGCTTGGGTGGTGGGAACTATATTTTATGCTTGCATGCTTTAATGTTTATCTAGAATGGCTATGTGCAAGTCAGCCTTATGTTCTATTCCCTGAAAATTATAAAACTACACAATTGGATAATAAACTTTGTCAGTCCACTAGAGGCTGTCCCTGAGTGTCCTTTTCAGAGTGCGATTCTCTGAGCCGTACAGCTGCATTCACCATCTACAGTGATTTTGGATCCTAAGAAGAGAAAATCTGTCATTGCGTTCACCTTTTCCCCTTCTACTTGCCCTGAAGTGATGGGACTGAATGCCATGACCTTCATTTTTGAATATTGAGTTTTAAGCCAAATTTTGCACTCTCCTCTTTCACCCTCATTGAGACGATCTTTAGTTCATCTTTGCTTCCTGCCATTAGAGTGGTATGATCTGCATCTGTTTATCTGAGGTTGTCATTGCTCCCAGCCATACTATTGGTAGTATTAGGATTACACAATAGCTTAAAACCTTTACTTGCATCTCCTCATGGTGCTTACTCCTGGCAGGCATCAGAGCAGTTGACCATGCATTATGATTGAGGACAGATGGCCAGAGTAAATAGGATACAAAGTTAACCTCTGTGTGGCAGACTGGCACCACCATCCTTAGAGTATCTGGAAATGTAGCACATTCAGTATCTCTATTGTATATTCATAACTGATATAGGGTATAAGTTTGATGTTCAATAGGAACATTATTTTAAAGCCATATGTGAGTTGTGGTTCTAATTTCTCCTTTCCCTGAATTGCTATGTAATTGTCACAAAACTGTCTACTAGGTATTCCCTCCTGTTTTGAAACTCTCACTTTACCCTTTTTAAACATTTGATTTGTGATTTTTAGGTGCCTGAAATTTGAAACTGTATATTCTGCATTCTATTTTGCATATCTAATTTCTGCTTTAGTGAAAGGCCAACAATATCAGAAGCATTGTTTTCTGAGATGATTTTTTTTTTTGTTTTCAAATGATTAAGCAAAACAGTAGTGTCTGCCTACATTCAAGTCTTGAATCTATCATTTTCTCTGTGTAAATTCAGGCAAAATATTGTTTCCTGAGCACCATTTTTCTCACTTATTTTGAAAAAAGGTTCATCATAAACCATCCTCATTAGATATGTGGAATATTAAAACAAAAATTCCATCACTCAACAAATCATAGACAGGAAGCATCATAATATTTGCAACAGTAGCAACAACAACATCCTAATAATTACTGTTATATTTTAGGTATCACTCAATTTCTTCAGATTTTTTCAATCAGTAGTCATACTTTAAAAAACTGTATTTTTATTGTGTTTGGAATCATGCTGCTACTGCTGCTGCTAAGTCACTTCAGTCGTGTCGGACTCTGTGGGACCCCATAGATAACAGCCCAAAAGGAGAATCCCCCATCCCTGGGACTCTCCAGGCAAGAACACTGGAGCGGGTTGCCATTTCATTCTCCAATGCATGAAAGTGAAAAGTGAAAGTAAAGTCGCTCAGTCATGTCCAACTCTTAGCAACACCATGGACTGCAGCCCACCAGGCTCCTCCACCCATGGGATTTTCCAGGCAAGAGTGCTGGAGTGGGCCGCCATTGCCTTCTCCATGGAATCATGCTAAATCTATATATATATATTATATTTATTTAATATTTACTATTTGGAATTGTGTAGAAATTAGTTTCTTATATTTAGACTGTGTATATTATTGTTAGTAATAGTTGGAATTGTGTTAAGCCTGTATATTTACTATATATATATATACACACACACACACATATATAAATACACATTAATTGAGAGATCCACATCCATTTTATATATTTTCATTTTCATTTATTCACACCTTTTTCTAAAACTCAAAATTCTATTAACAGCTCTTTTTTGAGGGTAGGGAGTGTGATTCAGAAGAATTTTGTTGCTGCGAGTAGGAAGGATGGCTAAGACTTTACCATTATGCAAATTTACTTTTTTGATAGTTCTTTCATTTGTACCTTTCTAATGGTCTTCACTAAGGTGCATAAATATTGAATTGTGTATTGTTTACCAGGATTCATGACTGACTTATTTTTATCACGACTAGTAGGGATTTAGCTGATTCCTTCCAATGCATGAAGCGTTACCTAGAAATACTAGCATTAATTTCTATGACACTATTCCTATACATTCTTGTTTTTGAATTATGAAGAGCATCTCTAATGTTAAACAATATTGATAGCAGTAGATATTCTTTTTTGTTATTAAATTGAAAGGGGTTATCACCATCATTTTGTCATTATTAAATTGTTGGTTTGGGGTTATGTGGCTATTTCTAAAGAAACCCTTCTATTTTTGAAATCACCTTATTGAGAGAGATGTTACATTTTCTCTTTTAATTGAATTTTGAGTGAACAGCAATTTAAATGTTTTAGCCTAATAATATATTATCATTGCTACATTGACGTATCTTTCCATTTCTGCACTAAATGATATCAGTAAATTGTTGATTTTTGTTACATTTTTATTCTGCCAACTAATAAGGGTAATCTTTGATTTCATTAGATTTTTGAATTAAAAATTATAACTAATTAACAGGGAATATTATGTATCCCTATTATAATTTTTCTTTCCTCCTTCTTTATCATTTTGTGTAAGGGATCAATGTCTTTCTGTATGCTTTCCCCTCACAGCAGACATAATGGTCAGAAACATTTTTCTAGTTCTAATGCTGAAACTTTAAATACATTTATAAGTACACATCTACTTCAAGTAACAAATGCTTGTTCTTAAATTTTAAGGTAAACAGTTATTTCCTGATCTTTGTGTATAGTAACTAACTTCCTTGTGCAGGAATTCTTCTCTTTATTTCTTAAGTTATTTTCTCAGCCTCTGTAGAATAAAATGAGTATCTTTGTGGTAAATTTTATGAGTGTTCACAGGTCTAAAACTTTCTTTCTATTATCTTCACATAATAAATAAAAACTGGCTTGGGTAAAGCAGAGTTCTTAGATTATACCTTTTTGGTAAGACGGACGTTTTTCTGTTACCTTCTGATGCTCACTGTCACAGCAGAGAGCCTGGAGACAATATTTGCTTTCTTTGAAAGATTTTTACTTTTGATCTCTTACATCAAAATAATGTCCCCCTTTTCTTGAAGTTTAAAACTTTTTCTTTGGCAAATTTATTGAGGTCATTGTGAAGTCAATCTCAATGCTTTTGTGAAGTTCTGAAAAGTTTTATTTAATTTTATATTTCCTTTACAAATTATTTTGTAAAATGGTGTAAAAACGGAATTGTAATCAGCAACTTATTCTTGATTATTTTCAATTGTATCTTAGTGTTCTATGATTTCAGTATCTGTCATCTCCTCTTGCATTCTTTTTGTCTCTCTTTGTTTTGTGTGTCTATGAAATATCTTAAATGTATTTCTTCAGCTTACCTTCTGTTTTACTAATATATTTTTATCCAACATAAATTCTAATATATAATTCTCTGACTTTTCAGGTAAGTGCATTATTTAGTCACAACAATAAAAACCTCTAAAACCAGCATTCAGAAACTATGATTGGTTTATATTCAGAAATATATAAGCACATATGGTATCATAATATATATGTATTACATTTATATGAAATGTTTTAGAGTTATGTATACATTTTGAGTTATCATTATATTGTAGGCATTTATTGTAACATGATAAAATAGATACATTTAAGCAAAGCTAGAAGAAAATACTTTTGTGATAGCCATATCCAAAGATAATGACTACTATTCAACTTAGTGTCATCAATGAGGATTTACATAGAGTTTATACAGAGATCCTATATTCTATTGATTTAATTGATGTAACATTTCTTAATCATTTCTCTGGTCTTTATAAATTTTGTACTTATTTAAATGGTTCTGTCAGTATGAACCTCCTTTATGTACTAGTGTCTTTATTCCTGTATTCATGTATAAATATATGTCTGTGTTATCTCTCTGCATGTTGGGGGTATGAGTATGTAATGAATAATGCTGCAAAGGACATTACTAAACAAAAATCCATGCGGACACTTCTGCATATTCAGTTAAGAAAGGCATTTAGTAATGATAAGTACGTATTGTCCTGGCTTTTTTCATGGCTGCAGTGAACTCCCTTATTAATATGTGAAGAGATATTTAATACTGTCCACTTAATTTGCATACTAGAAGAGTGTACTGTCTCAATTTACTATCAACTGATCAGTTTGGTTCAGGCAATCGGTCATGTCCAACTTTGCGACACCAAGGACTGCAGCTCACCAGGCTTCCCTCTCCTTCACCATCTCCAAGGGCTTGCTCAAATCCATATCTATTGAGTAGATAATGCCATCTAAAAAATCTCATCCTTTGCTGTCCCCTTCTCTTCCTACCTTCAATTTTTCCCAGCATCAGGGTTTTTCCTAAAGAGTCAGCTCTTCTCATCAGGTGGCCAAAGTACTGGACCTTCAGCTCAGCATCAGTCCTTCCAATGAATATTTAGGGTTGATTTCCTGTAGGATTGACTGGTTTGATCTCTATGGAGTCCAAGGGACTCTCAAGAGTCTTCTCCAACACCACAGTTCAAAAGCATCAATTCTTTGGCACTCAGCTTTCTTCACAGTCCAACTCTCACATCCATACATGACTACTGGAAAAACCATAGCTTTAACTGTACAGGCCTTTGTTGGCAAAGTTATGTCTCTGCTTTTTAATATGCTGTTAGGTTTGTCATAGCTTTCTTCCAAAGAGCAAGCGCATTTTAATTTCATGGCTGCAGTCACTGTCTGCAGTAATTTTGGGGCCCAAGAAAATTAAGTCTGTCACTTTTTCCATTGTTTTCCCATCTATTTGCCATGAAATGATGGGACCAGATGCCATGATCTTCATTTTATCGAGTTTTAATGAAGGATTTTCACTCTCCTCTTTCACCTTCATCAGGGGGCTCTTTACTTTTCAGGTTCTGCCACAAGAGTTGTGTCATCTGCATATCTGAGGTTATTAATGTTTCTCCTTGCAATCTTGGCTCCAGCTTGTACTTCATCCAGCCCAGCATTTTACATAATGTACTCTGCATATAAGTTTAATAGGCAGGATAACAATATACAGCCTTGATATACTCCTTTCCCTATTTTGAATCAGTCTGTTATTCCATGTCCAGTTCACCTCCATCCATTCAGGCACTCTGTCTATTAGATCTGATCCCTTAAATCTATTTGTCATTTCTACTGTATAATTGTAAGGGATTTGATTTAGGTCATATCTGAATGGCGTCATGGTTTTCCCTACTTTCTTCAATTTAAGTCTGAATTTTTTTAATAATGAGTTCATGATCTGAGCCACAGTCAGTTCCCCATCTTGATTTTTCTGACTGTATAGAGCTCCTCCATCTTTGGCTGCAAATAATATACTCAATCTGATTTCAGTATTGACTGTCTGGTGATGTCCATGTGTAGAGTCGTCTCGTGTTGTTGGAAGATGCTGTTTGCCATGACCAGTGTGTTCTCTTGTCAAAACTCTGTTACCATTTTCACTGCTTCATTTTATACTCCAAGGCCAAACTTGCCTGTTATTCCAGTTATCTCTTGACATCCTACTTTTTATTCATTCTCTTATGATGAAAAGGACATCTTTTGAGGGTGTTAGTTCTAGAAGGTCTTGTAGATCTTCATAGAACCATTCAACTTCAGCTTCTTTGGCATTAGTGTTTGGGGCCTAGACTTGGATTACTGTGATACTGAATGGTTTGCCTTAGAAGTGGACAAAGATCATTCTCTCATTTTTGAGATTGCACCCAAGTAGTGCGTTTCAGATGCTTCTGTTGACTATGAGGGCTCCATTTCTTCTAAGATATTCTTGCCCACAGTAGTAGATTTAATGGTCATCTGAGTTAAATTTGCCCATTCCCATCCATTTTAATTCACTGATTCTTAAAATGTCGATATTCATTCACTCTTGTTATCTCCTGCTTGACCACTTCCAATTTACCTTGATTCATGGACCTAACATTCCAGGTTCCTATCCAGTTTGTTCTTTGCACCATCACACTTTATTTTCACCACCAGACACATCCAGAACTGGATATTGTTTCCACTTTGGTTCAGCCTCTTCATTCCTTCTGGAACTGTTTCTCTGCTATTCTCCTAGTATATTGGTAGTATAGTGGGCACCTACCAAGCTGGGGAGTCCATCTTTTAGTGTCAATTCTCTTTGCCTTTTCATACTGGTTCATGGGTTTGAATGATAACCATGTGATGACAGGGGAAGTCTATTGCTATACAACAACAGACCAATCCAACCTGCCTTGCAAACTGAGGATAAAAACCCATAATCCTGTGCCTATGAATGTTCCAAACATCTGCCCTTGAGATATTTGGATATTGGTTAGATTGTGGTTATTCAGCCACTAAGTTGTATCTGACTTTTGTGACCCCATGAGCTGCAGCATGCCGGGCTTCCCTGTCCTTCATCACCATCTCCAGAGTTTGCTCAAACTCATGGCCAGATTAGAGCCAGTATATTTTGCTTTGAAGGAACCAGCTGGAGGGTTTTTTTCACCCTTTTGTTTCTAAGATTATAACACAGTTGTTCATTCTAGTAGCTACCTCATGATATAAATTTTAAATGATTACTTTTCCTGAGCTAGTATCCTCCACATTTATTTGCTGCTACTATCACTGCACCTTTTTCTTGGAATGATAGTTTTTTATCAGTGCTTACAAGAACTTGGATTTTTGCTCTAAAGATATTTATTAATTTCAATATATGCTGAAAGTTTTACACACACATTCCAGTGTTTGTGTGAATTGATTTGCTTCCCATAGATTTCTGTTGTGAGTCAAGGAAGAAGAAAATTGAATGATCAAAAGGAAAAGTGAAACTTTTCTCTGACATGCTAGTTTTCACAGACTCTTAATAGATGCTCTTTGGAAGATTCACCTATTAAATAATTGTAGAAATACTGGATTACACAAATATAATGGCAAGGTATATAGAATTTAATGTACTAAGGATTTTTAAAATCTTCAGCATTTTTAACATTTTAGCATTTTTAACATCTATAATTTATTTTACAATAGTACACTACTTCTCCCTGAACAGCAAAGCATATGGCCTGCAACTACTATTTCTTGAGGCACAGTTTGTGAAATGCAGCATTTTATTTTTACTCACATTAACTTTCTTTTTTTTTTTTCCAAGATACCTCACCCCTACCTCAGTGAGCTACTAATGATACCTTACCCCCGCTATTCTGGAAGGGGGAAATCAGGACATCTCATACTTTTATCCTAGAGATAAATGTTTCTGATGCCTCTTTTTTCCTGGACAATTTGCCATATATCCTGATTATATCTTATGGTATGGGCTCCATATTGTAGGATGCTGTGAAGGAGATAGGCTTTTGACTGAGGCAGACTGACTCCCCTGACTCTTTTGCCACGTACTTCACATGTGATATTTAGTAAATTATTTTACCTCTCAGGATCTCTGGTTAATCATATTATAGTAAAGATACTGTTACCCTTCTTAAAAATCACTGAGATAGATAAAACTGATTTTCAGACCATATAAAGTATACCTAGAAATATTTTTAAAAATGGAAACTATCAAAATGAGCAATACTTATATAAAACCATTTTCAACATCTGTTCTCCAACAAATAAATAAAATTTTAAATTACTATTATATACCACAACATACTCAGTAGTGTGATTATTTATTGACAATTTGAAATTTTGGAAGAATATAGAGAAATTTTAACACTGGTCTTTCTATAGTGAAAATGAAAATTGCCATAACCACTTAGGAAAACCCTTTGGCAGTTTCTACTGAAGTAAATATATGCTTGCCCTATGACCCAGCAATTGTACTTCTAGAGTATTAGGCATTCATAGCAGTTTTAGCTAAAGATAAGTCAATAAAAGAAAGAATAATGTTTGACATGCTTGTAAAATAGAATTCTGCACTTCTGATACATATGAAAACATGGAAGGATCTGCCAGAAAGAACCAAGATGCA
The DNA here is from genome assembly GCA_917880005.1 of Nanger dama. Classification (NCBI taxonomy): domain Eukaryota; kingdom Metazoa; phylum Chordata; class Mammalia; order Artiodactyla; family Bovidae; genus Nanger; species Nanger dama. The sequence goes on from CAKJTW010000017.1 coordinate 11,319,635, forward strand.
ATAGACCATCTGATGTAGAATTTCACTGATACAAAGTTCATGAACAAACAAAGCTAATCTATGGGAATAAAAGTACAAATAATGGTTGCCTCCATGGAATGTGATAGATAGTGACTAAAAAAAGGCAAAAGGAACTTTCTGAATGGTAAAAATATTCAATATATTGATCCAGATGGTGATTTCATATGTATAATCTATGTAAAAATATTCAACTGTGAATATAAGATATGCACTTTATGCATTTACTTTGTGAAAGCTCTGCTGCTGCTAAGTCACTTCAGTCATGTCTGACTCTGTGTGACCCCATAGATGGCAGCCCACCAGGCTTCCCCCGTCCCTGGGATTCTCTAGGCAAGAACACTGGGGTGGGTTGCCATTTCCTTCTCCAGTGCATGAAACTGAAAAGTGAAAGTGAAGTCGCTCAGTCGTGTCCGACTCAGCGACCCCATGGACTGCAGCCTACCAGGCTTCTCCATCCATGGGATTTGCCAGGCAAGAGTACTGGAGTGGGGTGCCATCACCTTCTCCAGGAGATCTTCTCCACCCAGGGATGGAACCTGGGTCTTCCGCATTGTAGGCAGACGCTTTACCATCTAAGCCACCAGGGAAGTCTAGTATACACTAATTCAATTAAAAATAAAACAAGTGATAAGGATAACAATGAGATATAATATGTGTAATATATAGTATGGACATTTAGTACATCTTCAAAATACTGAAGCTATTTTAACTTGTGTATGTTGGTATTAGATAAATATATTGCATATAAAATCATTTTGAAAAGAAAGTGTGCTTCATATTCCTAGTTACTGATTTAAATGTGAGTTTTGGACTACTACCAGTGCATAAGTTGGGATCAGCCTATATATATGCAGTGAACATCCTAACAAGGAGAGTGTAGAAACAGAAATGAGTTATATATGTCATATCATCTGTAGGCTGTTTGAAGAAAACTAAGGAATGATAAAATAGAAAGACTCCATTGTGTATATGTACCACAGCTTTTTATCCATTCATCTGCTGATGGACATCTAGGTTGCTTCCATGACCTGGCTATTATTATTAGAATGGCATTGAAACATGTATACTATCTTGTAAGAATGAAGCACCAGTCTATGTTCAATACAGGATACAGGATGCATGGGGCTGGTGCACAGGATGATTCAGGGAGATGATGTGGGGTGGCAGGTGGGAGGGGGCTTCGGCATTGGGAGATCATGGACACCTGTGGCTGATTCATGTCAATGTATGGCAGAAAAAATACAGTATTGTAATGTAGAATAAAGTATTTTAAAAAAATTAAAAAAAAATAGAAAGACTGTAAATTTGTTCTCATTGCATTACTGCAAGTGATGGGTAGTAAGAAAAGATGACAAACTGAAGGAGATGGGACAAATCTGGTGTATCTGAGTCCACATAAATCTCATCTACTGCTGTGTTGGATTTTTCTTCCTTTTTTAAGAAAAATTGCTGGCTGCTAATTAACTGCCTCATAATGGTTGTTACTTAAACAAACAAATAAGGAAAATAAAAATTTTAAAAGTAGGTCTAAGTTATAGTCTGAATTTCTGAATTTAATGTCTCTGGAATTAGGTTTCTCCCATTGAATTTTTTAAAAATGATACAAATAAGTGGAAATCCATTCACACCTAATAGTGCTAACCAAAATGTGCTCATCAAACTTGCATCCAAATTGCATGGATGCAACACACATTACACAGATGGTTTGATTCACTTGATAAATGGAGCTTTCAAAATGATTACCAGTTTTTTAAACAATTGTAGCTATGGAAGGGTGTTTCAAAACAGCACTTTAAAACTATACTTTTTTAATTTGTTGCCTTCCTGCTATATTTTTATAGGTTCTCACTTTTCCTGCTGTTGAATGGAGACATAGTCTCAAATAGTTTATTTAATGAATCCAGTCTATCTGTGCACTGCATCTTTATGTAATAGACAAAGACCACAAGATTACCTTCAACATGGTTCCAGTAAGCCTGAGGCATAAACAGTTTTTAGTTGGCTCATAACAAACAGAGCAGCATAACATTATTCAAAGAAAACAGGATCAGAAGATTAGAGATAATATTTTATAACTTTACTTTAAATCATATTCTGTGATTTCCTAACATTTCAAGCAAGAAAAGGAACATGACTGATCATGTATTTCTCGTGATCTGTTTCAGGTAATCCTGTTTAATAGGACTAATAGTTCTTTTCCTTATAAATGAGTGCCAAAGAAGAATTTATACCATGTCAATGTTGAACAAGCTAGTGAGCACTGGTTTATTGGCCCAAACCAAAGATGAATGATTCCCATCAAGTATCTATCCAAGAGGTGGATTGAACATGGCAGAGGGAAAACAAGAGAGGGAGGGAGGGAGGGAGGAGGGAGGGAGGGAGGGATTGCCAGTGAGTGGGAGGCAGAAAAAAAGTAGGAGTAAAAAACTACAGTGAGATATAATCCTAGGTAATTGCAGGGTTAAATTGATGATGTTTAATAAAGTGTGGCTGATGCCTCTGTGTGAAGATGTCCAAAAGATCTTTGGATGTTCAAGTATCAGTTTTAAGGTGATCAGGACAAGAAGTGTAAAAAAGAGATTTCTGCCTGAGTTGAGAGTTGAGTGCATGAGATTTCCAAGGGGAGGAATAGAACCAAACACTGAACTTGGTGACTGATAGGTTTTTTAAGAGTTAAAAGAAGAAAGAACTAGTATAACTGAAGTAGAGGAATAGAAGGAAAACAGGAATTGCTTTACTCAGGCTTAATAAGGAGATATGTTTTTAGAAAGCATTGTGACAGAGGTTCTAAGGAAAACAGAAAATAGTCATGCTTCAATTTGTGTCAAAAGATCGCTGGGTAGCTTTGAGTGAAAAGTTTTCCTACAAAGGAGGGAGATAGAAAACCAGTGACAACAAAAGGGTTAGTTGGACTATGGGCAGTTCAGTTCAGTTGCTCAGTCATGTCCCACTCTTTGTGACTCCATAGTCTGCAGCACGCCAGGCTTCCCTGTCCATCACCAACTCCCGGAGCTTACTCAAACTCATGTCCATCCAGTCAGTGATGCCTTCCAACAATTCAACTGCTGTCATCCCCTTCTCCTCCCACCTTTAATCTTTCCAAGCTTCAGGGTCTTTTCAAATGAGTCAGCTCTTTGTATCAGGTGGCCAAAGTGTTGGAGTTTCAGCTTCAGGATCAGTCATTCCAATGAATATTCAGGACTGATTTCCTTTAGAATGGACTAATTGGATCTCCTTGAAGTCCAAGGGACTCTCAAGAGTCTTCTCCTATACTACAGTTCAAAAACATCCATTCTTCAGTGCTCAGCTTTCTTTTAGTCCAACTGTCACATCCATACCTGACTACAGAAAAAACCATACCCTTGACTAGACAGACCTTTGTTGGCAAAGTAATGTCTCTGCTTTTTAATATTCTATCTAGGTTGGTCATAACTTTTCTCCCAAGGAGCAAGCATCTTTTAATTTCATGGCTGCAATCACCATCTGCAGTGATTTTGGATCCCCCAAAATAAAATCTGTCACTATTTCCACTGTTTCCCCATCTATTTGCTGTGAAGTGATGGGACCAGATGCCATGATCTTAATTTTCTGAATGTTGAGTTTTAAGCCAACTTTTTCACTCTCCTCTTCCACTTGTATCAGGAGGCTCTTTAGTTCTTTGCTTTCTGCCATAAAGTTGTGTCATCTGCACATCTAAGGTTATTGATATTTCTCCTGGGAATCTTGATTCCAGCTTGTGCTTCATCCAGTCCAGCATTTATTTCTCATGATGTACTCTGCATATAAGTTAAATAAGCAGGGTGACAATATACAACCTTGACGTACTCCTTTCCCAATTTGGAATCAGTCTGTTGTTCCATGTCCAGTTCTAACTGTTGCTCCTTGACCGGCATACAGATTTCTCAAGAGGCAAGTTAGGTGGTCTGGTATTCCCATCACTTTCAGAATTTCTCACAGAAGTACATTTTTTTTTTTTTTTCTGGAACACTCTCACTTTTCAGTGAAACAACAGATGTTGGCAATTTGACTATTTGAAGAGACAGGAACTTTTAAAGCATAATGTATTAAAAAAAAAAGAAAGAAAGAAAGCTGGGAAAACTACTTTAGAAGCATTCCTGTGCACTTTTCAGCCTGTAATTTCTCACCTTTTACTGTTGTTGTTCAGTCACTATGCCCTGTCTGACTCTTTGCCACCCCATGTACTGCAGCATCCCAGGCTTCCCTGTCCTTCAGATCTCCCAGAGTTTGCTGAAATTCATGTCCATTGATTTGGTAATGCCTTCCAACTACCTCATCTTCTGCTTTTCCCTTCTCCTTTTGCCTTCAATCTTTCCCAGAATCAAGGTCTTTTATTATTTTATTTAATCCCTAAAACAACTCTCTGTGCTTGCATCTATATGACAGGAAAATAAGATCAATATAAAACTTTGTATAATTAAAAACAAATGCATGCCTTCTTTAGTTGGGTGTGTATGTGCATGCTAAGTTGCTTCAGTCGTGTCCAACCTTTTGCAACCCTATGGACTGTCGACCACCAGGCTCCTCGGCCCATAGGATTCTCCAGACAAGAATACTGGAATGGGTTGCCATGCCCTTCTTCTGGCCATCTTCCTGATCCAGGGATTGAACCCGCGTCTCTCATATCTCCTGCATTGGCAGGTGGATTCTTTAGTAATAGCACCACCTAGGAAGCCCATTCTTTAGGTACATGAAGGCAAACACATGGAAAAAAAAAAAAAAACTAAAACAGAATTCAAAGAATGGGTATTGATGCAGAATCCCATGTGAGGCTAGAAATGATAGCATAAAAAATAAAGCTTCAGTAAGGGCACGTAGTCTAAGTCAAGAACTCTGGGAGAGATGAGGTTGAATATGTGAAACACAGTTACAGTGGAAGAAATAGAAGATGTCTTCTAATGGTTTGTACCTTTTCAATCAAGTAGGAGGCATGTTACTTGAATAAAAGTGGTAGGAATGGTGGAATAGTTATTGAGAATAGTTTGTCTTGATATAGCTATATTTGGTGATGATAAAGAAGGACAGGAAATCAACGTTAGATGGAAAAAGTCTTGACGCTTGGAGGAGCTTGTGGAGCGTGGAGAACATTTATTTTCATGATCAGACTATAAAGTCCTGTTATCTTCTCCAAAACCATTAGTGGGTTAGGGATCTAAGGGAGGAACAGAGAAGGGCAGTTAGAACTGTTGTTGGGAATAGGTGGCAGATACTCAGGAAAGTGAGGAAATAAAAGGTGGCCTTATGATTAAATAATCGAAATGATAAAGCAAGAATCCTGGTAACTAGATTCTGGATATTGAGTTATGGATGTTTGTTTGCTACATATAGTTTGCTAATCTTTCATTTAAAATAAATGACAAGGTACTTCGTCCATCGTAGGGCACTGAAGATTGATGGTCAGCATCTTCTTTTATGCTTATTTTCAGAAAATATAGAATTGAGTCACTAAAAGACTTTAGAAATTGGTCTGTAGTTGTAGAATTGGTCTGTAGTTTTGAGATAGTTTTGCTCTTAAAAAACTAAGAGCAAAAATTCTAAAACCAAAAAAATAACTGATGTCAGTTTCCAAGATGTTGTGTTTGTGAGCAATGGATTTACTCAACAAGCAGTATTTTAGATGTGGGCCTTCTTAGGAAATGCCTACCTAATGGAGTTGCTTAAGTAACTATGTATATGAATCTCCTGCAGTTTCTTGAACCTCTTTGATTTTGGCTTCCAGAAGACTTATTTATGTGGACATCTAAAGCAAACAAATAGAAGGAAAGCAGGTTGAATTAAGAAAGGTGTGGACAGCAACAGATAAGGGAGAGTTTGGAAATTTGGAAATTACAAGGGCAAACAGACTTAAATTGGGGTATACTTCCTAAATTAAGTTATGCTTACTTTATTTCTTCACTGCCCACTTATTCTTTTTATTTTCTCCATTTGGATTTTTTCCCCAGTGCTAAAAGAAACTGCTCTTTTGAAGCTTCTTAATGACTTTTCCTCTTTTTGTAATCTCATTTGGTTAATTGATTCCTTAGTATTCTCCTATGTTTCTATTTTGCTTTCCTTTTTGAAACACTACTCCTTCACCAATTCTGAGAACATTTTGCCCTAGAAGCCTTCTTATATCTATGAAGATTCCTGCCCTCACTTCCCCGGGGACCCATTCTCTTCCTGCTTTGTAACTGTAGTCATTGCAAAAGCCTTTTTACTAAACACATGCATTTTCAGGTTTCTTTACTCTTTTATTGCTTAACTTTCTCTTGATTGCATTAATATTTTGGAAACAAAAATGAAAATTCATACAGTAATTTTCTCATAGTAGATATTATCTCCTATCTAATTCTAATATATAAAAATCAAAATTATTAGTAATGAGTAGCATAGAATTTTTATAGACATATACTTTATAAGTTAAACTGAAAGATACCTGGATATTGTAAGGTTTATAGTTTGGACATTTATTGAATAGTTAATAATTAAAGAAAAATTCACATGTAAATCTACATGCTCTAGGAATACAAATTTTTGTATGCATTATCCTATTTGAATATAATAACACATTAATGAGGGCTCTTTGAGGACTTTGAAAATGCTCTTGGACTAGTAGTTTCTTACATTAATCTCATTGATGAAATAAAAACATAAATTAGAAAGGACATAAAAAGAGATATTAGAGATTTTGAACTCAGAAGCTTGTCATAAAGACATATTTTGCTCTTGGGTATGCTTTATTTCTGTTATCTTCCTCTCAGATAAAACAATAATTAAGTGTTAGCTGTGAAATAATACCTTAAAATGATACTGTGAAATGCCTGTAGTATCCAGAGTATAACTAGGGTCAAGTTTCAGTTCAGTTCAGTTCAGTTCAGTTCAGTCACTCGGTCAGGTTCAACTCTTTGCGACCCCATGAATCACAGCATGCCAGGCCTTCCTGTCCACCACCAACTCCCAGAGTTCACTCAGACTCACGTCCATGGCGTCAATGATGCCATCCAATCATCTCATCCTCGGTTGTCCCCTTCTCCTCCTGCCCCCAATCCCTCCCAGCATCACAGTCTTTTCCAATGAGTCAGTTCTTCGCATGAGGTGTTCAAAGTACTGGAGTTTCAGCTTTAGCATCATTCCTTACAAAGAAATCCCAGGGCTTGCTCCCTTTAGAATGGACTGGTTGGATCTCCTTGCAGTCCAAAGGACTCTCAAGAGTCTTCTCCAACACCACAGTTCAAAAGCATCAATTCTTCGGCACTCAGCCTTCTTCACAGTCCAACTCTCACATCCATACATGACCACAGGGAAAACCATAGTCTTGACTAGGTGGACCTTAGTCGGCAAAGTGATGTCTCTGCTTTTGAACACGCTGTCTAGGTTGGTCATAACTCTTCCAAGGAGTGTCTCTTAATTTCATGGCTGCAGTCACCATCTGTAGTGATTTTGGAGCCCCCAAAATAAAGTCTGACACTGTTTCCACTGTTTGCCCATCTACTTCCCATGAAGTGATGGAACCAGATGCCATGATCTTCATTTTCTGAATTTTTAGCTTTAAGCCAAGCTTTTTCACTCTCCATTTTCACTTTCATCAAGAAGCCATTTAATTCCTCTTCACTTTCTGCCATAAGGGGTGGTGTCATATGCATATCTGAGGTTCTTGCTATTTCTCCTGGCAATCTTGATTCCAGCTTGTGTTTCTTCTAGTCCAGCGTTTCTCACTATGTACTCTGCATATAAGTTAAAAAAGCAGGGTGACAATGTACAGCCTTGATGTACTCCTTTTCCTATTTGGAACCAGTCTGTTGTTCCATGTCCAGTTCTAACTGTTACTTCCTGACCTGCATACAGATTTCTCAAGAGGCCGGCCAGGTGGTCTGGTATTCCCATCTCTTTCAGAATTTTCCACAGTTTATTGTGATCCACACAGTCAAAGGCTTTGGCATAGTCAATAAAGCAGAAATAGACATTTTTCTGGAACTCTCTTGCTTTTTCCATGATCCAGCGGATGTTGGCAATTTGATCTCTGGTTCCTCTGCCTTTTCTAAAACCAGGTTGAACATCAGGAAGTTCACAGTTCACGTATTGCTGAAGCCTGGCTTGGATAAATTTGAGCATTACTTTACTAGCATGTGAGATGAGTGCAATTGTGCATTAGTTTGAGCATTCTTTAGCATTGCCTTTCTTAGGGATTGAAATGAAAACTGACCTTTTCCAGTCCTGTGGCCACTGCTGAGTTTTCCAAATTTGTTGGCATATTGAGTGCAGCACTTTCACAGCATCATCTTTCAGGATTTGAAATAGCTCAACTGGAATTCCATCACCTCCACTAGCTTTGTTCGTAGTGATGCTTTCTAAGGCTCACTTGACTTCACATTCCAGGATGTCTGGCTCCAGATGAATGATCACACAAGTTTAGTTTGTTTAATTTTAATCAGATGAATATTCTAGTTGCAATTCAAGAACAGTCTAGTAAAACAATCCTTAAACCTTAATATAAGGACTAACAAAGCATTGATATTAAGAATAGGGAATGAAAGTGGACCTGCTTTCTATTGGAAAATACACATAAATCCTTTGAAAGCCATTCTATTAGTGAAAACCTTTTGCACATTTAAATGTAAAAATAATAGGGACATTTTAAGAACTTTCTTTTTGTCACCTACTGATCCAAGTACAGAATAGTCCAGCTGAAATTAATTGTTTAAAGGACACCATCAGGTAGGTAGATATTATTTTAATCTCTGGTTTTCAGATAATGAACTGTGGTGGAGACATGGTCAAGGTCACACAAGTGGGACATGGAAGAGGCAAAATTCTAAGCCAGGGGGTCTGCTTAAGACTCTCACTGCTGTGCTAAACTCCATTTCACTGTGGAAAAAAAGCCATAAATGACATAGGACTTATTTTATCATGTAAAATAGAATGATGGCATCTGTTAATTGCAGGCCGCAGACATTTCATAAACTAATCCTCTAATGAACTGAAGAAGTAAGCAAATGGATATAATCAAGCAGAACAATGATTTATTTTTCCCTTGGCTCCAGAACACCTTAAAACATTGTTTTGATCATGAGCATCTGAGACTCCTATTTATTAAATTAATGAATATTTTGCTGTGGGAGATGTTTTCAAACATGTGCTGAGTCAAATTTATCATAAATAACAATATAAATATACTTTTAAAACCCCTTAAAATGATGAATTAAAAGCATTTTAAAATTCCTCACTTCAGTAAACTGGAAAATAATTTATCAGGTGTTGTTGAATGGCACTTATCATACCCTTTAGTCAATTAAATGTGTGTCAGGAACACAGATTTTGACCTCTGTGAATACAAATAGATTTTTGTAAATTGAATGTGTTAAGAGCAATTCAAAGATGTTGGAAACTTTAATAAGTAATCATTATTTTCTTATCAAAGACTGTTAAATGCTCCAACAACAGCCAACAGTTAAGTAAGACAGTAGTAAAATGTTGTTGCTGAACCACGAAAGATGCTGACATTCTTGGCCTCCAGAGGAGAAGAATTCAGTCAGGGCCAGAGAGGAGGCTTGATTGCTCAGAGCTTTTGTATAATATAGTTTTATTAAAGTATAAAAGGAGAGAGAGAAAGTTCTGACATAGACATCAGAAAGGGGCAGAAAGAGTGCCCCCTTGCTAGTGTTAGCAATGGAGTTATATACTTTTTAATTAGTTATTACAATGAATCAAAAGAATCTCTGGAGGTTAAAAGATCTTACTAGACCCACTCCCATAATTTACATTTTAAGATAACAGGATTAGGCAGAATATTTTTTTTTTTTCAGAAACTGTCCTCAAGCAGGATACATTATTGTTATATATTCCTTAGTGCAGAGTTTAAACTGAGTTGTTTGTTGTGTAATCATCAGTTCAAGGCTTAAAGATAAAAATGTTTTATGTGACTAACACTAAGGAATATAGAGGAGGAAAAAAAAAGTTTGTCCTTTCCTCCTCCTTGAGAATTCCAGACCCCTCTCTCCTTGGGGACCCCGGATTTCTTATCAATCTGCCTAGGAATTGACTCTCTCAAAGGTAAGGCAGAAGACACATTTATTGAAATCTTAAGTGTTCTGAATCAAATATTTTCATACCAGCAAACACCATAGAATGGTTTTAAATAATCACTACAAACTTATCAGTGCATGGGTGGAGGAAAGTACATTAGCCAAACAAAGATTATCCAAACATGACAGCAAAATATATGACCAAACTTTAATAATACAGTTCTTTCCAAGGGCAATAGCTTAATTTGAACTGGAATTGGACTCCTCTCTTACTTTTTGCATACTTAAAGAATCATAAAATATACACTACAGATTAGGGACTATAAATTCTGGAAGGCTTTGGATAAAGCAATAAATAATTGTGGTACACATTCTTTAAAAATCCAAATAGCATGACTTCAAGATTACAGATTACTCCTAGTTCCCAACAATGAACTAATATGACAATTAGATAAGGAAATTAAACATATATCTTTCCATGTGGCAAATACATGAGGCATTTTTAAATCATGTTGATTTTCGTTTTAAGCTTAATAAGATATGAGTGAGCAGTATTTTCATTAACTAGAAAGATTACTAAGTTAATGAAACATTTAGCAAAATTCTAAATTTAGAAAAGTACAAAATATTAGTAGAAGATGATAATGTGATTAGAGGATCCCTTCCCCTTACTGGAGAGAATGAACTCTCTTAGGTATGCAAGATGCCCTTGAGTATGATTTTGATGCGGTGAACAGAGCATAGGATTGGAAGAGGAGCAAATGTAGGCTCTTCTCTCCATCTGCTAGTTATTAGGCTGTCTCCTTGACTGAGGAAATTAAAATTTCTGAGCTCTAGTATTAAAAATGTAAAGTAAGAATGAGAATAATTTTCATTTTAGTAGATAGTTGTCAAAAGGAAATCAAACCATACATGTAAAGTTTGTCAAACAGTGTGAAATATATGTAAGGTGTCCATTAATAGCTGCAAGCTTATTCAATTCCTATTATTTCTATTTTGTGTGTGTGTTTCAATGAGCCATTCTTCAGCAAATATTGTATTTTGTGATCACCTGACTTTCATGATCTCAAGAGAGAACATGAACTCAAGGGTCCTTAGAACCACTGTGAAATTTTCTGTAACTTTTATCCTCAGGGAAAAGTAAAAGCTGTGGCTGTCTATATACACAGAAATACACCTCTGTGCTGTCTACAGTCTGGCTAGTGTTCCAAGATCCAGGCTACTCCCAACTCTCTAATTATGGGTTATCTGTTTTGCAAGACTCAAGACTTTCAGTCAGGAGTTTCTCCATAGCATTTTGTCACAGTAGAGCAGTGAAGTCGAATTAATGCTATTATAAGGGTCAGAAAGACTTGAATATGTAGTCCAAGTTCAGTTCTGGTACTGCATGTTACCCACAACTGAGTTAAAATATTTTGGCCTCTGTTTTCCCATTATGAGAAAAATAGGACATATATGCCCACAGATTTATATATACAAACACTTTACCTAATACAGTGGTCTGCTCTGAAGTAATCCTGAGATATGTGAGTCAGTTTCTGAAACTGAAAGGATGCTTTCACTATTCTCAGAACACAACTTGTGCTGGATCTAGTTTCTCTTAAAGTCAGAATAGCCCAACTATTTTCCATTGTCTTTTACATGAACAAGTATGCCGCTTGTACTAACTTACATGAAGTAATAGAGCAGGAAAGAATAGTTAGAGAACATCAAGTCTGATCTCACTTGAAGAATGAGGAAGCCAGTTCTGGGAAGTAGGTCAGAAACTCTTGCTCTGCTCCCATACCTCACTGGTATGAAGCATCTGTGCTACCTAGGACCTAATGCATGGACTTTTCTGTAACCCTCTCTTTGTTAAGAGCTAAAGACAAGTAAATATTTGTATGTAGTTTGATTAGTTATACTGTTGCTTCTCAGTGCTCCAAAATGTGAAATGTGTAAGGCTGGGAAATGAAGGTGAGAATGATGAAAGGTGACTTATAAGGAAGAAGGAGTGGATTTCTAAAAATACTGGCAAAAATTGTACCTGATGGCAGAAGTATAATCCATGTTTCTCCCAAGCCCCTTAGAAGTCACAATGTTGAGAGGGAGGTGTGAAAGTGAAGTCGCTCAGTCGTGTCCGACTCTTTGCGATCCCATGGACTGTAGCCTACCAGGCTCCTCTGTCCATGGGATTTTCCAGGCAATAGTCCTAGAGTGGATTGCCATTTCCTTCTCCAGGGGATCTTCCTGACCCAGGGATTGAACCCAGGTCTCCCCCATTATAGACAGAAGCTTTACCAGCCATGGGGGAGGTGTATGTCTGTGGAAAAAACAAGAGGATTAAAAGTAGCATATGAGTGCATAAAAGTACCTTCAACCAAAGTTGATGAAAGCACAGGATCTGAACCAAAATGCAGTGGGCCTAACATACAGAGAGTCTGCATGTTAATTCCCACAGCATTTATTTCTCTGAACATCGGGTGCTCATGTGAAGGCAGCTAGATTAGCTATCCAGGGCACTTCAGTATGTTGTCACACAAGCTCAGATGGACCTCCTTTTATCTGCCAGTGAAGGTCAAATACCTTGTTGGGCATCAGGAAATCTAGAAAAAGGACCCTTCTTTTTAAAAGCTATTTCTGTTATAGAAATTGTCCTGCCAAGATACATAGGATGAAAATTATAAAAATTTTCTTTGTGAACTACTAATTCTCAACACCTATTAGGCGGATTATTAGAGTACTTAGATTTACCAGAGGATAATTGGAAAAATTATCTTACTTAATAGTCTTTGCAGTACATGGTGTGTTTTCTTTTACATATATGGATTTTGTTCGTTATTCTGTATAACAGGAAGTTTATAATTATGGCTAGTGTGTTATTGCATAAGCATTAGGCCCCATGATTTCTAAAAATGTCATTGTGGTTGTTTGTAAAACAATCACTCTCTTCATGGATTCACAGAGTTTCCTTTTAAACACATATAATATTAAAACAGTTTGTCTCTTTGATATGCATAAGTCTCCTGAGGTTTAAAGGTGATTAGGGCAGCAGATTTTCTTGCAAATAAATCAAACATCAAGTGCAATGGCTTCTTGCCTTGCTGTTAACAACTTCACTTAGACACACTTAAGTCATATTTTATTTAATAATGTCTTGCTTCTCAGTTTGAAAAGAACACTTTTATGATTTATTTTAATCTAGAGTATAGTATTTTTACTACAACTGTTTGATATTCTTGAAACCTTTAGGAAGTATATCGGTTCCTAAAAGTGGACGATTTCAAACTACTTCATCTTTTAGCTCTGTAATGGTTGTCACTGCAAAGGAATTGCTTTAATAAGAAGTTCAGCCAAACCAGCACTGCTGCTTACTAGTTCTTACATTCATCTCTTCCTTACTCTCTGGAACATTCCACAGAGCTGCAATTTCAGACCCTTTCCATTTTCTTTAAAACTCCATCTCTCCATCTCCCCTATGTGAGACGACAAAAGAGACTCAGAAATATAGAACGGACTTTGGGACTCTGAGGGAGAGGGAGAGGGAGAGGGAGGGATGATTTGGGAGAACGGCATTGAAACACGTATACTATCTTGTAAGAATGAAGCGCCAGTCTATGTTCAATACAGGATGCAGGACGCATGGGCCTGGTGCACGGGATGATTCAGGGAGAGGATGTGGGGTGGGAGGTGGGAGGGGCTTTTTCATTGGGAGATGGTGGACACCTGTGGCTGATTCATGTCAATGTATGGCAAAACAAATACAGTATTGTAATGTAGAATAAAGTATTAAAAAAAATTAAAATTTAAAAAAATAAAAAAATAAAACTCCATCTCCTTTTGCACCTCTGTCCCCTCCACATATTTAAAAGATGACACACTCTGCCACATTGTTAGGTCAAAGTTATGCACTGTGACTCTTAACTTCTTACATTTCCATCCCAGACTGTCCTTGTATCTTTACATCTTTTCTCCTGTATTGAAAGCTAGCAAATCAACTTTCCTTTTTCTAAAGGCTTATCTCGACTTAAATTTGGATATCTCACCCTCTGGACATTGTGTTTTTAATAATCTTTATGGAATTCTTGGCATTACCCTCTCTGTCTCTTTTCACTTTTGAATAAATATGTCTCTCTTCACTTTGGTTTACCTGCTCTTAAAACATCAAACAAGCAATCTCATTAAGACCCTAACACCTGTTCAAAGTCTTCTCTCTTTGTTCTTTTTTAGCACCACAATTCTGGAAATTAGAACTCACTTGTTTTCACTTCCTCACACTGCACGTCTAATCTTGACTTTAGAGCTGTGCTTTCGGTACCTATAGTTCCTTCCAAGCACAATGTTTTTGACTGTTGTGTTAGTATTTCCCCAATTAAGTATCATCTGACCAACCCCTGCTCTCAAGGCAGGCTTTGCCACTGACTCACTCACTATCTTGTAAAAGTGGAAGTGTTAGTCTCTCGATAGTATCTAACTCTTGCTAAGCCTGCTAGGCTCCTCTGTCCTGAGATTCTCCAAGTAGTATACTGGAGTGGGTAGCGATTACCTTCTCCAGGGCATCTTCCTGACCTGGGGATCGAACCTGAGTCTCCCACACTGTGGGCAGATGCTTTACCTTCTCAGCCACTTGGGAAGCCACTATCTTACAGTATTTTTTTTTTTTTTTTATCATGCAAAACAAATTCTAAACACACTTAAACTTTTCTCTCCTTTTTCATTTCTTATTGGTTAGTGAGTCCAGTGTGGATGGATTTAGTATATATTTTTTACATGTATTTGTTTTTTCCAGTTCTGTGGCCACAAACACAGTTTAAGGTCTTCCTTGACCTCATTGTTCCTCATGCAGATTCTCTCTCGTGAGTTTCCTAGTCTCTAGTTTGTCTCTGCTCTTGCCTAAACAAAGGTGATTCCAAGAATGTTCCTCTTCTGCTCAAGTTTTTCAAAATGAATGATTGGAGCTCAAAGACATTCTAACACCTTCTCAAAGGACAAGGCCTTCTGTATAATTGCCTGTTAATATGAGTTTGGAAGAGTTGAATGATTCTCACTATGTATTTTTGACATTTATATATATAAAAGTTTTCCTACCTCCTTATATAAGATTATGTATTTTTCAAATAGGTCATATTTCCTGAGCCATTATTATTTAAAATCATTGTCTATTTCATATATTTTTAAATATTTTGTCTATTTTGTCTGTTTTGAAAATATCTAAATTGCATATACATTGGTGTTGTACAGTGGCTAAGTCATGTCTGACAGTGTGTGTTCACATGGACTGCAGCACGCCAGGCTTCCCTGTCCTTCACTCTCTCCCAGAGTTTGCTGAAATTCATGTCCGTTGGGTTGGTAATGCATATACATTACATCTCACAAAAAATAGCATATCAGAACAAAACAAAACAGAGCTTATCATCTAAGGAGTTAGAGTAGATACCTACATAAACTGATGACTTTTACTGATTCTTATTTGGTGTCTAAGTATTCTGGCAGTTAAGACCCAAATATAAATATGTTGGGTGGTCACTGAATAATTACTGACCTTTGACTCCAATATGTATAATCTGAACTTGGGAGAAATGAGAATTTTCAGTGACTGGTTTAAAGATAGCCACATAAGGACTCAGAGTTGCCCACTAATATATATGTGCTTATTCTCTCAGTTGTGTCTGACTATTTGTGACCCCACGGACTGTAACCTTCCAGGCTCCTCTGTCCATGAGGATGCTCCAGGTAACAATACTGGAATGGGTTGCCATGCCCTCCTCCAGGGGATCTTCCCAACCCAGGGATTGAGCCCAGGTCTCCTGCACTGCAGGTGGATTCTTTACTATCTGAGCCACAGGGAAGCCCAAAAACCAACAAATGAGTTGATGAAAAGCAAACACTAAGAATTTCTCATAAGAGATTGTGGAAATACACATGTGGGCTTGTGGCAGATAGCTCTAAGGTAGTTCCAGTTTCTAACTTTTACCCTTTTTTCTTTTTCTTCTTCTTCTTCTGCTGCTGCTGCTTTTTTTTTTTTTTTTTTTGCATATTTTAAAGCCAGGGACTTTATGAAATATCATTGAATTTAGCAATTAATGGTCACTGGTATGGAGGATAAATCCTAAGGGAAAGGCAAGTACACCTCACTGAAAAGCTCTTTAGCAGTAAATCTTATTTGATTTGGAAATATCTATATGCATTCCAAGTAAAGAAAAAGAACATGAAGCATCAAGTAATGTAACTTAAAGGTGTAAATAGATATATATTGAAGTAAGGAAATGTGTTTGAAAGGGATTTTCAATTACCTTACTTAGAATCTTTCTTTTCAAAGTATTACTGTGAACCCTTTGTGACCTCATATAAAAGAAAATTTTACAGGGAGATACAAATATGTCAAATTGAGTTTGATTCAAGGGACAGTTGTTGAACACTACGTTGAATCTGGCTTGCAGGCTAAGAGAAGTTAGTTTAGAAGATTTACTACCATAGATTGAATGTAGCATCTTGCCATAAATCCAATTTATCATCACACATTACTTTATCAGATAGTTCCACAAGGTAGAAAAATTATGCTACAGGTCTCATTAATTTTTTGGCATATGTGACTGAATTCTAAGGATATATAGCCTCACCATGAACATTTTATTGTGGACTGACTTATTTTCATCAGTCCACATGAACAAGGGACTATATCTTTAATAAAAAACACAAACATCATCCAGGATAGTTTTTTTTTCTTAAATTACTCACATTAACCTCCAATTAAAATAAATAAATTTATATTAAAAATAATAAAAAAATTTTTAAAGAGTTCTATTTCTCTGTCCATTTACCTCCTTATTTTGAAATAAAGAATTGTCCATAGAAAAGAATTATTCCTTATATTTATTCTTTTTAAAAATTTTATGCTTATAAATTTAATTAGCACTAAGTTGCAGTTTTCTTACCGATAAACATCTTACTTTGACTTTACTCTTTAGCAAACATAAAAAACATAAATGTTACATAAACTTTGAGAGCTAAATTGACTCCTATAGTCATAAATTGTAATCTCCTACTTCTAGATGAAACAATTCTGTTTTTTTTTTTTGACAATAAGATGTCAAAATTTACTAAGCACATACTATTATCAAATATTGTTTTAAAACTTTGCATATATTAAATTATTTGCTCCTCACAATAACTCTATGGTGAAAGTACTATTTTTCTTATTATTTTGATGTTTTTAAACATATTCATTATCTCATAGACTTACCATTTTCTTCTTTTCTTCTAATCTGATGCTTCTTATAAGAACCTTAAAATGGATCTGTGTGTATGAATTCATCTCTGACACATACAGCAGCCTCATAAGGCATAACAACAGAAGCTAATTTCTCAGCTGTACAAAAAATTTAAAATAATTTGAATGTCATTCTATGTACTATGTTCTAATAATTACCATATATTCTCTCAGCAAGTGAAATAAATGCCATCACACTACTGATTTTTTTTTTTTTTAGACAAGCATTAAGATTTATTTAAAAGAATTTTTAAATTTCTGACTAGTAAGTTCAAACAGGGGCTTCCCAGGTGGTGCAGTAGTAAAGAATCTGCCTACCAGTGCAGAAGATGCAAGAGATGTGGGTTTGATCTCTGGGTTGGAAAGATCCCCTGGTGTAGGAAATGACAACCTACTCCAGTATTCTTACAGGAACACTACCAATTTTAACAGCTCTTTGATGTAAACAATACTTAACAATTGTGTTAAAAGCAAGCTTATTTGTATTTATCTTGGTATTTCCCTTTTTATTTACTTTTAATCTACAAACTTTAAAGTGAATTGATATGGCTTCATATATATATATATATATATATATATATATATATATATACACACGCACACACACACAGATATATTTCTTTTTTTTTTTTTTTACAGTAGGCCCTTGTTATCTGTTTTTAATATAGCAGTGTATACTTGTCAATCTCAAATTCCCAATCTATCCCTCCCACCCACCTGTCCCCCAGCAAGCATAAGTTCCTTCTTTGTCTGTGAGTCTGTTTCTGTTTTATAAATAAGTTTTATTTGTGGCATATTTTTATCAGATTCTGCATATAAGTAATATCATATGATATTGTCTTTCCCTGACTTACTTAATGTGATGTTCTCCAGGTCCATTCATGTTGCTGCAAATGACTTTATTTCATTCTTTTTAATGCCTGAGTAATATTCTGTTGTATTTATGCACTACATGCTCTTTATCCATTTTTCTGTTGATGGACATTTAGGTTTCTTTCATCTCCTGTCTATTGTAAATGGTGCTGCAGTGAACTACTGGGATTGCAGGATTATGTGGTAGCTCTGTTTTTAGTTCTTTATAGCACCTCCATTACTGCTCTGCATATGACTGTAGCAACTTACATTCTCACCAACAATGTAAGACAATTAGGAAGTATTTTATTATTTTTGATGTCATGGTAAATGAGATTGTTGCTATGATTTCTCTTTCTGATGCTTCATTATTGGTGTACAGAAATGCAACAAATTTCTGAGTATTAATTTTCTATCATGCAACTGTGTTGAATTAATTGATGAGCTCTGGTAGTCTTCTGGTGGCATCTTTAGGATTTTCTGTTTATAGTATCATGTAATCTGCAAACAGTGACAATTTTACTTCTTTTCCAATTTCAATTCATTTTATTATTTTCTCTTTTCAAATTGTCATGACTAACACTTCCAAAACTATATTGAATAAAAGTAGCAAGAGTAGACATCCTTTTGTTCCTGGATCACAGAAGAAATAAAAATAAAATAAAAATACCTAGAGATAAAGATAAATGAAAATGAAAGCTAAACAATTTAAAGCCTACAGCATCCAGCAAAAGCAGTCCTAAGAGGGAAGTTCACAGCAGTAAAATCTTACCTTAGGGAAAAGGAAAATCACAAATAAACAACCTAACCTACACTTAAAGCAATTAAAGAAAGAAGCACAAGCAAAACCAATACCTACATTCAAGGTATTATAGCTGAGCATGCTGATTAAAATCAGTTGGATTTGACTAAGATCAAGAACTCAATTTTTAGAATTCTATCAGAAAATCAACTGTGGTTGGTGATTTTTCTTGATTATTCAAAAATTATATCTAGCCTATACTAAAATTTAAAAAATGACTCTTTTTCAATTTCTCAACTGTATACCTCCAGTTATTTTTTTCACTCATCAACATACAATTTGTCTTGGATCAGCAGACAGATTTAGACTTGTCAACTAGCAGCCAATGATTGTAATTGGCTAGTGGACATGGCAATGCATGTGAAAATATTAAACAGTCTAAAAGTAGTTTTTTGTGTAAGTGTTGCTGATATATTTATTTGCCTTGTATTTATTAGTTGCAAACCACTCATATATTTATATATTCTGATTTATTAAGTACCTTTTGTATATGGCAGATGTGGACTGGCATTGAAAAGAGTTTTGGAATATTGCCAATGACTTTCATTGACTGGTGATTAGGTGGAAGTATGAACCCATGAACAGATGATTATAGAAAAGTGATAAGCATGATAATAAGAATGAGTCATCTGATAGGAACACAAAAGAAGGTATGTTTTCTTGGAAATGATTGGAAAGTTTCCAGAGAAATTATGGCAAATAAACTGGGACTTGAGGTATAAGTGTAGTAAGTATATTGAGTGGCAAAAGGAAGAAAAGCATTCTGCATAGGAAAAAAAAATTATTTGAAAAGAAGAGGAACCTGAAGAACCTGAAGAAAACAAGTTGGCTAGACTGTCTGATGCATAAGACAGGAAGAAGGGAGGTCATGATGGTCTCATATACTTGTACTGTGGTGGTCAGGGGGTAAAATTAAGGACCTTTAACCCTATGTTCCAGATGTAGACCTTTATAGATGGAAAACAATGCAATGATTTTAAAGTAAATGATATGGAGAACTTTCATTTAAATGCTATCTTGCCCTGCTTTTCTGTATATCTCTTCTTCCCCTCTTTTCTTCTTTTTTTTCTTATACATTTATTTTTATTCAGTACTCCAGTCCACTTTGTCTTTACACATGAATTGCCAGCAAATTTCCAGCTACTGCTTAAAATATTTCTTTCTTGGGAGTCCTGATATCTATACTGACATGATTTATAAGGCAGTACTCTATATTTTATAACATGATATTTTAAAGAAGTTCTCTTTAAAAATTCATAGCAGTAACTTTAAAACCTAATTCAATTGACAATGAAAATAAAACTTGTGTAGTCTCGGGGAATAGCATTTAAATTTACTAAATATTTACAGAAACACCTGATGCTACAAACTAAAAGAATTGTTTGTTATTGCCTTGTGTAATATACTTAATATTAGTTATTATCACAAATTTAAGAATATTCAGTAATAACACTATAGTAAACAAAAAATTATTATGTTACCAAGTTGCAGTTATTTTTATTATTATTAATAGCAATCAGTAGAATTTTTACCATTTGTGTAAAAAAATGAATTGGGAATTTAAATTAGAAGACCCAAACTTTATATTTGGAACTCTTATGTAATTTTTCTGACTTTATGCTGAAGCTATTTATATAAGCACATCCATACATTTAACTACTTGGAATTTTTCAACTCAATTTATAGATAAAAATAGATTAAAAATAGTGCAGTGTAAATGCATGTACCAAGCAACACTATTTTTAAAATAATTATTAGGGTACAGTGACTTTATAAGGTGTTAGTTTTTGTTTGTTCATATATTGGAATATAGTTCTTTTACAATGTGTTAGTTTCAACTGTACAGCAAAGGGAATCATCTATATGTATACCTATATCCCCTCTTTTGGAGATTTCCTTCCCTTTTAGTTCACCACCTAAATTCCATGCTGCAGTCCATGGGGTCCCAAAGAATCAGACATGACCGAGCAGCTGAACTGAACTAGGTCAGCACAGAGCACTGAGTAAAGTTCTCTGAGGTATACAGTACGTTCTCATTAGTTATCTACGTTGCATCAGTCGTGTACATATGTCAATCCCAATCTCCCAGTTCATTGCAACCCCTCTTCCCCTTGATATCCATATGCTTGTTCTCTACGTCTGTGTCTCTTTTTCTGCTTTGTAAATAAGATCGTCTATATATATATTTCATATTCCACTTATATGCATTAATATATGATATTTGTTTTTCTGTTTCTAATATATCTCACTCTGTATGACACTCTCTAGTTCCACACATGTCTCTACTAATGACCCAATTTTGTTCCTTTTATGGCTGAGTAATACTGCATTGTATTAATATATATGTATCACATCTTCTTTATCCATTCATCCCTTGATGAGCGTTTAGGTTTTCTCAGTGTTCTGGCTCTTATAAATATCAAGCAAGCAACACTATTTGAAGAAAAAAAAAAAGTGTTAGATATCTACCACCACTTTGTTCGCCTAGTCTCTGTCAATTTAATACCATCACAGAGAAAATGCAAGAAAAGGTAAAGAGAGGAAAACATAGGAGAGAAGAAAAATAATTGTGGGAAAAATTTTCCTGAGAGTCAAGGCTTTCTTATTTTCCTTTTGGTTTGCTTTTTTGTTACTTTGTTCTTATTTTTCAAATTCAGTTTATGATTTTCATAAAATTATCTCATATCTGGCTTTGCCTGTGATAATAGTTTCTGCCTAACTAGACAATGAAAGTACTGAATTCAGGGAGTTTCTCATTCTATTCTTTACCCTTAAATATATGCATTGTGAATAAATATTTCAGTCTGACTGCAATGCAGGCAGTTCTCTATGACTTTTTCCTTGAATAAATTATAATCTAATAAAAGTAACCTAGAGTTATGGGTTTTGCTTATTTGTGAAGCTTTTTCCAGTAGTCATATATGGATGTGAGAGTTGGACTGTAAAGAAGGCTGAGCGCCGAAGAATTGATGTGTTTGAACAGTGGTGTTGGAGAAGACTCTTGAGAGTCCCTTGGACTGCAAGGAGATCCAACCAGTCCATTCTGAAGGAGATCAGCCCTGGGATTTCTTTGGAAGGAATGATGCTAAAGCTGAAACTCCAGTACTTTGGGCTACCTCATGCAAGGAGTTGACTCATTGGAAAAGACCGTGATGCTGGGAGGGACTGGGGGCAGAAAGAGAAGAGGACAACAGAGGATGAGATGGCTGGATGGCATCACCAACTCAATGGACGTCAGTTTAAGTGAACTCCGAGAGTTGGTGATGGACAGGGAGGCCTGGTGTGCTGCGATTCATAACGGTCGTAAAGAGTCGGACGCGACTGAGTGACTGAATTGAACTGAATTACCATAACCAAAACACCATTTGCCCTAGAATTAGAGGGTAGTTTGATGCTTGAGGCACACTGTTTCTCCCTAGCTGGGTCATAAATAGTCCTCCCCGAGGGACACACTCGAACATTTGATTGCAACAAAACATGCAGAGTGTGGGCCAAAGCCTCTATCAGTTGTCCGTTTCTGTGAAGTAAAAGAACTGGCTTAAAACATGCTGCAAGTTGAGAGTTAAGAGTTGGATTTCAAGGAGTTCTCAGCAGCAAGAAAGGATGAGCTGCACTGAGTAAACACTTTTCAAACCTGTGCTTGTGTCACATTTTTTTAATGTTCCATTAGGAACCCAGTCATTTAGTCAAGCCCAGAGTCTATGATGAAAAAGGCTACAAAAGTCATGGATACAGAGAAATGAGTCTCATTGGTGTCATTATTCTCACGTATTAACTGTGGCTTCTCTCACACCAACTCTTTTAGTTCCTTGAGGAGGATTGTGGCCATGAAGTAGTTGACAGCTGTGCATCAGACACTCAGAGGATAAATAGAACCTTTCTATACACAATAACAATCTATGTTCTCTATTGTAAGAAGAATCTGAGTAAATTAACTTTATGGTATAAAGATTACAAAATTATTTATTTTGTCTCCCCTAATATGCCAAATGTTCTGCTAAACTGTGAGTGTTGAGATCTTAGGAAGTATTCATGTATATTGCTAGAAGAGAAATTAGTAAATAAATAAAAATAATAATGGATAAGCAAAGAAAATGGACAAGTAAGAACTGTTGTCTTATTGGAATATAAAATCAACCAGTTGCTAGAAAACCCAGAAAAGACATAGACTGAGGGTCCAAAGACTAATAAGCTCCTTGAGATTGGTGTCCAACTCAAGTCCCCATAGTTTCCTCGATGCCCTGCATAATGTCTGCCTAAATATAGGCACTTGGTAGTTGATAATGAATTATAAATCAATCATTAAAAAAGAAAATGATTTAAAGAATGAAATCTTTGCTGTATCTTAGATCTAGCAATTAATAAACATGCCAATTTTAATAAACAACATTTTTCTCAACATTGGTTTTTGTCCTTAATACATTTATAGTATCGGAGAAGGTGATGGCGCCCCCACTCCAGTACTTTTGCCTGGAAAATCCCATGGGCAGAGCAGCCTGGTAGGCTGCTGTCCATGGGGTCACAAAGAGATGGACATGACTGAGCAACTTCACTTTCACTTTTCACTTTCATGCATTGGAGAAGGAAATGGCAACCCACTCCAGTATTCTTGCCTGGAGAATCCCAGGGATGGGGGAGCCTGATGGGCTGCTGTCTGTGGGGTCACACAGAGTCAGACATGACTGAAGCAACTTAGCAGTAGCAGCAGCAACATTATGATATAACATGTATTTGTTTACCTGGTAAATAAAAATGGAATAATCTGTTTTATATATGGATTTTTTTAAGAATAGAAATAATGCCACTTAAAAAAATAATATAACTACTATTCAGCACAATGTCTTGCATTGTTTTGGTTGTTTAGTACTATGTTGTGTCCGACTCTTTGTGACCTCATGGACTTCAACACGCCAGGCTTCCTTGTCCTTTACTATCTCCCAGAGTTTGCTCAAACTCATGTCTATCAAGTCAGTGATGCCATCCAACAATCTCATCCTCTTTTGCCCTTTTCTCTTCCTGTCCTCACTCTTTCCTAGCATCAGGGTCTTTTCCAGTGGTCGGCTCTTTGCAGCAGGTGGCCAAAGTATTGACGCTTTCAGCTTCAGCATCAGTACTTCCAATGAATATTCAGGGCTGATTTCCTTTTGCTGTCCAAGGAACTCTCAAGAGTCTTCTCCAGCACCACAGTTTAAAGCATCAATTCTTCAGCACTCAGCCTTCTTTATAGTCAAACTCTCACATCCATACATGACTATTGGGAAAACTATAGCTTTGACTATATGTACCTTTGTCAGCAAAGTGATTCCTCTACATTTTAATATGCTGTCTAGGTCTGTCATAACTTTTCTACTAAGGAAAATGCATCTTTTAACTTTGTGGCTGCAATCACTATCTGTCTGCAGCATTGTTCAATTCAGTTCAATCGCTCAGTCATGTCCGACTCTTTGTGACTCCATGAACTGCAGCATGCCAGGCCTCCTGTCCATCACCAACTCCAGGAATTTACCCAAACTCATGTCCATTGAATAGGTAATGCCATCTAACCATCTCATCCTCTGCAGCATGGTAGACATGCTTAATAATAGGTAGAAAAAAGTAGACATAAACACAGGCATGCAAATATTTACAACATTTATTGAAATAACTCTGAAAACTTAAAGGAAATTTTCAAGCCCTGAATAATCAAACATTATTCACACATCAGCTAGTATCCTTGATGTAACTTCTGCTATCCAGCTGTGTTAATTTTTGGATTAGAAGTTTCATGCTGATTTTGTGCTACATGATCTGAAAATCAGACTGAAAATACTACATTAGTGCTGATCAAATTTAATTGGCAACACCTTAAATAGTATCTGGAAATTCAAAAGGAGAACTATCAATTTGGAATACTTTGAATATAGTTATTTGTTCAGTCTAATTTATGTGAAAAATTTGTATCTGATGCATTGCTGGTTTTTTGTCTCACATTTTTTGTTCCGTTTTATTTTCAGAGTGACATTTTTTTTCTCTTTTTAGACAATTTTTTTTTAAGTAGCTTTAGGTTTTCGGCAATATTGAAAAACTGTAGAGAGTTCCTATATCCTTCCTGCTGCAACGTATGCAGAACCTCCCTCTTTAGCAAAACTCCTCACCAGAATGGTACACTTATGGCAACTGAGCAACCTACATTGACACATCCTTATCACACAGAGCCCATAGTTTACCTGAGGATTCACGTTTATCTTTTGTGCATTCTGTGGATTTGGACAAATGTAAAAAGACAAGTTTTCATCATTATAGTATCATACAGAGTCGTTTTATTGTCCTAAAATTCCTCTTTGCTCTACTTATTCATCTTTCCCTTCATTCTAGCCCCTCTGACCCACAAATTTTGTTTTAACCATTTATATAGTTTTACCTTTTCTGGCTGGTCAGATAGCTGGACTCATACAGTAAGTATGTAGCCTCTTCAGATTGTCTTCTGTCCTATTAGTAACATGCATTTACAGTTCCTCCATAGTCTTTCATGACTTGATACTACATTTCTTTTTAGCAATAAATATTATTCCATCATCTGGATGTTTTCTTTGTCCATTTTTCTATGGAGGGTCATCTTGGTCATTTCCCAAGTTTTGACAGTTATGACTAAAGGTGCTATAAATATCCAAGTATAGGTTTTTTTCTCTGACCATAAGTTTTCAAATCATTTGAGTTCATATTCTGTTTGTGTTTTTTAAGAACTTATATTTTAAAAAGGAAAAAAAACACCCTCTAAAAATGGTCTGGCTATCTAATATTCAAATATGGATTTCAAAATGTATTTCAAATATCAGGATGTCTTATAAGGGTCGATGATGATGAAGAAAAGCAAGTATATAGGGATGGTAGGTCTTAGGAATTTATCAGGCTCAGGGAAACTCAGGATATCATAAAATTAGGTCAGTAGCTCTGGGAAGTAGTGGTTATTGTACAACTTATCTCAGCAGTTAGGAAAACAGTTTCAAAATGACTACACAGTTAAGCCCACACACTAGAACTTAACTGACAAGTTGGCACATATAAGTGGACACCTTGCACCCACATTTAGCACATGTTTAGTTCCCTGAATATATTGGTTCTTAAACTTTATATTCAAGATTTTCTTGGACCAAGCCTCAGGCACAGTTTCTGTTCCTACTTGGCATTCTTGAATGTTTGACAAGCTCATGGACAGAAAACCTCTGTGTAAGTATTTTTGACAGAGATGTAGCCAAATGAATTAGAAAACACTAGAGATGAGAAATAGCATTTTAAAATTATTTCAATATTTTCTTAAATTGAATAGACTTATTTTAGGCAGTGCAGGAGATTACAGATGAGTCCACTCATTCTTGATACATACGGGACAAAATGTGTTGAAATTAATTCCCAGTGATTTTGTCTTTTTTCAAAAATTCTGCATAATAATTCCTGTAGTAATTCTTATCTCATACTTTATGGTTCAAAGTGTGATAAGTACTTTGAATGAAAAGCCCTTGGCAGTGAAGAGAGGGAGGAGAGCACACTTTTTTCTGTTAATTTTTTATATAAGTGAGGACAGAGAGAACAATTTATGTATGTGATTTTTATTTGTGTATATATGAATTCCTGCATACATTCATATACATGAGTATGTATATAAAGAAATATGTAAAGACAGAGAAAAAGAGAATTAATTCAGGATTTTGACCATAGCTCTGTCTTGTCACAAAAGAATCATATTTGTTCTTTTGGCATGTTATCAATCTTCAGATGAGTCCTAAAAGAACAGTTTACAGCAAGTGTTTTTCTTCTCAGGAACCTGGGGAAATGATCACAGTGATACTATGCGACTTTTCAAGCCTCTTTCATTTGGTCCTAGAAAGATGTAAGTTCAGTTGTGTCTGACTCTGTGACCCAGTGGACCATAGCCCACTGGTCTCCTCTGTCTGTGGGATTTCCCATGCAAGAATACTGGAATGGGTTGCTATTTCCTTCTCCAGGGGATCTTCCCAACCCAGGAATTGAGCTCATGTCTCTTGTGTCTCTTACACTGGCAGGCAGATTCTTTACAACTAGCACCACCTGGAAAGCCTAGACCTTAGCAGATAGAGAGTGTAGAAATATTTTATTCTGTGTAGTGCATTTGTCTGTATATATATTTAAGAAACAAAATACAGGTAATTTTAAAGGAACAAATGAACCATCATATACTGTCTCTTTATGCGTCTTAAGCCACAAAAAAGTTGTCACTTCTGAACTCTTGATTTGTTTTAGTAGAGTGTATTTTAAAATTTGTCTTTTCATCTCTTTGCTTTGACTCTTGTGTAACAGCCAAAATATAAAACCTTCATTAAATATCTATACAAGATCATAAAACATGTGATATGAATATTAGTGGTTTGTGTTCATGTAGATTTCCATTTGTTTTCCTAGTGTACTTTAAGCATTTCTTTAAACATCTTCAGATATTTTTGCAATGAGGAGACAATGTAAATATATTAGAATGCTATAAAGGAACAATTTATAATAGGTTCTAATGCAATGCTGATCAACTTGATATTGCAAAACAAAAGAAAAAACAACAAATTTTGATTGAAAACTTGGCTCTGTCCATTATTAGTTATAAGACCATAGGCAAATTACTTCATCTGTCCTTCACTTTCTTTCTATAAAATCAGAGATAGAAGCAATTTGATGAGTGTGAAAGTGTTTTGAGAAACTTAGGATGTATGAGTGGTATAAAGGGCTCTTAAAATGCTGTTTTACTGTGTTTTAAAGACAGCACTTTATGGAAGATATGGATTTCCTGCTGGATCCTGTTCATGTGTATGATTAGCACTGGCTACAATTGAGTGAATAATCATTCACCTTGTTTAGTTTCCATACCTTGTGCTTTGGAAGATTAGCTTCAAATAGTGCCAGCTTGCATTGTCTTTCTTGGGTCCTTGAAAGAGGAATGCCTCTTCTGCAGGAAACAAACAGCAAAACTGCCTTTGTAAAAATCCCCATTCTACATTCCCGATATAATTGAAAAATGAAAACTTTCTAGTTTCTATTTGCTGTTTGATTTTTTTCTGCGCAAACCCCTACTATCTGTCCAGGACTTGAAGAGAAGCGTAGGGTTTATACGTCACTCAAAGACTCAAAAATGGTTTCCAAATGTTAAGGTGCAACAAAGACATGCAAGAACCAGTGTCATGCTTAGTGAGAGTTATCATGTAGCCAGATTTACAAGATGCAAAAAAAAAAAAAAAAAAGGAAATAAATTAAAAAATATATATAGAAGCAAAACAAAAATAGAAGCTATAATAGCATGTAGTGAAGTTCTTTTTCTGCAGAGCAAAAGTAATTTCTTAATAAATTGCATGAAGTGGAAAAAAACATTCTGCACCAGTAGCAGCCATGGGGGAAAGTGTTATTTGAAATAATAATTATTTACCTCTAGAAGTTTCAAACAATAATTTTAAGCATAGGCTTTGTATGATTCTATTAGCATTTACTAAGGGTCTAAATAAGGATATATTATAAAAGATAGTGCTAATCAGCATATTCCAATTTAAAAAGGTATTCTTTTATAGAGAAAGAATGCCCTATATCTTTTCCTTAAATCATTCAGTATTTAAACTCAAATGGTCTAAATATTTTAAATAAATATTTGAGAAGTATAAATAAGTGTAAAATAGGCAAAACCAATGACTTTTACTCTCAAATTTTGATCATTTAACTTAATGTCTTTAAATTGATTATTAATTTTAGTTATTAATTGGAGAATATACTAAATTCCTATAGTCAAGATGTTGTCAACTAATATATTTGCATCATGCTCTCTTCTTTAAAGATTGCCTTGAGGTACATCCATCATCCAATAGAGGTTATGGTTATTATTTTGAAATAATACAAGTTTTTGTTATCTTTATATAGGAGACTGAGACTGAGAGATTCATAATAAATTTATTTAAATATATATATATATATACTGAAAACTGGATACAAAGAGATCCTTACAAAAATGTTTAATTAACTTACTATGTAAGTAATTGAAAATCACAATAGCTGGAGCACATGGTGATTTTTATTAATGAAATTTATGTAATTTGAAATGAACATGCAATGAGTCCTCTATTTAATGAGATTTCAAAACAATTTACCTTACTACTGTATCCCAACTCTACATTAAATGTTTAATTAAGTACAGAAACAGTCAATTAAATTTGGAATAAAACAAGTATTTGTGCTAGTGCATCACTGAAAACATACTTTTGTGGGCTACATGAAGTAGTTAAGGTCTTTAAGATGTCTCTTTCCTATCTTGACATTTAAAATGCATTCCTGAGATTTAAAGATTCATATTAATTGTGTTCATCATTTTCTAAACTACCATGGATGTCTTTGGAGTTAAGAACACAATGTTTTTTTTTTTTAATTTAATTAATTTATTATATTGACTTGGCAGTTCAAATAAATATGTATTCGATTAAAATACAACATTATTATCAATTGTGAGCTTAACATAATCCGTATTTTAGTTTGTATAATCTGCCATTATTTCTTTTAACTTTCTAAAAGGATTTTAAATATTTACTTTAAAGGTTCTCTTTGATGTAAATTCATTTCTACTATGGCCTGTTTTCCTAAACAGGGACCATGGGGCCTAACTTTTAGTTTTACACCTTAAGTAATTATAAAAGTATTCCATTTTTCCTCATAATGTTTTGTTCTCTCCCATCATATTTATCTATTTCCAAATAGCTATGCAATTAGATTCTATTTTTAGGTGCTTTCCTTCTGAACTCTTCTCCCTCTCATTAATTTTATATGCTCATAAGGCTTTTAAATCTGATGATCACACACTCCCAATTAGGTGACAAGCATTTTTTTTTAATGTTGTAACATCCAACAGACAGATATATGATAATATTAGATAGATGACATGAGAGTGTATGCTTTCATAGGTGAAAAAATCACAATAATAATGTAATTTTCATATTTGAAATAGGAAGAACAGGGCTACCTGGAATTAAGGGTAGAGGTTAGGACTGACTTTAAAGTAAATGAGACCCTTGAACTGTAACTGCAGCAAATAGGTATTTGGTTTACATACCTAGATTGCAGAACCAGAAAGCTTTTGTAATGAGATTCATCAAACATTTCTGCATGCTAAGTGCCAGCATGCATCTTAAAGAGATATTCATATATTAATGAAGATAAAGCAAATGGCATGAGAGCCTGTGTTCTTGATCTTATATATATATATACACATAGGATTAGGTAAAGGAATAAGAAAAATAAACAAGTCTCTTTGTATATGGGCTTTCCCGTGAGTAAATTGCATCATGACTGCTTTAGAATAGGCAAAATCTTCCCTGAAGAACGAGAAAAAAACAGGTATAATTTTCTCTGCACACTTGGAAATGTAAGAATATGTAAAATAATGCCATTATTGAAAATAGAAGGAGGGGCTTGGATAGATTTATGCGTGGACCTCACAAGAAAGGCTAATGAGTGTGTTTTCATGAAACGCTAATCTGATGGGAAATGAAATGGGGAGGGGCCATTCTCAGTAAACCTCAGACACTATGAGCAAAAATAGAGAGGTATGAATTCAACCTAACATCTCAGGAAATATGAGTAATTTGTTTCATTTCAGCATCTATGCAGACAGGAGACACTTGGCTGAAGGAGTGTGTAGGACAGTGGTCCTGCAGCTAGCAGGCAAATTAAAGATCAGAGGGCATTTCCTACTGTTTCCATTTAAAATTTTCTAATACCATTCTTAGATAACAGTGGGTGGGGAGGGGTACTGATGTTTTATCAGTGTAACAAAATCATCGCTAGAAGTTTAAAGAGTCATTTGAGAAGAATTATGGCGAAGAGATGGGAAAATTCAGACTGTGGTCAGTGATGGTTTTATGAGTAAAGTTCTGAACTGAAATTCTGAACTGGAGTAAAGTTCTAAATTGAAGTTCTGAACTGAAGTAAAGTTCTGAACTGAAAAGTAATGGAAATGGAGAGGAAAAATGGGTATTAGCATTTCCTCTAAAGTCAGGAACAAGACAAGGGTGCCCACTTTCACCACTACTATTCAACATAGATTTGGAAGTTTTGGCCACAGCAATCAGAGCAGGGAAAGAAATAAAAGGAATCCAAATTGGAAAAGAAGAAGTAAAACTATCACTGTTTGCAGATGGCATGATCCTCTATATAGAAAACCCTAAATACTCCACCAGAAAATTACTAGAGCTAATCAATGACTATTGTAAAGTTGCAGGATATCAAATCAACACACAGAAATCCCTTGCATTCCTATACACTAATAATGAGAAAATAGAGAAATTAAGGAAACAATTCCATTCACCATTGCAACGAAAAGAATAAAATACTTAGGAATATATCTATCTAAAGAAACTAAAGACCTATATATATAAAATTATAAAACACTGGTGAAAGAAATCAAACAGGACACTAATAGATACAGAAATATACCATGTTCATGGATTGGAAGAATCAATATAGTGAAAATGAGTATACTACCCAAAGCAATCTATAGATTCAATGCAATCCCTAACAAGCTACCAATGGTAGGAGGGGGTTCAGGATGGGGAACATGTGTACACCCGTGGCAGATTCATGTTGATGTATGGCAGAACCAATACAATATTGTAAAGTAATTAGCTTCCAATTAAAATAAATTAAAAAAAAAAAAAAAAGAAGAAGTAGCTAGAGATTTTAGCCCTTGGTGAAGGATTTGTTTTGGGGAATGAGGAAAATAAGTTGAGAAACTGAGGTTGGAAAGAAACCTTTCAAACAGTGATTGTGAACTGATGAAATTTAGGATAATAAGTAAAAGGAAAGAGAATCAATAAAATGAGGCTTTTAGAGTTCTCTTGGGAGATTAGTCTTGATGGAATTGAGAAGCTCTTGTTTTGTGCATTATTTTAAATATTATTCACTTATAGACTTACTATATATACTTGTAGTTAGTTTGATCTGTGATAAGCACCTAGTTGGCTTTGTTGGGTTAGGTTCTTATTTATAAATTTATGAAATATGCATATTTTGGTAGCCAAAAGTTTAAAACGCCACATAAAACTTTCAAAACTTTTCTTCAGCCTTAAATGTTGTTGTTGTTGTTGTTCAGTCACTAAGTCATATCTGATTATTTACAACACTATGGACTGAACTGCAGCATACCAGGCTTTCCTGTCCTTCACTATCTCCCAGAATTTGCTCAAACTCATGTCCATTGAGTTGGCGATACTATCCAACCATCTCTTTCTCTGTTTCCTCCTTTTCCTCCTGCCATCAATGTTTCTCAGAATCAGGATTTTTTCCAGTGAGCCAGCTGTTCACATCAGGTGGCCAGAGTATTGGAGTGTCAGCTTTAGCATCAGGCCTTCCAATGAATATTCAGGATTAATTTGCTTTATGATTGACTGATTTTATCTCCTTGCAGTCCAAGGGACTCAAGAGTCTTCTCCAACACCACAGTTCAAAAGCATCAATTCTTTGGTGTTCAGTCTTCTTTATGGCAAAACTCTTACATCCATACATGACTACTGGATACACCATAGCTTTGACTATATGAATCTTTGTCGGCAAAGTGATGTCTCTGCTTTTTAATATGCTGTCTCGGTTTGTCATAGCTTTCCTTCCAAAAAGCAAGTGTCTTTTAATTTCATGGCCGCAGTCACTGTTCTTAGTGTTTTTGGAGCCCCTGGAAAAAAAATCTGTCACTGCTTCCACTTTCCCCGCTTCTATTTGCTACAAAGTAATGGGACCAGATGCCATGATCTTTGTTTTTTGAATATTGAGTTTTAAGCCAGCTTTTTCACATTTCTCTTTCACCCTCATTAAGAGACTCTTTGCTACCTTGGTGGCTCAGATAGTAAAGAATCTGCCTGCAATGCAGGAGACTTGAGTTTGATCTCTGGGTCGGAAAGATCCCCTGAAGAAGGGAATGGCTACAGACTCCAGTACTGTTGCCTGGAGAATTCCATGGACAGATGAGCCTAGTAGGCTATAGTCCATGGGGGTTACAAAGAGTCAGCTCTTTAATTCCTCTTCACTTTCTGCCATTAAAGTGGTATCATCTGCATATCTGAGGTTGTTGATATTTCTCCCAACAATCTTGATTCTGCTTGTGATTCATCCAGCCCAGCATTTCACATGAGGTAATCTGCATAGAAGTTAAATAAGCAAAGTGACAGTATACAGCGTTGTCGTACTCCTTTCCCAATTTTGAACCAGTCCATTTTTCTATGTCCACTTCTAACTGTTGTTTCTTGATCTGCATACAGCTTTCTCAAGAGACAAGTAAGGAGGTCTGGTATTCCCATCTCTAAAAATTTCCCAGTTTGTTGTGATCCACTTGCTCAAATGCTTTAGCAGAGACAATGAAACCAAAGTAGATGTTTTTTCTGATATTCTCTTGCTTTGCCTATTTTTTTTCTCTTCTTTTTCTTTTTATTTTTTTAATTGGAGGCTAATTACTTTAAATATTGTATTGGTTTTGCCATACATCAACATGAATCCGCCATGGGTGTACATGTGTTCCCAATCCTGAACCCCCCTTCCCATACCATCCCTCTGGGTCATCCCAGTGCACCAGCCCCAAGCATCCTGTATCATGCTTTGAACCTAGACTGGTGATTCATATTTTAGATATAAAGAGCTTCTAAAAATTAAATGTCTGAATTATAGACATTTAAAATTTATGCTTCAAATAAACTTTCTTCATTTATTTTCTGATATACTAAGTAGTTTCACCTGTCAAATTTTGTGTATACTTATGTATGTGTATAGTTAATATAGACAGAGATTATTTTACAGAAAGAGAGTGATGAGAGACCGAGTGCCTAAGATAGAGAAAGGCATATATACATATATATAAAATTATTTGACCATTTCTTAAATCATTTTAAATGTTAAAAACATCATTTGAGATTTATATGCTCCTGGGTTTTAATTTCTTCTGTTTTTACAATTAAATTTAAAAATAATTTTGAAATAAATTTATCAATATTTTTCTACAATGAGAAATGTTAAGGATATAAAATTATCTTATAAAAATCACTTTATAAGAGTTACACATTTTCTGAGTTTCTTGATCTGAACCCTAAAGTAGTTTGTCCATATAGAATATCTTTTATGGAGGAAGATACATGAAGCCTGTTACGCATTTGTTCACAGTATATTATTTATATAGAGTATATTTCTTTTTAGGACATCAATTATTTATAAATGATGGCCTGTAAAATGTAGCAAACAAATTGATTGGTTTGGTACAGAGAGCTAGTAAAAAGGGGGTGGTATAGAAAATGGGATAATCTTGGGTTTAATTGTGCATTTGATAACAAAAAGTTTTGTGAATTTATGCAAATTCGTTCACTATTCTGAGCCTAAATTGCCTCATTTAAGAAAGTGAAACAATGCCTTACTTACTTTTTAGAGTTTTGATGTCAATTAATAATGTCTTTAAAAGGAATTAGTGAACTAAAGCTACTATACCAAGTCATTCACTACTTTTTATTGATACAAATTGTATAAAATTAAATAAGACTGTGATTAATTCCAGAAAATTTAAACATTAGCTGAACTAGATGGTAATGATAATTAATTTGCTGAGTATGTAGCAATTATTAAAGACTAATTATGCCCTAAAGTAAAAGTGAAAGTTGCTCAGTCATGTGTGACCTTTGTGACCCCATAGACTGTAACCCACCAGGCTCTTCTTTCTGTGGGATTCCCCAGGCAAGAATACTGGAGTGAGTAGCTATGCTCTTCGGCAGGGGATCTTCTCGATCCAGGGATCAAACCCAAATCTCCTGTATTGCAGGCAAATTTTTACTGTCTGAGCCACCAGGGAAGCCCTAATTATGCCCTAGGCATTGTCTTATTCAACACTGTGAGATAATTACTATTATCATCCTTATTGTAAACTAAGGCCTTGAAAATTTAAGAATGTGTTGAAGGCCACACCTAGTACATGGCAAGTTTCAGTGTATATAACTCCAGATACTCTACTTCTCATATAAATACTGGACAACATTTCCTTAAATCAAAAATAATGCAAATATTTTTTTTTTCTCTCTCAAATACTCCCATTCATTCTTTACTTTCCCAAGAAGTCTGACATGCCATAGACTTGGTAAAATGTTACAGAGATTTTAATAAGTGATGTTTGGCTGTAGTGAGTTTTGCTCTGACTTGTTTTGACCCTTTATGTTGACCATTTAATACTTGTTTTTTAAAAATAAAATCATCTTTGAACTGATATTTGGCCTAAGAAGACTAGGATCTTGAGAAGGTTAAGTCTTTTAATATTTCTTTCACATAAAGTTTTCTTACTCTCTAATACTCTGTAAAACATAAAGTAAATGCACCTATCACACTCCTGAAAATTTAAAAAAAAAAATAGTTGTTAGTGATATATAATGCTTTTAGACAATATGTTATCTGAAGTTGTAGCTTATTAGTTTTAAAAAAGTTGGCATTTAAAGATGTATGTTATGAGCTAGCTGTCTAACTAAGGAATTAGAAATTCTTTACTAAAAAATAATCAAATGAATCTTAAATTTGTATTTGTTTGAACATATTGGTTAATTCAAGTATTAGATACTTTTACAACCATGATTATAATAGTGGTGAACTGATGTAAGGCACTGAAAGAATATGCCTAAGTTAAAACATGCTTTTGTATTCCATTCTTCATAAAAATAATGCCCATTAAACAGCCTGGAAAACTGTTTAAAGGAGTTGTTGTTGTTGTTTAGTGATTAAGTCATATCTGACTCTTTGCAACTCCATGAACTGCAGCCTGCCAAGCGCCTCTGTCCATGGGATTTCCCAGGCAAGAATACTGGAGTGTGTGGCCATTCCTTCTCCAGGGGATCTCCCAGACCCAGGGATCGAAACTTCATCTCCTGCATAAGCAGGCAGTTCTTTACCACTGAGTCACCAGTGAAGTGAAGTGAAAGTTGCTCAGTTGTGTCTGACCCTTTGCGACCCCATGGAATAAGTCCAGAGAACTCCCAGGGCAGAGTGGGTAGCCTTTTCA
Source organism: Nanger dama (assembly GCA_917880005.1). NCBI lineage: Eukaryota > Metazoa > Chordata > Mammalia > Artiodactyla > Bovidae > Nanger > Nanger dama. The sequence continues at coordinate 11,355,616 of CAKJTW010000017.1, forward strand.
TTCTACAGGGAATCATCCCAACCCAGAGACCTAACCCAGGTCTTCCACATTGCAGATAGATTCTTTAAGCCCAAGAATACTGGAGTGGGTAGCCTATCCCTTCTCCAGGGGATCTTCCTGACCCAGGAATCAAATCGGAGTCTCCTGCAATTGCAAGTGGATTCTTTACCAACTGAGCTATGAGGTAAGCCACCAGGGAAGCCAGTTGAAAGGAATAGAAGAGTGCTTATGGCAGTTTACAGTATTTGTAGTGGTCTATCAGTCCCCCAAAATGTGTCAGCAAACTTTTTCCATTCCAGTGGGGATATGTTTTGTATATCCAAGTGGAGCTTTACAGTGAAAGTGACTAATTATTTTGTATCTAATCAGGACAGGCAGTACATGTCAGTTCAGGCTTTGATCCCCTTTATTTAGTGAATGTTTTATGATTGGCAAGTAGTTCTAGTGCATTTTGCCTGAATGACAGTTGTCAACCATCACTGGACCATATGCTCTGATGAGCAGAGTTGCTGTCAGCTGCAATTGGCCATCTGGAGTAATGCTTACTAAGTATACTGTCTAAAGATTGCTCAGAAGTCATGGAGGAGAGCCTGCAGCCACTGCAATAAGTCTTGATCCTTCCACACCAAAACCGGATGTCACCTTAGCAATTAAGTGTCTTAAAGATATAATAAAGTTTTTTTTTTTCCCCCTTGGCATTATGTGTTAAAATCATATTTAGCAAGGCATGGGTTCATAGAGATGTGAAGCTCTATGTTCTATTTATTTGGAAGAAATCTAGACATTTTACTGGAAAGATGATCAAAGCTAAAATGATAGTATGAATGCTAGCCAAAAGCATAGTTAATAATTTTTATGTACCATCACTGCTATCAAAGGAGAGACTGTTATTTAAAATACAGATTTACTTACTGATTCTGTTTTTAAATGCTTCACAAACAAGTAATTAGTTAGAGGAAAAATGAGACCCCAACTGCCTCTTTTCAGCAATAATGTAGAGCCTTTGTGTAGAATTTCTCTTGGAGAATAATTCTTTTGGTATTGACATACTGGGGTGTCTTTGACATCTTTGTTATCTAAAACATATTTGAGAAATATACTTATTTCTGAAATTTATGACATTTGGGATTGTTGGGAACACTGACAGTCCTCCTTTGCTAGTGTGTATTCTACACACATGTAGGTAGAATAGAAGTTTGGGTAATGCTTATGACCATAGTATTGTTCAGTCCAGCTCCCAAAAACAAGAGTTTTTTTTTTTTTTTTCCTTCTTTTCTTCTCTCCTTCTCAGAAAACTAAAATAGACCTAGGTAGAAGCAAAGATAGCAAGTGTAAAACTGTTCCTTATTTTGATTGTTATGCATCACCAGTTGTTTCTGCTGTCAGGGAGACATCCGTTTGCCATTACCAAGCACACGGCTATCTCATCCAGCCTCCTTCTTAACCAAGAATGGATTTCTCTTTAAGACATATGAAAACAGATGCATATAAACTGAAGCTTTAAAACAAAGCAATATTCACCATTTCCCATAGGAACACCTTTTAATATTTCTGCTTTGGTGAAAACTGGAGTTTTTTGTTTTTGGTTTTTTTAGTGAAGCTACACATAATTAGACACATAAGTCCTTTGAAGACTCTTAAGCTTCTGAAGATATTAAGTGCAAACAGCAGCTGATAGAAAAAACAAGAATAAGAACTTCATTAAGGAAAAATATAACAATGCTAAGCAATGAGGTTTACCCATGAAACATGAATGATTTACTTTAGAGTTTTATTCAATATCTTTTAGTAAAGATGAATTTTATCATTATAAAAAGCAAAAAGAGTAGCTGATTTTAGCAGAAATGCCAGAGTAAAATATGAAAAGTAGTATTCACACAAAAGGCAAGGAGTCACAGTGATCTCTTAAGTACTAGCTTAGAGTTACATTATATTCTATTATAAAAATGCAAACAATGGCATGGTTCACATTTAAAATACGGTACTGATAATTGTGTTATTTATATGTGCATGTGTGTGTATGCTACTGCTGCTAAGTCGCTTCAGTCGTGTCCAACTCTGTACAACCCCATAGACGGCAGCCCACCAGGCTCCCCCATCCCTGGGATTCTCCAGGCAAGAACACTGGAGTGGGTTGCCATTTCCTCCTCCAATGTATGAAAGTGAAAAGTGAAAGTGAAGTCACTCAGTCGTGTCCGACTCTTAGCGCCATGGACTTCAGCCCACCAGACTCCTCCGTCCATGGGATTTTCCAGGCAAGAGTACTGGAGTGGGGTGCCATTGCTTTCTCTGGTGTGTGTGTATATATATGTATAATTGAATATGTATATACTAGTATCTCCAAGGAAATAGCATAATTTTATAAGATGAACAAAAAGTAAATAAAAATTGTATATGAGTTATGGTTGTAATCACATGTACATCATGTCTTTTAATATATTTTGAAATAATTGAGTCAGCCTGCTATTAGTTTAATTAAATTTTTACACCTTCTTAATTAGACAGCTAGTTTAATGACATCTTCTACACTTTGAGCTGTGAAGTGTGGCTCATTTTAAAGTTCTATAATGAGAAAGAAGATGTATATCTGATGAACATCTACACAGAATTTTTTAAAAATGAGTTTTAACTTGTGCAAAAACATCAGAAACCAAGGATGATTAGCATTTTGCTTAAGACAAGTTTAGTATAAGCATGATGTAACTGGCCATTCAGTTCAGTTACTCAGTTGTGTCCGACTCTGTGACCCCATGGACTGCGGCACACCAGGCTTTCCTGCCCATCACTGGCTCCCGGAGCTTGCTCAAACTCATGTCCATCGATTCAGTGATGCCATCCAACAATCTCATCCTCTGTTGTCCCCTTCTCCTCCATCCTTCAGTCTTTCCCAGCATCAGGATCTTTTCCAGTGAGTCAGTTCTTCACATCAGGTAGCCAAATTGGCCATTAAATGGGTGAAAACCAGCAAAACTCTTTATATTGGGTTTTACTCTATAGGGACATACTTCAAGTGCTTGATAAGCAAAACAGAAAGTCTTGTGTGTGTGTGTTTGTTGATATACATTTAGGCAAATATTATTGTTGTAGGAGTGAACGAAGAATGCTCTGGTGACTTGACAGATAATTTAAGAAGAAAATACTCATCTAAATTATTATAAAGTATATATAAGACTGGGGAGAAAGCAAGATTGGCTTCCTTTATTTAACACTTTAATATTTCAGTGCTTCCTTTATGAAGCAAACATTTGGATACCTCTAATGAGCTGAGTATAAACTGCCAGGATGCTCAGCAGCCATTTTATATTTAATAGAAAATTATCATGGGGTCTCTAGAGCTGGTTATTTATAGTTTGAGTCCTTAGACTCTTATCAAGTTGTTTATTTTTACATTGGTTTGAATTATATGGAGTTTCATATAAAAACATGAATTCTATGTATTAGAACTCTATTTTCAACTTTATTCAGCTAAAAAGTAAAGAACTCACTTTATCTTTGTACTTTAAATCGGAATTGAAAGTCTAAAGTTCTGTAATGCATAAATCTCTATTATTCTGATAGGGTAAGACTATTCACTTAATTATTCACATTATGTTAAAAAGTAATTATTAGGAAAACAGAACCAGCATGCTACTCAGTAATAACTGAAAAATATTAGTATCTCTTACATTTCATTTATTTACAACTAGGTATTTGTTTTAGTTTTTAAAAGAAACTTAGTAGTGAATAGTTAGCATATAAATCCTTTGATCATTGGCCATTTACTATTTGTGAACAGTAGAAACTCAATGACTCTAGGTATCCAAATGCCTTTGCTTGTTTCTGATTATGGTACATAGGATTCTGTCATATTTTTCCACACCTTATTACCTACTTCTCCTTTGTAAGAGAGACAGCAGAAAGAGAGGGTATCAATAGAACACAAGGAAAGCAATCACAATGAGACTGTTCTCTCTGACTGCTGATGTGGGGGGGTGTTGTTGTTGTTGTTTTTTTGACAAATTTATAGTTTTCAATCCTTCCTGTTTAAACGATGAATGAAGATTTATATGATAGATCATTGGCACAGAGACCCATTTGTGGACAGTATTGGTATTGTGGAAATAATAGATGTAAACAGTTAACTAAAAATATAATAACATATCTCATAATGCCTATGAGAGAGGAACAAGGAAAAATGATACTGTTAATCTTTACTTATGGCTATTTTCATTTAGACACCCTATTTTGCCAACCCTCAAATTTAATTACAATACATCATGGCTTCATAACTTAATAAATATAGTACATGCCCCATTCATTTAATATTAATTCATGAAGTCCACAGATAGGACCATGTTGTTGCCATTAACTCTTCATTTTGAACTCCCCAGTGTAGGCCTTAAACTTCAACAACTTTTTTGAAATATAATCTTTTTGTGTGCTTCTAAAACAATTATTTTCCCCCAGTGGCTTTATGCAACTAATATATCAGATTATAAAAGGGAGCATACCCTCTACTAGAAAATCTTAGTGAGAAAATGAAACTTCTAGAGGATTCATTCTTTCATCAATATTTAAAAGAAATAGAAAAAAAATACTGGAAAGAATTGTAGATTCTAACTCATGAAATCAAAAGGATGCATTCCATACGAAAATCATATACTAAAACTCACCATGCATTCACATGCATCATGAACTTAAAACTCTGATTTTAAGTATGATTTTAAAGTATGAATACACTACTTTCAGATACTTGAACATTTACATTTCATTTTTTTCTCGTAATATATGACTTTAAAAATTACTGTAACTGTTTATTCAGAGAAGAATCTTTGAAAAATGCCTTCTTGACTACCACATGAAATGTTACTGCTTTTAACTCTTATTATTATGATTTGTTTCAAATGTTACTGGGAACTACCTTCAAGAAATTTACTAATAAGGTAAAACAAACAAACAAACAAACAAAAAGTAACATGTCTATATGTAAAAAGGTTACCATGATCTTTTTAGAACATGAACTGTATCATAATCATTTTAATTTCAGGGCCTGGAGCATAGTAGGTACTCAGTGAATATTAATGTGATGATTTTTTTAAAAATTATTAAGTAAGTCTCCATACTAAATTATAATACTGGATCTGGATCAACCTATCTTGAGTTTCTGCTGAGATTTTTGGGATAATCATAAAGGCCTTGTGTTACCATCAGAATGTCAATAGTAGGCTAAAGTAAGAAAAATTAAAATGAAAGAGCACCAAGTAGGAAGAAAAACAGAAATTAAGTGAAAGAAAACAGCAAGACTCTTCAAAAGGAATGGCTGCTGAAGGGTGGCTAGGAAACTAATCTGTGAATGTTGACAGTGTGAAACAGTACAGCAGTCATGTATGATATAAAATGCCTTGTAGAACTAGCATATAGAAACTGAAGTGCACATCATGAATCAAACTGGGCAGTAAGGTCTGTTATAATTTATCATCTCCTGAAAATGGCTCATTAAAAAAAAGTGATATTTGCTTATATTTGTTATTGTAGTTCATCAGAAATGGCTGAAGAATTTACAAAGAAATATAGTTCATAACTCTTCTGTCTCTCACCAGTGACCCACTCTCACCAGTTTTATTGAATACTGTATTGGAAGTTATAGCTACAGCAATCAGACAATGAAAATAATTTAAAAGAATCCAAATTGGAAAGGAAGAAGTGAAAGAAACTGTCACTGTTTACAGATGACATGATCCTATACATAGAAAATGCTAAAATGAAAGTGAAAGTCACTCAGTGTGTCCGACTCTTTTCAACCCCATGGACTATACAGTTCATGGAATTCACCAGGCCAGAATACTGGAGTGGGTTGCTGTTCTCTTCTTCAGGGATCTTCCTGAACCAGGAATCAAACCTGGGTCCCCTGCATTGCAGGCAGATTCTTTACCAACTGAGCTATCAGGAAAGACCACCTACCCCCAAATTACCAGAATTTATCAATGAATGCAGTAAATTTGAGAGGTAAAAAAAATTAACATACAGAAATCTGTTGCATTTCTACACACTAACAACAAATTATCAGAGAAATTCAGAAAATAATCCAATTTGCCATCATATAAAAAGAATAAAATACCTAGGAATAAACCTACTTAAGGGCATCCCAGGTGGCTCAGTGGTAAAGAATCCTGCCAATGAAGGAGATGCAGATTCTGTCTCTGGGTAGGAAAGATCCCCTGGAGAAGGAAATGACAATCCACTCCAAAATTGTTGACTGGGAAACCCCATGGACAGAGGAGCCTGGTTTGCTACAGACCAGGGTGTCACAAAAGAATCAGACACAACTTAGCAACCATACAGCAATTATAACAACAAACCTACTTGAGATAAAGATCTGTATCCAGCAAAGGACATGACACTAATGAAAATAATTGAAGAGGACACAAACAGATGGAAAGATAATGTCCTCATGGATTAGAAGACAATATTATTAAAACGACCATATAACCTAAGGCAATCTACAGATTCAGTGCAATCCCACAAAAGTAACAATGTTTTTCATAGAACTAGAACAAGTTATTTTAAAATTTGTATGGAAAAACAAAAGACTCTGAATAGCCACAACCAATTTTCAGACAAAAACAGAGCAGAAAGTATCATGTCACCTATCTTCAGACTTTATTACAAAGCTATAGTAATCAAATATGGTACTGGCACAAAAACAAACACATATTATCATTGAGGAAGAATAGAGAGCCCACAAATAAACCCTCACACTTATGGTCAGTTAATGTATGACAAAGGAGGCAAGAATATACAGTGGAGAATAGACGTTTACTTCAATAAGTGGAGTGAGAATACAGAACAGCTACATGTAAAAGGATGAAATTAGAACATTTGTTCAGTTCAGTTCAGTTGCTCAGTCGTGTCTGACTCTTTGCGACCCCATGAATCGCAGCACGCCAGGCCTCCCTGTCTATCACCAACTCCCGGAGTTCACTCAGACTCACGACCATCGAGTCCGTGATGCCATCCAGCCATCTCATCCTTGGTCGTCCCCTTCTCTTCCTGCCCCCTAATCCCTCTCAGCATCAGAGTCTTTTCCAGTGAGTCAACTCTTCACATGAGGTGGCCAAAATATTGGAGTTTCAGCTTTAGTGTCATTCCTTCGAAAGAAATCCCATGGTTGATCTCCTTTGAATGGACTGGTTGGATCTCCTTGCAGTCCAAGGGACTCTCAAGAGTCTTCTCCAACACCACAGTTCAAAAGTATCAATTCTTTGGCACTCAGCCTTAACACCATATATAAAAATAAACTCAAAACTCCTAGAGGCGGGAAAATAGAAAAAACTCCTAGAAGAAAAGGACTCTTTGCTATAAAATGTAGCAATATATTGGGAGGAAGGTCTCCTAATGCAAAGGAAACTAAAACAAAACATAGGCAGGCCACTGTTTGATATAAATCACAGAAGTATCTTTTGGATCTACTTCCTAGAGTAATGAAAAACAAAAATAAATAAGACCTAATTAAATTTTAAAGCTTTTGCACAACAAGATGAAAGACAGCCTACTGACTGGAAGAAAATATTTGCAAATGATGCAACTGATAAGGGGTTAATGTCCAAAATGTATAAACACTTGCATCAAAAAAGCAAATGAGCAATTTTTAAAAAAAATGAGAAGACACAAATAAACATTTTTCAAAGAAGTCATAAAGATGGCCAGCAGGCACATGGAAAGATGCTCAATATTGATATTCATCAGAGAAATGTAAATAAAAAATAAAATATGTTGGAGAGGATGTCAAGAAAAGAGAACCCTTCGACACTGTGGGAATTTAAGTTGGCACAGCCACTGTAGAAAACAACATGGAAGTTCGTCAAAATACTGAAAATAGAACTGTCATAGGTTCCAGCAGTTCTACTCTTGGGTATATATCTGAAGAAATAGGATATACTAATTTAAAAAGATAATAGACACATAAGTGTTTACAACAGCTTTATTTACAATGGCTAAGATATGTCAGTAACCTAAGTGTCTGTCTCTGGGATGAGTGGATAAAGAAGGTGTCGTGTATACCTATGTGAACACAAGCAGGAAAACATAATGAAATTCTGCTATTTCCAACAACATAGATGAACCTGAAGGGTATTATGCTTAGTAAAATAAGTTAGGCAGAGAAAGAAAACTGTTGTGTGTTATCATTTATGTGTCAAATATAAAATGCAAATCAAACTAGTGAATATAATAAGAATGAAAAAAAAGTCACAGATACAGAAAACAACCTAGTACTATCAGCAGTGGGGAGAGCTAAGTGGAGGCAATCTACTAAGTAGATGCAATCTACTGTGTATACAAAATACAGCAAGGATAAAGTACAGTGCAGGAAATATAACCAATATTTTAGGGTACCTATAAATGGATAAAGAAAGCTGAGCACTGAAGAACTGATGCTTTTGAACTGTGGTGTTGGAGAAGACTCTTAAGAGTCCCTTGGACTGTAAGGAGATCCAACCAGTCCACCCTAAAGGAAATCAGTCCTGGGTGTTTATTGGAAGGACTGTTGTTGAAGCTGAAACTCCAATATTTTGGCCACCTGATGTGAAGAGCTGACTCATTTGTAAAGACCCTGATGCTGGGAAAGATTGAAGGCAGGAGGAGAAGGGGACGACAGAGGATGAGATGGTTTGATGGCATCACCGACTTGATGGACATAAGTTTGGGCCAACTCCGGGAGTTGGTGATGGACAGGGAGGCCTGGTGTGCTGCAGTCCACAGGGTCGCAAAGAGTTGGACACGACTGAGTGACTGAACTGAACTGATAAATGGATTATAATATTTTTGAATCACTGTATTTTGCACCTGATAGAATATTATAGATTAACTATACCTCAGTAAAAATAAAATATAATTATTGAAAAATAACCCTTCTATCTGGTTATGATTGCCAATCACAATAAAATGAGGAAAGTTAAGGTGGGAAACACAAGGAAGTGTAATTCAGTGAGATCTAAATGACTTTGAAATCTGGTGAAGGAGCTCCTCCACTAATCTGTGATGTAGAACTCACTTTTTGAGGTAGTAAATTTTGTTATAAATGATAAACTCAAATTGACCTCCTAAATGAAGAAAAGATGAAACAATTCCTGTAATAGTAAAGAAAATATAGAAATATTAGAATGGTAGGGCTAAATTAAATAATATCCATTTATTGTAACTGATAAAAACTGGAATGAATGATGAACTTAACTCTGACAGTGTAGGAAGCACACAGAACTTTTTAAAGCATATTTAAGTGGCAAAAGAACACATAATTGAGAATAGATAAGAAAATGTACCTCAAAACTATAAGTGCTATTTGATGAAATTTAAGACATGAGTATATTATGTGAGATGCAGCACTGGATGAAGCACAAGCTGAAATCAAGATTTCCAGGAGAAATATCAATAACCTCAGATATGCAGATGACACCACCCTTATGGCAGAAAGTGAAGAGGAACTAAAGAGCCACTTGATGAAGGTGAAAGAGGAGAGTGAAAAAGCTGGCTTAAAACTCAACATTCCATAAATGAAGATCATGGCATCTGGTCCTATCACTTCATGGGAAATAGATGGGGAAACAATGGAAACAGTGACAGACTTTATTTTCTTGGGCTCCCCACCCACTGCTAATGGTGACTGCAGCCATGAAATTAAAAGACACTCGCTCCTTGGAAGAAAAGCTATGCCCAACCTAGACAGCATATTAAAAAGTTAGACATTACTTTGCCAACAAAAGTCCATCTAGTCGAAGCTATGGTTTTTCCAGTAGTCATGTATGGATGTGAGAGTTGGACCATAACGAAGGCTGAGCACTGAATGGATGAACTGTGGTATTGGAGAAGACTCATGAGAGTCCCTTGGACTGCAAGGAGATCCAATCAGTAAATGCTAAAGGAAATCCTGAGTATTCATTGGAAGGACTGACGCTGAAGCTGAAACTCCAATATTTTGGCTACATGATGCAAAAGCCTACTCCTTAGAAAAGACCCTGATGCTAGGAAAGATTGTAGGCAGGATGAGAAGGGGACAGAGGACAAGATGGTTGGATGGCATGCATCACTGATTCAGTGTACATGAGTTTGAACAAGCTCCAGGAGATGGTGAAGAACGAGGAAGCCTGTGTGCTGCAGTCCATGGGGTCACAGAGTGCTGGACATGACTGAGTGACTGAACTCAGTCACTGTCTCATTTGAGTCCACTGGGACAAAGTAATACAAGTTCAGTTATTTCTTTGGAACAAGAAAATAGCAAAGTAATGCACCCATTTATTGGAGAAGAATGTAGTATGTTTCTCCTGGCCATTTAGCTGGCCCAGTCTACTTCTCATTTATGTATTGAATAATAGCAACAAGAAATAAAGAGTAAAAGAGAGTAAATTGCTCAGCAAGCATTTGTTTCTGACTCAGGATCACCCTATCCTTATCCAAAAATCTCTAAATCTTCTTAATTTAGTTCTAGTCTCTAAGTCTATATTAATTACATAATAATGAACACATTTGCAGAATTCCTGAGCTACTATCAATATTCCTTGAGAAACCCTAATGATTTTTACAGATCTCAAAGGACAAGAGATTACCTGTTCCTCATCTGAATAAAGAAGCATAAATTCTCCATGAGGGTAAACTCGGTGTAAATTCCTATCTAAAGGAAAAAAAAGTGTAATATCAATTATGAACTGAATTTAAAAATTAGAAAATTTGTCAGTGATCCTTTTAGATGCTAATATATGATGATTAAAACTGTCATGCAAATTATTAATATCACTGTTTCCCTTATTCATAGCTACATTTTACCATCATGTTCAGGACCTGGATATTACATAATGACATATCTTAATTGTTTATAATTATAGTGTTGTTGTGAATTGTTGATTCTTGTAATGTTTAATTTCAACATTATGATGTTGAATTTTCATCTTTGTTAAGCCCTGGGGATCAGCAAGATCAATACAACAAGAGTTCTTGAATTTAGTACACATGAAAAAGCAATAGATTTTTGTTGGGTTAGGATTAGGGTTACAGTTAGGGTTAGGGTTTGAGTATAGATTCCCATTTCTTCCTCTAGAAATTCTGATTCAGTACAATGGGAGGTACAGTCCCAGGGTCTTTATTTCTGTAAACATTTCAGGTTGTTAGGATACACATGGCACTTGAACTGCATTCTGAGAAATACTGAATTTATCCTGAGTCAGAAAGTATATTGAAAACATCAACTTTGAGGAATGCTATAATTAGAAAAATTAGAAAAATGATCTTTAAAATGAGGATCCGTTTTTGAGGAATATAATTTAGGAGGACTATATTAGAATTCATCTTTATGTTTGTTTATATTATAACAACTAAGGAAACAAACTTTTATTCATCTTTATGTTTGTTTATATTATATATATAATATTATATATTATATATATTATATATAATATATATAATATAAGATATATATTATATCTTTTATTCATCTTTATGTTTGTTTATATTATAACAACTAAGGAAACAAACTTATTGTAATTACTACACAGATCATTACTTGCACCTTCACTGAGTCTCATGTTGTTGTTCAGTTAGTCATGTCCTACTCTTTGTGACCCCATGGACTGCAGCATGCCAGGCTTCCCTGTCCTTCACTATCTTCTAGAGTTTGCTCAAACTCATGTCCATTGAGTTGGTGATGCCATTGAGCCATCTCCTCCTCTGTGGTCCCCAACAGAGTCTCATGTTAGAGATCCTGATATCATACACAGTCTAAGGAGTGTCAGAAATATTGCATATGGTGGTTAAGGCCATGCGCTCTGAAGCCTGGCTTCCTACATTTGAGTCCTGGCTCTGCTAACAATAATGGGCAAATTCTTTCAGATCCTTGTGCCCCATTTTTTTCATCCCTTAAACAGGAATTGTAATATCACCTACTTCATGGTCAATGTGAAGATTAAATGAGTTAATACATGTAAATTATTTAGAACAATCCCTGGTACATATTAAACTTCTCCAAGAATAGTAGCTTCTGATCTATTCTATTCCCTTTTCTTCATCCGCCCTGTAATCATGTTTTTATTATTATTGCCATTACTTTTATGATAATTTTCATCTTAAGGGGTAAATGGGCATTCAACAATCCTAAGTGTTGAGAGTGGTTCTCTTTATCTTTTGCTCACAATGAATACATTGCATTAAAAACTCAATTACCCATGAAAGGTTAAATTGAGTAATTACTGAAGTAAACATTCTAGTGTGGGAGTGAGAGTGGTTAGGAGTAAACCTTAACCAGATAAATAAAAAAATATGAAAAATAGTTTTATATATTGAATTATCTAGTTATCATTAAAATATTCCTCACTAAATGGGTGCATGCATGCATGCATCACTAGTCTCCCAGTCATGTCCAATTCTTTGCGACTCCATGGTCTGTAACCTGCCAGACTACTCTGTCCACAGGGTTCTCCAGGCAAGAATGCTGGAGTGGGTAGCCATTCCCTTCTCCAGGGGATGTTCCTGACCCAGGGATTGAACCTGTGTCTCCTGCATCATAGGAAGATTCTTTACCATCTGAGCTACCAAGAAAGCTCACTAAGTGGATGGACAGTTTTAAAATACCAATGCAAAGAAAATTTAGGTTGTATGTAATAATAATAATGCATTCTCAGGATGTAACAAAAAAAATAACATAGGAGAACCTGTCTAAATCCCAATTGATTCTCTCTGTTGGCACTTCATGAGATAAAAACAAAAGATCAGTCTAAAAGTTTTGTTTGTTTGTTTTTTATCAAGAAGTCTATTTGAAATACATTTCCACTATTAATGATATATCTCCCCTCCAATGTATGTTCTACCATTTCTAGTATTTACAAATGATCACTATAAAGCTTTGCAACTAGGCAGCTTTAAAAAATATTATCATTTTATATTTATCTCAACTTTTTTCCATTTTATTTTTGTATAGTATTTATACTGTTGGTAATTGGTAATAAAACTGCTGTGGAAATTTTCTCTGTTATTTTTCAATGGATAGTGTTTTAGATTTTAAAAAAAGTCTTCTATGTGATCCATAGGTCTGTTAGGAATAGTAACATCAGTAAAGGCCAGAGGAAAGGAGAGAGCAGTGGACTAGGAGCAAAGCAACAATGAACAGTGTCATGAAGTCAGAATAACAGAGGGTGTAAAAGGAAGTTGGGCTTCCCTGTGGCTCAGCTGGTAAAGAATCTGCCTGCAATGTGGGAGACCTGGGTTCGATCCCTGAGTTGGGAAGATCCCATGGAGAAGGGAAAGGCTACCCACTCCAGTATTCTGGAGTTCTTGCAAAGAGTCAGACACAACTGAACAAATTTTACTTCACTTAAGAGGATGTTAGGTCATCTTTGTTGAGTTTTGATGAGATAGTATCTAATTGGAGGCCTGACAATTACCTGGTAGATTTGGCAATGTAGAAGCCATTGCTGATTTTTGTACAAGTAGTTTCTTTATTACTGTGGCTTTGTTTGTCTCCAAACCAATGTAAACCCTATGGTAGAACATCTTTTGTGTAGAGAACGCTAGGAAAAGAAAACTTTCATACTAAAGTCAGACCATCCTGGGCCCTGGGATAAAGCAGGAACAAAACAAAGTTTCTGTGATTATGAGATGAGCATTCTAGGGTGGAAGTGGGAGGGAGCAAACCTTAGCCAATTAAATGATATAAAAGTTAAAATTAACAGATATGCCAGATGGTAGTGAATGCTGTAGAGACAATGCATAGAAGAAGGCTAGGAAACGTGTGTGTGTGTGTGTGTGTGTGTGTGAGGAAAATTTTTATTTTAAACAGTGTGGTCAGGGAAGGCTCCACTGTGTGGGAAAGCCCTCATAATTGAATTCTACTTTCTGTTTTATTAACCAAGGGCAAAGGAATACACAAAATTAACCAAGGACAAAGCATACATGTTTCATTGATAGTGTTTTAAATTATACCATTGTGAAATACATAATACTAATATATTTGTCTTGAGCTAGATATGAGCTTAGCCTTGCTGCATTAATAGATTTAATGCTTTTAGACACTGAAAAACTTCAAAGATTCATAATTATGCCATTATTATGCTTTCTTCATTTCCACTGCCTTTAAAAAAATAGCAAGCACCATATATTTCATCCTGCCTTGTAGTTTTAATAGAAAACAATCTACATTACTAATCATTTATTTTTCATGGTTCTTTTGCATTTCTTCTCCCTTTCCTCTGCTTTCAAAGATGTCATTAACTAATCTCTTTAACTCCATAAATAAGTAAAATGATATATTCACAGTGTAAATGTTTTAAAACTTGAAAAACCCTAGAATCATTTAATGAAATCCTGAAGATGTGTTAAAACTGAAGTGTTGCTGGCACACTAATGGAAGTTTTGAATTTTCCAATACTGAAGACTAGATAGAATGCTTCTCTAGTTGGAATTAATTTCAGTTGGCTGTATTCAGAGCTGCTTGTCTTAATACCCAGTAATCCTTGTTTCCTCATAGGGATAGGGTCTTCCTTGTCACTATCATTTTCCAGTTTTAAGTTGAATTGCCTAGTTTGTTTCTAATATTAATTTATAGCATGTATTATTGAATGCTTCAGAATCTAAATTCATTCTTTCATATATCATTCTGATATATAGTTATTAGGAGGCACATAAATATCACTGTATTTATTATTATTTATAATCAGTTCAGTTCAGTTGCTCAGTCTGACTCTTTGTGACTCCATGGACTGCAGCACGCCAGACTTCCCTGTCCATCATCAAATCCTGGAGCTTACTCAAACTCATGTCCATTGTGTGAGTGATGCCATCCAACCATCCCATCCTTTGTAGTCCCCTTCTCCTCCCGCCTTCAGTCCCAGCATCAGGGTCTTTTCAAATGAGTCAGCTCTTCACATGAAGTGGCCAAAGTATTGGAGCTTCAGCATCAGTCCTTCCAATTGATATTCAGGACTGATTTCCTTTAGGATCGACTGGTTGGATCTCCTTGCAGTTCTAGGGACTCTCAAGAATCTTCTCCAACACCACAGTTCAAAAGCATCAATTCTTCAGTGCTCAGCTTTCTTTATAGTCCAACTCTCACATCCATCCATGACCACTGGAAAAACCATATCTTTGACTAGATGGGCCTTTGTTGGCAGAGTAATGTCTATGCTTTTAATATGCTGTCTAGGCTAGTCATAACTTTTCTTCCAAGGAGCAAGTCTTTTAATTTCATGGCTGCAGTCACCATTAGCAGTGGTTTTGGAGTCCAAGAAAATAAAGTCTGTCACTGTTTCCATTGTTTCCCCATCTATTTGCCATGAAGTGATGGGACCAAATGCCATGATCTTAATTATATTAATTACAATACTCTTTAGCTTAAATATTCAGATCATAATAACTTAACAAAAGAATATTATACTTGCTATGCTTATTAGTTATACCAACAGACTAAATATATTAAGATTATAGAGAAAGAATATAGGCATGTTCTATCAGACAAGGGATCTTTCAAGGATCACTTGGAGATCTCAAAGATGAGTAAAATATCAAAATCTGAGTAACAAGGAAGTCTTGAAAATATTTAAAAATATATACTCATAAATTTTATAAGAATATGGCTACACTGTTAGACTATTAGAATTTATTGTGTTTCGAAGATTTCTAATAGTTTTCTTACAATCACTTGATTGATTACGGCTGAACTATCTCTGATGTTCTATCAACATCATCCATTCTAGGAAATGAATTTTTCCTGTATAAGTGAAACACTTCTACTTCTATGTAAGAAAGAAATGAATGTAACCCACAGAGTTAAGTGTCTTCACTAACACAAGCTTATTAATTCCACTACTTGATTATCATGACTTTACTCTTCAGGGAAACTCTTGCCAAGGAAATTAAAAGTCATGAAGAACTTCTTTATTTCAGGGACTTTCTGTGAAACTCATTTAAGTGAACAACAGGCTGAGCAGCTTTTTGATGAAATCAATGAAATGCTTAGTTTCTAAGAGTTTTTGAACCCTAATATCAAAACCCTCCCCTTACTTTGTCCCTCAGTTTTAAACTATTTTATTATAATTTTTACCTAGTCTGGACTTCGCCCAGTATGGAAAAAACCCACTTTGAGCCAGATCCCCACATTTCATAAATATACTGACGTTGCTCTCCCTACTGAGACAAGAATTCCTAAGTCTCTGTTGAAGTAGTGACTGCTTTAGTGACTAAGAATAAACTCACCTTTGCCATATCCACAGTTATGTTGTGGTATTTTCTTGGAACCTGTAATTTACAGGGGTAAATTTGAACAATTTGCTCATTAGCATCTTGATTTTACTTAAAATTTTTCCCTCAGTTTATCCCCACACAATTTTATTGACTTATAATTAACATATAACATTTGTATGCAAGGAGCTCAAACCAGTCAATCCCAAATATTCATTGGAGGGACTGATGCTGAAACTGAAGCTCCAATACATTGGGCACCTGATTCATTAGAAAAGACCCTGATAACTGACTCATTATAAAAACTCTGATGCTGGGAAAGATTGAAGACAGGAGGAGAAGAGGACAACAGAGAATGAAGTGGTTAGATGGCATCATTGACTTAATGCACATGAGTTTGGGCAAGATCCAGTAGATGGTGAAGGACAGAGAAGGCTGGTGTGCTGCAGTCCATAGGGTCACAAAGAGTCAGACATGACTGAGTGAATGAACAACAAAGGTGTACAGTGTAATGATTTGATATATATATATTGAAATGGTTATCATCATAAGTTTATTTAAGATATGTCAGGGAGTGTGTAACTTCCTCAGTTATCTTGCCTCAGCAAAGATTTGAAATGGCAGACCAGTGTTACAGTTCAGTTACAGCTCAGCTTTTTTGGCAAGCAAAGGAAAGTACACTCTCGATGCGTGAGGGTGGGCTGACCCCAAAGGCGAGGCCTCAATCTGTCTTGGCTTCCTCCTTTGATACATTTGTCTCCTCCCCACCCCTTGAGCCGGCCCTATGCAAAATGGACTGGCCAAGAAGGGCATGTGTTTGTTTCACCTGAAGTTCTCCCTTCTTTCCTTATGGATTTTCTTTTGTTCTGTTTTTGTAGGCTTTTCTCTTTTTGTCTTTTAGCCACTGTCATTTTGGACTCTGTTTTCCTATTCCAACTACCTAACATTCCCCCTCAAGAGATGGGAGGCCTAATTCTTTTGGAATAGTGGCATTGAGGTCTCTCTGGCTACTTCCTGCTGAGCTGGGATGGTGAGAGGCATTGGACCTTCCCCTCTTTCTAGTCTCAGGCCTCAGAGTCCTTATAATGTTGTCCATCTAAGGGTGAGTGATATTTTCTGTGGCCAGGTATAGTTTTATATGTCTTTGTTCAACTGGTACTACATGTTGTAGCTTGTTGACCTGGGTAAAGGCAAAACAGGTTAGACAATTGAAAACACATGAAGCAATCATAAGCAGCATCAATATGGTGATGGCAGGGATGTGTAGGGGCATTAGCCTACTCCAAATTCCCCCTCGCTAGGAGAAGGATCCCCCAAAGAGAGATTATAGACACCCTGAGGACTCTCCAGATTCTTTTTGAGATCCCATAGGACCTGAATATTTTTCTTGAGAACTATGAAACTTTCTTTATCTTAGCTCGAGGTATTTACCCAGAAACAACAGGACTCATTCAAGATGGTGCAAGTCCATCCTTGTTCAGGGATCAGGAGATCTATCTCCTGTTTATTTTGGAGTAAAACACCTGCCAAGATGTGTTGGCTCTTTAGAGCTATCGTGAGAAATCTTATCCCCAGAAACTTGATTTTGGGGATGTTAATTAGGATGGCACTTGTTTGTAGTCCTGAATAGGTATCTGAGATCTCCCAATGGCTCACAGGTGTATTGAGTGTCTTCTTCTGTTTTCTTCCACAACTTGGCTCATGAGTAGTGAATCCAGGAGTTGTGCCCTGGTCCCTTGACTTCTGTGTGGGTAAAAAGTATTACAGGATAGGGACTCTTCCATGTTGAATCCTCAACTCCTCAAAGGAGTTGAGCCTTTGGGGATACATCTTTCCAGACATTAATTATAACTTAAGTTCCTGGAGCCTATAGTGGTGGCTCATTGACACCCCATAATCATATATCTTGTTGGAATTGCCATGTGGCTATAGTATAAGACTAGAGGGTCTGAGCCTTTAGATCTATGAAGAGGTCATTGACATAAACAAAAGGTCTCCCATATAACATTTCATAAGGGCTAAGACCAACCTATTCCTTGGGGGCAACATGGGTTGGGAGGAGAACTATTGGTAAGCCTCCTTCCATCCCAGGGATGTCTCCTGGGTTATTCCTGGAGACCTGGGTTAACCAGGTCTCCTGGCTAATAAAATTGCTGATTTTAAGAAGTGGTTGGTTTTTCTACTTTTCCTGAAGACTGAGGCCTCCAGGCACAATGAAGGTAAGAGGTAATGTCCAATGCTTTAGAGACCCCTTGAGTGACCTTAGAAATAAATGATTTCCCATTGTCACTTTGTAATGACCTGGGCGGACCAAATCTTGACATGATTTCATGGAGTAGTTTCATTACCACCTCCTCAGCTTCCCCAGTCCAGGTGGGAAAGCCTTCAGTTCATCCTGTGAATGTATCTATGATGACTAGTAGGTATTTATACCCTTGAGAAACTGGCACCTGGGAGAAGTCCATTTACCAGTCCTCCCCTGGGTAGGTCCCATGTTGTTGGGCAAGCTGGATCAGCTGTGCTCTTCGAGCTCCTTGGGGGCTGTTTAATTGGCAAGTGGAACAAGAGGAGACCACTTGCCTTATAGTCATTTGGAGGCCTGTTTCTCTGAAGGACCTTTCTA
Organism: Nanger dama; assembly: GCA_917880005.1. Lineage (NCBI taxonomy): Eukaryota > Metazoa > Chordata > Mammalia > Artiodactyla > Bovidae > Nanger > Nanger dama. The sequence goes on from CAKJTW010000017.1 coordinate 11,374,433, forward strand.
GTAATATTTGGAGGGCCTTCTACCCTAAATGAGTGGTGGCATGTAAGGGGTTACCCAACTTCCACTGGAGATTCCCAGGTAGAAAAAGGAGTCCTTCCTTTTGGAACCACCCCATATGATCCTCTTGAAAGCCCCTACTCTTATCTTTAAGAGTCTCACCTTCAGTATATGAAGGAGTTTCTGGCAAATTAGTCTGTGGAACTAAGGTGGCAACACCTATTAGGTCACTGTTCTGTAATGCTGCTCTCTTAGTGGCCTGCTTGGTTGCCACTGCTGCTGCTTGGTTGATTGGCTGCTTGGTTCCCTCATGCCATGTCCATGCTCCCTTTTGGTGTCCTTTATAGTAGGAGACTGAAACCTCAGTGGGCAGATGGACTGTCTCCAAGAGCCTAAGGATTTGATCACCATATTTGATTGGGGACCCTCAAGTGGTCAAGTGACCTCTTTCTTTCCGAACAGCAGCATGTGCATGTAGCACCAGAAAGGCCTACTTGGAGTCAGTGTCAATGACTACTCTTTTTCCTTTTCACAGCTCTAAAGCTCAAATTGGGCTATGAGTTCAGCTAAGTGGACTGAAGTACCTGGTGGCAAAGGTTTAGCCTCTGCGGTCTCAAAATTGGAGACTACTGAATATCTGGCTCTTCTTTTTCCAGCCAAGACACAGCTGCTTCCATCAGTGTACTAGATTTCCTAAGAATTGGTCAGAGGTTATTCTGACAATCCCTCTCAGGGATTTGTCCAGTGGTCTAAGGTTTCTAGGCAAGAGTGAAAGGGGAGAGAGACCTTAGGGGTAGGTAGAGGGGCAGCAGGTTTAAGAGCCTCACAAAGGGGCTACAGTCAGGTCTGGATTTTCCATCAGCACTACTTGATATCTGAGGATCCTTTGATCAGACATCCATAAATGGCCTCTCACATTCAGGAGTTGTTTCACTTGGTGGCTAGCAAAAATAGTTAGCTTGCCCCCAAAAGAGAGTTTTAAAACAGTTTCTGTAAGAACTGTAATAGCTGCAAGATTTTGAAGACAGGGAAAAATCTCTTCCGAATAAGGGAGGAGGGCACTCAGGGACCACCAGAAACCTGTGGAAAAATGTTTGTCCATCCCAACAACAAAGAAGTGCTTGAGTGAATCTTTTTGTAATTGTTTTTCCTGTCCCATCCAACATGGTACAGGTTTGGGAGGAGAAGGTTCCAGAGTAGGAGGTCAGGACAGAGTAGGAAGTCCCTGGTCAACCAAGAAATTCTTGGACCTGCCTGCCACATCCAGATGCACCCTTGGCTCCAGCCCTGTGGTGTTTATCTGTGACAGATGGACTGGCTGGAGCGTGCCGCTTCATTTCCGTTGAACCATCGTGAGGGAAGGTTTGGCACTTGATCTTGAGGCTCTTGGGTCTCAGAGGCAGAGTGCTCCCCAATGTCCCAACTGATGACATTTGTAGCAAGCCATTTAGGAAGACTTGTAATGATTTGGACACTCTTTAGCCCAATGTCCCACCCATCTACAGATCAAGCATTTGCCTTGTACCTTGCCCTTTAAGGACACGAGATTTGACACTGGGCTTCCCTGGCAGGTGGCCAGCATCAGAGTATGCCTTATTTCTTTCCTTTTCTTCCTTTCCTGGGCCTTGGCCTCTCTCTCCTGTTCTCTGTTATAAAAAGTATTGGTGGCTCTCTGGACCATCTCATCTATAGAGGCAGCAGAGTCCTGCTGCTGTAGCTGTTGTAACTTTATCCTGATGTCTGATGCAAGCTGGGACAGGACTGTGTCCTTTAAAATCACTTGTCCCTCGTAAGAGTCTAAGTCCAGATTGGTAAACTTTTGGAGGACCTCTTTTAGCCTTTCTCCAGAAAGGCAATGGATTTCTTGTTAGGCTCCTGAGTTATTGCTGAGACTGGGCATAGTCTCACAACTAATAGGCTTCCTTCTACTTCCATGAGTGGACTTCCTTGGGGGTGAGTCTTTCTGAAGCTTATCCTACCCAGTACTCTTGCAACCTGAGAGCTGGGCATCCCTGGGTCAGGGTGCAGATCCCCAGGCAGGCCGAGGCATGACCATCTCCTGGAGATTGAATCTCCAGCAAGTTGGGACATGTCAGCTTCCTGGGACCCCCAGACTGGTGGATCCCTGAACAAGTTGAGGTGTGACAATCTCCCAGGGACCAGATCCCTAGGCAGGTCAAGGCGGGTCGACCTCCTGGGACCCCAGGCTGGAGTTGGGAATCCCAAGGTCTTCAGCATTGACTAGTGGTGGAATTAAGGGGTTGTACTCTTAACTCATTGCCGGTTTGTCCACAGTGGATGGGAATAGATATCTTGTTGTCAAGCAATCCAAACCTGTGCCCTGAGACTGGAAACCTGGCTAAATAGCCATAAGCTTTATCCTCTTATTGCTCTGAGGGAATGTGAGTCACTGATTTTCTCCATAAGTGCAACTTAGGGTGTTTCCAGAGGTAAACATTTCATTGTCATAGATCCACTCCAGGTAATAAAAGGAGTAATGATAAAGGAGTGGGTTATCTGGTCCTGTTAGGGCCATTAAGAATATTTTAATAATAAGTTGGGTGGAGTGATATTGACTACAAGGGGGTGGGGTCCTGGTTTCGGGAGTTAGTAAGAACAAATTGATAAGAGGCAACAGACTAGATGTTTCATAACAGTGGAGTGGAGATTTATCCCAGGGTATGTTTGTAACTTTAGGAGAAGGGTGGTAAGGGTTTGGGCTCAAACGACCTGCAGGGCTAACTCCGAAAGTAGCAAACATTATCCCTGGAAGCCCAGTTACCTTGAAGGGATGCCACCAGCAGATGGACTCCTAGTAGGCTTTGTGTGCCTGTCACCTGCCTTAGCAGCTTCACTGAAATGCTGTTGTTGCACATGTTGCAGGAAACATGGAGGATGAAGGCCTGAATATCTAAAGGGATTGGATATTGTACAGTATTTCCCTCCCAAGGTCCAGCTATTTTCTGGTTGTCCCTCCAGAAGAGTGTTCAGTTCAGTCACTCATTCGTGTCCGACTCTTTGTGAGCCCATGGACTGCAGCACATCAGGCTTCCCTGTCCATCACCAACTCCTGGAGCTTACTCAAACTCATGTCCATCGAGTTGGTGATGCCATCCAACTATTTCATCCTCTATCCCCTTCTCCCACCTTCAGCCTTGCCTGACATCAGAGTATTTTCCAATGAGGCAGTTCTTCACATCAGGTGGCCAAAGTATCCAGAAGATTGTAGAGACAATATTGTGGGCCTGGACACGGCTCAGGAAGGGAGCATGAAACAAGAGGGGAAGGAGGCAGGGCACAACTTTTGAAAGAATAACCTAGCCCAGGGACATAACTCAAACCAGTTAAAATCTAATGGGTCCAAGATGGCAGACAAGTCCAATTCAACTAAATCTTGATCCTCAATCTGCAAGCTAAATAACACACAGCCAGAAGCTCTATGACAATTCCAAGGCACTATTGAAAGACCAAGGGGTGGGTTCTTCCTCAGTTCTTGGAATGATCCTCCCACTCACTAGCATATGAAATCACCCAGTGCACAAAAACTAACCACACATTTCATGCCCCCCACATTCACCCTCTGGAATGGCACACACTCTGTGCTTCTCTCTGAACCAAACCTATTGCCTATTGCTGTGTCTCTCACTGAATTCTTTTGCAATGAGATATCAAGAGCCTAAGCTTCACTAGGTCCTGAAACCAAGCACTGTAGGTTTTGGGTAGGCTCAAGTCCAGGTCAGACATGACTGAGTGACTAAGCATAGCACAGAGTCCCTGCCATGTGGGTTTAAGTCCAAATCTTAGGAAACAGTTTCAAACACAACTTTCAGAAATTGGAAAGATGATAACCTGTCCAATCAAACTGTGGCATAGATGGGAGAGAGGGGAGGAGAGGAGCTAAAGAACAGGAGGAAAAAGCAGTGTGAAAAACATGCTGAGGAACCCCTTTTATAACTTGCCAGAAAATATGCTAAATGCCAGACCTGTACCCACAGTATTCATTGGGCTGATCCTTGGCACAAAGGAAGGTTAAGGACAGAAGAACTCTTACCCACTTGGGCAATAGTTACTAGGGTGCAGAGAGTAGTGGAGACTTGGGGACACATTGGGGACTAGCCCCTACCAGAGTCCCTCAATTGCACTCACTGCCCCTGGCCTGTTCAAAGGGGGTTCAAGGAAACAAGAAACGGAAGGTTGTAAAGGAATGAAGATTTAATTAAGACCTCCTTAACTGGAGGTCTTCTGAAATTCTGAGACTGAGTCACCTGAGCTTTCTGCTGAGTTTGTTCTTGTCCTGGTTTCCAGCACAGTAGGCTTCTTGTCACTTCCACTGCACTGGGTTTCCTTTGCATTCTGCTTCTACCACATGAGCTTTCCTTGAGTTGGGCTTCTGCTATGCTTGGCTCCGCCTTGTGGGGCCAAGCCAAGATTGTTTCAACCAGGTTACATCCGAGTTACAGCACCAGATTATGTCAGAGGAGTGTGTAATTTCCTTGGTTCTTTTTCACTGAAGCAAAGATTTGAAACAGTGGACCAGTGCTACAGCTGGTTTACAGCACAGTTTTATTTGCCAAGCAAAGTGAAGTACACCCTTGAGGCATGAGGGCAAGCCGATCCCAAAGGCAAGGCCTTAGTCTGTCGTGGCTTCTTCCTTTTATACATTTGTCTCCTCCCCACCTTGAGCCTGCCTTAGGCAAATTGGAGTGGCCAAGAAGGGGGGTGTGTTTGTTTCACCTCAAACACTCATTTATATTTTGTTTGGATTTGCTTTCGTTCCATTTTTGTGGGCTTTTCCCTTTCTTGTCTTTTAGCCATTGCTATTGTGGACTCCTTTTTCCTGTTCTAACTACCTAACATATGGATCAGCTCACAGTGTTACAACTTTTTTTGTTGTTATGAGAACTTTTAAGATTGACTTTCTTAGCCTCATCACTTTTTCCTTCCCCCTGTAACAGAGCATGCACTTTAAATTAACTACCCAGTAACTATGATATGCTTATATTCTTAATCCCTTCTCCATTTTTTTGTCAGATTCTTCAGTCTATCACTCATCTTTCAACATTTGTATCTCAAAAAGTGTTATGAATATTTAATTTACTGTTTTTCCTGTCTTTGAAACAAAACAAACGAACAAAAGTTTCTGTTTTCTTTCAAGGTTAATCTTAGACGTTTACCCCAATAAAACCTTAAAAATCAATCTTGGTCACTGTGAGACAATGCTTACTTATTAACCAAAAAGAGTTAAAAATTGCAAGAGATCTCAAAAGCAAATATAGATCTCTTAAAGGCAAAAAGCATCATATTATTTATTATTAAAAGCAACATTTCAGAAAACTTTGAAGACAGAATCTAAATTCAGTCTTGTCCTAGCCCATGCTGAACAAAATGCTTTACCCAACTAGATTTAATTCAGTCTTAGAAAATCCTGATCATGCATACCTCTTTCTTACAGTGGGCTATGATCTTGTTTGACTGAATGTCTTATAAATTTTTGACAAACTTCCCCAAAATCAATTTTTTTTATTAAAGTTCTTTTAATTTCCAGCTAACTTTGGGATGCTTTCAAGTGTCCCTGAGGTATCTCAAAGAGAAATATTTAACTATGATTATTTGGTATGTTAAGTGGAATCATTCATAATTCTGGTTATTATAACCATGTTTCTTTATCAATTGCAGATGTTTAACCATGCCATTGAGTCTTTTGCCATTTATAGATATTTTAATACTCTGATGCTGTTACAGAAAGGACTTTATCATCAAAATGATGGCTATGTGAGGATTCTAGCCTCTTTGACTTAAAGCAAGGAACTGCCCTGCCCCCAGGGCCCCTAGATCAAGCATTCAGAGATTTTTATTCCCTGACAGACAAGCCACTGCCCCTACTCAGTCTTAAAAAGTTACAGAGGACAGAGCTTCAATCTTCAGCTTCCCATAAGAATATGGGAGTAAAATCTCTGAGGTGGGGAATGAAGCAGAAGGGAAGGAGGCAGAGCACAACGTTTAAAAGAATGACATAGCCACAGTTCAGTTGCTCAGTCGTGTCCAACTCTTTGCGACCCCATGAATCGCAGCACGCCAGACCTGCCTGTTCATCACCATCTCTCGGAGTTCATTCTGACTCACGTCCATCGAGTCCGTGACAGAACGTGGTCCACTGGAGAAGGGAATGGCAAGCCACTTCAGTATTCTTGCCTTGAGAACCCTGTGAACAGTATGAACAGTATAAAAAGACATAGTCACAGGACATGGCAAAACTGGTTAGAACCAACTAGGTCCAGAATGATGGAAGATTCAACTTCCAGTAGACCCTGAGCCTCACTGTATGCTCACTGTAAATAATACATTAGCTAAATGACACACCCATGAGCACCATGACTTTCTGAGACCAACCATAAATGGCCAAAAAGTGGGCAAAGGCTCAATTCCTGGAAATCCCCACCCCTTCCTTGACAGAGTTGTAATAATCCTCTACTCATTAGTCTATGAAATTACCCAGTCCATAAAATCTAACCACTCCATATTAGAGGCTCAAGAGCCTCTTGCCTTCTTTTGTGGAGTGTCTCTCTCTAAATAAACCCACATCTTACCTAAAGAAACAAAAAACTAAAAAATCCTAGACTTGTGCTGTCCTTATTCTCCTATAAATGACCTCCCCTTTCTTTCCCTCACTTCTCACTCTGTGCATTGTCTCCAGCACTGTCTCTTAAATTTTCATAATGGCGTACTTGATGATATCCTTTTTTTCTATCTCATGTTTAAACCCTCCTTTTCTCCATATCCATTTTACAGTTTTAAGTTACTAATGCTCACTATTATTTCATTATACACCCAAGAATTGGTGGATAAAATAACTGCATATTTTGTTTCCATGGCTGTATCAGTGATTAATTTTTAAAACTTTGCAATTTGGGTTCAAATCATGTCACTCTACCAAAACCACTTTCAAAGAAAACTAATGCCTTTCTAATTGCCTAAATCTAATTGCCTTTTCTTAATATTGTTCTTTAAAAACATCAACAGATAATGAAACAAAACCACAAAAAGCTCTTGCCCAGTATTTCTTTAATGACTCTCTCTCTTAAATGCCATTCTTAATACCAGTTTAATTTTTAAAATTATAACATGATGACCATCCCAATGGCAAATATAAAATAAGTCAGTAGCATTGGTTGCCTAATTAAAACATTTATTTTTCCTGGGAATGTACAATAGAACTTTGCCAACAGTTTTAGCAGAAATGAGATTATATGTGTAAATGTATGAAACATTCTTATCTCCTGAGGAACTGTGTCTACATACAGTTCATTAGCGTAAAAGTTCAGTTATTATGTCATCCCATTCAACCCTTATAGCAAAACATTCATTTTCAGTCACTAGTTTACAGAAGATGTAGTTAAATCACAGAGAGAATTTACTTGATTTGTCCAAACTATATATTAAGTCAAACATTTAGTCATCAGCTTCTCGTCTGGCGTCAGTCTTTAAGTTCTTTTCAATATACTGCATAGCTTTAGATAAATACGATTTATCAGGGAATGGACACTCATCATAGATTCAACAAATTATAAAACTTAGTCTCTATAATAACACATCTAAATGCATGTTGATGTTGACACACAATTTTTTTAATTAATAATTTTAGTACTTTTGGATTGTATGCATTCTTGTTTGGTATCATGAACATTTGAAATATTTTTACCTCATATTTATGTATTTATACATATGCAACTATGTATGATCAATAACTATATGTGATATTTAGAAGTTAATATCAATGTTTTTTTCCTATCATCATGACATAGCTACTCCCAGCTTTTTTGTTAGTGGGCCTCTGGAATTACTAATGCTTATGTAAAGTCTTATTAGATCAATATAGGGTATATTAAGGAATCATTAATTGCTGTAACAAGATAACTTAAAATCCAATTGGTCAAGCAAGATAAAATTAATTTTTACCTGTTTAAAAATTTAAGCACAATAGAGAGAATCGTCAAGAGCTCTAATTCAGGGCATAATTTAAGAATTCAAGATGAAGGTGGTTCTGTCAACTTTAACACATTGTCTTCTAAGTCACGCTGAAAATCACTATTCTGAAATCAAAGGGCAGAAGTTCAGAGTAAAAGAATTCCTCTTAAGAAATTGAGGTAGAAATTACACATATTTCAATTACATTTTATTGGCAAAAGCTTAGGTGAGTGTAGCCTTTTGAGGTGGACTGGAAATTTCTGTTCCTAAATGGGAAGCCAGATAAAACTCGCTTTACTAGTTACATAAAGAATAAAGAATTTTGATGGCCAGCTAGCAGTATTTTTTCAGAATAGGTCTTTGGTGCAATTCCTCTTTCTTAGATGATGTTTTTTTCCATTTTAAATTATTTATGTTTTTATTTTTAAAATTTATTTTAATTGGAGGTTAATTACTTTATACTATTATATTGGTTTTGCCATATATCAACATGTATCTGCCACAGGTATACACGTATTCTGCATTCTGAACCCCCCTCCCCTTCCCTCTCTGTACCATGCCTCTGGGTCATCCCAGTGCACCAGCCTCAAGCATCCTGTATCATGCATTGAACCTGGGCTGGTGACTCATTTCATATATGATATTATACATGTTTCAATGCCATTCTACCAAATCATCTCACCTTCTCCCTCTTCCACAGAGTCCAAAATACTGTTCTATACATCTGTGTCTCTTTTGCTGTCTTGCATACAGGGTTATCGTTACCATCTTTCTAAATTCCATATATATGCACTTTTTATAAATTATTTATTTATTTAAATTTCTTCCCTTTATTTTTGGCCACACCAGGATGCTGGTGGGATCTCAGTTCTCAGACCAGGGATCAAACGCAGGCCCTTGTCAGCAAAAGCTTGAAGTCCTGACAACTGGATTGCTGGGAAATTCCTTGGATCACTTTCATTTTTATTGAGATATAACTGATATACAGCATTTTATAAGCTTAATGTGTAGAACATTATGACTTGGCTTTCATGCATCATGAAATAATTACCACAGTAAATTTAGTGAACATCCATCATCTGTTATAATGTCATAGATACAAAACAAAAAGAAAATAAGATTGTTTTTCTTGTGATGAAAACTCTTAGGATTTACTTTCTTAGCAACTTTCATGTTAGATAATTTAAATTCCTATTAAGAATACAAATAGAATACAATTCAGAATGAGTAAAAATGTGCTTAAAAGTCTATATTATTCACTTCATCTTTGTCATGTCTGTCTACCAGTAACCTTATTCTAAATAACACTAATAATAAGAAAAATGTAAGAGAACATTTGTCCACCTATTTCCTTGTGCCAAGCTCTATGCTAATTCTCAACATAAATTTTGTTTATTGCTTACAACAAATGTTTAAGTACAACGGTTTCTATGAGTCAGGGATTTGGGAGCTGCTTAGCTGGACAGTTCAGGCTCAAGGTTTCTCATGAGGCTGCAATCAAGATGTTGCTGAGGTTGCAGTCATCTGAAGGCTCAACTTGGACAGAGAATCTGCTTCCAAGATGACTTACACACATGGCTATTGCTGGCTATTGTGAGAAGTCTCAGATTCTTTCTAGGTAGCATCTCCAGGGTGTATTCAAGGCATGACACTTGCCTTTCTTCACAGTGAGCTGGAAAAAAGAAAGAAGACCAGAAGGAAGTTATAATTTTTTATGCCTGTACCTTTTTAAAAATAGAGCATAGTTCTACTGCTTTTATTCTTTAGAGCAAGCCTACCAACCTGGCCCACACAGAGGGGAATTAGGCTCCACTCTTTAAAGAGAAAATTATCTTTTTTTTTCTAGTGAAGACTGTCATATTTTAAAACCATGATGTATCTAAATACATACAGTATTACTTGAGGGAGTATGGTATGGCTGGAATTACATATTTACTAAAGAAGTGAGGGATAACATTTCCAAAATACAAATAGTTTCACCTTGAATATTTGATGAAATAATTTGAACATGATCCTTTATTTTGATTATGTATATGTATATATTTGAGGAAATGGAGTGCTATGGTGAAGAATGGTGCTATAGAATGATTAGTGTGACCTTGATATGAAGGATGAATTGGAGGGGGCAATGGTAGGAAGGAATAGAAGCTTAAAACTATATAAGTGGTTACTAAACTACAATATTTAGAAATGTGCTAATTCATACAGGAATTTAATCAAGGGAGTTTTCTAAGATTTATTTTTCTCAAAAGATATTCCTATATTTTTAACTGAAGTCATGATCTATAGATTATTTATGGCAGGGGTTAGCAACCTTTTTCTGTAAAGTGCTAGATAGTAAATATTTTAGGTGTGGTGGCCTACATACATTCTCTGTCATATATTCTTTTTGTTTTGTATAGTCCCTTAACAGTGTGAAAATCATACTTAGCTTGCTGGCAGTACAAAAACAAACAGAAGACCAGTTTTGGACATGGTCCACAGTTTGCTGTCTTCTGATTTATAGCATTACTTTTAATTTAGTTTTGATTAATATCCTATATATATTCATTTAACAGCTTTATAGTGCTTTCTTGATTAACATATACTTGACACTGAAGTGTACCAGATGTGTGACAAGGCATTTGACATAATTTTTGTATTTCCCACAATAGCCTAGGATGTAGGAATTCAGAAAGGTAAACTGAGACTTAGAAGGATCATTAATTTGCCCAGGTAGGGGAACCAGGAATTAAACCTGGGTCTTTGGCAATAAATGCTGTACCAGTAGCATACCAAAAAAAAAAAAAAGAGTATGATCTGTCACTGGTTTTCTTCAGACATAAACTCTGTAAGAAGAAACAAATAGCAACAGAACTACTTCAATCAGGAAAAAGGCCAGAAATGCAACTATAGAGATCCATATTATATTAAGCAGAGCAGGGGATATGTAGTCAACCTAAATACCAAGTTTCTCACCTAGCCCCATTCTGAGCTGTATAAACTTATGGAGTCATGAAAACTCTCTTCTGAGATTCTGTTACATCATCTTTGATATGCACTCCCTGGGCTTCCCTGGTGGCTCAGACGGTAAAGTGTCTGCCTGCAATGCAGGAGACCTGGGTTCAATCCCTGGGTTGGGAAGATCCCATAGAGAAGGAAATGGCAACCCACTCCAATACTCTTACCTGGAAAATTCCATGAACTGAGGAGCCTGATGGGCTACAGTCCATGTGGTCACAAAGAATCAGACACGACTGAGCGACTTCACTTTCACTTTTCCTTATTTTATACAACTTTTTATACAAGTAATAAGCTCTTAGCTTTTTCATGGACATAGTGAAAGATAATGGTCTCAAAATTTCATGTGACATTCTTCTAAGGAAATAGCAGAGACTAAGACAAGCAACCTAGATAGCATATTCAAAAGCAAAGACATTACTTTGCCGACTAAGATCCGTCTAGTCAAGGCTATGGTTTTTCCAGTAGTCATGTATGGATGTGAGAGTTGGACTATGAAGAAAGCTGAGCACCAAAGAATTGATGCTTTTGAACTGTGGTGTTGGAGAAGACTCTTGAGAGTCCCTTGGACTGCAAGGAGATCCAACCAGTCCATTCTGAAGGAGATCATCCCTGGGATTTCTTTGGAAGGAATGATGCTAAAGCTGAAACTCCAGAACTTTGGCCATCTCATGAGAAGAGTTGACTCACTGGAAAAGACTTTGATGCTGGGAGGGATTGGGGGCAGGAGGAAAAGGGGACGACTGAGGATGAGATGGCTGGATGGCATCATTGACACGATGGACGTGAATTTAAGTGAACTCCGGGAGATGGTGATGGACAGGGAGGCCTGGTGTGCTGCGATTCATGGGGTCACAAAAAGTTGGACACGACTGAGCGACTGAACTGAACTGAACTGAAGACAAGCAAATTCAGTGCAGAAACACACTCTTGAGAAAGACTAGAGAGTGTCTCACCTGAGAAAGCTCATTCCCAGTCCAAAATCATTTCCAAAAATTAATTCATTTGTTCAAAACCAATCCCTTTGGTTGGATGTCGCTTGTTCTTAGGTGAATGGGAGTGACAAGAGAGACAAAAGAACGAAGACATCAAGACAGGGAAATACAGTGTCTATTTGTAAAATTGTAAGTCATTTTGTGGCAAGGAATGCGGTAGTAGACTATGGGAAGAGAAAAGAACTGAAGATACTTTTTTGTGTAACCAATATTCTTCCATTTCAGCTAAAAATGATCAGATAGCCACTTTTATCAAAATATTTAAATACTCTCCTAAAACCAGCAATGATTTTATTTATTTATGGCCATGTAGGATCCCATGGCATGTAGGATCTTAGTTTCACAACCAGGAATTCAGTCCATGCCCCTCTGCAGTGGAAGCACAGAGTCTTAACCATTGGACAGCCAGGGAAGTCGCAAACAGCAATAACTTTAGAAAGACAACTAAAACTTGGTGTTTATCATCAAAGTAAATAGTAATGTTTTTATTCCTTTTTTTTTCTGAGTATTCCATGTATACATGATAAAAGATCTATAATATAGAATATTAGATAAAATAATTTTTGAAAATTCATTAATGTCTGTCATAAATTTCCCCATCAATAAATGATTATCATGAATTGATCATTGATAGTTGTTCATATTTTGCTAAAAAAAAAATTGAATCATTTTAAAGGTATAACTTTCTCGTACAAAATATGATTCCCTTATCTTTAAATGTTACCATTTTACTTGAAAAGTTTGTGTCCATGCACGTGTCATCATTTTCAAAATTGGCCCTGAATTTATACATACTGGTTAGAAACCCATCATTGATAAACTAAATTCACAGTAGAGATTACTGTTGGTTACGTTTCTGACAACTTCTAGCAAGGTATAAATCTTTGCATTTAGAGCTGAAAATTCTTCTCACATTGAAACATGTATATTATCATATGTGAAATAGGTCGCCAGTCCAGGTTCGATGCATGAGACATGGTGCTCAGTGCTGATCCACTGGGATGACCTAGAGGGACGGGATGGTGAGGAAGTTGGGAGGAGGGGGTTTAGGATGGGGAACACAAGTACACCCATGGCTGATTCATCTGAATGTATGGCAAAAACCACCACAATTTTGTAAAGTAATTAGCCTCCAATAAAAATAAATAAATAAAACTCTTTGGTGAAACAGTATTAGAGCTATTTGCAATTGCTGTCTATTAGAAATGGTACAAACTATTCAACTATTTTAATAGATAGACTATATATTTTAATCCATTTTTTTGTTTGGTCTCAGTATGTCTAAATACATAGAAGTTTATTTTTATAAAACTCAAGAGCATCTAAATTCTGGAAATTCCCTGGCAGTACAGTGATTAGGACTCAGTGCTGTCTTACTGCCAGACCAGGATCAATCCCTGGTTGGGAAACTAAGATCCCTTAAGCTGCATGGCATTCCCCACCTCCACCCCCAGAAAAAGAGAGCATCTGAATTCTGAATAAAATAGCCACATTCTAAAAATAGCCACATTCTAACAAGTTTACAAATTTTGTGTGTGAATGACATTTCTTATATATGCTTTCATATATATATTTCTTATATATGCTTTTCAACCTGTAATCTGAGATCTTGTTTAGTATAATAACATGATAATATAGAGCAGTATTCTATGTTTAATGTTATGATTATAAATTAAAAAGTGAACCTACTTCTGATAATGATGTTTTACCTTATCTTCATAAGTCTAACATAGAACAATCTTACTTTGGTGAGAAGGGGGTATGCCTTGAAATACTTGGTAGATAATAGTGATGATGGTCTGATGGTTTTAGTGAAAATATAATTAATAAATTAATTAAAGTTAATTAACTAGAGGGACAATTGAATATGACCAGCTTTTTCTAGGAAATCAGTAGGTAGATGATGCCGTCTGTCTCTTGCCATTCCCACTCACTAAGGGAAACTCTAAGACCATGAGATCAGAACAGACTATGAACATCTTTAATAATATTCAAAATATTTTCTTCATTCCTTTTTTAAAATCAACTGTGCTGATATATGAAAGTTGGCTCTCACCAATGATTTTGGGATGAATAAATTGAAACCACCCTTAGACTCAGCAGTGGCCACAGGACTGGAAATGATCAGTTTTCACCCCAATCCCAAAGAAGGGCAATGCCAAAGAATGCCCAAATTATCAAAAAATTGTGCTCATTTCACATGCCTGTAACATTATGCTCAAAATCCATCAAGCTAGTCTCCAGCAGTATGTGAACCAAGAGCTTCCAGATACACAAGTTGTGTTTAGAAGTGGCAGAGGAACCAGAAATCAAACTGCCTACATCTGTTGGATCATAGAGAAAGGGAGGGAATTCCAGAAAAGCATCTACTTCACTGGTGACCACCTAACCGGCCTTTTGAGAAATCTGTATGCAGGTCAGGAAGCAACAGTTAGAACTGGACATGGAACAACAGACTGATTCCAAATAGGAAAAGGAGTACATCAAAGCTGTATACTATCACCCTTTTTATTTAACTTATGTGCAGAGTACATCATGAGAAATGCTGGACTAGAAGAAACACAAGCTGGAATCAAGATTGCTGGGAGAAATATCAATAACCTCAGATATGCAGGCTTCCCTGGTGGCTCAGAGATTAAAGCATCTGCCTCAAATGCGGGAGACCTGGGTTCGATACCTGGGTTGGGAAGATTCCCTGGAGAAGGAAATGGCAATCCACTCCAGTATTCCTGCCTGGAGAATCCCATGGACGGAGAAGCCTAGTAGGTTACAGTCCACGTGTTGCAAAGAGTCGGACATGACTGAGCCACTTCACCTTCACCTTCAGATATGCAGATGATACCACCATTAAGGCAGAAAGTGAAGAAGAACTAAAGGGCCTCTTGATGAAAGTGAAAGAGGAAAGTGAAAAAGTTGGTTTAAAGCTCAACATTCAGAAAACAAAGATCATGGCATCTGGTCCCATCACTTCACAGGAAATAGATGGGGAAACAGTGCAGATGGTGACTGCAGCCATGAAATTAAAAGACTCTTACTCCTTGAAAGAAAAGTTATGACCAACCTAGATAGAATGTTCAAAAGCAGAGACATTACTTTGCCGACTAAGGTCCGTCTAGTCAAGGCTATGGTTTTTCCTGTGGTCGGTCATGTATGGATGTGAGAGTTGGACTGTGAAGAAGGCTGAGTGTCAAAGAATTGATGCTTTTGAACTGTGGTGTTGGAGAAGACTCTTGAGAGTCCTTTGGACTGCAAGGAGATCCAACCAGTGCATTCTGAAGGAGATCAACCCCTGGGATTTCTTTGGAAGGAATCATGCTAAAGCTGAAACTCCAGTACTTTGGCCACCTCATGCGAAGAGTTGACTCATTGGAGAAGACTCTGATGCTGGGATGGATTGGGAGCAGGAGGAGAAGGGGACGGCAGAGGATGAGATGGCTGGATGGCATCACTGACTCGATGAAGGTGAGTCTGAGTGAACTCTGGGAGATGGTGATGGACAGGGAGGCCTGGTGTGCTGCAGTTCATGGGGTTGCGAAGAGTCGGACATGACTGAGCGACTGAACTGAACTGAACTACTTCACTGACTAGAGAAGGCTAAAACCTTTGATTGTGTGAGTCACAACAAATTGTAGAAAATACTTAAAAGAGTTGGGAATACCACCTTACCTGTATTCTGAGAAACTTGTATGCAGGTCAAGAAGCAACAGTTAGTTCCGGACATGGAAAAACTAAAAGGAGTTCGACAAGGTTGTATATTGTTACCCTGATTATTTAACTTCTGTGCAGAGTATACCATGTGAAATGCAGGGCTGGGTGAACCACAAGCTGGAATCAAGTTTGCCAGGAGAAATATCAACAATCTCAAATATGCAGATGACACCACTCTTATGGCAGAAAGTGAAAAGGAACTAAAGAGCCTATTGATAAGGGTGAAAGAGGAGAGTGAAAAAGCTAACTTGAAACTCAGCACTAAAAAAAAATAAGATAATGGCATCTGGTCCCATCACTTCATGGTGTATGTTCATAGAAGGGGTAAAAGTAGAAGCAGTGACAGATTTTATTTTCTTGGGCTCTAAAATCACTACAGACAGTGACTGCAGGCATGAAATTAAAAGACACTTGCTTCTTGGAAGAAAGGCTATGACAAACACAGACAGCATATTAAAAATCAGAGATGTCACTTTGCCAACAAAGGTCTGTATAGTCAAAGCTATGGTTTTTCCAGTGGTCATGTATGGATGTGACCATTATGGACAATAAAGAAGGCTAAGTGCCAAAGAATTGATGCTTTCGAATTGTGTTCTTGGAGAAGACTCTTGGAAAATCCCTTGGACTGCAAGATCAAACTAATCAATCCTAAAGGAAATCATCCCTGAGCATTCATTGGAATGAATAAATTCCATCATTGGGTGCTGAAGCTGAAGCTCCAGTACTCTGCCCACCAGATATGAAGAGCTGACTCATTGGAAAAGACCCTGACGCTGGGAAAGACTGAAGACAAAAGGAGATGAGGGTGGCCCAGGATGAAATGGTTAGATAGCATCCCTGATTCAGTGGACATGAATTTGAGAAAATTCCAGGAGATGGTGGAGGACGGGGGAACCTGGTGTGATGTAGACCATGAGGTTGCAAAGAGTCAGACATGATTTAGTGATTGAACAACAACAACACCCTTAGAGAGAACTGAAAGACACATGCTAAAATTGAAATTCTCCTTCATAGATATTTACAGCTAAATATTCACTGTATGCACAAACCACTACACACCAGCAATGTGTTTCATATAAATTTCAGATAGTTAGTTTTGCATATCATGTTTTTGGTGTTTTTTTTTTTTTTGGTTCTAGTAAGAGAAGTGTTGATGGAAAGCACATTTTCCTTTAGGATATGAGTGGACTTTTCTAGTTTCCAAAAGCAGATTATTGTCAGGGTTTCATATAGGATATATGCAGTCCACTTTTACTGTATTTACTCAAATGAAAGCTATGAAACATATGTAAATATGATATTAATATTTTTACTGTTTCTGTAATTTTCCCTTTTACTCCACTATGATATTAGGCATGTTATACAAATATGAAAATATATACTTTTATAATTAAGTCATATGATAGCTTAAAGAGACATCAGATCAAGAAATATATAATAAATTTTCCTTGTTTTAAGATTGTTATGACAGTTGCTGAAATCAGCTCTCTCTTTATCATATAGAAGTACTAACTACCATTCTTATTTCAGCTTTTATTTAAGACTTATCTGCTAGGGGACATCAGTTCAGTTCAGTTCAGTTGCTCAGTCCTGTCGCTCTTTGCAACCCCATGAATCGCAGCATGCTAGGGGACATAGTAACCAGTAATTTCTGAAGAATATGTATTAGAATATCTTATCTGTTAGCAAGAAGGTTTGATCTGAGCTAATATATCATATAGTGGATAGTTTTCAAATACATTCCATGATTTATCATTTTTTAATATAAATTCATTTATTTTAATTAGAGGCTTATAATAGTCACATATTAAGATAAGAATACAGTTTAACACTATTGATATTGTGGTACACAATTTCATCATCTATTCCTACCATCAAGCAATTGTTTTAAAGTTAATTTGAATAAGGTCTTCATATCTATCAACTTCTCCTGAACTGCTATAATTAAGCTCTCCCAAACCATTTTGCCATGGAGTGTATTTATATTTACTAGTTTAAGTTATTCTATTGGGCCAGATTAAACTATTGAATTTCTATTTTATTACACTTATTTGGAGATATAAACATGCTTTTAGACCATTAGAAATTTTGTGTTGTATAAATTTTTGTGTTGTATATGCCTTCTTAGTCTTTCAATATAATTGTATAAATTACTATAAGTGATTTAGAAGGTTCTGAACCAGACAATTAGGAAAGAGGAAAAATATCAATATCAGTTGCTTTTATTAGTTTTCTTGGTTAGTGATTTTATTATGCTTCTCACTTTTCTTTTGTGCTTTTATAATTATATTTTTCTCTAACTCTGTACTGTTATTTTGATTGCAATATCATTATCTGTTTTTTTCTCCCTCCTCATCATGACTGTTGACTCCAATGAACAGATTTCTAAAAAGTAGAGCAAAAGTCTCAAGTATCTGTCACTTTAATAAGAGGTTACTCTTACTAAAAATTTACCGATTATAATGCTCTTATCAAATGAAAATCCATCACAGCTTTTGACAGCCTTTGAAGTTTGCCAAGGTCTCCCAGTTAAGATAGTGATCTGAGATCTTGACATGGATACCTCTAAGCCCTGACCCTAATATATATATTTTTTCCTGGAAGGTTGATTTTGTAATTTTTTCACCACTTGCCTGCCAGGTATGTATCCCTGGCCAGTTTATCTTTGGTTATTCCAACATGTGATAGAATTGGTCTTCTGATTCTTCATGAGTCTGCAGAAGGAATGAAGTTATATCAGTCCCAGAATGCCTCATATCATTGCCACAGGGTTTGATGAATTTCATGCATGGGCATGGAGAATGAGGTTGGAATGTCATCTCACAATTACTGTTCTCTCATTCAGGTCACCCAGCTCCTCAACTCTAAGGAAGGGAGTCATATCTTAGTTCACTATGGCAAAGGACAGGTAGACTTCCCTAGACACTTAGGCTGGCACATGTATTTGCCATGGCTAAATATCTGAACTAAGTTTGGCTATTTTGCAGGCTTTACTATCAGATATAAAGATATCTTGTTATTACAATTTGATATTTTACAGTGATCCTTTTGTATTAATACAGCTGGACATTTCAAAAGAGGAACTAGAACAGAAAGTAATTTCTGGAATGTTACATTCAATAATTATTCACATTATTTATGTCCATTAGTTGATTTTTTGACATATTGCAAAATGTAAAATGTCTCAAGTTTAAAGTAAATTTGCATTTATAGACAAATATCTTTTGAATATTATGATTATCTTGACTGTTAATATAACTAGTTAAGCAAAAAGTATATACTTCTGAGAAAATAAATATAGATTGTAAATAAAAATCATCAAACTAAAATCCATTCAGTAACTCTTGATGAACTCTGTGCCAGGAGTTCTCTACTACTTAGAAAAATGCATGACATTGCCGCTTTTTCTTAAAAAGTTAAAAAATGTGCATGCACATATATTACACAGTCTCTTAAGGATTATACTGGTGCTTTGAACCTCAAAAGTGACTCTCGAAATCTTTAGCCTCCTCCTGAAAACTCCTGGTGAGAACCCCCAGCTCCACCTACTAAGATCATTTAAAATTTAAGATTAGAAAGCATATTTTAAAAGACTAAACTTTTAAGATAAATTATTATTTAATTATCCCTTTCTGTCTTTTTAAATTCTCATTTGTTCCTTTCAACTGTGCTACTTAAAATGTCAAGGTTGTCTTCCTTAACATTTGGTCTTTCAGTATATTTTTCTGATGAGGATGATATGTATATGTAAGTGTATGTGTATGTCTGTCTATATAAGTAAATGTGTTGAGCTATAGATATAATTATTTTGTTTCATTTTTGTGTTGCTTTTGTTTTTCTGTTATTGCAAATATTAAATTTATGTCTATGGTCATGCATATCGGTGCTGCTGGATGAAAAGTTTTTCTGTTGATGAGGGCTAATGCTGAGATTTTAGTTTTAGACAGCTTTTCTTAGTCGTTTCTAAGGATTGAATAATTGATCTGCTGTGAGGAAGTGGGCCATTAATATAGTCAAAGAAACACACCAATTCAAATAGATCTAATGGCTACGTAGAGACATAATAAATGTCTAGAATCCTGTTCCTCAGGCTCTAAGGCAATAAAGACATTTACTCTTTTGAATGAAAGAGAGGCCTTGGTATTCTCTCCATATTCGCTCACTGGAGGCCTTAGAAAATTTAGTTTCATTAAAATGAGATGAGTTTAAGGTAGATTGGAAGTTGTCAGAGATAGACTAAATAAGGCTGGAAAAATGATTTATATGAGCTAAAAAATAAGATATTTTGTTTATTTGGTTTAGTTTCTTTATGTAAATTCAGGGAATGGAACAACTATTTTCTTGTCAAGGGTAACATTATTTATAACTTTTATGTTCGTGTACCTTGCATTTAATAAAAAAGGTATTTTAGTGTGACTTTGGCCACAAGGTGCTTTTCAAAAATCTTCAGTTACTAAAGGAATACTTTATGTTGCTTTATGGATCTGCTCTTTCCTCATTCTAAATGTTAAAATTTTCATCTGATGCCCAGTAAATATGAAAGTATATCTTTAAGTATTTTTTATTGTGGTCACAGAGTAGCTTGTCATATAAAATATTTCCTAAGAGTTGTGGTAGGATTTCTTTAGAATCACAGAAAACTCATTAAAGAAATATATCCACTATAAATAATTTTAATCAATTCTACAACCTCAAGGTATTTTTATACATTTCCATATAATTTATTTATTGACAGGATCTTTCCATCAGCCAATCTGTAGATACCTAAGTGATATTTAAGTATTTATTACTTTACAAAACAACAACTGGCCAATGATCTACTTACTCCTTAAGGACCTTTTAAATTTTATTCCTTTTGCAATATATTTTGTCTTCCAAATTACAGTCATTTTCTACCTCTGATTTTAGACTGGGTGAATATTTTTAAGTTCTCACTTAAATTTCTTAGAAGGTAGTTCATTCCAATGCCATACCTCTGAAATATGCTCAAATTATATATCTAAATTTATATTTAGGGTAAATAGGTAAATTAGAAAATATGATTATTAGATATAAATATGTTCATGTGAGAATTTGATCCAACCTCAGGGCTGTAGAATAATTGGCATCAGATGGCCTTCATTTGTATATGCTCTTATAAAGGTAAAGCATCTTTTATCTGTAAATTAGTCTAATAATTTTTCTCTTCTTCCCATGGAATATTCCAGGCAATAATACTAGAGAAGGTTGCCATTTCCTGCTCCAGGGGATCTTCCTGATCCATGGAACAAACCCACATCTCTTTGCATCTCCTGTGTTGGTAGACTCATTCTTTACCACTGTGCTACCTGAGAAGCCCATTATTTTGTAGGTGTACATGAAAAACCAACATAAAGTTATCCAAGATCATCATTTCTACCTTTTTTCTTCATTATTACCCACCTAAGGAATCTTTTTTCCTAATCCTCCCAATACCCATGAAGTTTTAATACCATAGATACACCGTTATACCACACTTTTACAGTATAGTGAAAGTGAAGTCGCTCAGTCATGTCCAACTCTTTGCGATCCCATGGACTGTAGTCTACCATGCTTCTCCATCTATGGGATTTTCCTGGCAAGAGTACTGGAGTGGGTTGCCATTTCCTTCTCCAGGAGATCTTCCTGACACAGGGATCGAACTCAGGTCTCCTGCATTGCGGGCAGATGCTTTACCCTCTGAGCCACCAGGAAAGCCCTTTACAGTATATATCTGTTTATATATTGCAATCCTTTGGAAAGTTACAGACCATCTTCATATCTAAGTTTTTTTCTTTTATTTTTTGCCCTCAGGTACCAATTTAATCCCTTTGAGATGATTTTCTCCCCATTGGGAATGCATGTCCTTTACTATCTCCCAGGACATTTCTTTTTCCAATTAATGTCTCTTTGATAGATTTGCCCATTTAGAGATCACCTCAGATAAATTACTGCAAGTAAAATAGAATCTAACCCCAGTTCTTGAGAAATTTATTATTTCCAGACATGATACTGCTGTGTTAAATAAAATAAAGTAGCTTAGTTTCAAGTCAGAGGCAATGGCACCCCACTCCAGTACTCTTGCCTGGAAAATCCCATGGATGGAGAAGCCTGGTAGGTTGCAGTCCATGGGGTCGTTAGTGGTCGGATACAACTGAGCGACGTCACCTTCACTTTTCACTTTCATGCACTGGAGAAGGAAATGGCATTCCACTCCAGTGTTCTTGCCTGGAGAATCCCAGGGACCGGGGAGCCCGGTGGGCTGCTGTCTCTGGGGGTCACACAGAGGCGAACACCACTGAAGCGACTTAGCAGCAGCAGCAGCAGCAGCAGCAGCAGCAGCAGCAGCAGCAACAGTTTCAAGTGAGGTCAGAGTGTTCAGAGAAAACTGAAAAAACGGAAAACAAATGAGGTTATTTTTAGATAGAAAGTTTAAACTTCCTGAAATCTGAAACTGTGGAATTGGATTTCAAAATATGTGATAGCTCAAAATATGTGATAATAGGAGCCCTCAGTAGGGAGGAGTAGCAAATGCAATATGAGAGTAGTTCAGTTCAGTTCAGTTGCTCAGTCGTGTCCGACACTTTGCGACCCCATGAATCGCAGCACGCCAGGCCTCCCTGTTCGTCACCATCTCTCGGAGTTCACTCAGACTCACGTCCATCGAGTCCGTGATGACATCCAGCCATCTCATCCTCAGTCGTCCTCTTCTCCTCCTGCCCCCAATCCCTCCCAGCATCAGAGTCTTTTCCAGTGAGTCAACTCTTCGCATGAGGTGGCCAAAGTACTGAAGTTTCAGCTTTAGCATCATTCCTTCCAAAGAAATCCCAGGGTTGATCTCCTTCAGAATGCACTGATTGGATCGCCTTGTGGTCCCAGGGACTCTCAAGAGTCTTCTTCAACACCACAGTTCAAAAGCATCAATTCTTTGGTGCTCAGCCTTCTTCACAGTCCAACTCTCACGTCCATACATGACCACAGGAAAAACCATAGCCTTGACTAGACGGACCTTAGTTGGCAAAGAAATGTCTCTGCTTTTGAATATGTTATCTAGGTTGGTCATAACTTTTCTTCCCAGGAGTAAGCGTCTTTTAATTTCATGGCTGCAGTCACCATCTGCAGTGATTTTGGAACCCAAAAAATAAAGTCTGACACTGTTTCCACTGTTTCCCCATCTATTTCCCATGAAGGGATGGGACCAGATGCCATGATCTTCGTTTTCTGAATGTTGAGCTTTAAGCCAACTTTTTCACTCTCCTCTTTCACTTTCATCAAGAGGCCCTTTAGCTCCTCTTCACTTTCTGCCATAAGGGGGTGTCATCTGTATATATGAGGTTATTGATATTTCTCCCGGCAATCTTGATTCCAGCTTGTGCTTCTTCCAGTCCAGCGTTTCTCATGATGTATTCTGCATAGAAGTTAAATAAGCAAGGTGACAATATACAGCCTTGATGTACTCCTTTTCGTATTTGGAATCAGTCTGTTGTTCCATGTCTAGTTCTAACTGTTGCTTCCTGACCTGCATACACATTTCTCAAGAGGCAGGTCAGGTGGTCTGGTATTCCCATCTCTTTCAGAATTTTCCAAAGTTTATTGTGATCCACACAGTCAAAGGCTTTGGCATAGTCAATAAAGCAGAAATAGATGTTTTTCTGGAACTCTCTTGCTTTTTCATTGATCCAGCAGCTGTTGGCAATTTGATCTCTGGTTCCTCTGCCTTTTCTAAAACCAGCTTGAACATCAGGAGTTCACGGTTCACGTATTGCTGAAGCCTGGCTTGAAGAATTTTGAGCATTACTTACTAACTAGCATGTGAGATGAGTGCAATTTTGCGGTAGTTTGAGCATTCTTTGACATTGCCTTTCTTTGGAATTGGAATGAAAACTGACCTTTTCCAGTCCTGTGGCCACTGCTGAGTTTTCCAAATGTGCTGGCATATTGAGTGCAGCACTTTCACAGCATTATCTTTCAGGATTTGAAATAGCTCTACTGGAATTCCATCACCTCCACTAGCTTTGTTCATAGTGATGCTTTCTAAGGCCCACTTGACTTCACATTCCAAGATGTCTGGCTCTAGATGAGTGATCACATCATCATGCTTATCTGGGTCTTGAAGATCTTTTTGTACAGTTCTTCCGTGTATTCTTGCCACCTCTTCTTAATATCTTCTGCTTCTGTTAGGTCCCTACCATTTCTGTCCTTTATTGAGCCCATCTTTGCATGAAATGTTTCCTTGATATCTCTAATTTTCTTGAAGAAATCTCTAGTCTTTCCCATTCTGTTCTTTTCCTCTATTTCTTTGCATTGATCGCTGAAGAAGGCTTTCTTATCTCTTCTTGCTATTCTCTGGAACTCTGCATTCAGATGCTTATATCATTTCTTTTCTCCTTTGCTTTTCACCTCTCTTCTTTTCACAGTTATTTGTAAGGCCTCCCCAGACAGCCATTTTCCTTTTTGCCTTTCTTTTCCATGAGGATGGTCTTTATCCCTGTCTCCTGTACAATGTCACGAACTTCATTCCATAGTTCATCAGGCACTCTATCTATCAGATCTAGGCCCTTAAATCTATTTCTCAATTCCACTGTATAATCATAAGGGGGTTTGATTTAGGTCATACCTGAATGGTCTAGTGGTTTTCCCTACTTTCTTCAATTTCAGTCTGAATTTGACAATAAGGAGTTCATGATCTGAACCACAGTCAGCTCCTGGTCTTGTTTTCGTTGCTTGTATAGAGCTTCTCCATCTTTGACCGCATAGAATATAATCAATCTGATTTCGGTGTTGACAATCTGGTGATGTCCATGTGTAGAGTCTTCTCTTGTGTTGTTGGAAGAGGGTGTTTGCTATGACCAGTGCATTTTCTTGGCAAAACTCTATTAGTCTTTGCCCTGCTTCATTCTGCATTCCAAGGCCAAATTTGCCTGTTACTGCAGGTGTTTCTTAACTTCCTACTTTAGCAGTCCAGTCCCCTAAAATGAAAAGGACATCTTTTTTGGGTGTTAGTTCTAAAAGGTCTTGTAGGTCTTCATAGAACCATTCAACTTCTGCTTCTTCAGTGTTACTGGTTGGGGCATAGACTTGGGTAACTGTGATATTGAATAGTTTGCCTTGGAAATGAACAGAGATCATTCTGTCATTTTTGAGATTGCATACAAGTACTGCATTTCGGACTCTTTTGTTGACCATGATGCCTAGTCCAGTTTTTCTGAGGGATTCCTGCCCGCAGTAGTGGATATAATGGTCATCCGAGTTAAATTCACCCATTAAAGTCCATTTTAGTTTGCTGATTCCTAGAATGTCAACGTTCACCCTTGCCATCTCTTGTTTAACCACTTCCAATTTGCCTTGATTCATGGACCTGAGATTCCAGGTTCCTATGCAATATTGCTCTTTACAGCATCAGATCTTGCTTCTATCACCAGTCACATGCACAGCTGGGTATTATTTTTGCTTTGGGGTCATCCCTTCATTCTTCCTGGAGTTATTTCTCCACTGATCTCCAGTAGCATATTGGGCACTTCTGACCTGGGGAGTTCCTCTTTCAGTATCCTATCATTTTGCCTTTTCATACTGTTCGTGGGGTTCTCAAGGCAAGAATACTGAAGTGGCTTGCCATTCCCTTCTCCAGTGGACCATGTTCTGTCAGTAATTAAGTAAAAACTTGAGGCACATTGACATGAGTGTAAGAGGTATGAGAAGAGAAATTGCAGTGTACCGTAAGATATCTTATTAATGGTTAATCTTAAAAATTGAAGTAGAGTGTTTTATATTTAATATCTAAATTAAACAGCTAGAGCTGTAAAAAGAAACAATAGTAAGATTTGGGGGATCTTGACAGGATTGGAAATTACATTTGGGGAAAATAATTACAGCTGTAGAGAATAAACTTTGGATATATGTAAGTAATCATGTGGAATAAACACAGGAGTTGAAGGAAAGGAAATACAAAGAAATAAATTATCATAGAATAAACATTTAGCCCCTAATTAAATTATCAGATCATTGCTTATGAGGGTCAGATATATAAAATTCTTAAATCTAGTATTAATGAAACTAAGATGGAAATAGGGAAAACATATTTGCATTTTAAAATTATTTTTAATAAGCATGTTTAAAGTTAAATAGACTTAGAAATTCAGTTGAAATTGTAGTTCAGGAAATTTTGACTATTTCTAACTTGCTAAGAGTTGACTCATTGAAAAAGACTTTGATGCTGGGAAGGACTGGGCGCAGGAGGAGAAGGGGATGACAGAGGATGAGATGGCTGGATGGCATCACTGACTCGATGGAGGTGAATCTGAGTGAACTCTGGGAGTTGGTGATGGACAGGGAGGCCTGGCGTGCTGCAATTCATGGGGTCGCAAAGAGTTTAACACGACTGAGTGACTGAACTGAACTCAACTTGCTAAATTTTCATCATTATTCCATTTGATGTTTCTTAATCTGCCTAGAGTGATACAAATTCAAAAGCTGATTTTTACAGATTTATTTATTTTTACTTTGATCCCTCTTGAAAGCACTTTGAAATAACTTTTTACCTATATTATCAGCATTGGCTTGCCTATTATTAATTTGAAAAAACAAGGGATTTTACTAGTAAAAGGAAGTCAGCTTAATAAATGCATGAAGAATTATGTTTTTCAAGTTTAAAATACTCAAAGTGTTTAGATAAATATAGATTTTGATTTATATCTGTTTAGATTATTATATAATAATCACATTAAAAATTAATGTTTATTAAAACTTTCTCTGTTCTAAGTATTTAATATGTATTATTTCACTTAATTCTTATAATTGTCCAATGAATGGGAAGTATTCCTATCCTTCCTTTAGATGAGAAGACTAAATGTCAGAGATTAATTGACCTGCCTAAGGACACTCACTGGAAAATACTCTGATGCTGGGAGGGATTGGAGGCAGGAGGAGAAGGGGACAGGGATGAGGTGGCTGGATGGCATCACCGACTTGATAGACATGAATTTGGATGAACTCTGGGAGTTGGTGATGGACAAGGGAGGCCTGGCGTGCTTCAATTCAAGGGGTCACAAAGAGTCGGACACGACTGAACTGAACTGAAGGACACAGCTAGTACATAAATGGAGGAGACAGGAATTGAGCCCATTCCTTCTGGCTTCTGTGAACATATCCTTAATCACTGTATCAGAGTTCTGCTCTGTAAAATGCAAAGTAACTGAGGTTTTCTCTAAAATGTACTTTTAAGGGAATGCTAATTTTAATATACAAATTTGATGTCACTTTCCTACTTTTAGTGATTTAGGGACACCCACTACTGACAAGATGATTCTAAGTTCCTTTAAAATACACAAGCCATGTAGTCTTCTAATCCTACCTGTTTCTTTTAACCATGCATCCTCCTACTCAAATACTTTCTCTCCTCCCAACACTTGTAAGTTTCACCCTTAGAACACTACTATTTTCAGCTCCTTGAACGTGCCATGCTTTTTTAATATTCTCATAGCCTGAGATATCTTTCTTCCACATAGTGTCTGTCTCAGTTCAGTTCAGTTGCTCAGTTGTGTCTGACTCTTTGAGACCCCATGAATTGCAGCACGACAGGCCTCCCTGTCCATCACCAACTTCCGAAGTTCACCCAAACCCACATCCATCGAGTTGGTGATGCCATCCAGCCATCTCATCCTCTGTTGTCCCCTTCTCCTCCTGCCCCCAATCCCTCCCAGCATCAGTGTCTTTTCCAATAAGTCAACTTTTCGCATGAGGTGGCCAAAGTATTGGAGTTTCAGCTTCAGCATCAGTCTTTCCAATGAACACCCAGGACTGATCTCCTTTAGTATGGACTGGTTGGATTCCCTTGCAGTCCAAGGGACTCTCAAGAGTCTTCTCCAACACCACAGTTCAAAAGCATCAATTGTCAGTCTAAATATTCCTAATCAGTCTGCAAAACTAGTTCAGATGTCGCTCCTCTTAGAATCTTACCTGACCCAGAATCACCCAGGCTTAGTTAATCTCTCTTTATTCCCTATAAATAAATTTCTAATGAATTATACCAACACTGAATATTGGTACTCCATAACTATGTATCATCATGAATCATTTTAAGGATGGTTTCATACAATTCTTTCTTCATATCATCATCATTTATAGTGCTGTTTGATCACATTATAGAAAGTTAATGTTTGCTGTACTGCTTCCTTATTTTTTAAATGTTGATACTTTTTAAAAATACTCTTCAGTTTTAATGTCTTCAGTTCAATTCAGTCGCTCAGTAGTGTCCAACTCTTTGCAACCCCATGAACCATAGCATGCCAGGCTTCCCTGTCCATCACCAACTCCTGGAGTTTACCTAAATCATGTCCGTTGAGTCGGTGATGCCATCTAAACATCTCATCCTCTGTCATTCCCTTCTCTTGCTGCCTTCAATCTTTCCCAGCATCAAGGTCTTTTCAAATGAGTCAGCTCTTTGCATCAGGTGGCCAAAATATTGGAGTTTCAGCTTCAACATCAATCCTTCCAATGAACACCCAGGAGTGATATCCTTTAGGATGGACTGGTTGGATCTCCTAGCAGTCCAAGGGACTCTCAAGAGTCTTCTCCAACACCACAGTTCAAAAACATCAATTCTTCCATGCTCAGCTTTCTTTATAGTCCAACTCATTTTGCTTAAAAATCACTACTGTGTTTTTCTCTGAATAATAATATATACATTTTCAAAGCATTTAATATAGAAGTATTCAGTAGTGGACATTTCTGAATGGGAAAAATGTATCTAAACATAGTCCATATTAAGTCCAGTTATCAACTGTCTCATATTTTCATATCCCTCTCTAATTTACAAATAGCAGAATCTTTCCATTTCTTACTACACTGATCTTGATGAGTATATTTAATTTAGTGATCTCACATTCCTTAACAGCCATTTTTTTATTTTAAATAATGGCAACATTGCTGCAGGAGGAAACCACTAGGGATCTTTCACTAGGGATCATGTTCTGAGGGAAGCCCTCCAAAACAGAAGTCCTCTCAAATATATGGAGTACTCTCCTTGTGCCATGCACAGTGTTAATAGATTTCCCTAAGGGAGCTCTCACATTTCTTTGAGTAAAATAACAACTTTGGGCCTAGATAAAAGTCCCAGTTTTGTTATTTCCTAGCAGTGTGATTTTAGTCAAGTTACATATATCCCTCTGCCTCAGTTTTATAATTTCTAAAAATGAAGATGATAATAGTGTCCTCCTCATAGGACTGTTGTGGGAATTACATGAAAACTCTTTGACAACGTCTTATATAATAAAGATGCAATATGCATTAGTGACTGCCATTGTTATCATCATCATCATCATGTCAGTTAAAGATTATTTTTATCTGATTCAACTGAAATTAGTTGGAAGTAGGCTTTTGCATTGAATTGTAACCTGTATCAGGCTGAAATGCTTTTTGTTTGGTCATCTATCTGTAGTTTCAGGCTCAATTGTTAGGCATATAATAGGTGCTTATGTAAACCACCTTCACTTCTGACACCAACTGCAATTTTAGGGATGCTCAAGATCATTTTCATGCTGAATAAGTTACTAGAAGAATTGGCAGAATTCACTGAAAGCTGTTTAGCTTATGGTTGTAGTTTATAATAGCAAAAGTGAAAGTGAAGTCTCTCAGTCGTGTCCGACTCTTTGTGACCCCATGGACTGCAGCCTACCAGGCTCCTCTGTCCATGGGATTTTCCAGGCAAGAGTATTGGAGTGGGTTGCCATATCCTTCTCCAGGGAATTTCTCGACCCAGGGGTTGAACCCAGTCTCCCTCATTTTAAGCAGACACTTTACCATCTGAGCCACCAGGGAAGTTGGTTATGGGTTAAAATCAGCCAAGAGAAGAACATGGGGCAGGGTCCAGGGAAGTTCTAAATGTAAAGCTGTCAGTTGTCTTCCCCCACTGTAGTAGTGGACAGTGCCAAATATCTCCTCCAGACAATGATGTGTTACTATTTTCATTAAGTGTTGCCAACCAGAAAAACTCACCCATGGCTTTGGTGTCCAGGGTTTTTACTGGGGCCTGTTCACACAGATAACTAGTTGACTGCCTGGAGTCTTCAGCCCATCAGAATTTGAACTGCTATTATGGTTCAGATAGTCCAAAGTCCACCAAAAGTCACTTTGTTCACATAGACTACCCCGTGTTGTCAAAGCCCCCAAATAAGCAAAGGTCTTCTTTATGAAGTACATTTGAGGGCTTAGAGATTACCTCCCTGAAGCCCACAGCAAAGACCAGATCTTCCTTTGGGGGTAAATTGTCTGCTACATATGTGGAAAAATAATTTTGAATTCATGATGTAGACTTTGAATCCAAGTAACAGAAACAGAGATAGTCAGATTTTCCCAGGGATAAACATGGCCTTAAGGCTCTCATCTACCTTGAATTTAAGAGAGATTCTATTGGGAATTAGAGCAAGGTGATATATCTATTAAAAATTCCTTTTTGTCAGTTGTGTTTACAATGCTGTAATAAATCAGGAACTTTTGTACAACTGAACTGAGATAGAAAAGGTTATCACAACTCAGTAGTTTATTTGTTTGCTTGTGTGTTTTATCTATTTATTTTTTGTCACCTCTGATGTGTGTGTGTGTGTTTTTTTTTTTAATATTCAGGGAAAATATATTAAACATAATGAGATGCCTTGTATTTGTTTTTTGGAATAAACATTAAACTGGTACATCTAAATATATGAAATAATACAAAAACCATGCCTGGAGCCCACTCTTTCTTGCCTTCTTAGGAGACAAGAAGAACAGTGACCAGAGCGAAATTGGAATTATGAACTGTAATCAACTATACCCTAATTTCCCAGCTGAAAGTGAAGAATGATCTGCAAGCCATCCCTGAAACATATATACAATGTTCCAGGAAAGCTAGCTTTTAAGAACCTCTGTTTTTACTGATTTACCCAATTTTCCTCAAAATAACATCAGAAAAAATAAGTTAGAAAATATAATCCCTAATTTTCTCACTGAATAGATGCTCATTTCTTTCGTGAACCCTCAGTACTTATTTTAGGCCACTGTAATGTGTACAAATGTATCTTGGTTAATATATTCTATATTTTGCTAGGCAAACAGAGGGAAGCCAGGAAATATTATTCTGACCTGAGAGACATTGGAAGAATGTAAAATATGTTCTAGTTCAGTGAATATTTAAATTTTTACCTGCTGCTAATGAGTATATACAGTTGCAAAATTGTGCCAGTTATGATTAATCCACTATCGTTTTTTTTATTTTTCTTGTTTCCTCCCCTAATAACAAAAGGATTGAGGTTAGAATTATAATAGGCTGACAACAGCAAAAACAGCAATAATAACACTCAGTAACAAGTACAGAGCTTCCATGCCCTAGTAATTTGCTGTGACATTAATATTTTGTTAGGCTGGCATATGCTTGTGACGGATGTATTGCTACCATGCCCATTATATAGATAAGTCTACAAAGAGAGTAATAGTTACTTTGATTCAAGCTACATGGGTAATACTGGTACAGCTAGGGTACAAATGCATGGTGGATCTTGTCAATATTATACAATTGTTTTTTTCTTTGCCATTTGGTTTTATGCACTTGCTGTAGAAGGCTAACAAGTGTATTTCTGTAAGGGAGTGTTGTATTTTGGGCTGCAATTTCCTAATATTGGTGTTGAGGCAAATGGTATACATTTTTAAGCTACTTGTAAGGTAACTATAGACTTGCTTGTGGTTTCTTCAGGTGCAAAACTAGATGTGTGACCTACAATTGTCAGTTTGTTTGGCTGAAAGTATCAAGAGTGGGATTCCAGGGCCTCAAGTATGAGGGAGGTGCCTGCAGTGTGAGCTATATAATTTTGCTCTCAACTCCCTTCAATCTATGCCTGCCTCCCCACTGGGCCAATTTATACTGCAGTGTAAAGTAATGAACAGTTACAGTTTCCCTGGGGAAAATCAGCAAGTTTTACTCAGTATTGAATTACAGACAATTGTTATGTATATTTCTCCATTAGTCAGGTTGAGCAGACATAAATGAAATCCACAGATATTTCTCAAATCTCATTAAGACATCACGTTACCCTTATTTCCACCAATTTTTTTTTTACTAGATGGCTAAGAGATAACCAGATACATTGATTTCAGCTTCACTGTTTGTGTAATACTTTTCCTGGAATCTGGCAGGGGGATTAATAGGATTAAGGTTCTTTTTGAAAGAATTGGCAGCAAAGGAAATGGCAACCCACTCCAGTATTCTTGCCTAGAGAATCCCATGGACGGAAAGGCTTGGTGGGCTACAGTCCACGGGTCGCAAACAATCGGATACGACTGAGCGACTTCACTTTCACTTAAAACTAGGGGTTGGGGAAATAAAGGATGATTAATAATTTAGATAATTATGTCCTAAATAATCAACATGCTTTACAACCCTGCCTAGCAATTTGATTCCAGGGGACTCAGAAATCTTAAAAATTGCATGGTCTATTGTCCAGCCAGCTTTCTAAAGCTTCCCCAGCTTCTTCCTCCCTCAAATCACAGCTTCCCTCTTCCCTGTGATTGTAAAGTTTCAGAGACCTTAAAATAACATTATTGTTTCTAAGATAAAGTTCAGAGCCTCCTGCTTTCCTCATTAGATCACATTCATTTTAATTAAAGCTATTGTTTGTAAGTAAATAATTGACCTTGTGTTGTTTAGAGTAAAATGGGAGGAGAGCATATAACAATCAGAAGGCTTTTCATTGACAGGTTACTGTCTGGCTCATGAAGAATTAGAACCAGATATTAAAAAGTTCTGGAGGGATAAGGGAATTATTTACTCTTCTCTTTCTCTGCTTCCCTTCATCTTCGTCTCCCTCTGCATCCTTGGGACCAAGATGTTTCCAGGGCCTGCTGCTCTATACACATCCAGTTCATTGATTTGTTCTGAGCATTTCACAGTTTTTACTGTTTTGCTTGCCTTTTTCACCTGCATTTTCGATTATTTCACTTAGGAACTAGAATCTCTACCTAAATGTAACTCCCTGGGAATGATAGTTTGTTAGGCCAACTTGGGTCAGTTCATGTATATACCAATCACAGATTTGGCCTTGAGAGGCTGCTTGTAAGTGTATGGAACGAAAAAGCAACAACTGGTGATCAGCTGTATATATACTTGCGTCTCAAAGCAGGAATATCTTTGAGATCATTAATCACATTTTATTTCATTTTGTTTCATTTGAACCTGACACAATGCCTTCTGTTGAAGAAGTGACACTTCAATTGAGTGTTTTTAAATGATGATAACATTTTGAAAGAATGGAGGACATGACCATTGCTCTTAGAAACCATGCAGAGTTAGAGGTTCCCAAACAGCCATTTCTCAGTGTTTACCACTCAGTAGAAGAACATGAGTGTTGATGAAGTACAGAAAGCAGCACCCAGTGTCACTGACAGCTGATCAAAAAAAAAAAAAAAAAATTGGTAGCATGTAAGTGGGTTCCATAAATGCATAATTCAGTTCAGTTCAGTTCAGTCACTCAGTCGTGTCCGACTCTTTGGACCCCATGAATCACAGCACGCCAGGCCTCCCTGTTCATCACCATCTCCCGGAGTTCACTCAGACTCACGCCCATCAAGTCCGTGATGCCATCCAGCCATCTCATCCTCAGTCGTCCCCTTCTCCTCCTGCCCCCAATCCTTCCCAGCATCAGAGTCTTTTCCAATGAGTCGACTCTTCTCATGAGGTGGCCAAAGTACTGGAGTTTCAGCTTTAGCATCATTCCTTCCAAAGAAAGGAGTCCAAAGTCCATTCTGATCTCCTTCAGAATGGACTGGTTGGATCTCCTTGCAGTCCAAGGGACTCTCAAGAGTCTTCTCCAACACCACAGTTCAAAAGCATCAATTCTTTGGCGCTCAGCCTTCTTCACAGTCCAACTCTCACATCCATACATGACCACAGAAAAAACCATAGCCTTGAATAGACGGACCTTAGTCGGCAAAGTAATGTCTCTGCTTTTGAATATACTATCTAGGGTGGTCATAACTTTTCTTCCAAGGACTAAGTGTCTTTTAATTTCATGGCTGAAATCACCATCTGCAGTGATTCTGGAGCCCCAAAACATAAAGTCTGACACTGTTTCCACTGTTTAACCATCTATTTCCCATGAAGGGATGGGACCAGATGCCATGATGTTCGTTTTCTGAATGTTGAGCTTTAGGCCAACTTTTTCGCTCTCCTCTTTCACCAAGAGGCTTTTTAGCTCCTCTTCACTTTCTAACATAAGGGTGGTGTCATCTGCATATCTAAGGTTATTGATATTTCTCCCGGCAATCTTGATTCCAGCTTGTGCTTCTTCCACGTCAGCATTTCTCATGATGTACTCTGCATAGAAGTTAAATAAGCAGGGTGACAATATACAGCCTTGACGTACTCATTTTCGTATTTGGAATCAGTCTGCTGTTCCATGTTCAGTTCTAACTGTTGCTTCCTGACCTGCATACACATTTCTCAAGAGGCAGGTCAGGTGGTCTGGTATTCCCATCTCTTTCAGAATTTTCCAAAGTTTATTGTGATCCACACAGTCAAAGGCTTTGGCATAGTCAATAAAGCAGAAATAGATGTTTTTCTGGAACTCTCTTGCTTTTTCCATGATCCAGCGGATGTTGGCAATTTGATCTCTGGTTCCTCTGCCTTTTCTAAAACCAGCTTGAACATCAGGGAGTTCATGATTCACGTATTGCTGAAGCCTGGCTTGAAGAATTTTGAGCATTTCTTTACTAGCATGCAAGGTGAGTGAAATTGTGCGGTAGTTTGAACGTTCTTTGTCATTGCCTTCCTTTGGGATTGGAATGAAAACTGACTTTTTCCAGTCCTGTGGCCACTGGTGAGTTTTCCAAATGTACTGGCATATTGAGTGCAGCACTTTCAGAGCATCATCTTACAGGATTTGAAATAGCTCTACTGGAATTCCATCACCTCCACTAGCTTTGTTCATAGTGATGCTTTCTAAGGCCCACTTGACTTCATATTCCAAGATGTCTGACTCTAGATTAGTGATGACATCATCATGACTATCTGGGTCATGAAAATCTTTTTGTACAGTTCTTCTGTGTGTTCTTGCCACCTCTTCTTAATATCTTCTGCTTCTGTTAGGTCCAGACCATTTTTGTCCTTTATGGAGCCCATCTTTGAATGAAATGTTCCCTTGATATCTCTCATGTTCTTGAAGAGATCTCTAGTCTTTCCCAATGTGTTGTTTTCCTCTATTTCTGTGCATTGATCGCTGAGGAAGGCTTTCTTTTCTCTTCTTGCTATTCTTTGGAACTCTAAATTCAGATGCCTTTATCTTTTCTTTTCTCCTTTGCTTCTCACCTCTCTTCTCTTCACAGCTATTTGTAAGGCATCCCCAGACAGCCATTTTGCTTTTTGCATTTCTTTTCCATGGGGATGGTCTTGATCCCTGTCTCCTGCACAGTGTCATGAACTTCATTCCATAGTTCATCAGGCACTCTATCTAGTGATCATTAATACCATGTTCTATCAGCACTGCAAAAAATTATGTGTTTAAAATAATTTTACTGATACCTAAAATATTCTACATCACTCATGTTTTCATTTTATGTTTTTAAAAGTCTGTACTGTCCATTTTTTCCTGTTTGGCTAACATTAAATCAAGTTATTTATGTTAAGTAATCATTTATTTTTAAAAGGTAAGTAAAAATTTGTCTTGTTGCTAAGTCGCTTCAGTCATTCATGTCCAACTGTGCGACCCCATAGATGGCAGCCCACCAGGCTCCCCCGTCCCTGGGATTCTCCAGGCAAGAACACTGGAGTGTGTTGCCATTTCCTTCTCCAATGCATGAAAGTAAAAAGTGAAAGTGAAGTTGCTCTGTTGTGTCGGACTCTTATGGACTAGAGCCTACCAGGCTCCTCCGTCCATGGGATTTTCCAGGCAAGAGTACTGGAGTGAGGTGCCATTGCTTTCTCCAAAAAATTTGCCTTAGGTATCACAAAGTGTTATTTTGATTAAGTTTATCACTCAATACTGTGATACTTTAAGAATTTCCCAGGTGGCTCAGAGGTAAGGAATCTACCTGCCAATGCTGGAGACACAGGCAGTGTGGGTTTGATTCCTGAGCCGGGGAAGATTCCCTGGAGTAGGAAATGGTAGCCCACTCTATTCTTGTATGGAAAATTCCATGGACAAAGGAATGTGGCAGGTTCCAGTCCATGGGGTCGCAAAGAGTTGAACACATCTGAGCGACTGAGCACATATGCGCTGTGATACTTTCAGGTTGTGTGTTTTACTTATTCAGGGAACCTGTGGACAGGCTCTCTGGGTTTGGAAATATTTTTGTGTCATGATAGTTCATGGTGCTCATTTTGTTGTATGCAGTCTCATTTGATTCATACAGCAGTTTAAAATTTTATTGATGAGTGAATTTATGTTCAGAGTTGTTAGATAGCTTTGACAAGATTGTACAGGTACTAGGTAATAGTACTAGTCTTTTGTATAACCTTAACTAAACAGAAAAATCTATTAATTTGTTGCCCAGTAATTCAGGGTAGAGAGTTGAGTCAGTTATTAAAAACTTACGTTGTGATTGTGTAACTAAATGTGACTTTCACATTTTCAATAGATGGTATTTTGAAATAAATGAGAATTTTACCTAAGACCAAAAAAAAAAAATCTATTTAAAGGTATAGACAAATGAAAGTATCAGATTTATAGTCATAATAAATGCTCTGGAAACAGTGAAGAGAATAATTAAAAATGCCAAGATTGCAACATTAATGGAAAAATGACACTGCAGTAAAGAGTGGATTAACTAGGAAATATGGGCAATAAAAATTCCCTTTTTTATGGTTTATTAAATAGAACAGAGTTTGTAGCTTAATTAATGAAACCTCTGGAAATAATTTATTCACCCTTTAGGTATGTTACCATCAATGCCTACCTTTCTTGCCAAAACAAATATGTATGAAAAACCTGTATCACTTTTACTACATGGTTGGTATCTTTAAAAAGATTTAGTTTTGTATGGTAGCTAAGAAAAAATGAACATGGAAAAAAATATATATGTATATATATATATTTTCTAACCAGCCACATTCAAAATATATTATTAATCCAGAAATAAATTGAATGTGTAACCCATAATACATCTAAATAAGTACAGCTTAACAGCTACCTAAATTCTTAATTCCAGAGAATTCTGTAAAATTATAAGTTCATCAACTACTTAGTGAGACGAAGCATTAGTAGGGAGGACTGCTGAAAGCAACACTATTGATTAGCCTTTCTCTATAAATCTAACCTTTGTTGGTGCCTAAAAACACAGAAACAAACAAAAGGAAGTTAGGAAATTGACTTAACCATTTCTTTCTCTTTTGCATTTTCTTTGACATCCAAAAGAAACCAATGTAATGAATACAAGCCAGAAGCCAGGAGGAAATGGCTCTAATTTCTTTACTTCATTATGACATAGATCATAAGAAATATATGCACACACACACACCTTCTGTTCTCTGTGGTTCTGGCCCTCCCCCAAAAATGGCTTTTCTCCTTCTTTCACACACATTTTACTAGTGATCATATCCATTCTCTGTAATGCTTCCTCATGGGGATTTTGTATCAACGATTTCCAAATTTAAATGTTTTATAATTAGTATATTAAGCATAAAAATAGAAAAACAGATTTAGAAGGCCAAGGGGTGAGAGCGTTGATACAGCTATGTGATTTATAGTGGAGATTCCAAGCCCCTAAAGCCCCCAGACTGCTTGCTCTGCTACTTAGAAAACTCAGAATCCAGCAGACCTCACTATGAAGGATCACTTTACTATACACCCTTCCCGATTCAGGGATCAAACCCCAGTCTCATGTCTCCTGCACTGGCAGGTGGGAAGCCCGTATTATATACCAGGTCCTGCCTAATTGTCTGCTAAGGACCTCAGGAAACTGCCCTGTTTTTCCTAATCCAGGAAATGTCCATACTTCCAAACAAAACATGTTCTCTCAAATGGTTAGGACTTGCCCTTCATCTGAATAGATGCCTTTCTAATCCCTGAGTGAATTTTTAACTCATTCAGGAAGCTTCAGATTAGTATAAGAAAACACCTCGGGAAGAAAGAGTCACCCCTAGGGACCGTTGATGGAAGCCTTTATTGGGCAGTCGCTCTCGGGCAGAACTCCCGGGGCCAAGCGAGGAAGGGAAGGGAGTCTGCAAGGTATGAGGGGGTGAGGAAGGGGTTTTTATAGCCAGGGCTGGCATTCAAACCAGGTTCTTCCATATAAGGTAAAAGCGCGGGCTGCAGCAGTGATTGGTGTTCAGGGGCTTCATGCCAGCACCTGATTGGGCCAGGCTACAGGGGGTTGGTCCCTGGAAGTTTGGTCCACCCCCGGTTCCCACTTGAGCGTCAGCCAACTGTCAGGACTTGTCCGGGCTTGTCCGGGTTTGTCCCGGGCATGTCTCGACATGTCGACCTTTCAATTAGGTGTCATGCCCTGGATGAATTCAGAGTGCCCTTCATTGGATTGGCATAAAATACTTTCTGTAACTCCAGAAGGCCATTCTCATCCTGTTTTATCTTTTGTATCTATCTTCACTCACTGTGTAATTTGAAGGAAAAATTTTGTCTTATTCATCCTTATATTCAGTGCCTCTTGGAAAGGGCAGAGATGATAAGATCTAAATAAATGTTCATTCAGTGAAATAATGAATAAAAGCGACTGGTGTATATCTCAAACAGTAGAGATTTTACTGCTCAAGTTAGCCTGTTTCAGAGTAGGGTTGCCTCTCCATTACAGTAATGGGGAGTTGTTATCTATTGAGATGTTGTGAAATGGCCAGTATTTAATCATTTGACTTTTAGAAACATCTGTTTTATATGGTTTAACCTAATACCACTTAATCATAGAATCAACCTGCTCCTTTGGTAGCTAGTACCCAACCGCATCCTGTGGATATAGACTTTATTCATAGATAAGTCTATACTATGTGTTAGAAAATGTTCCAAGCTTTGAGAGTACAAAGCTTATTTTGGCTGTGAATGAATAATTGTATTTCCAAACCTCATGAAATTTGATTTTAGAAAAGGAGAGAGATAATAAGCAGATGTTCAAATAAACAATTTAAATCCAGAAGTGAAAAAAATGCTATGAAGAAGAAGAAAAAGTGTGTGTGTGTGGCGGGAAAGGGGTGAGGGGATGGCGGGGGTGGAGGTGGGGGTGGATGTAGTAGAAATAAGAAAAAGCAAAGAGAATAGTGTTTAAGGATGGCTTCCCCAATAGGTGATGATCTGCACAGAAACTTGAATGAAAGAAAAGGGTGAGCCTATGATGACCTGGGGAAAAAAACATTCTTTTTAAAGGATGCAGGAAGTACAAAAAACCCAAAATAGCATGTGTAGCAGTGAAATATGTCTGAGAAATAGTCAAGTGAGATTATGGTAAAGGCTTTGGATACTGGCCTGAGAGGGTGATGGGAAGCCATTAGAGTTGGTGTGTAGGAAAGTTACACGGCCTGATTTACACTGGACAAGGTCACTCTGGCTGCTCAGTAGCGGCAGAACTTTAGAGGTCAGAAGAATCCTGTAAAAACAGAAATCCAGGTAGTTAACAATGTTGATTTGGACAAGGGTTGTAAAATGAACTTGGATAAGGGCTATAAAATGAAATGCTTGAGAAATTGTTAGATTCAGGGTATATTTTAAAGAACTTGCTTACAGGGATTTTCTATGGACTGTACAGGAGTTCATAGCAGTCTAGCTGGGAGAGAAAGAAGCAGTCCAAGAGAGATGGAAATGGTCCTGGTACTGTTGCCTATGCCTTGGTAATGCTTGAAGTTTCCTGACATTTAAGGTTAGACAATTATGTCTTACTGCTGAACATCAACAATGTAACAGAAGACCCACACTAGTTCATTCTAGGATTATGACATATCAAGACATGCAAGAACATTCTGTATTCAGCAACACATGCAGATAAATGCATATTGTCTAAACCATGAAAACGACCCCAAAATGTCCCCCAGTCCTGCTCTCTTGTCATTTTGCCACAGTTTTAGCCTTTCTAACTTCAGACTTCAGATAAGAATATTTTTAAACTAATGGTAGAATTACCCCTGCTTTCTAACTACATCCAACCTAGAGAAAAGGTTACTTTCTTTAACCTTTCTCCAAATAATGTAGCAAAAACCCCAGTAGTAAGTCTTTTCTAACAGTCTCTTGTGAGATACCCCATAGTTTGCCATGGTGAACATTCTCCATCCTTGCAGAGGCAGTGAACCAAACATTGTTCAACTGTGTTATGACTAGTGGCTTTTGGCTAGAGGCATGGACATATCCTATGCCAGTATTTCTATAAAGGCTTTGGAAATTTGGTTGTCTGTTTTTAAGACTGAAAACCTATGGCAAGATGCATGCTAAATCCCCTAGCAAATTATTTAATTTTAGGGTTATGTCTAGAGCCTGTCAGAGAAGGTAAAGGCACCCCACTCCAGTACTCTTGCCTGGAAAATCCCATGGACGGAGGAGGCTGGTGGGCTGCAGTCCATGGGGTCGCTAAGACTCTGACACGACTGAGTGACTTCACTTTCACTTTTCACTTTCCTGCATTGGAGAAGGAAATGGAAACCCACAATGTTCTTGCCTGGAGAATCCCAGGGACAGGGGAGCCTGGTGCGCTGCCGTCTATGGGGTCGCACAGAATCAGACATAACTAAAGCAACTTAGCCGCAGTAGCAGCAGCAGCAGCGGAGCCTGCAGACATGTGTCACATGAATCAGTCTGATTAAAGGAAGCCTGAGGAATAAGTCTACCCCAAGAAATTTGCTGTATTCCTATGAGTGTTTTGTCCCAGGAGCTCCTCTCTTGCACTTACTTCCCTACCCTGAATAAAAAGGTTTTTTTTTTTTTTTTTCATTTCTGAGATGATCATCAAAAATAAATGCTATTCAATTATTACTCCTCCAAGGAATTCCCTTACGCTTTATGGTCAAACACTCAATTCTCTTGAGATTACCTTGGGTTTCACACACAGTGTTTGTAGTCTCTAGAAGATGCCACTGTTTTAGCAAATTCTTAGAAAGAAGCTTCCTTTTAACAGTTTTCTATGAAGGGTGTCCTTTAACTGTTTTACCTACCCACATAACCCATTTTCCAAGGTCAATCCAGAGAGTAAGAGATGAGGCTGCTCTCATCTATCTGGGTGTAACCTGATTTCAAGTATGTCAGGATGTGGTACATTGATTATAATGAAGTGGAGACAATGTAGTGAAAGTCAAGGGATAAGAACATATTCTATGATTTGGGTGTAAGTCTTCTAATCATTATAAATGGTTTCCATATCTATAACGTAGAAATAATTAAATGAAGGGCAGATCATATGAAATTATATATATATATATATATATATATATATAATTATGCTGTATTTAAGCTATACTATATAGAAGTATCCCTTACAGGTAGAAACTATGTTTATTTTCTATTGCTCCTTAAGGTTAATTTATCTAAAAATTAAATGGAATTGTGAGCCACATAAAAGATTATCTAAAGGGAAATGAAAAGATAATTAACTCAAGCTCATTAAATATTAGCAGTGCAATGACTGCAAAATCTACATTAGATCAGAATAGCCCTTGTTAGCAATGGTAGCTCTGCCTGTTTTCTTTTTTCAGAAAGGTGCCCTCAAAGTCAAATAAGACTAGACAAAAAAGGTTATGAAATAGATGACTGTCATAATTAAAGTTAGATGGTAAAAGTGAAAAACTAACATGAGCATGTGATTCTGCAAGGTATTCTGTGGTGTATTGATTATAATGGCATGGAGTAGAGATTGTGTAAGTGGAGAAAGTCAAGTTTGCAGTCATAAGATATTCTAAGGATTTTAGGTGTCTTTAACCATCTCAATGTTGACCACTTATCTGTACTACTCAGATAAGCTAATACAATCAGAATATATTAAATAGCATATGTGAAACATTTTGCCCATTATAAAACATAATGTGTTTATAGAACAGTTCTTGACTGTGTGATAAAGGGAACAGCTAAGGGTGATGCGAAATTGTTCCTTGTAGATTTGGCCAGTGCAAATGTTTAACTTGAATAGATTTCAGTGGAACTAGATTTTTTTTTTTAATAGTTTGTAATGTTATATTAAAATAGAACTCTGATAGAAATCATTTGATTTACAAAATGTCGGATTAATTTCTAGGGAGTAATCAACACACTGGGAGAATCTAACTGTGTCAATAATATTTAAAAGAGTCACTGTTATTTGTAAACCTTTAATTGTGATAATTAGTACAAAATAATATCTGAAAACCATGATTGTATGGTTATCATTCTGTTTAATAGGGTTTGTAGCCTCTATGTACACATAACAGCTGCTGGAGCAAGCCCTCAATTAATTTTACATAACAGGAGCAATTGTACACAATTACTTAAGAATCTTTGGACATATTCCATTTCTCTGACATAAACATATGGGCCAAAATAACAATTAATGATTACTCCAATGGAATCTCTTATAATAATAGTTATAGTTAATACTGTCCAGATTAAAATTTTTAACTTCTGTACAGTCTCACTTGATGTTAAAAGTTATTTTTATAGATATTTATTAAGAGTTATTATTAGGGCAAGCATACATTGAGTGCTTACTAAATTCTAGGCTCTCTGCTAGCCATTCCAAATATATTATCTCCTTTACTCATCAGATTTCCTAAATAATAAACTGCAAAATTATTTATTTAAACAAATTTAAGAAGGTTAAGTAACCTGGCCAAGGTCACAACGTCCAAAAGGACAATAGTCAAGATTCTAACCCAGGCTGGC
Source organism: Nanger dama (assembly GCA_917880005.1). Taxonomy (NCBI): domain Eukaryota; kingdom Metazoa; phylum Chordata; class Mammalia; order Artiodactyla; family Bovidae; genus Nanger; species Nanger dama. Next base: position 11,416,890 of record CAKJTW010000017.1, read on the forward strand.
TTGTGTCTAAGGCCAATTTTCTTAACCACAAAACCTCTAGTTTCTTTTTGTCATTATTTAAGATGCAACTTAAATAATGTTGTTGGAGATAGATAATGGTGTTGGAGAAGACTCTTGAGAGTCCCTTGGACTGCAAGGAGATACAACCAGGCCATTCTAAAGGAGATCAGTCCTGGGTGTTCATTGGAGGGACTGATGCTAAAGCTGAAACTCCAATACTTTGGCCACCTCATGCGAAGAGTTGACTCATTGGAAAAGACTCTGATGCTGGGAGGGATTGGGGCAGGAGGAGAAGGGGATGACAGAGGATAAGATGGCTGGATGGCATCACTGACTCAATGGATGTGAGTTTGAGTGAACTCCAGGAGTTGGTAATGGACAGGGAGGCCTGGCGTACTGCAGTCCATGGGGTTTCAAAGAGTCAGACACGACTGAGCAACTGAACTAAACTGAAGATGCGACTTGTCAAAACTAAATTCAGGACAAGAGTTTTTTCTAACTATAGTTAGAAATTACTTCAAAATGTATGTGTTTATTAGCAGTGGCAATTAGTAACATCATTTAGGCATCATCAGCTAGTTTCTGCTAATTATCCATTTAGACAGATTCCACAAGTATTCTTTAAGCACCTACTATAGTCAAGACTTTGTACTTGAATTGACATATTTAATCATTTTTCTTGCCAAGAAATGCAGACATATATTCTCTAGTCAGGAAGCTTGTGTTTTTCTAATCATTTTATCTCAGGATGTACTTCTTTCTCATTTGGGAAGAGCATAATTATAGCTGAGACCAGAGTCTATATACAGCTAGCATCTATGAGTCTTTTAATCTTGTTTCTTTCTGTTCTCTTCTTTTTATCTTACCTTACAAATACTTATGTTAGAAAATATATCACATTGGTTGTCATTTCTGCTTGTTTTCCCAATTGCTTATTAATCCATGAACTCCCTGAGGAAAGATATGTTATCTTATATTTTTATTTTCAGCATCTAGATTATAATATGTGCTTAGTGAATTGTGTTGCCGCCTGAAAGTGTGAATGAATGAATGAACTCTTCAGTGTAGTCCTGAGAATTTAGAATTGATTCTCAAGAGAATCTAGAACGAAGACAATCCTTTTATTACTGTATTCATCAAACATCAGTAACAACTAGCTTGCGTGGAAATGACAAAAATGATCTCAAATGAGAAGATGTCAGGCAAAAAAATGAGTCCTTTTGAGGCTTCTACCTGTCATTTGCCAAGATTCATGGTGAATTGTACAATAACACAAAATATGGTCAAAGTAATAGGTTTTACTGGAGAAATTAACTGCCGAGGGATCAGCAAAAGGAGAAGGCTTGGTTTTTCGGATCTTCGGAATCATTCTCCAGAGAGTTGAGATGAGGCCAAGTTCCTCCTTGGAACACCTATTCTTACTATGTGCCCAGCTGGCTCTAGTGAATATCACATTGGTAAGTTACTGAGAATAAGGGAATCCTCACCTTTAGGTCTGAATGAATCCTGGTATGCATTTTTCCCCAATAAAGCTTGCTCCTTAAACCACATTTAGCCATAGTGCCTCACTGGGTAAACTATATACACACCATATAAAGATATAAGAAAAAAATAAATTTAAGGCTCATGCCACTGAGAAGACCATAGGCATTGTTGGAAATTTTATACAGAGTGAGAATACTGTGTTTCCTACTGATGTAATAAATTATCATCCACACAGTGGTAATTTTATTATCTCACGTTTCTGGAGTCAAAAGTCAGAAATGAGTCTCACTGGACAGGGTTTCATTCTTTCTAGGCTCTTGGGACAACTTTTATTTTATTTGTTGCTTTTTTCCAGTTTCTAAAGGCCATCACATTCCTTAGATTGGGGATCCTTTACATCTTTAAAACCAGCCATGGTTGATGGAGTCTTTTCTGGCATTGTGTCACTCTGGCACAAACTCTCCTGCATTCTTCTTTTAACTTTTAAAACCTTCTAATTGTGTTGGGCCTGCAAGGATAATTTCCATGTTTTAAGGTCAGCTTTGATTCCACCTTGATCCCCTCTATAGGTAGTATAAGGTATCCACAGATTCCAGGGATTTCAACATTGAAATTTTTGGGGATCTATTTTTTTCTGCCTGAAGCTTAGGTATCTGTCTCCTCTCATCTTCCTGTGGCTCTCTTTTCATGGTTTAGGTCTTTATTGTTAAGTGCTGAAAGGCAGCAAGATAGCTACCATCAGCTGCTAGGCTATTCCCTCCTAGGTTCAGGTTCAGAGAAAGAAACATTCTCTTCCTTGCAGTAGTGTGACCTTGGTTCCTGCCTATGACTTTCTGATTTGCTTCATGTGTACAGGACTTATGGGCAGCAAAAGAAAATGGTTCTTGTCCCCAGATATAGTTACCCCTTTACCCCTGTATGGTGTGGGTTTATGATGAGTGGAGAGGCAGACATAGGAAAAAGGATTTTCCCAGGACACCAGTTAAAAAATAAAGAAACCAGAAGACTAAAGTATACACTGTATAGAAATGTGAGGGGAGGAACCCTATTTCTACAAGAACATATCTGTTGGAGACATCTAAATAATATATTTTTACATGGCTATGTTTGTGTACTTCCCACCCAGGATAAGTCAGAAATATCGACTCACTGTAAAACTTGGATCTTAGCTTGTCTCTGTTGTTTTATCATATACAGTATTTTAAATTCTGTCTAATGAAAACTTCTTGCTAAATGATTGACTGTAATACTTAAAAAAAAATTAAAACATATAGTTCAAAATTTAGGTCAGTTCACTTTAATCTCTTTCAGAGAAAAATTAAAAGGGCCCAAAGATAATGTTATGCTGACTATATAGATAGGTAATTATATCCAAAAATACTATTTTAAGGAGATGGAATATGTGATCTCCTATCAGTTTTTTATGTGTAAAAACTTAATTTTACATTTTAATCATAAGGTTTAGTGTTCTAAACTTTAAAGAAAATACAATAATATTAACACTATTGTCCATTTCTCAATTCCCTGCAAGAGAATCTGATTCCTCTTATAAGCAGTCCTTTTATAAATACTTGTGTATCAAGCACTAACATAAACATATCTCATATAGTTGCCATTTTCTCCTATAATGAACCATAAGTATTATCTGTATTTTACAAATGAATGAACTGAAGCTCAGAGAAGTTAATTTGCTTAGCTGCAATAGCATTTAAATGGAAGCCAGTTCAGTTCAGTTCAGTTCAGTCACTCAGTCATGCCCAACTCTGCAACCCCATGGACTGCAGCATGCCAGGCCTCCCTGTCCATCACCAACCAGAGTTTACTCAACCTCATGTCCATCAAGTTGGTAATGCCATCCAACCATCTGATCCTCCCTCTGGCATCTCCTTCTTCTCCTACCTTCAATCTTTACCAACATCAAGGTCTTTTCCAGTGAGTCAGTTCTTCACATCAGGTGGCCAAAGTATTGTAGTTTCAGCTTCAACATTAGTCCTTCCAATGAATATTCAGAACTGATTTCCTTTTGGATAGTCTAGTTGAATCTCCTTGCAGTCCAAAGGACTCTTCAAGAATTTTCTCTGACACCACAATTCAAAAGCATCAATTCTTTGGCACTCAGCTTTCTTTATAGTCCAACTCTCACATCCATACATGACTACTAGAAAAACCATAGCTTTGACTAGATAGACCTTTGTTAGCAAAGTAATGTCTCTGCAAATGGAAGCCAAGTCTCTTACAAAACCAAATAAACAGCAACAAAAACACCCTCCATACTTTGTTATGCTGCTGTTGCTGCTGCTAAGTCGCTTCAGTCGTGTTCGACTCTGTGCGACCTCATAGATGGCAGCCCACCAGGCTCCCCTGCCCCTGGGATTCTCCAGGCAAGAACACTGGAGTGGGTTTCCATTTCCTTCTCCAATGCAGGAAAGTGAAAAGTGAAAGTGAAGTCACTCAGTCGTGTCCGAGTCTTAGCGACCCCATGGACTGCAGCCCACCAGGCTCCTTCGTCCATGGGATTTTCCAGGCAAAACACTGGAGTGGAGTGCCATATACTTTGCTATAATGATATCTTTTTTTATTTTAGGAAAACAGGTTAGATTGAATGCAAGCCTAGAACTTGTATTCTTCTAACAGTCCCTGAAATGTTTCCTCTTTTTCTTGGTCCCTTAGCACATATTAATCGAGTAAATGAATGAGACATATTATGTTGTTATCATTCACAAGTTTAAGAACCTCTCTGAAGAAGGAAATAGCAACCCACTCCAGTGTTCTTGCCTGGAGAATCCCAGGGACGGGGGGAGCCTGATGGGCTGCCGTCTATGGGGTCGCACAGAGTCAGACAAGACTGAAGTGACTTAGCAGCTGCAGCTGTGAAGAACATATGCTAAACACTACAGGAGGACATAAGTATTAACTGGATCCTAATTCTTCTTAAGCAATTTAGAATTTAGTGGAAACGAAAAGATATATACACACACTTAGAAACAAAAACATATAGTACAAGAATGTAACAGTATTATACTTTGACAGTAAAAAAAAAAACCCACAAATAATGTTTTAAAAAAAGAGAGAGTTAACTCACTTTTGGCTAGAACAATGCCCATTTTGGGCAAAATGGTATTTGTGCTTTATTTTGAAGGACACCTGCTATGCCAATGTATAGAAGGGACTGTGTGCAAGGTTAAAAATCAGGGCATGACATTGTAATTGGTGAGCAATAAAGGTGAAGGAAGGAGACATAGTATTGTGAACTGTTTACATTATAAACAAGGAGTGGAAAAGCCAAGAAAGTGGATCTTTGGGGCAAGATTGATGTTAAAAATCTGAGTTTTGGGGGATTTAGAATATAGTGTAAATTATGATTTAGGAAACACAAACAGAAATTTAACACTTCAATAAAATAATGTTATCCTTTGAAAATTTTTGAAATTTACCTCTTTAAAGAGAAGTAGTCCTTTTTTGGACAAATTTAGAGACCATATGGCCCTTTTTTTCCTTTATTAATTTGTATCATATATGTTTACAGGGGTTTTGCTTTTACCTCTTACTTTGATAAATTCTCTTATTTATCAATACTATTGTTTTGCTAATTTCTCTAACTTTGGTTCTTAATTCTCATTTTTATTCAGCTAACTGTGTGATTCTCTATTCTGTTGACTAGAATTAGGGCAATTTTTTCCACCCATTAAATTTTATAAGTATGTAAAATTCTTAATGTTTTTCTTTAAAATTATACTTTGGCATCTCTTTGAAAGCCTTGATTTTGCTCAATTATACATTCTTGATACCATTAGCATTTTGTTCTTATCTGTATCTTTTTAGCACATAGAATGAGAATGGTGTAAGGAATTATACAAAATAACCTGGTTCAGAATAATAAGAATGATTTCCACCCTCTGTAATAAAGACTTTGAAATGATATTTTAAACCTTCTTAGTAGGCTTAATATTCTTAAGGGGAGATTAGAGTCTCTCTTTTGCTTATACTATACTTATAGTTTATTGTTGTTCCCATTTCCAAAATGATAACAGAAGATTTAAACCCTTCTTGTACAATTCTCTTTGTTATCCTAGCTTCTGATTAGAGCTAGGCAAGTGAATGCCTATGTATCTTTCAAAGTCTACAGGAAAATTGTGTTCCCAAATCTTATTACTAAAGCTTTTGTCTTGTCATTTGCATTGAACTGTGATTCAGAAATAATGCAGGTAGAAAATATTCAGTACTGCATCTTTGTTAGTACTGTGCTTTGATCATCTGATAAAATGCTATCCACTTTCAACATGAATTAAAAAAAAAAAAAGAAAAATGAGTTAAATGATAATAGGTGAAGATGTAAACTGACTTTTACCAGAAAGTTCATAGGTTCTATCATTGTAAAGAAACTAAATGTTAACCTAGGCTTAGTGAATACGTTCACAGTATATATTTACATGCACTCCCTTTGTATGAGTTATTAAAAAACAAACAATGACTTGAGTGTCAGCGGCCTGTGAATTTCAAAAGTGATCACATTAATAGTAGTAATTCAAATATTGCTGTCATTCGCTGTCTCCAACATATTCACAATATCAGCATCCTTGGGAGAACTGGACAGAAGTTTCCTCTCTCCAGTCCATAACACACCTGTATATCAGGAGTCAAAGTCATATCCTCTCCGAGGCTTCTATTAAAAAAAGAGGAAAAGAAAAGCCTCATCATAAGTGCTTGGCATTTTGTGCAGGGACCATCATTCTTGATAAATACCATTCTGTTTTTTAATGAATGCTAATTGATGGGTAGATACAGGTATCTTACGGTTTCTGCCCTGCCAACATTCCTGGACATGTTTGTTTCAATTAAAGATCTCCCCTCCTCTTATATATACTGGTATGCTGGTTAAGAAATTTCTTTTAAGGAGATTAAGTACTTAATGTCTGTCCCATGGAAACTAGCCATGGGTATATGATGATGAATAAATCATAATCTCTGTCTTAGCCTGCCTAACTGCATGAAAGCAGAAATACTCATTCAGATTGTGGGTCAATAATTCTCCATAGATCAAGTGATATTCCAGTTGTGGAAACAAAAATGGGAATGACTAGTTAGTCCTTCTGAAATCTAGAAGTTCCAGGCAGACAATTGCTGTGCTTCTGCACTGGAATAAAAAGTAAAGCATGTAACATTAAGATAAATAGGAATAACTCAATGTGACTAGGTTGACGTGTGTATAGTTTTTAGTTTATAAGCAAGCACACAGCTAAGAGCTTGGGAGAGAAGGGCTTTGAATGTCTTATTAGCAAGATTTATGAAAATTTCTGTGGAGTCACTGGAATTAAATGGCAGGTCAGAGAGATGTTAGAAAGATCAGTCTAGCATCATTGTTGAAAATTTAAGCAGCCCAAACTGAGACTTGCTGCTGCTGCTAAGTTGCGTCAGTCGTGTCCGACTCTGTGCAACCCCATCTCTGTGCAACAGATATCAGTTTTGGAAATGACAGTGACAGTGGCCGTGGTGTAGAGAGATTAGTGACTTACTGGTTTTGAAGGACAGAACGAGGAGGGGGAGAAGAAATTTTTAGGTTTCATATTTGTGAATGAGAAAGACGGTGGCATTGTTCCCTGAGATAAGAAATATAGAAGAGATAATTTTATATAAATTAAATATATCACAGTCATCTTTGGATTTATCTCTTATTTTTATCATTATCTAGATGGGGAAACCTGGAAGCAGCAGAGATTAATTGTTATTCCCCTATAACTCTACTGGCAATCTAGCTGCTGTATTAAATCTCTTCTTTGGGACCTAAAACCTTTAGTTTTTTCCTCTTCATCAATGATAGAAATATGTAAAAATCAAATAGAGCCAACAAATCTGTAAAGAGACCACTTTGTATGTTGTAAATGGTATCCTAGTTTCATAAAAGAGTTAATGCTCTTACAAAAAGGAGACAAGAATAAAGTGGTCTGTCTAGTGCTAATGTGTGCTGATCTTTTGTAGCAGATAATAGATTAGATTAACAGCTGAAAATAAATATTCCCTCTAAAACTTTAGAATCACAAGGAAATGATATTCTAGATAATGCTGTAATGCCCATGACTCTGTGCTTTAACTCTCTGAAAATCTGTTTGGCACATTTTATTATAATCAAAGTATGATATGGTTACAAGCCAGTTGGCTGCTGCCAAGTGCTCTGTTGAAGACTTCTAAAATATAGAAATGATGAAACGGCTTACAGAGGTAATTTGGTGGCTAAATGGATCCCTGCTATTGCAGAAAAACCTTTGTATGTTTCCTAGGCAACTAAAATACTTAAGAATTGGAGGCAGTTTAAGTAGAAAATGCTTTACAACTAAAGGGGAAAATGTTTTGTTTTGTTGTGTGTGTGTGTGTGTGTGTGTGTGTGTGTGTTTTGGTTAAAGGTGATAGGTGGCCATATAAAAATTAAAAAAAAAAAAACTGAACGATTAATTGTTCATTGTAAGCAGTTGAGAATACTAAAAGAAGGATTACAGGGTAAGGGTGAATGTGTTTTATTTTTGTATTTTAATTCTTTTATTTAGTTGATTTAATGTTTTGCATTTCATAATTATCAAGCTGAACTTTCTACTAATCTTTTTCTATTTTAAGCAGCTTGTGAATTTAAGAAAAAAATCTCTACCATATGTCAATTCTCTTTGGAGTAACTAAGTGTGAAATCTACCTGTGAAAAACTATTTCCAATGTGTGAAGTACATCTTTCAAACTGATAAAGATGATAAAACTATTCTGATCATAGCATAATGGACCAGCCACAACTGAATTCAAATATAGGGCTTCCCAGATGACACAGTGGTAAAAAATCCACCTGCCAATGCAGGATACACAAATGACATAGATTCAGTACCTGGGAGGGAAGATCCCTGGTAAAGGAATCGCAACCCACTCCGGTATTCTTGCCTGGAAAATTCCGTGGGTGGAAGAGCCTGGTGGGCTACAGTCCATGAGGTCTCAAAAGAGTTGGACACAGCTGAGCGACTGAGCATACACACACACATATACTTAGCACAGAATATCTAGAAATCAAACTAGGAAAAGAATGGAAGGTTATTAGAATGTTTAAGCTGGGGTGATGAGGCCTAGAAATAATTTTACATTGTTTGTGTTCATATATCAATTTACAAACTGGTTCCTATGAGAAATTACTAGTGTATTGTGTCCATTTAACTTAAGAACATTTCAGTAATTTCTCAGTATCATAAAAATATCCTAAGTTAAATTGGACTAAATACTACTTCCCTTCCTTTTTAATAAAGGCCATGAGACTTATCATGATGATGCTTTTTTCTTTCAGTCAGTTGACAGTGGAGGCATATTGCAGTGGTTAGTAAAAGATATTTTTCTCAAGGTGCTTAGTTTTCAGGGGTCAGCTAAATCCTTCTTATGTGAAGGAGCTGAAAATATTGTTCTTAAATTCAAGTGAATAAACATATTTGAAACCATGTTCAAAATCATCTTGCTTTCATCTTTTGTTCTTTGGTATTTATATTGGCCCAGAACCCAGTGTGGATATTTTGCTCTCATGGATCATTAATTTTGAGTGTCCATAAAGTCTTAAGTTTGCTCAGTGAAGCTTTCTAGGAAAGATAATGTTTTCCTGATTGATACCATGCTTTAAAAAATGCAACATCTCTAGGTATTTCTTTCTGGTTCTCATTAAAAATTAATTAGAAATCAAATTGTCGAAACAGCTTCACCAAAAAAAAAAAAAAAAAGGAAGAAGAATATAATAGACTCAGATTTTCTACCAAGATTTCACACCTACAAGTAAATAGAAGAAATCTGATTAAAAATGAATCAGACATAAAATATATTGTCAGTGTGTACTAAGTTACTTTAGTCATGTCTGACTCTTTGTGACCCCATGGATTCTCCAGGCAAGAAAACTGGAATGAGTTTCCATGGCCTCCTCTATATTGTCTATAACAACACACATATATCTGGAAATTTCTAGATTAATTGATGAGAAATTTGTTACATACTTCAAACTACATTACAGTCTTCTAAGTCCTGTTAGTAAACAAGCTAGAAAGATGGAAAAGTTTGAATGAACAACTCTTCAAGTAATGAAAGAAAACCAATTTATGTTGTTTTAGCAAATACCCTAATTTGGATTCAGTAATGTTTTTAGCACAACACGATTGATTAGACACAAACATTTCCTTGTTTCTTTAAACACTTCCAGTGGAATTTTATGCATGTAATATGTGTTTAAAAGTTGAAATATTTGTGTGATGTTGACAAGTTCATATTGAAGAAGCAAAATTGAAGCCTGACCTAACTGAACCTTGAGAATAATGTGTTTTGAGGATTTGCATAATTTAAAAAAATTTGAACATCTTCTCTGACTGTAAAAGTACATAGTCCTGCATTGAAACAGCATCAAAGAATAGATATTCCTTATATCATGTTGCCCTCTGTGTAAAAATAAATGGAACATTTTCTTTCTGCCCTAATACAAATAATAGATATTTTCCCCCAATCAACTGGTTTATTTTTATCTTATAAACACAGTGCTAGCCAATGGTATTTCCCATTTACATTGACTACTTCTTTCTGTCTTAATACAAATAATAGATATTTTCCCTTTAACAACTGGTTTATTTTTCATCTTACGGGCACAAAGGTAACCAATTGTATTTCCTTTTTACATTCAGTGCAGATCAGTTCAGTTCAGTCGCTCAGTCGTGTCCGACTCTTTGCAACCCCATGAATTGCAGCATGCCAGGCCTCCTTGTCCATCACCAATTCCTGGAGTTCACTCAAACTTACGTCCATCGAGTTGGTGATGCCATCCAGCCATCTCATCCTCTGTCATCCCCTTCTCCTCCTGCCCCAGTCCATCTCAGCATCAGAGTCTTTTCCAATGAGTCAACTCTTCTCATGAGGTGGCCAAAGTACTGGAGTTTCAGCTTCAGCATCATTCCCTCCAAAGAAATCCCAGGGCTGATCTCCTTCAGAATGCACTGGTTGGATCTCCTTGCAGTCCAAGGGACTCTCAAGAGTCTTCTCCAACACCACAGTTCAAAAGCATCAATTCTTCAGCACTCAGCTTTCTTCACAATCCAACTCTCATATCCATATATGACCACTGGAAAAGCCATAGCCTTGACTAGACGGACCTTAGTCAGCAAAATAATGTCTCTGCTTTTGAATATGTTATCTAGGTTGGTCATAACTTTCCTTCCAAGAAGTAAGCAACTTTTACTTTCATGGCTCCATTGACTACTTACAAATTAACAATAATTTTGAAGCCTACCTCTTCCCAGAAGAATATCAATACATATATTTAGTGTATTAACATTGCCTTTTGGGGTGGGGTTGTCTATCTTCTTTTATTTAAAAAAATTATTTTGGCATTTAGTTGATTAACAATAATGTGTTAGTTATAGGTGTAAAGAAAAGTGATTCAGTTATACATATACAGATATCTATTCTTTTTCAAAGTCTTTACTCATTTAGGTTATTGCAGAATATTGAGCAGTGTTCCATTTGCCATAAATTAGGTCCTTGTTCATTACCTATTTTATTCATTTATATTTTAATTTTTATTGGAATATAGTTTATTTACAATATCCTGTTAGTTTCTACTATATAGCAAAGTGAATCAGATACACATACACACACACACACACACACACACACACACACACACACACACACACATATATATGTATTCTCTTTTTTAGATTCTATTCCCATATAGGTAATTACAGAATGTTCAGTAGAGTTCCCTGTGCTATATAGTAGGTACTAATTATCTGTTTTAATATATAGTAGTATGTGTATATCAATCTCAATCTCCCTATTTATTCCCCCTTTTGCCACTGGTAATCATAAGTTTGTTTTCTATAAGTTTGTGACTCTGTTTCTATATTGTAAATAGGCTTATTTGTACCATTTTTAAAATAATCTACATATAAGCTATAGCATATGATATTTTTCTTTGACTTATTTCACACACAATGACAATTTCTAAGTCCATCCATATTGCTGCAAATGACATTATTTTGTTATTTATATGACAGATTATATTCCATTTTGTATGCATATCATAGATACTTAGGTTGCTTCCATGAACTGACTATTGTAAATAGTGCTGCAGTGAACATTGTGGTACTGATATCTTTATGAATTATTGGTTTCTCTGGCTATACAACAAGGAGTGGGATTGTTGGGTCATACAGTAGCTCTGTTTTTAAGAAACTCCATATTGTTCTCCATAGTGGCTTTACTAATTTAAATTCCCACCAACAGTATAGGAGGATTCCCTCTTTTCCAAAACCTCTTCATCATTTATTGTTTGCAGAGTTTTGATGGTGACCATCCTGACTGGTGTGAGGTGATACCTCAGTGTAGTTTTGATTTCCTTTTCTCTGAAAATTATTGATGTTGAGCACCTTTTCAAAATTATTATAATACCCAGAGTAATGTACAGATTCAGTGTAATCCCTATGAAATTACAAATAGCATTTTTCACAGAATTAAAACAAAAATTACAATGTGTATGGAAACACAAAAGATCCTGAATAGCCAAAGCAATCTTCAGAAAGGAAAATGTTTCTGAAAGAATCAGACTCCCTGTCTTCAGAGTATACTCCAAAGCTACAGTAATCAAAACAGTATGTTATGGGTACAAAACAGAAATATATTTCACTGCAACAGGATAGAAAATCCAGAGTAAACCCTCACATCTATGGTCACCTAGTAATCAAACAATATGTTATGGGTACAAAACAGAAATATATTTCACTGCAACAGGATAGAAAATCCAGAGATAAACCCTCACATCTATGGTCACCTAATCTATGAAAAAGGAAGCTATATTATGTTTTGCTTCTTAAATAACCTTATTTGTTCTATAAATTTCCCTTTGCTCTAATTTCCTTATGTTGTGTTGATTAGTTCCTGTATTAATTGGGATAGTCTCTGGTAGCTGAACTGTCTAGATCCAAGACTTCCAAAGCTGATGCATCAGGAAAAGAAGGAACATACAGTGAGTGACATCAACAACATGGCTCAGTTGACATCCCGCATTACATCTGTCCCTCAATTACAGCAATTTGGAATTTATCCACAGACAAAAGTACCTTTGTATGAACTCTGTGGGATCCAGCACCACACACTAAGGGACTGGGAGAGTCTCACCCACCTGTTCCTCCATTAATAGGGATACAGAACAGTGGTCCATGAGACCTGTATAGTCCCTCTTGGTTTTAGTCTAAGAACCCTTTAAAAATTTTATCTTAGACAATCACCCATAGACAAGAGTAAAGAAAGCCTTTGTGGAAGTTTAGGTTTCCAGTGGAGAAGTCCCAGTATGCTCTTAGAGGAGGGAAAAAGTCATCATACTTAAGGTGAAAAATTATTATTATTTTTTTAACTTCTAAAATTGGAAACGATGCAAGCATTCCCACTCTTACCACACCTATCCAAGGATGAGATGGCTGGATAGCATCACAAACTCAATAGACATGAATTTGAGCAAACTCTGGGAGACAGTGAAGGATATGGAAGCCTGGCATGCTGCAGTCCATGGGGTCAGAAAGAGTCAGATGTGACTTAATGACTGAACTACAACAACAGCAACAAAGGAGAAAAAGATTCATACACCGAGAAATGCAGTCTATCAGAATTCCAATTGCAGTTTTCACAGGAAAAAAAAAAAGGTCCTCAAATCAGGAAAGACCTGAAAATAGATAAAACAACCCTGAGAAAGAACAAAGCTGGAGGAATCAGATTTCCTGATTCAAAGCAATAGTAATCAAAACAATATGGTATTGGTATAAAATAGACACACAGACCAATGGAACAGAATCATGAGTCCCGAAATAAACCCTCAAAGTATTAGTCAGCTAATATTTGAAAAGGGAAACAACAATATTTTAATGGGGTAAAAAAAGTTTCTTCAATAAATGATGCTGGGAAAACTGGATAATCACAGACAGAATAAAATTAAACTTCTTACACCAGTCACAAAAGTTAACTTGAAATAGATTAAAGAATTAAGCATAAACCCAAAATATTAAAACTCCTATAAAACTATAGAGAACAATTCTTTGACATTGGTCTTGGCAAAGCTTTTTGGAATATAACACCAAAAACACAGACAATAAAAGTAAAATTAAACAAATTAGACTACTTCAAACTAAAAATCTTCTGCTAAGCAAAAGAAACAATCTTCTTTGTGACCCCATGGACTATACAGTCCACAGAATTCTCCAGGCTGGAATACTGGAGTGGTTAGCCTTTCCCTTCTCCAGGGGCTCTTCCCAATCCAGGAATTGAACCCCAGCTTCCTGCATTGCAGGCAAATTCTTTACCAACTAAGCACAAAGGAAACCCAAAGAAACAATTTACAGAATGAAAAATATATTTGCAAACCATTTATAAGTTATAAAGTTAACATCCAAAATATATAAAGAATTTATACAACTCAGTAACTGAAAAGCAGATAAACAAACCAAAAAACAAATAAGACATAAAAATTGCCAACAGGTACATGAAGGTGGGTTTCCCAGATGGATCAGTGGTGAAGAATCTGCCTGCCAATGCAAGAGACACAGGAAATGCAGGTTCAATCCCTGCATTGGAAAGATGCCCTGTAGTAGAAAGTGGCAACCCATTCCAGTGTCTTGCCTGGAAAATTCCATGGATAGAGAAGCCTGGCAGACTATGATCTGTGAGGTTGCAAAGAGTCAGACAAGACTGAGCAACTGAGCACATACACATGAGAAGATACTCAACATCACTAATCATCAGGGAAATCCAAATCAAAACTGCAATGAGGTATCACTTTATATCTGCTAAAATAGCTGTCATCAATAAAGAAAATAGATAATTGTTGGGGAGGATGTGGAGAATAGGAAACCCTTGTACACTGCTGGTGGAAATGTAAATTGGTATCGCCACTATGGAAAACAATACATGATTTCTCAAAAAATGGAAACTAGAACTACCATATGTTCCAGCAGTCTCACTTATGAGTATGTATTCATAGAAAATGAAATCAGGATCTTGAAGATATATGTATACTCTCAAGTTCATTGTATCATTATTTACAATAGAAAGATCTGGAAACAACCCAAGTTTTTATCATTGGATCAATGATAAAAATATGTGACATACATATATATATATATGTATACACACACACACATGTATATGGAAGTAAATGTGTATATACATGCATGCTTACATATACATACACACATATTTGTATACATTTATACATACATACATGTGTATGTAGATATATACATACTCACACATACACACAATGGAATATTTTTAGCCATGAGAAAGAAAGCAGTTCAGCCATTTATATCAGTATAGGTGGATCATGAGGGCATTACACTAGGCAAAATTAGACAGATAAAGACATATACTATATCACTTATGTATGGGATCTAAAGAATCCAAACTCATAGAAACATAAAGTAGAATGATGATTTTCAGGGATTTAGACACAGGGAAAATGAGAACATGTCTGTCAAAGGGTTTAAACTTTCAGGTGTAGGATAAATAATCTCTGGTTATGTAATGTACAGAATGGTAATTTTGACTGACAGTACTGTATTGTATACGTTAAAGGACTAAAACCATAGATTATAAATATTCTCATTATAGAAAAGAAATAGTAATTTTGTATGGTGATAGAAGTGTTAACTAATTCTACTGTGATAATTTTTTATATGTATAGTTGTATCAAATCAGCAGATTGCACACCTTAAATTTAGACAATGTTGCATGTTATTATGCTGCAATAAAGCAGGAAAAAATAAAGAGCATACAGGTAGTGAATCTGCAATTAAGACTATCTTGTATAAAAAACATTACTTTGGCTCATCACACATCAGCTTTATTTAGTCTTATAAGCTCTACAGAATGTGCAAGAGGTAAGCACATGTAGTAAGCGTTTCTTTCTCTGCCATAGTAGGTATTCAATAAAGTGTCTTTGATGGAAATGTGCAAATAAGAATGTACGACATTATAACAAAATGCACAGGAAAATGTTAATGAAGAAATCCTGGAGACTTAAAAGAAGGCTATTTTGTATGCAACAGATTGGAAATAAATGAGAAGATAAAATGCAAACTCAAAATAGGGCACAATAAGCTAATGTCAATATTTAGAGAATTTTGACAAATAATCACTTCATGTTTTAAACACTATCCCTTAATGTTCTGAGGAGAATATCCAAGATTTTCAGTCACTTGGTAAAAGATCTCAAAGGTTTTCAAGAGATTCTATCATTGCATATCATAACTTCAAGTACTCTTCTCCTTGAAGGGAAAGTAAAAAAGCAGAATTATTCATTGGGGATTATGGTGATAAAATATTCACAGTTCCTATTAAAGCAATAATGTGCCAGTTTTTAAATTACTGAACTGTTTTGTTTGTTATTTCCAAGGGAATCTTATTAGCAAGTATAGGACACACTAACATGGTTTTACTTTGGGATTCATCACATGTCTGATTAGAGAGTATTTAAAAATACATTTCAGATGTCCTCTTCTCATTTGCTGTAAACAGGTTGAAGTGACATTTAGGTAGCCTGAGCGTTATAAAATTGAAAGGACATGAATGAATATTGTAACTTGTGAAATTATAGCAGTAATACACATAATAATGTAGAGAGTAAAAAGAAATAAAAAGATTAGAGTTTTTAAAATAAATCTAATTATATGTTCATAGAATTATCCCCAAAAGCATTATTGAAATAATTTGTAGCACCCAGTATCACTTTGGTCTAGCAACATGATAACACAAGTCTGCTGCTCTACTTAGAATGGATACTTAGTCACTTGCTCACAGAATAGCCCAGTTAGCTTTGATCTGGAAATATCTATTCTATTGAACAGAAAAAAACAAAAAAAACAAAAACAAAAAAACAAGTAAACAAACAAACAAACAGAGTAGTCTGTTTCTTTCAAAGTTAAGCATCCATCATTAATTCAGCTACTTTACATAAGGAATCCATTCTCATATACACAACCCAGATTTGTAAATCTGCATACATTCTCAGTTGCTCAGTCATGTCCAGTTCTTTGAGACCCCATAGACTGTAGTCTTCCAGGCTTCTCTGTTCACTGGATTTTCCCAGGAAGAATACTGAAGTGGGTTGCTATGCCATCTTCCAAGGGATCTTCCTGATCCAGGAATCAAACCCATGTTTCCTGCATTGTAAGAGGATTCTTTACCACTGAGCCACTTAGGAAGTTTCAATAATTCATAATTCAAAAAAAGATTCAAGCTGTTCTTTCATAGCAATTTCACATTTGGGGATATAGAATAAATTTTCAGATTTCAAAATTTAATAACTGTCTGTAATTACTAAGAACTCACAAATTATTTCAGTATTGTTTGCAAACAGTCACGTTATGTTTACCAGGAAAAAATGAAGTTAACTGATTGTACACAAAAGATGTCCTCATTTTCAACTAAGTAAAGGTCTTTTTGCTAATAAGTAAACCAAAGCACAGGGAATGCAGAACTAGTAGTTTTGTGGAAAACAAAATCACTTTATTACCACCTTCCACCTATCTTCAAATGAACAAGGGAAAGGAAGAAGCTTCTGAGCCCTGGCAAGATTAAGACTTTTGGTCTTTCTAATTCAGGATGATCTAGCAGTTCATAGAGCCCTGAGGTGTGCAGAGTCTCACTCATCTGGTCAAGCTAGTGATAGTCTTCCTATGTGTCATTGTCAGCAGATGGAGCAAACAGATGAACAAAAGTGCTCTCCTGTTGCACAGGCCTTTCCCTGAAAGAGCGGGGAGTGGGCGGGAGATGGCTGGGTGCTTCTATTTAACTAACTTGCCTAAGCTGTGCCATTCATCAGGAAGAGTCACATATTTACATACACAGTGAGTCTCTAGATAAAGCAGTATCATTGAAACCAACAATAAACATAATGATTACATAACACTTGCCTACAAATTCAAACTTTGATATCTCTCTCTCTTTTTTTAGTAATTTTATTTATTTATTTATTTATTTATTTATATTTTTGGCTGTGTTGTGTCTTTGTTGCTCTGTGTGGGCTTTCTCTAGCTGCTGTGAATGGGGTCCATTCTTCAGTGAGGTGCATGGGCCTCTCATTGTGGTGGCTTCTCATGCTGCCAAGCACAAGCTTTAAGGTGCATGGGTTTTAGTAGTAGCAGCTCACCAGCTCTAGAACGCATGGGCTCAGTAGTTGTGGCTCAGAGGCATAGTTACTCCACAGCATGTGGAATCTGCCTGGACCAGTAATCAAACCAGTGTACCCCATATTAGCAGGTGGATTCCTATCCATTGCATGACCAGGGAAGTCCCAAACGTCTATATTCTAGCATAATAGCATCAACTTGCTTGTGACTTAGATTCTGTAGCCTAAACTGATTTAACAGTCCTCTGATGACCAGAAGGAGAAACTCTCTTCTAAAGTAGTATTTAATACTTAGAGAATACAATATCTTTTAGAAGAGATTTCCAAAAATTCCCATTTCTACATAACCACTTTAAAATATCTCACAGCTAAAGACGCATAGGAACTATCTACAATAAATGAAGGCAGGTAAGTCTTGACAAAAACAAAGATGTTTGTGAAGAAAAGCAGACCAAGCACTAGGCTAGACTTTCTGTGGTGATTGTGACCTCAATAACCTGAAGGAGCATGATGATAATGGAAATAAAGCAGGTCAGGAGTAAAATGGCAAAGTAGAAGTGTACTTATGGCCCCAGAGAGCAGCTGGTACTCAGCTCTGGCAGGTTGGTGACATGTGCAGATGTGAGCTTGGTATCTTCTAATGTTTAAGTAAACTGAGACATATGGCAAGGCTATAAAAAGTGATGCTTGAACAAGGGTAAGTAGAACAACTATTGGTTAAAGAAGGAGCAAGAAAACAGGAACTGAAGTAAAGATCTTCATGGTATTTTATGGATATGGGTTATTGTTGTTGTTCAGTTGGTAAGTTGTGTCCAACTCTTTGTGACCACATAAACTGCAGCAGGCCAGGAAGCAAGTCTCCATTCTTTCCTGGGCTGCACATAGTGGTTGAAAGGCATTATCCTCTTTTGTTTTTAACTTTTAATTTTGTATTGTGATATAGCCAGTCAACAGTGCTGTGATAGTTTCGGGTGAACAGTGTAGGAGCTCAGCCATACATAAACATGCGTCCATTCTCCCCCAAATGCCCCTCCCATCCAGGCTGCCACATAATATTGAACAGAGTTTCATGTGCTATTCCATAGGTCCTTCTTGGTTATCCATTTTAAATATAGCAGTGTGTACATACCCATCCCTAACTCCCTAAATGTCTCTTGCCCTCAACCTTCCCCACAGAAATCATAAGTTCATTCTTTAAGTCTGTGAGTCTCTTTCTGTTTTGTAAGTTCATTTGTATTGATCTAGATATTGTCAGGCTATGTGAAGTAAGTAAGAAAAGAAATATCATATGACTACATGAAGTAAGTAAGAAAAGAAGAAGTGTCATATGACATCCCTTATATGTGGAATCTAAAAAGAAATGATACAAATGAAAGTCATTACATTAACTAAAGATCCAGTCTATGTTACATATTTCATGTACTCCCATGCTAGTTCAAGTAAAATGATGATCCAGTTAATGATGGATAAATATATGGGCAAGGCATTTGTTTTTGTTCAGTTGCTCAGTCATGTCCAACTCTTTATGACCCCATGGACTGCAGCATGCCAGGCTTTCATGTTCATTCACTATCTCTCAGAGTTTGCTCAAACTCACTCCATTGAATCAAAGATGCCATCCAATCATCTCATCCTCTCTGGTCCCTTTCTCCTGCTACCCTCAATCTTTCCCAGTATCAGAGTCTTTTCCAATGAGTTGGCTCTTCATATCAGGTGGCCAAAGTATTGGAGCTTCAACTTCAACATCAGTCCTTCCAATGAATATTTAGGGTTGATTTCCTTTAGGATTGACTGGTTTGGTCTCCTTGCTGTCCAAGGGACTCTCAAGAGTCTTCTCCAGCATCACAGTTCGAAAGCATCAATTCTTCAGCACTCAGCCTTCATGGTTCACCACTCACATCCATATATGACTACTGGAAAAACCACTGCTTTGACTAGATGGAACTTTGTCAGCAAAGAATGTCTCTGCTTTTTAATATGCTTTCTAGATTTGTCATAGCTTTTCTTCCAAGAAGAAAGTGGGTTTTAATTTCATGGCTGCAGTCACCATTTGCAGTGATTTTGGAGCCCAAGAAAATAAAACCTATCACTACTTCTACTTTTTCCCTATCTATTTGTCCTGAAGTGATGGGATTAGATGCCAAGATCTTAGCTTTTTGAATGTTGAATTTTGTTTATTTATTTTTTTAATTTCACCCTCCTCTTTCACCTTCATCAAGAGGCTCTTTAGTTCCTCTTCATTTTCTGCCATTAGGGTGGTGTCATCTGCATGCGGCTCAGTTGCTTTGGTCATTTCCAACTTTTTACAACCCTATGGACAGTAGCCATCCAGGCTCTTCTGTCTGTGGAATTCTCCAGGCAAAATGCTGGAGTGGCTTGCCATTTCCCTCCAGGGTATATTCCTAACCTGGGGTCAAAGCTGGGTCTCCCACGTTGTAGGCAGATTCTTTACCACCTGAGATATTTCTTCTGGCTATCTTGATTCCAGCTTGTAATTCGTCTAGCCTGGCATTATGCATGACGTTCTCTACATAGAAGTTAAATAAGCAGGGTGGCACTTTGACGTACACCTTTCCCAATTTTGAACCAGTCTGTTGTTTCAAGTACAGTTCTAGCTGTTGCTTCTTGATCTAAATACAGGTTTCTAAAGAGGCAGGTGAGTTGGTCTGCTATTCCCATCTCTTTAAGAATTTTTCTGTTTGTTGTTATTTATATAATCAAAAGCTTTAGTATAGTCAATTAAGCAGAAGGAGTTTTTTTTTTTTTTTTTTTTTCTAGAATTCTCTTGCTTTTTCTATGATCCAACGAGTGTTGGCAATTAGATTTCTGGTCCCTGCTCCTTTTCTAAATCTAGCTTATATATTTGGAAATTCTCAGTTCATGTACTGTTGAAGCCTATATTGAAGGATTTTGAACATTACCTTGTTAGCATATGAAATGAGCACAACTGTGTGGTAGTTTGAACATTCTTCAGTATTGCCATTTTTTGGAATTGGGATGAAAAGTGACTTTTTTTCCAGTCCTGTGGCCACTGCTGAATTTTCCAAATTTGCTAGCATGTTGAGTACAGCACTTTTAGCAGCAGAGTCTTTTAGGATTTGAAATAGAACAACTGGAATTTCATCACTTCCACCAGGTTTGTTCTTAGTGAAGCTTTCTAAGGCCCAATTCACTTCCTATTCCAGAAAGCCTGGGTCTAGGTGAGAGACTACACCATAGTGGTTATCTAGGTCATTGATAATTGTGTGCGGGGTGTGTGTGTGTGTGTGTGTTTGTGTGTGTGTGTGTATATGTATACAGTTCTTCTGTGTTTCTTGCAGATAACTATGATGATGGTGTTGTCACTCACCTAGAGGCAGACATCCTGGGATGTGAAGTCAAGTGGGCCTTGGAATGCATTCAGTTCAGTTCAGTTCAGTTCAGTCGCTTAGTCGTGTCCGACTCTTTGCGACCCCATGAATCGCAGCACACGAGCCCTCCCTGTCCATCACCAACTCCTGGAGTTCAGTCAGACTCACCTCCATCAAGTCCGTGATGCCATCCAGCCATCTCATCCTCTGTCGTCCCCTTCTCCTCCTGCCCACAATCCCTCCCAGCATCAGAGTCTTTTCCAATGAGTCAACTCTTCACATGAGGTGGCCAAAGTACTGGAATTTCAGCTTTAGCATCATTCCTTCCAAAGAATCCCAGGGCTGATCTCCTTCAGAATGGATTGGTTGAATCTCCTTGCAGTCCAAGGGACTCTCAAGAGTCTTTTCCAACACCACAGCTCAAAAGCATCAATTCTTCGGCGCTCAGCCTTCTTCACTAAGAACAAAGCTAGCTGAGGTGATAGAATTCCAGCTGAGCTATTAGTTGCATTTAAATACATCTGCAAGTGAGGTGCAGGAGTTTCACAAGTACAGAAAACAAGGGAAATTATTTGAAAACATAAATAGACTGAATTCAAATGAGTTTATCAAATTCAATCTCATATTTGACTCTATGAAGTTTAGTGTTTTTATTGAATTTACTCACAATCTAAGTATATCAATTTCATTTTAAACTCAGTAGATAGGTACTACTTTATATTGAATTTTTATAAAATGTATCAATTTTAAATTATGAAAATAAACATTATGTATGCATTTAGTCCTATGTTTAACCATATTCTAGTATATTTTTGTAATGAGATGTTACACATTTAAACATTGGTGGAAACATTAGTTTACTGAAAACTCATGAAATGACTGAAACTTGCATTCATCCATTTTATAACATGCTATGTGCCCACCATGAACCAGCGCTAAGTGCTGAGGATGTAATGATATATATAAACGTTTAGAATAACTGGAAAGACAGCAGTGCAAAAGGCAAAGGAGAAAGGTATGGGGATGAAAAGCAATAAAGATAAGCAAAGTTGAATGCAAGGTAAAAAGTAAAAAAATAAATAAGAGGAACCCCTTTTACTAATAAGTGGTATGAACTAAAATTCAGATAGCTGTCATTAACTATTTTAAATACTGAGTAACATTAAAAATATCCAGGTAAAATTTCTGTAAATTAAATGGAAAACAGAAGCAGGAGGATATGTCACACCCTGTATACTCTTATCAATATCTATTAAAATATATAAATGTAAAAATGACTTGGTACAGTGACATGAATAGTTTAATATGTAATTATATACTACTATTACTGATAAATATCTAGCCTATGTGCAGGAAAGAAAAATGCCTTCGCTATATTTTTTAAAGATTGTTCATACACTAGAGCACAATGAATTCCCATAAACTTTCCAAAAGACAAAAATAAAATAAAATTTTAAATGGGTAACACAGACATAGGAAACATATTTATGGTTGCTGGGGGAGGAGGTGGAGGAGGGATAAATTAGAAGTTTGGGGTTCATAAATATATACTACTGTATATAAAATAGATAAAAAGAATCTACTATATCCATAATGACTATACTCAATATTTTGTTACAACCTATAAGGAAAACTAATCTGAAAAATGTATGTAAAATGAGTCATTTTGCTGTATACTTGAAACGAATATAACATTGTAAATCAACAATACTCAATAAAAATAAATAAAATTTAGAAATAGATAATAAAACTAAATATCAACTACTAAGAACTGTTTTCAAAGCTTAAAACTTTTCCTCAGTCACTGTTTATTAGTATATGCATACTTATTCATTCATTCTTCTTTTACAAGCTATCTAGAAAAAGAAAATTAATGATATTATTCTATATCAAAGATTTCAGGTTATAATCAAGGTTGAACATAACAATAATTATAGCTGAAACATTTTTAAATGTCAATGATGAAAGAATAAAAATCAGCAAAGTTCAACTAAAGAAATAAAAAATTCAAATAAAAAGAACAACAAAAATATGAGAGTAAGGTAGTTTTAATAAAGCAGATACATTAATGCATTTCAAAATGGAAAAAAAGGTGAATATATGGATTTTTGCCATAAACACACACATGCACACACATATTCTTAATTTTTCATTTGCTGTCTACTTAATCACGTAAGTTATTTTGCCTAATAGTATCCATTTGCTTATGTTTAATATTTAAGAAAACATGCTGACTTCTTAATATATCAACTGTTATTTAAACACAGTACATTTTTGAAAAGTTCTGAGTACAGTTAGATAAGTAAAACTTGTTCGGTCTACAGAAATTTTATAGGCAGACCTCAATGCAAAATTGTCTTCTTTAATTGTTGATTTGATTAGTCCAATTCAATATATTTTAAAATTCTCCAGAAACGTTTCCCAAGACCAAACATGCAGAAATGGAGAACTATTTGATTTTTAGTTCAATGTGAAACAAAAGTATTGTAGTGTGTCAGTGAATACTTACACTAAAAATGGAATTTTCCCCAAGAAAGTAAAATATTTCATGGTCTTAGAAGCTTCCATTTAAAAGTAAATTAGCACGTTCACTCTCAGTTGGTTTTGTGGCTTGCTAGTGAACATATGTTATGATTCTTCCTTTCATTGATTCATTTTTTTAGAGAAGAAAGAAAGAAATCAGAGGCGATAGAACATTTGAAGAAAAATGAAAACAAAGAATCTTCTGAAAATGTGTGCCTTGACAACAGTCTGCTGAGAAGCAGCATGGAGTCATTGTTGGAGTCCCTTGTTCAAGTCCTATCTGCCATTCTGAGCTGTAGGACCTCAGTCAAGCCACTTGATCTTTCATTGCCTCAGTTTCAACCTGTGGGAAATAGGGACAATGTTAGTGTCTCCCTCATAGTGTGGCTCTGAATACTTGGTGAAATAATTTGTATAAAGCATTAGGACGATGTGTGACCCATAATTAAGCACTGGCTGTCCTTATTGCTCTTCTCTTCATCCTTTGTTTCCTTTGATATAACATACTACCTGTGTTTTCTTAAGCCTTAATTGAAAAGTTATTTGTTGTTGTTCATTTGAAAATATTCTGAAGTACTGTGTAGTTCACTTATTTATGTTCTTCTGGAGAATATTGGTGAATTATACATTTGTGTGTGTGTGTGTCAGAATCCAGAACACTTTATTCCTGTGGGGTAAGTTCATAGAGACAGAAAATGGGGGCAGGTGAGCAGAAATCACTGTTACTATTTAAAAGAAGTAAACAAAAGGGAAGGATACCCCAAAGGGAGGTTTTCCTACGAGGTGTGTTTCTTATAAGATCATCCAGAGTCATTTCCCTAGTCTTATTCTTACACATAGAGCAAATGCTTGTCTTTCAAAGGCAATGTTAGTTGCTTCTTACAACAATTGCGGCTATTTATAGAAATGCAACCAGATATCACCTGCTTTCTTTGTTCTCTTTCTCTGCACTTAGCCACCTAATTTACCACCACACCACCAGGACTAGGGCACTAGACTCCTGGCTAATAAAACAGAAGCATACTTGTCATTTCGCATTCAGTCTTCTAGAAAAATAGATGCAGTGTGCTAGCTGAATACAGTACAAAGATAATGGAACCCTAAAACATGAAATCTGCTGAGAATTTTAGAAAGTATTTGTTGAGGCACGAATACTTTGTGATTAAGCAGAAATCACAAAATCCAAGAAGCAAAATAGTTTGCACAAGTTTAAGTAGCTAATAAATGGCAACACAAGAAATAATCTGTGAATCTTTTGTTTTATTGCAGTATCATTGATTTATAGTATTTTAATAGTTTCAGGTATACAGCATAGCAATTCAGTATTTTTACAGATTATGCTCTACTAAAAGTTATTACAAGATAATGGCTATCTCCTCTGTGCTATATAGTATATCCTTGTGGCTTATCTATTTTATACATAGTATTTTATAAGTGTTAATCCCAAATTCTCCATCTCCTTTCCCCTTTGATAATGACAAGTTAGTTTCTACATCTGTGAGTCTATTTCTGTTTTGCATATAAATTTATTCATGTTAGTCTTAAGCTTCCACATGTAAGTGAAAGAACACAGTATTTGTCTGTCTTTGTCTGATTTGCTTCACTAAAGATAATAATCTCTTGGTTCTTCTTTGTGTGGGTCTTTTAATCCAAGTTTAGGACAGTCTTTTACCATGCTATATATGTGAGTTGAGGCATGTGCTGCTATGGCCTCAATTGTTTTATATTATCCGGTATAATAAAAACACATTTTGCACCACAAATGCTACTAAAGCCACTGAAAAGAGTGTGATGTTCCTGTCTTGTTGTGTTTTACTGTTTAATCATAGTCTCTAGCTATTTATATTTTTATGCTCAAGAAAATCACCAATTTGTTTAGGTAACTATGTTTCTAAAAGTTTTTTCTTCTCATCTTTTAACTTCTATATCATGATGTGTTGCTTGTCCTTTCACGACCATTGCAAAAGGGTCTAAAATATGACCAGGCTTTGTTTTGTAATGCTAACACAATCATATGTCTGTAGAAGAATTAGTTTATACTTGACTGTATATAATGGTTGTTACAGATCTTTCCCATAAGCGAAATTAATACCAAAGGATCACAATTTAAGAGGAAAAATATTCTCTAGTACTACTCCTTTACTAAGATCATAGCATCTGGTCCCATCACCTCATGGCAAATAGATAGGGGAAAGTGGAAACAATGACAGATTTTATTTTCTTGAGCTCCAAAATCACTGCAGAGCATGAATGCAGACATGAAATTAAAAGACATTTTCTCCTGGAACAAACCTAGACAGCATATTAAAAAGCAGAGACATTACTTTGGTGACAAAAGTCTGTATAGTCAAACTATGGTTTTCCAGTAGTCATGTAGGAATATGGGAGTTGAACCATAGAGAAGGCTGAATGCCAAAGAATTGATGTTTTGAATTTTTCTTGGAGAGTCTTGAGAGTCCCTTGGACAGCAAGAAGATCAAACCAGTAAATCCTAAAGGAAATCAACCCTGAATGCTCACCAGAAGGACTGATGCTGAAGCTGAAGCTCAAATCCTTTGGCCACCTGATATGAAGAGACAACTCACTGGAAAAGACCCTGATGCTAGAAAAGATTGAAGGCAGGAGGAGAAGGGAACGAGAGGATGAGATGGTTGGATGGCATCACTGACTCAATGGCTGTGAGTTTAATTAAACACTGGGAGACAGTGAAGGACACAGAAACCTGGCATGCTGCAGTTCATGGGGTTGCAGAGTCAGACAAGACTTAGTGGCTGAACAAATACACTCAATTAAAGCACTCTCCACTCTTTCTAGTGTATTTTTCCTGCATTAAAGCTCTATTGCTGGACTATATCACCCTTATCAGAGCACCTCTGATCTCCATTTATACAAAATCTATTGGAATGATTTTATTTCTGAGAAAGGTGAAATATGTTTTTTGTCAATCATGTGTTATTTCACTTCAGCAGCTAATTTAAAACAGAAATAGAGGGGAGACTGAACTATATATTTCATCATTTCCGGAGAAGTCAAGCATCTCTAAATCTCCCATTAAATATTTGTAGAAAATGTGTAGTATCTGCTACCTATGAGCCAGATGACTTCTTTTGTATTATACTTACCTTCCTTCCTTTTTAATAAATTGTAAAATGAGTCATTTTAGTGGAATACACTAATAGACATACCATATATAGAAGAGGGATCATACTTTTCATCTCTCATATTTTACAAAGGACTTATCAATATGTGACAAAGACAACAGAGTGCAAGTGAAAGTCGCTCAGTCGTGTTTCACTCTTTGTGACCCCGTGGACTATACAGTCTGTTGAATTCTCCAGGCCAGAATACTGGAGTGGCCAATCTTTCTCTTATCTTCCCAACCCAGGGATCAAACCCAGGTCTCCTGAATTACAGGCAGATTCTTTACCAGCTGAGCCACAAGGGAAGCCCAACAATATTCAAGTGAGTAGCCTATCCCTTCTCCAGGAGATCTTCCTGACCCAGGAATTGAACCAGGGTCTCCTGCATTGCAGGTGGATTCTTTACCAACTGAGCTAACAGGAAACCCAAAGACAGCATTCATAGCCCCTAAGGCTCAAACTCCTATGAATTCACTTGCACTCAAACCACAGTTGTCTCTCAAGCTTAAAACGTATTGGTTAAAGCCTGCTGTTACACTGGTTTATTCCTAGGTACGGAGATGGTATTAACAAATCTAACCCCTATCATAGTCAGTTCAGTTCAGTCACTCAGTCATGTCCCACTATTTGTTACCCCATGAATCGTAGTACGCCAGACCTCCCTGTCCATCACTAACTCCCAGAGTTCACTCAGATTCACATACATCAAGTCAGTGATGTCATTCAGCCATCTCATCCTCGGTCGTCCCCTTCCCCTACTGCCCCCGATCCCTCCCAGCATCAGAGTCTTTTCCAATGAGTCAACACTTTGCATGAGATGGCCAAAGTACTGGAGTTTCAGCTTTAGCATCATTCCTTCCAAAGAAAGCCCAGGGTTGATCTCCTTTAGAATGGACTGGTTGGATCTCCTTGCAGTCCAAGGGACTCTCAAGAGTCTTCTCCAACACCACAGTTCAAAAGCATCAATTCTTCGGCACTCAGCCTTCTTCACAGTCCAACTCTCACATCCATACATGACCACTGGAAAAACCATAGCCTTGACTAGACGGACCTTAGTCGGCAAAGTAATGTCTCTGCTTTTGAATATACTATCTAGGTTGGTCATAACTTTTCTTACAAGGAGAAAGCATCTTTTAATTTCATGGCTACAGTCACCATCTGCAGTGATTTTGGAGCCCCCAAAATAAAGTCTGACACTGTTTCCACTGTTTCCCCATCTATTTCCCATGAAGTGATGGGACCGGATGCTATGATCTTCGTTTTCTGAATGTTGAGCTTAAGCCAACTTTTTCACTCTCCTCTTTCACTTTCATCAAGAGGCTTTTAGTTCCTCTTCACTTTCTGCCGTAAGGGTGGTGTCATCTGCATATCTGAGGTTATTGATATTTCTCCCAGCAATCTTGATTCCAGCTTGTGTTTCTTCCAGTCCAGTGTTTCTTATGGTGTATTCTGCATAGAAGTTAAATAAGCAGGGTGACAATATACAGCCTTGACGTACTCCTTTTCCTATTTGGAACCAGTCTGTTGTTCCATGTCCAGTTCTAACTATTGCTTCCTGATCTGCATATAGATTTCTCAAGAGGCAAGTCAGGTGATCTGGTGTTCCCATCTCTTTCAGAATTTTCCACAGTTTATTGTGATCCACACAGTCAAAGGCTTTGGCATAGTCAATAAAGCAGAAATAGATGTTTTTCTGGAACTCTCTTGACTTTTCGATGATCCAGTGAATGTTGGCAATTTGATCTTTGGTTCCTCTGCCTTTTCTAAAACTAGCTTGAACATCAGGAAGTTCATGGTTCAGGTACTGCTGAAGCCTGGCTTGGAGAATTTTGAGCATTACTTTACCTACATGCAAGGTGAGTGCAATTGTGCGGTAGTTTGAGCATTCTTTGGCATTGCCTTTCTTTGGGGTTGGAATGAAAACTGACCTTTGCCAGTCCTGTGGCCACTGCTGTGTTTTCCAAATTTGCTAGCATATTGAGTGCAGCACTTTCACAGCATCATCTTTCAGGATTAGAAATAGCTCAACTGGAATTCCATCATCTCCACTAGCTTTGTTCGTAGTGATGCTTTCCAAGGCCCACTTAACTTCACATTCCAGGATGTCTAGCTCTAGATGAGTGATCACACCATCGTGATTATCTTGGTCGTGAAGATCTTTTTGTACAGTTCTTCTGTGTATTCTTGCCACCTCTTCTTCATATCTTCTGCTTCTGTTAGGTCCAGACCATTTTTGTCCTTTATTGAGGCCATCTTTGCATGAAATATTCCCTTGGTATCTCTCATTTTCTTGAAGAGATCTCTAGTCTTTCCCATTCTGTTGTTTTCCTCTATTTCTTTGCATTGATCGCTGAGGAAGGCTGTCTTATCTCCTCTTGCTATTCTTTGGAACTCTGCATTCAGATGCTTATATCTTTCCTTTTCTCCTTTGCTTTTTGCTTCCCTTTTTTCATAGCTATTTGTAAGGCCTCCCCAGACAGCCATTTTGCTTTTTGCATTTCTTTTCCATGAGGATGGTCTTGATCCCCGTCTCCTGTATATCATATCCTATTGCCTATCATCATAGTTGTTACTAATTGATTAATAGAAATGTACTGGTATTGTATTACATGTCTTATCTCTAATAATCAAAATATTGCCAAAAGAAAATATCTTAACCCCATTTTACAGATAAGCTAAAACAAGGTTAAGCATTTTCCTCAAGGTTCCAGTCAAGATCTATCTGAATATAAACAGGTATTCTCTGCATCTCATTATACCCGTCTTGACATAAAATAGCACTTTGAACACTCTATGTTTCAAACAGAGGAGAATCAGTTGGGGGTAGTAAGGAAATCTTCTATGGTGAAGGAGAGCAGCTTCTATATTCTGTTTCCACCACCTTATTTTTCTCTCTCTTTTTTTTTTTATGATCTCCTTCATGTCTTCCTACTTTTTCATTGATTGCACATTTATTTGCCTTCTGGCTTATTACTTATTCTTCTGGTGAGTTTCCAAGAGGTGAGGCGTCCATCATGACTTCACTTCAGTAAAGTGTTTGTGGTTCTTTTCCCCATAAAGCACAACAATGTCAGTGGCTGTCTCCAGGGAAACCACAGTAGATAAAGGTGTAGGCAAGTGAGTGGGCATGCTCATTATTCTATTTCTTCCACTTAAACAAGAATCAAAATGACTTTCTGAGCCTTCAAGAGCTTTTCCTGAGGCAGTTGTCAAGGATCTCTGTGGACAGCTTCGGCACAATTTAGCTTTTTCTTTAATTTCTCCCTAAACTTTGTAGTTTCCCATGAAGTAAGGATGAGCGACTCCATTTCTGTCAAGAGGCCAGTATTTATAATGGTTGTGTCCCTTTCCTGATTGTCTTTTTTTTCTTTCCTTTCTTGAAAATAAAATACACACACAGAGAAACACAAAGTCTATAACTAGGTAAATTACAGCAAAATAAACCCACCTATCCTTCCCTGGTAGCTCAGTCAGTAAAAAATCTGCCTGCAGTGCAGGAGACCTGGGTTCAAAACCTGGGTCAGGAAGATCCCCTGGAGAAAGAAATGGCAATCCACTCCACTATTCTTGCCTAGAAAAATCCCATGGACAAGGAGCCTGGCAGGCTGCAGTCCATGGGGTCACAAAGAGTCCCTCACAATTGATTGGCTAACACAAACCCACCCTTGTATTTACCACCCAGATCAAGAAATAGGTCCAAGAAGGTCCCCTCTTGCTCTTTTGCTAATTTCTACATCTTTAGTGTTTCCTTCAAAGGCAGAAATATTTTCACAGAGTCATCGTGTTAGAGGGAAATCCTGAGGTTTTTAAACAATTCATGTGTGTGGCATCAAACCATGTTGTAAGTATGTGGGAGTAAATATGAATAAGATAGGTCATGTGTTGATAATTTCTCAAGCTGAGTTATGAGCATATGGAAGTTCATTACATCATTCACTCTACTTCTGAATAAGTTTGAAAATTCCCATGATTACAATCATGAAAATGTCAAAATATAAAATATAGGAATTGTATTGAGTGTCTTAGCACACATCAGTAACAACACCTTATACAGTGTTAGGTACACCATTCACTACATCTCTCCACTTCGCTCCTCCAAAATACCCAACTAATAGACACTTTGGGATAGCCTGCTCTTTCTATAGTTTTCCACATCCTGGAGAACTGTGAAGTGGAACTCCAGGGATGTGAAGTAATACTAATGCCAAACTGATGTTGCATCGCCATCTAGAGGTTGAGATGATAACTGTAAATTCTTCAGTGAGCCTCTCACATATAAGCTTTCAGATCTGGATATATGTAGCCACTGTGGAAAGAGCTCATTTGTTTGCTATTGTTTTCCCTCCAGTTGAGTTTCCAGATCATACTATAAAGTAGGAGCCACCTGTATTTATAGATGTCACGGGGAAGTATAAATCATAGCAACATGTATCAGCAGCACTATACCATGTTTGTACCAAAGATGAGCCTCACAAATATCAGACAAACCACCTACAAAGGACCATGACCCTGATAGTGGCTTTTTTTAGCACATTCCTGATAATGAAATTCATGTTGAACTCAACATGAGTAGCTTTTCTTTTTCTTGCCAGTCAACAGCCTACACCACCCTGCACTTGACTGTTTTTCTCTCTGGCTAGAATAAAGGGACTAGAGCAGAGGATATTATTGGGATTTATGATACTATCAATGTATTTTTACTGCCATTGTTTTGCTAACTACAAATAACATTCATTTTCGTGCAAAAGGAAGGAATCATTGACATAAAGGTGTATGAGCCAAAAATGTCATGCTATTACTTATTGTAATTAATACTGTATGTAGTTAATTTTATCATTTATTATTTCCAAATTTATGAAATACATTATTCATGTAAAATCGTTGATTAAGCCAAATTATTTTTTCACTTTTTAAAATTCACTTATCTGTGAGAAATTTCCTTACATGCTAGAAGGCCATAATGTAGAGTGTACATTAAAAGTACAACAGGAAATCAGAATGATAAAATTTATTTTTCTAGGGAAGGTAGGAAAATGCTTCATATATAAACTATCATCTTGAAAGGTGAATAAAAATTGTCAAGTTAAAATGTAGTTCAGTTCAGTTGCTCAGTCGTATCCTACTCTTTGCAAAACCGTGAATGGCAGTACTCCAGGCCTCGCTGTCCATCACCACCTCCAGGAGTTCACTCAGACTCATGACCATCGAGTTGGTGATGCCATTCAGCCATCTCATCCTCTGTCGTCCCCTTCTCCTCCTGCCCCCAATCCCTCCCAGCATCAGAATCTTTTCCAATGAGTCAACTCTTTGCATGAGGTGGCCAAAGTGCTGGAATTTCAGCTTTAGCATCATCCTTCCATAGAAATCCCAAGGCTGATCTCCTTCAGAATGGACTGGTTGGATCTCCTTGCAGTCCAAGGGACTCTCAAGAGTCTTCTCCAACACCACAGTTCAATGGGGAAGCAGTGGAAACAGTGTCAGACTTTTTTTTTTTTTGGGGGGCTCCAAAGTCACTGCAGATAGTGATTGCAGCCATGAAATTAAAAGATGCTTACTCCTTGGAAGAAAAGTTATGACCAACCTAGATAGTATATTCAAAAGCAGAGACATTACTTTGCCGACTAACGTCCGTCTAGTCAAGGCTCTGGTTTTTCCTGTGGTCATGTATGGCTATGAGGGTTAGACTGTGAAGAAGGCTAAGCGCTGAAGAATTGATGCTTTTGAACTGTGGTGTTGGAGAAGCTAAAATGTAGACAAGAACATTTGGATAAGACAAAAGAAATTTATTAAGAAAATTTTAAAGGATATTGTTAGCTGAAGTAAGGAGCTTGTATAACTGCTTGGAAAATAAATAGTTGAGACTGCAGCTTGAAATGTAGTCTAAGGTTAAATTAGAAATGCCTTTATAAACCTCACTAAGCAGTTTGGGCTTAATCAATAAGCAGAGAATGGACAAGAGAAGTCTTTAAGCTAACAAGTCTTAAGACTGTCTATATGTGCTTTAGAAAAGCAGGTCTGATGAGTGTATCAAAAAATAACTGGAGAAGTTAAAGCCATGATAAACTGGAATGATGATGCAGTGATCCAAAGGAGAGATGAAGACTTCAGCTGATGTTGTATGCTACCTTAATATTAGTGTAAGTAAACCAAAAAAAAAAAAACCAAAGAGGCAACCTCCAGGGAGAAAATATTTGCAGTTGATACTACCAACAAGGGTTTAATCTCCAAAATATACAGACAGCTCATGTTGTTGTTCAGTGGCCAAGTCATGTAGAACTCTTTACAATGCCATAGACTGCAGTATGCCAGGCCTCGCTGTCTATCTCTTGGAGTTGGCCCAAGTTCATATCGATTGCATCAGCTGTCAGCCAACTCATTGGAAAAGACCCTGATGCTGGGAAATATTGAAGGCAGAAGGAGAAAAGGGCGAAAGAGTATGAAATGGTTGGATGGCATAACATATTTAATCATTCATTCAACAGCTGATACAACTTAATATAAAAAATGAATAAAAATGAACACAAGACCTAAATTAACATTTCTCGAAAGTAGGCATCAGTTCAGTTCAGTTGCTCAGCCGTGTCTGATTATTTGCGAGACCATGAATTGCTGCATGCCAGGGCTCCCTGTCCATCACCACCTCACAGAATTCACTCAAACTCATGTCCATTGAGTCGGCAATGCCATCCTACCATCTCATCCTCTGTCATGCCCTTCTCCTCCAACCTTCAATCTTTCCCAGCATCAGGGTCTTTTCCAATGAGTCAACTCTACACATGAGATGGCCAAAGTATTAGAGTTTCAGCTTCAGCATCAGTCCTTCCAACCAACACCCAGGACTGGTCTCCTTTGGGATGTACTGGTTGATTCCCCTTGCAGTTAAAGGAACTCTCAAGAGTCTTCTCCAACACCATAGTTCAAAACCATCAATTCTTTGGTGCTCAGCTTTGTCCACAGTCCAACTCTCACATCCATACATGACCACTGGAAAAACCGTAGCCTTGACTAGACCTACTTTTGTTGGCAAGGTAATATCTCTGCTTTTCAATATGCTATCTAGGTCGGTCATAACTTTCCTTCCAAGAAGTAAGCGTCTTTTAAATTCAGAGCTGCAGTCACCATCTGCAGTGATTTTAGAGTCCCCAAAATAAAGCCTGACACTGTTTCCACTGTTTTTCCATCTATTTCCCATTAACTGATGGGACCAGATGCCATGTTATGAATGTTGAGTTTTAAGCCAGCTTTTCACTCTCCTCTTTCACCTTCATCAAGTGGCTCTTTAGTTCCTCTTCACTTTCTACCATAAGGGTGGTGTGATCTGCATATCTGAGGTTATTGATAATTCTCCCAGCAATCTTGATTCCAGCTTGTGCTTCTTCCAGCCCAGCGTTCTTCATGATGTAATTTGTATATAAGTTGAATAAGCAAGGTGACAATATACAGCCTTGAAGTACTCCTTTTCCTATTTGGAACCAGTCTCTTGCTCTATGTCTGGTTCTAACTGTTGCTTCCTGACCTGCATATAGGTTTCTCAAGAGGCAGGTCAGGTGGTCTGGTATTCCCATCTCTTTCAGAATTTTCCACAGTTTATTGTGATCCACACGGTCAAAGGCTTTGGCATAGTCAGTAAAACAGAAATAGATGTTTTTCTGGAACTCTTGCTGTTTCAATGATCCAGCGGATGTTGGCAAGTTGATCTCTGGTTCCTCTGCCTTTTCTAAAACTAGCTTGAACGTCTGGAAGTTCAGTTTTCACGTATTGCTGAAGCTTGGCTTGGAGAATTTTGAACACTACTTTACTAGCATGTGAGATGAGTGCAACTGTGCAGTAGTTTGAGCATTCTTTGGCATTGCCTTTCTTTTGGATTAGGATGAAAACTGACCTTTTCCAGTCCTGTGGCCACTGCTGAGTTTTCCAAATTTGCTGGCATACTGAGTGCAGCATTTTCACAGCATCATCTTTCAGGATTAGAAATAGCTCAACTGGAATTCCGTCACCTCTACTAGCTTTGTTCGTGCTGATGCTTTCTAAGACCCACTTGACTGCACATCCCAGGATGTCTGGCTCTAGGTGAGTCACCACACGATCATGATTATCTTGGTCGTGAAGATCTTTTTGTACAGTTCTTCTGTGTATTCTTGCCACTTTTTCTTAATATCTTCTGCTTCTGGTAGGTCCATAGCGTTTCTGTCCTTTATCCAGTCCATCTTTGCATGAAATGTTCCCTTGGTATCTCTCATTTTCTTGAAGAGATCTCTAGTCTTTCCCATTCTGTTGTTTTCCTCTATTTCTTTGCATTGATAGCTGAGGAAGGCTTTCTTATCTCTTGCCATTCTTTGGAGTTGTGCATTGAGATGCTTATATCTTTCCTTTTCTCCTTTGCTTTTCATTTCTCTTCTTCCACAGCTATTTGTAAGGCCTCCTTAGACAGTCAGACAGCCATTTTGCATGTGTTTTCCATGGGGATGGTCTTGATCCCTGTCTCCTCTACAATGTCACGAACCTCCGTCCATAATTCATCAGGCACTCTATCAGGTCTAGTCCCTTAAATCTATTTCTCACTTCCACTATATGAGGGATTTGATTTAGGTTATATCTGAATGATCTAGTGGTTTTGTGCACTCTGCACATGGACATGACCAGATGGTCAACACTGAAATCAGATTGATTATATTCTTTGCAGCCAAAGATCGAGAAGCTCTATACAGTCAGCAAAAACAAGACCAGGAGCTGACTGTGGCTCAAATTGTGAACTCCTTATTGCCAAATTCAGACTTAAATTGAAGAAAGGGAAAGTAGGCATACAGATAGTCAACTGGCACATGAAAGTGAAAGTGAAGTCACTCAGTCATGTCTGACTCTTATGACTCCATGGACTACAGCTTACCAAGTTCCTCCATCCATGGGATTCTCCAGGCAAGAATACTGGAGTAGGTTGCCATTTCCTTCTCCAGGAGATCTCCCCAACCCAGGGATTGAACCTGGGTCTCCCACATTGCAGGCAGATGTTTTAGATGTTCAGTATACACCAATTATTAGAGAAAGGCAGATCAAAACTACAATGAGGTTATTATCTCAGACCAGTCAGAATGGCCATCATTAAAATATTTAGGAGTACTGGACATGAAACAACAGACTGGTTCCAAATAGGAAAAGGAATATGTCAAGGCTGTATATTGTCATCCTGCTTATTTAAGTTATATGCAGAGTGCATCATGAGAAATACTGGGCTGGATGAAGCACAAGCTGGAATCAAGATAGCTGAGAGAACTATTAATAACTGCATATATGCAGATGGCACCAGCCTTATGGCAGAAAGTGAAGAAAAACTAAAGAGCCTCTTGATGATAGTGGAAGAGGAGATTGGAAAAGTTGGCTTAAAGCTCAACATTCAGAAAACGAAGATCATGGCATCCAGTCCCATCACTTCATGGCAAATAGGTGAAGAAACAGTGGAAACAGTGTCTGACTTTATTTTTCTGGGCTGCAAAATCCCTGCAGATGGTGATTGCAGCCATGAAATTAAAAGGTGCTTACTCCTTTTAATGAAAATTACAACCAACCTAAACATCATATTAAAATCAGAGACATTACTTTGTCAACAAAGGTCCGTCCAGTCAAGGCTATGGTTTTTCCAGTCGTTATGTATGGATTTGAGAGTTGGACTATAAACAAAGCTGAGTGCCGAGGAATTGATGCTTTTGAACTCTGGTGTTGGAGAAGACTCTTGAGAGTCCCTTGGACTGCAAGGAGATCCAACCAGTCCATCCTAAAGGAGATCAGTCCTGGGTGTTCACTGGAAGGACTGATGCTGAAGCTGAAACTCCAATACTTTGGTCACCTGATACAAAGAGCTGTCTCACTTGAAAAGACCCTGATGCTGGGAAAGATTGAGGGCTGGAGGAGAAGGGGGCAACAGAGGATGAGATGGTTGCATGGCATCACTCATTCAGTGGACATGAGTTTGGACTTAGTGATGGACAGGGAGACTTGGCGTGCTGCAGTTCATGGGGTCGCAAGGAGTCGGACATGACTAAGCAACTAAATTGAATTGATATATGCTGGACAAGGTGTGAAAAAAACGTGAATCCTTCCTACACTACTTGTGGGAATGTAAATTGGCACGGTCAGTATGGAGAACAGTATTGTGTTATCTAGTCACTTACTTGTATCTGACTCGTTTACAACCCTATAGATTGTAGCCCACTCCTCTGTCCATGGTATTTCCCATGCAAGCATACTGGGGTAGTTTACCATTTCCTTCTCCATGGAGCACAGTTAGGGAAGTTTCTTAAAAAACTAAAAATAGAGTTACCACATGATCCAGAAATCTCATTCCTGGACATATATCCAGGGGGGGAAAAATGCTTTAGTCTGAAAAAGTACATGCATCTCAATATTCATAACAGCACTATTTACAATGGCCAATACCTGGGGGCAGCCTAAATGTTTATCAACAGATGGATCTAGAGGATGCGATGCATGTATATAATGGAATATTATTCAGCCGTAAAGAAGAATGAAATAATGCTCTTTGCAGCAGCATAGATGGACCTAAAGGTTATCATATTAAGTGAAGTATGTCAGACAGAAAAAAACAAATATTATATCAGATACATGTATAATCTAAAGAAAGGATACAAGTAAATTTATTGGCAAAGCAGACATAGACTTATATATAGAGAAAATAATCTTATGCTTGCCAAATTGGATAGTAGTTCAGGAGGATAAATTAGGAGTTTGAGATTAATATATTCACATTACTATATAGAAAATAAGTAATCAATAAGGATTTACTGTATAGTGCAGGTAACTATATTCAAAATTTTGTAATAACTTAAAATGGAAAAGTATCTGAAAAGAATATGTGTGTGTGTGTGTGTGTGTGTATCTGAATAACTTTGCTGTATTCGTGACCTTAATGCAATGTAAATTAACTACTACAATCTTTTTAAAAAGAGGAAAAAAAAGAAAATATATTAGTTGCTGTACAGTTCAATATAACATGAAAGTAAGAAGAGGATTTTTGAGAATATCTTTGAAATTCCTAATTATATTAATGAGCAGATGGTAACATCATTATCCAACACAGGGCTTCAGGGAAAGAAACAATTTTGTGCAAGATTTTGACATGTTTGCTTTACATTACCACTGTACCAAGGTAGGTGGGGATGTCTAATGGACAATGGAAATGAATTCTGAAATTTCAAAGAGCTACAAAAAAATGTACTATCAGGCAATAGAGTTCATAGATTGGTTCATCATAGCAGAGTATGCTCAGAGCAAAGTATTGTGAACCAAGAACACTGTGTTAGAGATGAGAGATAGCCCTCCTGTATCTCTCATCATACCCCACTTCTCTTGACACTCTTGAAGCCGTAATTATTTTATAACCCAAGTATTTTTTTGCTACTGTTTTCTTTGTGATGCTCTAAATCACCAAAACGTGTCTTGAGGTTAAACGAAAATATATTGGAGTATAATATTGCAAGTCTTTGAAAATCTCACATATTTATTTTCCTTAGAAATTCATAAAGGGAGACAAAATAGTACAGTGTTTAAGAGCACAGATTCTGAGGCCAGACTGCCTGGTTTCAAATCATAGCAAATAGCTATGATCTTAGGTGATGTCTTTCATTTCACTTTACCTTGGTATATATGTATATATTTATGGCCAAAGGGCTTGCAAGATCCTGATCCAGGACTGAGCCCAGGCCCTTGGCATTAAAAGCAGTGTCTTAACTGGAATGCTGAGGAATTTCATTTACCTTGTTTTTTATCACCCATAGAACACAGAGATAATAGTGGTATTTGCTGGGATGTCATGCATATTAAGCAAGTTAACATTCATGTAACATTAGAATATTATCTGTGACAAATTAAATGCAATGAGTATTTGCTAAATAAATGCTAATTACTTTATGTAGCAGTTTTCTGTGGCCTCGGTTTACATGTATGAAAGGAAGGGAATCAAGCCTGACATTTTCTTGAAAACTATAAAGGATTACTTTTTTGTTTACTTGGACAATTGTTTTCTCTTTAAATCCTGAAATGATGAATGAACATGAAAACTGATGATGTGTGTATTTCTATATTTTCTATTCTAATTTTAACTGTAGGATAACTTGCCTTTTCAAATTGTTAAATTTGTGTTTATTTGTGTTTAATCCATAGGAAAGGTCATAGGAAAAACATTGACAGTTGGAGATATCCAAACAAAGGATCACAGTATGTCCCCAGTAAAGCTTGAAAAATTTAACATTGCATGTGACAATCATTCTAGTAGCAGAGATAAATGTCACTTTTCAGTTTGTCCTAAAATAATGACAACAGTATAAATAAGAAAGGGAGTATGTTAAAAAATAGAATTATGGTGCACATCATATTTAAAATCTGTTACTTATTGTGACATGCCAGTCCCTTTAATTTCTGAAATATGGAAGTCACACATATTGTGTGCTTATAAGGACCTTGATACACAAGAGTAGTTATTAAACAAATAGACTTAACCTTTTAAAAGCAGAGACATTACTTTGCCAACCCATCTAGTCAAGGCTATGGTTTTTCCAGTAGTCATGTATGGATGTGAGAGTTGGACCATAAAGAAAGCTGAGCGCTGAAGAATTGATGCTTTGGAACTGTGGTGTTGGAGAAGACTCTTGATAATTCCTTGGACTGCAGGGAGATCAAACCAGTCACTCCTAAAGGAAATCCATCCTGAATATTTGTTGAAAGGACTGATGCTAATGCTCAGATACTTTGGCCACCTGGCCCTGATGCTGGGAACGATTGAACACAGGAAGAAAAGGGGGGCAACAGAGGATGAGATGATTGGATGGCATCACCGACTCAATGGATTCCAGATCAAGCAAGCTCTAGAAGTTGGTGATGGACAGGGAAGCCTGGTGTGCTACATCCATGGGGTTGCAGAGTCCGATATGACTGAGCAACTGAACTGACTGAGACTGAACCTCACCTGGGAATTTAGAAATGCAGAGCAGATTCTCAGCCTTCCACCAGCTTTCTGAATTGCTACTGCTGCTAAGTCGCTTCAGTTGTGTCTGACTCTGACCCCATAGACAGCAGCCCACCAGGTTCCTCTGTCTTTGGGATTCTCCAGGCAAGAATACTGGAGTGGGTTGCCATTTCCTGAATTTCAATCTCCTCTTTAACAAGATTTACAAGTGATTTTATAAATATTAAAATTCAAAGGTAATTGAGTAAGGACACCTGAAATCAGTAATGATTGACAACAGATAGAGTTTGGAGTACTACTCAGCCCTTAAAAAGAATAAATTCGACTCAGTTCTAATGAGATGGATGAAACTGGAGCCGATTATACAGAGTGAAGTAAGCCAGAAAGAAAAACACCAATACAGTATACTGACACATATATATGGAATTTAGAAAGATAGTAATGATGACCCTCTGTGTGAGACAACAAAAGAGACTCAGAGGTATAGAACGGACTTTTGGACTCTGAGGGAGAGAGAGAGGGTGGGATGATTTGGGAGAATGGCATTGAAACATGTATATTATCTTGTAAGAACGAAGCGCCAGTCTATGTTCAATACAGGATACAGGATGCATGGCGCTGGTGCACAGGATGATTCAGGGAGATGATATGGGATGGGAGGTGGGAGGGGGCTTCGGCATTGGGAGATCGTGGACACCTGTGGCTGATTCATGTCAATGTATGGCAAAACAAATACAGTATTGTAATGCAGAATAAAGTATTAAAAAAAAACAACAATGCCCCCTGTGGCTCCACATCACCAGATTTTTGAAAAATACTTTCTGTGTTTAAAGATTACACTTTTATACACAAATATTTATTAAAAACATTCTAAAGGAATTATAGTTCAACAAATAAAAAGTTTGTTCTGTGCTAATCAGTGTTCTGGATTCTAAAAATTCAATGATGAACAAAATAGGCAAGATTCTTTATACTCAAGGTGTTAATGTTTGAAGGTGTTCTAAAACAACTATAGGAAATTCTTTTTTTTTCTTTTGATTTTTTTTATTGGAATATAATTGCTTTACAATGTTCTGTAAGTTTCTGTTGTACAATTAAGTGAATCAGATGTAAACATACATATGTTCCCTCCCTCTTGGACCTCCTTCCCACCTCAACTCAAGGAAATTCTTAAGAGCAAGAATCTAAACAAATAGGTTTCTCTAGATTTGTGGAATTTTCCCTGATAACCTTTTACATATTCAGTTGTATATCACTCACATTCAGTCACTGCCTAGTTCTTATTCATATTCTGGGGCCATATTTCCTAGGTTCAAATCCTGGCTCAGCCTTTCTGTTGCCCTATAGATTGGTTTTCTTATTTGAAAAATGAGAAAAATAATAATGTCTTCAACAGGATATTTTAGGAAGGTCAATGGGATTAATATAGACACAGTACTCAGGATTTGGTATGATTTATATAAGTATTAGAGACTCATTGCTGTTGTTAGAAAGTTATCAGTGGTGCTTTTCTCTTTTCTGAATATGAGTTTTAAGGAACTAGTTCAAGGTTTGGAATGTGCAAAAAGTCTGTGGTAAAACCAGCTGCCAGTAAAGGAGTGAAAAGTGTGCAAAATGGGTCAAGGGAGATAAAAGTTACAAACTTCTGTTAGTAAAGTCATGGGGATATAATGTACAGCTTGGTGACAGTATAGTTAATAATATTGTACTACATATTTGAAAGTTGCTGAAAGAGTGAATCTTAAAAGTCCTTATCATAAGAAAAAGTTTATAAAATAACTCATTTGTACGGTGACAAATGATAACTAGATTTATTGTGATGATAATTTCACACTGCATAGAAATGTCAAATCATTATGTTGTACATATGAAACTAATATAATGTTACATGTCATTTATACCTAAATTAAAAAAAAGAAAATCATCCTAGAATTTTGAAACATCTCCATTAGTTAAGATGTCAAACGCTGACTACATATGATAGAGAAGACTGGCTTCTACAGATTCTAACCAAGATTGAAAACCCGAACAAGATACTGATTTTTAGTTCAGTGTTTTAAATTCCTGATTTAAAATTACTGCATTTTGTGCAATCTCAGATAATTGTTTGTTTTCTGTTCTGCTCATCTAATTTGCTTTAAATTATGCTTACGTCTCCGAGGTTTTTGTCTTTAATCTCAGCTCCTCTCTTGGTAAATTTTGTTGGTAAATGAGTAGGAAGTTAATTCTTGCTTACCTTGATTTCCTTTCTAATTTTTTTCATTTATTTTAATTAAATCTCTCCAAGCACTGCCATCCATGGGGTCACACAGAGTCGGACACAACTAAAGCAACTTAGCAGCAGCAGCAGTAGCAGCATAGAGCAAGGAGAAGGCAATGGCACCCCACTCTAGTGCTCTTGCCTGGAAAATCCCATGGACGGAGGAGCCTGGTGGGCTGCAGTCCATGGGGTTGCGAGGAGTCGGACACGACTGAGTGACTTCACTTTTCCTTTTCACTTTCATGCATTGAGGAGGGAAATGGCAACCCACTCCAGTGTTCTTGCCTGGGGAATCCCAGGGACGGGGGAGCCTGGTGGGCTGCTGTCTATGGGGTCGCACAGAGTCAGACACGACTGAAGCAATTTAGCGGCAGCAGCAGCATAGTGCAAGTTACACATGTTACCTGGCTTATTGAAATGTTCCAGTGTGGAAAGAAAGAAAAAAAAAAAGAGCTCAGGAAAGAAAAAGCATAATCACAAGCAGAAACTTTCTGAGAATTTTGTGGGGGATAGAATAGGACCACAGGCTGAAAGATTGGTGATATGTACCTGGAGGAACTCTCCTTTGTTGTAACAGGTGGAAAAGAGGTTTAGTAACCAGAAGTTGAGGAAATTCCAGTCAGTAGCTTCTATTTTTCTTTTTCCCTTAAAAGTTGCTGTCTAAGTTTGATGTATAAGCTGTATAAGCTTGATCCTCTGAGAGTGCTAAGGAAGAGTGGCTAGACGGTGGTCTTCCATTTTACGTTGTACAAGAGTGTTAACCCTGC
Organism: Nanger dama; assembly: GCA_917880005.1. Classification (NCBI taxonomy): domain Eukaryota; kingdom Metazoa; phylum Chordata; class Mammalia; order Artiodactyla; family Bovidae; genus Nanger; species Nanger dama. Next base: position 11,459,553 of record CAKJTW010000017.1, read on the forward strand.
TTGCAATGAATGAGAAAAATCCATGTGTACTTGAGAGTTTTTACTTAAAATTTGGAACGTTTTTATTTGGTTTGTTTGTGTGTTTATTAATGAGGCGTGTGATAAGCACACGTTCTCGGGAGTAAAATATCTGCATTAAAAAAATAAGCAGTATAATAATTTTAAAGCCTCACAAAACTGGTAAAGCCACATAATCAATCACATAGTGATTCTATTCATGGAATTTTTTTTTCTTGTGCAAGTAGAGATAGGATTTCTATAATTCAGATATATTACTAATTCTTCACTTTCTGAAATGTTTATTTCTGAAGTAGCCTTTCCTTTTAGAACTGAAGGATAATATAAATCAGACGTATTATATACACAACTGTATACAAGTTCTTCATGGTTGGGTCTTGGTCAAACAATGCCCATTTCTCCTCCCCACTTCCTACCTAGGTACTCTGCTACTCAAAGCCCAGCATTTTGCTTCTCATCTCCATGCCTTTCCCTACATCAGTATTTCTTAAAAGTGTGGCCTGGGGATTAAACCCTTTCAGAAGAACTGAGACATCAGACTATGTTTTGTAATTTAAGGAACTGTTTAACGTTTTTCACCCTCATTCTTTTAGGATTGTACAGGGATGATTTCAAGAGGCTCCATGGTGTGCAATTTTATAGTAGATTGGAAACAGATATGAGAAACCATCTACCTACCATTAACACAGACACTATTGAATTTTATAAAAATGCAAAACCAGGCCCCTCTTTCACCTTTCTGTCTTAGAGAATAATTTTTCAATAAAAAATGTATTTATATATTAGCATTTAATGAGATAATTTTAATGACTTAATAAAATAATTGTTTCCAATGACCTTTGTAAAGATCGCTTAGATTAAAACTATGTAAATAAAATCTTTCGGGGGTCTGCATTAATTTTCAAGAGTGGAAAGGGTTTCTAAAGCCAAAATGCTTGAAAACTTCTGGTATCCACTCTTTTCTTGGCATGGTTGCGACAAGGAAGAAGGTGGTGGTTGCCCCACAGTCATGCATGTAGTCACCTATACTCTCTGACAATGTTATACTCTATCCACAAAATGCTTTGCAGAGGGAAAGAAAGAAGAGTGATAGAGTGAGCCAAAGAAAATATGAGTTGCTATGTGGATAAGTCTCCATTCTAGATAATCAAGTGCCATGGTATAGACACTTAATGAGATGACATTGCTTTCTTATTTTGTAAAATAAATACTAGAATAACAAAACTGAGAGCAATTGTGACTGATTATATGAAGTACTTGAAGGGACTACTTTGAATTTTTATGAATCCAAGTCTGTTGCATTTTATAGATGAGGAAACTGAAGCTAGTTTTTATAAACTGACTGACCTCTTAGTAATGAAATCAAGAATCAGAACTCATGTTTAAGCATTTAGAAATGTTTATTGTACTACCATCTATTTCATAAACTTGAATTTCTTTCCATGTTTTCAATTAGAATACCTTTTACTCTAATTATATAGAAGGGTATGCATAACACTGAATCTCTGGATAAAAGCCTAGCATATGAAGTAATAGATCTGGAAAGGAACATTGAGAAAATATGAATGAATGGTTAATATTTGTCAGATGATTGGGTATAGAGGTTCAATTCAACTTTCAAAACAGCACATGCAATTCTCCCTATAATTTTTGCAAATTATTCCAATAGCCTATAATACCCTTCATTTGATGATTCTAAAGGGCTTATAATTACGTCTCAACTTTTAAAACCATATCATTATCCATTCAGTTAACAGAGTGCATTGATAAAAATCACAGTATCCTCTGGTGTACACTAAAATTGTTAAGCAGAATAATTTATGCAAATTACTTATAGAGTTAATATATGTTAAACATGTTTAATTACACTACAGAACTTAGTTCACAGCAGCACACACAATTATTTTTAATTATAAAAACAGATATTTTGGAGATTTATGTTCAACCCGTTATACTGCTAGTTTATACTGCTTTACTTTGTTGCTTCTAGAAATAAATTAAAGAAAACAGGTTAATAATTTGTGCCAGAATCTTGTTACTGAAAAGCTTATGTATATTTTAGTTTTCGCATTCTCCAAGACTTAAAAGTTATCAACTGCTTTGGGGACTGTATTTAAAATAAATACTTATTACCAAGAGATGGTAGGAAACTTGACAAAGAACAGCTTAGAGACATAATAATATTTATCTTTGGGAAACAAAACTGAGGGGATAATGATGACAGCAACTTTGGTTTTTATTATAAGCTTTTCTTTATTACTCGATTGCTAATCATATATATATTGCTTTGATTAAAAAGTCAAATGTAAGAAAATGTACTTGTACAGACACAATACTAGAAAATAATGTTTACCCATAACTTTCTGGCACTAAATATTTATGTAATTTTGATTTATATAAAATAGATGGCAAATAATGGATGTTCAAATGTTATAGACAGAACTAATGATATAATTAAACCTTATTCACTTCAGGTGGATTCTTTACCAACTCAGCCACCAGGGAAGTCCATAATTAAAACCTAAGAATTTCTAAATTTTAGGAAAAAAATCTTTTCCATTGGTATAATTTTTCCGCATCATTAAGTACTAGATTTAGTAATATATGTACACATCTGGGCAACAAAATCACATCATATTATTTAATTATATATTTCAATAATATTAAGGCAGTGATGTGATTTTCTATGGCAAAGTGTGAATTTGAAATGACCCTACATCTACATACAGTATACCAATCACCAATTCAGGAAGTTATAAGATTTAATAGAATATTTATATGGGAAATAATATATTGATACTACATGATGGGAAAATACATTATTTGGTGAAACTCAAAATTATATATAATGTTAGTGGACTCCTTTAATGAAATTTAACTACTATATTGAACATAGAATGCTCTTAAGTAAGCAAATAGAATTTCAGATTAAAGAATGTTTATGTAGTAGGTGCATTTCTAATAACAGTGTATACTGTATTAGTGCTAGAATCAGAGAAGGCGATGGCACCCCCACTCCTGTACTCTTGCCTGGAAAATCCCATGGACGGAGGGTCTCGAAGAGTTGGGCACAACTGAGCGACTTCACTTTCACTTTTCACTTTCATGCATTGGAGAAGGAAATGGCAACCCACTCCAGTGTTCTTGCCTGGAGAATCCGAGGGACAGGGAAAGCTGTTGGGCTGCTGTCTATGGGGTCGCACAGAGTCGGACACAACTGAAGCGACTTAGCAGCAGCAGTGCTAGAATATAATAAATACAGGGTATTTTTAATAGCTTTTATAAAATCCAAAACTTTTCAAATAGATTGTTATATTGAACATGATATCAATAAGTACAGATCTTTCAAAATTAATCCACAGTCATTGCAACCATATACTAAGGAATTTTACACATAAAAGAGTGCCAAACTAAAAGTAAATGCACACCCTACTATCTTTAATTGGATGCTAAAATACTTGAAGCTTGCTTCAGTGATCAATGAAATGATAATATCCTACAAGGATATTATTAAAAAAATAAATAAAACTAGCACATTATTTTTTGCTGTTTTATCTCCAAATAGGTTTACCATGAATTTTATTTAATATACTTTTCATGATTAAAAGTAGCAGACTTTTCTGTTGAAAGAATTTCTCGATAGGAATATGATCTTTTAATGAAGATAAACCTTTGTTAATTTATTATGTGGAATTTCATTATCTAACAGTGTCATTTGTTCTCTTCCCTATAATATGCTTTTTTTGAGCGTTACACATCAGCCTTCTAATAGGGTTTTTCTAATCTATGAATCTAAGTCATGCACTGTAGGCTTTGACTACAGAGTCAAAGGACTTTTGAATATAGAGCATCTGGAAACATATCATTATTGCCACTGTGTCAGTATGGTCAATAACGCTGTGTCAATTTTTCATTGAAATATTTTTATAAAATTTCTCCACACAATTATATTTCTTTCTTTATTATAAAAAGTACTTATAGTTATTATAAATAAGTATTATAAATAAGCTTCCCTGGTGGCTCAAACAGTAAAGAATCCACCTATACTGCATGATACCTGGGTTCAGTCCCTGGGTGGGAATATCCCATAGAGGAGGGCATGGCAACTCACTCCAGTATTCTTGCCTAGAGAATCCTCATGGACAGAGGAGCCTGGTGGGCTACAGTTCATAGGATTGCAGAGAGTCAGACATGACTGAGCTACTAAGTAATGCACTGCACTGCACAAGGGTAATAAGTGGCTTCCCTAGTGGCTCAGAAGGTAAAGAATCTGCCTGCAATGCAAGAGACCCAGGTTCAATCTGAGTTGGGAAGATCCCCTAGATAAGGGAAAGGCTATCCACTCTAGTATACTTGCTGGAGAATTCCATGTATGGAAGAGGCTGATGGACTGCTGTCTATGGGGTTGCACAGAGTCGGACACGGCTGAGCAACTAATGCTATCACTCACACAAGAATAATAAGGCATACATCAATCTTTGCTAGAATGTGTAAGAGTAGGTTTTTTTTTTTTTTTTTTTTTTTTTGAGCCTACTTTCCTCATCTATATGATGGGAATATTTAATACCTTTATCCTGGGTGGCTCAGACAGTAAGGAATCTGCCTGCAGTGCAGGAGACACAAATTTGATCCTTGGGTCAGGAAGATCCTCTGGAGAAGGGAATGGCTTTCCACTCCAATATTCTTGCCTGGAGAATTCCATGGACAGAGAAGCCTAGTGGGCTACAGTCCATGGGGTTGCAAAGATTCAGACAGAGACTAACACTTTCTCTTTACTTTCACATAGTTGTATCACAATGATTAAATAAATAAAATATGTGTGAATTTTTCAAAAACAGAAGTCTCTACAGAATTGCTAATCACTCAAGTACTGCTCACCAACACTTTGAAATGCCATTTTGAGTATTTGGGACAAGCCCATAAGAAAGAAATTTTTGTGCATTGAATCTTCTGGGTCCATTTATGGTTAAGTCATCAGGTTGATATTTGGCATGACTGGCATAAAACAGACAGTTCCTGTGAGAAAAATGTCCTCTTAAAGGCACTGTCTCTACCGCTTTATTTGCTGCTGCTGCTATTTCTGAAGTGCATTAATAGGCTTTTAGGAAATCACATTAGTGTCTGGCCAAGCAGATCTGAGCTTGGTTCAAATGAACAAATTAAAAAAAAAAATCTGAAAAGGAATAAAGTCATTTTTTCTTTTCTTTAAAGCTCCCCCTGAAATAAAAAAAAGATAAATAAGTCAATAAGTTGAGATGTGAATATATCCAGTTAGTAGATACTAATACTTCTCCTGAAAGTGGCTGTATTATCCCCAGTGCACACCTCTAGGTATTCTCTATTACCACTTTAGATTTTAGCTTAGTAAATATGATCAGTAAATTTCTACTGGCAACTGTAGCCTATATTTTAATATATAAAATATGTGTATTAATTAAAGTAGGCAGGTCTGTCTAGTCAAGGCTATGGTTTTTCCAGTAGTCATGTATGGCTGTGAGAGTTGGACTGTGAAGAAGGCTGAGCACCAAAGAATTGATGCTTTTGAACTGTGGTGTTGGAGAAGACTCTTGAGAGTCCCTTGGACTGCAAGGAGATCCAACCAGTCCATTCTGAAGGAGATCAGCCCTGGGATTTCTTTGGAAGGAATGATGCTAAAGCTGAAACTCCAGTACTTTGGCCATCTCATGCGAAGAGTTGACTCATTGGAAAAGACTGTGATGCTGGGAGGGATTGGGGGCAGGAAGACAAGGGGACGACAGTGGATGAGATGGCTGGATAGTATCACTGACTCGATGGATGTGAGTCTGACTGAACTCCGGGAGTTGGTGATGGACAGGGAGGCCTGGCGTGCTGCGATTCATGGGGTCGCAAAGAGTCAGACACAACTGAGCGACTGAACTGAACTGAACTGATCATAGAGTTTCATCTTATTTCTATTTTTCTATATTTAAAGTGAAGAAATGCATAAGCATTTCCTGAGTGATCTATAGAATACCAATCCTGTAGGCTTTCTTTTGTTAACCTAACATTCCTTTTACAAAATATGGAAGTTTATATAAGCATATGATTGAGAAGTCTGAGTATTTTGAATATTCCAGATCCCCTAGAGGAGAGCATGGCAATCAAATCCAGCATTCTTGCCTGGAGAATCTCCATGGACAGAGGAGCCTGGTTGGCTACAGTCCATGGTATTTCAAAGAGTTGGACATGACTGAGAACTTAGCACAGCAAATTTATTTGACCCAGAAAGATTTTGGATTTTGTTTGTCCACTAATATTACAAAGAACTAAAAGTTATAAAACAGGGAATATACCAGGATATGGACTTTTTATTCATAAGTTGTTTTTATTCATAAGTTGTTCTGCTGCTGCTGCTGCTAAGTCGTTTCAGTCGTGTCTGACTCTGTGCGACACCATAGACGGCAGCCCACCAGGCTCCCCCATCTCTGGGATTCTCCAGGCAAGAACACTGGAGCAGTTTGCCATTTCCTTCTCCAGTGCATGAAAGTGAAAAGTGAAAGTGAAGTCGCTCAGTCATGTCTGACTCTTCACGGCTCCATGGACTGCAGCCCATCAGGCTCCTCCGTCCATGGGATTTTCCAGGCAAGAGTACTGGAGTGGGGTGCCATTGCTTTCTCTGATAAGTTGTTCTTCAGTAATTCAAATCAGATGATTAGAAAATGCCAAAGTAGAAATGAAAGTTCCGCAAATTTTTGTTTTGCCATAGAACTTGTTATTTTACCCAAAGAATATTTACAACAGTATAAGTGTAAAATGATATACAATTCTAAAATGCCTATTTTTGTATTATTTAACTAAGAAAAGTATGATTTTTATTAGACTTCCATGAGAAAATGTACATCTGTTTGGTGAAAACATATTTTTTAAAGTGACTATACTATGCCCCTGTCAATTAACTACAGAATACATGTTAAGATGAGAAAAAGGTACTATGATGATGTCCATAATTATGATATCCAATACACATGCAAAGGACACAGAGTACATATTCCTCTCATGCCCTCACTCCTCTCTACTGGAGTTGTTTGATGTACTTTCCACCCTGCAGTAAAAATGGCATGATAATGGAGCTAACAAAATAAAAGAGAACTTGATAACACACTATCTGAAGTAAAGTCGCTCAGTCGTGTCCGACTCTTTGTGACCTCATGGACTGTAGCCTACCAGGCTCCTCTGTCCATGGGATTTTCCAGGCAATAGTCCTGGAGTGGATTGCCATTTCCTTCTCCAGCGGATCTTCCGAACCCAGGGCTCGAACCCAGGTCTCCCGCATTGTAGACAGATGCTTTACCGTCTGAGCCACCAGGGAAGTCCACTATCTGCTGTCTCCTAATTTAGTCTTCATATGATCCCTTACAGCAATGTGACACACAAGGTATTTGAAACCACCTTCCCAATACAGACTAGATACAAGACAAGTTCTGAATGAAACACAAGAAATATTCCTGTACACTCATAGCTAAGAATCAAAGAATTTAAGGAAAATCTTTGACAAAATCCTAAGAGGAATTAGGAATAGATGTGGCTATTCTGTTTACATTTGATAACATCAGAAACCCAGAGACTTGGATAATAACGGTTATACAGAGGGCAACAGACAATATCTAAGGTATTCAGGGAAATCTCCTGTACACTAGATTGACTTTCAAATAGATCATCCAGCAAATACACATACATTTGTATTAGTATTTTAGTTGTAACAATAGGGATATTCTGAATGCTTATCAACTTAATTATCTACCAATTTTATATGCATATACGTATATATATACATATATATACACACCTTAAAGCTCAGCAATTGTGAAAGTATTTTTAAAGGTTGATACTATATATGTATATTATTGGAAGAGGTAAACTATACTCTTGTTTTATAAATAAATAAATAAATAAATATATATATATATATATATATATATATGAGGAGCACAGGAATTATAATTACTGATTGGATGACTAGTAACCTAGAGGATGAGGGAATGATATAGTTTGTGAACACAGTCCAGAAGGTTTTCATTTTATTGATGAAGTTCAATTTTTAAGCTTGATTGTAAGGATATGGAAATTCACTTTGTTATTTTTTATGTCTTTCTTATGTTTCACATGTTTAACAGGTACATCAATTATTCAATTCACCCTTGAGAAAAGCTGGAGGACTTCTAATAGTTTAATTTTCGTAGTCATTGGTTGTGTTTTGGAGCTAACTTTCTAATGTAATGTAGGTTGAAACTATCAAATTTTATCAACAAATGAAAATTCCCGGACTCCATGCTCCCAGTACAAGGGACCTGGATTCGATCTTTGGTCAGGGAACCAGATCCCACATGTTTCAGCTAGAGTTTACATTCTGCAACCAAGAATCCTGTGTGCTGCAACTATAAGTTCCAGTGCAGTCAAATAAATCAATTTTTAAAATTTCCTGTTATGGAAATGGACTTAAATAAATTTAATCTTGTATAAATTTTATTTTGATATTTTGGCATAAGGTTGCCACAAACTAATTTTTAAAGAATGTGTTCTCATCTTGTGGGAGGTAAAGAAAAATCTTGATTTTTCAAAAGAGCATAAGGTTCTTTGATTATCCCATCTTAAGAGGCTTTGTATTAATTTCAGAATGATTCCTCTGAAAGTATTCATTCATCTCCCATGCTTCCCAAACTCCCTCTTCTCCAAAACTAAAGTTGAAGGAAGTGGTGAGAGGTTGTTGTATTGTTGAAAATAGAAGAAAGTGAATTAAATAATGCTTATTATAATGATGTGAACAAAGTATTTGTCCAGTTAATATTGATGACTGAAAAGTACTGTTAGGAAGTGGAGCAAACAAGCTCTAGGACGGTATAATGGCTGGGAAGGAAAAGCATTAGGTTTTGCCGTTAGTGGTTCCACTGCTGTCACTGGACCATTACTCAAAATTTTTCTGCACAAACTTGTTTCTGGTGCAAACTTTAGGACTATCTCAACAACGTTAACATGACTACAACTCCAACCCAAACCCTGATTGTAAGGGAGAGTTTTTTAAAGGGAGAATTTCAAATATGTAACTGTAACACAGCTGAGCATATTGGAAATGATTATTTCAGATTTTTTTTTTTGGATTCAGGAAAACCAGTTGATAAATGAGGTAAAAGTAGGTTTTCTGATCATTTTAAGGGTCTTGTTATGTGACTTATAAACTTTGAGAGAATTTTACTCCACTATTCGTTCTGTTCAATATGTTAACCTTGTCTTCATGATACTTAAGTTGCCTAAAGATAGTGTAGTATTTAAGGGCCAGTGTTATGGATGTTGTATAGGAGAAGTAGAAATATGAAAGTTACTATAGATTTTTCTAGATAAAATCTTCCATAAAATAGGTGATATTCTGTTTTGTAAGTTCTGTACTTGAGTCACTGCAACAACATATTAAATACATATTATAGTAAATAGAGTGATAGAAAAAGGACAGTATCTATTATGTAATCAAATATGAATAGATTGTTGGAAAGGTTTATATCCAGTATCTCAAAAGGCTTGAACAAGAAATACATTCAATTACATGTGCTCTTGGAATTATAAATCCACATTCTCACACATATATAGCTATTACTACTTGTGATCCATATTTCATTACTTCAACCTTACATGTAAGCCAGTTGTCTGTTTTATATGCAGGACCTCAGCTGCTCTGTCTACAGAGGTGATGTAAAATTTCTACTTGAATAGCAATAAATCATGTTAATTTAGCCCTAGTCAAATGAAACATGGTAGAAGGGATGAAAGAAAAATAGGAATGAGAATGGTCAAAACAGATTACTGAGTGTAAGAATTTGCCCAGTTAAAGTGATGCACTGATATTGGGTTAAATACTTCCAGCTATGAAACAAAAATTTAGATCAGGCGGAGTGTTTGTATAATTATAATAATCTGTTGATAGTTAAACTGGATAAAATGATTTTGTATGTTTTGATTGTAATATGGTGTCCTCTTACTAATTCAGTGAACACAATTCAATTAGTTTCAAAAATGAAGTGAAAATGGACCACCTGCCAAAGGGTAATAAGATAAAAATGGGTTGCACTGGAAATACAAGCAGTGACCACAGATTGATTTAATAAGAAATCACCTTATTCAGTCCTCTTTCCACCACATTATGTTCTTAAAACGAGATTTAATGTAATTGGTTTCACCTATCAGTGCCTGCAAAATTAACATGCTTACCTAATATTGACTCAAAAGTCTCTCTTAAGCAGTGTTTTCCTAAAGAGAATGGCTAACTTATCTATACAGTTCTGCATTTTCTACCATCTACCTTTATTATCAAAGTTCTCCTTGGGAAAAACATGAACGTGTGTATTGTTTTGCATGTCTTTTTGTATTTTCCCAGGTCCTTGAATTTTTATTCCTTAAAAAGCTTAAGAAATTAAAAACAACGGGGAAATATGGATCTTTTATCTTATGCAAATATACAATGAAATTTTAGAAATCCTCTACTTGTTAGAAAGATTAGAATTCAAATTTCCAGATGATATTAACCCTTTTGCCCAGTATTATTTCTTAGATAAAAAATGGCTTTGGATCCAAGCTTATATATAGTTAAAGGCTGAGGGTTCCAGCTATAACTGAATTCGACATGCCTACTTAACACCTTGTGATCACACCATGGCTTCAACACAGTATCCTTTCTTAAGAGTGAATAAGAGGTTCTATTTGAATAAATTCATTTCTGTTTTTTTAGAAAGGGTTTGTGTGTGACTCAATCTCCATCAAAATATAATTCGGTACTGAAAAACAAATTGGTTATTGTCAACCATCTGATACGCACTGCAGAGAGCCTAGAAAAAACATGATTCATTTATTTTAATCATGTTCAGATGAGCCACTTCAGAGACTGTCATGAAAAATGAATACCATGCAAAATAAAGGCAGTATTTTAGATTACAGAATTGTTTAGAATGCCTACTTCCAAGATAAACTGATTTGATTCTTGTTGACCTAAGACAAATAGACATTATATATTTCTCCAACTCCTCAAAAGCTGGTATATTCAGGATCAGCAAAGAATCATAACTTGGAGTCTGCAACCATGGGGAGCCATGTGCAAGTCATTCAACAGCAAGGGAAGGTGAATGCTTTTAGAAAGAGGAAAAGGAAATTAGGGAGTTATAGTAAACAAAGAGTTCCTGGCTTTTCTTTGGCTGAGACCTTGCCAGGAATGAAGAGAGATCTTTCTTATTAGGCTCTGCTGTCATCATAGGGTATGATGGCTCCCCATTCTGGTTTCCTGATTTTATTTAATTGAGATTTCTGTTTATTAATTTTTACATTCTGAATATTTTTAGTTAAATTGAAGTTAATTTGACTATGTTTGACTGCAGAAGAAAAGTACTTGCTAATTAATTGCTGAAACACAAATTGACAGGGCTTAATAATATAAAATAAGATATAATAAAATACAAAAAGGAGGAAAAAGTGTACTTAATGTAATTGGTCTACTTATTAACCCCAAAACTATTGTCTAGTCTATATTAGTCTATAGAGTGTGAACATATACCTCCCCTAACCTAATTCTATCTAGCCCCCTGCCTTAAAAAGCATCATTAATATTTCTGTTTTTATTATTTGAAAGATACAGGGATGATGCTGAGTTACTTTGTAGTGACATAATCCTGAAAATTTTCTGGCCTTATCACGGTAAATTTCTAGTGACATCCAAGTCCCATCCTATATTTTTTATTTCCCCTTTCCAAGTTCTCATCATGGTAAAGGTATATGGATTTGTTTTCTATATCTGAAACTGCCATATTAAATTGTATCCCCTCCATGAATATAAATCAACAAGATGGACTTTATTAAATTGCCAGTCCAGGTTCGATGCATTATACAGAATGCTAGGGGCTGGTGCACTGAGATGACCCAGAGGGTTGGTATGGAGAGAGAGGTGGGAGGGGAGTTCAGGATGGCGAACATGGGTACACCCGTGGTGGATTCATGTTGATGTATGGCAAAACAAATACAATATTGTAAAGTATAAAAAAAAAGAAAAACTTGCTCCATGAAAAACATGTTCAAAAGAATAAAAATGCTCTCATCAAAATGGACAAAGATAGTTGCAAAAGGCACAGTCTGATAAAGGACTGTGTCTTAGTACAGATTGCTTTAACAGAATAACACAGACTAGGTGGCTTATTTAATAAACATTTGTTTCTCCCATTCTTAGAGATTGAGAAGTCTAAGTTCAGGACATGAACAAATTTGACATATTATGCATGTCCTCTTCCAGATTGTAGGCTGCCAGCTTCTTGCTGTGTCCTCACAGGGCAGAAAGAGGGCAAGAAACTCTCTGGGATACTTTTTATAAGCACTAGTACCATTCATAAGTTTTCATGATTTAATTACCTCCCAGAGGCTCTACCTCCTAATACTATTATATTAGAAGTTGGGATTCCAGCATTTGAATTTTGGAGAGACACAAATAATTTAGTCCATTGCAGACTGTTATCTAAAATATATGAAGAACTCTTAAATTCTTAAAATGTGAGAATAAGAAAACAAATAACCCTATTAAAAATGACCAAAGACCTTAAGAGATACTTTCAAAGATATACAGTTGTCAAATAAGTGTATAAAAAGTTGGTCTACATAATATGTCATCAGAGAAATACAAATTAAAACAATAGTTAGATACCACTACAAAACTATTAGGGGCTTCCTAGGTGATGCTAGAGATAAAGAACTCACCTGCCAATGCAGGAGACATGAGAGATGGATGTTAGATTCCTGGGTCGGAAAGATCCCCTGGAGGAGAGCATGGCAACCCATTCCAGTATTCTTGCCTGGAGAATCCCCTGGACAGAGGACCCCTTTTCAGGCTACAGTCCACAAGGTTGCAAAGAGGCATACATGACTGAAGTGGCATAGTATGCATGCACAAACACACACACAACTATTAGAGTGGCCAAAATCTAGAATGCTGAAGACACCAAATGCTGTTGAAGAAATGGAACAACAGGAATTCTCATCCATTCCTGGTGGAAAAGCAAGGGTACAGCCATTGTACAATGTACCATTTAAATGGCACCAAATAAAATGGTACAGCCATTTTGGAAAATATTTTGACAGTATCTTACAAAGCTAAACATACTTTATGATACTAGAATTAGCAGTTATACTCCCTGTTATTTAGTAAAGTAGCTAAAATCTTAGGTCTACATAAAACCTGTACACAGAATGTTTATAGCAGCTTTATTCATAATTGCCAAAGCATGGAAGAAATGAACGTGTTCTTCAGTGTGTGAATAGATGAATAAACTGTAATACATCCAGACAATGTAATAGTATTGAGTGACACAAGGAAATGAAGTATCAAGTCATGAAAAGACATGAAGAAACTTTAAATGCATGTTACTAAATGAAAGAAGCCAATCTGAGATGAGTACATACTGTAGGATTCCAATTATATGACATTCTGGAAAGAGCACAACTACAGAGACAAAAAGATCAGTGGTTGCCAAGGACTGCAGAAAAGGAGGAATTGATAGAACATAAAGAATATTTAGAGCAATGAAAGTACCCTGTATGATATTATAGTGATGGATATATATCATTATACATTTATCCAGATTCATTGGCTGCACAATACCAAGAGTGGTCCCTCATGTAAACTATAGACTTTGAGTGACAATGATGTGTCAGTACAATTTTATCAGTTGTAACAGATGTCCCACTCTGGTGAACACTGGTCAGGGATGTTGTCCATGGGGAATGTTATGCATGTGTTGTGGTAGGAGGTATATGGAAAATACGTGTACCTTCCACTGAATTTCATTGTGAACCTAAACCTTCTCCAAAAAGTAATGTATATTTTAAAAATAAAATAAATAATATCCCCTAGAGGAGAAAATAATTATTTATTAACTATTAATAAGATACTATATATAGATGAAGGATTTGAATAGACATTTTTCCAAAAAGTTGTAAATGGCAAATAAGCACATAAAAAGATACTCACTTTGTTAATTATTAGAGAAATACAAATCAAAACCACAATAAAGTAACATTTGTGCTCCTGCCCTGTTGTTAAGTCATGTGGTTTTTGTGACCCTGTGGACTATAGCCCACCAGGCTCTTATATCCATGCGATTTTCCAGCCAAGAATACTGGAGTAGGTTGCGATTTCCTCCTTGAGGGGATCTTCCCAGCCCAGGGATCAAACCCACATCTTCTCTGTCTTCTGCACTAGCAGGCAAAGTCTTTAATACTGAGCCATCTGGGAAGCCCTTATGGTATCATTACAAACCCACTAAGATAATTACAAGTAAAAAGTCAAATAATAACAAGTATTCTTGACATTGTAGAGAAATTGGTGTCCTCACACATTGCAGACATATAAATGTATATATCATGTAAATGTATGTATTATATAAATGAATATAAATGGCATCATCTACTTTGGGAAACAATTTGAAAGAGTCTCTAAATGATAAACAGAATTATCATATGATCTTACACTGTACCACTAGGGCTATATTCATGAAAAATAAAAACGTAAGTTCACAAGAACTTGTACATAAATGTTTATATCATAGCTGCATTTCTTTCTGGGAGCTGTAGGAGGAAATCCATTTCCTTGCCTTTTCCACATTCTAAAGCCTTCTTGCATTGCAGATATCACCACCATCTTCAAAGCTGGAAATGGCTAATAGAGTCTTTGTCAGGTTATATCATTCAGATTCTTACTCTCCTGCCTCACTTTCTCACTTATCCTAACCCTACAATTACACTGGACCCACCTGAATAATCCAGGATGATCCCTACTATCTTAAACTCACCTCAATGGCAGTTTAATTATCCTATACCATGTAATATAAGATATTCACAGTTTTGGGAGATTAAAACATGAATATATTTAGGGGATAATTTTCGTGCTTACCACAAATGACTCTTTTTAAAATTTATTATTTCACCATTTCTAAATTATTATTTTAAAATTGGTTAATTTTAAATTCTACAGATATTACTAAATGAAAATGACCATTAATGTTTTCCCATGTATTCAATGTATTCAAATAATGGGAGAGGTAAACTTTTAATTTTAAAATAGAAATGTTAAAATATACATTTTAATACCAGAATACCAAGTTTTATTTTGCCTACTATAAATGACCAAGAAAATATTTTTAACAAAAAATCAGCATCCATTTTGTTGCTTAGAGGCATAGAATTTTGACTGTGATGATATATGCCATGCATTCATGTGTGGTTATCCACTCAGTTCTGCTTGACTCTTTGCAACCTCATGGACTGTAATCCGTCAGGCTCCTCTGTCTATGGAATTCTCCAGGCAAAATTACTGGAATGGGTAGTCATTCACTTCTTCAGGCGATATTCCCGACTTAGGGATCAAACCCAGGTCTCCTGCATTGCAGGCAGATTCTCTCCTGAGTCACCAGGGAAGCCCTAGATGCTCTGCATGAAGTGAAGTGAAGTCGCTCAGTCGTGTCAGACTCTTTGCGACCCCATGGACTGCAGCCCACCAGGCTCCTCCCTCCATGGGATTCTCCAGGCAAGAGTACTAGAGTGGGGTGCCATTTCCTTCTCCAGGGCATGGAACAGAGTTTTTCGCATTTGTAGTTAAGTGCAAATCATCCCCATGTTAAATCATTAAATTTATAATTTATACCCCCAAACACTATTTTCTAATGCTTATTTTACTTTAAATGGTGCTCTTAAAAATCTAGGAAACAATATTTCCTGTTAAGAAAGTGGGTCACAGGCATATGTGATTAGCAATTTTAGGTAATTTACAGCTAGAAGTTCAGATTGATCTTAATTCTGCCTCATAAAAAGTAATCTGAAAAGTAACAAAAAATTACCTGGAGAAAAAAATGTACTCATGAAAAGCAGGATTGATCTGAACTAACCCCAAAGAAAGGCAATGAAGTGTTAGAACAGGCAGAAGCAAGAAGCAACTCGATGGGAGTGGGGCTGTCTGTGGCTCATGAGAATTAAATAGATGTAGATGGGTAGGATGGATATGTGCAAGAGTGAAGAGAAAGATTTGACCACCTGGCAAATACAAGTATTTAAACACTTGCTTTATTTTAATGACATCACAGTTATGCAAAAGATAAAACTATACTTCTTTAAGATTTTACACAAGTTTATGATCAGACCAATGGCATACCAAAGATCAGTCAGAGCTGATCAACTGCTGTAAGGTCTATGCAAAAGCACACATTCTTAGAATTGCGGTGCTTCTTGCTTTCAGATCTATACCTATCCATTCTCTTCCACTGTTTACTTCAGCAAATTAACCCAAAGACAGGAAAGCAAAATGCTATCTCCTCCTCACAAAATCTTCCCACAGACATGGGGAAAAGATGCTCTCAACTTATAAAAGATGCTCTCAATATTATCTTCAACTCTGTTAATGACACTGAACTCAGAATGGAAAAGGATACTGGTTCATTGTGGAATATTTTTAAACCTATACATTCAGATATACTTTGTTTTTCTGGAGTTCTAATATCACTTGTAGTTTAAAATAGTATCATCATCTTATAATACAACATATGTAGTCTATGCTGTATTAATTAGCTAAATTACTGTATCACATATTTTCATATTTCCAGTCTTTATTTTGTTTTCCTGGCATTTTATATACTGTTTTTTTCAGTTCTTATATGTTCTGCTTCAAGTAATTGATTGATTCATTTGTAATGCGTTTAAAATATGAACTGAGTCTTCACAATGAACCAGGTATTATTTTAAATCCTTAAATTAACAAGGTTGGTAGACATGTATTTTGCTTTCAAGGAGCCTGAGTTCTTATGTTAGATGACATTACCTGAGAGCCAGGGAATGGATTTTGATCCTAATTTGCTTTCTCATATTTTTTTTTCAAGGACTTCTAATTTTTACACAGAAACATTTTATCTTAAGATCCTGTTTTGTTCTTTAAAATGCTTTCTTTGATTCTAGTGTTTTATTTTCTATTTTTGGTATAATTACTTAAAATTAATGTAGTTTTATACTCTCATATATAAAAGCTGTAAAAAGATTACTCAGAATTATCAAAATGTATTTTCATGTACAAAGTCACAAATATTGGGTTGGTCAAAAGTTTGTTTGAGTTTTTCCATAAGATGTTATAGAAAAGCCTTTGAGGCCAACACAAAATATTGTAATCACTTTTGTAATCAAAACTTTTGATTAGTTCCTTCATCCAACAAATATATATTGAATACTATTTACAAGTCAGAAACTGAGGAGAATTCATTAATATAGAAAAACAGCTAGTCTTTTTGACTTTGGCCTACACAAAACTTTCATTCTAGAAGATGTAGAGAAAGACAAATGGGGCTCAGAGACAGAAAATCATGTAATTTTACTATAATAAATATAATTTGGATTTACTGGGTGTAACAGTAGCACTTAAAATAAATATCTAACATAAATATGGGATAACATAGAAGGTGTGGCATCAGAGTATTTTTTGCATGATTTTTATTTTTGTTTCAATGCTTTTTAAATATAGAATTTACAAAAAGTGGGAGTAGGACTTAAAGGAAAGATGCTTTATATATGTATAAAAATATATTTTATAAGTACAATTATATGTACATATACAAATATAATTGTTCCTTTTGAAGAATTATACTTTTTAATTTTTTCATTAAAAAATTTTATTTCTCTAGCAGAGAGTAGACTAATTAGTCAATACATAGTGGAAGAAAGAGTTTCCCAGGTGGCTCACTGGTAAAGAATCTGCCTGCCAAACAGGAGATGTGGGTTTGATCCCTGGTTGGAAGATGCCCTGTAGAAGGAAATGGTAACCCACTCCAGTGTTCTTGCCTCGGAAATCCCATGGACAGATGAGCCTCGTGGGCTAGAGTCCATGGGGTAGCAAAGAGTAAGACACAACTTAGCAACTAAGCAACAACAACAGTGGAAGAAAACAGATACATGCACACTATCAGTTCAGTTCAGTTCAGTCGCTCAGTCGTGTCTGACTCTTTGTGACCCCATGAATCACAGCACGCCAGGCCTCCCTGTCCATCACCATCTCTCGGAGTTCACTCAGACTCACGTCCATCGAGTCAGTGATGCCATCCAGCCAACTTATCCTCTGTCGTCCCCTTCTCCTCCTGCCCCCAATCCTTCCCAGCATCTGAGTCTTTTCCAGTGAGTCAACTCTTCGCATGAGGTGGCCAAAGTACTGGACTTTCAGCTTTAGCATCATTCCTTCCAAAGAAATCCCAGGGCTGATCTCCTTCAGAATGGACTGGTTGGATCTCCTTGCAGTCCAAGGGACTCTCAAGAGTCTTCTCCAACACCACAGTTCAAAAGCATCAATTCTTTGGCGCTCAGCTTTCTTCACAGTCCAAGTCTTACATCCATACATGACCACAGGAAAAACCATAGCCTTGACTAGACGGACCTTTGTTGGCAAAGTAATGTCTCTGATTTTCAACATGCTATCTAGGTTGGTCATAACTTTTCTTCCAAGGAGTAAGCATATACCTTAATAAAATTCATAATCCAAAGGATTGCTTAAATTACCTCACTTTAGTGTACATATGTCACATATTCACTAAATAATTATGTAGGTATGCACCCATGAAATTAAAAGACCTTTAAAGACTGATGCTGAAGCTGAAGCTCCAGTATTTGGCCACCTGGTGGAAAGAGCTGTCATTAAAAAGAGCTGGATGCTGGGAAGATAGAAGGCAGGAGAAGGGTACAACAAAGGATGAGATGGTTAGTTGGCATGACTGACTCAATGGACATGAGTTTGAATAAGCATCAGGAGATGGTGATGGACAGGGAATACTGGCATGCTGCAGTCCATGGCATCCCAAAGAGTCAGACATGACTGAGCGACTGAAAATGACAAATATATTAGAATTTATTGTGTATAAAATACCACATTGAATAGACATGTTAGAAATAAGCAAAATTATTCTTTAGATAAGCATACTTCTTTATTTAGAAAATAAAAATTATATTCTTTTTTAAAGGAATTAGTCAACTAATTTGTCATGAAATACACCTATCCTGAGTTTTTCTAGCCTACAAATTGATTGCTGATGTGTATTTTTCTATTGCTGCAAAAATTCAATAATAATCATCCTTCTTTGCTATATTTATACCTATGCCATTTCTGAATTCACACATATTTTTATCATAAATGTATAGAAACAGGAAAAGCCCAGCAGCAAAACTAAATTTTTAACAGCTATTTCAGTACTCATTTACAAATGTATTACATTTCTTGTGTTCTACATGATTAAAAATTATGAGTATTTCCTTGAATAAACAAAGTAAATAAGTAAAGAGGATGTGTCACCTGTCAGTGACACAAAACAAAGTCAAGGGCACACTCATGATGTATGTAGAAGTCAATATGATCTGATGGTCTCCCAGTGAAATGCATGTGAAGTCCATACTAATTAGCCTATAAATCAGACTGATGCTTGAGTTTATTTGGGCCAGAAAGACTACCTACTGTCAAGCAATCAAGCAATACCTCTTTAATTGCAATTTATTTCAACAACCACACTTTATTGATCCTAGCATACACTTATGCCACAGCAGTATCATTATTCGACTTTATTTTAACAGCTTCGAAAGGTTAGAAAGCTAGAAACCACAGTGAAAGAGACCATTAACATGTCGAGTTGCTAACATTTCTTCATGCTCTATGTTGAGCAATGTCAACTATATTTACGAAATTATATAAGAGAAGGAAAAGGGACTAATATTTACTAGGTACCTAAAAGAGCTACTGTTTCCTTATATTAAATATTACTTTTCAGTCACCAAATAAAAGCAAACAGACAACAAAAAGCACATAAAATCAGGGAGGATCAATATTGTTCTTTGCATTTTACAGATAAGTTGCAGCTTAGAAAGTGTGTTAGTCACTCAGTCACGATCGACCTTTTGTGACCCCATGGTCTGCCCATGGAATTCTCTAGGCAAGAAAACTGGAGTGGGTTGCTTTTCCCTTCTCCAGGGGATCTTCCCAACCCAGGGAACAAATTCAGGTCTCTTGCACTGCAGGCGGTTTCTTTACCATCTGAGCTACCAGGGAAGCCCAAAGTTGCAGCTTAGAGGCAGAGTGAATTTCCTAGAACTTCACTGTTAAAATGTTCAAATCATCTCTCTCACTACAAAGCACATGTTTAATTTCTTGTATAATTTCTTCCAAGATTTTTGCACACTGACCATTGTATGATGTGGTCTTCATCATGACACACTCTAAGTGATATTTAAAGTGTGAAGACAGCTTATCTATATGAGTTTTGTAGCTAATATGGTTTTTAAAATATAAAACATCAGTGTATGATCATTCTTATTTGTTAGTTGTATTCCCATTTATAATCCAAGTTATCTTTTATTCCTGAATTTAAATATTAGAGTTGTAAAATTTCAATTTGGAATTTTTAGCTCTTTAGATAATGTATGTAACATGCCTACTAAGAAACCTTTTAGAGTTTCAGTGAATCTTTAGGAAATATTTGGTGAGTATAAAGATAGCTTAAAGTTTGACCTTTCACTTATTTCCCCTCAACTTAAAAGGCTATCTGACTTAATTGAATATTGATAATTAAAACATTTATATGTCAGACATATAAATTAATGATTTGGTATAGGTATACATTGTGAAATATTCACTATAATTCAGCTAATTAACATATTTATTTCTTCATATGGTTACCATTGTTTTTGAGGAGGACAGAGCAAGAAATTTAAAATTTACTCTTTAAAAAATGTGAAATGTAACAGATTTAAAGTGTATAATACAATAATGTTAACTATAGTCACAATGTGTATCTTAGAACTCCAGAACTTATTTATATTTCATGACTAAACTACATATTCTTTGACCAGTAGAATACATATCTTATTCTCCCCTAGCTAATTATAACCACAGTACTGCTCTCTGTTTTTATGAAATTGACATTTCAGATTCCATCTATGATTGAGAACATGCAGTATTTTCTTTTCTGCATCTGACTTATTTCACTTCAGGTTCATCCATGTTGTCACAAATGACAGAATCTCCTTTTTAAGGCTGATTAATATTCCTCTGTGTGTGTGTGTGTGTGTGTGTGTGTGTGTGTGTATGTGTGTGTGTAGTCAAATATATAGCCACATTTTCTTTATCCATTCATCAACAAACATTTGAAAATGTAAATTGAAGCAGCCATTTTGGGAAAACACTGGATTTTCCTTAAAATATTAAAAATACAAATATCCTTTGATCCAGTAATCTTATTTATGGATATATATTCAAAAGATAGGAAACCAGTATCTTAAAGATATTTCTCATTTCAGCATTATTTACAATAGCAAAAATGTGGAAACAGCCTATCCTCCATGGATGAATGGATAAAGTTTGTCATTTCTTATACATGCTTTCTGAGTTGTTTTTATAAACTAAATTATCACAGTTCTTCATGAATCCTCTGTAAATCATTGACCAGATTTAAGCCTTACAGGAAGAGACCAAAAGTGGAGACTCTAAACTTCCAAAGTAGCTCTACTTTTAATGCTTCTTTCTGTTATGCTTCCATAAAATTTCATTCACAGAATAAATAAGCCAATATATTTTAAAGTGCAGTTAAAAATCATAGATCTAGTCCAATGTCCTCATTTTCACAGGTGAAGAAATGAAGATTCAGAGAAGTAAAGGACCTGTGTCAAAGTCACAGTGCTAGTAAGTAATATCTACAAATCTAGAGTGAGATGTGTCACACTGTTTGACCTGAGTTCTGTCTCCACACTGTTTGACCTGAGTTCTATCTATTGCATAACATTTTTTTTTTTTAATTTTTAAGTTAAGATTCAGTATTTAAAAGTCTGTGTAAAACTCTATTTCCATTCCTGACATATGCTTACTGGCACTAATTGCTTGTGATCTGTGTTCAGTTCTACTACATACTTTGGAAGATATGTAGAAACTGAGTTACAGGATTTTCCTTTTAAAAAGAGAAAGTGTGAATCATGAGATGGTGTCCCAACAGAAAGATGTAATTCATTTCAAGCCTTGCTATATCCTTGGTGCTTAATAAGAATCATTACATTTTATTTTCAAAAAATTCTATAAGGTTTTGATACAAAATTTAGAAATAAACTAAAGCTTTAAGATGGTTGATAGTTTTCCCAGGTACATAGAGCTATTTCATGTGAGTGCTAGTTTCAAATCAAAATCTGACTTCAAAGTTGCCCACTTTTTGTATTGTATAATTCTGTAATTAAACAAAGACAAACACCAATATAAATAATACATAATTCCTGACCAGTGTGATATACACTAGTATGATATAATGTCAAGAGAAAACTAAGCAACAAAAGATCAGCTTGAGTTGACAGTGTATAAAGATAGATAATTTCTTGGTATTGACTCCAAGCTAGTGATTTTGTGAAGATTTATTACTATGAAGACATTATGTTTAATAATATCTGTAAATGAGTACAGAAATACTGGCTATATATACATAATGACATTACAGGTGGAGATTGCTAATTTGTCAAATAAAGTAGAATAAGAATTTCAAAAAAGGCTTTATTTTATCTGTTAGAATATTAATGAATTATTGAAAGCAAATGACATTTTGAATTCGATGGGATATAGATGTGTGAGGATAGATGAAATCATCCATCCTCAAGAGGGAAGTATATGAAACATGGAGGTGGAAATGAATAGGGACATTTTGGCAATAGGGGAGATTGAATCCTCAAATACGATAAGAGTGAAGTGTTATTTCAAAAGGTTGAACTGGGATTCTTTAATGGAAGTTTTGAAACCTGATCTAAAAAACTATATTTTACTATATAAATGAAAAATGGATATTTAAGATGCTTGTTATTATTTGTTTATTGCTATAATCTGTGCAACCCTATAATGAGGGCTGTGTCTTAGAAAAACTATAACAGCATTATGATAGTCTACATAGATGAAAAAATCAGAAGTGAGGAGACCAAGTAGCTGGTGTGGAAAAAATAATGAGGTCAAACATTCCCCCTTGATTTTTGTCTGTTTTGTCTGTAAAAGATGGCGACATCCCCTCTTCCCAGTAGGTTATCACTCAGATTTCTATGGTAACTTTGAGGAGGAAATATCACTGAGCTCATATACCAGGCCTTAGCTCAGTCTTGCCTCAAAGAAACATAAAATTCCATAGATCCAATATCCTATTTTCTTCCATTTGTCTTTTTCTAATAAATATTTATTGGATGAATAAATAAATCCCTTTTCAATCTGCTTGAAAATCACTGTCATTTAGAGGAGAAGATAGATGCCGTGATAGTTTTATTATCCTGGAAACCTACCTCTTCCTAGAGAAGTCTTTCTGAGTCAAAACTTCCCTTGTGCTTTACCTTAAAATTCGCACTCAAGCTGGAGCAAGGGAAAAAGTAAGGGATACTTGTTTTTTCATGAGAGACATAAATTAATATGAAGTAGCTGTGCTATTCTAAAACATTTTGCCCGGATAATGAAGGAACGCCAAAAACTGAAAAAAAACCTTCATGCAAATTAAGAATCATTGATTCCTATAGATCAACCACTTGATTTTAACATCTAAATAGGGAGGAAAGAGCCTTAAAAGCCCTCTGCCCTAAGATTAGCTAAAGGATATAGGACAACAGCTCTTAATTTGGATTTCATTTTCAACTTCTAGCACTCTCCTCATTTTGAAAACATTCTTGCTCCAGGAATTGTATGCTCCATTAGTGAGGCTGACCAACACCACACACATGCCCTGCTGTTTCTTAACTGTGATCACACAAGTAATGATACCAGTATGCTTTCTTCTTTCTCAGTTGAATTCATCATAGAATTGAAACTTTTTTAGATTTTTTTTTGTCTTGTGGATTGCATTTTTATTCCAGGCTTCCTTTAAGTATATGCTTCATTTAACTTATATCTATTCATCTTATAAGCAATACATCTACTAAATTTATTCCTTCTGTATTGAATCTCTGGTTTCCTTTGTTAGAGAAAACATGGGCTGCTTCATACATGGGCTGTCCTTCTCAAAGGCAATACCTTTGCCATTAGAAAACTTTTTACCAAGCTGATATATATTAACATTTCTGTACTTCTAAGAAAGCAGCACTTTGATGTAGGTGCTATTCAAGTAAATTCTATGTATAAAGTTTGACATTTTGTTTGGTCAGGTATTTGAAATGAAAAGGTAAATTAGAGTTTTAGTAATAATAGAAGTACACCTTTTCCAGTAGAGGTGGTAAAAGTCAAAATAGGCCAACCATGCAAGGTCTGCTGTGAGTTCTGAATATCTATATCCCTCTGTCTGATACACATAAATTTTATTTGTGGAGTGAATATGCACCTTATTGGCTTGTAACTGACGGTTCTTTGGTCTTTCCAATTGTCTATTTGTGAAAGTACTCTATCAGTTAAAGGTGACATAGGATTGGATAGAAATCTGTCATTTGATTTCAAGCACCTGTCTCAAGAGTCAGTCCTCTGCTTGCTTAAATGTCACACATTAGGCAAAATGGTGAGTTTGCACAAGGACTGAGTTAGAACGCCTCAAGTGACTCCTGGTTGCCACTTGTTTTGAGAAGTGGAGATAAACGTGGCATACTCAGCTTTGTTTCTTGGCTATGACTATAATATTGCCAGCAAGACCCAGTGGCATTCCATTTATAATTTTCTGTTTATACATTCTAAATTGGTCTTTGAACTAAAACTAGAATGAGGTTCATATTACAGAGATGCAACTTGCTTCATAACTCTTTAATCTTTGGTATAGGGGAATGAGAGAAAACATTTGCTTAGTTTTCCAACAGGATAACTTAATAAATGTTGTAGTGCTAAGATAATTTTAATGAAGAAGGATTATTGAAAATGTATTTGAGCAAAAAATAGAACACTTTATTATGAGAGGTAGTTTGGAACAGAGATCAAGATTATAGATCCTGGCAAAACTTAATATGCGTAAACTAATGGATTCCACCATTGTTATTTGTATAACCTTGGAAAGGTTTTCAAATGGTCAGATGTTTGTAACAGAGGTATGCTTCTTGCTATGATTTATTAGGATTAGCAAACCACTTCAGAGTAAACTTGGCATAAAATAATGTAGAATCCCTATGGCAAGTGAAGTTCCATTGACCTAAGGGCAGACTGAATTGGAGAAGCTCTCTTAGCAGTCTTTGCTGGGATTGAGTGATCTTCATAGTATCCTGGTGTGTGCCATGGAAGTGACAGGCCTTAATTAAAAGGCTGAGTTTAATATCCTTCCTTAAGATTTTACCTTTTATAATGGCAGTGAATGTTATCTTCCCCAGTCTCTCCAGATTCTCACACCCCTCAAAAATGAAATTGGAAAGCAGCCGATTTCACTTCGTCAGGGCAGCCAATTAAATGGCAGAGGGTGTCTGTTTCTGTGTCATTTTCAGAAACAATTGTATCATTAAATCGCTGAAATTGTAGTGTCAGCAGGAAAGAGCGCAAATAGCTGCCAAAGGGAGGAAAAAATATGAACAATACAGCTACTTTGATGTCTTCCTGCCTTCCTTTCCAGTGTCTATTGCTGAACAAGCTACAAACAAACCGTGAGGGAGCAAAGGCTCCCTGCCAATGAGCCTGGGTGGCTCTCACCTCCCTTTCTGGGAGGCTTGCTCACAGATTCTTCCGCTCCCGCTTGACACCTTAGGCGGACCACACTAATCAGTATTTCAGAACACAGCACCCATGCCCTGCCTCTGCTCCTCTCCAATTACTGTTCACACGTGAAATACACTTTCTCATCTCCTTTTAAAATGTATTCATTTATTTATTCAACAAATAACTATGGAGCTACTACCTTGTGCTAGGCACAGTCCCAGACTAATGTACATCAGTGAACAAAACAGACAAACGTCCCTGCCTTTAAGGAGATTACTTGGAGGTAGTAGAAACAGACAATAAATTATTTACATTGTTGTTGTTGCTGTTCAGATGCTCTGTCGTGTCTGTTTGCAGCCCTGTGGACTGCAACATGCAGGCTTCCCTGTCCATCCCCTGCTCCTGGAGCTTGCTCAAACTCATGTCCATTGAGTTGGTGATGCCATCCAGCCATCGTGTCCTCTTTGCATTATAAATCTGTTAATTGTGTGGTTGGGTAAGAGGAATCAAAGCCAGAGGACTATAGTTTTGATAGTCAGAGGCATAGAGAATAGTGATTATAATAACACCCACTCTTTTTTGGAACTGATGGGTTTCTTAACCCTTCCAGCTCTGTCACTTCCTAGCTGTGATACCTTCTTTATTTCTCCAGGTCTCAGTTTCCTAATCTCTAAAATGGGTATGGTTTTAAAACCTATTGAATCTTATTGTATGCAAAGGATTTAGAACATAATACACTGTACATATTACATAATGTATGTAGTAAGTCCTTAATTAATATGAAATAAATTCATTATTATGTTCTGAAAAGAGCATGTACCTCAATTTAGAGACATCTAAGTGTGAAAACTCAAGGACATTTCTCACTAGTCTGATCCTCATTTGTATGATCAGGAAAATTAATATAATTCCTATCATTTACAGCTGTTGTCAGGATTATAAGAACTTTCATATTATGTGTTCACAGGAGATCTTTGTTAAATATCATGCCCTTTCCTCGTCTAGATGCAGCTGAAATGCTTTGATGTGTTCTCATTATACAACTAGTGAAAATCTTAAGTCTCCTGGTGTCACTTAATGGTACTTATTACATACAAGCTTGTGCTATATTGCATTTCCTCTTTTCTAAAACATTATGGATGATAAGGTACACCTATTGACTTAATAGCAGCTTTTCAAGGGGAAGGAAAGAAACACTCCCACATTAAAGGCACCCATCAATTAAATTATGTGCCTTGATTTTAAACATATTTAAATGTGAAAAATAAGTGGGTCATAGAATCAAGGAAATGCCTTAGTTTCTGTTGATCTGTCTCATTACTGCTGCTATGTGATTAACTACTCAGATACTATGTAATTCTTTTAGCCTTCTTTTGCTTAACCTACTATCTTGTACATTTGAAGAACTCAATAAAATATTTCCTAGATAACTGCATAATTCCTTGAAGAAAAGAACTTGTTTAAGTTTATACATCAAATGAAAACTGACATGGTTTTTAAGTAGGGGACATATAAAATCGGAAGGATATAGTGTGGTAGTTTTTGGGGGAGTGGGCAGGAGGAAGCAACATGCATGAAGAATCTTTGTTTCTACAGATTGTATGAATTGTTAGGTAGGCCTCCTTTTGAGTGCTCATTAGAGAAACTCAATTTGGACTAGGAGCCAAAAATGGAATTTTTCTATAAGAATACAGGATTCTAGCATAGAACTCAAGAACAGGAATGCAGATGTAACTCTGACCACTTCACTTCTAGCACCAATTGCTTCATGAATCATATTTTACTGCTAATAAACCATCCTTTCTGAGGGGCATAGCACAGCGTGAAGATAAGGAATTCAGACACAGAGATGGCTTCCCTTGGTGCTTTAGTATCAGTGCTTTCACCTGTACCGATTGATCAGCTGGAGACAATGCAAGTAACTGAGGACTGGCCTCTCTTCCTTAAACCCTTAGCTCCTTCCATGCAGTCAGGCTCCTGCTGCTGCTAGGTCGCTTCAGTCGTGTCCGACTCTGTGCGACCCCAGAGACAGCAGCCCACCAGGCTCCCCCCGTCCCTGGGATTCTCCAGGCAAGAACACTGGAGTGGGTTGCCATTGCCTTCTCCAATGCATGAAAGTGAAAAGTGAAAGTGAAGTCGCTCAGTCTTGTTAGACTCCTAGCGACCCCTCGAACTGCAGCCCGCCAGGCTCCTCCGTCCATGGGATTTTCCAGGCAAGAGTACTGGAGTGGGGTGCTATCGCCTTCTCCACCGGCTCCTGCTAGCCATAGTCTTTTCAAAGCCCTTCAAGCTTCCTTTGCTGCTGGACCCAACATCAATGCCATATGATTTCAGTTTTTATTATAATAGCACTCACCTTCTAGACTAATTTCAGAAAATCAGATTACTGTGATGTGAAATATGGAATTTATTATAGGAATTTTTTATGGAATTGTGGCAGCTTAGGGGATGTTTATACTAGGCCATTGCCTCTTCATCTAATGTTGAGCTTAAAGTTGCTGTAAGTTGCTTGGGCTATGGAGTGTAAGAGAGCAAGGATAAAACTGGAATCCATGAGGATAAAGTGGAACCCAGGGAGATAAACTGGAACTCAGCTCCTATCTGTCCCTCACCAACTCTAACGCTGATGATAAGGATGACCTAGAGGAGAAGTAGGCAGCTTCACCAGAGGCCCACACATGCGTTTAACCTCAGAGAAGCCAAAGGAAGAGAATCAACAGAAGCTGAAGGAACCCAAGCATAGGTGCTGCCCTATGCCACTGAGGTAAGTCAGCAGGCAGACCAGGGCACATGCTCCAGGGTCTGACTTCCTATACCCACCTTTGGAGAGAAAACGAGTTCTCACTTTTCTGCTTGCCAAATAGCGTGCAGATTTCTTTTGTGGCCTAACTGGAAACTATGAGCAGAATGAATTGTGAGAAATGTTTCAGTT
This sequence comes from Nanger dama, assembly GCA_917880005.1. NCBI lineage: Eukaryota > Metazoa > Chordata > Mammalia > Artiodactyla > Bovidae > Nanger > Nanger dama. Next base: position 11,488,148 of record CAKJTW010000017.1, read on the forward strand.
TAGCTAAGGTAACACAATAAAATATACCATATGCAGTGTGTATCAAAATCCTTTGAAATATTCATTTCCATTGACTATAAAATCAGCTTTTGAAGATACAGAAAGCCCATATGGACCAAAAAAAAAAAACCAAAACAGAAAAACAAAAAAAACCACACACACACACACAAATGGGTTGCTATAAAGATACAAGTTTCCTAAAATATATTCTAAAAAACCAAGATCAGGAATGTAAATATGGTTCAGGAATGTAATTTAGTGGGAATATATGTCATAAGCACTCTCTCTCTGCTCTTTGCTACTGCTTTTTGCTATCATTTGTTTTATTTATCCTTCTGACACCATTCAGGTTTCCTCTGTACACTCAGTCTGCATGCTGGAATATACCAACATTAGTTCCTGAGATTTGCATAGTGGAACCATTCAGAGAAGATTAAGGTCATTCTCTCAATCCCAATTAAAATTTCTCAGAGAACATTCAAGTTTACTGTGATAGAGGGCAAGTTCATGTTATACAAATGACAGTTGCCAATTCAAATATATGGATGAAATAAGGAAAAAGCAATTTGTGGTGGCCGTTTTGGGGGGTGGCACACAATTGCAGTTCAGTAGATATCTAATGGGGTCCAATTTTTGTCCTTGATTCACTGATCTGAAATTACAGATATGTACATGGAGTTATTTTTCTGTATTATTTAAAATATAAAAAACATAGAAAACGTGAATTTCAAGTCACTTAAGTAAATTGTTACACCTTAGGACAGACTATTTTGTTTACATAAAATGGTTATGAAGTTTTAAATGATGTAAAAGTATGTACCATTACATTAAATGCAAAAGGTATACAAAATAGGATTTTCAGTGTAAACTGAATACTATGTCAGAATATCAGGATAGTAGCTGTGCCCTTATTGTAAGATTAGAAGTGTCATCATCCTCTATTCTATTTTTTTTTACTTTTATGCAATAAACGTATACACCTCTACAATTTAAAAACATTCCTGTAAAAGTTTCACTACAAGACCATGTGCAAAGTACTTATTAAGCTGTTTTCCCTGGAAAGAGACAAGAATGATCTAATTAACCTGCCCGTCAGGAATTCAAGTAGAAAGTATTCATGGATATATTCTGTGATCTTTGCTATCCAAGGACATCACAAATGGCTATTTTAAAACATGTAATAGCATTTTAAAGATTTATTCTGAAATAGTAATACCACTCTCAATTAACCCTAATTTCTTGAAATATGCACAAAAACAAATCTTTTAAGCCCTATTTCACTCTCTTGAAATAAGTTATGTGTTGCCCAAATAGCAAAGAGAGCAGTCACAACTAAAGGAAGTTAAACTGAACCAGATAAGCAATGTGACCATTAATTCCAATATATTAGGCTAATGCTGTGAATTTATATTTGCCACAGAGTAGTGAGCAGCAGCAGTGAGATTAATAAAATATGGCTTTGTTTTATCATCAGAAAGCAAGAATACAACTCTAAAAACTAATACAAAATACAATTTCCACACTGCAGTAATATTCTTTAGAAGCTAGAAAATAACTTAATGTATGTTAATGAAAAGCAAAACAACCGGCCTAGTCTGAGAACTTAAATCTACATGCCATTTTGTCAGATTTGGGAGAGAATGGGATGTTGTAAAACAAAAAAAAACTAAGTCCTAATTTTAAAGTTCTGATTAGTTGAACCTCTGTCTTCATATTATCTCTTTCTCTGTTTAATTATATCACCATTATTTTACTGCATAGAATTGAATTTAGCCCCATATGTAGACTGGAATTCAAAGAACATACAATCAAGTATTTTTTTCAGATGTATAGCGTGCTAAAGCCTTGCCTCCAGCAAGTCATTCAAAGTCTCATAGGAAAACTCTTGACACTGGCTATGTTGACTTGATCCTAAAGAGTCAAAGAGGCCTTGAGTAAAAGAATTTTTGTTCTACTCTGTACACATTTCTAAGTTGCCTAACAAGTTCCTTTGGGCAGAGTAAAGTTTATAGTAGATGTATGTCCATGTGTGTGTGTGATGTGCATTTTAAAAAATGGATTTTTCTACTAAAGTTTGCAAAAACCTCTTACACCCCATCTTTACTGCAACTCTTTGTCCTTTTCTTTTTTCCCTAATTGTGCAATCTCATGAAAAGCATTTTAGAGTACTAGGTGTAATTCAATAGCCTTTTTTTTTTTAAACAAACAACCAAAAAAAAGGAAAGTTGGGTTTGTGTCTCAGTGCTACTGCTGCTGCTGCTGCTAAGTTCCTTCAATCATGTCCCCACTCTGTGCAACCCCATAGACAACAGCGCACCAGGCTCCCTGTCCCTGGGATTCTCCAGGCAAGAATAATGGAGTGGGTTGCCATTCCCTCCTCCAATGCATGCATGCATGTTAAATCGCCTCAGTCGTATCCGACTCTGTGCAACCCTATGGACAGTGGCCCACCAGGCTCCCCTGTCCACGGGATTCTCCAGGCAAGAATACTGCAGTGGGTTGCCATTTCCTTCTTCATGTGTCTCAATAGTTAATAATATAGTATACTGGAAAGGCTCCAGGCTAGATGAGTCACTGATTACAATGTTTGGCTCTCAATATTATTTAGGATTCCTATTTTTTCACCTATTCCCTGTAGGGCCAATTAAATAAAGTATTTCTTTTTGTTTAAGGTTGTTTTGCTTTTAAAATGGAAGCTAATCTTCAGAGAGAGATAGTATATCTCAGGGGCATATAGTCCTTTCCCTTTCCTATCTACTCCAGCCTGGCAGCAGAAACATTTTATCCAAACTCCAGAAATTGTGGCAGCAGTGTAATATGTTTCCTGTTACAAGGCCAAAATAGACATTTTTCCAAGTGATATCCAAGAGTGGGTTTGGGTCACTGCAAAAATCAGAGACCATCAGACAGTTATTATAATGGGCCCTTTTGACAATTAGGTATTGTATTGGTTTGAGCCCTAGGAATTAATGTATTGACGTAAAGAAAATGAATAAAGATATGATTTCCTTGTATATCTTTCTCAAGAAGTTTGTAAAGGGGAAAATTAGTTTCAAAAGCATCTGTTGTAAATCTCCTAAGGTTTTACCAATGGGATGCTTTTGTTCTCCTTCAAGTTTAAGAAGTTTTAATACAGAATCACTTTATTCAAGAAAACTAGATTGTCCAGGAAGTGTTCATGAAACCATTGTCATGATATAGAAAATTCAAAAGACTAGTGCAAAATTGAGAGTTAATTTGTTGAAATCTAACTAGTACATGTAAATATAACTTGAAAAGAATCCCAGTTATAAACATTTAGGACATGATACAAAGTAATATGCAGAACCAATGTAAATATTAATCATTTATCTCACAGCCATGAATTAGCCCACTGAGTGATATGTGATCTGGCTGGCTATTTCAGATAAATCAACTTTTATGAGCGAAGTATTTTATTTTAGGGGAAAGGATCATATTATCTCTAAATAAAAATGTCTTTGAACTCTATTATCTACTATAATATATGAATTGAAGAATAACAACATGCTATCATATATCATTTCAGTAATATAATTATATAATATGTATAATAGACATAATACATAAATGTGCACAAATATACTTATTCTCTGTACTTAATTAGAATTATAAATGGCTGACTCAGTATGGAGAGACTCTTTTTGGACATTAGCATTTTACCTGGATTATCTGGCAATTTTTATTAAGGAATACAAATATCACTGACTCTAGCTGATAGCTTTTCTCATGTGGCTTAAGATTTTGAAATTTTTCCAGCTAAACATGGAAGGTACATTTTTCGTTTTACTTTGTGCTTTTAGCTAGAGAAATGATGAAATTTATAGTAAGGGAAGAAATGTATCTTGGAATTAATCAATGAATCAAAATTTAGGTTTGGGAAAACTATTCTTTTTGGATATTTGTTCTGATAGTTTCCTCAAAGTGAAAACACAGTTACCTGAAAATACTTTCTGTTTGTTGCATTAAAAATATTACTACCTACTAGGTTGTGAATTTTTTTAATTTGTTCTCCTATTTAAACTAATGAAAAAATACACTTACTATTTTGTGAGAGTGGTACGAGACATCTATATTCTAACAATCAATATTTTATACAGATCAAATTCTTCCTTTAGTCATTCTGAAAAATCAGGTAGCATTTACTAATTATTATTGAACATGAGATTAATCCCATAGGTTGAAAAAAATTTACTATGCTTGGAGCTTTGGTTGTTTCAAAAGTTTGGTTACTGTTTGCTGCTTAAAATAAAATAATGGAATAAACCTAAGTTAGTGTTATTTATGAGAAAAGCAGGGTTAAAAATCACATATAATATAAAAATGATAAAGCATTTTACTCTGTATTTACTGAAAATTCATCTTCTCAGAAAACAAAAAGAATTATAGTCAGGATAGAATTTGCAGGCCTGAATAGGTAGGTACAACAAAAATTTTGAATATTTTCAAATATTATATTTGCATCTCAAAATGTAGCTAGTGATAGTATTAGCATCACCTGAGAACTTGTTTTATTTTCAGAATCTCAGTCCCTCCCCATCCCCCATGAAGTTATAATCTGCATTTCAACAAGACTGTCTTGTGATTTGATTCCTTTAAGAAGCATTCCTCTAGAACACCTGTCTCTCTGCATCGCCCTAAGGAATAGGTCTGGGGCAAGGAAAGGGCACCTATTTGGAATCTAGAGCCATGCTGGTGTAAATATCAACTTTAACACATAGCATCAGAATGACACGTCATTGATATCAGTGTGTTTCACAAAATGTATCAATAGCAATAACCACCAAAAAAGATTTTTTTAGCCTCATTGAAGTATATCACCAAATGGCATTCACATATTAAAATTATGGAAATAGACATAATTTAAAACTTAGATTTGTTTTTTTTTTTTTTGTTAAGTTGGACATTTTACTGTTGAATTATTTCCACAGTTTTGAGTAGATTACATGCAGGTTTCTAGCAGAAAATTTTGTAGTTAGTGAGGCTTCAGCAATATGTGAACCATGAACTTCCAGATCTCTAGTCTTTCCCATTCTGTTCTTTTCCTCTATTTTTTTGCATTGATTGCTGAAGAAGGCTTTCTTATCTCTTCTTGCTATTCTCTGGAAGTCGGCATTCAGATGCTTGTAGGTTTCCTTTTCTCCTTAGCTTTTCACCTCTCTTCTTTTCACAGCTATTTGTAAGGCCTCCCCAGACAGCCATTTTGCTTTTTGCATTTCTTTTCCATGGGGATGGTCTTGATCCCTGTCTCCGGTACAATGTCATGAACCTCATTCCATAGTTCATCAGGCACTCTATCTATCAGATCTAGGCTCTTAAATCTATTTCTCACTTCCACTGTATAATCATAAGGAATTTGATTTAGGTCATACCTGAATGGTCTAGCGGTTTTCCCTACTTTCTTCAATTTAAGTCTGAATTTGGTAATAAAAAGTTCATGATCTGAGCCACAGTCAGCTCCTGGTCTTGTTTTTGTTGACCGTATAGGGCTTCTCCATCTTTGGCTGCAAAGAATATAATCAATCTGATTTCAGTGTTGACCATCTGGTGATGTCCATGTGTAGAATCTTCTCTTGTCTTGTTGGAAGAGGGTTTTGCTATGACCGGTGCATTTTCTTGGAAAAACTCTATTAGTCTTTGTCCTGCTTCATTCCATATTCCAAGGCCAAATTTGCCTGTTACTCCAGGTGTTTCTTGACTTCCTACGTTAGCAGTCCAGTCCCCTATAATGAAAAGGACATCTTTTGGGGTGTTAGTTCTAAAAGGTCTTGTAGGTCTTCATAAAACCATTCAACTTCAGCTCCTTTAGCATTACTGGTTGGGGCATAGACTTGGATTACTGTGATATTGAATGGTTTGCCTTGAAGATAAACAGAGATCATTCTGTCGTTTTTGAGATTGCATCCAAGTACTGCGTTTCGGACTCTTTTGTTGAACATGATGGCTACTCCATTTCTTCTGAGGGATTCCTGCCCGCAGTAGTAGATATAATGGTCGTCTGAGTTAAATTCACCCATTCCAGTCCATTTTAGTTCGCTGATTCCTAGAATGTCGACGTTCACTCTTGCCATCTCTTGTTTGACCACTTCAAATTTGCCTTGATTCATGAACCTGACATTCCAGGTTCCTATGCAATATTGCTCTTTATAGCATCAGATCTTGCTTCTATCATCAGTCACATCCATAGCTGAGTATTGTTTTTGCTTTGGTTCCATCCCTTCATTCTTTCTGGAGTTATTTCTCCATTGATCTCCAGTAGCATGTTGGGCACCTATTGACCTGGGGAGTCCCTCCTTCAGTATCCTATCATTTTGCCTTTTCATACTGTTCATGCCGTTCTCAAGGCAAGAATACTGAAGTGGTTTGCCATTCCCTTCTCCAGTGGACCACATTCTGTCAGACCTCTCCACCATGACCCACCTGTCTTGGGTTGCCCCACAGGCATGGCTTGGTTTCGTTGAGTTAGATAACACTGTGGTCCTAGTGTGATTAGACTGACTAGTTTTCTGTGAGTATGGTTTCAGTGTGTCTGCTCTCTGATGCCCTCTTGTAACACCTACCATCTTACTTGGGTTTCTCTTACCTTGGGTGTGGGGTATCTCTTCATGGCTGCTCCAGCAGAGCACATCCACTGCTCCTTACCTTGGATGAGGGGTATCTCCTTCAAGAAAATTAGAGATACCAAGGGAATATTTCATGCAAAGATGGGCTCGATAAAGGACAGAAATGGTATGGACCTAACAGAAGCAGAAGATATTAAGAAGAAGTGGCAAGAATACACAGAAGAACTGTACAAAAAGATCTTCATGACCCAGATAATCATGAGGATGTGATCACTAATCTAGAATCAGACATCCTGGAATGCGAAGTCAAGTGGGCCTTAGAAAGCATTACTATGAACAAAGCTAGTGGAGGTGATGGAATTCTAGTAGAGCTATTTCAAATCCTGAAAGATGATGCTGTGAAAGTGCTGCACTCAGTATGCCAGCAAATTTGGAAAACTCAGCAGTGGCCACAGGACTGGAAAAAGGTCAGTTTTCATTCCAATTCCAAAGAAAGATAATGCCAATGCTCAAACTACCGCACAATTGCACTGATCTCACATGTTAGTAAATTAATGTTCAAAATTCTCCAAGCCAGGCTTCAGCAATACATGAACTGTGAACTTCCTGATGTTCAAGCTGGTTTTAGAAAAGGTAGAGGAACCAGAGACCAAATTGCCAACATCCACTGGATCGTGGAAAAAGCAAGAGAGTTCCAGAAAAACATGTATTTCTGCTTTATTGACTATGCCAAAGCCTTTGACTGTGTGGATCACAAGAAACCATGGAAAATTCTGAAAGAGATGGCAATACCAGACCACTTGACCTGCCTCTTGAGAAATCTGTATGCAGGTCAGGAAGCAACAGTTATAACTGGACATGGAACAATAGACTGGTCCAAATAGGAAAAGGAGTATGTCAAGGCTGTATATTGTCACCCTGCTATTTAACTTCTATTCAGAGTACATCATGAGAAATGCTGGACTGGAAGACACACAAGCTGAAATCAAGATTGCCGGGAGAAATATCAATAGCCTCAGATATGTAGATGACACCACCCTTATGGCAGAAAGGGAAGAGGAACTAAAAAGCCTCTTGATGAAAGTGAAAGAGGTGAGTGAAAAAGTTGGCTTAAAGCTCAACATTCAGAAAATGAAGATCATGGCATCCTGTCCCATCACTTCATGGGAAATAGATGGGGAAATAGTGGAAAAAGTGTCAGACTTAATTTTTTGTGGCTCCAAAATCACTGTAGATGGTGACTGCAGCCATGAAATAAGAGATGCTTACTCCTTGGAAGGAATTTTATGACCAACCTAGATAGCATATTCAAATGCAGAGACATTACTTCACCAACAAAGATCCATCTAATCAAGGCTATATTTTTTCCAGTAGTTATGTATAGATGGGAGAGATGGACTGTGAAGAAAGCTGAGCACCGAAGAGTTGATGCTTTTGAACTGTGGTGTTAACGACGACTCTTGAGAGTCCCTTGGACTGCAAGGAGATCCAACCAGTCCATTCTGAAGGAGATCAGTCCTGGGTGTTGTTTGGAAGGAATGATGCTAAAGCTGAAACTCCAATACTTTTGTCACTTCATGTGAAGAGTTGACTCATTGGAAAAGAGTATGATGCTGGGAGGGATTGGGGGCAGGAGGAGAAGGGGACGACAGAGGATAAGATGGCTTTATGGCATCACCAGTACAATGGACATGAGTCTGAGTGAACTCTGGGAGTTGGTAGTGGATAGGGAGGCCTGCTGTGCTGCAGGCACAGAGTCGCAAAGAATCGGACACGACTGAGCGACTGAACTGAACTGAGGCGTCATTATTGGTATAGTCTTTCAAATGCCTGGGATACAAGTTATGTTTTCAAAGACTAATAATGGTCAGAGAAAGATACTGAGTGCTTCTTTGAATGTAGGGATTCTCATAAGAGGTGTCCTTGATCATCACAGAAGATTCTATCTCAGAAAATGTGTTGCATATGGTGGAATATGGGAAGGATGATTAGAAAACCATTGGGGTGAACTACTTTATCTAACTAAATAGCCTTATCTGTTTGGTCAATTATGGAATCAGTGAAGTGATCACTGTCTCAGACAGAAATTCTATGTTTCTATTTAGTAATGCTAATATTATCAACAATAACAGCCTATTAGCCAGGAAGAAAGTGTACCTTGTCTTTGATTCTTTTCTTGCTATGAAATCATATTCATTTATTTATAAATTAATATTTGAAATTAAAAATGAGTATTTCCAAAACCTGAAATGATAAAAATCACTGCTTAAACTGCCTTCAAGGAGACATTTTGCTTCAACTACAAAAAGGGGTTATCCTAGTATCTAATAACTGAATATCGTCTGATAAGGAACTGTATGGTGATTAAAAAAAAAAGAGAGAATTGTGCTTTGTGAATGGTATATCCCTTCTCTTTAGAGAAGGGTTGATCACTTACCAGGCTTATAATAGGGTTTTCATACTTTACCCTAAACTTCTAAGAAAATGAGAGATGAGATGTTAAAATTTATCAAAAGATTGTTTTGTTTTTAGAAAGACATTAATCAATACGTCTACCCATTTAAACATTCTAGTTCTCCTAACTTAATACAAAAAGGCAATCATCCAATTTATTTTGAATTTCTCTTAAATTCACAGTAGTACATTCTCAGGATGATTTCTTTTATCTTAGAGAATATATGTTATGGATTTGTTCCCTTAAATACAGTCTTAAAATCACTTTTACATACTTGTTAGCTACACTGGTCACTTGTAAACATGTGTGTTCTTTCTACTTTTCAATTTATGTAAAATGAGCATAATTAGTGTTCTATATTTCTATATTAAAATAGATAAACTCCATCTTAAATATAGGATTTCCATGCTGGCTCAGAAGGTAAAGTGTCTGCCTACAGAGTGGAAACCTGGGTTCAGTCCCTGGGTTGGGAAGATCTCCTGGAGAAGGAAATCGCAGCCCACTCCAGGATTCTTGTTTGGAGAATCCCTATGGATAGAGGAGCCTGGTAGACTACTGTCCATGGGGTCGCAAAGAGTCGGACATGACTGAGTGACTTCATTTTCACCTCAAATTTATATATTTCACTGAACAAAATATAAAATCAGAACTGAATAATTGCTGTTAATTAAATTGTTGACATTTATCATTATCAGTATTAAATTGCTAGTTTATGTTAGTCAATAAAATATCTCACCCCTCCTAACTTCTGACCCTTCCTCTTTGCCCAAATACAAAAAGAATTATATTTGATTTCAGGTGAGTTACTAAAATGTCCAGTTTTTCCTCAATGTGATTTCTAATAATTTGTTTAGGAATTAAAGCAAAAAAATCTTTAATAGCTTATAATAAAGTAAAATTGTGAATTAGATAATTCTGCAATAACTTTTGCTTTTGTTTTGTTTTCAGATAAAATCCTTAACCATGGTTACTTTCATTACAGAAACTTCTTCACATGACAATGCCTTTTTTCCAGTCTATCACCTTAAGTTACCCATGTTACCATTTTTCTGTGAGCTCCTATATAAGGAATCCCTTCTGATGGTATTCACACTTAGATTTCTTATCTTCCCCAAGACTAAATGTGTCTCTCAGTCTTTTAAAGTAGGCTATTCCCTCTTGCTCTTGGCTGGGTGAAATCTCGGATACCAAGTGGTACCACTGTGTAAACTGGTGTATTAAGTGCCTTATTTCATCTTTTCAAATATGTATTTGCTTTTTAACTAATTTTTTGAGGATTTTAATCTAAAAAGAATCTCCTAAAATGAGGATTACAATTATAGTAGCAAAATTATACAGTGAGATTTGATGATGAAAATTGTTTTGACATTTCTTTATAGATACAAATGAATAGCTTGACCTGGGCATTTATCCTAAAATAACTGTTGATTCTAGGTTTGATGTATTAGTCTAGAATGATAGAGAAATCCTTAATGTACACTTTAAATAGTACAATTTGAGTGTTAGCTGGTGACCCCTTGATTCAGCCTACTATGATGTTTCCCAAACACAGCTTATTTTATAACTAACTTTAGTTCTCATTTGTTGTTCAGTGATTTTCATCATTTTTATTTTTATACAGTTAGGATATGCCAACATTGCACCATTGTAGCATGCATAATCTTTTTATGGGCCTGCAATGCATTAAACTGTCTGCAAGATGTTCATATTCGTGGTTGAGAAGAGTACTTGCTGGTCTTTCACAAACTGATCAAATATTTAATGGGGTTTTGCTTTGAACTTATTGGAAATGGTAATGTAATAATCCTAACATGATTTGCTCAGAACATAAATTTTTCTCACTTCATCTTTTGATATGAATATTTTGAATTCCTGGGACTTCGTCTTCACCATACCATTTCCGTCGTTGTATTTAAGATTTCAGTTACATTAATATGCATCCCTAAGTGATAAATCTTCCTTCTTGGCTTTCTTGGCACATTTATTTCAAAGTTAAAATGCTAAAGAGAGTAAAATGAATTCATCTTTAGGAAAAATTGGAACATTTAGCTTACAATATTGTGTAATAGTTTTGCAGTGATCCTGTGAATGCCTTTAGAGTCAGCCATTTTAGTCAGCTGACTCCTCTGAGTCTGTGTATCTACCTGCTGGATGGCATTCTCAAACAAAAATGTTTAGTACATAAATATTACACCACCATTTTCCTTTTACATTATTTAATAAATAGATACATAAAAGGATTGCTTTTGTTTTAATAGTTAGAGATTTTGTCCCTACCTCTCCTAGACCACTTTAAGTCCCTTCAAATCCCTTTAATTGCTCTGATTTGGAATGAAATCTACACTCTAACAATTCACAACATTCTGTTTGGTCTTGCTCCTTGCACATCATCTTATTGCTCTTGTCTTCCAAACCATGTTAAACTCTGTTTCTTTGATGCCCTTAATTTCCTTGTCGCTTTGTAATTCTGTTTTATTTGTTGCACCTGCTGTTCACTCTCCTTTTAAAATTCTTTTCTCAACACTTTATTGACTCACCTCTTTTCCATTCTTCATATTCCAGCTTATGTATGGTTTTCTTAGAGATATTTTCTTTGATTCTAGAGAGAAATTTTGGGTAGTTTCTGTTAGAAAGTTTTGATATAGTATTTATAGCAATTGCCCCCCCTTTGGAACAGTTATCACTGTAATTAGTTGATTATTTAAATAGTTATTAGTGTTGTCTGTCAGTTGAGTAAAGGCACCTGAGGACTGAAGTTGTCAATGTTACTTTCTACACAATGCTTGCATTTTAGCCAATGCTCTGTATGTATTTGATGAGTGAACTTTCAAATAGATGTTTCAAGGAATCAAAAAGAGAAAATGATACAATTTGCATTTTAACCGTGTTATTCAAATTTGAGATTTCTGTAGATTTGAGGGTTGAATGTCTTGGTTGATAAGCTGAATTTTTCTATTCATGAAGGACATGTTACAGTATCAAAAGATCCATGGATTTTTGCAAAAGGTGTCTACCAAGCACATGACAAAATAGTTGCTTACAAACAAAACAAAACGAAACAAAACATTATCTTAACCTTCTAGGGGAAACCTGGCCAAGATTTGATAAGTTCTTGATCCTTTTATTAATGAGTCTCTGTGTGATTGAGAGGCTTTTCAAGTTTATGTAGTCAGCTGTTTTCTCCTCAGCTCTAGGCATTGCTGACTTAAGCAACTCTGAGATATTATTTATCAATATTAAGTGCAGAACTATTCAGTTGCTGGTTCTTCATAATGCAGTGCACATGTGCAACTGTAACCATTATATATAATTGAACTTGATTTTTAGACATCCCTTGCTAAATAGCTTCATTGTGATGTAAATTATTCTGTGAAAAGTCAAGAGTTTAGAACATAAAGTAGAAATCCATAGCATGTAAAGATTTTAGAATCTCAATTGACAAGCTAGTTACTGACCCACTGAAATGGCAGATAATGAATTTTAGGTATTTTATTAGAATTTCCATGGGAAATGACATTTTGTGGCTCGGAAATAATTTACTGGAAAATATATCTCTTAGGTTAGCACTAATTAAACTGAGTAGATTGATGATACTAGGAATTAAATTATAGGAGGATGGAAAAAGTGTCATTGCCAAATATTTCCTCTAGAACCACTACCTTTACCTCCTTTGTTATAGATCAGAGTTTTGAAACATTTTTAGCTTTCTCTCATGATTTTGCTTTAATTTTCTTTATTATAATAAAATATTTCCTATTATTGTAAAAAGGAATGAAAAATCATATTGTTTTATAAAGATGAAGTTATTAATCCTTCTTACTGCATTCATTATCTCCATACAGCCATTAATTCACCAACATTTTAGTTGTGAAAACAGATTTTAAGTTCACTTTCTAAAAAAAAAAAAATAATTGAAAGGAAAAGAAGGTATATCTATTTCAGCTATTCAGCATTTGCCCTTATAAGAGATATATCCCAGAAATATTCTAAATCAGTTTGATAATTGAGCTTATAAATTGAGGGTCTAGGGAATACCTACGGAAGCTGCCATCCTTATAATGGGGTAGATAGTACTTCACGTATATTATAAATTTCAGATGTACTTATTAGTTAACAGAATTTCAAATGTGAAAGCTAAAGTAGTAACAAACTGTAAACCACAGTATGAAATGATCGCTAATTCATCCACAAAGGAGAAGGCTAAGTGCAGTTGTTTGCAAGCTTGAGGAGCCAGAATCAGAAAGTAATTACAGTTTCAGAGACAGATTAGTAATGCATTAAAGCTTAGGTAGGCTCTGTCCCCTGCCCATCCTTTTGAATCATCTTACAGTAGCTCATGCTGATGGCTTGCCATTAGACACAGTGTGCTCTGCCACCTTTATTTCTATTTTTTTATAATGAATGATTTCCAGATGTATGAGTGGAATCATCATGGCAGGCAGATTTTGCTAGATGCCTGAGAAAGATACATTCTCTTCTGCTACAGAATTTTATCTTGTTTAGAGCAGCAATGTACCCAGTTAAAAATATCCCTTTCCCCAAACTCTCTTGAAGGTCTTATAACCCAGTTTTAGCTGACTAGATATGAGGGGACACATACTGAATAGAGGTCCTGGAAGAGCTTTGATTTCCTAACTAAATGGGACTAACAAGGCTACCAGGAACCCTATTCCTTTGGATATGCTCTCTATCTTACTGCCTATTTATTACTGAGGTGGAGTCACTCTATTGTGGTTGTAAGGCTGAAAGCTACAAATTGAGGATTCTCCATCAAGACAACTGAGCTAGCCTAGACCTCTGGTGATTTTCTAAGCAAACTCTGACTATATGTCTTCAGATGTCTTATTTTGTGAGAAAAATAATTTCCTTTATGATTATGCCACTGTGGCTAACTGAACCAAGGTAGCCACTTGCAGTCCTCTTGGATGCAAATGTTAGGAATGGAAGAACAGCAAGTATCTTACCATTTGCAAAGGACATGGCTTATAAGAAGAATGCATTCTGTCAAATAATAGACCAGATATTACAAGTTTGATTTAATTCACTTGAGGGAAATTGGCAACAACTAAATAGGCACTAGATGTCTGAAATTACTAACAGGTTAAATTTTAGCTAAAATAATGCATCAAGGAAGAAGTTATTATACTGTGATGACAATGTCATATCCATATTGAAAACTAAAGAAATAAAGGGCTGACATTTAGAATATATTAATGTCAGAGTATTAAAATTCAGCATTATAGATATGTATCACATGCATGAGCCAAAGAGAAATTTTACACTTTAAACTGTGTGTATTGCCAACTTCAAGGCAGCACAGGGGCTATAAGGATTGCCCCAGAAGAGTGAGTTTTAGAATTTTTATCTGCTTGTTATTGTTTTTGACTATTACTTCTACCTTATGTAAGTTGCATCATTTAAGAAAACAACTGATTTTACGCAAAATTCTGGATTACTAAAAATCTTTCCAAGTATCAAAAGATTTAGCAATTCTGGGCCCACCTTCCAGTAAAGTTCAGCCGTAACTAAGCAACTACTGCGTGTTATTTTTAGTTTACTGTAGTATCTTCCATGACCTATTACTTTAAACTCTCTTTTGCTTCTGTCTCTGGTTTGTTTGCCAGACTGTTTAACTCACTTTATTGGATCTACATAGATATTTAAGCTGCAAACTTTATCAAGTAAAATTTTTACTTAAAGGTACTGCTAGGAGAGAATGTAAAACTGTTGTATTTTAATAGTATACTCTGCAAGGTTTCATATTATCACTGAAAAAGATGAACTAATTCAAGTCTAATTTCAAATGACAACATAAAATCTAATTGATTAAATTAGGAAGATAACATTATCAAGCATAGCCCCCTCCAAATTATTTTTTGTTGTTATTTTTTTGTCTCTGCTTCACAAAGTACTGTTTATAGCCTAGCTTTTTTTTTTGCATTAGTGTTTCTATACAGCTCAAAATGTGAAGTTTTGTTGCCAGTCTCACCAGGGAAATAAACCCCATTGTGTGTGGAATTACATTTTCTAAACTATGCTTTAGCAAACTAATAAGGATCTCTGCTTAGAAAATAGAATGTGTTTGCCCTATGAATCCATGAATGTCTCTTGTTTTGTTTTCTTTCTTTTATTAAACTTTTAATAGTTAGGACTGTTTAAAGAAGCCTTAGGGATTACGTTTAAGATCTTTAATTAAAACACTCACCACAATGTAGACTGTTAGCTTCTTACTCATCTGGGAAATTATTTAGTAAAATAATTGTTTTTGAATCTGTACTTATCTTGCCAAGATTAGAAATGTTCTAACTGCAGTGCTAAGATTGTTTTTTATACATGTAGAGTAACATATTCCTTATAACTTTGATAAGAATTGCTGTTATATATGTGAGGAGGAGGTAAATGTACATAAGAAAATGTGCATTAAAACATATTTAACCTTTTGAGGGTTGTACTGACTGAAGAAAATATAATCTTATACATATGCACAATACGATCCATATAAATATGCTGTAGTAATCTAACATAGTTCCAGCATAAAACAGTAAATTTTCTGAAAACTAGACCAAATTAAATATTTCACAATTAAAATTTTTCAGTATGGAAAAAGATACAGTTCCCAGTTCTCATCATCTTTTTCCCATTCATAGGAGCACACACAATTACTCTCACTCCTTTGTTATTTCTTCCCATGTATTTTCTGTTGTTCAACCACCATCACTTAATTTTCAGTAACATGAATCATAGTATGTAACCTACGCATGTGAGCACCATTCCATTTGGGGATTTTTCTTAGTCATTCACAGTTCAAGTGTTACTGTTACTATCATTACAGTTGTATTTTTCTAAATTCAAAAGTCCCTTAATGTTTATAGTTGAAGACAAATGCTTCCTTGCTAGATTATTGGGAATAGTACATTCTTTTTCTACTTTGTGAAGTAATGCACAGTGATCATTATTATATGTATCAAAGGTGTAGAACTAAGGTGATACTCATCTGAATCTTCTCTATCTCTGTCTCTCTCTGCTAGTTTTGGAACTGTCCTGAGTTCAGTTGCTTTCTTTTGCAGTATTTAATCATATTTGCCTCTAACTTGTAGAGAAAGATACTAATTAGGTATATGACATTTTATCTCAAAATAAGGCTTACTTGAAAACCTGACAGTATATTAAGACAATTAGGGAGTGTGACTAATGGTGTTTTAAAGCAATTATATATATATATATATATATATATATATATATATATATATCACTATTGTAAATTTAAGACACCAAATATTGTGTTTAGCACACTTTGTGTCTAAAACTTTCTTGTTTTTGTGTAAATGTCAAAGTGACTTGTGTGGGCCCCAAAGAGATTCTGATGACAGTATTTGAAAACTTAGGAAAACTCAAAGAGGAAAATATTATGAAATGGATGCAGCATGATGTTGTCCTGAGCAGGAATTAACTCTGTAAATGTATTTCTATAAATGGCATAAGCCACCAGCTAACAGCTGAGCCACTCTCTGGGGATCAACCAGCTTGAATACAAAACTGGGAAGGCTGTAGAAGGAAGGTTAATTCTACTGTATAGTTCCATAGGGCCTATTACAATGCCTTGCAGAACTGTAAAGGGCTAATGGAGCAGAGTAGGTTTTATTTTTACCCACACAAATTATCTGGATTACCTTGTGAGGAAGTTTAAGGAGAAATGTAATGTCAAACAAATATTATGATAATAAGACTGAAACACTAACCCATACACAGTGTTAAAAAGTGTTAAAATTAAAATACATTGTTTGAAAGTTCAAAAATTTAATTTTGAATTATTTCTATATTATATTCCATACATTAAAAAAATTAAAAGCCCTTTAGCTTTAATAAACCCATTTTTTTCATATATGTAGCTATAGTTCTATGCATGCATTATGATTTCAGAACAAGTAAATGTGTTGGTGACTGTAATGGAGTCAGGGCATTTAAGACTCTAGATATTAGATTTTGCAAAAGTAAAATAAATTTTTTCTTTTGTTTTAGGTTCATCTCATCTTAATTTGTATGCATGTCATATAGCAGGCCTCCCAAATCATGTACTCTGATTGCTCTTATTTTAAAAACAAGCATTCTTGGGGTAAATTTGGAAAACTTCAGTGATAAAATTGACACAAACATAATCAAGACATTCATTTTGGATGTCTCATATAAAAATGAATTATAATTGTATATGTTCTTATTGTTAAAATGAACTGTATGTTTTTAATATAAACTTGGTATTGGTCTTTCTTTCTGTGGGAGGAGTATGTAATTTACTCAGTTCTATCTCATCACAACAAAAATTTGAAGCGATGGACCAGCGTTGCTGCTGCTGCTGCTAAGTCGCTTCAGTCGTGTCTGACTCTGTGCGACCCCATAGACGGCAGCCCACCAGGCTCCCCCGTCCCTGGGATTCTCCAGGCAAGAACACTGGAGGGGTTTGCCATTTCCTTCTCCAATGCATGAAAGTGAAAAGTGAAAGTGAAGTCGCTCAGTCGTGTCCGACTGTTAACGACCTCATGGACTGCAGCCCACCAGGCTCCTCCGTCCATGCGATTCTCCAGGCAAGAGTACTGGAGTGGGGTGCCGTTACCTTCTCCCGGATGGACCACCATTACATCCCTCAAACAAGCCGTGTCACAGCTCTTGGACAGATCAGTGTTACAGCTCCGTGTTATATCTCAGTTTTATTTAGAAAATGAAGGAAAATACATCATCGAGGCGTGAGGTTATGCCTACCCAAAAGATGCGAAGAGAATAGAGACCCCCGGCCCTTTGGCTCCTCTTTTTGTATGTTTTTTCTCCTCCCCCTGAGCCTGCCCTGTGTAAACTGGGCTAGCCAGCAGTGCTTGTTCTACCCAGGGTCCTCACTCCAGTTCCTGGATCTTCCTTTGTTCTGTTTTCACCGGCTTTTCCCATCCTTGTCTTTTAGCCACCGCCGTTCTGGACTCTTTTTACCTTTTCTAACTACCTAACATTTCCATATGTTGCAAGTCTTTTTCACTTACCATCTCTCACACCATTTTCAGATGCATTTAGGTGGCTAGAAAGAAGGATGAGACCGTACATCGAATTAACCTTTCGCATAGCCCAGAAGAAATTTATGGCTGAGGCCTCAAATACCAGAGCAAACCTATAATTCTTAAAGGGGGTATGTGATACTGGACAGTGATATCAAAAGAGAGATAATTTAGAATTCAGAGACAAAAGTTCTAAGCTTGTCTCAACAACTTACTTAAAATATTCTGTTAATAGTGGATGGTTCCTTGGACATTGGACAGCGTTGGTAGTAGCTGCTCTCCTGCTTTGGCTTCTGTTTTTGTATACCCTTGGCTCTTTCCCTATTTGCCTCTCTTGTCTGTCTCTCTCACACACATGCACATCTGTCTATAATTCCTCATTTTCACTACAAAACTACTATCATGTACATATATATGCTATGTATAATATTTTGTATAATTTTGTCTATTTATCTACCTGTCTGTCTCAGCCTTAAGTTCTCTCCTAAACTTTAGGAATGCATTTCCAGTTTCCTCCCAGTCCCCTCTAATAGTACATGACAGCATAAATCAAATTCTGTGACAACAACTATACTCATATATCTCTCTCCTCAAATCAGATCTAATAAAATGATAAATCCCATTTATTCAGTTTCTGAGACATTTGGAAGTTTTGCCCCATTGATTTCAACATTATCCTTGTTGGGGACATATTTTCCTGTACTATGATGGTAATTATTTGTCTGGTCTTCATACTTGTAATGTATCCTTTCTTATATAAATAATTTTGCATTTATATATAATATTAATATTTCTATAGGTTAATTGTTATTCGTTTTGTCCCCTGCTTCATAATAGTCTGCATTCCCCCACTAACTCAAGATCACAGTGTAAATTCCTTAGGCTGATGTCAATCTTCCTTTCACCGTTCTCTCTCCCTTTTAAGCTTCTGTCTTCACAATTGTATCTTCTTTTCCACTTATCAAATCTCCAAAGCTCAAAAACTAGTATATGTATGAAGTTGGACAGAAAACCACTGGAGTGAGAAATGATCTATCTAATCTGAACCCCCAGAAGGTTTTGCCTGTGTCTTTCTATGGCATCTACCCCAATAGTTCTTTCATAATTTAGAAGTCTCTCTCTTCACAGGAAGGAAAACTGTTATGGAAGGTTTCCAATGGGAAATGTTAGTTTAGCTGAATTTTGAATGGTGATTGGGAGTCAACACAGAGAAAACTGATGAAAACACATTGAAAGCAGAGGGAGCAATGCTTGCAGATGCAGTAGAGTGGCATGTTCTGCTACCTTGACTGGATGCAGAAGGCTTATGTGTGTGCATGTGGCTGGGGTTTATGCAGAGTTCTAACTCAGTAGCTATAGAGAGATGGGTTTGTATTTCTTGTTAAGAAATGGCTACTTCATTGAAATTAAGAGCTATTTGAATGATTTAAAAATTTGAAATCCCAGTTATTTGTATTTTGGAATAACAGTCAACAATTCAGCTTTGGAGTAACCATACTAATGATAGTATGAATCAAAGATGAATCAAACAATTTAGGCATTGTTTTCTTCCAATTTGGGATATATATATATATATATATATATATATATATATATATATATCCCTTGCCCATATATTGTACATTCCTGTTTTCAGGATTTCATCCTGCCCCCATCTTCAAATTTCTAATTACTAACTGCAGTAACCTATGAAACTATGTGAAGCTGTGTGTAAGAATCAGGATGGTTTCCTGGACTGAATTACCTAATAATAGAAATTTTGCTGCTACTTGGCATCTTCTTTGAAGCATCTTTTTTCATAATCCTGTCCCAGTCTCAAGTCCAGAAAATTTTTACCCAGAAATCAGTATAACTATTACAGGAGACAGTGAGCATGGAGAGGACATATCCAATCATTATTAGTAGTCCTGATACTTCTCTTTATCTTCAGCCATCATATGTCAGTCAGGACCAGTGACAGACTAAAAGATGCATCTGGTTTGTATGTGTGTGTGAGTGTGTGTATGTGAGTGTGTGTGTGTATAGTTCGTAAGAATGTTTTTATTCTGCACAGAAAGCAATATAGTGACAAGAAATTTTGCATTTCATAAAATTACATCCCTCACCTTTTACATTTGCTGCTGAACTCTGACACAGATGCAACAAAATTTATTTTCCCAAGGTCAGTGGAATTGCACCTTTGTATCCTGTCCTTAGACTTTTGGTGGTTTTTACTTTAATTTTATTTTTATTGTCTGGATCTGACTCTTTTCTCCTTACATTTTTGCCATGCTTTTATATATAAAGCATATAAGTGGAGGTATATAGAAGGCACTAGTATAAGGTTATATACTAACTAGTTATATAAATGCAGGAAATGGGATGTTATCAGTCCTTCATTTCCATTTTAGGTAAAGAATGTAGACATATGGTTTTTTAAAGCATTAGAATTATGAACTTTAAAACATCTAATACCAAGTTATTATAAAATACCTAAGACCTTTTATCTTGAAAATACATTTCTAATCCAACAGAACTAGAAGGCAGCTATGTATTCTACTCCATATTAGTTGTAATCAATACCTCCATACTTCTATAATACTAAAATGTTATTTTAATTGTATATGTGCTTACTTTATCAAGAACAAAATCAATGTTTTAAGAAATCAACGTTCTTTGCAAAGTAGCCTCAAATGGATGAGGAAAGTGAATGGCCCAAATATGCAGAAAGAATTGACTCTGCCTTTTGTACCAATGTTAACACAGGAGCATATAATGAAAAATCAATTATAACATAAAATCTCGTAATAGGTGTTCAAGTGTTCTCTCAACAAATAAGAGTAAAAAACTATGTCTGACTGCTGACTGATTCTACATCACTAGACTATGAATATTTTTATTTCCTCAAAGTAGGAATAGATGACCGAGGTGCACAGTGACTATGAGATGGATAAGAGCTCCTTATTGGTCATCATCTGAAATATTCAAGTGAGCAACTGCCAAAATCAGATATCTATGCATGTGGAAGGTAGAGAGAGAGAGAAAAGAAAGGTGGTCAGTAAAACTCTGTGATATCTCTCCTTCTTAGCCTTTCTGACAGGAGAAGGATAAAGCTGTCGACTTTAACAGCTCTACTTCAAGTGGTTAGCAGTGAACACAGGGAAACCCATTATGGGTAGCCTAAGTTAAGTTTTAGTCTTATAGTCATGTCTCACTCTCTGTGACCCTTTGGACTGTAGACTGCCAGTCTCATCAGTCCAAGGGATTCTCCAGGCAGAATACTGAAGTGGGTTGACATGCCCTCCTCCAGGGGTTCCTCCCGACCCTGGAATCGAACCTGAATCTCCTGTGTCTCCTGCATTGCAGCCAGATTCTTTACCAGCTGAGCCATCCGGGAAGCCTGCCCTGACTGTGAACTGAACCTATTACATGGCTGAAATAGAGTCTGGTTGTACCAGGAATGATACAGTGCAACTGTGTGTGTGTGTGTGTGTGTGTGCGCGCGCGCGCACAAACTCCACTTTGAAGATGATGGAATTCCTGTTGCTCAGTAGTTGCACAGTAATGAAGTTGTGGTCATAGCAATATCTGAAATATGCTTAACCTTTTTTAAGGTACTTTTACCTGCTTTACTTTTTTTTTTTTTTTTTGATCCTCATCTTCACAATATATGTCTCCCACACACTTATAAAATAAGTGATAAATAAATTTATTAATGGAGTATAATGTGAATACACACAAAGCACAGTAACATGGGCTGTACGATTGCATTTAACTTGGTTTTGCAGATGAGAAAACTGAGCTTTAAGCAAGATGAAGATTTTGCTTGGCCAAATGAGTAGCAAGGCCAAAATTAATATCTGTGTCTGAATGTAGAGCATGTTGCATTTTTGTTTGATTTTCACCAATTTTTCAAACTGCCACTTATCATCCCTGAGCATGGAATTATGGAATTCCTTAATTCTTTCATAATCACTGTGAAGATTGGCCCTGAGCTAGGAAGAAGGCACTGTGAAAGCTAAAGCTCTTCCCAACCAAGTTTAGAATATTAAGAGGGGAAAAAGTCAAGGCTAGCATCTTGTACTACTAGCTTAGAGAAGGAGAAGGCTGAAGATTACATATAAAATATAAAATATAGCATTATCTACATAAAGCACAATCAAAATAAAAACTGAAAAAAACCCCTCAGTATAAATATGCTAAATTTGAATATCCGAAATTGGATCTTGTACCCACTTTTATAGGAAAGAGGCCAAATGGAGTTTGCAGTTGAAATTGCTTCACATTTGCTACACATACTCCTTGTGTGGCAGAGAGATTTGAAGATGTAGTTACAGCAGGTGACTTGAAGAAGCAGCTTGTTCTCAAGACTGTTTTGGACTCAGCTGTCCTCTGTCCAGACAGCCGTGTATTAATGGGCAAACAATCTTTGCAGCCTTTCATGTTTAAGAATCATTCAGATTTGTCAAAATTCTAGTATAGCTTTCCCTTGTTTGAAGACACTATTACAAGGGCATCTGTTTAGGAATGCATAAAAACCCCGAAGGCTTATTGACACTTGAGAGAGAGTGGAACTTTAGCCAACAGCTTTAGAGTCCTTTGGGGTTTGTGGAAACATTTTCTCCAAACATCTGGGGAAGATCAAAACTTCCATTTATTCCTCTCCTTTTAAAACCACCACACATTTCTTTTTCCTTTTCATTTCTCAGTGAATATTCCATTTCCCTTTCATTTGCCACAAAGATGTCTCTCTTTTCACAGTTTTGTTTGGTAAACTTATAATTTATTCACTTTTGTTTTTTTCTGGAACCTAAATAGATATTGTACTTGTTTGTTAAAATAGAAATGCCTAATAGTGAGAATGGTGGACTGTTCTTTTGATATCTACTTCTGAAATCACATGTTTTCTATCTATATTTGTAGTAGTTGGCAGTGATTGGGAGAAAGCATATATAGGTCTCAATATTCCTTTGACTCTACATTAATGAATAATATGTTTCTTTTACTGGATTTCTCTTCAGTGCTACATATATCTATTCATATCCCATATGTATATTCATAAGCTTGGCTTAGGGGCAAATGCAAAGAATCTGGTACAGATTTTGTCAATTTACACTCTTCTTCCTTCATTTTAAATCTCTTTACAGACTTGTGTCTGTCAGAAGAAATTAGCAATTGTGAAAATTCCTCACCTAGATTGTGTGATACCCAAAAGTCTTCTCTATTTTTTTCAGTAATATGAGACTCTAGATATAATATTTCATTAAATGTTTTATCCCTTGCTGTACTTTTTGAAACAAAAAGACCAATTGATAGTGTTAACCCACCTCCAAAAGATGTTGTTAGATTCTATGTTAACCTGAAAAATTATACAATTATTAATTTCAGTTTCTTTTCTTTTTAAAAAGTGTTTCATTTCCAAAATTTTATAAAGAAAATTAATATTGTATGAGAATATTGTCCTTCATAAGAATAGTATTTTGTTGTCAGAAAGAAATCAGCTGGAATTCAAAGGAAGTATTTGGGCAGTAGCTTTTCTTTAAAAAAAAAAAACCATTTCTTTCATGGGCTTAGAAAGTTTTGAGAGTAGAGGAAATTTTGAGAGTAGAGGAATAAATAGATAACTCATGAAGAAAGGAAATACATGGAGAAAAATTACAGGGACAACTTTTTCTCCCCTCGGGTCAGTTCAGTCAGTTGAGTTGCTCAGTCGTGTCTGACTCTTTGCGACCCCATGGACTGCAGCATGCCAGGCTTCCTGGTCCATCACCAACTCTGGGAGCTTGCTCAAATGCATGTCCATCAAGTTGGTGGTGTCACACCTAGTTCTTTTTAATTATTCAGAAGGTTGAAATATTAAAACATGAATGAAAGTTTCTGTGTCTGGGTGCATGAAAAAAAGATACTGAGCTATTTAGTATTTGATAAAACTGGTATCCACATATGCTATATGTAGGAGAGTTAGGTGCTGATATATTGAGAAATTTGGTTTATATATCAAAACTAAAATGTAATTTTAACCTAGAAATTATATTCTAATATTTTCACCCATAATCAGTGTTGATATATAAGTACATGGTGATGATTCACAATGATTTTTATTGCAGTTCAAATCAGTTTATTTCAGTTCAGTCACTCAGTCATGTTTGACTCTTTGCAATAGGCCTCCCTGTCCATCGCCAGCTCCCAGAGTTTACTCAAACTCATGTCCATTGAGTCGGATATGCCATCCAACTATCTTGTCCTCTGTTGTTCCATTCTCCTCCTGCCTTCAATTTTTCCCAGCATCAGGGTCTTTTCAAATGAGTCAGTTCTTCACATCTGGTGGCCAGATTATTGGAGTTTCAGCTTCAGCATCAGTCCTCCCAATGAACATTCAGGACTGATTTCCTTTAGGATGGACTGGTTGAATCTCCTTTCAGTCCAAGGGACTCTCAAGAGTCTTCTCCAAAACCATAATTCAAAAGCATCAATTCTTCAGTGCTCAGCTCTCTTCACAGTCCAACTCTCACATCCGTACGTGACTACAGGAAAAACCATAGCTTTGACTAGATAGACCTTTGTTGGCAAAATAATGTCTCTGCTTTTTAATATGCTATCTAGGTTGATCATAACTTTTCTTCCAAGGAGCAAACATCTTTTAATTTTATGGCTGCAGTCACCATTTACAGTGATTTTGGAGCCCCCAAAATAAAGTCAGCCACTGTTTCCACTGTTTTCCCATCTATTTTCCATGAAGTAATGGGACCAGATGCCATGATCTTAGTTCTCTGAATGTTGAGCTTTAAGCCAACTTTTTCACTCTCTCTTTCACTTTTATCAAGAGGCTCTTTAGTTCTTCTTCACTTTCTGCCATAAGGATGGTATCATCTGCATATCTGAGGTTATTGATAGCTCTCCCAGCAGTCTTTATTCCAGCTTATGCTTCATCCAGCCCAGCATTTCTCATGATGTACTCTGCATATAAGCTAAATAAGCACAGTGACAATATACAGCTTTAACATACTCCTTTTCCTATTTAGAACCAGTCTCTCGTTCCATGTCCCATTCTAACTGTTGTTTCCTGACCTGCATACAGGTTTCTCAAGAGGTCAATCAGGTGGTCTGGTAGTCCCATCACTTTAAGAATTTTCCAGAGTTCGTTTTGGTCCACATGTCTACTATCCATTATAGAATACTGGTTAAATTAATCCTGCTACTTCTCTGTAATGAAATATAATGCAGCAGTTAAGAAGATTGACAGAGATTAATTGCTTGCATTTCTGAAAAATATTTTAATATTTTATAATAAAAAAGTAATTAATCAATTACATTAAAATTATGATCCTAACTAGAGATAATACTAGCTCCTGGAGAAAATGGACAGCTGATTTCATTTAGAATGTATGCATTATATCACAAATTAATGCTTTGAGTAGCTATTCATATTTGAAGCAAGTTAATTCAACTGAAGTAACATTTTGAGACTGGAAGTAAAAGGGCAAAAAAATATACTCATGAAAGATTTTCAAGCAATTAAATATTCTCTATTATAATTATTACTAATTTATGGAGAGAAATAATACTTGAGAAATTATTAAGCTCTAGTTATTAGGGAATTAATTTATTTTCTACAGATTGGTTTATATATTTGAAAACCCTTGTTCTGAGTGCTGACAGGAAAATCAGTAGAAAGGATTAAACAGTCACAAATTGTGTTTTCTAATTGAAAATTTAATTTCCATAAGCGGGTTTTGTTTTCTTGAGTTTTCTATCTATTTCTGTTTATCAGAAGATAAACCAGCTATTGATCCAGACTATCAAAGATGGAATGGAAGCATTTGTAATTATAAACTTTTAAATTTAATTTTTAAGAAAATATAGCCAGTTTACAGGGCTAATAGTGCAATGAGGAAAATATTATCCCTTCTGAGTTATGTTATGAACTCAATGGAAATATACTATTTTCTAGATGAGAGAAAATGGAAGCTAAGCTGTCAGAATTTGATTATCATCAATTCCTTGATTATATTAATACATTTAATGGGAGAAGTTATTAATGATTATGGAGATGAATTACAGCAGTGCAAATGCAAGAAACGTCCACTGGAGTTTGTGGTAAACATAGTCCAGTGGAACATTCAGATACAAATGTTCTGTCTTTCTGGGATTAGTCTCAATTCTGAGATCCCTGTTCTCAGCTGTAAAAAATAGCTATCATTACCTATAATCATCAGACATATGAAACACCCTTCTAATGAATTACCTTTCTGTTCTGGCTAATTTGAGGTCTATGTATCAGTTATAATGTAAATTTTACCTTCTAGTCTTGCAAACATCTTGACCTTGTAAGAAGCTTCATACATATATTTATAGACAGATCTCTTCATTCAATTAGTATTTTTTTTGTAACATCTAAGGATGACAAATTCCAGAGATTGTAACATTTTTTTCATAATCACACAGCTGGTTTGTGAGATGGATGAAATTACCATCTTGATACCATGACTCCAAGGAAAGTCACTTCCTCTGTCACATCCATTCTAGTGTCCAAAGCACACAGTTTTCGATTTCTGACAATTATTAAGCCATAGATATGAGGTACCATTTCACACCAGTCAGAATGGCTGCGATCTAAGTCTACAAGCAATAAATGCTGGAGAGGATGTGGAGAAAAGGGAACCCTCTTACACTGCTGGTGGGAATGCAAACTAGTACAGCCATTATGGAAAACAGTGTGGAGATTCCTTAAAAATTGCAAATAGAACTGCGTTATGACCCAGCAATCCCACTGCTGGGCATACACACCGAGGAAACCAGAACTGAAAGAGACACATGTACCCCAATGTTCATTGCAGCACTGTTTATAATAGCCAGGACATGGAAACAACCTAGATGTCCATCAGCAGATGAATGGATAAGAAAGCAGTGGTACATATACACAATGGAGTATTACTCAGCCCTTAAAAAATAAATTTGAATCAGTTCTAATGAGATGGATGAAACTGGAGCCAATTATACAGAGTGAAGTAAGCCAGAAAGAAAAACACCAATACAGTATACTGACACACATATATGGAATTTAGAAAGATAGTAATGATGACCTTGTATGTGAGACAACAAAAGAGACTCAGAGGTATAGAATGGACTTTTGGCCTCTGAGGGAGAGGGGGAGGGTGGGATGATTTGGGAGAATGGCATTGAAACATGTATACTATTGTATAAGAAATGAAGCACCAGTCTATGTTCAATACAGGATACAGGATGCTTGGAGCTGGTGCACGGGATGATCCAGAGAGATGATATGGGGTGGGAGGTGGGAGGGGGCTTTGGCATTGGGAGATCGTGGACACCTGTGGCTGATTCATGTCAGTGTATGGCAAAACCAATACAGTATTGTCATGTAGAATAAAGTATTAAAAAATAAATAAAAAAGTCAATAGTGCTAAATATCCTGCAGTTAATAGATTCTCAACAATTATGCATTGCTGATGATCATGATGACAGTAATTCTACCCAATCAGTCACATTAGTATGTGAATTATTATAATAATAAACCATAAAGTGTTAATAATAATAAAACTTTTCACTTTCATGAATTGGAGAAGGAAATGGCAACCCACTCCAGTATTCTTGCCTGGAGAATCCCAGGGATGGGGGAGCCTGGTGGGCTGCCGTCTATGGGGTCACACAGAGTCGGACACAACTGAAGTATGCAGCAGCAGCAGCAGCATTAAAACAAAAAATCATAAAATGTTAGTGATCAGGATTTATTGACATTTGCTGTGCATTCAGTATTCTGCAGTGTCATTATATGTGCTAATTATTTTAACTCCCTGAAAAATGTACTGAGGTAGATCCCAAATAAATCCTCAGTTTACAGAAGAAGAAACTAAACTGTTAGAAAGTTACTAGGTACTTTACAACAAACGAAGTAGACAAAAAGATGATTAAAATAACTCTGACATGAAGAAACCTCTGGTCTCTATCTTCACTGCTCTAATATACAAAGTTCTGTAATGCAAATCAGAAATTAAATGACATATGATTACTTGAACTGCATTTCTATAATAGTAATATAACACATTATATCTGTTCAATATGGTAAGGCTCTCAAACTATACTGGTATTTACATATTGTTTCTTTTAGTTTTTATCGCTTTCTTTCTTTCTTCAAAAAGACGTATCACAGTCATGGAAAATGGGTCTCCCTTGGAGCTTATCTAGCTCTTTAAATTTGATTTATTGTGTTGTAGCAAAAACTGTTTGAAAATTATGGCAGCTAAGTGAAAAAATAAAAAAATAAATTGAGTGCACATAACTAGAATACATAAGTGCATTAAAAATTCTAGGCTCTAAAGATTCTGGTGAACTTAACTAACATATTCCTTTATCATTATTGAAAATTGAATGCATGATTTGGCAATGAAATGTCTGTACTATAATTGGAACCATCAGAGCTCTAATTTGGCAAATAGGCTTCCTGGTTGAGTGATGGATCCCTCAGAATATATTGCTGTTGGAACCTATAATGTGTTCTTAAGTTTAACTTTTCAGGAGAGGTAACATTATTTATTTTAGGGCACAAGCAGTTACTTTCTCTGCCAGGATAAAACTCTATTAAGAACTACCACTCAAAATAAATAAGAAAATAAACAAATAAAGCTATTTGGTTTAGTGGTGATGAAAAAAAAGTTTCACAAGATAGGTTTTCATTTTTTGTTGTTTTTAATGCTGGAATGCCTGAATTAAAAGAAAAAAAGTGAGAATGCCATTTTCTGTGCTTTCATATATTTTATTACTTTGGGGAATCATTTTTTCTGCTTAATGTTTTATATCATTGCATTCATTCATGCATTTATTCTTTCATTCTGCTTGCTTTGGAACTGTGCCATATGAAATGGAAACTATAGCAGTAGAGCTTTTAATATGAAGGTTGCCTTAGAAATGCTGTCTTCCATGTCTGACATGACTCAAAGCCATTCGAGTAAAGCCCACATAAGCAGAAGTAAATATTCAAGCAACTATTTACCATACCAATGTTTCTTTGTCCCTTTCCCATCACTCTGATTTAGCAGCTAAAGTTGAAAGTCTTGATTTTATCCTCAGCATATAGTCAAGTATTAGGTATGTTTCTTCATATAAATTTAGTTTATTGATTATTTATTTATTTATTTATATGTGAAGTATTTATTTATACCGTGAATTTCCAGATCATCAAGCTGCATTTAGAAAAGGCAGAGGCACCAGTGATCAAATAGTCAACATCCACTGGATCATTGAAAAAGCAAAGGAGTTCCAGAAAACATATATTTCTGCTTTATTGACTATGCCAAAGCCTTTGACTATGTGGATCACAACAAACTGGAAAGTTCTTCAAGAGATGGGAATACCAGACCACCTGACCTGCCTCTTGAGAAACCTATATGCAGGTCAGGAAGCAACAGTTAGAACTGGACATGGAACAACAGACTGGTTCCAAATAGGAAAAGGAGTAAGTCAAGGCTGTATATTGTCACCGTGCTTATTTAATTTCTATGCAGAGTACATCGTGCGAAATGCTGGGCTGAAAGAAGCACAAGCTGGAATCGAGATTGCCAGGAGAAATATCAATAACCTTAGATATGTGGATGACACCACCCTTATGGCAGAAAGCAAAGAAGAACTAAAGATCCTCTTGATGAAAGTGAAAGAGGAGAGTAAAAAAGTTGGCTTAAAGCTCAACATTCAGAAAACAAAGATCATGGTATCTGGTCCCATTACTTCATGTAAATAGATGGGGAAACAGTGGAAAGTGTGTCTGACTCTGTGTGACCCCATAGACGGAGCAGCCCACCAGCCTCCCCCATCCCTGGGATTCTCCAGGCAAGAAAACTGGAGTGGGTTGACTAACCTAGACAGCATATTAAAAAGCAGAGATGTTACCTTGCTAATAAAGGTCCGTCTAGTCAAAGCTATGGTTTTTCCAGTAGTCATGTATGGATGTGAGAGTTGGACTTGAAGAAAGCTGAGTACCGAAGAACTGATGCTTTTGAACTGCGGTGTTGGAGAAGGCTTTTGAGAGTCCCTTGGACTGCAAGGAGATTCAATCAGTCAATCCTAAAGGAAATCAAGTCCTGAATATTCATCAGAAGGACTGATGCTGACGCTGAAACTTTAATACTTTGGCCATGAGATGTGAAGGGCTGACTCATTTGTAAAGACGCTGATGCTGGGAAAGATTGAAGGTAGGAAGAGAAGGGGATGACAGAGGATGAAATGGTTGGATGGCATCATCGACTCAATGGACATGAGTTTGAGTAAGCTCCAGGAGTTGATGATGGACAGGGAGGCCTGGCATGCTACAGTCCATGGAGCTGCAAAGTCAGACATGACTGAGTGACTGAACTGAACTGAACTGACATGAAATAACATCTATGCCTCCAAACTGGGTGTGCAGGGAACATACAGAGAATCAAATTATACATCTTTTTGTAAATTTTTATTGACATTACTCAAATATTTAAGGGAAATAATGTTCTAACTAGTTCTGCAAATTTAAAAATACCAACCATTTTTCTCATGTAGACCCTCTTGAGCTAATCCCCAGATATGGTAAGACTTCAAATTCATTATGCTTCATTATTAGGAGTTTATCAGTCAACAAGTTTGGACAGCACTGGCCTCAGTGAAAGCGCATTAGATTCATATTTACCAGGAGATGGCAAATACTGTAAGTTTAAATAGTAGAAATAAAACAGGTAAATTCAGTGCCTTTGGTGAAACTGCCAAGATCAACACTTTAAAAAGAAAGAAATGATTTAAAACATGTCAAACACCAAAATATATAAATTCTTGCTCCCTCAGAAATGAAGTAGATGAAGACATTCTTTGGAATTTGACTATTGAACTGTGAACTTTGCATAAGCTGACCTGCTTATGTCCGACCTCACACACCTGGCGTTAAGGCCCCTACCTATGATAAAAGTATTAAGTAATTTGAAGAATATGGAAGTGATTTGGGGCCCAAACAAGAATGCATTTGAGGATGAAATTATTTAAATTTGTCTTCAAATGAAATAAGTTGAGCATGTACATTTCCAGTCATCTGCTTAAAGTATGAACCATTGTTTCTCTTCTATGTAGTCCAGGGTTCGTGGCAATAATCATTCATTGTGTATTTATGTTGCCATGAGGACCTGTCCTTAGTAATCACTGTGTATAAGGAGCCTTGGGCTGAGAAACTGCAGATTATTCTATTGGTGAATATTGACAGTTTGGGACCTGAGCAAGCATCTGATTTCTGCTTCCTGCAAGAGTCAACCTTGAAGGGAAATGACAATAAACATGTTTATATGTCCAGGATTTCGTAAGCATGATCTGGTTGTTTTGGTAAACTATATTACTCTGGCTTATCTAAATTGTTCAGTTCAGTCGCTCAGTCTTGTCTGACTCTTTGCGACCCCATGAATCACAGCACACCAGGCCCTCATGTTCATTACCATCTCTCGGAGTTCACTCAGACTCATGTTCATCGAGTCCGTGATGCCATCCAGTGATCTCATCCTCTGCCGTCCCCTTCTCCTCCTGCCCCCAATCCCTCCCAGCATCAGAGTCTTTTCCAATGAGTCAACTCTTCGCATGAGGTGGCCAAAGTACTGTAGTTTCAGCTTTAGCATCATTCCTTCCAAAGAAATCCCAGGGTTGATCTCCATCAGAATGGACTGTTTGGATCTCCTTGCAGTCCAAGGGACTCTCAAGAGTCTCTCAGCACCACAGTTCAAAAGCATCAATTCTTCAGCGCTCAGCCTTCTTCACAGTCCAACTCTCACAACAATATATGACCACAGGAAAAACCATAGCCTTGACTAGATGGACCTTAGTTGGCAAAGTAATGTCTCTGCTTTTGAATATACTATCTAGGTTGGTCATAACTATTCTTCCAAGGAGTAAGCGTCTTCTAATTTCATGGCTGCAGTCACCATCTGCAGTGATTTTGGAGCCCCCAAAATAAAGTCTGACACTGTCTCCACTGTTTCCCCATCTAGCTTACTGAAAAAAAAATAATAAAACGTAACACTTAAATAATACATCTAGCTATAAGTAGGGACTGACGTGAGAAATATATGTAATCCCTCAGCCATGCATTGTGGAAGATAGTTTTCATTATGATTCTCAGTGATTTTTATGTATGCTACTGCTGTCGCTTCAGTCGTGTCCAACTCTGTACAACCCCATGGACTGCAGCCCACCCGGCTCCTCTGTCCCTGGGATTTTCCAGGCAAGAGTACTGGAGTGGGTTGCCATTGCCTTCTCCTGTAACTGCATAGTGATACACTAGTTCAAACTTACTGCTATGGGGGAAAAACAACATTTAATGAGACATGAAGACAAAGCACAAATCCGATTAAGGGGACACACTCTGTGGACCAAAGCTCAGCTATGACCAGAGCAAGTGGGGGTACGGGAGAGGGGAGATGGATGAGTAAACTACAGCCCTGAGGTGGAGGTGGTGGTTATGGATTGATGACGACTAAGCAGACAACACATGAGACAGGAAATCAAAGACAATGATGAAAGCAGACACACCACCAGAGAACTCCAACAGCAAGGAAAACATATACAAAACTGTTCTTTTACAAATACTCAGAAAGAAATCAAGCATGAAACCACAGAGAAATTGTCAAAGAATTTTAAATATCAACTAATTAACCAATGATGTAAATTATAAAAGCAGTGTGTCAAAAGACCACAAAATGAACTAGTTACCACTTCACATGCTGCTAAAACGATTCACGGTTAATTTAATTATAAGCTGACTAACAATGCAGCTAACATGAAATGGGTGGTAACAGAAAAAAGTGATAATACAAGTGCAGTTACAAAGCAGAGTGTTGTACACGTGATTTCATGGGGTAAATAGCAATGCACTCACAAAACCTGAGCTAGACACACAAGAAAGCTGGAACATGTGCTTCAGAGCCACACACTCTGTCACCAAAAGCCCTAGGTCATCATCCCATTTTTAGACTTGGAAGAGTAAGTCAGCCCAACATCTTCCCTGGGGCCCTGGGTTCCTGGGGCACCAGGCTTTTAACCTGGTTTCACACACAGAGCTGGCCTGAGTGCGCAGCCAGGTCTATCAGTAAGCAGACCAGTGTAGATTCTTGGTTTTGTTCCCACCACATGCCCTGCACCCTGCAGCCAGGCATCCCCAATGGAAAATGTGCTGCATGGCTTTCACACGCCATGAGAGCTGCCTATGGTTTTTATGTATAGATGCTGTGAAAAATAAGAAAAGCGTGAGTCTTAATGAATTGGGTAGTTTCACAATTCTAGATGGTGAGAGCTGTATAAGAAATTGTGATTTCTTTTTGTTGCCTTATGGGATGCTCAGTAGTAAATTTGGCTTCCAGCATTATTACTTGTTCTGTCAAGTTAAGTATATGCTATCTTTTAATCCCATTTTTATATATTAGTTTGTTTTGTTTGTCTCTGTTTTTAGGTCTTAGTTTATTTGCTTTTATTGTAAATCACTTTATATCCTTCTTGAAAACAGATAGATTATAAATAAATCAACTTAAAATGAGATCAAGGATAGAAGATAATAGAGTATTATATTCAATCAATAAACTTTATTGATCATCTCCTATGTGAAAGACAGTAGAAGTGACCAAGGATATCACCATGAATAAAAAAAATTATCTCTGCTACAAAGAAGTAAATATAATTTATTTGTAAAACTAAATCTGATTTTCCATGCTAGAATAACAAATTACCACACTTTTACTCGCTTAAAATAATATACATTTGTTCACTCAGTTCCATGAGTCAGAAGTGAGTGTTGGCTAGAGTTCCTTTCCTCTGACTCTCACAAGGTATTTTCCTGTCTGATCTCTAATCTGGAGACTGTTAGGGAGAACCCTTTTCAAGCTCATTCAAACTGTTGGATTTTCTGAGAGCATTAGGCCTGGGGCCCTTATTTCCAGCTAGCTGTCAGTTGGAGGCTTCTCTCCACTCTTTAAGGCCACTTCTATTTCTAGTTCCATGCCCCTCTCAAGCTTCAAAATGACAAAGATATATAAAGCTCTCTCCTACTTCATACCTCTCTGCTGTATGTCTTCTGCTTCAGCCAGAGAAAGATCTCTGTGTTAGGGCTCCTGTGATTACAATGAGTCCATCTAAGTAACGATAATACAGGACGATCTCCATATCAAAAGGTTCATAACTGCACATCTGCAAAACGTATTTGCCGTGTAAAGTAGCATATTTTCAGGACTCAGGATAGTGTAATATATTGAGGAGTCATGCTGCTTATCATGCAAATGAAAAAGAAAATTATATAAACAAATAAGCTCTTTAATGAAAGTGTATAAAGGTTGTGCAGCTACCCAGAAAGCAATAGTTGCAATTGATCAGTACAGGAGAAATGCAGAAGTATACTCAGAAAAGAGAAGCAAATAACCAAAACTGATTACAGAGGGCATTTGGTTTCACGCAAGTGCATCATTATTCACCACAACAAATAGAAGGTAAGAATTCTAATCTGTAACTCCTAGTAATGACATTGTATAGTAAGAACATCTTTTTGTTTTGAAGTGAACCTAAGAGAAAGTATCTCAGTCAAGCTGGGTGGAACAAGGACTGTTGTTTTGGCTTATCACATATACTTGAGCAACTATTTCCTTTCTTGGAATGATTATGGTTGATTTGCCTTGTAGTTGCTCTGTGCAATATAGGTAGTCAGTTCAATTTTAACTGAATTTGGAAATCACTTATAGCTTGGTGGAAATTGAAGCTTATGTGTTGTGACTCATGGTCTTTTATAGCAATGAAGCTAATTTTATACCTTTAATTATAAGTGAAAGGGTCATTGAAATCTTCAAATATCCAGAATTGCTTGATGCTCTTTGTTTTTGGGAAAATACAATTTATGGCAAAAAAAAAAACTTAAAGATTTTTCTTACTAAATATTTTATACTTTAAAAGATAAAAATGATGACTCAGAAACCCACACAAAGATGTTTCAAATACTTGTCACTAAGACGATATATTCATACAAGATTTTCAACAAATGATGAAAATGATTATACTTTTAGCAATGTGTTTTGTAAAGGCTTGCAACAGCATAATTTTTCTCTTTTCCAGGTATATTTAATAATCATATGTGTTAAGTAAAATTAATCTAACTAAAGTATTTTACTTCTCTTCCTTGACAATATATTTATTCTTAACAGAGATAAATAGATGAAAAGTCATTAAGTAAACTCACATGGTATTCAGTTCAGTTCAGTTCAGTCACTCAATTATGTCCAACTCTTTGAGACCCCATGAAACACAGCATGCCAGGCCTCCTTGTCCATCGCCAACTCCTGGAGTCCACCCAAATCCATGTCCATTGAGTCAGTTATGCCATCCAACCATCTCATCCTCGGTTGCCTCCTTCACCTCCTGCCCTCGATCTTTCGGGGTCTTTACAAATGAGTCAGCTCTTTGCATCAGGTGGCCAAAGTATTGGAGTTTTAGCTTCAACATCATTTCTACCAATGAACACCCAGGACTGATCTCCTTTAGGATGGACTGGTTAGATCTCCTTGCAGTCCAAAGGACTCTCAAGAATCTTCTCCAACACCACAGTTCAAAAGCATCAATTCTTCAATGCTCAGGTTTCTTTATAGTCCAACTCTCACATCCATACATGACCACAGGAAAAACTATAGCCTTGACTAGATGAACTTGTTGGCAATGTAATGTCTTTGCTTTTGAATATGCCATTTAGGTTGGTCGTAACTTTCCTTCCAAGGAGTGAGTGTCTTTTAATTTCATGGCTGCAGTCACCATCTGCAGTGATTTTGGAGTCCCAAAAAATGAAATCTGACACTGTTTCCACTGTTTTCCCATCTATTTCCCATGAAATGATGGGACCAGATGCCATGATCTTCATTTTCTGAATATTGAGCTTTAAGCCAACTTTTTCACTCTCCTCTTTCACTTTCATCAAGAGGCTCTTTAGTTCTTCTTCACTTTCTGCCATAAGGGCGGTGTCATCTGCTTATCTGAGGTTTTTGATATTTCTCCTGGCAATCTTGATTCCAACTTGTGCTTCCTCCAGCCCAGCATTTCTCATGATGTACTCTGCATAGAAGTTAAATAAGCAGGGTGACAATATACAGCCTTGATGTACTCCTTCTCCGATTTGGAACCAGTCTGTTGTTCCATGTCCAGTTCTAACTGTTGCTTCCTGACCTGCATATAGGTTTCTCAAGAGGCAGGTCAAGTGGTCTGGTATTCCCATCTCATTCAGAATTTTCCACAGTTTATTGTGATCCACACAGTCAAAGGCTTTGGCGTAGCCAATACAGCATAAATAGATGTGTTTCTGGAGCTCCCTTGCTTTTTCAATGATCCAGCAGATGTTTGCAATTTGATCTCTGGTTCCTCTGCCTTTTCTAAAACCAGCTTGAACATCTGGAAGTTCACGGTTCATGTATTGCTGAAGCCTGGCTTGGAGAATTTTAAGCATTACTTTACTATTACAGTACCCATTCTCCTTTATTGTTTATTCATTTAGTAACAATCAATGCAAATGAAACGTTATTTATGGTGTACACATTAAAAGTAGTAAACAAATATTTTTATTAAGTAATAATAAACTTACTATTTATGGTACACACATTAAAACTACTACTTTTAATATCTTAAATGAGAAAACAGGAATTAATCATCTCGTTTATGATACATTCTAAATCCATAATTTACTTGTAAACAATATGAGCATATTTCTTTATCTTTATAAAAGAGAGGCTCAGGTTAAACAATTTCTGAAGTTTTTTCATACTATAAATATTTAGAATTTTATATGGTAATAAAATGTCCAAATAAATATATATATAAGAAAAAAATTGATACCTAAAGCATTTTTAAGAGTTCAACTATTTCTCAGTTAAAAATTCAAATGTTTTCCAATAAACAATGCTTTTAGATTGACTTGATTTACAGTCATTTTCTAAAATAGGATGAAAGAACCACATAGAGTAATAGTTTTTAATGGTCATTATACTTTAGTTTGTAACCACCTGATAATGTAACTTTTTCTCCCTATCTTTCTGCCTCTTTCAAATTAGATGGTTTATCTTAATAGAATTTTTTTCTCCCTGTGTTTTCAATAGATGAAAATCTCTTTGTATTTATAACCATGGAACATTATCAAATTCATTTGAGGTTTAGCCTGCCTGAATGTTTTTCTAACTCTCTCTAGATAAACATGGCAAAAAGAATAAAAAATGTGTTTTTGGGCAGTGTTTCCTGAAACACTCCATATAAAAATGAGGTATGGACCATTTACTATCAAGACACTCAATTTCTGGTCAAATGTTTCACATATTTTCCAACAACATTGAGAGAGTTTCATAGATTCCTGGATACTTAACAACTTGATAATTATTATAGAATATAACATAAGTGATGGAAAAAATCAGGGAGAATATATTACTTTTTAAATTGTGTATTTACAGAATGAATATCTCTGAGAAATCACAATAAGAGTCACAGAAAATAAGATTTATCACAGTATTGATTCCATAGCATTCTTAAAGATGTAGACTGTTCTGACTAGGTAGTACTAAGATCTCTCTAACTCCGTCTTACCTTTTGTGTCTGAAAAAGTCTTCAACAGACAGATACCCTTGTGACTATATTTATTATCATTGTGTATTGTGCTTATCAGTCATGTCTGATTTTTGGGACCCCTGCCTTACCCCTCTCCATGTCTCCCACCCCCTGCCACCAGGCTTCTCTGTCCATGGGGATTCTCCAGTCAAGAACACTGGAGTGGGTTGCCATTTCTTCCTCCAGGGGATCTTCCCAACACAAATCCAGGTCTCCCGCATTTCAGGCAGATTCTTTACTGTCTGAGCCACCATGGGAGCCCCTTTATTACCAAAAGGAAATAGTGATATCTCAGAACATTCTGATGTAACATAACTTATAAGCAAATTTTTCTAAGATTTTGAAATTTTTCAAAGATTTTTTAACATATGCATTCAGTATATCTTCCTGATTTCAGTATATCAGGATCTTCCTGACCCGGGATCAAACCCTCATCTCCTGTGTCTCCTGCATTGGTAGACAGATTCTTTACCACTAGTGCCACCAGGGAAACCCATTTTTATGTTAGATTTTATAATACTAAAGATATGTTTTTAACCTAATGAGGGAGAAAGGGTGAATAAATAAAAATTTACATGAAATTAAAAGATGTTTGCTCCTTGGAAGAAAAATTATGGCCAACCTAGGCAGCATGTTATAAAGCAGAGATGTTACTTTGCCAACAAAGGTCTGTCTAGTCAAAGCTATGGTTTTTCCAGGAGTCATATATGGATGTGAGCGTTGGGCTATAAAGAAAGCTGAGTGCTGATAAATTGATGCTTTTCAACTGTGGTGTTGGAGAAAACTCTTGAGAGTCCCTTGCACTGCAAGGAGATCCGACCAGTCCATCCTAAAGGAGATCAGTTGTGAATGTTCATTGGATGTTCATTGGATTGATGGCCACTATCTGCGCTGTCATTTGTTATTTCAGGTAACAATATGACATTTGTGTACATGTGTAGTGACTCTATTTCATACAACATTAAATGGGAGAAACAATGTATTTTAGGTTTTGAGGATTCAACAGTGAACAAAGCAGAGAAGTCCTTCATTTATGGAGTATATCTATGGAAAGAAAACCAAAAAGTTAAGTAAATAAATTAATGTATAATGTTAGGTAGTAAAGAGAGAATGATAAAAGGGATATTTTTGGCTTACTTTACTACATTTTGCTAGATCTTGCCAAATAGCAGATGACTTAAAGATTTCCAGTAATGAAAGGTCACTTCCGCTCTTATGTTATATGTTGTTTGTGAGCCGTGGTAGGTAGTCAATTTCAGCTTTGGGCTTCTGTTTCTTCAGTCTGGAATCTAGGCTGCACAGCTCATGTGAGCTTTGAAGCCAGTTTTGGAGAGTTTGGCTTTTATTCCAGGAGAGATTGGAACACAACTGGAGGGTTTTGAGCAGGAGGGTGAAATGATCCATTATATTATACATTTTGTAAAGGATCATTCTTCTTGCTGTAAAGTTTGGGTAGTATCAGAAAAAATCATTGAAGGCTAACAATACAGTATGGATATACTGTGAGCCTTAAATAAAGCAATGTGCACTTGGATGGTAGCATTTAAAGTGGGGACAGACAAGTTGTCTGATTTTGGAGATACTGAAGACAGAGCTGAAAGATGTGCTGACAGATTGTATGTAGGTGTGAGACAAAAATGCATTCAAGCGTTCAAGATGGCTGCTAAGTATCTCTAACTTGACCAGTTGAAAATATGGTGTTGCCTTTTATTGAGATAGCTTTAATATTAACTATATAAAATTGTGATACATTTGTTCTTTCTTTCCTGGGCTGTGATTGATATCTTAGAACTTCTGACAATATAAAAACTAAAACAAAATAATGGAGGTGTAATGTTACATCTGATAGAAATTTAGAGAAAGATCCAATAAAGTCAGCAAAAATGGTAACCTATCAAACAAATATCATAGAAAATAACTACCTTTGCCACTCAGATAATTCCCATATGTACCTTGCAGTACTGTGGGTGAGTGGCTCCAGCGTGAATAAGTTCAATGGCCCATTCAAATCTTTCCATATGTATTAGTTTTCTATGGCAGTTCCAACAAATTACCACAAACCTAGTGGCTGAAAGCAACACAAAAATTTTTATTTTACTATCCTGGAGGTTAGATGTCTAGTTTAACTGGCTAAAAGTTACCTTCAGGGACATCTTCTCTGCCAAGATGTAGAGAAAAAGCTGTCTCCCTGGCTTATGCAGATTGTAAAGCTGCTTCCTTGTATTTCTTGGCTCATGACTCCTTCCTCCATCTTCCAAACAGCAGTATAACGTCTTCAAATTTCTCTGTGCTTTCAGCACATTTCATTCTCCTCTCTGTGGGCCGCATCTCCTTTTGTCTCCTTTTTATAAATATACTTTTAATTACCATTAGGATCCACCCAGATAAATCCAGGATCATCTGTCCATCTCAATATTTGTAATTTAATCACATTTGGAAATTTTTGTCACAGAAGGTAAGATTCAAAGGTTGCAAGGAGTTGGAATTGGTGTCTTTGGAGTCACTATGCAGCCTACCACAGAATCTTTCTGATCTGCCTTCCTCAAATAGGGGATTTACCCTCAGTAGTCATCCACTGTGACTGCATGATGGCTGTATGTTCTAGGAAGCACATATAGACACTAGTGTTCAATAGAAGAAAAAAAGACTTTATCTGTGCATGTGTGTCTAGTTATCAGCAAGGAAACCTTTTTAGAAGGCCCTAAAGAAGCTATTTATAACTTAAAAGAAATCTCACTACATGCTCATTCCTAAATAAATCACTAAAGGCGATCAGTTCAAATTCCCTAAACAGTTGCATTTGTTAGAAAAATAGAAGTTAAATACTGTCAGTATTAGGTAAGCAACCAACACTTCTCTTGCATTTCTCTAGCATTAGCTTAGGATTTCTATACCAAGAGTTTATTTCACATGAAAAATATATGCATGGGTTTGTGTGTGTGTGTGTGTGTGTGTGTGTGTGTGTGTGTGTGTTTGTATATTTGTTATATATATATGATATTCTTTGTTGAGATATGATTTTGTATATCATATATGATTTTCTTGAGATAATTTATTATTTGATCATTATAATTAAATTCTCTCTAGTTTTACTGACCCTTTATGACCTTGACCATTATTCATTAGACTTCAGCATCTGTAGAACCCTAACTTATATTTTTTACTCTAAACTTAATGCATGTCAGATTATAAATGCATTATAAATATATTTCTAAATAACTCCCTATGGTCTCATTATTTAGAACCAAGAGTAAAAATGTTAGATTAATCCAATGTAGGAGTTAGTAATATAAATTATTTTCTTAATATATTTATACATTATAATGTATATTAATGGAATCTGTCATTATTAAACATATAGAAGAAAGCAAAAGAGAAGCTTTCCAAAATTAAGCTGCACTGTGATACAACTACAACTTTCTCACGTGGCACTGTAATCCTGAAAGCAAATGTCTGACATTCTCTTTCTTAAGTTGTAACCTGATTTATGGATATATGGCTGTATCAATGCTTCCATTATGTCATTGCCATTTGAAAAAGAGTAAACCAGCCAGTTTAAGATTGTCTTTGTTAACATTTCTGGAAAAATAATAACCAGCCTGTCATGAAAAAGGAATGAAATAGAAGAGTTATGGGGGTTGGGAAATCTTGACATCTATTGAATAAATTAACAGTATTTTGGATGCTTTATAAAATATGCTGCTAGCAGCAACTATAATCAGTGTTTTTAATTGTCTTTCTCATACATCTTTGGGAAGGTTGTTAGATTCAATTTGAAGATTGCAAGTTCAGTAATACAACATGGTCACCCTGTCACAACTAAAGAAGATTTGACCAAGAGCTCTTGTTTAGCAGTTTTGATGAGTGAAAAGGTTTTAAGTTCTCATTGACTAAAATGGTCTTTTTAAAATTTCACTAACATATGTACACTGCTACTGCTACTGCTAAGTTGCTTCAGTCGTGTCCGACTCTGTGTGACCCCATAGACGGCAGCCCACCAGGCTCCCCGTCCCTGGGAGTCTCCAGGCAAGAACACTGGAGTGGGTTGCCATTTCCTTCTCCAATGCATGAAAGTGAAAAGTGAAAGTGAAGTCGCTCAGTCGTGTCTGACTCTTAGCGACCCGATGGACTGCAGCCTACCAGGCTCCCTCCGCCCATGGGATTTTGCAGGCAAGAGTACTGCAGTGGGGTGCCATTGCCTTCTTCGACCATATGTACACTACCATGTGTACACTACCATGTGTGAAATAGCTAGTGGTAAGCTGCTATATAGCACAGGGAGCTCAGCTGACTATTCTGTGATGACCTAAAAGGGTGGAATAGGGGATGGGGTGGGAGGATCAAGAGGGATGGAATATAGTTATACATGTAGCTGATTCACTTTGTTGTACAGCAGAAATTAGCACAACGTTGTAAAGCAATTGTAATTCAATGAATTAAAGTAAAAATAAAATTCCATGGAAACGAATATGTGAAAATTTAACTCTCTTTACCCTACTTCTAGACACCCACACACATCATAAGAAATCACTGTCTCTAAATACACCTCAACATTTCACCTGCACCTCTCTCCCCATCAAGTGCATTTTAATCTTCATTACAATATATCCCACGCATATCTTATTCCATTACTATATCTTAAATCTCATATGTATGTATAGAGTGTCTTTCATACAACCAGTATTTAAAACACGTACTGAATAAACCAAATTGCAGGATTTCCTGTTAAAGTCTCATTTTTAATGTCTTGACTAACTCTTGTGATGTCACTCCCACTTATGCCTCAGATATCAGAAGATAAGTTTATTTCTTACTGTTGAGACTAGAGATTTTGGAGAAATCATTTGTACCATCTCTGTGGTTAATTTGTATCAATGTGAGTAAGGTTATTGTCTCTGTGGTCACATTCACATCATTAACACTTGAACTGGAGCCTGCTCTGCCATTAGTTCTTGCTCAGTGAGTGTATATTGGATATAAACATGTTATTAAAATATAAATGTTGTTTTATTACTTGTTTTTTTAAATAAGATGTCACAGCGTATTCATAAATAAGGAAATAAGAATAAAGAGATAAGAAATTTAAAAGTTGTATCTACCTAAACTGTTTGTGAACTAACCTCATGCCTGCTAAAAAATAAACTGAGGCATATTAAAGATTTAAGGGTTTATGTGAGCAAATATTCTGAGTTGGGCAACAGGAAACAAGAAGTACTTAGGAGCACCTCCAGAAAAGAGCTGGAGAGAGATTTTTATAGAGAAAAAGCAGAAGCAAAGCAAGGGAAGTATTGCTTGTCTATGAGTGCTCTCCTGGTGACTCAGATGGTGAAGAATCCACCTGCAATGCAGGAGACCTGGGTTTGATCCCTGGGTAAGGGAGACCCCCTGGAGAAAAGAACGGCCAACCCACGTCAGTATTCTTTCCTGGAGGACTGCATGGACAGAGGAGCCTGGTGAGCTATAGTCCATGGGACTGGAAAGAGTCATACACGACTGACAGACTAATACACACATAGTTTAAAACCTGAATATTCATTGGAAGGACTGATGCTGAATCTGCATCTCCAATATTTTAGGCACCTGATGTGAAGCTGCAACCCATGAAAAAAGATCCTGATATGGGAAAAGATTGAGGGCACAAGGAGGAGGGGTGGCAGAGGTTGAGATGGTTAGATAGCATCACTGACACATTGACCATGAATCTGAGCAAGCTCCAGGAGATGGTGAAGTACGTGGAAGCCTGGCATGCTGCGTCAGTGCCGTCAGAGTCAGACAATGCTTGGTGACTGAACAACAACAAAAATACCTTAAAGCCTAGTTTGTGATTGGTTGTCCTTACCTTTTGATTTTCATAACGTTAAGGCATTTAATGCTTAGATTTTGTTTTGCCTCCTAGGCAGAAAGAGCATTAGGATCACCTCAGCCTCAGAGTCTCCTTGTTTAATTAATTTAACAACTCTAAACTTATTCCCATATGCCAGTCTTCTCTTCAAATTTGAATTTGGCCATTGATTTTCCAGAGACTAGATGGAAGAGGGAAAAAGAGAAACACAGCAAAAAATATCCATCTTGATTCAAAATAAGTGAACAATGTTTTGATTATTTCACATTGTGTATTTATATTCCTAATTGGTACTGGTTGACACCTTATCATTTGATCAGTTTCACTGAGTGCAGATGAAATTGACATTGGCCACACTGTATTGCACATTTTCTTACAATCCAGTTTTAGTGTCTCTGAAATAGACCCCTCAAGGAAGAAAAAAAATGCTTTAATTTCCCAATTCAAATCTGGGTTGTTGCCATGTCTATATTTTAGAAATTGTAAAGTAAATGAGGGAGTGATGAAGCTTTCATGCCAAAGATGCTTTTAAATACCAAAAGCATGTCATTACTGCCGAGTTTCATTTTTCTCCTAATTCTTTAATTTGGTAGGATAAGAACTGAATCTCTTAAGCAAATTCTCCTGCTGTCTTTTCTGGCCTCTGGAGGATCTCATGTTTGTATGCATCGTATTTTATTTGTAATGGGCTTTTATGAATTGTAGACTTTGTTTTTCATCCTTCCTCAAAATAGAAATGAGTTCTGTGTTTCTTTGTTCCTAAAAACATAAATTAAATTGTTTTGCTTCCTTACTTGGGTCAGTAAGTTAATAGATAACTGATACTTTAAATCCTGTGAAGAAAATATAAAGAATAATCTTATAACTACTTTAATAACATATTTGAGATTGGCCAATTGTACAACTGATTTTTAAAACTAATGGCCCTCTAGGAGTTTTATAGTTTCTGGTCTTATGTTTAGATCTTTAATCCATTTTGAGTTTATTTTTTGCATATGGTGTTAGAAAGTGTTCTAGTTTCATTCTTTTACAAGTGGTTGACCAGTTTTCCCAGCACCAGTTGTTAAAGAGGTTGTCTTTAATCCACTGTATATTTTTGCCTCGTTTGTCAAAGATAAGGTATCCATAGGTGCATGGATTTATCTCTGGGCTTTCTATTTTATTCCATTGATCTATATTTCTGTCTTTGTGTCAGTACCATACTGTCTTGATGACTGTGGCTTTGTAGTAGAATCTGAAGTCAGGGAGGTGGATTCCTCCAGTTCCATTCTTCTTTCTCAAGATTGCTTTAGCTATTTGAGGTTTTTTGTATTTCCATACAAATTGTGAAATTATTTGTTCTAGCTCTGTGAAAAATACTGCTGGTAGCTTGATAAGGATTGCATTGAATCTGTAGGTTGCTTTGGGTAGTATACTCATTTTCACTATATTGATTCTTCTGATCCATGAACATGGTATA
The DNA here is from genome assembly GCA_917880005.1 of Nanger dama. Lineage (NCBI taxonomy): Eukaryota > Metazoa > Chordata > Mammalia > Artiodactyla > Bovidae > Nanger > Nanger dama. The sequence continues at coordinate 11,533,125 of CAKJTW010000017.1, forward strand.
TTTCTCCATCTATTAGTGTCCTCTTTGATTTCTTTCACCAGTGTCATAGAGGAGAACATAGGCAAAACACTCTCCAATATAAATCACAGCAGGATCCTCTATGACCCACCTCCCAGAATACTGGAAATAAAAGCAAAAATAAACAAATGGGATCTAATTAAAACTAAAAGCTTCTGTACAACAAAGGAAACTATAAGCAAGGTGAAAAAGACAGCCTTCGGAATGGGAGAAAATAATAGCAAATGAAGCAACTGATAAACAACTAATCTGAAAAATATACAAGCAACTCCTGCAGCTCAATTCCAGAAAAATAAATGATCCAATTTAAAAATGGGCCAAAAAACTAAATAGACATTTCTCCAAAGAAGACATACAGATGGCTAACAAACACATAAAAAGATGCTCAACATCACTCATTATCAGAAAAATGCAAATCAAAACCACAATGAGGTTTTGATTTCACACCAGTCAGAATGGCTGTGATCCAAAAGTCTACAAATGCTGGAGAGGGTGTGGAGAAAAGGGAACCCTCTTACACTGTTGGTGGGAATGCAAACTAGTACAGCCACTATGGAGAACAGTGTGGAGATTCCTTAAAAAACTGGAAATAGAACTGCCATATGACCCAGCAATCCCACTGCTGGGCATGCACACCAAAGAAACCAGAATTGAAAGAGATAAGTGTACCCCAGTGTTCATCGCAGCACTGTTGGAAGCAACCTAGATGTCCATCAGCAGATGAATGGATAAGAAAGCTGTGGTACATATACACAATGGAGTATTACTCAGCCATTAAAAAGAATACATTTGAATCAGTTCTAATGAGGTGGATGAAACTGGAGCCGATTATACATAGTGAAGTAAGCCAGAAAGAAAAACACCAATGCAGTATACTAACACATATATATGGAATTTAGAAAGATGGTAACAATAACCCTGTATGCAAGACAGCAAAAAGACACAGATGTATAGAACAGTCTTTTGGACTCTGTGGGAGATGGAGAGGGTGGGATGATTTGGGAGAATGGCATTGAAACATGTATAATATCATATAAGAAACGAATTGCCAGTCTAGGTTTGGTGCAGGATACAGGATGCTTGGGGGCTGGTGCACTGGGATGATCCAGAGAGATGGTATGGGGAGGGAGATGGGAGGGAGGTTCAGGATTGGGAACACGTGTACATCCATGGCAGATTCATGTTGATGTATGGCAAAACCAATACAGTATTGTAAAGTAAAATAAAGTAAAAAATAACAAATAAAACTAATGGCCCAGCAGTTAATGGAGACATTAGATACAGCAAATAGAAATTTTTCATTCTAAAATAGCTTTAACTGAATAATAAAAAGAGACTTGCTTTTCTTTACTCAAATGGTTATGAAAGTTCTAAGCTAATTTTTTTTTCTATACTTAAAATGATAAAGGCATAATCAACCACCATTCCTTCCACAAAAATGCTTTTAAAGCAGAGATCGATATTGTATTTCCAACTCTTCTAACAAAGGCTTATGATCAAATTATTACAAATATTAGAGTAAATTCTTAAATTCTCACTTGATTCATAAGTGTCTTCCAATAATACTATAGGATTGCTTAGTCATTGTTCAGTTTGAAACTTAATAGATTACTCAAAATTTTCAAAATATAAACCATGTAGCATAGATACTGAAGGAGTAAAACTCAAAATTCAGGAACAGAAAGCCTCTTAGGGGGAAAAAAAAAAAAACAACTTCCTTTAGGTGGCAATAATAATGCCCTGTTAGTCATTTTCGTTGATTAGTAGCCTTCAGGACATTGTACAGTGATCTAGAAATGACAAGGAGATCAGGCTTTCTTGCCTAAGGAACACTACTAAATTGAGACAGTAACTGGTAAGTTTGTTAAATAATAAAATAAAAGAGATGAAAGAGAGACAGACAGTGAAATGGCAGGAACCAGAGTACAAACAGAAAGGATAACTAACCAAGTCCTGTCCAGGGAAAGAGTGAACAGGCTCTCAGGCATTACGAGGCTTCCTGCTTCTGCCCATCTGACATCTTTCCTGGCTCTTTCCTTACACCTAGACACCCTCCCAAGGGGAGTGCAAGGCCTGATTTTAGGAAGTGTGTGGTGGCAGTGGTGGCTCTAATATGTGGACTGTTTTTTAATGGTGCTTAAATTGTTGGGATCATGCGGTTATTTAACCAGAAATAGTCTCTTCAGCAGAGAAGGCAATGGCACCCCACCCCACTGCATTTCAGTGTCACTACTAACCCACCAGTTGTGTCCCACTGAATACATTACACATAATTTTGGAGTTTCAATTTAAATTCATCAGTAAAATAAACATAATAATAGGTACCAGCCTCAACAGGATTATGGAGAAGATGAAATTTGTTTAGCTATATTTGTTCCTTTGTACTTAAGAAAAAGCCTGGCACGTGACATTTGTATGTGTGTGTGTATGTACTCTTGCCTGGAAAATCCCATGGATGGAGGAGCCTGGTAGGCTGCAGTCCCTGGGGTCACCAAGAGTCATATACAACTGAGCGACCTCACTTTCACTTTTCACTTTCATGCATTGGAGAAGGAAATGGCAATCCACTCCAGTGTTCTTGCCTGGAGAATCGCAGGGATGGGGGAGCCTGGTGGGCTGCCATATATGGGGTTGCACAAAGTTGAACACGACTGATGTGACTTACCAGCAGTCTCTTCAGAGGTCAGGATGCAGGAGAAGCATGACCTGTGAAGAAACAACACATTTCCACTACAGCTATGTAGGTTTTACTATTCAGAGGCATCCAAAAGAGTGGTCAGGTGGTTCTGTAACTAAGTTTGGTCCCACTCACCAAGCTTTGCTACAGGACCTATGCTGGCCTCTGTTTAGACTTTGAGACCTATTTTATTTTTAATTGAAGTATAATTGCCTTGCAATTTTGTGGTGGTTTCTGCCATATATCAACATGAATCAGCCATACATATGCATGTTTCCCCTGCCTCTTGAAGCTCCCTCCCACCTTCATCCCCATCCAACCCTTCTAGTTTGTCACAGAGCCCTGGTTTGATTTCCTTGAGTCATACAGCAAAGTCGCAATGGCTAGCTATTTTACATGTAGTAGTGTATGTATTTCCATGCTACTCTCTCCATTTGTCCCACCCTTTCCTTCCCCCACGCCTTGTTAGACTTTGAAATATCTTTATTTTAGGATATTCCAACACACTGTGTACTAATCATGGCCTGGTTCTTGTCAATTCCTACCTTAGGTGAAAAGGGGGAATCCATGAATACCTGTTATACAATTAAAAATCAATGAGCTCCTTGACTAGATCACTAGTCTGGTGACCTGTGATAAACACCCTTTTCATAACACTGTTCCCTGCATTCTCCCTTCAATTGTTCTGCCTCTCTTTCTTGATAGCTAACTATTGATATAGATAGTTTTGTATGTATATGTATATATCCATAGTTTTACATGCACATATGTATAATATATGCATATGCATGTGTTACATGCATATATAATGATACAGCTCAAAATAAGATAGTGCAGAAGTAGCACTAGCTTCCAAAATTTTCCACCAATAATCCCACTTTCCAGAAGGATTTCTATGTTGTTTTTTTAAATTTCTTTTGCAAATTTCTTAAATATCTTTAAAAATAAACATATATTTCTATTTCTTGAGTTATCAATTTCTGAAAATGTTTTTTTGACTCTCACTTATGAAAAGTAACTGCTGTGCATTTACATTATCCTACTAAACTTCCTCACTCTTTTCAATATTTGATAGAGGTGTACTTTAAAAATAATTATTCTCTTTGTTAATTTTCCATATTTATATGACATGTTTAAAGTTTGGTTTCTTATACCATCAATTTGTGCAGCATGCAGAGAGATTTCCCTGTATTAAATGAGGATACCATTGGTCTTACTCTTTTTAACACCTTTCTCTTCACTTGCTATCCTGTTTCCTGCAAATTCTAACTTTGGCTTTTATATTTTCAAGTTTGTTAAACTTATATTCTATGTCCGTATCATGTTTGAGTCATCGATATTTTGGGTATAGGTTGATGCTAATCATTAAAAACAAAACCCACAATGGTATGAGTATATGAATGTTGTCAGTTGTATTAGTATGTGGGATTGTGTATCTTTCCTGCAGTTTCAAGTGTCAGAACCATTAAAGCATTAAAGCTTTTGAAAAGTAATAGTCTTTTTTTTTTCCTTTGCACCTTAATAGTTATTTAGGAATTTCTTTATCATCATATGCACACACAAGTCTGAAATTTTAAGGCATAATTTTATGTTTAAATGGATTAAATATTTATGCATTTCACACACACACACACACACACACACACACACACACACACATACAAATGTCATGTGCCAGGCTTTTTCTTAAGTACAAAGGAACAAATGTAATTAAACAGATTTCATCTTCTCCATAATCCTGTTGAGGCTACTACCTATTATTGTGTTTATTTTACTGATGAATTTAAATTGAAACTCCAAGACTATGTGCAATGTATTCAGTGGGACGCAACTGGTGGGACAGTAGTGCCACTGAAATTCAAACCCAGGAGTCTTGCTCCAAATGCTCCAAAGGCTGTGGTTTTATTATCATACGATGCTTCTAAGAAGAATGAAATTTAGTTGTAGGTTGGGATGTTATTTATGGGTATTTCACCAGAAAAAGGGATTTCCCTGGTGGTTCAGACGGTAAAGCATCTGTCTACAATGCGGGAGACCTGGGTTCGATCCCTGGGTCGGGAAGATTTCCTGGAGAAGGAAACGGCAACCCACCCCAGTACTCGTGCCTAGAAAATCCCATGGATGGAGGAGCTTGGTGCAGGCTACTGTCCATGGGGTCGCAAAGAGTTGGGCATGACTGAGCCACTTCACTTCACCATAAAAATGAAAGTCAAGTGAGATTATGTACTATCCTGACATACTGAACCCCCAAAAATAAATGTTCATGTTCACAATGCAAAGGGAAAATAAGCCAAAATTCATTCATTTTGCAGATATTTATTTTCTGGAACTTAAATTTTTTTATTCTAAAACAAATTTTCTTTTTTTATCAAGTCTGTGTTTTAAAATGTCACATTCTTATAGCATCATGACAGTTCAGTCTCTCAGTTGTGTCTGACTCTTTGCGACCCTACAGACTGCAGCATGCCAGGTTTCCCTGTCCATCACCAAATTCCGGAGCTTACTCAAACTCATATCCATTGAGTCGGTGATGCCATCCAACCATCTCATTCTCTGTCATCCCCTTCTCCTCCTGCCTTCAGTGAATCGGTTCTTATCATCAGATGGCCAAAGTACTGGAGTTTCAGCTTCAGCATCAGTCCTTCTAATGAATACTCAGGACTGATTTCCTTCAAGATTGGTTGGTTTGACCTCCTTGCCATGCAAGGGACTCTCAAGAGTTTTTGCCAACACCGCAGTTCAAAAGCATCAACTCTTCAGTGCTCAGCTTTCTTTATAGTCCAACTCTCACATCCAAACATGACTACCAGAAAAAGCATAGCTTTGACTAGTCAGATCTTTGTTGGGAAAGTAATGTCTCTGCTTTTTAATATGCTGTCTAAGGTTGGTCATAGCTTTCCTTGCAAGGGGCAAGTGTCTTTTAATTTCATGGCTGCAGTCACCATCTGCAGTGATTTTGGAGCCCCCCAAAAGAAAGTCTGTCATTGTTTTCCCATCTGTTTGCCATGAAGTGATGGAATCAGATGCCATGGTCTTAGTTTTCTGAATGTTGAGTTTTAAGCCAACTTTTTCACTCTCCTCTATCACTTTCAACAAGAGGCTCTTTGGTTCTTTTTCACTTTTTGCCATAAGGGTAGTGTCATCTGCATATCTGAGGTTATTGATATTTCTCCCAGAAATCCTGATTCTAGCTTGTTTTATCTAGCCCAGCATTTCACATGATGTACTCTGCATATAAGTTAAATAAGCAGAGTGACAATATACAGCCTTGACGTACTCCTTTTCCTATTTGGAACCAGTCTGTTGTTCCATGTCTAGTTCTAACTGTTGCTTCTTGACCTGCATACAGATATCTCAAGAAGCAGGTCAGATGGTCTGGTATTCCCGTCTCTTGAAGAATTTTTCAGTTTTTTGTGATCCACACAGTCAAAGGCTTTTGAATAAAGCAGGCATATTTCTAAATCATTTACATTTTGAGAGTCTTTTTAAAGAGATAATTATTATTAATAACTGAAAATATATATTTACATTAGGTCAATTAAAAGTAAATTCTTAGTTTTTACAACATAAAGAAGTTAAAACACTAATAACATTTCATAAAAATCCACATTACAGATAAAATGAGACATTAAAACCACTTGGAATACTACTCAAAATTCAACTCTTATGAAAAAGCACAATTTCAGATTATTTATAGACCATATGTGCCTATAATAATGCAAAATTCTAAGATGACCTCAGTGTACCACACCCTGTGTAATTACCTGTCCTTGTGTGTAAACTGGACCTGCCACTGCTTCAACCCATGTAAAATGGCAAAGTGGATGAATTTTCCATATGTAATCAAAGTCCCTGATCAGTTGGCTTTTAAGTTTATTGAAAGGAAGATTATTCAGGTGGAGTCTTTAAAAGGAGTCAACTAGTGAGAAGCTGGATGCAGCAGACACGCTGCATCTCTTCCTTCTGGCCTTGAGAAGCAAGCTTCCATGAGCTGTACAGCAGCAAGGAAGTTAATTTTGCTACAATTCCATGAGATGAGAAGAAGACTCTGCTTTAGATGACTCTGCAACCTCAGCCAATACTTAGCTGAACCATTTTGAGACCCTAAACAGAGAACCCAACTAAGGCATGCCTGTAAGTCTGACTTACAGGAACTCTGAGATAATAAATGAATATTAAGTTGCTAAGCTTGTTGCTAAGTTTTAATACAGCAATATAAAACTAACATGCTGAATTAATTATTCAGGGATAAAGGAGACTCTTTAGTAAAAACTTTTCTGCAATTTGGATAACATTTTCCCATTGCACAAAACACACAGATATTAGTACATGCTTCCCTGGTGGCTCAATAAAGCATCCGCCTACAATGCAAGAGACTAGGCTTGATCCCTGGGTTGGGATGATCCCCTGGAGAAGGGAATGACAACCTACTCCAGTATTCTTGTCTGGAAAAATCCCATGGAGAGAGGATCCTGGCAGGCTACAGTTCATGGGGCCACAGAGAGACAACTGAGACTAACACAACACACAAGTATAGGCATGTACATGAGCAGGATATCTAACTTCTTAGAATTTTTAGAAAAAAACAATCCGATTTCAATAATGTAAACAATTCTAACAGTCCTGGAATGTCAGAGTTAAACAAAGTGTTGAAGGTGCATCTGTTCTAACTCTTTGCTTTTCAGTCAAGAAATAATAGCTGAAAAAGGTGCAGTGCTTGCCCAGCATCACATATGCCAACAGAAACGTTGCTGGGATAGGAGGCCAACCTATGTTCCCGAACCATACTCACTTTCTTCCTGATACAAGTTACTAGATATAACTTAGGGAATCTAGTCAGACTATATCTAACAAATACAGAATGGCAGATAAACTCATCTTTATGATCTGTAGAAATTAGATTCTGTAATATTGTAATGGATAGGGTTGAAAGGATTTTACTTCACAACATAAACAAACCTAAAGATATTAGGTCAATCAGCTGGATATTTTTATCCTATGTGTCAGTTCTTAATGATTAACTGTCCATTTTGACACCAAACTGTTTAAATTTCACCTGTGTGAGTAGAGACCTGATTTCTGTCTTCAGATGAATAAACTACAGTGCTTGAGTGAGCCAGAATGATCATACCAGAGTGAAACTAATTCACAGAAGAAATGCATAGAGCCAATAGACATATGAAAAGAGGCTCAGACTTACCAATAACTTAGCACAAATAACAGTAATAAAGATTAATTTTACTTTTCATTATTCAGAAAATTTTTTGAATGTTTATTGTGTGTTGGTCACTTGTATTGTTTCTGAAGAAGAATAGCAAAAATGTTCTTGCCTCCATTTATTTCAAATTCTAGTGTTTGATATAGGCTTTGAACAGCAGATCACACATATAAACCTAAAATTTAATCAATACTAAGTCCTATGGAGCAGAATGGGGGCTAAGCACATATATGAAGACATCTAACCTAATCTTGAGAGGGTCAGAGGAGGCTTTCCTGAGTAAGTCACTTTTAAAGATGAAATAGAAATGTGTTGACTGATGGGTGGGGTCTGTGTGTAGGTATACCTGCAGATTTTATGTGATAGAACAGAGTTTCAAATTTCATGCTGTAGTTTTGATTTTGGAAAATTGAGAATGAAGGTTTCTTTAATAAAAATATGAAGAAAAGATTAATAAATGAAAATTTTAATTATAAAAACTGAGTTTGAAGGGGTTACATGGAATCCAGAAAGATGGAAATAAGAGAATAAATGTTAGATAAGGAAATTAGGTGAGGGATTCTTTGAGGTAAATCTGTAACATAAAATCTTTAGCTTGGACAATAGACTGGGATTTATTTTTTATTGAAAGATAATTGCTTTATGGAATTTTGTTGTTTTCTGCCAAACTTCAACATGAGTCAGCCAGAGGTATTCATTTATCCCCTCCCTTTTGAAACTCTCTCCCATCTCCTGCCCTATCCCAACCTTCTAGGTTGCTACAGAGCCCTTGTTGAGTTTTCTGAGCAATACAGCAAATTCCTGTTGGCTATGTATTTTACATATGGTAATGTAAGGTTTCCATGTTACTCTCTCCATACACCTCATCTTCTCCTCCCCTCTCACATGTCCTAAGTCTGTTCTCTACATCTGTTTCTCCATTGCTGCCCTGTAAATAAGTTCTTCAGTACCATTCTTCTAGATTGCTTATGTGTATGTTAGAATATCATATTTATCTTTCTCTTTCTGACTCACTTCACTGTGTATAATAGGTTCTAGGTTCGTCCACCTCATCAGAGCTGACTCAAATGCATTTCATTTTATGGCTGAGTAATATTCCATTGTGTATATGTACCAAACTTCTTTATCCAATCATCTGTCAATGGACATCTAGGTTGCTTCCATGTTCTAGCTATTGTAAATAGTGCTACAATGAATAATGGGATCAGTTCAGTTCATTTGCTCAGTTGTGTCCAACTCTTAGCGACACCATGAATCACAGCACACCCTGCCTTCCTGTCCATCACCAACTTCCAGAGTTTACCCAGACTCATGTCCATCGAGTCAGTGATGCCATCCAACCATCTTATCCTGTCATCCCCTTCTCCTCCTGCCCCCAATCCCTCCCAGCATCAGGATCTTTTCCAATGAGTCAACCCTTCACATGAGGTGGCCAAAGTACTGCAGTTTCAGCCTCAGCATCAGTCCTTCCAATGAACACTCAGGACTGATCTTTAGGATGAACTGGTTGTATCTCCTTGCAGTTCAAGGGACTCTCAAGAGTCTTCTCCAACACCACAGTTCAAAAGCATCAATTCTTTGGTGCTCAGCTTTCTTCACAGTCCAACTTTCACATCCATACATGACTACCAGAAAAACCATAGCTTTGACTAGACAGACCTTTGCTGGCAAAGTAATGTCTCTGGTTTGTAATATGCTGTCTAGGTTGGTCATAACTTTCCTTGCAAGGGGCAAATGTATTTTAATTTCATGGCTGCAGTCACCATCTGCAGTGATTTTGGAGCCCTAAAAAATAAAGGGTGACACTGTTTCCACTTTTTTTCCCATCTATTTCCCATGAAGTGATGGGACCAGATGCCATGATCTTCTAAATGTTTTCTAAATGTTGAGCTTTAAGCCAACTTTTTCACTCTCCTGTTTCATTTCCATCAAGAGGCTTTTAGTTCCTCTTCACTTTCTGCCATAAGGGTGGTGTCATCTGCATATCTGAGGTTATTGATAATTCTCCTGGCATTCTTGATTCCAGCTTGTGCTTCTTCCAGCTCAGGGTTTCTCATGATGTACTACTCTACATATAAGTTAAATAACCAGGGTGACAGTATACAGCCTTGACATACTCCTTTTCCTATTTGGAACCAGTCTGTTGCTTCATGTCCTGTTCTAACTGTTGCTTCCTGACCTGCATATAGGTTTCTCAAGAGGCACATCAGGTGGTTTGGCATTCCCATCTCTTTTTAGAATTTTCCACAGTTTATTGTGATCCACATGGTCAAAGGCTTTGGCATAGTCAATAAAGCTGAAATAGATATTTTTTTCTGGAACTCTCTTGCTTTTTCCATGATCCAGTGGATGTTGGCAATTTGATCTCTGGTTCCTCTGCCTTTTCTAAAACCAACTTGGACATCTGGAAGTTCACATTTCATGTATTGCTGAAGCCTGGCTTGGAGAATTTTGAGCATTATTCTACTAGCGTGTGAGGTGAGTGCAATTGTGTGTTAGTTTGAGCCTTGTTTGGCATTGCCTTTCTTTGGGATTGGAACAAAAACTGACCTTTTTCAGTCCTGTGGCCACTGCCAAGTTTTCCAAATTTGTGGTGTATTGAATAATGGGATACATATGTCTTTTTCAATTTTGGTTTCCTCAGGATATACACCTAGGAGTGGGATTTGGGGGTCATATGGTGGTTTATTCTTAGTTTTTAAAGGAATCTCCATGCCATCTTCCATAGTGGATGTATCAATTTACATTCCCACCAACAGTGCAAGAGTGTTCTCTTTGCTCCACATCCTTTCCAGCATTTATTGTTTGTAGACTTTTTGATGATGGCCATTCTAACCAGTGTGAGGTGATACCTCATTGTACTTTTAATGTGCATTTCTCTAATAATGAGTGATGTTGAGTATATTTTCATGTGCTTGTTAGCCATCTGCATATCTTCTTTGGAGAAATGTCAGTTTAGGTCTTTTCCCCACTTTTTGATTGAATTGTTTTTCTGGCACTAAGTTGTATGAGCTGCTTGTATATTTTGGAAATTGAGTCTTTATCAGTTGTTTCCTTTGCTATTCCTTCTCCTATTCTGAGGGTTGCCTTTTCACCTTGCTCATAGTTTCCTTTGCTGTGCAAAGGCTTCCAAGTTTAATCGGGTCCCACTTGTTTACTTTTGTTTTTATTTCCATTACTCTAGGAGGTGGGTCATAGAGGATCTTGCTTTGATTTATGTCATTGAGTGTTCTGCCTATGTTTTCCTCTAAGAGTTTTATAGTTTCTGGTCTTACATTTAGGCCTTTAATCCATTTTGAGTTTATCTTTGTGTATGGTGTTACGAAGTATTCTAATTTAATTCTTTTACATGTAGCTCTCCAGTTTTCGCAGCACCTTTTATTAAAGAGGCTGTCTTTGTCTCATTGTATATTCTTACCTCCTTTGTCAAAAATAAGATACCCATAGGTGCATGGGTTTTTTCTTGGCTTTCTGTCTTGCTCCATTGGTCTATATTTCTGTTTTTGTGCCAGTACCATACTATCTCGATGACTGTACCTTTGTAGTATCATCTGAAGTCAGGAAGGTTGATTTCTCCACCTCCATTCTTCTTTATCAAGACTGCTTTGGCTATTCAAGTTCTTTTGTGTTTTTCCATATGAACTGTGAATTTTTTTGTTCTAGTTCTGTGGAAAATGCCATTGGTAATTTGATAGGGATCACATTGAATCTGTAGATTCTATTTGATAGTATAGTCATTTTCACAATATTGATTCTTCTTACACAAGAACATGGAATATCTCTCCATCTTTTAATGTCACTCTTAATTTCTTTTATTAGTGTCTTATAATTTTCCATGTACAGTTCTTTTGTCTCCTTAGGTAAGTTTATTCCTAGATATTTAATTATTTTTGTTGCAGTGGTGAATGGGATTGATTCCTTAATTTCTCTTTCTGAATTTTCATTGTTAGTATATAGAAATGCAATTGATTTCTGTGTATTGATTTTTACCCTGCAGCTTTGCTAAATTCACTGATTAGCTCTAGTAATTTTCTGATGCTATCTTTAGGGTTTGCTATGTACAGTATAATGTCATCTGCAAACAGTGAGAATTTTAGTTTTTCTTTTCTGATCTGGATTCATTTTATTTGTTTTTCTTCTCTGATGGCTGTAGCTAGGACTTCCAAAACTATGTTGAATAATAGTAGTGAGAGCAGACACCCTTGTCTTGTTCCTGATGTTAGAGAGGATGCTTTCAGTTTCTCACCACTGAGGATAATGTTTCCTGCAGACTTATCATATATGGCCTTTACTATGTTGAGGCAGGTTCCTTCTATGCTCATTTTGTGAAGAGTTTTAATCATAAATGGGTGCTGTATTGTGTCAAAGACTTTTTATGCATTTATTGAGGTTATCATATGGTTTTTATCTTTCAGTTTGTTATAGTGTATCACATTGATTGATTTGCATATATCGAAGTATCTTTGCATTCCTGGAATAAACCCAACTTATTCATGGTGTATGAGCTTTTTCATGTGTTGCTGAATTCTGTTTGTAAAATTTTGTTGAGGATTTTTCTTTCTATGTTCATTAGTGATGTTTGCCTGTAGTTTTATTTTTGTGTGTTGTCTTTGTCTGGTTTTGGTATCAGGTGATGGTGGCCTTGTAGAATGAGTTTGGAATTATTCCTTCCTCTGCAATTTTTTGAAAGAGTTTTAGAAGGATAGGCATTAACTCCTCTCTAAATGTTTGAGAGAATTCTCCTGCGAAGCCACCTAGTCCTGAGCTGTTGGTTTTGGGGAAATTTTTGATCACAGCTTCAATTTCAGTGATTGTAATTCAGTTGTTCATAACTTTCATTTCTTCCTGGTTCAGTTTTGGAAGATTGAACTTTTCTAAAAATCTATCCACTTCTTCCAGGTTATCCATTTTATTGCCTATAGTTGTTCATAACAGTATCTTATAATCCTTTGTATTTCTGCATTGTCTGTTGTCTTCATTTCTAATTTTGTTGATTTGATTATCTCACTTTTTTTCCTGATGAGTCTGGCTAAAGGTCTGTCCATTTTGTTTATCTTTTCAAAGAACCAGATTTTAGTTTAATTAATCTTTAATACTGTCTCTCATTTTTTTCATTTATTTCTGCTCAGATCTTTCTAATTTGTGTTCTTCTATTAATTTTGTCTTTTTGTTGTTTTCTTTTTTTTTTCCAATTGTTTTAGGTGTAGAATTAGGTTGTCTATTCGATGTTTTATTTGTTCCTTGAGGTAGGATTGTATTGCTATAAACTTCTCTCTTAGAACTGCTTTGGCTTCATCCCATAGGTTTTGAGTTGTCATGTTTTCATTTTAATTTGTTTCTAGAAATTGTTTTTATTTCCCTTTTAATTTCTTCAGTAACCTGTTGGTTATTTAGAAATGTATTGCTTAATTTCCATGTGTTTGTGTTTCTTACAGTTTTTTTTTTTTTTTTTTCCCCTTGCAGTTGATCTCTAGTCTCATAGTGTTGTGGTCAGAGAAAATGCTTGATACAATTTCAGTTTTCTTATATTTACTGAGATCTGATTTGTAAGCCAAGATGTAGTCCATCCTGGATTATGTTCCACATGCACTTGAAAAGAAAGTGTATTCAGCATTTGGATGGAATTTCCTGAAGATATCAAAGAGATCCAGTTCATCTAATGTGTCATTTAAGACTTGTGGTTTTTCTTTTGTTTTGTTTTGTTTTTAATAATTTTCTGTTTTAATGATCTGTCCATTGGTGTGAGTGGGGTGTTAAAGTCTCTTACTATTATTCTGTTACTTTTGATTTCTCCTTTTATGTCTATTAGTATTTGTCTTATGTATGGAGCTGCTCCTATGTTGGCTACATAGATATTTACAATTGTTTTGAATTCCTCTTGGATTGATCCTTTGATCATTATGTAGTATCCTTCCTTATCTCTTGTCACTTTCTTTATGTTAAGGTCTATTTTGTCTGGTATGAGGATTGCTACTCCAGCTTTCTTTCGCTTCCCATTTTCATGGAATATATTTTTTCATCCTCTCACTTTAGTCTATATGTGTCTTTAGGTCTGAAGTGGCTTTCTTGTAGACGGCATATATATGGTCTCGTTTTAGTATCCATTCAGCCAGTCTGTGTCTTTTGGTTGGGGGATTAATCCACTTACATTTAAAGTAATTATTGATATATATGTTCCTAAACTGCTAGACCATTCAGGTATGACCTAAATCAAATCCCTTATGATTATACAGTGGAAGTGAGAAATAGATTTAAGGGCCTAGATCTGATAGATAGAATGCCTGATGAACAATAGAATGAGGTTCGTGAGGGATCAAGACCATCCCCATGGAAAAGAAATGCAAAAAAGCAAAATGACTGTCTGGGGAGGCCTTACAAATAGCTGTGAAAAGAAGAGAGGCAAAAAGCAAAGGAGAAAAGGAAAGATATAAGCATCTGAATGCAGAGTTCCAAAGAATAGCAAGAAGAGATAAGAAAGCCTTCTTCAGCTATCAATACAAAGAAATATAGGAAAAGAACAGAATGGGAAAGACTAGAGATCTCTTCAAGAAAATTAGAGATATCAAGGGAACATTTCATGCAAATATGTGCTCAATAAAGGACAGAAATTGTCTGGACCTAACAGAAGCAGAAGATATTAAGAAGAGGTGGCAAGAATACACGGAAGAACTGTACAAAAAAGATCTTCAAGACCCAGATAATCATGATGATGCGATCACTCATCTAGAGCCAGATATCTTGGAATGTGAAGTCAAGTGGACCTTAGAAAGCATCACTATGAACAAAGCTAGTGGAGGTGATGGAGTTCCAGTGGAGCTATTTCAAATCCTGAAAGATGATGCTGTGAAAGTGCTGCACTCATTATGCCAGCAAATTTGGAAAACTCAGTAGTGGCCACAGGACTGGAAAAGGTCGGTTTTCATTCCAATTCCAAAGAAAGGCAATGCCAAAGAATGCTCAAACTATCGCACAGTTGCACTCATCTCACATGCTAGTCAAGTAATGCTCAAAATTCTCCAAGCCAGGCTTCAGCAATACGTGAACCATGAACTTCCTGATGTTCAAGCTGGTTTTAGAAAAGGCAGAGGAACCAGAGATCAAATTGCCAACATCCGCTGGATCATGGAAAAAGCAAGAGAGTTCCAGAAAAGCATCTATTTCTGCTTTATTGACTATGCCAAAGCCTTTGACTGTGTGGATCACAATAAACTGTGGAAAATTCTGAAAGACATGGGAATACCAGACCACCTGACCTGCCTCTTGAGAAATCTGTATGCAGGTCAGGAAGCAACAGTTAGAACTGGACATGGAACAACAGACTGGTTCCAAATAGGAAAAGGAGTACGTCAAGGCTGTATATTGTCACCCTGCTTATTTAACTTGTATGCAGAGTACATCATGAGAAATGCTAGGCTGGAAGAAACACAAACTAGAATCAAGATTGCCAGGAGAAATATCAATAACCTTAGATATGCAGATGACACTACCCTTATGGCGGAAAGTGAAGAGGATCTGAAAGGCCTCTTGATGAAGGTGAAAGAGGAGAGTGAAAAAGTTTGCTTAAAGCTCAACATTCAGAAAACGAAGATCATGGCATCCAGGCCCATCACTTCATGGGAAATAGATGGGGAAACAGTGGAAACAGTGTCAGATTTCATTTTTTGGGGCTCCGAAATCACTGCAGATGGTGACTGCAGCCATGAAATTAAAAGACACTTACTCCTTGGAAGAAAAGTTATGACCAACCTAGATAGCATATTCAAAAGCAGCGACATTACTTCACCAGCTAAGGTCCATCTAGTTAAGGCTATGGTTTTTCCAGTGGTCATGTACGGATGTGAAAGTTGGACTGTGAAGAAGGCTGAGCGCCGAAGAATTGATGCTTTTGAACTGTGGTGTTGGAGAAGACTCTTGAGAGTCCCTTGGACTGCAAGGAGATCCAACCAGTCCATTCTGAAGGAGATCAACCCTAGGATTTCTTTGGAAGTAATGATGCTAAAGCTGAAACTGCAGTACTTTTGCCACCTCATGCGAAGAGTTGACTCATTGGAAAAGACTCTGATGCTGGGAGGGACTGGGGGCAGGAGGAGAAGGAGACAACCGAGGATGAGATGGCTGGATGGCATCACTGACTCGATGGACGTGAGTCTGAGTGAACTCCAAGAGATGGTGATGAACAGGGAGGCCTGGTGTGCTGCGATTCATGGGGTTGCAAAGAGTCGGACACGACTGAGCAACTGAACAGAACGGATTCCTGTTTTCTTAATTGTTTGGGGTTGATTTTGTAGATCTTTTTCTTCTGTAGTATTTCTTGACTACATAACTCCCTTTAGTATTTGTTTTAAAGCTGGTTTGGTGGTACTGAATTCTAACTTTTGCTTGTCAAGATAGCCACCATGTCCTGCTCGTCTTCTGCTGCACAGTGGAGTGTTGCACCAGAACCTTGCTTCAACACACTGTATTCAGCAAGAGCACTGAGGGAACCAGTTCTTAATGACTTCACATTTGCTGAGCTCAGTGACTTCAGGACTCCAACTGTATACAAAGCACCTGGGATACTTCTTAGCTTCTAAGATCAAGCCCTGAGCCTTTTGCATGGGAGCACTGACTCCAAGACTCTAGACTACCAGAGAACTAACCCTAAGAAGTATCAAATAGTGAGAACTCACACAAAGGAAACCACTTGAATACATGACCCGGCATCACTCAACCACCAGTAACACTCTATGCAGAATGCTTCATCTAAACAACAAAAATACAACAAAACAAAAATACAAACCCAATCATCAGCAGACAGAATTACCACCTCACTCAACCTTGCTGATCAGGGGAAAAACAACCAAACAAACAAAAACTCAGCACAAATCTCACATTATACAAAGCTTACACAAACCACTGGCCCAATCTTAGGAGGACAGAAACCAAAAAGAAGAAAGAATTCAACCTTGAAGTCTGGGAAAAGGAGACCTCTAACACAATAAGTTAAAAAAAAAAAAAAAATGAAAAGGCAGAGAGAAACTACACAAAAGAAGGAACAAACTAGAAACACAGAACTCCAAATAAATGAAGAGGAAATAGGCAAACTACCTGAAAAAGAATTCAAATAATGATAGTAAAGATATCAGAAACCTTGAAAACAACATGGGGAAAATGCAAGAATCAATTAATAAAGACCTAGAAGAATTTAAAGAATAAACATACAGAGACAAACAACACAACTACTGAAATTAAAAGAACTCTAGAAGGAATCAATAGCCGAATATCTGAAGCAGAAAAACATATCAGTGAATTGGAAGATAAAATGGTGGAAATAACTTCTGAAGAGCAGAATAAAGTAAAAAGAATGAAAAGAACTGAGGATAGTTTCAGAGACCTCTGGGACAATATCAAACACACTGATATTTGAATTATAGGGGTCCCAGAAGAAGAAGAGAAAAAGAAAATTTTTGAAGAGGTTATAGTTCAAAATTTCCCCAAAGTGGGAAGGGAAATAATCAAATAATAATAATGATTATTAATTATCATTAATAATTATTATAGTAATCAAATCCAAGAGGCACAAAGAGTCTCATGCAGGATAAACCCAAGGAGAAACATGCCAAGACACATACTAATCAGACTAACGAGGACTAAACACAAAGAAAGAATATTAAAAGCAGTAAGGGAGAAGCAGCAAGTAACATAGAAGGGAAACTCCGTACGCTTAACAGCTGAACTTTCAGCAGAAACTCTACAGGTCAGAAGGGAGTGGCCGGATATATAGTATACTAACGCACATATATGGAATTTAGAAAGATGGTAATGATAACCCTGTATGCGAGACAGCAAAAGAGACAAAGATGTATAAAACAGTCTTTTGGACTCTGTGGGAGAGGGAGAGGGTGGGATTATTTGGGAGAATGGCATTGAAACATGTATAATAATATCATATATGAAACAAATCGCCAGTCTAGGTTCGATGCATGATCTGGATATGTGGGTCTGGTGCACTGAGATGACCCAGAGGGATGGTACGGGAAGGGAGGAGGGAGGGGGGGTTCAGGATGGGGAACATATGTATACCTATGGTAGATTCATGTTGATGTATGGCAAAACCAGTACAATATTGTAAAGTAATTAACCTCTAATTAAAATAAATAAATTTATATTAAAAAATAAATAAAAAGAAAAAAAATAAAATACTGAAAGGAAAAATCTACAACCAGGATTACTGTACCCAGCAAGGATCTCATTCAAAATTGATGGAAAAATAAAAAGCTTGCCAGACTAGCAAAGGTTTTTAGACTGGGAATTTTGCTAAGTCTGTTTATAACTTCCCTTACACCTGAAGTTCATACAACTTTCCTTTAACGTGTTGGTTCACAAGCTTGACTACAGTCAGAATTTTCATGCAGCTAAAACATACAGAAACCCCACTTATGTGCAGTTTTGTATGCTACAAATATTCCAATTTGATTTTTTTTGGTGTCAGTGTTTTTAAAGTCTGTCAATTGATTCTAAAATATAGCTAGATTTGAGAACTATAGCCTTTAGACATTTTTTATCTAATATTATTTACGTGCTACAAAATCATAAAATCATTTAAATTGGGTTTTCTTAGAGAGGCTATTTAGAATATAATAGAATAATAAATAAGTTCCTTTGTTTTATAGATGAAGCTAAAGGCTCATCTCATGTGACTTACACAGGGTGGAAAAGGAGCATTGATACTTTTCAGTTAAAACTATTTTAAGCATAGTACAAATAGGAAATTTTGTATTTAGCAATTAAAACTCATTCTCAAAAAGCTTCAGTGTCTACTATGAGTCTTACTGTGCTAAGGCAGTTAACTTAATAATCTTCCACTTTAGACATTCCAAACATTAAGTAAGTTCCCTAAATTGTGGAGCCAGTGAGTGGTGGAGTCAGGATTCAAATCAATTTTACTAGATCAGAAGACTACTTCCATGGGCTTACCTAATTATTCCTAAAATTACCTTTTGGTTAATTATCTAATTCCTTCAGACTTTTCTCAAAAGTGTGTCTTTGCAACTTTTTGATTATTTTACATGCTTCAGGCCCCAGTATTTTTAAAATCGTGTGACCATAAAATACTTACTTGGGAGTTTCAAGGGATTAGACAGGTCTGAAATAATTTATTTGGCAAATGCATTGGAATGTGATTCTTGTTCTAAAAATTTTCAGGATGTTCATTTAAAAAAATCTTTTGAGTCATTTTAAAATTGTAATTCTGACCTTTAATATCTTGTTAAACAGATTTGTTCAAAATATAATGAGGAAGAATTTTCATATGATAGTTGTTTTATTTCAGAGTATTACTAAGGATTCAACATTCTTCATATAAAATAGCAGAACTTGTTACATATGTATAGTTGATGACTAGCTCAAACTAAATTTTACACATCTATGGAGACTTCACTGGTGGCTCAGACTGTAAAGCATCTGTCTACAATGTGGGAGACCTGGGTTCGAGCCCTGGGTTGAGAAGATCCCCTGGAGAAGGAAATGGCAATCCACTCCAGGACTATTGCCTGTAAAATCCCATGGACAGAGGAACCTGGTAGGCTACAATCCATGAGGTGGAAAAGAGTCGGACACAACTGAGTGACTTCACTTCATGGAGTCTAAAATTCAACTGGGATCCCATCCAGTTTTTTTAAGTATCATAAGTTAAAAAAAAAATGCATAGTCTAAAATGAACCTTAATTTAAAACTCCTTTCTTTTCTCTATCACTTTTTCTTTGTGAGTAGCTTCATAAGAACTGCTGGCAATTGGGTGAAATTTAGAAATTACAATAAAACAAGGATACATAGAATGTTGGCTACCTCTTTATTTAACTATTAAGTATGGGAAAGATAATTAACAACTTAGTTTTAAAATATTATTACTTCAAGATGTAATAAATGAATCTAACTGAAAAAAAAAAGAATGAGTATCAACATTGAACTTATAATTAACTTAGCACCTAAACTAACCACAATTATTCTTTAAAATAAATGCAAATCAAGACCACAATGAGGTACCATTTCACACCAGTCAGAATGGCTGCGATCCAAAAGTCTACAAGCAATAAATGCTGGAGAGGATGTGGAGAAAAGGGAACCCTCTTACACTGCTGGTGGGAGTGCAAACTAGTACAGCCACTATGGAGAACAGTGTGGAGATTCCTTAAAAAATTGCAAATAGAACTGCCTTATGACCCAGCAATCCCACTGCTGGGCATACACACCGAGGAAACCAGAATTGAAAGAGACACATGTACCCCAATGTTCATTGCAGCACTGTTTATAATAGCCAGGACATGGAAGCAACCTAAATGTCCATCAGCAGATGAATGGATAAGAAAGCAGTGGTACATATACACTATGGAATACTACTCAGCCCTTAAAAAGAATAAATTTGACTCAGTTCTAATGAGATGGATGAAACTGGAACCGATTATACAAAGTGAAGTAAGCCAGAAAGAAAAACACCAATACAGTATACTGACACATATATATGGAATTTAGGAGACAGTAATGATGACCCTATATGTGAGACAACAAAGAGACACAGAGGTATAGAGTGGACTTTTGGACTCTGAGGGAGAGGGAAAGGGTGGGATGGTTTGGGAGAATGGCAATGAAACATGTATATTTTCCTGTAAGAAACGAAGCGCCAATCTATGTTCAATGTAGGATGCAGGAAGCATGGGGCTGATGCACAGGATGATTCAAGTAGAGGATGTGGGGTGGGAGGTGGGAGGGGGCTTCGGCATTGGGAGATTGTGTTCACCTATGGCTGATTCGTGTCAATGTATGGCAAAACAAATACAGTATTGTAATTTAAAAAAAAATAAAAAAAAAAAAAAAAAGAAACGAAGCGCCAGTCTATGTTCAATGTAGGATGCAGGATGCATGGGGCTGATGCACAGGATGATTCAAGTAGAGGATGTGGGGTGGGAGGTGGGAGGGGGCTTCGGCATTGGGAGATTGTGTTCACCTATGGCTGATTCGTGTCAATGTATGGCAAAACAAATACAGTATTGTAATTAAAAAAATAAATAAATTTAATAATAAAAATATATATATACATTTCAAGGTGTAATTTTAATCTTTTTTTATATCTTGATTTGATATATTTTCAGATGTTGCAGGCAGTTCTTATTCATTCTTCACAGTATTGTTTTAGTAGTTTGCATTTAACCTAATACTTTCAGTAAAGAATCTGCCTGCAGTGCAGGAGATCCAGGTTTGATCCCTAGGTCGGGAAGATAACCTGGAGAAGGAAATGGCAACCCACTCCAGTATCCTTGTCTGGAAAATCTCATGACAGAGGAGCCTGATGTGCTACAGTCCATAGGGTCACAGAATCAGCCATGACTGAGGGACTAACACAACTTAAGGACTTAAATTCATATAAATGTGTGTATAACTATATCATTTTGTGGATTTCTATATCCCTATTCAGAATTGCTTTTCCAGTTTTTGTTGGTCCCATTGGGTCACAGTACAGGGTCATCCTAAGAACTGTGAGAGTCCCATTGAAAATATTAACCAAATAAAACACTTAATAAAATGCTTAGTACATAATATGAGAAAATTAGTATGTAATAGCAGAATTTATAAAACCATGTTTGGAATGAAATATATGATTAGCAAAAGGATTTTGGATGAGAACAAATTCACACTGTACTTCAAAAGATGATAAATTTATACAGGGAATAAGAGGACTTTTCTAGAAAAGAGCATAGGAATAATATTATGAGCATATCAAATCAAGAAACCTCATAGTATATTACTCACACTTCTTGATTCTGGCTTTTGAGATTACTTTTACTTTTCTCAAATTTTGGAATTTGTGAGTGTGTGTCTTCAGAGAAAAGACAACTTTCCTTAGTTTCACACCTTGCCTACCAACTAGTGCAGTGTCTGCGCATACTGGGTACCTAGTAAATAGTTTCTGATGCATAACGAAGATTGACCAGTCATTTAACTAGCTTGAGTAAGACCTTGATATCATCCACCAGCAGAAGAGCTTGATAATATTTTGTAGGCTTACTCAGTTAGAGGACCAACGTGATATTGTATAAGGAAGATATATCAGGAAGGAAGACAGTAGCAGATAAAGAAGAAGAAAAAGTGAACAAGAAATCATGTAGGAAATTTTGCACCTAAGTCCTACAGACTATGAAGGGACTAAGGGCAAAATGTTGTCATTCATTTGCTTTATTTCTTAAATAATTAAACTATTATATCAATTAGAATTTTAATTCATATCTGTTTTCATGAAGCCTAGGCCCTGTTTTTACTGTCTTTTCTGTATTACAAAAAATCAGTTAAGTCTTAGTTTATGTGGATGATCATGCACCCTTAATGTAATCTTGTTTGTGTCCTCACTACTGACCAGAGTGGAGGAGCAAATTGGGGATGGTGAGAATAATGACTGATGATCAGAAGAGAAGTGAAGACTGAAGCAGAGAGTTACAGTAAACAACTTTTTAGATACATTGAGATAAGATGCAAATTGATGTATATCTTCAAACCTAAACTTTGGCATAAAAATGATAATATATTAGAATCAGTAATAAGCCTTACACTATTTTGAAGAATTATAGTTTTGCTTATATTCTAACAGAAAACTGTAAAACCAAGATCAGCGTTTTTCAATTTCTTTTTTTAATATAAATTTATTTATTTTAATTGGAGGTTAATTACTTTACAATATTGTATTGGTTTTGCCATACATCAACATGAATCCGCCACCTGTTCCCCATCCTGAACCCCCCTTCCTCCTTCCTCCCTGTACCATCCCTCTGGGTTTAATTTCTTAAAGCAGTTTGAAAGTAGCAAAACATACACTTACACACAGACACCATAAACAACCCTTTCTTTTCTACAATGGGATCTTAATTGGAATCTGGTTATTTTGCACAAATCAGATGAAGCCTGAGTAGTGTGATTGCAGAGGAGCTGCAGCCTCTTAACTTTGCTGACCTCAAGCTGTCCCTCAGGACTTTTTGAGATACTGTATCTGTACACAGGTCTCCCAGAAAGCTGGGAAAACCTGCATTTTCATATTAAGAATATACTAGATTATTCTATCTACTTTATATTGACAAAAGTCTCATGTGGGAGATAAAAAATGTGTTATAATTATTTTCACATACATATTTTCTAATAACTTTCATGATATCTGTGCCTAGGGGCTACCTAGGGAACAAAGTACCCCTTTTAGGTTCCTAGAAAGCATTTTACCTGAGGACCAATTGCCAGAATCTCCTTGGAGAGAGATGTAGATTTCACTTAACTCTGTTATGTAGGTGATTTAAAGATTGAGCTAGAATACACAAAGTACAGAAATATCAAGAAAGAGTGTATTTTAGTGCAATCATGAGGATTTTCCTACTGCAGAAATGGAATCTACAGTACAGTGTGACTAAGGAATATGCACCCTGGGTGATGCAATCCAAGTTCAGTCACTCAGTCCTGTCTGACTCGTTGTGACCCCACGGACTGTAGCACATCAGGCTTCCGTGTCCATCACCAACTCCTGGAGCTTACTCAAACTCATGTCCATTCCATCAGTGATGCCATCCAACCATCTCATCCTCTGTCATCCCCTTCTCCTCCCGCCTTCAATCTTTCCCATCAGGGTCTTTTCAAATGAGTCACCTCTTCACATCAGGTGTCCAAAATATTGGACTTTCACCTTCAGCATCAGTCCTTCAAATGAATATTCAGGACTGACTTCCTTTAGGATTGGCTGGTTTGATCTCTTTACATTCCAAGGGACTCTCAAAAGTCTTCTCCAACACCACAGTTCAAAAGCATCAATTCTTTGGCACTCAGCTGTCTTTATAGTCCAACTCTCACATCCATACATGACTACTGGAAAAAATATAGCTTTGACTAGATGGATCTTTGTTGGTAAAGTGATGTAATACTGGGCCGCAATAGTTTCAGTTCTAATAGAATTATGCTCTCTTCCCATTTCCTATTTTATATCCACTGTGTAACACAGATCTTTGCATAAAGGAGACACAACAAATACTGTGAGGTTCAATTAAAAGTGATAAATCCCTTTCTTACACATTACTTGCTCAGTCATGTCTGACTTTTGCTACCCCATGGACTGTAGCCCGCCAGGGCTCCTCTGTCCATGGAATTTTCCAGGCAAGAATACTGGGGTGGGTTGCCCTGCCCTCCTCCAAGGGATCTTCCTGACCCAGGGATCAAATCCACATTTCTTATAGCTCCTGCACTGGTAGGTGGAAGGATTCTTTACCACTAGTGCCACCTGGGAAGCCTTATGAACAAAAAACCCTCTGTAAAAATTACATTATTTTTCCATAACTTTAGAAGGATGAGAAGATAGACATACATCTCACCTTTAACAATAAATAGATTCTTAAAATTTTGGAGAAATAATGTTTTGTAAACCCTATTAATTTAACTAATTCCACTTTTGGAAAAGTTAGTCAGACTTTGTGTTTGAGCATAGTTGAGTAAGGGGATTATGATGGCATAGGTCTTAACCTACAAGTCCTGTGCACCTTTACTTATCGAGTTCTATTTTAAATAATCTTATACAGTACCCATTCTTTCATTTTATTCTGGCTGAAAGAAAAACATCGTATAAGGTCATTAAAATCATCTGCTTTTATGTTCATTGTGCAAAATGACCTTTTTCCTGTGTGTGTAGATTGTTCTGAAAATATTTTAAAAGTTCTTTTCAATTTCTTTTTCTCAAAGGTTAACATATTCTGTATAAGAAATATAAAATTTTTGAGACAGAAAATTTCTGGAAACCATTCTTACATAATCTGACCGCAAAAAGATTGCTGGGACAATTTACCTGAAATTCAGTTGTTTAGAGAAGTGAGAATCATCTGCAGTTTAACTTAGTAAAATTCATGGATATGCTTTTTTGTGTGTTCACTCCTTTTCAGGATGCATTACCACTCCCATTTTGGTTCAAGTATCAAGACCAGTGGTCACACACACACACACACACTCACTCATACACTCCAAGAGGTTTTGAAAAAAATACATTTCATGTCTTATATAATGAGGCTTTCAAGGTGGATCAAGTTGGTCCCAATATTGGCCCCAAAGTGGCTTGGGAGAACAAGTAAAGGATATGGACTTGGGTTTTTGTGGTGGTTAAGGAATGGGACCAAAAATGGAGCATCCAGGACTTTCCTTTCTGTTTGCCCAAA
The DNA here is from genome assembly GCA_917880005.1 of Nanger dama. Taxonomy (NCBI): domain Eukaryota; kingdom Metazoa; phylum Chordata; class Mammalia; order Artiodactyla; family Bovidae; genus Nanger; species Nanger dama. The sequence continues at coordinate 11,558,239 of CAKJTW010000017.1, forward strand.
TTTGGGAAGAAGGGCAAGAGAAAGTGGTGAAGCTTCAAGCTGACAGCTATAAACATCAAAAAATGGAATTGACTCTTAATTATACTTTCTCTGTTCTTTATTAAAATGAGTAAAACTGAGACTTGTTTCTACTTAAGTTCTTGGCCCTGAAACTCTCAGAAGTTTGTTTTGATTGTTCATTCTAGAAAGATAAAGAAAATCTCAAAGTGAGTAGAGATCTCTTGGTAATTATATCAGAAGCAGTTTAGGATCAGGGAAATAACATTAAGCCAAGTCAGACAGCAGAAACTACACAGGAGCCAGGAGATTTTACTTCCCATTATGATCAAAATATTAGCTGGTATGTGTTGAACATTCTTTATCAGACACTCAGTTACCTGTTTCTTTGAGTATCTCATTCAACCTTATAACAATCTCATATGTTAAGTTCTAGGACTATTTTGAATCTACAGTTGAGGAAAGTTGTATTTATAGAAGCAAAGAGATTTCTTTCAAGTGCATAGCTAGTGAAAGATTCAGGCTGGCCTAACATGAATGCCATTAATCACTGTAGATTTCTGCTTTCTGAAATTCTTACTTCTGATGGAAAATGAGGAAAATAAATAAGAAACATGAATTTTATGGTAAAAACACCAGACTGTGTATAAACCTTTAAAAAAATTTTGGGGTGTGCATTTTAAGACTGAAGGCTGTAATCAAATTAATTTGCTCTAAAGAACTAACAGAATTAATTGTGGAAATACTTTGCTTAAAATTTCTGGGACAATTAAACTGGAGCCTACTTTACAAAGTGAAGTAAGTCAGAAAGAAAAACACAAAATCAGTATATTAACGCATATATATGGAATTTAGAAAGATGGTAATGATGACCCTATATGTGAGACAGCAAAAGAGACACATATGTAAAGAACAGTCTTTTGGACTCTGTGGGAGAAGGCTTGGGTGGGACAATTTGAGAGAATAGCATTGAAATAGACCGCCAATCCAGGTTCGATGCATGAGACAGTGCACTGGGAAGACCCTGAGGGATGGGATGGGGAGGAATGTACGAGGGAGGTTCAGGATGGGGGAAACATCTACACCCATGGCTGATTCATGTCAGTGTATGGCAAAAACCATTACGATATTGTAAAGTTAATTAGCCTCCAATAAAATAAATTAATGAATTTTTTAAAAATTTCTGGGACATATGCCAAGATCCAATTTTAAAATGAGAAAACTTTGTATATTATATTGTTCAGTCTGTTTATAATCCAAGGCCTTGTTGATTTTTAAGATTTAAATAAGCCACTCCAGAGGTCAGGTTTATAAAACTTAAGAGTGGCATTGCAGGAGATAGTAAAATCTACGTCAGTTATAAAAGAAGTAGCAGCACAGTGACGGAGAAGGCGATGGCACCCCGCTCCAGTACTCTTGCCTGGAAAATCCCATGGACGGCGGAGCCTGGTAGGCTGCGGTCCATGGGGTTGCGAAGAGACGGACACGACTGAGCAACTTCCCTTTCACTTTTCACTTTCCTGCATTGGAGAAAGAAATGGCAACCCACTCCAGTGTTCTTGCCTGGAGAATCCCAGGGACGGGGGGAGCCTGGTGGGCTGCCGTCTATGGGGTCACGCAGCGTCAGACACGACTGAAGCGACTTAGCAGCAGCAGCAGCACAGTGAAACTGAAATCTTTGAAGGATATGCAGTTGATGGGTATCCCTTTGCTACTTCCTTTCCTTCTCTTCCTGTCCTTTCCATGTACCATACTGAAAGAATCAAGGGTGATACAATTTGGTTATTTTTGATTCTACCATATCTCACTGATACGTTCTTATTTTACATTTAAATTCTGATAAAACTGAACTTTGTGCCCTCGATGAAAAAAAGGGAGACATGGTCTTCTGGTCAACAGCTCTAACTTGTGACCCCTCCCACCACTTTCTCCCTACCAACCCTGAAATGATTAGGCCTGCCACCCTTCCAACCATGAGTTTGCTTTATTTTCTAGGCATATGCCAAAAGAAATTCATGTGCTTTTATTCAATTCAGTATGTATATGGTATCCAAGAGTGAATTTTATAGGCTTACAATTCAGACCTTTATCTGCTATGACTTTTTATATTATGGAAGTACCTAGGGGCTAATGTAATGAATGTGTCTAAAGATTTGTTGCACAGATGAATTTTTTACAATAATTTTAATGACTTTATCTTGATTTACCAAGATACTCTGCATAGTGAGATCTCAAATGGCTGGAATTAGTTATCATTTCACCTGTGTTCTCTTTTAATGACAAAATTACCTACTCTTTTCTTGCCTTGTCCTTGGGGGTAAGTGGCAGAGGCATCAAAGGAAGGAAAGAAAGTGCAGGATTGTGCATCTGGGTTATGTAGTTGTTAATGAGCTGAACGCATGGCATTTCCCAAAGAAAATTAAATATGCAAATGAAAGCAATGGCTGAGTTAAGGACTTTCCATGTGTTTAACTTGAAATCCTCTGTAGGAATTATATTTTTCTTTTTTGGTTGAAGTATAGTTGGTTTACAGTGTTAGTTCCAGGTGTACAGCAAAGTGATTCAGTTATATATACACACACACACACACACACACACACACACACACACACAATATACACACACATATATTATTTTTTCCTATTCTTTTCCCTTATAGGTTACTACAAAATATTGAGAGTATAGTCCCCTGTGCTATAGAAATGATTTTTCAATTACCATTTTATAATATTAACCATTCTCAATTGTTACTGCCCACTGTCATTGCTGTAAATTATTATTTGAAAGTTTAGAAATTCCAAAAAGCCCGTGCTAATCATTGGTAAAAGGTTACTAGTGTTCAACTGAAATGGGGGAGGGGCAAGATAACTACACATTTGTCAAATGTTGGCAAATATGCTCAGCTTTACAGCATAAGAGACAAAATGAGCCACTTACTCGCTTAATCAAAAGTACTCTGAATTACAGTGGCTCTAAAGCACCTCATGCTATATTGATTTTTAGGTTCTCTTCTCTCATTATAATATCCTTGAGAAATTTTTTTCCACTCGGGCTATCTCAAACATGTCATGTTCTACTACTGGCTTTGTCGTTTCCTGCCTCCAAATCACATCTCTGGTTCATTAAAGGGACATTTTAATGCTTCTACCAGTCGTCTCCTGCAATTCTGGGATGGGCAGCCTTGACTTAAGTACTGGCAGATGTTACTGCCTCTACGTGACCTTGAAGGATAGGGAGGGGAAACTGCCTTCCTTTTGACAGTCTTTTCCAGTATTGGAATAGAATCTTGTCTTCACTCATTGCACAAACCAAGCATAATGCTATTTATTATAAACAGCAGATTATAATACCATTTATGGAGTACTTAACATGTTTAAGCAATGAGATATAGTCTTCAACTAAACTTATAAATACATTAATTCCTTTTTAACCAAGGACAAAAGTCAGTTTCAAGGAAGTTAAAATGTCTAAAGATTTCTTGCTTGAAAATAGTATATCTCCAATGCAGGGCCACTTCTAATCCATATGATAGCTTTGTACAAATAAAGGAGAAGAAAATGAACTCTTTTTACTTAAGACCCTTCCACCTTTCAAAATAATTACAGAATATGAAAATATGTTTAAAAAGAAAGATACTTAACTGCCACCTGCAGGAAAGTGTTTTCTACACATCTGTGATGGCTAGAACTTAAATGGTGTCTTAGATGTGGTGTCCTTGTGATGTTAAAATCTGCCCACACGTGTATAACAGCACTTTGGGGATATGAAAACAAGTTCTTTGGGTTAACAGTCCTTCTGATTAACTGTGCTATAAACTCAGAAATATCTAAGCAAGACAAAGTCACATTGTCCATGTAAATGACTGAAAATTCTTCAATGCTTTCTGCCCCCCGTCCTCTGTCACTGTAATCACCCTGTGTCCCAGTCCACCACGGTTACTCCAGGGTGCGCATTTCCATTGTTGATGTCCTTCTGAACATCTCGAGGACAGAAAGAATGTCAAACAAAGAGATGACAATGTAAATGGAGTTGTGGAAGAATTAAATGGAATATATATATTTTTAAACTCAGCACAAAACAAGAGAAAAGAAAGAGAAAATCAAATTCCATTGTTTCTTGGGTTATTGGACTCTTGTTACTATGAACTGCAGCATGTGAAGACAGAAAATTCCCCAAAAGCAGTTGAACATAAGCCCGATACTCAGTAAAGTTGGTGTTTGGTTTGTTTGTGCTTCTTTCAGAACCTCACTTGTTAGCTAACTTAACAATAAGTTTAGGTCATATTAGCTCAAAGTAATTCTTTTTTTTTTTTTTTTTAAGTTGAAGAGTGTTTGTGGACTGATGGTCACAAGAAACTATTTTGGAAAATATTACTTTGAGGCACTATATTTAGTGACTGCAGCCACCAAACAATTCAATCACATGTTAACTGGGACCCTTGTCTTCAGTAGAGATCCCACTTGCATTTCTCCCAATCCCATGTGCAAAACCTATTAATAAATAGCTAAAATGCATTTTTGTCTGAAATCATCAAATGCTAATATGACAGACATACTATCCATTTTTATTCCACCTTGTTTCCTTTGACTAGAACAAGTAGAAGCTGAGTCGAACTTTAGAGTCCAACTAGTAGTGAGAGCTTTCATTTTACAGTTGAAGAAATGGAAACTCACAGGCATTAAATGAATTTCTCAAGGTTGAACTTTATTTAGGGAGACAACCAGAAGTAGAACATTTATCTCATGACTAAAAGCATAAAGTTTTTTTTATTACATTACTTAGCTATTGCTATACTGAGTCATCTAGAAAATTTTTGATTTTTTAAAAAGAAGCAGAATAACTCCCCTGTAGACCAACAAGTTCTGTTCACAGAGGATATTTGTTAAGTCTAAATTGTTTGTAAGTCCAGCGAAGTGAGCCTAGGGGCCCCATAATACAAGTGGCTGCATAGTTGTTCAGTCACTAAGCTGTGTCCAACTCTCTGCCACCATAAGGACTGCAGCAGGCCGGGCCTCCTTGTCCTTCAGTATCTCCTGGAGTCTGTTCAAACTCATGTCCATTGTGTCAATGATGCCATACAACCACCTCTTCCTCCATCTCCCCCTTCTCTTCCTGCTTTCTATCTTTCCCAGTATCAGGGTCTTTTCCAATGAGTTACTCTTTGCATCACATGGCCAAAGTATTGGAGCTTCAGGTTCAGCTTCAGCATCAGTCCTTCCAATGAATATTCAGGACTGATTTCCTTTAGAATTGACAGGTTTAATTTCCTTGCAGTCCCAGGGGCTTTCAAGTGTCTTCTCCATCCCTACAGTCCAAAAGCATCAGTTCTTCGGTGCTCAGTCTTCTTTATGATCCAACTCTCACATCTGTACATGACTACTGGAAAAACTATAGCTTTGATTATACAGACTTTGACAACAAAATGATATCTCTGCTTTTTAATACACTGTCTAGGTTTATCAAAGCTTTCCTTCCAAGGAGAATGTGTCTTTTAATTTTGTGGCTGCAGTCAGTATTCACAGTGTTTTTGGAGACCAAGGAAATAAAATCTGTCACTGTTTCCATTTCTTCCCTACGTATTTGTCATGAAATGATAGCAATGGATGCCATGATTTTAGTTTTTTGAGTGTTGGGTTTTAAGCCATTTTTCACTCTCTTCTTTCACTCTCATCAAAAGGCTCTTTAGTTCTTTGTCGCTTTCTGCCATTAGAGTAGTATCATCTACATATCTGAGATTGCTGATATTTCTCTGGGCAGTCTTGATTTCAGCTTATGGTTCATACAGCCTTGCTTGTCATATGATGTACTCTATATATAAGATAAATCCAGTTCCTACATCTGGAAGTTCACTTACTGCTGAAACCTAGCTTGAAGGATTTGAGCATTGCCTTGCTAGCATGTGAAATTATGCGGTGGTTTGAATTCTTTGGCATTGCCTTTCTTTGGGATTAGAAAGGAAACTGACCTTTTCCAGTTCTATGGCCTGTGAACTTCCACAGAACTGGAGGAAACAGAGACTCTTGAAGGGCACAAACAAAACCTTGTCCATACCAGTACCCAGGGGAAAGGAGCAATGAACCTCTAGGAGACTGAGCTGGACCTGCCTGTGAATGTTTGAGGGTCTCTTTGGATGGCATCACTGACTCGATGGACGTGAACTGAGTGAACTCTGGAAGTTGGTGATGGACAGGAAGGCCTGGTGTGCTGTGATTCATGGGGTCGCAAAGAGTTGGACACGACTGAGCGACTGAACTGAACTGCAGAGGTGCAGATCAACTTGGTCTGCCATAGTGACAGGGCCACTGGCAGCAACAGTGCTGGGAGATTCATGTTGGTATAAGTCCTCTTGGACGTTACCGATAGCCCCTCCAGAGAGCCTGTAGAGTCCAAGACTGGGTGGCCTCACGCCGAACAACTAATAGAGGGAGCACAGCCCACCCCTCAGCAGACAGTTGGATTAAAGATTTACTGAGCATGGCTCTGTCCACCAGAACAAGACCCACTTTTCTCTACAGCTAGTCCCTCCCATCAGGAAGCTTGCACAAGCCTCTCATCCTCATCCATAGACGACAGAGAGAAGAAGCAAGAACTACAGTCCCACAGATTCCAGAATGAAAATCACAGCCACAGAAAGCTGATCATATAGATCTCAGCCTTTTGTGGCAAAGAGGCTTGCATAATTCAATGAAGCTGTGATAAAACATGGTCCACTGGAGAAGGGAATGGCAAACCATTCCAGTATTCTTGCCTCAAGAACCTCATAAACAATATGAAATGGTTATACAGTACTGTACTGTAATAAGTTTATAACGCTTTTCATGCAAATAATAGATAAAAAGCAAACACACCCACAAAATAAACATTTTTAAACTTACAGCACAGTACTGGAAAAGTACAGTAGTAGAGTATAACAGCTGGCATCCAGGAGCTGGCATCCAGTGAACAAGCAAGAAAATTACTGACTGGAGAAAGGAGAGGACATGGGAGATGGTAGAGCTGAAGGATTGTCAGCAAAAGAAGACAAAAGGCAAACTGCAGTTTCACTCACTCCTGACATTTATGGAACACACGTTCACATTTTTGAAAGTTCACAACTTGAAGGTTCTTATGCGGGCCTTACTGCATGACATATTTCTAAATAAATAATGGTAGATTCAGTAATTCTCTATTACCTTAATGGAGTATATTGACATAACTAGCCTAATTATGTTTACCCCTTCATAGTATGCTAACTAGTTTCCTTCATTGATTCTACCAAGGATTTAATCTTGATCATACAAATTCAAACACATATTACAAATCTGAAGCATTTTGTAGTAGTTGAGTACATCATTCTCTTCTTAGTGGTTCTCTGAGTAGATGAGCCATCTGCATTTTGATCAGCTCACTAAAGTGACTTTGTGATGGACCAGGAATCCTAGATTGTGCATGACCTTGGTAAAATTCTGATTTCTGCCTGGGACCCACACTGAGGTGTTTGATAAAATAAAAGCATTTCTTTGGCATCAGAATTTTTGGTTTGGAGAAGGCAATGGCAGCCCACTCCAGTACTCTTGCCTGGAAAATCCCATGGACAGAGGAGCCTGGTAGACTGTAGCCCATGGGGTTGCAAAGAGTCAGGCATGACTGAGCAACTTCACTGTCACTTTTCACTTTCATGCATTGGAGAAGGAAATGGCAACCCACTCCAGTGTTATGGCCTGGAGAATCCCAGGGATGGGGAGCCTGATGGGCTGCCATCTATGGGGTCACACAGAGTCGGACACGACTGAAGCGACTTAGCAGCAGCAGCAGCATAAGTATTAATTAGTACTTATGTGCTTTTTTCTTATAATTTTAATCTACTTCTAATAGGTCACATCTCAATTTCTACTGTTGTGTTAAATATAATTTTCCTTATAATAAAGATTCTTAACATTTATTTATTAAACATTAAAATCTGTCATCTACTCTATGATGTGATAGTATGAAGTCTGCTGCTGCTGCTGCTGCTGCTGCTAAATCACTTCAGTCGTGTCTGACTCTGTGCGACCCCATAGACAGCAACACACCAGGCTCTCCTGTCCCTGGGATTCTCCAGGCAAGAACACTGGAGTGGGAGGCCATTTCCTACTCCTGGAGTTCTATAAATTGATGAAACAAAGAAGGACACTGGCTCTAGAGCCATATTTGGTCTCAGAAGGGCACTCCAAGCTTAAATCTGTCATAATTCCTTAGTGATAATTCCCTTGTGGAATTCTGTATCATCGTACTACGAGTAAGCCATCTGAAAAGGTATGTTCTTCTCTAAGTATTAGAATTGCAAATTAAAGGAAAACATCTGCACACAAATTGTGCCAATCATCAGAGCATTTCTGAGAAAAGACAATTTTCCTATGGGCTTGCTCATCAAATCTTCCTGAGTATGTTTGACAGTGACATCAGGCATTTTTCATTTCTACTGAATTGAAACAGAATACTGATGGATAACATTTCAATTGCTCACCCCACAGAAGAAAGACATTTATTACAAGTTAAGATTGGAAGATTTCAAAGAATTCTCACAATGTGTGACATTCTCTCTGCTTCTTAACCATTTATTAAAATTTTAAATAGCCACCTATTTCTATTTAGAGAGAATGTCAAGTTGAATAGCAGCAGTCTGAAATGAAAGTAGTAGGTAAACCACTACCTTTGCGAGTTCAAATGCTAGTGAGATTTATAAAACAAAGCAAACAAAGCATTGTCACCAGAAATTAAGTCTTGAAAACTTCACAAGAGCAAAATGTATTGTTGTCTCTTGAAAAGAAGTACAGCTATTTTTTTCCTAAACTGTTAAGAAAATAGAAATTACATGAAGAAAGTAGCATATAAAAGCAATGTGTTCAGCAGCGTACTCTTCTGTTCTCAAAAAACAAAACAGTCCACTCCTAGACATAATCAAAAGATATAAAAATGTTAGGTCTATACAAAATTTGTACATAAATGTTCACAGAAGAACTATTCATAATAGCCAAAAGTCAAAACAATTCAAATATCCATCAGTATGTGAATGGGTAAATAAAATGTGGTATATCCATAAAATAGAATAATACAAAATGAAGTATTGATGCATATCACAACATGGAAGAACCATGAAAACCTTAAGCTGAATAAAAGAGGTCAGTCACAAATGACCACATATTATATAATTTATTTTATAGCAAATGTCCAATAGACAAATATATAGAGAAAATATATTCGATGTTACCTGTGGCTGGAAAAAGTTTAAGGAATAATAGTGGATCATGGCTAAAGAGTAAGGCATTTTCTTTGGAAGAGATAAAAATGTAATGTTGATTATTGTGGAAATAAAATACATAGAATTGTATGCTTTAAATTGTTTAATATTATGATTCAGTTCAGTTCAGTCCAGTCACTCAGTCATATCCAACTCTTTGTGACCCCATGAATCGTAGCACACCAGGCCTCCCAGTCCATCACCAACTCCCGGAGTTTACCCAAACTCAGCAGCAGCATGTCCATCGAATCGGTGATGCCATCCAGCCATCTCATCCTTTGTCGTCCCCTTCTCCTCCTGCCCCCAATCCTCCCAGCATCAAGGTCTTTTCTAATGAGTCAACTCTTCGCATGAGGTGGGCAAAGTATTGGAGTTTCAGGTTCAGCATCAGTTCTTTGAATGAACACCCAGGACTGATCTCCTTTAGGATGGACTGGCTGGATCTCCTTGCAGTCCAAGGAACTCTCAAGAGTTTTCTCCAACACCACAGTTCAAAACCATCAATTCTTCGGTGCTCAGCTTTCTTCACAGTCCAACTTTCACATCCATACATGACCACTGGAAAAACCATAGCCTTGACTAGACAGACCTTTGTTGGCAAAGTAATGTTTCTTGTTTTTAATATGTTATCTAGGTTGGTGATGGTATGTGGGTTATATCAATAAAACTGTTATTTTTAAAAAAGCTTAGAAGAATGAAGGCAAAAACACCACCAACAATAGCAATGATAAAACATACAGCATACTTAAGTATTTCATATAAGGGAAACATTTTAGTTTCTCAGTGCTGGGTAGTGATTGCATTCTAATTTATGAGAAAACATTTAAGATTATATTTATGAATAATTTTTCATTGTTATTTTTGTGAATTTTAATCTTAGAAATATTATATTCTCAGAAGTCATCAAGGTATTCTTAGCTGCTCTTTGTAGTTTAATTACAGTAAAATCAACAGTAGATTAAACATACCTTTTGGTTGCTTTTACTAGTGTCAGAGAGTTATGACTGATAAAAATGCCAACACAAACTATAAAGACATTGTTTTCCTTCTTAAAATGTATATGAATATTTAAAATTATGTTTTAAATGAATTAAAGATAGCTAATACTTGAGTCTAACTGTAAGGGCAGAGGAAAATGATTCCAGTATTGCTACTATTAGTATTAGATAATCTATTGAAATATTAGGCCTAAGAATTTGAGTAACTTTTGGAAAATTCTTTAAATTGTAAATTTCACATAATTTCTCAGAGGATTATAAAATAGTCTATATTTTAGCAATGTATTTGTAATGAGAATGTATCCAAGATAGATTCAGTGTGCAACAAATACCATGTATGCTCAAAATTACTTCAATTTATAATAAATTGTCATTACTGAGACCAAAATATTTCTTAGTGAGTTGATGATCAAATTGTATTTATAGTAAGGAAGTTAGGTTTTTGTTTGTTTGTTTCTTTTATGGCATTTTGGTAGTTTACATATTAATCAAATTATTTTTTCTAATTATCTAGAACATCTCTCTCTGACAGATAAAATAATTATTTTGTAAAATTATAGGATCCAAAAAGTATCTGCACAAGGTTCATTCAGTTTGCTCTCACACTCTTTAAAATTCAATTTTAAATTATGTTTTCTTGACTTGAGAATAATATTCTCAACCTGAAATTCATTTATAACATTCTATTTTTAAAAACTATGATGTGAGTGCTAGATCAAGATTATAAATTTTTATTTGTAAACAAAGAAGTGTTGTGAACATTTTTAAAGCATCTTTAAATAATAAGCCTTATAAACAGCTTGATTAAAGAGGATACATTACAATTTTTAAAAATATGTAATTATAAAATTCTTAGGTTTACTTTTATTGTCAGACATATCATTATTTAAATCATACATGCACACATATATACACATAAAAACATAAATACTGCTTATAGGAAATAATATTTTTATCATATCAGCAGAGTATTTAAAGTGTAAGGTATAATTCCTCCTCTTAAAAAGTGTATATATTTAGACTTTATTCTATATTGTCCTAATTCTGTCTTAACGTTCTGTCATCGTATTACACAAATTGAGTCTAGATGGCAAGTTTAATGTTAACTGATACCAAATTAATCAAAATACTAACCGATGTCTGTTTTTAACTGATTTCTAATAATTTTAATTTTACAGAATAAATTGAAAATTAATTCATATTTTTCAAAAGATTTTTATAGAGATAATAAAGGTATATTTGTGAAACAAAAACAGAACAATTTATTCTCAGTTAATTTTAAAAACCAGAAGATATTAAGATGTGGCAAGAATACACAGAACAACTATACAAAAAGATCTTCATGACCCAGATAATCACAATAGTATTATTACTCACCTAGAGCCAGACATCCTGGAATGAAGTCAAGTGGGCCTTAGGAACCATTGCTATGAGCAAAGCTAGTGGAGGTGATGGAATTCCAGTTGAGCTATTTCAAATCCTGAAAGATGATGCTGTGAAAGTGCTGCACTCAATATGCCAGCAAACTTGGAAAACTGAGCAGTGGCCATAGGACTGGAAAAGGTCAGTTTTCATTCAAATCCCAAAGAAAGGCAATGCCCAAGAATGTTTAGACTACTGCACAATTGCACTCATGTCACATGCTAGTAAAGTAATGCTCAAAATTCTCCAAGCTAGGCTTCGGCAATACATGAGCTGTGAACTACAAGATGTTCAAGCTGGTTTTTGGAAAAGGCAATGGCCACCCACTCCAGTACTCTTGCCTGGAAAATCCCATGGACGGAGGAGCCTGGTAGGCTGCAGTCCATGGGGTCATTAGGAGTTGGACACGACTAAGCGACTTCACTTTCACTTTTCACTTTCATGCACTGGAGAAGGAAATGGCAACCCACTCCAGTATTCTTGCCTGAGGAATCCAAGGCGGGCTGCTGTCTATGGGGTCACACTAGTCAAACATGACTTAGACTTTGTAGCAGCAGTGGCAGACTGGTTTTGGAAAAGTCAGAGGAACCAGAAATCAAATTGCCAACATCTGTTGGATCAGTGAAAAAGCAAGGGAGTTCTGGAAAAACATCTATTTCTGCTTTATTGACTATGCGAAAGCCTTTAACTGTGTGTATCACAATAAACTGTGGAAAATTCTGAAAGAGATGGGAATATCAGACCACCTGACCTGCCTCTTGAGACCGATATATACAGATCAGGAAGCAACAGATAAAACTGGAACTCCTTGGAAGAAAGGCTAGGACCAACCTAGACAGCATATTAAATAACAGAGAACTTATTTGGCCTGACCAAGGTCCATCTAGTCAAAGCTATGGTTTTTCCAGTAGTCATATAAGGATGTAAGAGTTGGACTATAAAGAAAGTTGAGCACCGAAGAATTGATGCTTTTGAACTGTGGTGTTAGAGAAGACACTTGAGTGTCTCTTGGGCTGCAAGGAGGTCCAACCAGTCCATCCTAAAGGAAATCAGTCCTGACTAGTTATTGGAAGGACTGATGCTGAAGCTGAAACTCCAATACTTTTGGCCACCTGATGTAAAGAACTGACTCATTTGGAAAAACTCTGATGCTGGGAAAAATTGAAGGCAGGAGGAGAAGGGGCCGACAGAGGATGAGATGGTTGGATGGCATCACCGACACAATGGATGTGAGTTTGAGTAAACTCCAGGAGTTGGTGATGGACAGGGAGGCCTGGTGTGCTGCAGTCCATGTTGTCTCAAAGAGTCGGACATGACCGAGCAACTGAACTGAACTGATTTTTTTTTTTTTTAATTCAGAGACTTAGTTTTCCTTTAAAATGTTTCAGTTAATAAGGGCTATATATTGAACTTTTCCAGGCAACATTTGGGAACTGTGTAGTGAAGTTGTTGGAAAGGTATTGCTTTACCTTTAAGCAGATTACAACCTTAATAAGTAGAGAAGAGACTCTAAAGAACCACTGAACTCCCTCTCCCTTCTTAGAACCAAAGCATTTTCCTTCCTTAGGAGGTTGAATGGCACCAACAGCAGTCCAGTTTTTTTCTTTCCAAATAGACTATCATGCTGACCAAGGAAATTAATTCACTGGCGGGTCAACTAAGAGCCTCCCAGGTGGCCCAGTGGTAAAGAATTTGCCTGCTAAAACAGGAAACACAAGTTCAATGCCTGGGTTGGGAAGATTTCCCAGAGAAGGAAATGGCAACCAGTGTTCTTGCCTGAGAAATGAGAAGTCTAGACAGAGAAGTCTCGCAGGCTACAGTTCAGGGAGTCTCAAGAGATTTGGACACAACTTAGTGACTAAATAACAACAGGTCAATTATAGACTGCATCAGGTTTCTTATGGGTTATTATCTTGAACAATGTATTTTTTTTTCCCCTCAATTATTTGATCTGATCTGTTTGAAGTCTGAGATTGACATTGGTTAGTGGAGTGAGAGTCTTTTTATAGTGGAGTGAGAAGCTTTTTATGGTGGAATGAGAGTTTAGAGACAGTGATTTTAATCTCTAGGACTAGGTTGGCATTTATATTTCTTCCTAAACCAATGGTTCTTATCTTTGACTTTGCACCTAGGGAGATATTTGGCAATATCTGAAAATATTTTTGCTTTTGACACTGTGGGAGCAGGGCAGGGGCATTTGCTACTGGCATTCAGTGGGTAAAGGCCATGAACTGCTAAACATTCTTCAGTGCCCCAAATGGGAAGCCCCCAGGACAAACAATGTCATTAACTCTGAGGTTGAAACACCTTTCCAGGAATCAACAAACTTATTAACCTCTCACTCTTTTTTTTCCTCTTCGGTAAAAATATGTTTAAGATGGGTTTCTGTTGTTTAAAATTATAAAGGTGGCATATAATTGCCAAAAGCAGTTGAGAGAACTGTAGCACAGTGATTCTACAGGGTTTGGGGAACATGAAGATACTAAGAAGAGTGTTTCAAAAAGAGAAAGAGAGGGAGGGAGGGACTACCCTGGTAGTTCAGTGGTTGAGACCCCAAGCTTCCAATGCAAGGTGTGTAGATTGTATCCCTGGTCAGGGAACTAGAATCCCACGTGCCACGTGGCATGGCCAAAAAAGAAAAGAAAAAAGTCAGAAAGGAGACCGATTAAGAGAAACAGGTAAAATGTTCTAGGTAATCAACTGAACAAAGGCTGGAGATGTGTAAACCTAAAAATAAGAGTTTCATCAGTCTATCTGTGATACATGAGAAGAAAGAGGGGAGTTGGGTAAGAAAGATTTTGGTAACAGCTTGTGACCAGCACTGAAAGTCAAACTCATGCCAATGTATGGCAAAAACCACCACAATATTGTAAAGTAATTAGCCTACAATTAAAATAATTTAAAGATGAAATAAATGTGAACATAAAAAAAAAAAGAAAGCCAAATGAAGAGTCAGTTAATTTTTTTGAGCTAGAGAAAATTGTATTTTCTGGCATTTTATTTTAAAATTTCTATAAAAACAGTATTAATACATGGTAGCAAATTCAGAAAAAATTTAAGGTATAAATGAGGAAATGTTACTATTCAAGAATAATTACTGTTATTAACTTAGCATATTTTCTGACAGATTTTTCTCAATTAGTAAATGTTTTACATACACAAGATCAATATGTACATGTGATTTCTACTTTGCTTTTATCCTATTCACCTGATAATTTTCTCAGATTGTTAGAACTCTTCACAAATATCAACAACCATATAAAATAAATTAATTGTACATACCATATTTTATTTAACTATTTTTTTAAATGTCAGCCTTCCTACTGTTATCAGTTCAGAAAAAAATTAAGACTCTAATGAACATCTTTGGGCATAAAATTTTATTATACTTATTATTATGAGTAGAATTAAATTAAATATATAAACACTTTAGAATCTTGATACTTAACACCAAAATGTTTTAAGGAACATTGTACTAATTTATATTCCAATTTATGCACCAATTCACAGAAATGACTCCTAGTAATTCTTAAAATTTAAGGTAATTCTTAGCTAAGTCATATCCTGAGTAAGAATTTTCTTTATTTTCTACATTTTAATATTAAGTTCTAATCATTTGCTATTTATGACTAAACAACTTAAACATTAATAAAAATACAGTGTGAATCAATCTATTTATTCATAAATCATACTTCTAATAAAACATTAATTTACAAATTTTTTATTGCTTAAGTTATAGTTATTTTTACATTATTTTCATCTTAACACCTAATGTTAACATACCAGTGTTTTTGATACACTGAAATCCTATCATTTGTACAACTCTTTTCTATTTATAATCAACCTAATTCCAAAAATGTTGGTCTGAATCCATCTGCCTGATCCCTAACTACTCATAAGGTCATTCCCTAGTTTCTTCACAAATTCTCCTGACATAGTTTGACAGCTTCAGAGTGTTCTTAATGGTCTTAATACTCTTAACTTTATAACATAGATAGGTTATAGCAGTAACTTTTCTAGGTTAGAGTTTTTTTTTTCCTAAAATTAGTCTTCAACTGGGAGCTATTCTCACTCTACTTTAAATTACATTTTCCTCTCAAGCCCAGCTCAAAATGTTCCTTTGCTAATTATTCTTTCTCTTTTGACTCTCATACCCTCATCCTGCCCTCACCCTCCACTCCATTCATTCATCCATATACACTCGATGTTGTCAATTCACTTGTATACTAAAATGCTTCCCTAAATAGTAACATTGACTGAACTTCTTTTGAGATATATTCTGCATAAATTAAAAATGATATATTTGGGTCAAAATTATGCATTTTGCGTCCAAGGACACACAGGTCTTTCTGTTCTCCACCATCCTGAGCATCATCCATTCTCTTTACAATTATATTTTAGAGTTGCAATTACAAGTGGAACATCACAGGAAGACCACATTTGGCACTAAGTATTGAATAGTACATGTAATATTCATAGCAAGATATTTGTAAATTTTGATTTCTTTATTTTAATTCTCCTTAGCATTGCTTAGATCAGTGGGTTTATAATTTTGCTTAGCAACCATGCTTTTTAAAGCACATTTAACTAGTGATTTGTAAAGTTTTATTCTTATTGTGTGTGTATATGCATGTGTATATGAAAGTGTTGTTCTTACCAGGCCAAGGAGAAGTATTGGGAGTAATTTCCATTACATTTATTTTTTTCTGGTTAATAAACTTTTAGTAATGTATCCAATGTTTTAAAGTAATTACTTTCACAAAAAATAAATTTGGATTAAAGAAAATCAAGCATTTTCTTTTATATTCACTGATGAAAATTTAGTGTTTGGGGAGCAGATTTTAATTGGAATAATATAATGCTCATTTCACCTGCAATTCAAATTCTAACCAGAGTATTTATTTTCTCAGTATTAATGAACTCATCTTGGACAAGACATCAGATCAGTTCAGTTCAGTCTCTCGGTCGTGTCCGACTCTTTGTGACCCCATGAATCGCAGCACACCAGGCCTCCATGTCCATCACCATCTCTCGGAGTTCACTCAGACTCACGTCCATCAAGTCGGTGATGCCATCCAGCCATCTCATCCTCTGTCGTCCCCTTCTCCTCCTGCCCCCCATCCCTCCCAGCATCAGTCTTTTCCAATGAGTCAGCTCTTTGCATGAGGTGGCCAAAGTACTAGAGTTTCAACTTTAGCATCATTCCTTCCAAAGAAATCCCAGGATTCGTCTCCTTCAGAATGGACTGGTTGGATCTCCTTGCAGTCCAAGGGACTCTCAAGAGTCTTCTCCAACACCACAGTTCAAAAGCATCAATTCTTCGGCGCTCAGCCTTCTTCACAGTCCAACTCTCACATCCATACATGACCACTGGAAAAACCATAGCCTTGTCTAGACGAACCTTAGTCAGCAAAGTAATGTCTCTGCTTTTGAATATGCTATCTAGGTTGGTCATAACTTTTCTTCCAAGGACTAAATGTCTTCTAATTTCTTGGCTGCAATCACCGAATGCAGTGATTTTGGACTCCCCCAAAATAAAGTCTGACACTGTTTCCACTGTTTCCCCATCTATTTCCCATGAAGTGATGGGCCTGGATGCCATGATCTTCGTTTTCTGTATGTTGAGCTTTAAGCCAACTTTTTCACTTTCCTCTCTCACTTACATCAAGAGGCTCTTTAGCTCCTTTTCACTTCTTGCCATAAGGGTGGTGTCATCTGCATATCTGAAGTTATTGATATTTCTCCCGGCAATCTTGATTCCAGCTTGTGCTTCTTTCAGCCCAGTGTTTCTCATGATGTACTCTGCATACAAGTTAAATAAGCAGGGTGACAATATACAGCCTTGACGTACTCCTTTTCCTATTGGAACCAGTCTGTTGTTCTATGTCCAGTTCGAACTGTTGCTTCTTGACCTGCATACAGATTTCTCAAGAGGCAGGTCAGGTGGTCTGGTATTCCCATCTCTTTCAGAATTTTCCACAGTTTACTGTGATCCACACAATCAAAGGGTTTGGCATTGTCAATAAACCAGAAATAGATGTTTTGGATGTTGGCAATTTGATCTCTGGTTCCTCTGCCTTTTCTAAAACCAGCTTGAACATCAGGGAGTTCACGGTTCACATATTGCTGAAGCCTGGCTTGGAGATTTTTGAGCATTACTTTACTAGCATGTGAGATGAGTGCAATTGTGCGGTAGTTTGAGCATTCTTTGGCATTGCCTTTCTTTGGAATTGGAATGAAAACTGACCTTTTCCAGTCCTGTGGCCACTGCTGCATTTTCCAAATTTGCTGGCATATTGAGTGCAGCACTTTCACAGCATCATCTTTCAGGGTTTGAAATAGCTCAACTGGAATTCCATCACCTCCACTAGCTTTGTTCGTAGTGATGCTAAGGCCCACTTGACTTCACATTCCAAGATGTCTGGCTCTAGATTAGTTATCACATCATCATGATTATCTGGGCCGTGAAGATCTTTTTGTACAGTTCTTCCATGTGTTCTTGCCACCTCTTCTTAATGTCTTCTGCTTCTGTTAGGTCCAGATCATTTCTGTCCTTTATCTAGCCCATCTTTGCATGAAATGTTCCCTTAGTTATCTCTAATTTTCTTGAAGAGATCTCTAGTCTTTCCCATTCTGCTCTTTTCCTCTATTTCTTTGCATTGATCGCTGAAGAAGGCTTTCTTATCTCTTCTTGCTATTCTTTGGAACTCTGCATTCAGATGCTTATATCTTTCCTTTTCTCCTTTGTTTTTTGCCTCTCTTGTTTTCACAGCTATTTGTAAGGCCTCCTCAGACAGCCATTTTGCTTTTTTGCATTTCTTTTCCATGGGGATGGTCTTGATTCCTGTCTTCTGTACAGTGTCATGAACCTCATTCCATAGTTCATCAGGCACTCTATCTATCAGATCTAGGCCCTTAAATCTATTTCTCACTTCCACTGTATAATCATAAAGGGATTTGATTTAGGTCAGACCTGAATGGTCTAACGGTTTTCCCTACTTTCTTCACTTTAAGTCTGAATTTGTTAATAAGGAGTTCATGATCTGAGCCACAGTCAGCTCCTGGTCAGTTTTTACTTTTTAAGAAACCATGGAAACATTTACTGACTGATAACAAAAGTTGGCAAACTGCTGTCCAAGGGTCAAATCCAAGTACTGTCTTTTTGAGGGGGAAGGTGACTTTTCTTATAAATAAACTTTTATTGGAACAAGGTCATGCTCGTTTTTATGCTCATTGTCTGTGGCTGCCTTTGCACTATAACAAAAGTCAAGAAGCTGTGATAGAAATCTTATGAATCACGCATTCTAAAACATGTACTATCTGGCCTTACACAGGAAGTTTGCTTACTTCTGGCTGATATTAGTAATCTTTTGCTAGCTTACAATTTGATCAATGAGCAATTTGGGCTGAGCTAGCTGAGTGGCTCTCCTGTGGGTTTTCCTGGACTCATTCATGAGCCTCCTGTCCGCTGGTCTCCTTTACATTTCTCATGGTTGGTGCCGTTAGCTGATGTAGTGGGATAAGCTCCCCTGGATTATTATTAGTTGCTGGTACAGGACACCCAAAACAGCAGTGGAGGGTCCTGTCCATTGAGCAAGAGGTTTCAAGCTTCTATCACATTTCCCACTGTCCCTTCTTCCAAGGCAAGTTACAGTGGAAAACATCAGTGTGCAAGTTCAGTTCAGGTCAGTTCAGTTGCTCAGTCATGTCTTACTCTGTGACTCCATGAACTACAAGACCCAAGGCCTCCCTGTCCATCATCAACTCCCGGAGTTTACTCAAACTCATCTCCATTGACAGTGATGTCATCCAGCCATCTCATCCTCTGTCATCCCCTTCTCCTGCCTTCAATCTTTCCTAGCATCACAGTCTTTTCAGATGAGTAAGCTCTTCACATCAGGTGGTCAAAGTATTGGAGTTTCAGCTTCAGCATGAGTCCTTCCAATTAATATTCAGGACTGATTTCCTTTAGGATGGACTGGTTGGATCTCCTTGCAGTCCAAGGGACTCTCAAGAGTCTTCTCCACCACCACAATACAGTTCAAAAGCATCAATTCTTTGGTGTTCAGCTTTCTTTATAGTCCAACTCTCACCTCCATACGTGACTACTAGAGAAATCATAGCCTTGACTAGATAGACATTTGTTGGCAAAATATTATCTCTGCTTTTTAATATGCCGTCGTGATTGCTCATAGCTTTCCTGCCAAGGAGTAAATGTCTTTTAATTTCATGGCTGCATTCACCATCTGCAGTGATTTTGGAGCCCCCAAAATAATGTCTGCCACTGTGTCCACTGTTTTTCCATCTATTTGCCATGAAGTGATGGGACCAGATGCCATGATCTTAGTTTTCTGAATGTCAAGCTTTAAGCCAACTTTTTCACTCTCCTCTTTCACTTTCATCAAGAGGCTCTTTAGTTCTTTTTACTTTCTGCCATAAGGGTGGTGTCATCTGCGTATCTGAAAGTAAAGAAAGTAAAGTCACTTAATCGTGTCTGAGTCTTTGTGACCCCATGGATTGTAGCCTACCAGGGTTCTCCATCCATGGGATTTTCCAGGCAAGAGTACTGGAGTGGGTTGCCATTTCCTTCTCCAGGGGATTTTCCCAACCCAGGGATTCAACCCGGGTCTTCTGCATCATAGACAGATGCTTTTACCATCTGAGCCACGAGGGAAGATCTGCATATCTGAGGTTATTGATATTTCTCCTGGCAGTCTTGATTCCAGCTTGTGCTTCTTCCAGCCCATCCTTTCTCATGATGTGCTCTGCATATAAGTTAAATAAGCATGTTGTCAATATATAGCCTTGACCTACTCCTTTTCCTACTTGGAACCAGTCTGTTGCTCCATTTCCTGTTGCCTCCTGATCTGCATGCAGATTTCTCAAGAGGCAGGTCAGGTGGTCTGGTATTCCATTCCCATCTCTTTCAGAATTTTCCACAGTTTATTGTGATCCACACAGTCAAAGGCTTTAGCATAGTCAATAGAACAGGAATAGATGTTTTCCTGGAACTCTTTTGCTTTTTCAATAATCCAGTGGATGTTGGCAATTAGATCTGCTTTTTCTAAAACCAGCTTGAACATCTTGTAGTTCACGGTTCATGTATTGTTGAAGCCTGGCTTGGAGAATTTTTGAGCATTACTTTACTAGCCTGTGAGATGAGTGCAATTGTGTGGTAGTTTGAGCATTCTTTGGCATTATCTTTCTTTGGAATTGGAATGAAAACTGACCTTTGCCAGTCTTGTGGCCACTGCTGAGTTTTCCAAATTTGCTGGCATACTGAGTGCAGTACTTTCACAGCATCATCTTTTAGGATTTGAAATAGCTCAACTGGAATTTCATCACCTCCACTAGCTGTATTCACAGTGATGCTTCCTAAGGCCCACTTGACTTCACATTACAGAATGTCTGGCTTTAGGTGCGTTCTCACACCATTATGATTATCTGGGTCATGATGATCTTTTTGTATAGTTCTTCTGTGGCAAGTTCTATCCTTGCCACCTCTTCTTAATATCTTCTGCTTCTGTTAGGTCCATACCATTTCTGTCCTTTAATGTACCCATCTTTGCATGAAATGTTCCCTTGGTATACCGTCTCTAATTTTCTTGAAGAGATCTCTAGTCTTTCCCATTCTGTTGTTTTCCTGTATTTGTTTGCACTGATCACTGAGGAATGCTTTCTTACTTCTCCTTGCTATTCTTTGGAACTTTGCATTCAAATGGGTATATCTTTCCTCTTCTCCTTTGCTCTTCACTTCTCTTCTTTTCACAGCTATTTGCACAGTCAGTCCACTCTCGGTCTCGTTTTTGCTGACTTTATAGAGCTTCTCCATCTTTGGCTACAAAGAATATAATCAATCTGATTTTGGTGTTGACCTGCTGATTTCCATGTGTAGAATCTTCTCTTGTGTTGATGAAAGAGGGTGTTTGTGTGCAAAGGACTAAGCAAAGTTACTGATCCAGGAAGATACAAACAAACTAGGAGCTATCACTCCCAAATCTACTAAAGTTGATTTCTTAATTTTACAGATGAGGGAATTGAGGCCCAGAGAAGTAAAATTACTTGCTCATGCTCATAGTGCTAGTTAGAGTCTAAGCCTGTACTTGCCCCAGACTCTCCTGATTTTTGGTTGCAATTCCTCCATTTCTTTTATTTATTTTCAATGCTCTTCAAGTTGTCATTGTGTTTGTCTCCTTAGTCTCTCACTTGTGTCTTTACTCTTTGTGACCCTGCCAGGCTCATTTGTGCATGGAATTCTCCAGGCAAGAATATTGCAGTCAGTAGCCATTCCCTTCTCCAGGGGATCTTCCCAGCCCAGAGACTGAACCCAGGTCTCCTGCACTGCAGGTATTCTTTACCATCTGAGCCACCAGGGAAGCCTTTCAGCAGGATGGTATATTATAGCGCCTAACAACATGGAATTGGATTTCATTCAGATCTTACTTTAAATCTTGCCTTCAGTACTTTGCAGGTCACTTTGAACAAGTGACTAAATCCTCCAAATGCATTTCCTCTCTGTACATAAAGATGATAGACCCTAACTCAGAAGTTTGTTTGATGAGTAAGATGAACTCTGTAAGATAGTTCAGTAGTACCAAATCAGTGTAAGTACTCAAATGATACTAGTTACTTTAATGCTAGAATTTTATATTTCATTGTGAGTTTTCTTGTGTCAAATATATTGTTTGTTCTTTAAATTTTTCATCATTTCTTTCAAACTCCAAAATTGGTTTTTCTTTACTTGTACCTTTTTGAACCACTGATTTTTAAGTAAAATCATTTTTAACCTTTAGGACCCAATTTCTTGATTAAATAGCTTAAGATATATGTAACAGGTGACCTAAGATATATGTAACAGGTGACCTTTTTGTATCAAGAAGCAGTTTGGGTCTTTTTTGTCTGTTTGATCAGAGCACATTTTCTGTAGGGGAGACATTGTTTGTTGAACATATATGTTCTATAGAGTTATATATTTAACCTCCACATATTCTAAGGCACTGACTGATACTACTGAATTCTAGAAGGTACAGGTAATTTCTTCATTCCCAGCAGGCCAATATGCCTCATGGTTCCCCATCAACTTTGATACCTGCAATAGAAATTATTCTGTTTTGTGGCTCCTGTACATTCACTCTTGGTTTAATAATGTTAGCATGAATATATAATGAATATTTGAGTTTGAGGAGTGAATCTTGTTTCTTTCTTTCTGTGTTAAACTATATAATTAGTATAGTTATTTTAGATTCTCTAATTTGATATTTTAAACCCTAGATATCAGACCTTCCATCATTTCAGTTGAGTAATAAACAATTACATGAATAATATTTTTATGATAGCTTAGTTTGGATCAGATAAATGACAAAGGACAACAAATTTTTTTTTTTTTTAATTTTCCCCGGTTGTCTTACTGAGCATTTATGTTAGTTTTGTGAAGTTATGCATAATATTATTTTCCTATATTTAAGTCTGTATCTGACAGCAATGCTCTAATTTCAATATTCCACCAGGAAATTCAATTTCAAATGTTCATAAAATTAGTAATATTGCTTATTGAGATAACTGACATGTATTATTTCAAATGATATTTGGCCTTTTTGTTCTTTCCTCATTTGAAAAAGCAAGCATCATGTCAGGTACAAGACTAATTTATTTACAAGCACATGTCTGATTTCTAGTATCCTCTTGAGTATTCCTCCACCCCACCCCAGTTGTTTTGATCTACTTGAATGGGTCTTTAAAATCAGTTTCATTTTACTGAGATTATGCCTTATTCAGAAAACTGACCACATGCATGCCCTAAGTAATATAATTCTCTTGAATAGTTAAAAATGTAAAAGGACAGCAAGAAAATCACATTTAAGTTTTTAGTTTCTTTTAAGCTACTGGCAAGGGACAAGCAAGACTATTAGTATAGACGTATAATCATGTGCAAGATACCTTTGAATGAAATTTCCAAGTGCCTTATACATTCCTTTTTGTTAATTGTTTTAAAAAGAACTTTAATGTCCTCTGTCTGTTACAAAACTCTGAAAGAAAATAGAATATTTTCATATTTCCAAGGCAACTGTCACTTTGTGGTGACATTCACAGGCATACTAACACTTAACTCCAGATTTCGGCATTCTTCAGGAGCTCAACTCCTGATGACATGGGAGTAAGAGATTCAAGGAGTTAGGCTCATATGATAAAACCTGGATTTATACTTAGGAGTGCTAGGATTTGAAGGAGAAATAACTCAGTTTGAGAATGTAAAATTAGACTTGGAAGAGACCTTTGAAACTACCTAGTTAAAATTGCAGATTTAAAAAAGAAATTGAGACATTGAGTAGTGAAAAGTCTCCCAGAAAACATCAGGGGTACCAACTAGAAGAGGGACTCAGGAGGGCTGAAAAGACTGTGAGATCTGACTTTATATCACAGTATTTTCTTGGGCTAAATATTGTTTTGATCCTGCTCAAGAGATTCTGTTTATTTGGTACTGGTTCACATTCAGTTCAGTGCAGTCCATTTCAGTCCAGAATGGGTTCATATTCTGCACCCAGTTGGCCATTGCCAGAGTAATAAAAAATAAATAAAACAAGGTATCTGATTAATTTTGAATTTTAGGTAAGCATGATTTTAGTATAAATATGTCCCAATATTTGTCATATCATAGCAGGTAGCCTTGAAATATATTAGACCTGAGAGTCTGGTAAAGGGAGCTAGCAGGAACCAAATAGATGATCAGGACCCAGGATAAAAAGCTGAGTTTCTAGGCAGTTTAATAACTGAGAGAACAGGAGTGTTTGATGGGGAAACTAAGCTAGGCACATACATTTTTATTAATTAAGCCATTATTACAGTTTAAAGGAGTATTATAGAGAAAGGCCATGAATTAATTGAAATAAAAACCATTGCCACATACATTGTGAACTTCTGACATGGGTGCACTTAGATCTGCTCAGGAACTGAATGGGGCTGATTCTAGAGGTAGAAAATAGGCAAAGCTCCCACTTGGGAGGACTGGCAAAATCTAGAGAGTCAAGGTAGGAATAGAGAACCTTGAGGCCTTTGGGCAAACCAGGCATTACCCCTGAGTTCCATATTAAGGATAATTTGAAGTCAGCAATCAAATGGTTACTATATATTGATAAGGAGAATGCTGGTCCTACTATGTTCTCCTACAGGTGAGAAGCAGATACTTTCAACACTCTAAATAAACAAGCTCAATAATACTATTTTAAAGTTAAATTTTTCATCTTTTTATGTGAGTCATCCATTCTCCATTGTATAGTAAATGGTTTCAATGAATGAATAAATTAGCATGAAATAAAAATGAGTATATTCAATTGTTGTCCCTATTCTTTGAGTTCATAAATATAAACTTTTTTCTTAAGGGTTTGAAAGAGAGAAAGAAAAAGAAAAATGTCAACACTTTGCAAATCTTAAACCACACTCAGTTGCTAATTTGCATACACTATACAGATTTAGTATTAAAAAAGATGTAGGTGCAGGTAAACATTCTGAATTGAGTATCCAGATGAATGTTTATTAGTTTGCCAGTATTATAAATAAAAATTATGGTTTACTTTATTGCTTATTTTGTAAGCATTACTAAATGAAAGTGTCTACATAAAACTACCTAGATTGCTTACATAAATTGCCTAGTTTCATGAGGATCTAAGGACATTAATTGCGGTCAGTGATCTATGAGTTATTACAGCAAGACAGCTTCTTGTAACTTTATATTCCTCTATTCTGTGACATTATCATATTTGGGCTTCAGGTTTCTAATGGTGAAACCACATCACTGTATTTTGAGATTTCTCACCCTCCAGAAACCCCTCAGTCCCCATAACTATGCACATGGAACCAAGTAGGAGCACTACTGAAAAAGAAATTGATCAACTTGACTTCTGCATCACACCTCTCAGTTGGTATTTGTGTCCTACCATAGTCTTTCTGTTCTCTGTCAACCAAACTACAAGGTTAAGCAAGAGAGGAAGTACTTTGGATTCACATATCAAATCGTTGGAAGGGTCAGGAGTGAAACTGGCTAAAGAAACACTAGTATTAATGGGACTTGCAATCTGTCATCTCTCTTTCTTTTCCCATCGTCTTCTCCCTCTGGTCACGCTCCCTTCTTTTCTCCCACCTTCCCTTCTTTTGCTGTGTCACACAAACACACATACACGTTTCCTCTCTATGCATACCTGTTTCTTTCTTTCTTTCTTTTTTTTTTTTTTTTACTACAGAAGTGGCAAAGAGTTCTTTTTTTTCAGTAACATTGATGCATTTGACTGTTAGCATCTTAACATCTGACTTGATCTTTAATTGATTTGCTGCCTATCTCAGCCTGAGTTTTAAAATTCCCTAGCTTACTCCTTGGAAGAAAAGTTATGACCAACCTAGATAGCATATTCAAAAGCAGAGACATCACTTTGCTGACTAAGGTCCGTCTAGTCAAGGCTATGGTTTTTCCAGTGGTCATGTATGGATGTGAGAGTTGGACTGTGAAGAAAACTGAGCACAGAAGAATTGATGCTTTTGAATTGTGGTGTTGGAGAAGACTCTTGAGAGTCCCTTGGACTGCAAGGAGATCCAACCAGTCCATTCTGAAGGAGATCAGCCCTAGGATTTCTTTGGAAGAAATGATGCTAAAGCTGAAACTCCAGTACTTTGGCCACCTCATGTGAAGAGTTGACTCACTGGAAAAGACTCTGATGCTGGGAAGGATTAGGGGCAGGAGGAGAAGGGGACGACCGAGGATGAGATGGCTGGATGGCATCATGGACTCGATGGACATGAGTCTGAGTGAACTCCAGGAGTTAGTGATGGATAGGGAGGCCTGGCATGCTGCGATTCATGGGGTCACAAAGAGTCGGACACCACTGAGCAACTGAACTGAACTGAAGTGAAGGAAAGTAATTGCAGACACCATGGATTAAGGATGGAAATAACTGGCGAAAGAAACATCATGTACAAAGCCCTGTGCCAAGAAGAAACTTGGCATTTTCAAGAAGGATGATGAATAATATCATGGAGAAATAGGTAGAACATGTTAAGGACCCGTCCTCTGTGATAGGGACAATGGATTCACTAAAGGTTTTTTGTGAAAAGAGACTTGGTCAGTTATCTAACTGATTAGTTGAATTTCTCATAGCATAGGCACAAAGTTTGTAGCAAAGATAGCTCAAAGGAAATAATAAGAAAAACTTCACAAAGTAACATAAAAAGACTTTATTTTAAATAGCAACATTTTAAAGTTAGCAGGGCCAGATGGAAAAGTATTTTGTGCTGTGCCTGGCATATTTAAGATTCTTACTAATTATTGTTGGTGGTATCATTATATTCCTTTTGCTTTTATGTCATGTCTACAAGGCCATGTTTCCCAAGACATGCTAAAACTACAAAGATTTTAATAAATAAGGAATTTTATAGAGCATATAGAGGGAAGGTAAAAATACCGTAATGTATGTTAAAAAGAATACAGAGAAGAACAAAGACTTTGCTCTTTTGATCACCAGAGACTACATTTGTTGATGTTTATCAGGAGTCTCCTGGGAGACAAGCATGCCTGGGTAAACACATATAAAGCGTAGTATACAGAAATTCTGTATGTGTGGGTCCTTGTGACCTCAGAGCAGCAGGAGAAAAAATGGTGTCAGGGTTTGAGTTGAGATGGATGTCTCTAACTTCAATCTTGTTCTTACATCTGGCACTCAAAAGGGCCCCCATTCTTCTGGAAAACTTCTAGTTTATTTTCAGTACAAGGATCACAAATATAATTAAAAGTCCTCAGTCATCCTAATTGTTACCAAGCACAAACTTTCTTGAAACAGAAAACTGTTTGGGGCTAATTGTTTTTATGCTTTATTTATTTTTCCATCTAATGAAGATTGTAAAATATATACACAGAGATGACTGTTAGCCTGGTAACATTGAAAAAATAGAGTCTTGGCTATTTGACAAACTGGAACATTCATCTCTGAATCATAAGTTGGTCTAAATATTAAACAAATATATCTCATTATGTAATTCATAATGTTTATCACCAGGGAAAGATTCAAAACACTATTAAGTACATTTTTTTAAAATCAAAGCCTTGATTCGTGTCAATGTATGGCAAAACAAATACAGTATTGTAATTAAAAAAATAAATAAATTTAATTTAAAAATAAAAAAAATAAAATAAAATCAAAGCCTTATAGTTATTAGTTTTGAATTTTAAGTAACTGATTTTATATTTGGTTACTTATTTTTACATTTATATTGTCCAACAAATGATTTACCAGCTTATATTACATCAATTTAAAAATGATATAAATAATTGACTATTTAGAATGATTTAGGAGTAGATTATATGACTGTGAGTTGACACACTCACTCTGAGAAATTTAAAATTCTCGAAGAAATTTCTTTGCCCAGCAGACTATTTTTGAAACAAAGGCTCTAGGCATGATATATAAAGCTGAGCGATGCACCTGAATTATAACTCAACACTTTGAACAAAGATGCCAGTATTATGTTTAAGTTGAAAGAGAAGGGTTGGTTTTTAGTTTTATGTGTTGCAAAAGTTAGTTGGTTATATTTCTCTGAACAGCAGAGCACCTCACTGAATGGTTATCCTGTGTGTCTGGGCAAGTTAGCTGTTATCTGCCTTTTCTTCTTTACAAAGAATCAGAACTCTTTACATCTGGTCCTATGAGAAGAAGGTCACCAAAGTCCTGACACTGTGATAGTTGCTGTTAGAAATATTCTTCTCTTGACTTTAGGAGGAAGTTCCTTAATATATGTGTTTGCCTTTTTGTCCACCATCTCATGCCCAACCTTGCTCAGAGTACTGATGGATCATCCCTTTCTTACTGGGTAATGAAAATGAAAAATTTCATTAAATTGAATTTTGACTCTACCTACATGTGATCGATAAATTTAGAAGAAAAAGATGCTTCAGCTCTGTAACTAGAGTTTTTAAAAATCAAATTCATAAACATTCAGTTATCCTATTTTTAGTAATTCATTTTCTCAGAAGAAAACTTGGTGACTATGCTAGTTATTTATTTCTGTATAACAGAGTACCTGCCAAGGAGTGGCTTAAAATAATCAATGGCTAATTTGTATTTCTCATCATCTTGGGGGTGACTGGACATGGGTTGATGTTTCTTGCTCAGATTATCTCATGAAAACTGAGTTAGATAGTAGCCAAAGCTGGTGTTATTTCAAAGTCTTTCTTACTCACATGTCAAGCAGTTGATGATGGCTCTTTACTAGAATTTAACTGGAGATCTTGGTTGAAATGTCTACATATATATGGCTGATACTTTCTTATAGCCTGGTGACTAAATCCCAACAGCAAGGATAGAAAGAGACAGAGAGAAAGACAGAGACAGAATCAGAGTGACACAGAGAGAGGCAGACACTCGAACACCTTTTTATAATCTAAATTTGGAAAGTCATATAACTTTATTTCCATTGCATTCTATTGGTTCTGACTGTCACAGGGTTTCACTCAGCTTCAAGAAAAGACGGCATAGACTCAACCACTTGGTATAGTAGTGCACGGTGACATTGTGAGAGGAGTAAGTTCTTTTTTGTTGTGGCCATTTTAGGAAAATGTAATCTGACAAGTGACTCCCTAAGGATCAAAGAGTGAATCCCTAAGTGTATTATAGAACATTTATTGTAACCTTACTCTGTGCTCTGTGATGTTCTACATGATTTACATGGATTGCCATTCAGATCTCACATATAGTCATTTGATATGGGTACTGTTTTTCCCTCATTTAAAGGTTAGAGAACAGAGCTAAATAGCTTGTTTAACATCACACAATTTGAATTGAAGATTAAGACACTATGTTCTTAATCTCTATCCCTATATTCTATTCTATACTGCTTCTCACTAGACAACAGAAGACATTGGAAAAAGTAAAATATCTTATGGTTGGTCTTGATTACTCACTTTACATCTGTGAACCTTATAGACTCATGTCTAAAAGTTTGAAAACAAATGCTAGACTTTTAGAATGATTGTCAAGGTTAATTTACAACGTGCTAGAAAAAAGTGTGTAGCATTGTGTTAGCTACGTAATTATTACCCAAAATAGGATGTTCTGTACATTATTTCAACAATTTTAGGTTTCATTCATTTAGTTATTTTTTAAATGCTTTCTTTTAGTTTCAAGTGATTTGATACAAATATATGAACAATACTAAACTCTTTGTCTTGTTCAAGGTCTCCTATGTAGTCCTACAAATTGGATTGTTTTGTTGCTAACAGATATAATACATAATTATATATATATATATATATTTACATTTCTGGCATATAAAATTTTTTCACTAAAATATCGCTGCTGTTGTTTAGTTGCTAAATGGTGTCTCATTCTTTTGTGACTGCATGGATTTCAGCCTGCCAGGCTCTTCTGGAGTGAATTGCCATTTCCTTCTCAAGGGGACCTCTGATCCCAGGGATCAAACCTGAGCCTCCTGCATTGCAGGCAGATTCTTTACCAGTGAGACACCTAGGAAGCCACTGAACTATAGTATATTACTTTATAACCTTATGTGTTCTCAGAAAGGATATCAGTCCATACATGTTCAAATGATTTTGACTCTTTAAATGAAATATATAATTAAATATCTTAATATATAATATGTAATGTACACATATACATATACACATGAACAATATTTTTCTTTGATTCCTTTAAATTCGTGGAACATATGCTCAAGGGAAGTAAACTGGTATATAGCCTATGGTTCTCTGGAAGACTCTAAATTACTTGATGATGAGGAAGTCTTTTTTTTTTTTTTCCCCCTTTGGCTTAAATTTTTGTTTCTTCCTGTGTAAATAGAATATTGTATGTTCAGGAACTGTTTATTGATGGATCAGAGGATTGAGATTAAGGTTAAAGAAAGATTATTTCTTAATCATCTCTTGCTAAATATCATTTTGAGAACAGCTTGAAAGCAACCAAGCTGTATTTGAGAATCCAATTTTGATCTGATGATAATCTAAACCTTTTAAAGGCTTTCTAGGCCCTTTGACATTACAGAATTTGGTTCCAGTACATCTTGTCTTGGCAGGCACCCAAAAATGTAAAAAAATGTTCAGATGTCTTATAAAATTATTGAGGTTAATTTAAAATTTGGTTATATAAATGAATGAGGAGTGAGAGAACATACATGGCATATATTTTATTATCTGAAATCTGAAAGAAACTTGAAGGAAATTACTTGCTTTTTCACTTTTTTATAGTTTATTTTACCAGAATCTTCACTTCCCATCTCTTGATGTAAATGATTTCACAATAAAGTGAAAATTTATTGTACTGTGCTAAAGCTATCATAATCCTCAAATAATATATACTAAGTACTTTCATTCACGCGGAGTTTGACAAGCGCAGTAACTAAAGTAAAAGCTCCATTGTTTCCCCTAGCAATATTATTTTAGACAAATCTCTAAGGCTCTGCTGGTAAGGAATCTGCCTACAGTGCAAGAGACCCAGGTTTGATCCCTGGATCAAGAAGATCCCCTGGAGAAGGGAATGACAACCCACTCCAGTATTCTTGCCTGGAAAATTGCATGGACAGGGGAGCCTGGCAGGCTATAGTCCATGGGATTGCAAAGAATTGGACATGATTGTGCCACTAACCCTTTCACCTTTCATGAAATATTAGATAGTATTAGATAGTAATACTAGTGTGAGATAATAATATTAGATGCGGCTATTTTTTTTTTGGACGACAACATTAATAATAAGAATTAACATTTTTTTTTCTGAATTTCCAAATGAAAGGCTGAGTGTGTTAAAAGAAATATTTAAGCAATTTTTTTTTCAAATGGGGCACCTGCTTTCCTTAGTTCATAGTAGGCACTGTCATCTATAGATTGTTATGTTGACACCTACATGTACTTCAATTTGTAGATAGACTATTATAATATTTGTTGCTAGTCTCTGAAGTACAAGACAATAACCCTTATGGTAGCAGTATTTGTTGTTCAGTTCCTAAGTCATGTCAGACTCTTTGAGACCCCATGGACTGTAGCCTGGCAGATTCCTCTGTCCTCTATTATCTCCCAGAATTTGCTCAAATTCATGTCTATTAAGTTGATGATACTATCCCTTGAGGTTAAGCAGTAAAGAATCCACCTGCCAATGTAGGAGAGACATCTCTGCAGGGTTCATCTCTGGGTCAGGAAGATCCCCTGGAAAAGAAATGGAAGCCCACTCCAGTATTCTTGCCTGGGAAATACCATGGACAGAGATTCCTGGCAGGTAATAGTCCATAGGGTTCCAAAGAGTCATACCCAATTAAGTGACTAAACAACAACAGCAATATTTAAATACTGCCTAATTCTATAAATAAAACTCTTCATATTAGTACTTAACAAAAAAATGGGAAACTTTGTTTGAAATAATGCGATGAAAATTTTAGAATAAAATGTTAATGCCTGTATCTGGTCACGAATTAGCTTTTCTGTAAGTTCCTTTACCTATTTTGTAAGTGGCCAAATGTCCAACATTCAAGAGGCATCCTTTTCTTTGACAGAGTAATTACCTAGACAGCTTTTTTTTCTGTTGTTTGTTTTTTCCCAGTGGTGTCAAACCAGCCACAAGAAAAGGACATCTTTAGGTCCAAGCTTGGCTATAACCAGGTCCAAAATTCAACTCTCTCCTGGCTCCTGCAGGTCTCAGAACAGAAGACATGCTGAAAGTTAACAGAACTGTTAGTCACCGAAAAAAAAAATCAAATATGGTAATGTCTTTTTTTTGTTGTTGTAAAGAGCATCCTGATCACAACAGGAAAAGAGATCTAGCTTACTTTTCTTCAGGGACTAACAGCGTCAGAGCTTTTCCATGCTGCTCTCAGTACAGCACTGCAGGGGAGATAAAAGTAGAGATATCTTGAAATCACTTTTTAAAATCACTTATCTGGTGGTGAATATTTTTAAACATGGCTTAAATTTGCTGACTTCGATGTGTAAGATTTGCAGAAGTAACACCTTGACTTGAAAAGAAGGCACACAAAAGCAATGCAGATGCATTATATGGCTCAGTGAACCAAATTTCTAGACTACCACACACTACTACCCCCTTAAGAATGTAAACTCCCTGTAATGGATTACAAAATTGAATTTGAGTGAACACTGAATGTCAGTATTGCTAAAGATGCAGAAGGAAATGGCAACCCACTCCAGCACTCTTGCCTGGAAAATCCCATGGACAGAGGAGCCTGATAGGCTGCAGTCCATGGGGTCGTTAAGAAAAGAAGATCACATACTTATGGACAAAGGTCATGTTTTAGTCATCTTTGTAACTTCTGACATAAGATTTCTGATGTAACCCACACTCCAAAATCATCTCACTCCAGGGTACAAGAACATGTCCTTAGTTTAATGAGATGTTTAAGAACATGTTGCAGAGTACTCAGGACCCTCAGGAAACCCTATGGAGATTTAGACTGCCTAACTTCTTATCAGAAAATGACACTCTTCAGTCTGATTTGTTATGGGAGTCTCTTTCTTTTCCTCTAAGTACTCTTTGAAGCTATATAAAAATAATGATGCACATTTGAAAATAGAATTTCTTGTTTTGGAGAATAACTCATTTTTGCTCTATTCCTTGCATTTTTCCCCAGGCAGTTCTTCAGTCCGTGCTTTGACTGCCCAATTTAGAGTTAATAATATTTTGAATTTATGATGGAAGCTGTGGTGGGATATGTGCTTAATTTTTTATCTGTGTTCCTAAGTGTGGGACAGAATTGTTTAAAAATTATCTAGAACCATCCTCCAAAATGGGGCTTCACAGGTGGCACAGTGGTAAAGAATCTACCTACCAAATCAGAAAATGCTGGATACTCAGGTCCAATTTCTCTGTGGTCTAGAATACTATCCTCTTCTTTCTCTCCTCTCACCCTCCCCTGGCTTCTAGGAAATCATCCAAGACAGAGTGCAAATAAATATGAAAAACAGTGAGATATGTGATTTTTTTTTTATTTCTACAAGCCTATAAACCAACATTAAATGCACAAATAATGTTAGGTCATTTAGGGGAAATATTTGTGGAAATGACACAAATGTGACAGCAACTATAACTGGGAATAATGCTAAAACCATAAAATATTGGCTCATAAAATGTTCCTAGTATATGGTGGTATGTGTATAAATTATGAAAATAAAAAATTCACTAAAATACAGCTTAAAAGTAACCATAAAGAAATAGATTCTATGCTCAACTTATTATTGTTTGGGGATTAAATTTTAGAGAATTAAGAGGGTTTTAATAAGAATCTTATTATTTTAATTTATATAGGAAGAAAATATGCATGGCATTCCTTTTAGTTTTTAAAGCGTGGATCTTAATCAGAAATGATTAAGTTCAAGGTGCAACTATATGAAGTCTAACTCAGAAAATATCATTTAGGCATGGAAATTTGAGATTTGATTTCCCTCTAGGTATATAGGTTTCTCATTAATAAGGCCAATTAACAATAATGACTAATGAAACCAGTTTTAATTTATGTAATACCTCTTAATCAAAGATTTAAAATGTTTAATTTTCTAATAAAGTTTCAGCTACATTTTATGCATGCAAAAATCTTTCCCCTTAGTACAGTTTTATGTCTCTACAGAGTATCTGTGCAGTTAATGAGTATTTATTTTGTGCTCATAGTACATCTTCCAGTATTAACCACCTAAAGATATATATTTTAAATAGCTCTAGTTCTTGTAGAGTGCAACTCAATAACTTAGAGCAGAAATTTTGTTAAACAATGATGATAGGAGAGGGGGAAGGGAAGAGGAATATAAAGTTAAAAAGACAAATAAGCTTCCAAAGTGTATATACCCAGTAATGTATTGTAGACACGTGATTGTTAGAATTAGAAAGCAGGATCAGTGAGAAAGATGCTCACTAGACCAAAAGAAATACAAAATACGGAGTATCCATTTCCTACTGTGGTTCATATTGTTTTAATTTCAGTGCTTACTTTTGATAGAAAATGTTGTATCACTGAATTGGTTTGTAGTATCTTAAAATTTAATTTTTCAAAATATCTCATTTTTGAAGCATTTTTTTCTGACTTGCTCCTAACTTTGCCTTGAGTTAACTTTATGCCCTTTATATGCTGCCTCATCTACTTGATCAATTTAACTGTCTCCTGCAACTCGCTACTGCACCCTCCATTCCTCCTCACTCCTCAACACACATACACGCACACACACATGCATACATGCCAGGTTAAATGCCTTGGTAGAAGGCTGTTTCTTATTCCATGGTTTGTTTATTTTACTGTTCACACATTCATTCACAAAGCTAACAAACTTGTACTAACTACATACTTTTAAAAACAAGCCACTCCTTCTATCAAAGTGTGCAATATAAGAAAAGGGCTAGTACACATACACACACACACACACTACACACACACACACACATATGTAGTGCAGTTTCTGTGGGGTCGCTTAGCATATCTTATACATACTAGGATATCAATGACAATTGAACAGGCAGTTATGTTCTTTGTAAGCAATAATTTTACTGAAAGTGGTATTATAATTTCACTTAGGAAATCCTAGTGTTCAACTATTTCAAAGTATTAATTGCTTATTTATTCTATGAAATATGTGTCATATGACTTTGCATCATATTCTCAGGTCTTCTGTAAGATATAAAAGGATATATATTTGTTATCTTTAACGATACTCTGCTATACACAGGGTTCTACAACATATGACTAATGTATCCTAGAAGAAAGTTGGCCCAGTATTTCTAGAAATCTGTCTGTCTCGGCTAGATTATGATAGAATCACATTATATTGCTCACTATGTTTAGG
This sequence comes from Nanger dama, assembly GCA_917880005.1. NCBI lineage: Eukaryota > Metazoa > Chordata > Mammalia > Artiodactyla > Bovidae > Nanger > Nanger dama. The sequence continues at coordinate 11,593,733 of CAKJTW010000017.1, forward strand.
GTAGTATGTTTGTCAATAAAGTGGAAAATGTCAAACTATAAATTAGGAAATACATAATTATTCATAACATTTCTGTTTGGGTGGTCAGGTGCATTGTGTTAATCTTTAACAAGTTTTCATTGACAGATTGTTTCATTTTTATAATAAGAAACAGGAGTATGAGAAGAGTTTCACAATATGCTGATAATCAAAAAAATTGTGCAATAAACTGTCAAGTAGTCTTACAGAACATGTCTGGAGTCTAAAAGATTATGCCTTGGGCTTAGACAAGTCAATATAGAATCACCTAGAAAGCAGAGCGCTTATAAAAGTAGAGCCCTGATAAGAGAGGCAAAGGCAAACACTCTAAAATCATTGTTCAATTAAAGAAACAGCAAGCATAGTTTTTATCCCTGTTTTAAGCATTGAATTTCAATCACTTTCACTAGCCTTTTCCACATGGCCAATGAATTTTTCAACAGAGGCTCTACAGTTTGAACTAGTTTGAAATAGATTTCTTTTCTTTTGATGAGATGATTTTTTATTTGTATCCAGAATTCAAGGATATCTATTCCTGTCCAAAATCATAACCATCTTTGGTCTGAAAAACAAAATCTATATTGACCATAAACTCAGATATCTGTACTCATATCTCCTTAATGTCCACAGAAACTTGCTCAGCTGTTTCTCTTTCCATGATGTCACTGTATTTGTAAAGATACATCCAGAATCCTGTATCTTAAAAAAAAAAAAAAAAAAGATTAACTATTTGCCATCTGGATAAGGCATGGCAGTGGGCACAGGGATGCAGAATTGCATTAATCAATATCTCTGCTCTGAGGTAGATATCAGTTTAATGAGGATGCTTTGAAACAAATGTTAGAGCTCATTGAAGGTATGGTGGATATGATTGATGTACTTAAAGAATGCAAGAATAGAACCCTCTAAGGAGGATCAAGCAGTGATTCACAGAGAGGTTACTTTTCCTTGGGGGCTCAAAGTGTAAGTGTAATACCACTAGACCACAACAATGAAAATAAAAAGTCAATAGAAGTATTAATAAATGATGATTGAGGACTCTGTCAGTCAGAAATTAGAGGTTGAGACCAGATTGTGAAGGGTTTGTATGTTAGGTATTTATAGTTATTACTACTACTATGCATACATGCACTGATGAAGAAAAATGGATGGATAGATAGATAGATGGATGGATAAAGGAAACTGTGGTGGCGGCACTGTGAAGAGTGAATCATACAGGGAAGAGAGTAGAGAGGGTTAGTTGAAAATCAGTTAAGTGGAGCTATTAAAACTATACAGGGTGGAGGATATTCACAAGGACTTTGTCTGGGCTTTTATAATATGAGATTTGATTACCAAAATGCATTTGATGATCAAGCCTCCACCGTCAAGAGTAAATTTTGTGATACACTATATAAACAAAGCAATAAACATTAAAACATTCACATTTAACCTGAAAATAAAATTGAACTTGTCTCAAAATCACTAGCCATTACAAGTGTGGGCACATGCTTATGTGCCCACAGAATATAAATGTGGAAACCGTTCAGTCATAATCAAAGGAAACTGTTATTCTCAAAGCAGGAACTTCAGGAAGAAATAAGCGTGACATTAAAGAAGACTCTCTTTGGATAACTTCTCCCCTAGGGTGAAGATCCTTGGGTTTTTGAAAGGTATCAGGTAAAACTGTTCATAAAGTGTAAAGGGATAGGAGAAACTGAAGGGTCTCAGGCAGTAAAAATGGAAGTCCTAGTTTAGAGTCTGAAATTTATATCAATTTATAAACTTTACATTTTTGAAACATTGCCATTTTGGACTCTATTTTTAACTCGCACACAGACATGGTGGCATTTTGCAAATTCGGGTTGTTTTCTGCTAAAGAAATGTTATGTCAGTATGTTGATCATATCCAGAGAGAGGTACAAATTTATAAAATACATAGCCATCAGTTCCCCCTAATAATTACAAGTAAATTGTACTGTTTCTTCAAATACCAGATGGAAAAATAACAATTGATTCTATGAAGCTATAAAATTATTATTTTAGATCAGGTAAGTCCTCAAGCTGATTGATTTTGTACATAACCCTAAAGAAGCAGCATGTTAAAATCAGAAATACAAAGATAAATTTGAATTTAATTCCTGTCACTAACACTCAAGTAAAAAGCTGCACTCATCACTGTATCCCAACATCTAGCACATAGTTGGGATGAATATATTTCTCTGGCATGAATAAATGTTGAATAAATGCCCCCCATATTTCATTCATCTAAATCACATTATTAATGTGAGAATTGATTGATTATACATAAATGTATCTCCAATGAGTCTTGGCACTGCTCCATTATAATCTCTCATTAGGCCTAGTATAGTCAAATGGCTTCAATATTTGAAACTAATACTTTGGCCAAGGTGAAATTTTTTCTTGGAATTAAAAAAAAAATCAAACAAATGAAGAACAGCACTTCTGTTTTTGAAAAGAGGTTGTTGATGTTCAGTTGCTAAGTCATATCTGAGTCTTCAGGAACCCCATGGACTGCAGCAGGCTAGTCTTCTGTGTCCTTCACCATCTCCAGGAATTTGCTCAAACTCATGTCTATTACTGGACATCCCTGGTGGCTCAGATGGTAAAAAAAACAAAACAAAAACAAAACAAAACAAAACAAAAAAACCTGCCAATAATGTGGGAGACCTGGGTTTGATACCTGGGTTGGGAAGGTCCCCTAAAGAAAGGAAGCGTGACCCCAGTCTAGTATTTTTGCCTGGAGAATCCCATGGACAGAGGAGCCTGGAAAGCTAGTCCTTGAGTCACAAAGAGTTGGACATGACTGAGTGACTAACACTTTCACTTTCATGTCCATTGAGGCAGTGATGCCATCCAACCATCTCATCCTTTGTCACCTCCTTCTCCTCCTGCCCTCAATCTTTCCCAACATCAGGGTCTTTATCAATGAGTCAGTTCTTTGCATCATGTGGCCAAAGTATTAAAGCTTCAGCATCAATTTTTCCAGTGAAAATTCAGTGTTGATTTCCTTTTATTGACTAGTTTGATCTCCTTGCTCTCCAAGGGACTCTCAAGAGACTTCTCTAGCATTACAAATCAAAAAGCAATGCTTTGGTTTTCAGCCCTCTTTTGGTCCAGCTTTCACTTCTGTACATGACTATTGGAAAAATGATAGCTTTGACTATACATACCTTTGTTGGCAAAGTGATATCTCTGCTTTATAATATACTATTTATGTTTGTCATAACTTTTCTTCTAATGAGCCAACATCTTTTAGTTTCATAACTGCAGTCCCTATCTGCACGGATTTTGGATTTCAAGAAAATAAAATGTCACTTTTCCCCCTTCTATTTGCCACAAAGTGAATGGGACTGGATGCCATGATCTTAGTCTTTTGAATGTTAAGTTTTAAGCCAGATTTATTAGTCTTCTCCGTCTACCCTCAGCAAGAGGCTTTTTAGTTTCTCTTCACTTTCTGCAGTTAGAGTGACATCATCTGCATATCTCAGGTTGTTGATATTTCTCCCAGCAGTCTTGACTCCCACCTGTAATTCATCCAGCCTGGCATTTTGCATGATGTACTCTGCACAGTAGTTAAATAAGCTGGGTAACAAAATACAGCCTTGAGCTACTCCTTTCCCAATTTTAAACCATCCATTGTTCTATTCTGGTTCTAATTCTTACTTCTTGACCTGAATACAGGTTTCTCAGGAGGCAGGTAAAGGTGATCTGACATTCCCCTCTCTAAATGTTTTCTACAGTTTGTTGTGATCCACACAGTCAAAGGATTTAATATAGTCAGTGAACAGAAGTATGTCTTTCAGGAATTCCCTTGCTTTTTCTATGATCCAGTATTGACAATTTAATCTCTGGTTCCTCTCCCTTTTCTAAATCTAGCTTGTTTCTCTGGAAGTTCTCAGTTCACATACTGTTTTAGCCTTGCTTGAAGAATTTTGAACATTATGTTGCTAGCATGTGAAATCAGCACAATTGCATGGTGGTTTGAACATGCTTTGGCATTGCCTTTGAAATAGAAATGAAAACTGATCTTTTCCAGTCCTGTGACCATTAGTGAGTTTTCGAAATTTACTGACATATTGAGTGCAGCACTTTAACAGCATCATTTTTATATTTAAATAGCTCAGCTGAAATTCTGTCACCTCCAAAAGTTTTGTGTGTAATAATGCTTCTTAAGGCCTATTTGACTTCATACTCCAGGATGTCCGGCTCTAGGTGAGTGACCACAACACTGTGGTTATCTGGGCCATTAAGACATTTTTTTATGTGTGTAGTTCTTCCTTATATTCTTGCCACCTCTTTTTAATTTCTTCTGCTTCTGTGAGGTCCTTGCCATTTCTGTCCTTTATTGTGCACATTCTGGCATCAAATATTATAGAATTAAAAATAAACCTATTCCTTTTGCCAGTTGCACCACACCAAGTATTAGGGGATCTTTTAAAAATTTTGAAAGCTAATGAAAGAACAATATTTATTATAAATCAATCATATTATTTTTATACTGATACATGTTTTCAGATTTTTGCCTTCACAGATAATAGTCTCAAGTCCAGAGCCTTATTTTTTTCTCTCATTAGTTTCTTTAGTCTTATACTTCAGTGCTGATATGAAAACAGTCTTAGTATCTAAATACACTTTCAACAAGGTGAGTCGGTTTGCAAATGAGACATACAACCATGGTTTAATTCACCATTAGTTATAATAAATAGCTGACCACTTGCCAATTTTCCTTCTTAGATTTTGTGGCTTTGTTGTAGTTCACTTGACACACAATAAAATGCCTCTATTTAAAGTACACAGTTTGGATAATTTTTAACATAGGTATTCATCGGTGAACCATGAACACATTAAGATAATGAATATACCCATCACCCCCCGATTCCCCTGTGCTCATTTATAATCTTCAGTTCAGTTAAGTTCAGTTCAGTTGCTCAGTTGCGTCCGACTCTTTGCGACCCCATAAATCACAGCACGCCAAGCCTCCCTGTCCATCACCAACTCCCAGAGTTTACCCAAACCCTTCTGCATCAAGTAAGTGATGCCATCCAGTCATCTTATCCTCTGTCTTCCCCTTCTCCTACTGCCCTCAATCCCTCCCAGCATCAGGGTCTTTTCCAATGAGTCAACTCTTCACATGAAGTGGCCAAAGTATTGGAGTTTCAGGTTCAGCATCAGTTCTTCCAACGAATACCCAGGACTGATCTCCTTTAGGATAGACTGGATGGATCTCCTTGCAGTCCAAGGGACTCTCAAAGTTCTCCAACACCACAGTTCAAAAGCATCAATACTTTAGTGCTCAGCTTTCTTCACAGTCCAACTCTCACAACCATACATGACCACTGGAAAAACCATAGCCTTGACTAGACAGGCATTTGTTGGCAAAGTAATATCTCTGCTTTTTAATATGCTATCTAGGTTGGTCATAACTTTCTTCCAAGGAGTAAGAGTTTTTAATTTCATAGCTGCAGTCACCATCTGCAGTGAATTTGGAACCCAAAAAATAAAGTCTGCCACTGTTTCCACTGTTTTCCCATCTATTTCCCATGAAGTGATGGGACCAGATGTCATGACCTTAGCTGAATGTTGAGCTTTAAGCCAATTTTTTTCACTCTCCACTTTCACTTTCATCAAGAGGCTTTTTAGTTCCTCTTCACTTTCTGCTATAAGGGTGGTGTCATCTGCATATCTGAGATTATTGATATTTCTCCTGGCAACCTTGATTTCAGCTTGTGCTTCTTCCAGCCCAGCATTTCTCATGATATACTCTGCATATAAGTTAAATAAGCAGGGTGACAGAGTACACCCTTGACGTACTCCTTTTCCTATTTGGAACCAGTCTGTTGTTCCATGTCCAGTTCGAACTGTTGCTTCCTGACCTGCATATAGGTTTCTCAAGAGGCAGGTCAGGTGGTCTGGTATTCCCATCTCTTTCAGAATTTTCCACAGTTTATTGTGATCCACATAGTCAAAGGCTTTGGCATAGTCAATAAAGCAGAAATAGATGTTTTTCTGGAACTCTCTTGCTTTTTCAATGATCCAGCAGATGTTGGCAGTTTACTTCCTCCCAAATCATGCTTACTAGACAAACACTGATCTGCCTTCTCTCACTATAAAGTTGTATTTTCTAGAATTTATGTGAATCATAATGTATAATGTGCACTACATTTTGTACTTTTGCTCATCATTTTGAGACATTCCTATTTTATTGTATGTGAAAGAGTCTGTTACTTTTTATTTTTTTCATAATAGTCCATTGCATAGATGACAATGTGCATATATTTTATTAAAAATATCACTTGACATTTCAATTTTCAAAATTTCTTTAACTATATAGAATGTTTTGCAATTTCGTTCAATTGCCTCTTTGACTGTGACAACAGCACAATGTTTCGTAGAAGTGGTGAGAACAGACATCCTTCCTTTTTTGGACCTCAGAATGTAAGCATCCAGTCTTTCTTTGTTAAATAGCTATGCTGTTAAGTGAAGTTTTTCACAGGTTCCTTTTTAAGATTGAATTTCTTTCTGCTTATGATTTTCTAAGAGTTTTTCTCATGAGGGGATTTTAAACTTTTGTAGGACTTTTGATGCATCTCTTGAGACAAACATAAATTTCATAAACTTTCATCTCTTGTTCATAAACAAAAACACACATCAATTGTTTCACAAACAATCATAACCCTTAACCTCCTGAAACATAAGTTTGTTTGTTTGTTTTTATTTTCTTCTGTTAACATGATGAATTATACTAGCAGTTTTTTGTGTGGCAAACCTATGCTAGATTCCTACCATAACCCAATAGATCATGTTTCATTATCTTTTTTCATATTTTGTATTCTTGTAGCATTGCTGACATCATCTTGTTAATTTCACATCTATGCTCATGAGTGAAATAGGTCTGTCGTTTATTTATCTTGTATTAAAAAGTAGCTATTTCTTACTGATTTAAGTAAGTATCATAAGTAATCTTTTATTACCATAAGTAATAAATAAGTAAATGATTACCATAAGTAATCTTTTATTATGTGCTCTTCTGTCCCAAGTTTTACATCCTTACCCTCACATTTCTATCCTGGAGTACTTATTTCCATACCATTTTAACTGTTGAAAGTAACAACAGTTAAATTTATCTGATTCAAATTTATTTGAATTTATCTGATTCAAAAGTCATCCTGTTTCCTATGGACTTACAACACTACACTGCCAGCCATCAAAATGCATAATAAGCTGTGCAGCCTGTTATTACTATTCTGCTATAACATCTATTCTCAATTCTACTAGAATTGATTGGTTTTCTTTTTTAACATGTATTTTATAATTATCTTTCATTATCTGGAAGTAAACAATGGAAAGAGTGAGAGACTTTATTTTGGGGGCTCCAAAATTGCTGCAGATGATGACTGCATCCATGAAATTAAAAATGCTTGCTTCTTGGAAAAAGCTGTGACCAACCTAGTTCAGTTCAGTTTAATCACTCGGTCATGTCTGACTCCTTGCAACCCCATCAACCGTAGCACGCCAGAGCTCCCCGTCTATCACCAACTGCCAGAGGCTACCTAAACCTATGCCCATTGAGTTGGTGATGCCATCCAACCATCTCATCCTCTGTCGTTCCCTTCTTCTCCTGCCCTCAATCTTTCCCTGCATCAGGGTCTTTTCAAATCAGTCATCTCTTTATATCAGGTGGCCAAAGTATTAGAGTTTCAGCTTCAACATCAGTCCTTCCAGTGAACACCCAGGATTGATCTCCTTCAGAATGGACTGTTTGGATCTCCTTGCAGTCCAAGGGTCTCTCAAGAATCTTCTCCAACACCACAGTTCAAAAGCATCAATTCTTCAGTACTCAGCTTTCTTCACAGTCCAACTCTCACATCCATATATGCTGCTACTGCTAAGTCCCTTCAGTCATGTCCAACTCTATGTGACCCCATAAATGACAGCCCACCAGGCTCCCCCATCCCTGGGATTCTCCAGGCAAGAACACTGGAGTGGGTTGCCATTTCCTTCTCCACCATGAAAGTGAAAAGTGAAAGTGAAGTCACTCAGTCGTGTCCGACCCTCAGCGACCCCATGGACTGCAGCTTTCCAGGCTCCTCTGTCCATGGGATTTTCCAGGCAAGAACACTGGAGCGGGGTGCTATTGCCTAATAAAGACCTAATAAAATAATCAGATGCATACATCTACACACAGAATGTTTTAAATGCATATTTTTTCAAACATATTTTTAAAATAAGGTTTTTTAATATGATAAACCATCTTCAGAAATGTTTAAAGATGAAATTTTTATTTATTTGGAAGAAGACTTGCCACACATGCAAAATAAAATCATAATGGCAACACATATAACTTTGCTTTACACTCTCGTAAAGCAAATGTTAATATGACTTCTCTTGGAACTCTTCTTCTGTTTTTGTTTTTTTTTTTTTTATGTTGAAAAAGAATTAAGATTTAATGATTAGTTTTCCTAGGCATTTGTTATAGGTTGATGTTAGATGCTAAGACAAAATTAGCCCTTAACAATTGAAATACAGTATGCAGTTCAGGTATGACCTAAATCAAATCCCTTATGATTATATAGTGGAAATGACAAATAGATTCAAGGAATTAGATCGGATAGAGTGTCTGAAAAACTATGGATGGAGGCTCACGACATTGTGCAGGAGGCAGTGATAAAGACCATCCCCAAGAAAAAGAAATGCAAAAGGCAAAATGGTATGGACCTAACAGAAGTAGAAGATATTGAGAAGAGGTGGCAAGAATATACAGAAAAAATTATATGAAAAGATTTTCATGATCCAGATAACCATGATGATGTGATCACTCACCTAGAGCCAGACATCCTGGAATGTGAAGTCAAGTGGGCCTTAGGAAGCATCACTACTAACAAAGCTAGTGGAGGTGATGGAATTCCAGTTGAGCTATTTCAAATCCTAAAAGATGATACTGTTAATGTGCTACATTCAATAGGCCAGCAAATTCTGAAAACTCAGCCACAGGATTCCAATCCTGGCCACAGGATTGGAAAATGTCGATTTTCATTCCATTCCCAAAGAAGGGCAATGCCAAAGAATGTTCAAACTATGACACAATTGCATTCATCTCACACTCTAGCAAAGTAATGTATAAAATCCTGTACACCTATGGCTGATTCATGCCGAGGTTTGACAAAAAAGAGCAAAATTCTATAAAACAATTATCCTTCACTAAAAAAATAAATTTTAAAAACTCAACTGTTGAAGCCAGGCTTAAACAGTACATAAACTGTGAACTTCCAGGTTTTCAAGCTTGATTTAGAAAAGGCAGAGGAACCAGAGATCAAATTGTCAACATCCGTTGGGTCATCAATAAAGCAAGAGAGTTCCAGAAAAACATCTACTTCTGCTTCATTGACTATGCTAAAGCCTTTGACTGTGTGGATCACAACAACTGTGGAAAATTCTGAAAGAGATGGGAATACCAGAGCATCTGATCTGCCTCCTGAGAAATATGTATGTATGTCAAGAAGCAACAGTTCGAACTGGACATGGAATAACAGACTGGTTCCAGATTAGGAAAGGAGTATGTCAAGGCTGTATATTGTCACCCTGCTGATTTAACTTATATGCAGAGTACATCATGCACAATGCCAGGCTAAATGAATCACAACTGGAATCAAGATTCCTGGAAGAAATATCAATAACCTCAGATATGCAGATGACACCACCCTATGGCAGAAAGTGAAGAAGAACTAAAAAGCCTCTTGGTGAAAGTGGAGAGTGAAAAAGTTAGCTTAAAGCTCAACATTCAGAAAACTAAGATCATGGCATCTGGTTCCATCACTTCATGCAAATAGCTGGAGGAACAATGGAAACAGTGAGAGAGTTTATTTTGGTGGGCTCCAAAATCACTGCAGATGGTGACTTCAGCCATGAAACTAAAAGGTGTTTGCTCCTTGGAAGAATAGCTATCACCAACCTAGACAGCCTATTAAAAAGCAGAGACTTTTTTGCTGACAAAGATCCATCTAATCAAAGCTCTGGTTTTTCCAGTAGTCACGTATGGATATGAGAGTTGGACTATAAAGAAAGCTGACTGCTGAGGAATTGATGATTTTGAACTGTGGTTTTATAAGACTCTTGAGAGTTTCCTGGATTGTAGGGAGATCAGCCAATCCTAAAGGAAATCAGTCCTGAATGTTCATTGGAAGGACTCATGTTGAAGCTGAAACTCCAATGCTTTGGCCACTTTATGTGAAGAACATATTTATTGGAAATGAACCTTATGCAGGGAAAGACTAAAGGCAGAAGAAGAAGTGACAAAAAAGGATGAGATGGTTGGATCACATCACCAACTCGATAGACATGAATTTGACCAAGTTCTCAGAGTTGGTGAATGACAGGGCAGCCTGCTGTGCTGCAGTCCATGGGATCACAACGAGTTGGATATGACTGAGCAACGGTACTGATTGATGCAATGACTAAATTAGGTAATATTTGGTCATAGCAATACATGTTTAAGTATTTATAACTAAAATATGAAGGCTTATAACAAAGTAGACGCATTAAATACTTTTGAAAGATGTTACAGTTGAGCTTAAAGTGTGGTAATAGATTTTCTATGCAATCCAAAATGCCTAAAGCATCCAAATGCTAGATTTTGCAAGGAGGTCTACTATGTAGGAAATATGATAACTTAATATACATTGTGTATGATTTTCAAAGTGAATTTCAAAGGGAAACCTAATAAACTGCAAATATAATAGAGTGTACTGGGAAAATGCAATTAAGAAAACTGTGGTAGTCAAATATGCAAATTATGTCCATCTGTTGAACAAACCCCTGGGATAACATGGAACTGATGGAGAGAAGTGAATGATTATTTTCCAAGCATTCCTGTCAGAAGTCATATATCTTAAATCTAGCTGTGAAGATACGGACCCCTTCTAAAAAATTTTAGTAGGTCAGAATCTTTCCCTGGTCTTAATGACTTAGCACTTCACAAAGATAGACCAAGCACTAGAATAAAGTCAGACTGATTTGTTACATTAAATCTGAGTCTAATTTGAGCCAATTCAGTATCTCAGATGGCCTTGGCAATGACTTAGCTTCCTGGAATTCTTTGTACAATGCAGACATATCTGTCTCACCGACAAACAAGAGTGAGGACATGAAATAGGTTGCAGAAAGAAGCCTTGATGTTTTGAAAATGCTCTATTTAAAAAATGACTTTCAAGGCACTATTGGTAGTAAGAACATTTTCAGGTTTATTTAGTGGTAACTCACATTCAATCACAATATCCCTTTTCCAGATACAGATAGACTGTGTTCTGCAGCCACTATGCTTGAAAACAAATGTAGACTCTCAGAGTCTGTAATGCACTAGAATAATAAACGTATAGAATGATACCAAAGATATATGTCGATCCACTAACATGAGTTTTAAGCTACTACTCTTTTAAGTGACCTTGTTGTGAGTCATTTTCATATTAAATTTTCAAAAGCAGTTACTCATTAATTACTTAAGTGTGCATATATTGTTGGAAAGCATTTATTTCTATATAATCTACATATTGAAGTCACCTGTGGATAAAGAGAGTTTAATGACAATTGATTTTTCTCGCATGCAAGACATGTTATGAAACTAAGAGCTCATGAGTGTTGGCTCTCAGACCAGCTGGTGTTTGCCTCATTTGGCAGTTCTGTATTGTGCCTGCATTTGTTTTCCTGCAGGAGTCCATAAATAGGCTTAAGTGATATCACCAAGTGTCTTCTAATTTTAGGTTTCTCCACATGTACTGGTTAATGGTCAAAAATGGGTTTCCATAACCATCCTAGTTCCACGTGTTTTGACATGAGTAGCAAGCTGTATTCATTGATGTGCTGCATCTTTCTCAGGTACAACATGGGGATCTTTGTTAGGAGATGAAGCACAGTGAGGTTTATGTATGAGTAGTTCTAGTACCTTTTGGCTCACCTGAATTAGTTCACCTTGGAATTTATGTTACCTTTTACACTGCATTATTAAAACTGAAGATCATGGGAATTTAAAGGCTTTTAAAAGAAAAATGCAATCCATTGAAATATAATGTTTCATTAATTATCTACAATTAGATAAATAGTACAAATAAACTTTTACCATTTTGCATGCTCAGTCACTAAATCATGTCTGACTCTTGCAAGCTCAAGGACTGTAGCCCACCAGACTGTTCCTTGCATGGAATTTCCCGAGCAAGAATGCTTCTGTAGGTTGCCATTTCCTTCTCCAGAGGACTTTCCTGATGCAGGAATCGAACCTGCTTCTCCTGCATTACAGGTGGATTCTTAAACATTGATCTAACAGGGAAGCCCAAAGTAATACATGTTCATTGTTAAATAGAGAATAAATGACAGAAAAAAACCACTGTAAATAGAAAAATTAAAGTCACTGATAATATGAAATATAGTAAATTAGTTTATTGATTTGAAAATTTGAGATTATCAGTGACTTTTTCTATTTATAATCTTACCACAAAATATATTAAATTAAATAGTTTATTTATTAATTTAAATGTTTCTAACATATATAGGGGCTTCCCTTGTTGCTCAGCTGGTAAATAATCCGCATGCAATGCGGGAGACTGAGGTTCGGAAGATCCCCTGGAGAAGGGAAAGGCTACCCACTTCAGTATCTGACCTTGAGAATTCCATGGACTGTATAAGATAATTATTCTAACATTGAGGAGGATCTTTTTGTATTTTAGAGGTAATACATTTTCTTAATAGAAATATGTACTGTCTCTAACAAAGACATGCAGAGTCAGATGTTACTATTTAGAAGTTACTATGGTACTTTACTAGCAAGATACCTCCTACTGCAGAGATTCAGTGAAGACTCCTACCATGGGAAAAGCTTCAGTTTTACATGCAGTCTCTTGGTCACTTTCATTCAATTTCTGTTAACTGGTATGATTATTGTTATCAAATAATTCAGCACTATATTTCCTTTTGCTTTTATCTATTCTTATATTTATGAATATTGAGGTCCCTCTATGTCTCAGAGCTGCACTGTAATACAGTTGTTAGCAAGATAGAAAAGGCCATTATACTACAGTGATTTTGCTTTTTTGTCCTGCACTAGCCTCTAGATTTCAAGTATTTGGTACAAATGGAAGCTGAGGGAACTTGAGGGTAAAGCAGTGCTGGGTGGGGCACGTCAATTATATTTTCTCTTTTGATACTGGTTTTACCTGACTAACTTATAAATCCAGGCTAACTTATAGCATAGTGAAGGGAATGGTAAATTGAAATTTAGAAAAATGGTATAGATATTATTTGCAAAGTAGAAATAGAAACACCGATGTAGAGAACAAATATATGGAAAGAGGAGGTGGAACAAATTGGAAGATTGGGATTGACATATATACACTATTGATACTCTGCATTAAAATAGATAATTAATGAAAACCTACTTTATAGCACAGGGAACTCTACTTAATGTACTATGGTGACTTGAATGGGAAGAAAATTCAAAAGGGAGGGGATATGTGTATATGTATGGCTGATTCATTTTGCTGTACAGTAGAAAATAACACAACATAGTAATTTTACTCCAACAAAAATAATTTTTTTAATGGGACTATTAAATCCTGCCTTCATGGTACTTGCATTCTAGATGGTTATTCATGAATAAAGGAAAATAAGAAGAATGCATCTTTCAGTTAAAGGTAAACCATTTGATTTGTCCCTGAAATCTTTTTCTAGTACCACACTTTTTATCACCCATGATATAGCCAATATCACCAATGAGATATTGATTCAAATTGTTTCCTTCTTTAACTTTCAACTATTTAAAAATAGCACATGCATTAGCTTTTTTACCACACTGATTCCCAGACTGAATATGACATCATCTGAAAAGTTATCATAAGGTTTCCCAATGCTCTTTCACATTTACGACAGAACTAATAATGTCTGTATACTGAACTGTAGATTTTTATGGGTACCAAAACTCTTTTTGGCAAGTAAAATATAATAAGAAAAAAATCTGTCCGTTTCTTGGTAAATTATTACTCATAACTTGGCTTTCTTGAACAAAAATGTTCATATTTTATTTAATTGATATTTAAAAAAGAAATGAAACCAAAAAGGAAAAGAGGCAGAGATCTCAAGCTGTTGGGCTTTGTGATTTTTGGCAGGAAATTATTTTCTCTGAAAAAAATCATTGGCTGAGAATTCAAAGCATCACCTCTTTAGCCCTATTCAGGCACCCATAGTCCTGGCTCAGAGGACAGAAACCAGTGAAGGACCTGTCTTATCCTGCTGGGAGAATCATTTGAATTGTTGGAATGCAAGCAGAGAGAATTCTGTTGACCCCTGGGTATTTCCAAATCACTCACTTTCATTCCAAGACTCCAATCACTATCATTTCTATGAAACCAACAGAATTCTCATCATTGATATGCAAATGAAGGCACCAACAGTAGCCACACTATTCATTTTCAATGTGCTTTGCCAGCCAGAATTCTGAAACGCTTTTCAGCAATTCAATATACAACGCCTTCAATGAATTTGACTAGAAACAGTCAACCAGCTTCACAGACACTAGAGTAGTCTGTGGAGATCTTCACAGATTCCTGAGGACTGTTCTATGTTGGTTAAATGCCATTGAGGATTTTTTTTTTTTTCCTTTGGCTGTCTCATGCACCATATGGGACATTAATTCCCTGACCAGGGATCTAACCCTTGTTCCCTGCATGGGAAGTGTGGAATCTTAATCACTGGACTGCCAGGGAAGTCCATAACTAAAGATATTTTTTCTTTTTTTTTTTTTTAATGGATAAAATGACAGTGAGGCAGAATGAAATGTTTAAAATCTTTGTTTCCACTCATGCTCTTTCAAATAATATAAAATGTATGGCATAGCTGACATTTGAGCTGTAAGATCAAATGGAAAAAGTTGACCTTATTCTGTGTGAACTGGCTTTCTTTCTTAGCAGAACAATTAAATTGTTTCACCAATAGAGTTCTCTCATTGCCTATTGCTCTGTTGTACTCTTCTGAAAGTAATGGAAATAGAAATGGGATACAGATAGTGATAATGAAACTGAAAAGAAGAGTAAACAGAAAGAATTTAATTCTCTCTTTTTTTTTTTCCTGCTTTTCCTTCTCTTAATTCTTAAGGTAATTACAAAACTCTGGAGATGTGAACATCTTTATTATCTATGCAAAACGCCATCTGCTGGAAGCACATTTTGCAAACCTGCAGGGCTTGAATATGAGACAAACAGATTTAGTAAAAGTGATGTTTTGTTGTACTGTTCCTTTACTCAAGTGCCAGGCTTCTCTTTGGTGTCCCAGGAGCTCTGTTTCTAAGAAACTGAAAGGGAAATGGAAAACATCTAGAAAGAGATTTTATTTCATCCACTCCCCACTCTCATATTCTCTTTTTGCTAATGCTCTAGAGCTGAGTAGTATTTCTGGATCTATGGGTCCTTCCAGATACCTCATTAAGAACATTTCTTCTAATGACTTGCAAATCAGAGCAAATTAGATAACTATGAATGGCTAACCAAAGGTCACTTTCAATAAGAATTTATTAAGCATTTGCTGTTTGTCAGGCAATTTGCCTAAAGGCTGAGGATACAAAGAGGAAAACGTGGGCACACACATACATGCATGCACAAATATACACATCTGCATGTGCTCTCATCCACATGCACATACCAAATCTCCTCTCCAAGAACTCAGTACTTAGTTTAGAAGAGAGTATATGATTCCCTGAAGTGTACAAGAGTGGTAACAGAATTCCTTTTATACTTAGCTTGATTTTTTTAAATTTTATTTTTACTTTTTTTACTTTACAATACCGTATTGGTTTTGCCACACATTGACATGAATCCGCCATGGGTGTATATGAACTCCCAACCCTGAATCCCCCTCCCACCTCCCACCCCATATCATCTCTCCGGATCATCCCTGTGCACCAGCCCCAAGCATCCTGTATCCTGTATCAAACACAGGCTGGTGCTTCATTTCTTACATGATAGTATACATGTTTCAATGCCATTCTCCCATATCATCCCACCCTCTCCCTCTCCCTCAGAGTCCAAATGTCCGTTCTATACATCTGTGTCTCTTTTACTGTCTCGCATACAGGGTCATCATTACCATCTTTCTAAATTCCATATATATGTGTCAGTATACTATATTGGTGTTTTTCTTTCGAGCTTACTTCACTCTGTATAATCGGCTCCAGTTTATTTTTTAAGTAACTGGATTTTTCTTTGTCTACCTTCCTCAACCTCCATTTAATTAACGTTTCCTGTGAACTCTTCCATTTGCTCTTCTCCTCTAAGTGTTTGTTTTTTTATAACCTCTCTAGTCTACTTGCTGTTAATCTTTCCTCCTTTTCTTTCCTTTATCCCTTCTCAACTCAAACTTATGTTTTTCTTCTTTTCATCTTACATGAGACCCTTCATGTGGAAGTCAACACTTGTAAGAAATCCAAAATACAGTTTAGACTCAACTATTCTTTTGGTTTCTAATTTCTCTTCATCAGGGACTTGAAACTTACCAGATTTAGCTTTAGCTAGAGGCTTCTCTTGGGTAGTCCTCTGTCTACCATGAGCATTGTGTAAGGTGCATGACCAGCGGCCCCAAAACCTCCCCCACATCATCCTCAAGAATCAAGGGAACCACAAGCAGATAAGATCTCTTGATAATCTACCAAGGTTTTTGACAGCCTGAAGTTATTATCATAAATATGTAAAATAAACTTTAATGCTCAAATCACCCCAGACTACACAGTCCTTTCCGCACTAACAGTGTTCCAAATAAGTAACAGTGATAGAAAGCTGAAAGCTTCTCTTATATTTTGATACACATATTGAACAAAGTTTTATATTATATTCAACTTAATTGCAAAACAAAATAAAACAAAAACTAAGATGAACCTTTAAAGAACAACCAAGGCAATGTTGATTTCAAGCATGAAAATAATCTGGTTTGTCAATGTTTAGGACATATTAGTTATATAGAAAAGAAGTTTAAATCTCAGGGCCCAAGCAACTGTATATTCATCTCTTTCTCAGGTCCCAGTGCTTCCTGAAGGTTTATATGAATAAAACTCCATTGCCATCAAAAAGGGCCAAGATCAGGGAGTTCTCAAAGTTACATGTCATGTTAGTTCACTGTGATAACAAGATATCACAAGTGGAGTGTTGAAAAACAATAGAAATTTATAGTCCCATAATTCTGGAAGCTAGAAGTCTTGAGATCTAGGTGTTGGCAGGATTGCTGCCTTCTGGGAGGGAGAATCTGTCCCCATTCTTACTTCCCAGAATCTGCATTCTTACTTCTGGTGGCTTGCTGGCATTTTTCACATCCCTTGTCATCACTTAGATTCCTACCTTTATCTTCACATGGAATCCTTTTTGTGTGCATACCTATATTTGTTTCCCCCTTTTAAAAATCTCAGTGATACTGGATGATTTCAACTTAAATTACTTTCATAACAACTCTGTTTCTAATAAGGCCACACACACATCCTGAGGTACTAGGGGTTAGGACTTCACTATATAAATTTTGGAAGGCCTAGTTCAAATCATGACACACATAGAGCCCCATATGATCATTAAAAAGTTTAAAAAAAGTTCAGCATGGTAGACTTGGGTAACACTGAAGACCTGATCAGTTAGTGGAGAGTGAAAGCAGTTAAGGGCTTGTATCTGTAGTTGAACACAATTCTATTCTCACCTACAATGTATAATGCTATTCATGAGGTCTTTGACTAATGCTTCAGTTTGCAAGTGAAAGATGTTGGTATCAAGAGCATAACTTGAGAATTAAAATACATTATTCAAATATAAAATGAGTCACCAGCCATAGGCAAACCCAAAATGTACATCAGCAAATTAATTAGATAGTATTAAAGCTTGTGGAGTGCAATTAAGAATTATCTTAATTTTTTTTGCTGATAGTACAGTCATTGCTGAAAACTGGTTAGTAGTGACCTCATGTATCTGCAAAATATCAGGTTTTCTTCTTAGTCCTTTTGAAATGTCAACTGGGAGGAATTCTGTGAGAAACAATGTCTCTGTTAGTTTTAAGATTCCAATGTAGCCCTTCTTTTGTAATTACAATTTTAAAATATTCTGATATAAATATAAAGTTCATTTGAATTTAAAAATATCTATATTTGAGGTAAATTTTATATATAATATATACATTTGTATATTACATGTATGTATTAAACATGTATATATACATATAGTTAGACATGTGTTTGAATATGGAAACTATATGTATTGCATCTTTTAATATATATTTATGCATGCAGTATATAAAATTATAGTGTTTAGCATGATATAAATATATAATATATAAAATATATATATTATAATTGTATGAAGGTATGTAATTTGTATAGAGATAATATATATTCTCTTTGGTTTTATTGCTTTTAATTTTTTAAAAGATCATCCTCATTTTATCAACAAGAAATATAGAATTATAGGAATGATTAAAAAATCTACCATTACAAAAATTGTGAAAAGTAGCAAATGGCAAATGTTTACTGTGCTCTGAGAGTAGCTCTCTGATGGATTTTCTTACATTTAAAAATTCACTTCTACTGAATATGGTTAGCTCATGGTTTGAGCTAATTACAGTTGTTGAAATTCTATGACAAATAATAGACTAATGAGTGTTTAATAGACACAAATATCCTGTGGATGTGGGAACATCCCTTCTCAGTCTTGAATGTGCCTTCCCTAAATGATGTAAGAAAACGAAATGCTCAAACATTAACAGGAAATCTTCCTTGCAGCTTAATGTTGGACAGGAGCCCACTATTTGAATGGTAATTTCCCTTTCCTCTTTTTGTGAATGAGTCATATTCTAAGGTTTCATTTGAAAGCCAGTTATCCGAACTGGGATATTTTCTATATATATATTTTTAAAGTTTTAACTAGATTTAGTAGTTAGATTTTAAGGCCACGTCTTATATAATCATGGTGAATCTAAAAGTACAGAAAATGACCACTTATATTACAACTAGATATTTACTTTAGACTGTACATGTTTGTATCAACATGAACAATTTTTCAACTTCTCTGAATGACTAAAAAGGATTTGCATCATTTCTTTAAAAAAAAATTTAATTGGAGGATAATTGCTTTACAATGTTGTATTGATTTCTGCCATACATCAACATGAGTGAGCCATAGAAATATACATGTCCCTTCCCCCTTGAATCTCCCTCCCAACTCCCACCCCATCCCACCCTTCTAGATTATCACACAGCCCCAGGCTTAGCTCCCTGCATTATTCAGAAACTTCTCACTAGCTATCTATTACACACACAGTAATTAGCATTATTTCTGAATTGTGAAGATTTGTTGATGTATAGGGAAATGTCATGCCTGTCCTCAGCCATACAGTATCAGGCAAGGAAAGTATTAGCTGTACCTTCAGACAGAAAAAAAAATGTTTCCCTGTCATTCATTCGTACATTTGGTATTAAATTAGTGTTTGCCAAATCTTAGAGAT
Source organism: Nanger dama (assembly GCA_917880005.1). Lineage (NCBI taxonomy): Eukaryota > Metazoa > Chordata > Mammalia > Artiodactyla > Bovidae > Nanger > Nanger dama. Next base: position 11,613,254 of record CAKJTW010000017.1, read on the forward strand.
ACTAATAAGCAGAGTTGATACAGAAGCAAGCAAGCAAGTAAATAAAAAGTACGGATTTATCCTTTTCCAGAATTTGTTGAGAGCTAAGAGAAGAGAGGTTGAAGAACAGTTAGCCACCAGGGTGTGTGTGCATGTGTGTGTGCATGCGTGTTCAGTTGCTACGCAGTGTCCGACTCTTTGTGACCCAGTGGATTGTAGCCTGCCAGGCTCCTCTGTCTGTGGGGTTCTCCAGGCAAGAACACTGGAGTATGTTACCATTTCATCCTCCAAGGATCTTCTCAACCCAGGACAGTTTCTTTACCACTGAGCTACTTGGGAAGCCCCCTTAACATGGAGCATGGATGCTAAATGAAGGCTATGTACAGGATTCCCAGGAGCACTGGGGAGCAGCATCTTATCTAGAAGTGAAGAAAGGTGGTTAGCCAATAAGGGAAAGTGATATTCCAGCCAAATCACATATAGCTTTCCCAATGAGGGATTTATAGGAAAATTAAAAGTTTATTGGAGCAAGTACTTTTAAATCATAAAATGAAAATAGTTTTCCTATAAATATGAAATAAGGATTAGAAATTATTTAAATTATTTCTGCCATGCTCTTCTGAGGAATATTTCACCATTGATTTGTGATTTTGTCCAATTTTGACCATGCCATGTGGCTTGTCAAACTTTATTTTTTTGATTTTTGATTTTTTTATTTTTATTTTTTTTAAATTTTTATAAAAATACTTTATTCTCCATTATAACACTGTATTTGTTCTGCCATACATTGACATGAATCAGCCACAGGTGTCCACGATCTCCCAATGCCAAAGCCCCTCCCACCTCCCACCCCACATCATCTCCCTGAATCGTCCTGTGCACCAGCCCCGTGCAGCCTGTATCCTGTATTGAACATAGACTGGTGCTTCATTCTTACAAGATAGTGTACATGTTTCAATGCCATTCTCCCAAATCATCCCACCCCTCTCCCTCTCCCTCAGAGTCCAAAAGTCCGTTCTATACCCCTGAGTCTCTTTTGTTGTCTCACATAGAGGGTCATCATTACTCTCTTTCTAAATTCCATATATATGTGTCAGTATACTGTATTGGTGTTTTTCTTTCTGGCTTACTTCACTCTGTATAATCGGCTCCAGTTTCATCCATCTCATTAGAACTGAGTCGAATTTATTCTTTTTAAGGGCTGAGTAGTACTCCATTGTGTATATGTACCACAGCTTTCTTATCCACTCATCTGCTGATGGACATCTAGGTTGCTTCCATGACCTGGCTATTATAAACAGTGCTGCATTGAACATTGGGGTACATGTGTCTCTTTCAATTCTGGTTTCCTCGGTGTGTATGCCCAGCAGTGGGATTGCTGGGTCATAAGGCAGTTCTATTTGCAATATTTTAAGGAATCTCCACACTGTTTTCCATAGTGGCTGTACTAGTTTGCATTCCCACCAGCAGTGTAAGAGGGTTCCCTTTTCTCCACATCCTCTCCAGCATTTATTGCTTGTAGACTTTTGGATCGCAGCCATTCTGACTGGTGTGAAATGGTACCTCATTGTGGTCTTGATTTGCATTTCTCTGATAATAAGTGATGTTGAGCATCTTTTCATGTGTTTGTTAGCCATCCATATGTCTTCTTTGGAGAAATGCCTATTTAATTCTTTGGCCCATTTTTTGATTGGATCGTTTATTTTCCTGGAGTTGAGCTGCATAAGTTGCTTGTATATCTTTGAGATTAGTTGCTTGTCAGTTGTTTCATTTGCTATTGTTTTCTCCCATTCAGAAGGCTGTCTTTTCACCTTGCTTATAGTTTCCTTTGTTGTGCAGAAGCTTTTAATTTTAGTTAGATCCCATTTGTTTATTTTTGCTTTTATTTCCAGTATACTGGGAGGTGGATCATAGAGGATCCGGCTGTGATTTATGTCGGAGAGTGTTTTTCCTATGTTCTCCTCTAAGAGTTGTATAGTTTCTGGTCTTACATTTAGATCTTTAATCCGTTTTGAGTTTATTTTTGTGTATGGTGTTAGACAGAGGTCTAGTTTCATTCTTTTCAAACTTTAATTCCCAGACCAGGGATTGAATCCCAGACCAGACCTTGCCCTCAGGAGTGAGCGTGGAGTCCTAACCACTGTACTACCAGGGAATTCCCCTTACAACATACATTTAATCTGATTTTTGAATTTTCTTCATTTCAGTGGATTTATGGAAGCTATAATTCTCTACTTCTCATACCATTTTCTGTGAAGCGCTTCTAGACATCCCATTTCACTTCTGTTTGAATCACACTAGATCAGAAATAATGATAATAGTAAGCTAAGCCTAAATAAATGATTTCCACATGAAAACATATCCACAGGTATGATGAAAAATCTTTTTGACAAGATAAAAATCTAAGCTTCCATTTTATAACTTTTCCTATGAACTTCTTATGATAGTAAACACAAAGCTTGATAACATGTGAACAAATATATGCATATAGATTTATCATTGCCTACTTGTGGATAGAATGGAGTTTTGTTAAATTGTCCAAGGGTATACATATTTTATTAGTCTTCCAAAATAAACTCTAAATTATTTATATATTTCTTTTCCTAACTCCTGTATATTTACTCCAACAAGATGAAGTATAAGGTAAATACTGTAAAATATCTTCATTAATTTTAGAAGTGATATTTTCTTTAGCTTCAAAATCACTACAGATGGCAACTATAGCCATGAAATTAAAACATGCTTGCTCCTTGAAAGAAAAGCTATGACAAGCCTAGACAGCAGAGACATCTTAGAAAGCAGAGACAACACTTTGCCAACAAAGTTCCAACTAGTCAAAGCTATGGTTTTTCCAATGTATGGATGTGAGACTTGGACCATAAAGAAAGCTGAACATTGAAGAATGATGCTTTCAAACAATGGTGCTGGAGAAGACTCTTGAGAGTCCTTTGGACAGCAAGGAGATAAAAATAGTAAATACTACATGAAATAAACCCTGACTATTCATTGCAAAGACTGATGCTGAAGCTGAAGATTCACTAATTTGGCCACTTGATGCAAAAAGCTGACTCACTGGAAAAGACCATGATGCTGGGAATGATTGAGGGCAGGAGGAGAAGAGGGCAACAGAGGATGAGATGGGTGGATGGGATCAGTGGCTCAATGGACATGAGTTTGAACAAACTCCAGGAGTTAGTGAAGAATAGGGAAGCCTGGTGTGCTGCAGTCCAGGGGGCTGCGAAGCATTGGACACAACTGAACAACTGAGCAACAAAAACTATATTGGAGCACACACTTGCCCATTTTATCTCATGCTGACAAATAGCACTTTGGACACTTTTTCCATCTGTACAAAGGGAACAAGGCTGGGATTTCATGAAAATGTGAACAGTGTAGTCACACAAGAGCCCATGCTGGTGTGAAATTTAGGATTTAATGATTTGTGGTTGTGATCTTGATATTTTTGGTCATTTTATGTTTGAATGTGTTTAGTAAGTGAAGTTTTAAAGGAAGCGAAGCATTCTCTGGGTACTCAGAGCCTCACTCAAGCAATGTTCCACTTCCCACCTCCCTACTTCCTGGGATCTGGGATGACTTTTCATCCACCTCCTCTCTACTCAACTTTTCCTTCTATGGACGCTGCTATATGACTGCTGCCACCCTCTGTCTGGAGTGGCAGTTGTGGGGAGGTCCCTGCTCCACTACCTCTCTTTTCTTTTCGGGGATCTCAGTATGGTGAAGGACAGAAAGGGGTTGAACATGGGCTGCATGGAGAAAGGAAGGCTGTGGCCATGCCACAACTTTCCACATTCAGCAGATAGGTTTAACAGGGACCTCCCACCCACTCTTTTCCAGGTAGTGAGTGCATTTCAATGAATGAGGAGGCTTCAATCCCCTTAGAGTCATCAGTCCACTATGGATTGGAGGGGCAAGCCAGTGGGAAGGGGGCAGTGACTTTCCCACCCCAAATGGAGCCCTTTATCTTCATTATGCAGTACAGCTCATACATTGTATAGCAGACCCTGAATGGAAATGATTCAAGACCTAAACTGTAGAAGGAACTGAAAAAAATATAATATATGCATAGTACCTAGCATAGCACTTGACATTAAAGAGGTCCTCAGTGAAAGTTGTCCTTCTCAATGAGTCATTCCTTCCTTATTTGCTTCATTAAGTAAACTAGCCAGATCTGTGTTAAATAGGTATACATCTCTTACTTCAATCCACCCAAACTTATTTCCGTATGCTACCTAAATTGAAAAGTATGATTAGCTCTTAAAAGGGGCTTTACATTATTTATTGGAGCTAGTTAATACTTAAGAAATGTTCTTGCCATAGAAGCATTTATCCTCAAAAATGTGACATTTAATGGATGGGATGGTGTTACTCTCAGACCATATTTCTCACTGCTTTTAGACTCCTATGTCAAATAACTTTTGCAAAACGGATAAGCAAAGAATTGAGTCCAAGTCTCAAGGCAACTAACTAACAAGCACGTTGCAAGCTATGACAGTCTCTGACTTGAATGTCCAGCCTTCTTATACTCCATTCCCTTTTATCTCTTACCCCAGAAACATACTCACTAGTCATTGGTTTACTGTTAATGAAGCCAATTATTAGAAGCAGTCTCCTAATTAACATTAAATTTTATGCTTAAGCAGGCCATGTACATTAAACCTTGAAAATAAATTACAGTGGTCAACACTTCAGAATTATATAAAAGTAGCTGGTTTTGCTTTACCAATATACATGAAATTTATACTTATGGCAACTAGAAAATAAAAATATTGCTTTTAAAATAGTTTTAAAATTTCTACTCATTATGCACTGTTAAAACTCAGTTATATGGGTCTCTTCATTTTTGAAAATGAAAATATAATTTTAAAAATTGCATTTTTGTTACTTGGTATTATAGATTCATGCTATAGAAGAATTAACATTATTTATTATAAAAATGAAACCATTAATATTATACAAAATAAATGATTAGCTTCAGATTTTAAAATGTCATAAATGGAGAGTTATGAAAAATTTTGATTATTTGATTAGTGTTGACATAAAATCATACAATAATTAATGCCTCTTTGTAGAATTTTTAAATGTGTCATTGTCTCCTGTTTACACATAGATAGTGGTAAGTTATGAAATTAGTCAGACACAGATATGAATCTGTCCTCTAACTCTCATAATCTGTATAACCGTGCACCTATTGTGAAAGCTCTTTATTTGGACAAACTGTTTATCTGTATTATCCACCTCACAGGATTGATGTAATTGGAATAATGTAGAGAGTGCTTGATATGCTCAGCCAACAAATTCTGATATTATTCTTCTTAATATTTGTATTGATGTTATTATCTCCCAGAGACAACTGAAAGCAACTTTAGAGACTCACCACTGTATGAGGATTTTGTCATTTATTGTTGTTCTGCTTCAGAAGATATGATTTAACCTATAATAACATTCAAATCAACCTAATAATGTTAGCCATATGATAATAGGTTCTGCATTAAGAAGTTTCTAGTCTACACAAAGCATTTGTAAAGTCTAAATCAGTATGTATTTACTGTAATAAGGCTAGTGTGGATAGATTAAATTGTTAATTTTTTTCCTTATAGCTCTTTGCAGTATCTGTAAGAACATGTTTCTATACAGGAGCTGATTATTATTATACATAAATTTCAATTTGCTTCTGCTTATATTATCTAGGTTTTTACTGTTTATTTTAATAAAATGAAGTAGGTTAACTACTATAATAACCAAGACTTAGAATTTAAGAACACTGGGTGGTTATCATTTTCAGTCTAGTATTAGCCTAGTCCCAGGATTTGGGCCAACAAAGAACAAGAAGAATGGGAAATAAGGAAAAATGACTTTTTAAAAAGGAGAAGACATAGAGAGACTAGAAAGAAAGAAGGTGCAGTGGGAAAATGCATGAGGAAAAGAAGAAAATAATCAAAACAAAATATAACTAAACAAAACAGGGATAATGAAAAAGAGGAATGAAAATACTTAAGGGGAATGAGGCTATTTTTCCCCTTAATATTGTTGACTTTTTTCACTCTCCATTCCCGGGCTCTTACTTCTTTCCCTCTGGCCTGGAACAACACCCCCCTCCCCAACACTTTCTTTTCAACATCCCCTTCCCCACCCTCACCCCCAGGAAGCCCTGCCACCAGGACAGAACAACACCTTTCCACCTTTGAGCTTTTGCAAAAGTTCACTGAATAGAAATCTAATGGATTTGTGTTCTTCCTTGTTTGTTTTTCCTTTTTTCTTTTCTTTTCTTTTTTTTTTGTTTTGTTTTATGGTTCCCCTCCCTCCCCAAACTACCTTATTGTCATTTCAGAGCACAAAATTACCAACTATTTTGTGTATTTCAGAAGTATACCTACTAGTACTACTATTATAATTTTATTTCAAACCAATGTCTCTTTTTGACTCAGTGAGCCCTTTAGCCAAACTACTGATCACTTCTGTGCCTTGATTTACTGCAAAATAAATTAGAGGTACTAATTCAGTATTAGAAATGATGCTATGCCATAGTGAATAGGGAGGGCATCCAGTCCCATCACTTCATGGCAAATAGATGAGAAAACAGTGGAAACAGTGATGGATTTATTTTCTTGGGCTCCAAAATCACTGCAGATGGTGACTGCAGCCATGAAATTAAAAGATGTTCTCTCCTTGCAAGAAAAGCTATGGCCAACCTAGACAGCATATTAAAAAGCAGAGACGTTACTTTGCCAACAAAGGTCCGTCTAGTCAAAGCTATGGTTTTTCCAGTAGTCATCTACGGATGTGAGAGTTGGACCATAAGGGAAGCTGAGCGCCAAAGAATTGATGCATTTGAACTGTGATGCTGGAAAATACTCTTGAGAGTCTCTTGGACTGCAAGGAGATCCAACCAGTCAATCCTAAAAGAGATCAGTCCTGAATATTCGTTGGAACAACTGATGCTGAAGCCGAAGCTCCGATACTTTGGCCACCTGATGTGAAGACTTGACTCATTGGAAAATACCCTGATGCAGTGAAAGATTGAAGGCAGGAGGAGAAGGGGACAACAGAGGATGAGATGATTGGATGTCATTTCTGACTTGATGGACGTGAGTTTGAGCATATGGGAGTTGATGATGGACAGGGAAACCTAGCATTCTGCAGTCCATGGGGTGAAAAAGAGTCGGACATAACTGAGTGACTGAACTGATAGTGAACAGGAAGAATATATTCTAAATCGTAAGATGGTTTCAAATGTCCATTGGTATTATTTCACTAAATTAAAATGGCTTGACAGACAGGTTTATTGAAATGAAAAGACTGATAACAAATATATAGAATGCTAAGAAAACTTAGGTAAAGTTCGTAAAAATTTGTTTTTGTTTTTCAAATATGTGATGAATTTTGTAAATGTTGTGTTTCATCACTGTACTTTCATAATAAAAAAGGGTAATAAAATAAAATAAGTGAGGCAAGTACCTTCATATAGGTGAAATCCTGTATGATGTCTGAATTTCTCATAGCAGAATGAGTTGTCAAAATGAGAGGACAGGTCTGAGTTAAAAATAACTTTGTGCTGTGTTTAATCGCTCAGTCATGTCCAACTCTTTTGACCCCTTGGACTGTAGCCTGCTGGACTTCTTTGTCCATAGGGATTCTCCAGGCAAGAATACTGGAGTGGATAGCCTATCTCTTCTCCAGGGGATCTTCCAGACCCAGGAATCGAACCAGAGTCACCTGCACAGTAGGATGCTTTACCAGCTGAACCACCAAAATTACCATGTCATGTGTTTAACTCTCAAACTATTAGATATGAGTAAGAAATGAAAATGGATGATTTTGTAGGCTGGGGTTTTATGCATTGTGATAATGAGTGATTTACACTTTTGCAACCTGAAAATTTAGCAGGTTATTTTTTTCCTCACATTTTTCTGTCTCTGCCCTAAGTAATAAGTTTGATCAATTAGAGGACATTGTTGTTAGTATCTCTAATTGTGTTTATTACAGACTTTTCTAAGTTTAATAGTTAAAAGAAGAACATTTATATATCAAGATAACACAAAGCATTTATGGTCTTACAGCTCTATTTTCTTTCAAAATAACTTGTATTTATAATACTGACATACTAGGTGGAAAGTGAGAGAGAAAAATAGCTGTATAGTAGTCAGGAATACTGGTCTAGTAACTTAGTTGCTTTATGTTGCTTTATAAATACTAGACAGAATCTATTAAAAAGGACTATAGATGTACTTGATGCTTCTTAAAAATACGTCTATTTAAACATACAATAAGGGGACAGTCCCTTAATTCTTATATAAAAAATTATATGCAGTGTTATATTTAATGTACTCATTAAAAATAAATATATACCTGTGGGCTCAAAGACCCCAAGGAATAATACATTATAAATAATTATTTTATTTCAGAACTACAGAGAAACTTTCAAGCACTGCATTCAGCATATTCATTTTTATTGACACTGAGAATGAAAAGCAGGAGCTTAAAAAAAAATTTCCTAAGGGAAAAGATAGTTGTAGGATCCATGTTTGATAGATTTCTAGTCTTAACATTTTTCTACAATATGAAAATGATATTGAGTATACAGCACAACTCCTTCCTTTTCTTTGCATGTTTGTAATATCTGTATTCATGGATCATGCATGTAACATGTGTTTACTAGGTTTTCTAGGAATAGGTAAATTATTCTACTTAAGATCAAGAAACAGAAGTAATGGAGACTAAAATTGAAGAGAGAAGAAGCACAATGTACATAAATATAGAATATTGATATGGCTAAGATTGCTTTTGAAGATGTAAGTATAGGAGTTTCAAATTTTACTATCAACTCTCTTAAACAATTATTATTAAAATCTTCAATAAGGCATATTATCAAAGTCATGCAGTTTTGTGTGTTAATTTTTTTTTTTTTTAATTGAAGTAGAGAAGGCAATGGCAACCCACTCCAGTACTCTTGCCTGGAAAATCCAGTGGATGGAAGAGCCTGGTAGGCTGCAGTCCATGGGGTCGCGAAGTCGGCATGACTGAGCGACTTCACTTTCACTTTTCACTTTCATGCATTTGGCGAAGGAACTGGCAACCCACTCCAGTGTTCTTGCCTGGAGAATCTCAGGGACGGGGGGAGCCTGGTGGGCTGCCATCTATGGGGTCGCACAGAGTCGGACACGACTGAAGCGACTTAGTAGTAGTAGTAGTAGTAGTGTGCATCTGTTCTTTGCAAACTCATAATTTATTTCTAATTCACTCCTTTCCCTTTTAGTAACCTTAAGATTTTTTTTCTATTAGTGTTTCTGTTTTATAAATAAGTTCATCTGTATCATATTTCTAGATTCCATAAATAAGTGATATCATATGATATTTGTCTTTATCTAACTTACTTCATTTAGTATGATAATCTCTGAGTCCATCCATGTTCCTGCATATGGCATCATTTCACCTATTTTTATGGCTAAGTAATATTCCCTTGTGTATGTGTGTGTATATGTGTAACTGCAGTACTTTGGCCACCTCATGTGAAAAGTTGACTCATTGGAAAAGACTGATGCTGGGAGGGATTGGAGGCAGGAGGAGAAGGGGACAACCGAGGATGAGATGGCTGGATGGCATCACGGACTAGATGGATGTGAGTCTCAGTGAACTCCAAGAGATGGTGATAAACAGGGAGGCCTGGCGTGCTGAGATTCATGGGGTTGCAAAGAGTCAGATACGACTGAGCGACTGAACTGAACTGAACTGATATGTATATGGTATATAATCTTTATCCATTTCTCTGTCGGTGGACAGTTAAGTTCCTTCCATCTCTTAACTATTGTAAATAAGTGGTGCTATGAACAGTGAGGTACATGTAAAAGTGATGAAGTTTTAAATGTAAACTGTATCATGGATGCCTAAGTCCCAAAGGTACTCAATCACATTTAGATGAACCTGCCTGATCATTTATAGAAAAATCATCTTGAGAGAAAGATTGGAATTGAAATGTTTCCTTGCAATAAGAATCACCTTAAATATGACTTTTAATGCAATTTTAATAAATCATATACAGTTTTTAGTTTACCTTTAAAAATGGGCAAAATGTGAGGTGATTTGAGTTATAACTTTTGTAGATGATCTTTTGGGGATTTCCCCATTTATTAATTTTACTTCAACAGCATATAATCAGTACAAAACATACCTGATGAGAAGAGCCAGCTCATTAAAAAGACCCTGATGTAGGGAAACATTGAAGACAAGAGGAGAAGGGAATGGCAGGGGACAAGATGATCGGATGGTGTCACTGACTCAATGGATATGAGTTTGAACAAGCTCCGGGGGATGGTGAAGGATAGAGAAGCCTGGGGTCACAAAGAATCGGACACAACTGAGCAATTGAACAATGAACAACAAAATATAAACATAGGATAATCAAACTGCTAGGAGCCTATAGTAAAAATAAAAAGAGTGACTCTCTCAAGGAATGCACAATTCACAATCACAGTGGATAAGAACTGAACTCTAGAGTAATATATGTGTGTGTGTGTGTGTGTGTGTTGTATGTATATAAACGCTTATGTATGTGTGGGTATGTATGTCTAAATGTTTATCAGATATGTATAAATATACATGTGTTTATGTATAAATATACATATGTTTATGCCTGAAGAGGTGTGTGTATGTGTGAGCCCTCCCTTTCAGGTTCCAAATTTTGTGATTTATTTTTGCACACCAAGGCGTGGGAGAAGAAGAAAAAAAGAAAAAGGAGAAGAATTATCTTTAGAGTTTTATATGTTTGTGTTCCAGAAAGGAAGGCAACCGTAGGGAAATATTTACCAACTTCTTTTCCTGGTGAGTTTGGACTCTGTGATTACACAGGCTTGCACATCTTGCTGAATCAATATGAATGAAAAGAAAACAGCCTCTTAATAGCTCACTAAGATTCTTCTTACATTTGGCAGGGAGTGCCATTTTCAGAGTACTATTTCTGTGTACTATTTTTTTTTTCTTTCTTACTTAATATGTTCAAGAAAGACATTGTTTTATTTAATCATTTATTTATTTATATATGTTGTCAACTCTATTCCTTGTGCTCTTGAACCTGCTCCTTTCTTTTCTGAGTGCTTACTGGTGCCTTCCAAATTATATAAATCTAAATGCCCTTTTACTATTTCTGTTTTCAGCAAAAAGGAGACTCAAAGCATCAGATAAATTAATATGTGCATATACAAACACATAAATAACTACATATGTATATTTTACACACATATATAAATCTGATTATATATGTTTACACATGTAAATATATATAATGTATACATTATTTAATAAGAATATCAAATAAAAGTATAAATATATATGTATATGCACATAATTTTTTTAGATTGTACCATTATTGTTTCCATGAAGTTTGAAAATATTTTATATGTCTCAGGCAGATGAAAGAAAAGGCATATTCTGTTTATATAAATTTAAAAATAATCATTGCAAGACAGTTATCCATTAGTATTTATGGTCTGTAATTACAATTTGTGATCTATTAATCACTTGGTCAAAATGTCAGTGTTTAAGTTTTCTTAGTTTTTTATTTTATATTGGAAAGTGAAAGTGAAGTCGCTCAGTCGTGTCTGACTCTTTGCAACCCCATGGACTGTAACCTACCAGGCTCCTTTGTCCATGGGAGTTTCCAGGCAATAGTACTGGAGTGGATTGCCATTTCCTTCCCCAGGGGATCTTGCCAACGAAGGGATTGAACCCAGGTCTCCTGCACTGTAGACAGATGCTTTGCCGTCTGAGCCATAATATTGGAGTATACCTAATTAGAGCCTTCCTTAGTAACTCATGCGGTAAAGAATCTGCCTGAAATGCAGAAGATCTGAGTTCAACCCCTGGTTCAGGAAGAGCCCCTGGAGAAGAGCAAGAGAATTCCGTAGCCAGAGGATCCTGGTGGCCTCAGTCCATGGGTTTGCAAAGAGCTGGACAGGACTGAGTGAGTAACACTTCCACTTAGCCAGTTAACAATGTTGTGATAGTTTCAGGTAAATGGAAAAGACACTCAATCATGCATATGCATGTACCCATTTTCTCCCAAACTCCACTCCCACCCAGGAGCCACATAAAATTGAGCAAAGTTCTTACTACTATACAGTAGGTCCTTATCCATTGTAAATATAGCAGTACATGTCCATCCCAAACTCCCAACCATCCCTTCCCTCGATCCTTCCCCATGGTAACTATAAGTTTGCTATCTAAGACTGTCACTCTGTTTCTGTTTTGTAAATAAGTTAATTTGCATCATTTCTCTTTAGATTCTGCATATAGGGAATATCATATATTTCTCCTTCTCTGTCTGACTTACTTCACTCAGTATGAAAACATCAGTATTTACATTCTGACAATATAGCACCATGGATAAAACTGAATTCTAGAGTCACACTGTCTGAGTGCTTTTTCTGATTCCACCGATTATTATTTAAGTAAACTTAGGCAAATGACATTAAATGCTTGGCTCTTAATCTCTGAAAGTTTAAAATTGGCATAATTTCAGGAAATAATTCCTAGTGTCACACCAAGGGATTCAGTCATTAAAGTATATAAAAGTAATAACTGTGCTTTGCATATAAGAAGCATTCGGTAATTGATAGTAATTATCTTTTTTTCTTAGAAAATGATGGTATACTATATTGTTGTATTATAATTTATCATTCAGTACTTTTATAAATTGAAGAAATCCTAAAGCCAATGTTTAAATATCTGTTAATGTTGAAAGTAGTCTTTTTCCTTTAAATTGAAAATTGAGACTCTATTTAAGATGAATACAAGGATACATATTGATACATATGGGTTTTCTAAAATCACATTCCAATAAATGTCCAATGGATGTGAAACTTTTGGTTTTGGATTATTTCTACTTTCTTCAATTTTTAAAAAATTACAGAATACAACTAGAATAAGATTTTACAGTAAATAAAGATAAATGTATTATAAAATTCCAAATGTCTTCATAAGCATTCTTGATAGTATCTGATTTATTTGGCCAATGAGTTTAACTTTTCTACACTGCAAAATCTGTAAAGTTTCCCTCAACTTTAGAAGAACAGGAAGCATGAAATCTTTAGGATCTTAAAACAAGGTTTCCAAATGCAAATATTCTCAAAGTCTAAGGGGCACTATATAGAATAAAGAGAGTAAGAAAATAGAGAAGATGTGGCCAAGATAACTAAAGAATGTAGGTAGGGTATATCATGCCTGTTGGCATGGAAATTCATTCATGTCATGTTTCAGATGCCATACACTGGCAGATAAGAAATAGTAATTCTAAGTATGGAGAGAGTATGAAAGTACCATTTTATCTTTTCAAACCACAGTGAAAAAATGATTCATATTTTGTTCAGCGAAAACATTTCATTATGAAATATAGAAAAAGTAAACATTATAATATATTAAAAGAGTTTTTCTATCTAAATAGATATAAAGAAAATGTAAATCAAAAAGAGATGAAATGCCCTATAGCTTATCTTCATGATTTTTGCTGATAATTTATTAAAAACCATTGGGAATCTTTCTGTTCTACATGATACATTTAATGATTATGGGAATCATTTATAATATTTTATAAATAATCTGGAAAACTTTTTTCCTATAAATCTAGTATATTGAGTTCATAATCTTAAATGGTTTTTCCTTGTTTTCATTTGTAGCATGTTTTTAGCAGTAGTCATCTAATGTTTTTTAAAGGACAAATTTTTGTTTCTATCAGTTGCTAATGGAGACTTCAGATGTATGAATATATATAATCTGCAGTTATCTGAAGCCTTCTAATTTTAGTGCTAATTTTTAACACACAGTTCCATCAGAGCTTCAAAAAAAAAAACATTAAAATGCTGCCAGAAACCCAAATCTAATATTTTAAAACTGATCATTGCCAATATGATATGCAGGAAAGTTCTAATGATTTCATAGTGTCTAAGCTGCACTCAATATATCAACAAATTTGGAGAACTCAGCAGTGGCCACAGGACTGGAAAAGGTCAGTTTTCATTCCAATCCCAAAGAAACACAGTGCCAAAGAATGCTCAAACTACCGCACAATTGCACTCATCTCACACACTAGTAAAGTAATGCTCAAAATTCTGAAGACAGGCTTCAGCAATATGTGAAAGTGAAGAGGAACTAAAAAGCCTCCTGATGAAAGTGAAAGAGGAGAGTGAAAAGGTTGGCTTAAAGCTCAACATTCAGAAAACGAAGATCATGGCATCCGGTCCCGTCACTTCATGGGAAATAGATGGAGAAACAGTGGAAACAGTGTCAGACTTTATTTTGGGGGGCTCCAAAATCACTGCGGTTGGTGACTGCAGCCAAGAAATTAAAACATGCTTACTCCTTGGAAGAAAAGCTATGACTAACCTAGATAGCATATTGAAAAGCAGAAAAGCCAACAAAGGTCCAACTAGTCAAGGCTATCATTTTTCCAGTGGTCATGTATGGATGTGAAATTTGGACTGTGAAGAAAGCTGAACACTGAAGATTTGATGCTTTTGAACTGTGGTGTTGGAGAAGACTCTTGAGAGTCCCTTGGACTGCAAGGAGATCCAACCGGTCCATTCTAGAGGAGATCAGCCCTGGGATTTCTTTGGAAGGACTGATGCTAAAGCTGAAACTCCAGTACTTTGGCCACCTCATGCGAAGAGTTGACTCATTGGAAAAGACTGATGCTGGGAGGGATTGGGGGCAGGAGGAGAAGGGGACGACAGAGGATGAGATGGCTGGATGGCATCACTGACTCGATGGATGTGAGTCTGAGTGAACTTTGGGAGTTGGTGATGGACAGGGAGGCCTGGTATGCTGTGATTCATGGGGTCACAAACAGTCAGACACGACTGAGTGACTGAACTGAACTGACCTGAAGCTAAGATATAGCAAGGAGAGATAAGAAATGCTTCCTCAGTGATCAATGCAAAGAAATAGAGGAAAACAATAGAAAGAGAAAGACTAGAGATCTCTTCAAGAAAATTAGAGATACCAAGGGAACATTTCATGCAAAGATGGGCAAAATAAAGGAAAGAAATGGTGTGGACATAACAGAAGCAGAGCATACTAAGAAGAGGTGGCAAGAATACAGAGAAAAACTATTAAAAAAAAAGATCTTCCTGACCCAGGTAACTACAATGGTGTGATCATTCACCTAGAACCAGACAGCCAGGAATGCAAAGTCAAGTAGGCCTTAGCAAGCATCATTACAAACAAAGCTGGAGGAGGTAATGGAATTCCAGCTGAGCTATTTCAAATCCTAAAAGATTATGCTGTAAAAGGGCTGCACTCCATATGCCAGCAAATTTGGAAAATTCAGCAGTGGCCACAGGACTGGAAAAGGACAATTTTCATTCCAATCCCAAAGAAAGGCAATGCCAAAGAATGTTCAAACTACCACACAATTGCACTCATGTCACATGCTAGCAAAGTGATGCTCAAAATTCTCTAAGCCTGGCTTCAAAAGTAGGTGAACCATGAATTTCCAGATGTTCAAGCTGGATTTAGAAAAGGCAGAGGAACCAGAGATCAAATTGCCAACATTGGCTGAATCATGGAAAAAGCAAGAGAGTTCCAGAAAAACATCTACTTCTGGTTTATTGACTATGTCAAAGCCTTTGACTGTGTGGATTGCAACAAACTGTTGAAAACTCTGAAAGAGATGGGAATACCAGACCACCTGAGAAATCCATATATAGCTAAACAAGCAACAATTAGAACTGGACATGGAACGACAGACTAGTTCCAAATAGGAAAAGGAGTATGTCAAGGCTGTATATCGTCACCCTGCTTAATTAACTTATATGTAGAGTACATCACGAGAAATGCTGGGCTGGATGAAGCACAAGCTGGCATCAAAATTGCTGGGAAAAATATCAGTAACTTCAGATATGCAGATGACACCACCCTTATGGCAGAAAGTGAAGAGGAACTAAAGAGCCTCTTAATGAAAGAAGAAAGTGAAAAAGTTGGCTTAAAACTCAGCATTTAGGAAACTCATTCCTGGCATCTGAACCTACCACTTCATGGAAAATAGGGAAAAAATGAAAACAGTGACAGACTTTACTTTTGGGGCTCCAAAATCACTGCAGATGGTGACTTCATCCATGAAATTAAAAGATGTTTGCTTTTTGGAAGTGAATTTTACCAACTTAGACAGCATATTAAAAAGCAGAGGCATTACTTTGAGACAAATGTTCTCCTAGTCAAAGCTCTGGTTTTTTCCAGTAGTCAGGTATGGACTAGAAAGAAAGCTGAGTGCCAGAAAATTGATGTTTTTGAACTGTGGTGCTTGAGAAGACTCTTGAGAGTCCCTTGGACTGCAAGGAGATCCAACCAGTCCATCCTAAAGGAGATCAGTCCTGAATATTCATTGGAAGGACTGATATTGAAGCTGAAACTGCAATACATTGGCCCCCTGAAGCAAAGAACTGACTCATTGGAAAACGCTGATGCTAGGCAAGATTGAAGGCAGGAGGATAAGGGAATGCCAGAGGTTGGGTGGCATCACTGATTCGATGGACATGAGCTTGAGCAAGCTCTGGGAGTTGATGTTGGACTGGAAAGCCTGGTGTGCTGCAATCCACAGGTTCACAAAGAGTCTGACACCTGAGGGACTGAAGTGAACTAAACTGAAACTAAGATACTTAAATAGAATAAACTCAAAACATAGAAGATCCAAACAACATTAATTACCTCATAGTCTACAGTTGACTGCTACTAAGTCACTTCAGTTATGTCCGACTCTGTGCGACCCCATAGACAGCAGCCCACCAGGCTCCCCCGTCCCTGGGATTCTCCAGGCAAGAACACTGGAGTGGGTTGCCATTTCCTTCTCCAATGCATGAAAGTGAAAAGTGAAAGTGAAGTCGCTCAGTTGTGTCCGACCCTTAGCATAGACTACAGCCTACGAGGCTCCTCCATCCATGAGATTTTCCAGGCAAGAGTACTGGAGTGGGGTGCCACTGTCTTCTCCATAGAGTTGACTGGATTAAATAAAATTTTCCTATTTAGAATGAAGACATTTATGTTAAATGGCATGTCTAGGGGAAAAAGAATAATAGAGATAATGGAAAAATGAACCTTGAGACTGATCACATATGGTCTTCAAGCTCTATAATATTCTGCCTTGGGCCAACTTACACTAAAATACTAGGCAATTAGCAGTGGCTGTTTGCTGCTGCTGCTGTTAAGTCGCTTCATTGTGTCTGACTGTGTGTGACCCCGTAGACAGCAGCCCACCAGGCTCCCCCGTCCCTGGGATTCTCCAGGCAAGAAACTACTGGTAAAGGAAGCCTTCCCTAGAGCAGGAAATGACAACTCACTCCAGCATTCTTGCCTGGAAAATGTCACAGACAAAGCCTGGCAGGCTATAGTTAATAGAATATTAAGAGTCGGACTTAGTGACTAAACTACCACCACCACCAAGAAAACCTTTTTAATGATAGAAGTGAAACTTGATACAGAGAAGTCATCACAGTATGTCTAGCCTTCTGAGTCTTTGAAGTCAACCAAGTAGACTCAGTTGATCAGATTGGTTATCCTGTTATAACAGAGTATAACAAGATGTTTATTCTATTATAGAAACATAGATTTAATGCTTAATATGTGACCTTCTTAAAGATTCAGGGTGATAAATACAGTGTCTCTTCTCATGGAATTTAGAATCTAGTGTGGGAGATATTAAGAAAAGAAAAGAATTATTGAATGTTAAGTGTTACCTTCCAAGCCACTGTAAAGGAGAAATTCAATTTTGAGAGTAGGTGAGGTGGCAAAAGGCAATATATAGGAAAACTGGATGGTGTATGTAAAATTTTCTAAGAAGAATTTAAATCGCTTAGAAAACTACTAGTAAATTAGCACAGAGGTCTTTCATAATATTAATCATATTAAAGCCATTATTTTCTTTTAATAATGCAGTATGTTGTGCCCTTTCCTGTGTTTATCTAATCAACCATAAAATAACTAAAAGTAAGTTCTTTCTTTGTAAATTCCTTAGTAGTAGTGCCTACTAAGCTCATGGGGCATACTTCTACCCAGATTTCATATTAAGATTTTATCACATTGCTACATTCAAATGTCTTATTTCTTTTTAATGAAAAAGAGTTCCTGGTTTTCTTTACCATTTTGTCACTCATGTGGCACATAATTATTAGTCACAAAGGATAACACAAGAAAAGTTAATTTAGCAGAAGTTCCCTACAAAATAAACTAAGTACATTAAATTCTGCTAGATAGAGATTTAGAATTACTTATGATTTTTATATATAGAAAAGCTAGGAGATTAATATTTTTAAAGTTTTAAAATGTATAATTAGCAAGAGATCTGGAACTGATTTAGATTCTAAATCTTTACTAAAATTTGCTATACAAATTACAGATGCATTTTCTCCTGATACGTTTACTCCCAGCTATTTACCCTGAAGAGATTAACTCTAGACAAATAGGCCTCTCCTTCTTGCTAGAATTTAAATTATATTCCTTTGCTGGCATAGAAATCAGGAGGAGGTAAACTCAATTAATGCCACTGATTTCAGCATAAATACAAATTAGCTCTCAAATCTGAGTTTGGGAAAAAAGTCTTCAGACAGACTCATGTCTAAGGAATATTCATGCAAAAACAGGGACTGAGAAATATTTACATTTAATAACACATAATGTTAATGCTAAAGAAAATGTGCTGGAAAATTGGAGATAGGTTATTTGAAATAACTTTTCTTCTTAAATTACCTTAGCTATGATTCTTTAGATAATATTGAGAATTTTATTTATTGGAGAATTCACTTGGACAGCATAGATCAAGTTTTCTTACATCTCAATCCTTTTTTTTTCACCTGAGAGATAAATGAAGATGCCTATTGGACCTGTCTTCACATCTTTCTAATGTATCATTATTTGGAAACATCTTTGATTAAGAAGTTTGGCTTATGGTATGGCTTTTAATTTGAGGTTTAATCTGTCATGTGGTGCTGCTGGTTTGTTATTCAGCACAAGATTAGTGGGAAAGTAAAATGCAGCAGTGATTTTTTTACTTTTAGTGTTTTCCCCATATACAGTTAGCTATGTCAAATGCAGTGTTCTTAGTATATTGTTTAACTTCAAGATTTGTCTGTTAATGCATTTTATTTTATTTTGATTCAAGTAATAATCTTATTTTTAATAATGAATATGTGATTATTGTAAGTGATTCA
The DNA here is from genome assembly GCA_917880005.1 of Nanger dama. NCBI lineage: Eukaryota > Metazoa > Chordata > Mammalia > Artiodactyla > Bovidae > Nanger > Nanger dama. The sequence goes on from CAKJTW010000017.1 coordinate 11,632,438, forward strand.
AGTGATGCAGAAAAGAATAAGAAAAATGTTATAAATCTTGAAGAATCTTTCTCCATATATAGTGCTCACATTTTGTGAACATCATTCCAGACAATCCTGTATGCATATAAACATATTATTATGTGCATGGATTCAGACTAAATATTCTGGTGTGTTCCTGGTGATTCACTTCAATCTCAGGTTGTATAAATTATATCATAAAATTAAAAAGTGATTAATTGATCTTGTTTAAGAAAACTGTTAGATCTTGGCATTTATAGTGAATAAAGTTTATCAAATTCACTACCTTTTTAAATTAAATTAAATTTAATTTATTTATTTATGTATTTATTTATTTTACAATATTGTATTGGTTTTGCCATACATCAACATGAATCTGCCACGGGTGTACACGTGTTCCAAATCTTGAAATTCCCTCCCACTTCCCTCCCCATACCATCCCTCTGGGTCATCCCAGTGCACCAGCCCCAAGTATCCTGTATCCTGCATCAAACCTAGGTTGGCAATTTGTTTCTTATATGATATTATACATGTTTCAATGCCATTCTCCCAAATCATCCTACCCTCTCCCTCTCCCACAGAGTCCAAAAGACTGTTCTATACATCTGTATCTCTTTTGCTGTCTCGCATACAGGGTTATCGTTATCATCTTTCTAAATTCCATATATACGCGTTAGTATACTGTATTGGTGTTGTTCTTTCTGGCTTACTTCACTCTGTATAATTGACTCCAGTTTAAACTTAATAATGGAAGATTGAATAGTTCCCCTAAGACTCCTGCCACATTTTAAGATATTTTATTGTGTAACAAAAATGTAAATAATAATAATGTGACAACTATTTCTTTCAGAGTTCTTGACTAGTGACTATTAAGTGAACAGTAGTTTCAGGTTAGGGTTTCCCTGGTGGCTCAACTGATAAAGAATCTGCCTGCAATGCAGGAGACCTGAATTTGATCCCTGGGTCGGGGAGATCCCCTGGAAAAGGAAATGGCTACCCAGTACAGTATTCTTGCCTGGAAGATTCTCTGGACATAGGAGCCTGGCCAACTACATTCTATGGGATAACAAAGAGCAGGACACAACTGAGTGACTAACATTCAGATAGGGAGTTACAGAGAAGACATAGCTTATTGTTTCAGTTTTTGTTTATTCGTTTGCTTATTTTAACTATATATTACATTGTTAGAATTTTTTAAAGTCTCCTTTTACCAAGGACTTATAAATACACAACTGTGCAGTGATATCCAAAGGTTACTCTCAGAAACACTAGCTCCCTGCTTTTTTTTCCTTCGTGTCTAAAGAACAAAGAAATAATTTCTTGACACAAAAGTTCCATAATAACTGTAATAACTCTATCACTAAATTTGTCTTGTATTATCAAAAATATGTCACCAAACAAACAAAAAAACAACAAACCTTATAATTACAAGGAGATAATTGGCTTTTCAAATCACTTGACTACTGCTTGGGAACCATTTCTTCTAAGAAAGATTCCAAATGGCCAGTTAAGCATCTTGGAAGTTCTTTAAGCTGCTCAACTCTCTTAGTCATAGCATTTTTGTACTATCATATTTCTTTTTCATTTCTTTCTTGTGAAGAACTATGTTGATTAACCATCATCAGCCTCAACACATAATAATCATGTGGTTTGATTTCTTACATTATGACTACTTCGGAAGATTTAACTTGATCTGACACAGAGCCTTGAGACTTTGCCACTTTTTCTCATTGCTCAAAGAAGACAATCAGAATCATATATCAAACACCAATTCAAATAAGTCAGTGGTGACCTCCTCTTCAGCCTTATTCTTTTGAGAAATATTTTGATTCATTCTTGTGATTAAATGTAAAGGCTGCTGTGACCAATGTGCAATGTCGCTTTGCTGAAAAAAAAAAAAATAAATAAATAAATAAATAAACCACCATGTTAACAGATATATGCTGCTACTGCTGCCAAGTCTCTGCAGTCATGTCCAACTCTTTGCAACCCTGTAGACTGTAGCCCTCCAGGCACCTCTGTCCTTGAGATTCTCCAGGCTAGAATATTGGAGTGGGTTGCCATGCCCTTATTCAGGAGATCTTTGGGACCCAAAGAACGAACCCACATCTTTATGTCTCCTGCATTGGCAGGCAAGTTCTTTACTATTCAGACCACCTGGGAAGCCCTTAACAGGTATATATTTGCCCTCTGTTTACATCCCTGTTCCAAACTCTTAGTTTTGAGATTGGGAGAATCAGGTTGGATTGAGATTCTAGTTACCTTTCAGGTCTCAGAAGCTAAATTTCCTAGAGTATTGTGTGTGTGTGTGTGTGTGTGTGTGTGTTTGCATATATATGTGTTCATGCATATATGATGCCCTGGAAAATAACAATAAAATACAGTACTAACACCAGACATGTCAATAGCAGAACATAACTTTAACCAGCTTGTTTACATTTTTTAAAATGCACATGCAATTTATATTAACATATGGGATAAAGCAAAGAAAAATCTGGTGGAAAGCTGATTTCAGTAATGAAAACTTTCAATGACACTTGAACACTTAATGGCAATAAGAAACAAGACAGTTAAGTAAGTGAGAAGGAAAAAGGTTATGCTTTTTGTTGTAACAGTTGTTCTTTCTTTTTTTTAATTGTTAGATTACAAGTACATAGCTATCAATTATAAAGAAGAAATAATCATGTAGTGAATCTGTACTTGATTTTCAATTTTTACCTAGAGGGGGAAAGAATGGAAAGTTATTGCAAATCCTCATGGAAGTCAGGAATGGAATGAAGGAAATGTTTCTATCTCTCTAATTAACAAGGTGCTTAGAAAAACTTTATAATGAAATATCAATACAGGAAGAGATAGAAATTATACATGTGTATGTCAAGTCACTGCTTTCTAGCACTTGGGAGTTAACTACATAGTTGGAGTAACTCCATAGTTGGAGTAAATGCATCCCTTACATTTCTAACTATGAGAAAAATTCAGTGTAGCTCTATCATATGCAGAGGTAAGTTGAGCATTTGAATACATCTTAAAGCATTTATACAGTTGTGTGTTTTAAGGGAAAATGTTATGATATGCCTTTATTTTAGCATCCCTTTCATATTGACTCAAATAAATATATATTTGACTTGCTAAATAATATTTTATACTAGTTAATATATACATAATAAATATCATATTTTGATTATTGATATATATTAGGTAATATTGGAGAAGGAAATGGCAATCCACGCCAGTATTCTTGCCTGGAGAATCCCATGGACGAAGAAGCCTAGTAGGTTAAAGTCCACGGGGTTGCAAAGAGTCGGACACGACTGAACAACTTCACCTTTAGATAATACTAATTATATAATAATATAATAGATATATTTATACATATATATATATACATATAATAGATAATACATATTTATATTTAGTATATGAATTAAACATAATTAACCATATCTTTTAAATTTGTTTATTCATGAAAAATAATGAATATTAGCTATATTTACAGTTCAAAGAAAAATAATAAAGCAAACTCCCCTGTAAAAATGACTCAGCTTAAGAAATAGAGGGGCTTTAGCTCAACTGGTAAAGAATCCACCTGCAAAATAGGAGACCCCAGTTTGATTCCTAGATTGGGAAGAACTGCTAGAGAAGAAATAGGCTACCCACTTCAGTATTCTTGGGCTTCCCTGGTGGCTCAGGCTATCAAGAATCTTCCTGCAGTGTGGGACACTTGGGTTCAGTTCCTGGGTTGGGAAGATGCCCTGGAGGAGGGCATGGCAATCCACTCCAGTATTCTGTCCTAGAGAATTCCGAGGACAGAGGAGCCTGGCAGGCTACAGTCCACGGGGTCAGAAAGAGTAAGACATGAATGAGTGACTTTCAAATAAGAAATAGAATATCATGGATTTATCCCTGGGCTTTTAATTTGTTCCATTGATCTATATTTCTGTCTTTGTGCCAGTGCCATACTGTCTTGATGGCTGTGGCCTTGTAGTAGAGCCTGAAATCAGGCAGGTTGATTCCTCCAGTTCCATTCTTCTTTCTCAAGATTGCCTTGACTATTTGAGGTTTTTTGTATTTCCATACAAACTGTGAAATTATTTGTTCTAGTTCTCTGAAAAATGCCATTGGTAGCTTGATAGGGATTGCATTGAATCTATAGATTGCTTTGGGTAGTATACTCATTTTCACTATATTGATTCTTTCAATCCATGAACATGGTATATATTTCTCCATCTATTAATGTTCTCTTTGATTTCTTTCACCAGTATTTTATAGTTTTCTATATATAGGTCTTCAGTTTCTTTAGGTAGATATATTCTTAAGTATTTTATTATTTTCGTTGCAATGGTGAATGGAATTGTTTCCTTAATTTCTCTATTTTCTCATTATTAGTGTGTAAGACTGCAAGGGATTTCTGTGTGTTGATTTTATATCCTGCAACTTTACTGAATGCATTGATTAGCTCCAGTAATTTTCTGGTGGAGTCTTTAGGGTTTTTATATAGAGGATCATGTCATCTGCATACAGTGAGAGTTTTACTTCTTCTTTTCCAATTTGGATTCCTTTTATTTCTTTTTCTGCTCTGATTTCTGTAGCCAAAACTTCCAAAACTATGTTGAATAGTAGTGGTGAAAGTGGGCACCCTAGTCTTGTTCCTGACTTTTGGGGAAATGCTTTCAATTTTTCACCATTTAGGATAATGTTTGCTGTGGGTTTGTCATACATAGCTTTTATTATGTTGAGGCATGTTCCTTCTGTTCCTGCTTTCTGGAGAGTTTTTATCATAAATCCACACGCCTATGGGCATCTTATATTTGACAAAGGAGGCAAGAATATACAGTGCATTAAATACAATCTCTTTAACAAGTGGTGCTGGGAAAACTGGTCAACCACTTATAAAAGAATGAAACTAGAATGCTTTCTAACACCATACACAAAAATAAACTCAAAATGGATTAAAGATCTAAATGTAAGACCAGAAACTATACAACTCCTAGAGGAGAACATAGGCAAAACACTCTCTGATATAGATCACAGCAGGATCCTCTATGAGCCACCTCCCAGAATATTGGAAATAAGAGCAAAAATAGACAAATGGGATCTAATTAAGCTTAAAAGCTTCTGCACAACAAAGGAAACTATAAGCAAGATGAAAAGACAGCCTTCAGAAAAGGGAGAAAATAATAGCAAATGAAGCAACTGACAAACAACTAATCTCAAAAATATGCAAGCAACTCCTGCAGCTCAATTCCACAAAAATAAATGATCCAATTAAAAAATGGGCCAAAGAACTAAATAGACATTTCTCCAAAGAAGACATACAGATGGCTAACAAACACATAAAAAATGCTCAACATCACTCATTATCAGAGATATACAAATCAAAACTACAATGAGGTACCATTTCACCCCAGTCAGAATGGCTGTGATCCAAAAGTCTAAAAGCAATAAATTCTGGAGAAGGTGTGGAGAAAAAGGAACCCTCTTACACTGTTGGTGGGAATGCAAACTAGTACAGCCACTATGGAGAATAGTGTGGAGATTCCTTAAAAAACTGGAAATAGAACTGCCTTATGACCCAGCAATTCCACTGTGGGCATACACACTGAGGAAAGCAGAACTGAAAGAGACATGTGTACCCCAATGTTCATTGCAGCACTGTTTATAATAGCCAGGACATGGAAGCAACCTAGATATCCATCAGCAGATGAATGGATAAGAAAGCTGTGGTACATATACACAATAGAGTATTACTCAGCCCTTAAAAAGAATACATTTGAATCAGTTCTAATGAGGTGGATGATACTGGAGCTGATTATACAGAGTGAAGTAAGCCAGAAAGAAAAACACCAATATAGTATACTAATGCATATATATGGAATTTAGAAAGATGGTAATGATAACCCTGTATGTGAGACAGCAAAAGAGACACAGATATATAGAACAGACTTTTGGACTCTGTGGGAGAGGAAGAGGGTGGGATGATTTGGGAGAATGGCACTGAAACATGTATAATATCATATAAGAAACAAATCGCCAGTCCAGGTTCCATGCATGATACTGGATGCTTGGGGCTGGCGCACTGAGACAACCCAGAGGGATGGTATGGGGAGAGAGGAGGGGGGGGGGTTCAGGATGGGGAACACGAGTATACCTGTGGCAGATTCATGTTGATGTATGCAAAACAAATAGAATATTGTAAAGTAATTAACTTCCAATTAAAATAAATAAATTTATATTAAAAATTTTTAAAAGAAATAAAATAGCAATATTTTTGAAGCTTTCTGTGCCCATTCTTTTACCTGCACCACTCCCCAGGGCTGAGACTAATGTGAAGCAAGTAAGGCACCAATAAAAATCAGGAAGTAAGACAAATAATATTATAAGACAATATTTTTAAATTAATAAAAACTGATGAAAAAATCCTTGGCAAAATAGATATAAAGACTTTAAAAACTGTATCTGTAAAAAGAAAAGGAAAAATTGTAAAACTAGTCTTTTATTTAAAAGTTTTCTTGAAATTTGCATTAATTATGCTTTTGTTTAGAGGATTCTGAGTGAGGTGGCTATTGATACTTGGGCTGGAAAATTCTCTGTATTGGAGGCTTGTGCACTGTAAGATATTTAACCACATCCCTGACCTCTCTTATGTTTTTGAATCTTACATAAATAGGACCGTAGTATATGTATTTTTCTATTTTTCCTTTGTGACTTCAAATGAAATTTTAAAGAAAATCATGCTGTTGATACATGCAGTATAAAACATATATACCTGCATTAAATGAGGTCCTCTAATATTGGTGTACAGTTAGATTGTATCCAGTGTATACTGTAAATAAGGCTCCTTTGAATATTTTTACATAGCTCTTAATGCATGTATGCTAAACCTGTTTACGCTTTGTACCTAAGTGTATAATTCCTGGGTAGCAGTATAAGTCCACATAGGAAATTATATCAAATTACTTTCCAAAGTTGTCACTGCAGTTTTTATTCTTACCAACACTATATGAGTCATTTATTTTTCTTTATTCTTGGCTTAATGTTGTCCAACTTTTCAAAACTATGCCTATGTGGATTTTAAAATGACTCTCAATGGGTTAAATGTACATTTCTATGATATTTAATGAAGTAGAATATCTTTTCATATTTTAGAGCCCATCCCAGTTTCTTTACCATGAGCTGTCTAATGTTCTAAATGTTTAACTGTTTTATTGAGTTTGTTCTTTATCTTTTCATTACAATTGATGGCATTTTTTTAAACACAAACTTGTCAAATTTTATGTTCTTATTTTTTTCATGTATTCTGACTGATGTGCCTGCTTCTGTAGTTTTGTTTTTAGTTTTTGCCCCTGACTTATATTTGTGGTACTCTATTTCCTCATCTATTTTGTGATTTTTGATGATAATAGTAGCTCTCTTAGAGATACTGTGAGGATTAGATGAAATGATTTATATATAGATGTTGATGCTATATTTAAATAGTAGATGTTCAGTTAATGCCCCCCAACCAACTTATTCAGTAGTATCTCAAAAACAAACTTTCTATCATGAATATTGTATATATACTTAAGACATACTATTTTTGTTGTTGTTCAGTCACTAAGTCCTGTCTGACTCTTTGCAACCTCATGGACTGCAGCATGCCAGGCTTCCCTGTCCTTCAGTGTGTCCTGGTTTTCTCAAATTCGTCTCCATTGAGTCAGTGATGCCATTCAACCATCTCATCCTCTGATGTCCCCTTCTCCTCTTGCCCTCAGTCTTTCGCAGCATCAGTGAATTGGCTCTTTGGTTCAGGTGGCCAATCTATTGGAGCTTCAGCCTCAGCACCAGTCCTTTCAATGAATATTCAGGGTTAATATCTTTTAGGGTTGATTGGTTTGATCTCCTTGCTGTCCAAGGGACTATCAAGCATCTTCTCCAGTGCCACAGTTTGAAGGCATCAGCTCTTCAGTACTAAGCCCTCTTTATTGTCCAGCTCTCACATTCATATATAACTACTGGAAAACAATAGACTTGACTCTATGGGACTCTGTCAACAAAGTGATGTCTCTGCTGTTGAGGTTTGTCATAACTTTTCTTTCAGAGAGCAAGCAGAACTTTGTGAACAAAGTGATGTCTCTGCTGTTGAGGTTTGTCACAAGTTTTCTTTCAGAGAGCAAGCATCTTTTAATTTCATGGCTGCTGTCACCATCTGCAGTGATTTTGGAGACCAAGAAAATGAAATCTGTCACTGTTTCTACTTTTTTCCCCATCTACTTGACATGAAGTGATGGGATTGGATGCTATGATTTTCTTTTTCTGAATGTCGAGTTTTAAGCCAGCTTTTTCACTGTCCTATTTCACCCTCATCAAGAGGCTCTTTAGTTCCTCTTCACTTTCTGCCACTAGAGTGGTATTATCTGCTTATCTGAGAATTTTTATATTTCTTTGGCAAATCTTGGTTCCAACTTGTGATTCATTCAGCCCAGCATTCTGTATAATGTACTCTGCATAGAAGTTAAATAAGCAGGATAACAATATACAATGTTGATATACTCCTTTCCCAGTTTTGAACCAGTCTTTTCTCCATTACCAGTTTTAACTGTTGCTTCTTGACCTGCATACAAGTTTCTCAGGAAACAGTTAAGGTGGTCTGGTATTCCCATCTCTTTAAGAATTTTCCACAGTATAGTACATATATATTGTGCAGATTTCTAGAAATATCATTTGTATATTTTTATTGACCTTATTCAGTATATTAATGGACACATGAATTACATTTTATTTGCTTATATGACATTGAAAAATATCTGATTAAAGTTTTGGAACAAAAATGAGAGGTTAAAGTATAAACATTTTATGCATAAGGAATGTTTTAAGAAGTAATTATTATTTATGGTACATGCATGGTTTCTATCTAAACCTTTAACACAGAGATATATACTAAATTTTTGAGGAAGAAAAAAGTGTTATGTTTAGAGACAATAAACCATATGGGGCAAGGAGAGGAGGTGATTTAACCTAAGAGCCTGGAATCAACTTCTTCCCACATTGTACAATGTAAGATTCCACCTGCCTGTCCAAATATCTCATCACAAACTTGACCATTTCCCTGCGGCCCAACAGATTCCCTGGTGGTTCAGATATTAAAAAATCTTCCTAAGGCCTGGGTTTGATCCCTGTGTTGGAAAGAGCCTCTGGAGAAGGGAATGGCTTCCTACTCCAGGATTCTTGCTTGGAAAACCCCATGGGCAGAGGAATCTGGCAGGCTACAGTCCATGGTTTTGCAGAGAGTCAGAAACGACTGAGAGACTCACATTTCTCTCTGTGGCCCAAAGCTGAAACTCTCACAGACATTCCTGGGTTTGATAACCAAATGAGAATCCTCCTAGGGGAAGTCCTCTGATCAGGGAACTTGCATGTTCAGTGTAAGAATATCTGTTTGTGCAAGCATCAAAATTCTTCGTTTAAGGTCTTATCTAATGTTGACAAAGAGACTAATTGGAAAAGGATAATGAAGGAAATCTTGGTGTACAGAAATGTTGCATTTAGGTAGCGACATCTGACGTGTGATTCTTTATAAAAGCTGCTTTGTTACAGTGGAACTGAAGGATTTTATATAGGCAGGCCTTATGTTAGGGAGCAAAGTGTTAATAGAGAACCACACCTACAGCCAATTTCCCTAAATGGAAGACAGTTTTCCAGTAAGAACTAATGATAAATGAAAGAGAGGTAGCTGAGTGTCATTGATATTTGTAGATGGGGCTTTTCATAGTTTTCTAAACATTAGCACTGTAATCAACTACTTCAGCTCAGTTCAGTCACTCAGTAATGTCTGACTCCTTGCGACCCCATGGACCCCAGCATGCCAGGCCTCCCTGTCCATCAACTACTTAAGTATAAAAATTATCTAAGTTAGAAGTAGAAGCAAAGTATACGTATAAAATTTCAGGTTAAAAACACTTGAGAATAAAATTTTGACTATATGTATTTTAACAAAGACAAAATAAAGTTGTATGAGATTATATGTATTGTTCAACTTTTATAAGTAGTGGAGATTAAATTTGAAGTCAGTAGACACTCAAGTCTGTTTTATCCCAAATTACTCAATTGAACCCACAAACATACATTAAATATTTTCTGAAGCATTACTTCCATCTCCCTAAGTCTCTCTGTTCACACTCACCTCTCACTAAGCTACCTTAACCTGTTAGGAAAGAAACTGTTAGTATCAGCAGCACTATTTAGAATCTCCCCTCTCTGCTGGTGGTGTTAACCATATAAGATGTACACATATAGTTTTGCCCATGGAAGGTGTATTTGAAATTATTTAAAAGATTGGTTTTAAAAGCTGAAGAGCAAAAGAGTGACTATTTTAAAAGACACCATACTCTAGACTCAGGCTTTGCAGTTTCAGAAGCTAATTTGGGACATCTTGGTTGTTTCTATGACATTTTTAAAGTCTACTTTCAAGAGACAATTTTAGCGTTATGTACTTTTTAAGTACATAGAAACCTAAATTCTATTTTTTAATATCAGAATGTATTATTGAGAAGCTTATGGATTTAGAAGTACTTTGATAGTGCCATCTAGTGAGTACAATATAGAAATCCAAATGAAAATAAATCTGTTTCATTTTTAAAAAAATATACAGTAGCACACTGCATGACATAAAGTATTTACCTGTGGCACCAAAAGTGTATCATAACTTGAAAACTCATGTAACTTTAACATGTCTTCCTTTGTTATACATTTAATAGATTTTTAAATGCCAAAACAACAATATAAAAGTCTCTGTTATAAAATGGTGGTTGAGCTTACACTTTGTGAAAAATTTTAATAATAGCTTCACTGCATTCCTGAGAGAGCTGTCTGAGATAAATAGCTCTGTCATACACATCTGCTGGCATGCTTAATATCCTCAGACGTGCAATCACTCAAGTCATGTGGGAAAGGAAGTAGAGGTTACAAAAGTATTCTTGTTGATCCTGTGGGTGAAGCCTCACAGGACTCTGGCAAATTCAGCTATGAAAATGCTGTCTGCTTCTTGACAAGAACAAGATTGTAAAATGCTTTGAACAGGGGCTATCAGTGTGACCCAGATAATAGGGAAAAAATTACAGTACAAATCCAGAGAATGATTAAGGGATTACAAATACTTATTTTTCATGCAATAATGGATACTGGTATATCTAATTATTGTCTTTGATTAAAGATTTGAAGTGTTTAAGCTGACAGAAGTTATTTTTATTATTATGAATAGTAAAAATCTCCTAGAGGAATCAGCCTCTATAAAAATAAGTAGCATGATCAGTTTAAATTTTATTTTTTATTATCTCAGTACTGATCTGTTTATATGGACTGTATCAATATATATTTTGATTTTTTGATCTAACAGTCATTTTTTATTATCATTTACATCTCATATTAGACTTTGGCCACACATTTATGGTTAGTGGCTACCAACTGATAAATTAAGATACCTTGATATCAATTTCCATGTGTTCTATTTTTTCATAGTCTCTTTCTCCAGCCTACTGTTGCACTTGTCTGTGCAGACAAGTTACTGTTATTTTACTCTACAAAGGTTACTCGATCAATTGCTTATGGCCATATTAAGTGAGTGTCAGGGCTGTCAAAAACCTCTGAAGTTAACACTGAGAGAACAGTACTAGGCACAGATTACACATTGGTTGCTAGATTGAATAGGAAAAGTCACTCCACTGGTTAGTGTCCTTTAAATCATATTTAATCTTGCTTAGCAACATCTACTCCTTAAATTTTATCCTAAGATGCAAAAGTACGTGCCAGAGGTGGCCTGCTGTATCTTTAATGGATTGCTATGTTATGTTTTGCATTGACTCCATCAGCAGAGAAGGAGCAACTGAAAATCTGATGGAGTTTTTCCTTTCAGCATATTTATTGACATTTTTGACATTTGTCCATGTGATATATCACTGCTTCGTACAGGATCCTCTGCTTAAGAAATTCAGGCCCAGGTCAGCTATACATGACCAGCTGCACATTTTGAATTTAGAAAATCATCTTTGAAAGACAGGTTTAGTCTAAGCCATGCATGAAATTTTTCATCATTATAGATTTGTCCTCAGATGCATTTGTCCTTGAAGATGCATTATTTTTCTTTTGCGGAAAGTTTAGTATTTTGCCTTTGAAGCACTTTTTAGGCGTTTAATCAAAGGGTGTTATTTCTGTTACTATGAACCTTTATTCTTCCACAGACAGCATTATAATAAAAGTGAAAAAAAAATTACTTACCCCAGGGCATCAATTTTTTCCTGCTTTTACTTTTATTGTTCTCCCCCTTTTGCTTAGGTATATTAAGTATAAAGATAATTTTATTCATAAAGTAAATATAAATCATATTCTGTGTCTTTCTATAAATTGTATCATGAAATTTTGCTATGGTGCTCTTGTCATATTTCTATTTGCTGTGGACATAGAGATCAGTTTTATGGAGTCGTCTGCTTTGTTTAACATTTTCTCTGAACTTATAAATCTGGAAAAATGTGTCACAACAACAATTCAAAAGTTACATATATACACACACATACACACACACATATTACAAATATATACACATACAGGCATAACTTTACTTGTTAAGATTCAGAGTGTCTAAATATCACCTTATCATTGCATGAGTAGTTCCATTGATGTCTCAGATTTTGAAAATGAATGAAAAATAAAGTAAACCATCCTTGGCATTTTGTTCCCATTTCCTGAGAGCTGGGCAGCATTGATTTTGTCTTCCAACTGATTGGTATAGTGTCTATAAGATGCTACCTTAATTATTAATTTACAGATTATCAGTAGTTTGTTTCCAGATATTCTGTCTTCTACCAAAATGTCTCGTCCATATTTGTTTTTTATCTTCCTGTTTCTTCTCACTTTTATCTGAGGTGTTCAACTAGTTTTTCCTCTTCTCCATATATCGTTGGGAATTGATCCATAGAGGTGGGCTTTGCCAGTGGGTATTACTTCCTTGTGCTGTGCTCAGTCACTTCATTTGTGTCCAACTCTTTGAGAACTATAGACTGTAGACCTCCAGGCTCCTCAGCCATGGGGGTTCTCCAAGCAAGAATCCTGGAGAAGGTTGCCATGCCCTCCTCCAGCGGATCTTCCCAACCTAGAAATAGAACCCACAGCTCCTGCATCACCTACATTGCAGGAAGATTCTTTACCCACTGAGCCACTGTAAATTATAAAGGATATCCCATTGTATTCACAATTATATCAAATGGCTGATGTGAAAATCATCTGAATTGGTAATTAATTTGAAATTTGTTTTGCTTTTTAGAGATTGATACTGTTCCTTATTCTATACTCTAGGTTTTGCATAGACTCATTTTTTGTGATTTTTTTCTTTTATTACACATTTACTGACTGAGGATTTGAATGGCAGATTGATTCTTGATACTGATGGTGGCATTGCTCTCCAGAGAAATTGTACTCTATTTGTCCTAAAGAAAAAGAAGTGCCAAACTTAACTCAGCATTTCTGATCTTTCATATTCTTTAATTTGAAAGGAACACATTTGCAGATCATACTTTAGTGATATTTTTTATCACAAGTAAAAAACTTTCTTTTTCATTTAGTTCCTAATTACATTTCTGAATCTTTTGTTGCTCTTCATTGCTTTTTGAAGGATTTTTATTTTATTATTGTCTTTTAAATAAGTAAAATAATTGAGAGATACAATATCAGGTAGTCTGTATACTACTGCAAAATTAAATTCAAATAAAATCATATATGTAAAAATAGAAACAGTCTCATAACTTAAATAACAACAACAACAACAAAAACTAAGGGTCAACTGTCAATGTTACTGAATTCATTTCTCTGAGAGCAGGCAGGATCACAAGGGAAAACAGATTCAACTGATTAGACTACCATAATGGCTCATTATCAAATGGCGCAAATGAAGAAATTCGATTGCCACTAATCTCTGCAGAAGTGGAAACTGAAAATGGAATTCATTGATCATCACAGTGTCTCACAAGAAGCCTTTTCAATTTTACTTTATATAAAATTTCATTGTATGTAAGTTTGGTAAAAACAGCTGATGGTTGAGTCTGTGTTCCTAGTTTTCTCTGTTTAGATCTTTTATTTTTTCCCCAATATTAGTCATTCTTATGGACTCTGTAAAAATAGACTCCATTCTCAACGCCTCTCTTCTTGGTATATTGATACAACAAATGTCATAAAAATAATTTAGTCATACAGCTTTTAGTGGAAGAAAATAACATGAACTAGAGCATCCTTAAAACTTTTAAACATGAAAATGAGATTATCCCTTAAACAAGTAAAATCAAGTAGTGTGCAGAGTTTGGAAAGCTGAAATCTGAGCTCTTCATATCATTTTGTTTTGACACCTTTTCTAGTGTATGAGGTGTCTGTTGCATAATAAATAAATGGTCTGGTAAGATAAAAGCTGTCTACATTCTTCACAGCTGGTGTGTTGTTCCATGGAGCCTTGTCATCACTTTCCCACACTTAATTAATAAGCATCTGTTTCATTTTTATATTTACTCAAGATAGTGGCTTAATTTTGTGTTCTTGCTTTTCTACTTATTTCTGGTTATAAAGGAATATTTTCTTTTTCCGATTCCTCCTCAAACAACTTATATTGATGGAAATTCAGTGCATGTTTGTTAAACCAATGTGGGGAAGCAGACAATGCCAAAGAGATTTGCAGTTCTGCAAATTTAAAAAGATGAAATAACTTGTAGATAAAATAAGTTATTGGGGTTGCATTTTAGCTGTGCACGATTTCTGTTCCTGTTCAAGTAAGTGGTTTATTTTTTTATTGCACTACCAGATGCAGTATATATCTGTGATAAATTATAAGATAACACAGTTGTTTCTCAGTTGTTTCTTAGCAGCAAAAGCCCCGATTAAATAGGTTTTGTGGTTGTTTCTCCAGGGAACCAGAGACTTGACAGCCTAGAGCTATATTTGTTAATGATTGACAACTTCTGATTCTCTATGTTGTGTATATGCAGTTCCAGTGAGGAAAATGTTAATAATACAAAGTGTCTCCAAGGAAACAATTCCAAATGTGTGGAGGTTGATATAGTGTTGACTATAGCACATTAGATAAATTATTATTTTTAAATGATTTTTTTTTGCCTTCATACAAGAAATTACATAACCTGCTTGTTAATGTTTCCTCTCTTAGGAATACATTAAAATTTGTACCTACTCTCCTACAGTGGATACAAGTAATTATAAATCACTAAATCAAGTAAAGATTATTGTTATTACAGAGCAAAAAGAAAAAATATATAAATGACAAGTTGGTTGCTGTTTATCCAAAATTGAATACATAAAATAGTATTTTAAACTACTACAAACATACTTTATCAAATGGTGTTTTAATTGAGCTAATATTTTATATTTAATTACAAAAGGAACTTCTGTAATATTGCTTATAACTAAATCATATGAAAGTCTGATAAAATTTTACATTCTTAGAATGTAATATGTCCCAGTCGGAACTTGCAGGTGTTTCCTGGGTTTCTAGTCTATATTATCCTCAAACTGACCTACTTTTTTATCTCCTTTATCTCATTCAACATCTTTACATGAACTAATGACTTCAGAGTCTCTGTATCCAACTGTAACTCTGCTGTAACCAGGATGTAAACATACCAAGCAACATAGTAGATAATACTATCTGGATGTTCCACACAATACTTAAACCTGTGCACCTACAACTTGGATTATTAACTTTGCCTTAGCGAGTTTACTTTTGTCTTTGCTCTAGTTAATTAGTTTTTAATTCTGCATGGCTCTGAATAAGAAAATTTAGAATGATTGCTATAGCTTAATTTCCTTACCTAACATTTTCAATGGTTTTCCAAGTTCTAGTAAATTTTTACTTCAAAAATATCTTGTCTTCATTCTTTCTTTCCTGTTCTGTTCATTCTTATGATAACTTAAGTAACCTCAAACCTAGATCTGGCCCTACTTCCCCCTAATCTGCTATATAGAAACCATTTACCAATATTATAGCTTTCTAAAAGGTAAGTCTACTGTGAAATGGATTTGCTTAATTGCAGATGACTACCCAGTGACTTCCGGAAAAAGAAGGCAGATTTTTCGACATGTGGAATGAGACCAACATTTCATGTCTGGCATTTTTGTGCCCTGTTTTCTTACTTGGCTTCCATGAAACCTGAACCTCGGGGTGGGAGGGTGCACAGAAACAACCCTTCCAGTTTCCCAAACATGTTCTGGTATTTCATTTCTCTTTGACTTTACATATGCTGTCTCCTCCCAGGAGCACTGCTTTCTCCTGTCTGCTTACAAATACCTATTTTTTCTTTAAGGCACAATCAAAGCTTTTGTATGCTCTCTGATATCCTCCCTGGTTTCTTTAAGTCACTATAGCTCTTTTTCTTTTTTTTTAAACTTAAAATCTTAATGGAAGTGTTTTCTATACATATTACTTCCCTACTAAATTTGAAGCTCACCATGAGCAGTTCAGTTCAGCTCAGTTCAGTTGCTCAGTCGTGTCCAACTCTTTGCAACCCCATGAACTACAGCACACCAGGCCTCCCTGTCAATCACCAACTCCTGGAGTTCACCCAAACTCATGTCCATTGGGTCGGTGATGCCATCCAGCCATCTCATCCTCTGTCATCACCTTCTCCTGCCCACAATCCTTCCATAACCTCAGATATGCAGATGACACCATCATGGGCAGGTCAGTATCTAATTCATCTTTGTTTTCCCAGTACTTAGGACAGGAAAAGCTCACCTAGTTCAACTGACATTTGTTTAGTAAGTAAAGGAAAGGATGAAACAGGACATAAATGATGCAATTAACCTTTTATATAAATTAAATACTTGCATATTACTTGAGATTATTGTAAAAGTTTGTGTACATTTTCTAAATATGTAATTTCAAAATAAATAAAAAGGTTCTATGTAACCATAATTTGTGCTGAAACATGAGTTTTGTTTCACTTCTAAAAAGACAAAATCTGACTCCAGAAAGTATTGCTTCACAATATTAGAATATCTTAGCTTTATAAATTCTCAGTGTTCACTTATACTACTTAAAGTTCTTATTTTGCAATTTTAGAAAAAAAATTTTTATTGAAAGAAAAACTTTAATTTCTAGGACATAGAGGATCAAAATTTAATATTAACATACTGTAAACTTAATAAAATTTGTAGTTAGAAATATAAAAGAGGTATAAATATGTACCATAAAATATGACTAAATAAATATAGCATGTGGGTAATGGGGTTTGGTAAACAAGAACAAAATTTCTTGAAATTAGCACAAAGCTTTGCAGACCTTCTTGGAAGAAACATATTGTATCATTTAAAACAATGCTTTATATGCAACTATTGGTTATTAAAAACATCATCCTGTAAAGGGACTTTATTACAGGTAGTACTTCAAAAATTCTAGCTTTAATAACAAATAATTTACTACATTAAATATAATTGAATAATTATTAAATTAATAATCTACAAGTCTTGGACTTGTGAAGTAACTGTTTGCACTCACTACTCTGGGAAGAGAAATATTTAACATCTTTAGAATTGCTTATCTGTTGGATCACTAAAAAAGCAAGAGAGTTCCAGAAAAACATCTATTTCTGCTTTATTGACTATGCCAAAGGCTTTAATTGTGTGGATTGCAACAAACTATGGAAAATTCTGAAAGAGATGGGAATACTAGACCACCTGACCTGCCTCTTGAGAAATCTGTATGGAGGTCCGGAAGCAACAGTTTGAACTGGACATGGAACAACAGACTGGTTCCAAACAGGGAAAGAAGTATATCAAGGCTGTATATTGTCACCCTGCTTATTTAACTTCTATGCAGAGTACATCATGAGAAACACTGGGCTGGATAAACCACAATCTGGATTGCCAGGAGAAATATCCATAACCTCAGATATGCAGATGACACCACCCTTCCGGCAAAAGTGAAGAACTAAGGAGTCTCTTGATGAAAATGAAAGAGGAGTGTGGAAAAAAGTTGACTTAAAACTCAACATTCAGAGTCCAAAAGTCTGTTCTATACATCTGTGTCTCTTTTGCTGTCTCGCATACAGGGTTATCATTACCATCTTTCTAAATTTCATATACATGTGTTAGTATACTGTTCAGTTCAGTTCAGATGCTCAGTCGTGTCCGACTCTTTGCGACCCCATGAATCCCAGCACGCCAGGCCTCCCTATCCATCACCAACTCTCAGAGTGCACTCTGACTCGCATCCATCAAGTCGATGATGCCATCCAGCCATCTCATCCTCTGTCGTCCCCTTCTCCTCCTGCCCCCAATCCCTCCCAGTATCAAAGTCTTTTCCAGTGAGTCAAGTCTTTGCATGAAGTGGCCAAAGTACTGGAGTTTCAGCTTTAGCATCATTCCTTCCAAAGAAATCCCAGGGTTGATCTCCTTCAAAATGCACTGGTTGGATCTCCTTGTGGTCCAAGGGACTCTCAAGAGTCTTCTCCAACACCACAGTTCAAAAGCATCAATTCTTCAGCACTCAGCTTTCTTCACAGTCCAACTCTCACATCCCTACATGACCATAGGAAAAACCATAGCCTTAACTAGACGGACCTTAGTTGGCAAAGTAATGTCTCTGCTTTTGAATATGCTATCTAGGTTGGTCAAAACTTTTCTTCCAAGGAGTAAGTGTCTTTTAATTTCATGGCCGCAGTCACCATCTGCAGTGATTTTGGAGCCCCCAAAATAAAGTCTGACACTGTTTCCACTGTTTCCCCATCTATTTCCCATGAAGTGATGGGAGCAGATGCCATGATCTTCGTTTTCTGAATGTTGACCTTTAAGCCAACTTTTTCACTCTCCTCTTTTACTTTCATCAAGAAGCTTTTTAGTTCCTCTTCACTTCTTGCCATAAGGGTGATGTCATCTGCATATCTGAGGTTATTGATACTTCTCCTGGCAATCTTGATTCCAGCTTGTGTTTCTTCCAGTCCAGCATTTCTCATGATGTACTCTGCATATAAATTAAATAAGCAGGGTGACAATATACACCCTTGATGTACCACTTTTCCTATTTGGAACAGTATTGGTGTTTTTCTTTTGGCTAACTTCACTCTATATAATCAGCTCCAGTTTCATCCATCTCATTAGAGCTGATTCAAATGTACTTGTTTTAATGGCTGAGTAATACTCCACTGTGTATATGTACCACAGCTTTCTTATCCGTTCATCTGCTGATGGACATCTAGGTTGTTTCCATGTCTAGAGAGATGATATGGGGTGGGAGGTGGGAGGAGGGTTCAGGATTGGGAACTCATGTACACCCGTGGTGGATTCATGTCAATTTATAGCAAAACCAATATAGTATTGTAAAATAAAGTAAACAAACAAACAAACAACAACTCAACATTCAGAAAACTAAGATCGTGTCATCCAGTCCCATCACTTCGTGGCAAATAGATGGAGAAACAATGGAAACAGTGACAGACTTTATTTCTGGGGGCTCCAAAATCACTGCAGATGGTGGCTGCAGCCATGAAATTAAAAGACGCTTACTCCTTATAAGGAAAGTTCTGACCAACCTAGACAGCTTATTAAAAAGCAGAGACATTACTTTTAACAAAGGTCTTTCTAGTCAAAACTATGGTTTTTCCAATAGTCATGTGTGGATGTGAGAGTTGGACTATAAAGAAAGCTGAGCACCAAAGAGTTGATGCTTTTGAACTACGGTGTTGCAAAAGACTTTTGAGAGTCCCTTGGATTGCAGTCCAGCCAGTCCAACCAGTCCATCCTAAAGGAAATCAGTCCTGAATATTCATTGGAAGGACTAATGTTGAAGCTGAAACTGCAATACTTTGGCCACCTGATGTGAAGAACTGACTTATTGGAAAAGACCCTGATTCTGGGAATAATTGAGGGCAGGAGAAGGGGACAACAAGGATGAGATGGTTGGATGGCATCACTGATTCAATGGACATGAGTTTAAGTAAACTCCAGGAGTCGGTGATAGACAGGGAGGCCTGGTGTGGTGCAATCCATGAGGTCATGAGGAGTCAGACACAACTGAGCGACTGAACTGAACTGAACTGAGAATTGCTTATAATTTGATAATAAAATTTCTGGTAAAGTTAATTAAATACATTAAATGTTAATTTTGCTGAATATACATTTTATTCTCTCTAAGGTTGCAAAAATTTTGCAACCAGTTCTTCCTGCACTAAGACAGTCTTAAACAATCATTTCTTTTAGATCGTCATCAATCTTACTTTTGTCATAGTCATGTACAACATTATTTGGCTCAGGAAGAAAAAAAAATGAATCAGAACAAATAATGTAGTCTATTTATTGTACCAAAATTCTCATCTCAATTTATCTACTTATTCAACAGATTCTTAATGTTAGCCAGCTAGATTACAAACTCCAGTTGAGGCACCAAAAATAGCAGGGGGATGAGATTCTTTCTATGATAGAACTTAATTTGTAATATCTGGCTTCTTTTCTAGTATTTTAATGTGTCATGGTCAGGTTGGGCTAATCTGAGACTGGGTTGTTTATGTAGAACATATACAATGGGACAAACAGATGTTTACATAGAAGGAGAAATTGATCTGTAACTGTTATACATACTGAAAAAGAAGGTGGGTTCAGAAAAACAGTTAAGAGCATTCCAGTGTCATAGAGATAAAATCTTGCAAAATCAAGACATGGGAAGAGATTCAGCAGCAATGGCACAAGCTGGCCGATTGTAAATATGCTTCCCTTAATGTAGAAAATGTTAATTTTTCTTCACTATTTTTTGCGGGATGGGGAAGGAAGAGGATGTATTTGGTTTACAGATAGAAATGAGGGGATTATTTTTCACTTGTTGTTTGTTGTTTAGTCGCTAAATCGTGTCCAGCTGTTTGCAACTCCATGGACTGTAGCCCACCAGAATACTCTGTTCATAGGATTTCCCAGGCACGAATACTGGAGTGGGTTGCCATTTCCTTCTCTGGGGTTCTACCCTACCCAGGGATCATCGAACCCAGGTCTCCACCTTGGCAGGTGATTCTTTACCACTGATCCACCAGGGAAGCCCTTTCACTGACTAAGGCCCCTATAAATTTGTTTTTTATGCTGTTTCTAATATATGAGTTAGAAAAATAGTAGTGTGATCTAATAACTTATGGTGGACTCATCTATTTTAATTATATGTTATTAACAATCTAAGCTGAGACATTTATAATATGGAATGTTTCTGTAATGTCATAGACATAAACTGAAGCATTTTCTTTTTCCATTTTAAGTATGCACATACTCTAAAGGTAATCTTGATTGTAAGAAGCAGAATATGTCCCAAGTAGGGATATGTGTTTTTAACATAGTGGAATAAGTAATAAATTCCTGTATTCACAGAGCGTGTCTTGCTTCATGTCTAGGAATAAATGGTTGTCAATAAAAGTGATTCCCAAATTGCAGGATTGTAAGAATCATTGAGGAAGCATTTAAAAATATAGATGCTTTAACCTCTATGTTGTAGTTTCTGTTTCAGAGTGTAGTAGTGGCCTTTTCATCATTGGCACTTTACCGAAATCTTTATTAAGCGTCTAGGTATATAGCCAGAGTTGACAGCCACAGCATGAAATACCTATAAAACGAGCATTAGCTGATGTTGGGTTCATTTCCTTGTGAATTTCGGGAAAGCTAATTACTTTTAAGCAGCTTTCAATTTACTCATCAGGATCCATTGAGTGCTACCTTATGTGCTGGCCACCAAACTTTTAGTCAAAAGCTAACAGTACATAGGCTCTTCTTTCCAAAGCTCAAAATCCATATATAGAATAATGTAAGATTATGAATAGGAACTAGATTTCTTAGAAACTCATGTGGATTTAAATAAACCGTACCCCTTTACTCTGTTATATTAAGCAAAGTAAAAGTCATCATATAAAACATGAAATATATATGTATAAATACATATGTGTGTATATATATATATATATATATATATAGAGAGAGAGAGAGAGAGAGAGAGAGAAATGTATAGATTTCATTTTACAGAGGTTAGATTTCATTCCACAGAGGTTGAAAACTATTTTTCTCTCTCTTAGGTTTTAGGTTAGATTACCTATGGATAATTAAAATGCATCATATATTAACATATAATTAACATGTAACTCTTCGCTGAAGTGCATATATATCCATGTTAATTCTTATAAGTAGACACTCAGATGTTATAGGATTTGAAACACTCCACATTGTAGCCCCTTTCACTCACCCCTTTCACATAACAAATAGAATCTTGCAATCAAAGGATAATTGAAAAAATGTACATGTTTTAAAAATAAGCATATCATTTTGGGAGCAAAGTAAAAACATGCTAAATTATCTCTTCATTTTTAAATTGTTACGTAGCATCATTTCTAAACTCAGTAGAAGAAGTTGAAAGGGGAACTTAGAGGTTACCTAGATTCATCTCCCACCAAAAGCTGGAAACTGCTTAATAACATGACATATATAATCATCAGCATTTGTTTTAAACTTCTAATGGTAAGGAGGCTCCTACTTTCTAAGAAAGTTGAAGTGTGTGTGGCTAGATTTTTAGAACATTTTTATAATAATCCAGAACTCTTGGTGTGAACTTTACATTTGGAGGCTGTGGCCTTGTCCTTGGAAGAAATTCCTTTGCATATTAAAAACAGCAGAAATTTGAAGACATAACTATTTCCCCACATACCTTCTATTTCCAAGTCTAAAAAGTCTTCTTTTATTTGGAAAACAAAACATCTACTATCCACACTTCTTGGTTTCTTTTTGCTGGGTGCTTATCTTTTGATCAAAATCTGTCAGGAAGGATGTTGCCCAGAAAATTAATTTCGGTAGAGCTTCTTACTGGCTTCCTCACTGAAGGAACGCTATTTCACTCTCCATGGGTAAGTATTAAATAGTGTATTGTCCATATCTGAAAAGGAAGGAGAATACCGTGTATGTCTTCCAAGGTGGCTGTGAGAATCAAATGAGATGGCTGTTGAAGAGCTGTGATACCTGCCTGATACTTTGTGGGTTGTCACGGTTTCTTTCCCCTTCATCCTGCCCTACACTAAAAGATCAAATAGTAATGGCTGATGATTAAAACTTCCCTGACAGAATAGAGGACAGAGGTGGGCAGGATCATGAGTAATGTAGACCTTCCATAAACATTCACCTGTCAATATATATACACACACACTCGGTCACTTCAGTCGTGTCCAACTCTTTGCGACCCCATGGAGTGTAGCCCTCCAGGCTCCTCTGCCCATGGGATTCTCCAGGCAAGAATACTGGAGTGGGCTGCCATGCCCTCCTCCAGTACACACACACACACACACACACACACACAGACACACACACACATAAACACACACAGTGTTGGATGCAACTAATTATATACTAGATACGTAAATACATTATGGTAAGAAATAGAGTGCCTGAGACTGTATATTGGGTTTTAACAAATATACAAGGAGATATGTATTTAATATCTATAAGACAAGCAATAACCAGTTCAAATACAGCATACAGTGAGCAGTGCATCTGCTCTTAAGAAGTTCCAGAACCTAACCTTTGCTCTAAAATGAAAGAGGACTTGGAAGACTAAATGAAAAAATAAAATAAGTTGAAAAATGGAAAAAGGAAAAGTCTGTGTAAATATTCTATTTCAATATAGTGGATTGTCTTCTTTTAACTCTGTGAACTTTATTTAGCTAAATTTGAACCATACTTTAAACTGACAATTGTGGAGAATAGTGACCCTCAAGCTTCTGTAAATGCATCATTTTATTGCCAACTTATATACAATAATCAGTGAACATAAATCTCACATTGCATATTGCATTTACAATTATAACACCAAACCAAATATGGAAAGAAACATATTGTCATAGAATAGAAGAAATTGTCGTTGGACATAATAAATTCATGTAATTTACTTTAGCTATTTCGGCATCCATTTGTCTACTATTGAGAAATAAAGAGGCATATTAATCCCCTGGAGAATAGAAGCATTGTTAAGTAAACCTCTCCAGTTGTTTATCTGCTTCCAAAGTTTTGATTAAGCACCATCAGTGAAAATGAAATTTCATTTTATCCTTTCAGTGTTTCTTTTGTCCTTGCCTCTAACAGTCCTGTAATGGATGCTGCCTCTTGTTTTTTCCAATTATGCCCATAATGTTAATGCCTTTAAGTATTAAATGTCCTGTGAATCTCTTTTGACCCGCCTCTTCATGCAATCATTACAACTTTCAGCTTCTGTTACTATACTCCATTTTTAGAGCTGATCATACTTGGCCATGGCTTGTAACCATCTGCTTAACTCTGTCTTCTTTTCAGGCATTATCACTCATGCCTGACCACTTATCCCTTTTGTTCACCGCATGTAATCTGATCAATCAGCATTACTACGCTCAAAATTATCACACTGTACCTATTCTTTCCTCAACTTTATACTAATGCATCCCTGGAAGAAGTTTTCTTGCTTTCATTAGTTCTTTTTATTTATCATATTTACATACAGTTAATGCTTCTAAGTAACTTTATGTTTAAGATAGGTACCAAGGCATTATGACAGTAACAATTTGAACCAAAGTTATTCATTAAAAGTAAGACCATGTTTTCTATTTAATAAACCAATTTTTAAACGCATGCATAGAGGATACAAATAATTTCAACAGATTTCTTGTCTGTAGGTGGGGAATAAAGAATTCCAATTTTACCTATTTTTTGAGGTATGAAGCTTGTCTTACATTTCACAGAAATGTTAAGTCCTAGTTTATTGATACTCTGAGATGTCTTTGGCCACCTCATGCGAAGAATTGACTCATTGGAAAAGACTCTGATGCTGGGAGGGATTGGGGGCAGGAGGAGAAGGGGACGACAGAGGATGAGATGGCTGGATGGCATCACTGACTCGATGGAAGTGAGTATGAGTGCACTCTGGGAGTTGGTGATGGACAGGGAGGCCTGGCGTGCTGCGATTCATGGGGCCGCAGAGTCAGACACGACTGAGTGACTGAACTGAACTAAACTGAGATGTCTTAAAGTTTCTCTGTATGTTATTTTTTGGCCTTTGCTTATCTGTATTCTCCTCTCCTGTCTATTGCTTCTCTATCTACTTTCTTTTATAGGCCTTCTTTGCAGACCCATTCCTACTATGGCCCACTAGGCCTCTGATTAAAAGTTATTCTCCATGTTTCTCAGGTTAATACTTGGCCTACTCCTACAAGCATTCAGAATTCTACTCTTCATGAAGCTTATCCCAAAGCAAAGACTACCTACTGGTGAAATGCATTCTTAGATCCTTGTATCTTCCTGTGTCTAAGTGTATACAAAAAGGTGATTAACCCTTTCAAGGGGCTGATATATTCATTGTAATAACAAGCCACAACATATCCCTTATTTCTTATAGAGATGATTGTCCCTTTAATAAGCAGAACATGAACATGTCTAGAGGGAAAAACTATATTGAAATTATGGAGAAAGTAATGCCTCCTATGAAAATAATTGTTCAATTGAAGTTTTTAATGTCCTTTAAGGGAGAAAAATGCAATTCTATTATAAGAAATAATCTCACGTTTCTTTTCTGCTAGAATCCTTTTCTGTACTCAGTTTATATGGCTGCTATCTTATCTTAAACCTGATTTAATTCCCATTTAATTTTTTCAATAATTAGATTTGTAATTGTTGTTGTTCAGTCGCGTCTGACTCTGTGACCCCGTGGATTGCAGCACACCAGACATTTCTGTCCTTCACTATCTCCTGGAGTTTGCTCAAACTCATGTCCATTGAGTTGATGATGCCTTCCAACTGTCTCATCCTCTCTCACCTCCTTTTCCTCCTGCTCTCAGTCTTTACCAGCATCAGGTCTTCTTCAGTGAGTCAGTTCTTCACATCAGGTGGCCGAAGTATTGGAGCTTCAGCCTCAGCATCAGTTCTTCCAATGAATATTAAGGACTGATTTCTTTTAGGATGGACTGGTTGGATCTCCTTACAGTCCAAGGAACTCTCAAGAGTCTTCTCCAACACCACAGCTCAAAAGCATCAGTTCTTCAGCACTCAGTTTTCTTTATGGTCCAACTCTCAAATCCATACATGACCACTGGAAAAACTATGGCTTTGACTAGACAGACTTGTGTTGGCAAAATAATGTCTCTGCTTTTAAATATGCTGCCTAGGTTGGCCATGGCCTCCTTGTTGGCTCAGATGATAAAGTATATGCCTGCAATGCGGGAGACCTGGATTCATTCCCTGGGTTAGGAAGATCCCCTGGAGAAGGAAATGGCACCCCACTCCAGTACTCTTGCCTGGAAAATCCCATGGACGGAGGAGCCTGGCAGGCTATAGTCCATGGGGTCACAAAGAGTCAGATATGACTCAGTTTCAATATCAGGTTGGTCATAGCTTTTCTATGATAGTAGTAGCAACTAAAATAATTCTTGCTTTTTGTTATGCATGTTCCAAGCATTGTTTATGTACTGACTAATTTAACTGTCAATGTGGAACTTTATGAATGAATTGTTCTTATTAGTTCCTTTCCAGTGAGGTCATTGAGGCACAGATGAGTTAAGTGCCTTTTCAAGATTCCAGGTAGTAAATGAGAGAGCCAGGTTGAGTGACTGTTTTTAAATGAATGTTTTCTAGAATCCTGAATCAAAATACTTTGATTCTGATATCTGATTGTTTTTCTAAATTTTTACTAGGAAATACAATAAATAGCATACATTCTCTTCGGAAAGACTAAGTCAGATATTAGCTTGTGAAAAAACAATTTAACAAAGAGTGGTACAAAGAAACTAGTGGTACAAGGAAACAAAAATAGTACTTGACAAAATTCATGTTGACAAGACCTCGTTGGCAAGAAGACCTGTGAATGGTCCTTGAATAGATTAGTTCATGTGTATTTTCTTCGTGAATTCAAACAAAGGATGAAATTCTCGAGTTCTGAGTACACCTAAGTATATAGTTTTAGATCTTGAATATTAATGAGTAGACTACTCAAGCATGAATTAATCCTGCTGGTTATATCCATCTCATTGCGATCCCATGGACTATAGCCTACCAGGCTCCTCTGACTATTGAATTTTCCAGGGAAGAATACTGAGATAGGGTGCTATTTCTTACCCCAGCAGATCCTCCTGACCCAGGGATTGAGCCTGCATCTGTCTCCTGAATTGGCAGGCAAATTCTTTACCACTAGCACCACCTGGCAAGCCCTGATAAGTTTAAGTGTCAGCTATTATTATCAATAGAACTAGAAAAATTAAAATATAGAAGAATATTGAAACATTCTTGTTAACATCTAAATTATTTTGTATGTAATAGTCAACATAATGGTGTCAAGGCTACTTTTAGAACAAGTTTTACATAGAAGAAATAATTCGTGATGCTTATTTTAGTAACTGTGATGTTGCTAAGGTGTATATGAGTTGATTCACCAATTAGCAGACTGGAGAAGGATAAATTAGTTCAAGACAGTAACAGCTGCATGATTTTAACAAAGAATCAATTTCAGCTTCAGTTTATAAGCAATTCTGATTTTCTCATGTTGCTGTTTAGAATTACATGAATGTTATATATACACACACATACAAACTTGTATCTTAGTGATAGTTAATCTTGTTGCTGTGGGTTAACTTATTTGGTACATATTTTTAAAATATAGTTAACTAAGGAAATTTTTATAACAGTCCAGGGTAAAGAGGATAAATTGAGAAGCATTAGGAAGAGGTAACAATGACAATAAAAGTATAGAGAGTAGAAATAGACTTATGGACATGGGGAAAGGGGAGGAGGGGGTGAGATGTATGGACAAAGTAACATGATAACTAACATTACCAGATGTAAAATAGGTAACCAATGGAAATTTGCTGTATGGCTCAGAAAACTCAAAACAGGGGCTCTGTATTAAACTAGAGGGGTGGAGTGGGGAGGGAGATGGGAGGGAGGTTCAAAAGGGAGGGGATATATGTATACCTATGGCTGATTCATGTTGAGGTCTGACAGAAAACAGAAAAATTCTGTAAAGCAATTATCCTTCAATAAAAATTAAATTAATTAATTTTTTTTTAAATATAGAGAAATGACACCAATAATGCTTTTGTCCCTCCAAAATTATACTTTGGTTAAGCCTCCTTTTTGAATATGAATTCTGTATTGTCATTTTATTTCAGAGGTGTTTTGGTAAAGAAGCAAACATTTAAAAAATAGTTGAATAGGATAATTTTCAGCATGCTTTCTTTTGTTCTAAATTTGACCATAGCAATAATTGATCACTTCAGCAATTATAATGAGAAATATTTTGGAGCATTTGATTAAGCATGTGATTCTATAACTTTTTAATTTAACTTTCTTGTTAAAGTTTCTTGTTAAAGTTTCTTGTTTCTTGTTAAAGTTTCTTCTATGGTACTGCCATATTGATTATTTTAAAAGTAATGGAAAAATATTTTTCCTTTTTGTCTAAAAGTTCTATAAATTATTTTCTCCAAATCTCTTTAGAAATTTTACCCTGCGTATTATCTAAAATAAAAGACAACTCTCTGCTACAAGAAGAAATACTAGTAGAATTTTAAAAAGAAATCCTATATGAGATTTGGGGGATCCTGAATAGACTATTTTCAAATATAAACAGTTTCCTGAAATTTTAAGGCTAATAACAACCTCCATTCCTATATCCTTTCACAAAATACTACCAATAATCAAATGTCCCAATATTTCCCCCTGCTTTACATGTGTTTGCCTTTTGATAATAATTATGTTCACATGACAGACTTTGTTTAATTTTCTACCCTTTTTAGGTAGTATCCATATGCAGGGCCTGCTCTACATCTGTCTTCCAAACCCCAATACATGCTTAGCCCTTAAGTTTTAAAAATAATCTAAGGAGGATATTTGAGTAGATTTTCCCCCAGATCAGATTTTTAAACTAGTAAGTGAAGTAATCCTCCTAATCATATATTATGTCAGAATTTTAAAAAAGAGTCTCTAAAAATGGAGATTATTTGCCAGTGGAGTGGGTCACCAGAGGAGCAAGTGAGAGATTAAAGAATATCTTTTAAAATAACCAGAGTTACTTTTGTTGGAACATAACTTCTCAATATGAAATAGAAACCAACCTATGCTTATAATAAGAGAAATTTGGATTTATATAAGGAAATGGGGAAGTGATACTAGAAAAGGGTTTTCATGATGCTTTTGAGTCCAGTTCCATGACATCTTTAGTAATAAGGTAGCTCTTTCTGCTTAGGGAGGTTTAGATTCTTACCTTCTTGGAATTGTAAGTGTAGACTTATCCCTAATGTATCATTTTCTTTTTATGATTCTGAATTTCTCATTAACATTGCTTTCAGTTCAGTTCAGTTCAGTCGCTCAGTCATGTCCAATTCTTTCTGACCCCATGAATCACAGCACGCCAGACATCCCTGTTCATCACCAACTCTCGGAGTTCATTCAAACTCATGTCCATTGAGTCAGTAATGCCAACCAGCCATCTCATCCTCTGTCATCCCCTTCTCCTCCTGCCCCCAATCCCTCCCAGCATCAGGGTCTTTTCCAGTGAGTCAACTCTTCGCATGAGGTGGCCAAAATACTGGAGTTTCAGCTTCAGCATCAGTCCTTCCAATGAACACCCAGGACTAATCTCCTTTAGTATGGACTGGTTGGATCTCCTTGTAGTCCAAGGGACTCTCCAGAGTCTTCTCTAACACCACAATTCAAAAGCATCATTTCTTCAGTGCTCAGCTTTCTTCACAGTCCAACTCTCACATCCATACATGACCACTGGAAAAACCATAGCCTTGACTAGACGGACCTTTGTTGGCAAAATAATATCTCTGCTTTTAATATGTTATCTAGCTAAGCTTTTTTTCTGTCTACTGGGATCTATAGAAAATGGTTATCTCCCTATATCTGGGCTATTCCTTCATAAGCATGTGTTTTCATGATCTGAGATCAAGGTGAAGGTTTGCAAGCTGGTGAGAAGTAAAGAATACCAGGTTCAATGCCTCAGGTTGTTTTACGTAAATCTTACCCAATTTGAGAGCAAATGTCATTTAAATAGTACAAAACTATTTTGTTCTAAGCAGTATTACTTTCTTCCTATTGAAACCATTAAGTTGTTGACCTTTGCTATACTGCTTTGAATCATTATATGGGGAAGAAATATGGGGAAGAAATATATTGCTTATGTGACAATTTTTTTTTTTTTTTACCCCTAAATTGTGACCTTACCAACACTTTTATTTCATTCCAGTGATGCTGATTTAAGTTCTGGCCTCTAGATCTGTGAAATAATAAATCATTGTTGTACTAAGCAACTATAGGTTTTGGTAAATTGTTACAGCAGCCATCAGAGTGTATACAGTAACATTACAGCCAGTTACATGAGCTGTGATTGTCCAGTGAGACATTCCACAGATCTTCAGTTTCTTTCAGAATACATACCTATGAAAGGCAAAAGCCAACTCACTCAACCTAAAGGTCATCATTACTCTTGATACTTTTTACAAAGCCTATCTTTAGCTGGATACTGTCATTCTCAAATCCAAAAAAGTTTCAATTAGTTATAATGAAATGTGTATTACAAGATCTCACCTAGGTAAAATAAGAGTTTAAGTTGTTTAAGATGATTCAAGTAGAGGATGGGGGTGGGAGGTGGGGGGGGATTCGGCATTGGGAGATTGTGTTCACCTATGGCTGATTCGTATCAATGTATGGCAAAACAAATAGAGTATTGTAATTTAAAAAATAAATAAATTTAATTAAAAAAAATAATAAAGAAAAAAAAAACATCTTCTTCTAGCATTCCTTTTGTTACCCTCAAAATAATATATGTTAACTCAACAAAGAACTGATTAGCTAATCACCATCATCAGTACCATGGACACCTAATTTAGTGTATCTTGGTTGACTTGCAATTGAATATTTTTATTAGAAGCCAATTACAAGAAAGAATTCAATAGTGTTGAGGAAGTCACATTGAATGAAAAAGAAAAATAAGCAAATGGTTATAAAACAATGTGATAAACGTTACTACTGTTGTGTATAAAAATGCTATGGATAGGTGCAGTGAGGAAGCTGCTAAGAGCCTGGGGAAATCAGAAAAAGGACTCTAAGAGGAAATACCATTGGAGTTAGAACTGGAATGGTGGTTAGCATCAAGTAATCCTTATGGAGATTTCAGGGAGAGAGAGTGTCATGGATAAAGTACAGGAATATGTGAAAATTGACATTGTGTATGGGGAATTAGTTTCTCTTCTTAGAAAACTAGATCTTAAAGTATGTAATAGAAATGTAAGGAGGATTAGAAGTTGCAGGGATTTTTTTATTTCTGTTTTTCATCTGTTTCACTGAGTTCAATTACCTTTATAATTACTTCTTTCAATTTTTAAATATATCAAATAGCAGTTGTTTCTCTAAGAACCATTTAAGTTCTACATGCTTATTAGTAGCTCCAGTCGTAGTCCGTAAAACTTAAAATGATCTCTATTGTATCAAGATATTATAAACATTATTTTGTAAAAATGAACAATAAGAAACATATTTTCTTTGTTTTTAAGACTGTATGTTTTCTAATATTAAGAGATTTATGAAAGGGTAGTCACTGGATGGAGAAGGCAATGGCACCCCACTCCAGTACTCTTGCCTAGAAAATCCCATGGACGGAGGAGGCTGGTGGGCTGCAGTCCATGGGGTCACAAAGAGTCAGACTCGACTGAGCGACTTCACTTTCATGCATTGGAGAAGGAAATGGCAACCCACTCCAGTGTCCTTGCCTGGAGAATCCCAGGGATGGGGGAGCCTGGTAGGCCGCCGTCTATGGGGTGGCACAGAGTCGGACATGACTAAAGCGACAGCAGCAGCAGCAGCAGCAGCAGCAGCAGTCACTGGATAAAAATCACACTTTACCCCACTTTTACTTTCGTCTCAATTTTCCAAATGAGTTAAGCACCTCCCACCCTCCAAATGAGCTAATGAAAAACAGATGTAAGTCATCAGCCTAATGTTGATAATCTGAACCCTAAATTATCTTAATACTACCAGCACCCCCAAAATTGAGAAATCAACTATTACTCAAATGGTCCAGTCTCCTTTGACATATTTCTCTAACACGGATCTTCTCTTAAATTCTCTTTGTCAACTAAATACGGGAATCTGATACTATGTTACTGTTTTTCCTATTCCCAGTGATTAACTTAATTAGACCAACAATTACACAGTGCCTACTCAATGACAGGCCTCTGGCCAGAGGTAAACCTATGCCCCTCTTCAGGACTTAACGAGGTCTCCTTACTTGGCCTCTAGATTTGTAAACCTCACACTCTGCTCCATAATAAGCCCTGAGTAGTTTTCCTAAACTGCTGAATGCCACTTTGATTTTTCTGGTCTGTTAGCAGCTTCTCATTATACTCAGAACTAAACTCTAACATAATTATTATTGACATTCATATTCTGCCACTCTCCATGTTTTCCCTACCTCCATTTTATGATCCTCCTCACAGTGAATTCTATTCTCTCCTCCACAATCTTTTGCTTCTAGGCCTTTCTGCGTGCCCTGATGTTCCTTTACTCAAAAGTTTTTCACTCCAATTTTTTTTAATCTAATAATCCCTACTCATTCAAGGAGTCTCAGCTTGCATTTTACATTTCTATTTACTTATTTTCCACTGGTCTAGAGAGGTAGATGTGCTATAGATTCCTACAGTGCCCTATAGTTGCCCCTTCTTAATTTTATTTTGTATAGCAGTTGCTTGCCTTTTTATCTCACTGATTCCTGTAAAAAACAGGATTTTGTTTGCTTTGTTGCTTGTTGTGAAAGACTGCAAAACATGCTACACATTTCTCCTGTGCAAACTCCTTTTTCAAGTGATAGTGTATCTCTTTGCTTCAAGAGTTGAAATCTGTTTTTTAACTCTTATTAGTCTAGTCTGGACTTAAGACTTAATTTAACTTATAAAATACTACAGTGTTTATAGTCATAAGCATCAAGGGATTTTATATGATCTGATCCTAACTCTGCTCTGATCCCCCAAGTCAAAAATCCCGGGATATCTTCTTTGAGGATGAAAGACTAATGAAGAGAGAAGCTCAGCTAGCATAAATTCCATACATGCAAATAAGAATGTGAATGAGACCCTCTAAGACTATTCAGCCACTGTCTAACTACACAATAATTGGCAACAGCCTGAGGGACACAGGCAAACTCAGTGACCAGCTCAAATTGCTGAATATGCAAAAATACAATCATTGCTATTTTAAGCCTCTAAGTTGCTGAGTTATTTTGCAGCAATAGGTAACTGATACAACTGTTGTATTCATAGTGGTTGTCATAATTTCCTGGCATATAGTAGTATAAAAATGAACCAACCTGCTGTTTCCTTACGATGTACTATCTTCATTCTCTGAATAAGCATACCAGCAATGCCAAAGGCATTACACCTAGTGAGATATATTCTCTCCAAATCAACTATAACATTCTCATGTTTGTGAATGGCATTTTTACTTCTGAACCCTATAGCTCAGACAGTAAAAATCTGCCTGCAGTACAAAAGACCCAGGTTCGATCCCTGGGTCAGGAAGATCTTCTAGAGAAGGGCATAGCAAACTACTCCAGTATTCTTGCCTGGAGAATCCCACAGACAAAGGAGCCTGGCAGGCTACAGTCCATGAGGTCACAGAGTCAGAAACGACTGAGCAGCTAACACTTCTATATAGTATATCAAATGAAAAAAAAGTGTGAAAAAAAGTTCATTTTTTCTAAGAAAATTATGTTGAATGATTTGAAAAATAAAACAAAAATGGTAAAACATTTTAAAGATGCTATTAATCAGATGTGGGCATGACAACTACAAAGAATAGGGGGAAAATCACCAACATTTTGAAAACCTTTATTCCAATTATTTACAGGTAATTCCACACTATTTTTCAACCAAGAAGGTACATTATTGGGTGGTGGTTATGTGATAAAACTAATCAAAAACCTATTCAAAAAGAAGTCTCGGCCCTATAACAAAAGATTCTGAGGTGAGTATAGATATGTAGACTTTAAAATTAAACAGAATGTTTAAGATAAGCTAATATCATGGACTTATGAGTCTACTTTAATAAAGATTTCCAGTTAATCAACAACTGCAATCCTAATCATATCATCTAAGACATTTAAATTACTCAATACATATTCATAAAGTTCACAAACATAGGTAGAGATGATCAAGGAGGAAAAGGTGAACAGTTTTCCTAGTTGGGAAAAACTTCATAAATGAATGATTATTAACAGAAATCCCATGGAATTCCCAAGTGTTGGTAAATAAAGTGGTTGAGCACAACATAGAAGATGAGACTGAAGAGAGTAATTAAGTATTGTTGGGAAGATATATTGGAACTCTACTGTAGAGATCTCTCAAGGCCAAGCTAAGGAATTTTATATTGAGTCCCTAAAAATGGAAAACCTTTACAGATTTTTTAAAAGAAAACCAAAATGCTCCAAATACATTTTAGGAAGACAATTCTAGTGATAGAGTAAAGAACAAATAGAAGACTCACCAGAGACAAGTTGGAAAACTTTTGACACAATAGAAGAGAGGGATTATGAGGTCCTGGGGTCATCTACAAATAAGTGGCTTCACAAATGTGTCAGATGACCCATGACAGTGGAGGAGCATCTTTCTAAAGGTCCCCTTGGCCCAACATCTTTAATCTAAAAGCATAGAAGGTACAGGAGCTTCAATACTGAAGAGAAGAATAACAGCTCCTCAAAATTTATCTTGGAAATCTGATATTAGCAACTGTGCAGAATTAAAGACTTCAGTTTAGTTCAGTCACTCAGTCATGTCCGACCCTTTGTGACACCATGGACTGCAGCACACCAGGCCTCCCTGTCCATCACCAACTGCCAGAGTTTACTCAGACTCATGTCCATTGACTTGGAGATGCCATCCAACCATCTCATCCTCTGTTGTCCTCATCTCCTCCCACCTTCAATCTTTCCCAGCATCAGGGTCTTTTCAAATGAGTCAGTTCTTCGCATCAGGTGGCCAAAGAATTGGAGTTTCAGCTTTAGCATCAGTCCTTCCAATGAATATTCAGGACTGATTTCCCCCAGGATAGACTGCTTGGATCTCCTTACAGAACAAGGGACTCTCAAGAGTCTGAAAGCATCAATTATTCAGCACTCAGCTTTCTTTCTAGTCCAACTCTCACATCCATACATGACTACTGGAAAAACCATAGCTTTGACTAGACAGACTTTTGTTGGTAAAGTAATCTCTCTGCTTTTTGATATGCTGTCTAGATCTGTCATAACTTTCCTTCCAAAGAGTAAGCATCTTTTAATTTCATGGCTGCAGTCAACATCAGAAGTGATTGTGGAGCCCCCACAAAATAAAGTCAGCCACTGTTTCCACTGTTTCCCCATGTATTTGCTATGAAGTAATGTAAGTTAAAACTGAGAAAATTTGAAGGATAAAGTCCATGACTTTCAATTTACTATTGTAAACATCTAATTGATGATACTTTCAAAACTCCAGTTCAGTTCAGTTCGGTTAAGTCGCTCAGTCATGTCCGACTCTTAGCAACCCCATGAATCGCAGCACACGAGGCCTCCCTGTTCATCACCATCTCTCAGAGATCACTCAGACTCACGTCCATCGAGTCTGTGATGCCATCCAGCCATCTCATCCTCGGTCGTCCCCTTCTCCTCCTGCCCTCAATCCCTCCCAGCATCAGAGTCTTTTCCAATGAGTCAACTCTTTGCATGAGGTGGCCAAAGTACTGAAGTTTCAGCTTTGGCATCATTCCTTCCAAAGAAATCCCAGGATTCGTCTCCTTCAGAATGGACTGGTTGGATCTCCTTGCAGTCCAAGGGACTCTCAAGAGTCTTCTGCAACACCACAGTTCAAAATCATCAATTCTTCGGTGCTCAGCCTTCTTCACAGTCCAACTCTCACATACATACATGACCACTTGTAAAACCAGAGCCTTGACTAGGCGGACCTTAGTCGGCAAAGTAATGTCTCTTCTTTTGAATATACGATCTAGGTTGATCATAACTTTTCTTCCAAGGACTAAGCATCTTTTAATTTCATGGCTGCAGTCACCATCTGCAGTGATTTTGGAGCCCCAAAAAATAAAGTCTGACACTGTTTCCACTGTTTCCCCATCTATTTCCCATGAAGTGATGGGACCGGATGCCGTGATCTTCGTTTTCTGAATGTTGAGCTTTAAGCCAACTTTTCCACTCTCCTCTTTCACCTTCATCAAGAGGCCCTTTAGCTACTCTTCACTTTCTGCCATAAGGGTGGTGTCATCTGCATGTCTCAGGTTATTAATATTTCTCCCGGCAATCTTGATTCCAGCTTGTGTTTCTTCCAGCCCAGCGTTTCTCATGATGTACTCTGCATAGAAGTTAAATAAGCAGGGTGGCAGTATACAGCCTTGACGTACTCCTTTTCCTATTTGGAACCAGTCTGTTGTTCCATGTCCAGTTCAAACTGTTGCTTCCTGACTTGCATACAGATTTCTCAAGAGGCAGGTCAGGTGGTCTGGTATTCCCATCTCTTTCAGAATTTTCCACAGTCTATTGTGATCCACACAGTCAAAGGCTTTGGCATAGTCAATAAAGCAGAAATACATGTTTTTCTGGAACTCTCTTGCTCTTTCAATGATCCAGTGGATGTTGGCAATTTGATCTCTGGTTCCTCTGCCTTTTCTAAAACCAGCTTGAACATCAGGGAGTTCATGGTTCACATACTGCTGAAGCCTGGCTTGGAGAATTTTGAGCATTACTTTACTAGCATGTGAGATGAGTGCAATTGTGTGGTAGTTTGAGCATTCTTTGGCATTGCCTTTCTTTGGAATTGGAATGAAAACTGACCTTTTCCAGTCCTGTGGCCACTGCTGAGTTTTCCATATTTGCTGGCATATTGAGTGCAGCACTTTCACAGCATCATCTTTCAGGATTTGAAATAGCTCAACTGGAATTCCATCACCTCCACTAGCTTTGTTCATAGTGATGCTTTCTAAGGCCCACTTGACTTCACATTCCAAGGTGTCTGGGTCTAGATTAGTGATCACATCCTCATGATTATCTGGTTCGTGAAGATCTTTTTGTACAGTTCTTCCATGTATTCTTGCCACCTCTTCTTAATATCTTCTGCTTCTGTTAGGTCCAGATCATTTCTGTCCTTTATCGAGCCCATCTTTGCATGAAATGTTCCCTTGATATCTCTAATTTTCTTGAAGAGATCTCTAGTCTTTCCCGTTCTGTTTTTTTCCTCTATTTCTTTGCACTGATCGCTGAAGAAGATTTTCTTATCTCTTCTTGCTATTCTTTGGAACTCTGCATTCAGGTGCTTATATCTTTCTATTTTCTCCTTTGCTTTTTGCTTCTCTTCTTCTCACAGCTATTTGTAAGGCCTCCCCAGACAGCCATTTTGCTTTTTTTTCATTTCTTTTCCATGGGGATAATCTTGATCCCTGTCTCCCATACAGTGTCACAAACCTCATTCCATAGTTCATCAGGCACTCTATCTATCAGATCTCGGCCCTTAAATCTATTTCTCACTTCCACTGTATAATCATAAAGGATTTGATTTAGGTCATACCTGAATGGTCTAGCGGTTTTCCCTACTTTCTTCAATTTCAGTCTGAATGTGGCAATAAGGAGTTTATGATCTGAACCACAGTCAGCTCCTGGTCTTGTTTTTGTTGAATACAATAGAATACAAAATCAATATATTAAAGATATTCAGGAATTGATCAGAAAATTAAGTGACATTATTTAAACCTGAATCCTGTGGCCGTGTTAGATTGTTTTATTGAATAGGGTGATAATACTCATCTATTCAATGAGTATATATCTATATCCTATTCCATATATGGTATATTCCTCGCATTCTATGGGAGAGAGCAAGATGTAGAAAAATACTGTTTTCTACCATGGAAGAGATATTTCTTAAAAAGATAAATAATCAAATTAAGAACAGTTTTTACATGAGCAGTTATGGATTATTAGAAAGACAGAAAATATATAAATTTAATCAATCACATTAGAATTTTTTGCATTGATCACGAATATATATATATATACATATATATTTCTTTCATAGTGGAGACTCTTAAATATAGTAAGAAATCAGTGCATTTTCTAATGATGGGATTATTTAGCATGGATGTCAGTAGCTTTGAGTTTTCTTGAGCAGTAATTTTTGCCAGATATCAAAATAATCTGAAAAGTTAATTGTGCCGTGTGAAGATAGGCTGGGTACTGTCATACTGACAAATGATTTGCACACTTGAGGATACCATTTTGAGCAGTGTGCTTAATGTCCACATTCCAGTGATTCCTGATACTGCATTTTTATATCATTTAATGATTTTATCTTTTTCTACCAATGTTATTTATGAGCCAAAAAGCTATCTTGGCAAGGCGAGTCATTTTAGAAACCTCACTGGAAATGGTTCAGTGTTAATTTTGTTTAGGTGAGCATTCGTAAAAGATGATAAATGCATTGTGATATAATAACCTCATCCTTTCATCTATCATATTGTTAAATCAAATTGCAAGTGTTGCATTAAAGTGATAAAATGCTCTCTGCTTACTTTTTCTTTTAGTCAGTTAAGAACTGACTAAATTTTCCAAATGGGAAAATTGGACCCGAGTAAACAAGATTGCAAAATGTTTAATCTATAGACCAATAAATTAAAAGCAAAAGGATTGATCATATATCTTTGAAGTCACAAATTATGCATAAAATTCTAATGTTATCTTGCATCTAGGTCAAGTACAAGAGAATAGTTGACTCGGGCTGAATTTAGTTATACTGAAATTTTCTGATCAGCAAAACTGTATGATAAATTGATTAAGGTTTGGATCTCTCACTCCGATATCTTAATCATTAAGAAGGATTATTATTCCTTATTTCTACCATCATATATAATATGGTATACAGATACAGTGGTTATTACTACCTCAAAACAAATGCAGTGGTTATTACTACCTCAAAAATTTGAGCTAATAGTTTGGGGAAAGCTGTCTTTAAATGTTGACAAAAGGATCTAGTAAAAATTCCTCTGAAATTCTCACCCTTTGTACTGAAGTTATTTTATTAAATATCTGTCTTCCCCACAGGAACAGACATGGCCGGTTTTATTATATAACCTTGCATCATTTTCTGATAGGATGTTATGATGTTTTATAGGAAATGAATTAGGTCATAACCCACATATGTAGATTCTTTGAGCATCAACAGAGTTATATAATGAATTCATTTAAAAACATTAATTAGAATCTCCAATGCATATACAAAAAGACAAGAACTTACATTTAAAAAGCATAAGTTTTAGAGTAAAATTAGCCTGTGTTCTCAACCATGTCTTGAATGTATTAGCCATATAACCTTAGGCAAGTTGTCAAATTACCCTGAGGTATTTGTAAAACTCAAATAACCATAATTTCACAAAGTTTATAATAGGGTTAACTGAAATAAATAATATATATGGAGTGCCTAGCATGCAGTTTACCACAAAAGAAGGAAGATGAAAATGCTAATTCACTTCTCTCTCCTCATTCCTTCAAAATGAGTCACAAGATTTCTAGAAGCAAAAAGTAAATTTCCTACTAGCTGGAATATTATGCATATGTTTGATTTTAAAATATCATTAAAATTACTGCTTTACGTGTTCAATGACTTTTATTTCCTTTTTTGATCTGAAGTATATCCTGACAATTGAAAACCATCTTGTGTACTCTTTCATTAAACACAGTAAATCATAGTAAATCAACATTTTCTTCCTCATATTAACTGTCCTTTAAATAATTCCTAATGCTGATTTAGTAATTTTCAAGTGGGCCTTATAAAGCATCAATACGAACAAAGCTAGTGGAGGTGATGGAATTCCAGTTGAGCATGTCAGATCCTAAAAGATGATGCTGTGAAAATGCTGCACTCAATATACTACAGATTTGGAAAACACAGCAGTGGCCACAAGACTGGAAAAAGTCAGTTTTCATTCCAACCCCAAAAAGGCAATGCCAAAGAATGCTCAAACTACCACACAATTGTGCTCATCTCACACGCTATAAAGTAATGCTCAAAAATCTCCAAACCAGGCTTCAATAGTACATGAACCAAAAACTTGCAGATGTTCAAGCTGGATTTAGAAAAGGCTGAAAAGCAGAGATCAAATTGCCAAAATTCACTGGATCATTGAAAAAGCAAGAGAGTTCTAGGGAAAAAAAAATATTTCTGCTTCATTGACTATGCCAAAGCTTTTGACTGTGTGGATTACAACAAACTGTGGAAAATTCTTCAAGAGATGTGAATACCAGACCACCTGACTCGCCTCTTAAGAAAGCTGTATATAGGTCAGAAAGCAACAGTTAGAACTGGACATGGGACAACAGACTGGTTCCAAATAGGAAAAGGAGTACGTCAAGGCTATATATTGTCACCCTATTTATTTGACTTACATGCAGAGTTCACTTCTGTTCAGTTCAAATGCTCAGTCATGTCTGACTCTGCAACACCATGAACCACAGCACAACAGGTTTCCTTGTCCATCAACAACACCCGGAGTCCACCCAAACCCATGTCCATTGAGTCAGTGATGCCATCCAACCATCTCATCCTCTGTCATCCCCTTCTCCTCCTGCCCTCAATCTTTCCCAGCATCAGGATCTTTTCCAATGAGTCACTCTTTGTATCAGGTGGCCAAAGTATTAGAGTTTCAGCTTCAACATCAGTCCTTCCAGTGAACACCCAGGACTGATCTCCTTTAGGATGGACTTGTTGGATCTCCTTGCAGTTCAAAGGACTCTCAAGAGTCTTCTCCAACACCACAGTTCAAAAGCATCAATTCTGTGCTTAGCCTTCTTTATAGTCCAATTCTCACATCCATACATGACCACTGAAAAACCATACCCTTGACTAGATGGACCTTTGTGGACAAAGTAATGTCTCTGCTTTTTAATATGCTGTCTAAGTTGGTCATAATTTTCCTCCCAAGGAGTAAGTGTCTTTTAATTTCATGGCTGCAGTCATCATCTGCAGTGATTTTGGAGCCCCCCAATAAAGTCAGCCACTGTTTCCACTGTTTGTCTATCTATTAGCCATAAAGAGATGAGGCCAGATGCCATGATCTTGGTTTTCTGAATGTTGAGCTTTAAGCCAACTTTTTCACTCTCCTCTCACTTTCATCAAGAGACTCTTTAGCTCTTCTTCACTTTCTTCCATAAGGGTGATGTCATCTGCATATCTGAGGTTATTGATGTTTTTCTCGGCAATCTTGATTCCAGCTTTTGCTTCTTCCACCCCAGCGTTTTTCATTATGTACTCTGCATATAAGTTAAATAAGTAGAGTAACAATATACAGCCTTGACGTGCTCCTTTTCCTATTTGGAACCAGTCTGTTGTTCGATGTCCACATCATGTGAAATGCCAGGCTGGATGAAGCACAACTGGAATCAAGATTGCCAGGAGAAATATCAATAACCACAGATATGCAGATGACACCACCCTTACGGCAGAAAGCAAGTACTAAAGAACATCTTGATGAAAGTGAAAAAGGAGAGGAAAAAGTTGGCTTAAAACTCAACATTGAGGAAACTTATATCATGGCATCTGGTCCCATCGCATCATGACAAATAGAGGGGGAAACAGTGGAAAGAGTGACAGACTTTATTTTGGGGGGCTCAAAATCACTGCAGATGGTGACTGCAGCCATGAAATTAAAAGATGCTTACTCCTTGGAAGAAAAGCTATGACCAACGTAGACAGCATATTAAAAAGCAGAGACATTACTTTGCCAACAAAGTAATGTCCATCTAGTCAGTCTAGTCAAAGCTATGTTTTTTCCAGTGGTTATGTATGAATGTAAGAGCTGTCCTGGAAAGAAAGCTGAGTGCAGAAGATTTGATGCTTTTGAACTGTGGTGTTGGAGGAGACTCTTGAGAGTCCCTTGGACTGCAAGAAAATCCAACCAACCCATCCTGGGGAAAATCAGTCCTGAATATTCATTGAAAGGACTGATGCTGAAGCTAAAATTCCAATTCTTTGGCCACGTGATGTGAAGAACTGACTCACTGGTAAAGACTCTGATGCTGGGAAAAATTGAACGTGGGAGAATAAGAGGACGACAGAGGATGAGATAGTTGGATGGCATCACCGACTCAATGGACGTGAGTTTGAGTAGACTCTGGTAGCTGTTGATGGACAGGAGGCCTGGTGTGCTGCAGTCCATGGGGTTGCAAAGAGTCAGACAAAACTTAGCAACTGAACTAACTGACTGATAGTATAGAGAATGATACATTTTTAAAACCTTGAGAATATTTACAGTTATTCACCACTGTGATCATTTAAAGATATGCAGTCTTCATGTTCTCTTTTTTTTAAATTCAAATATTTCAGTTACACAAAGGATGATAGGTATGAGTTGACCATAATCTTGGTTGAAAAAACATTGTCATTATCCATCCATGCAAAACAGTTCTTGTTATTACTGTCATTTGTTTTCACTCTTTCCCTTTTTCCCTTGATTTTTTCCCTATATTCTCAATCTTGTATCCCATAGATCCCCACTCCAGTGTATTTAGTATATCTCTTCGCTGTGTCAGGGATGATAAAACGTGCATCATTTTAAAAATAAAATGGGGACCATGAAACAATAGTGGGATACCATCCAAAATGGATTCTAGGATCTAATCTGAGAAGTTGTCATGGCTGAAACCCATAACAACACTAACAGGCAATTTTATAGTTATTATAATTTTCAGTTCAGTTCAGTCACTCAGTTGTGTCTGATTCTTTGCAACCCCATGAATCACAGCACACCAGGCCTCCCTGTCCATCAACACCTGGAGTTCACCCAAACTGACATGTCCATCGAGTTGGTGATGCCATCCAGCCATCTCATCCTCTGTTGTCCCCTTCTCCCTCCTGCCCCCAATCCCTCCCAGCATCAGGGTCTTTTCCAATGAGTCAACTCTTTGCATGAAGTGGCCAAAGTATTGAAGTTTCAGCATGAGCATCAGTCCTTCCAATGAACACCTAGGACTGATCTCCTTTAGGATGGACTGGTTGGATCTCCTTGCAGTCCAAGGGACTCTCAAGAGTCTTCTCCAACACCACAGTTCAAAAGCATCAATTCTTCAGCACTCAGCTTTATTCACAGTCCAACTCTCACATCCATACATGACCACTGGAAAAACTATAGCCTTGACTAGACGGACGTTTGTTGGCAAGGTAATATCTCTGCTTTTGAATATGATATGTAGGTTGGTCATAACTTTCCTTTCAAGGAGTAAGCATCTTTTAATTTCATGGCTGCAGTCACCATCTGCAGTGATTTTGGAGCCCCCAAAATGAAGTCAGCCACTGTTTCCACTGTTTCCCTATTTATTTCTCATGAAGTGATGGGATCA
Organism: Nanger dama; assembly: GCA_917880005.1. Taxonomy (NCBI): domain Eukaryota; kingdom Metazoa; phylum Chordata; class Mammalia; order Artiodactyla; family Bovidae; genus Nanger; species Nanger dama. Next base: position 11,675,831 of record CAKJTW010000017.1, read on the forward strand.
GATGCCATGATCTTGGTTTTCTGAATGTTAAGCTTTAAGCCAACTTTCTCACTCTCCTCTTTCCCTTTCATTAAGAGGCTTTTTAGTTCCTCTTCACTTTGTGCCATAAGGATGGTGTCATCTGCATATCTGAGGTTATTGATATTTCTCCTGGAAATCTTGGTTCCAACTTGTGTTTCTTCCAGCCCAGCATTTCTCATGATGACTCTGCATATTATTTTAACCACTTCCATTATTTCCATTTATGAATTTTAATGATACCTCAGCTAATAAAGAATCCACCTACAGTGCAGGAGATGCCAGTTCAGTTCCTGGTTGTGGAATATCACCTGGAGATGGGATAGGGTACCCACTCTTGTATTCTTGGGCTTCCCTTGTGGCTCAGATTGTAAAGAATCTGCCTGCAATGCAGGTGACCTGGGTTTGATCCCTGTGTTGGGAAGTCCCCTGGAGGAAGGCATGGCAGCCCACTCTAACATTCTTGCCTGAGAGTCTCCATGGACAGAAGTGCCTGGAAGGCTATAGTTCATGAGATTGCAAGAGTTTGACATGACTAAGCAGAGGCTCGTGAATTTTGACATTGATACCAAGAGATTAAAAATCTTGGGCAAGACCAAAAACTATTATTTGGAAAATTGCAGCATTCAAATCAAAACTATGTGGTTGGGAGCCTGTGTTTCTAGTTATCACTGTGTTGTGTTATCTAAGTGCTTTCTTCATATTTCATCATGTAGCACTCCCAAGAATTGCATTGCTGTATGATATATATATACACTGCCATGAAGTTTTACCAGGTTGTTTCTAGGATGGCTGTACCTTTATAGTCTGCTTATAGTACATAGGTCCTCATTGCATTCATACCCAGAACATAGTATATTCCTGCTTGGTGATTTTTCTTTTTTTGGCCTAATTCATGTGTGTAAAGTAGAAATCAATGGTTTTAACTGCATTTATATATTTTCTAATGTATTTGAGTATATCTTAAAAATATGTATTGGTCACTGTGGTTTCCCTTTCTGTGAATTTTCTATTAATGTTATTAAGTAATTAAATAGAAAACACAGGCAATACTGATGAATAGCAAGGTTTCAGCAACTGTTATTATGTTTGATATTATTATACTATAGTATAATATATATTATAATATATAAGAGTATATTTTCTATATGATTTTCTATATTTCTCAGGGAATTTGAAAGAGTTGCTAATCCTCTATAATTCTAGGAATTAGTAATGTAGTCTAATATTTTCCCATCCATTATTTTTTCCAATGATATCCTTTGATTGAAATGTCTATAATTATGATGCAATAATTACCTATTTTTAAGTATTTATGATATACAATCATTTTAGGAAGCTTTCCTGCCTCAAAGTTTAGGTACTATTCTCATATTATTTTCCATCATTGTAAGTGTTTCTTTTCATATTTTGATATTTTACCCATTTAAAGTTAACTTTTATGTTTGACCTGTGTTTAGGGTTTCTTTTTCCGTGTAATGAGACTATTTTTCTGATAAAGTTAATTGAATAGCTCATCCTGTTTTTACCTCATAGATTGTATGTTTCTAGGGCATCAGTTTTGTTTCTCTACTCTGTTTTACAATAACTGTAAGACAGCAGTGTGTTAATTGCTATGGCTTTTTAATATGCCTTGAAGTAAAGTGAAGTGAAGTTGCTCAGTCGTGTCCAGCTCTTTGCGACCCCATGGACTGTAGCCTACCAGGCTCCTCCCTCCGTGAAATTCTCCAGGCAAGAGTACTAGAGTGGGTTGCCATTTCCTTCTCCAGGGGATCTTCCCGACCCAGGGATCAAACCCCGGTCTCCTGCATTCCAGGCAGATGCTTAAACCTCTGAGCCACCAGGGAAGCCCTAGTGTATGGCAATGTCAGTTTTCACTATTTTTGCTTTTCTTCAAAATTGAAGGAGGAAATTGCAACCCACTCCAATATTCTTGCTTGGAAAACTCCATGAACAAAGGAGCCTGGCAAGCTGAAGTCCATAGGGTCACAGAAGAGTTGAACATGACATAGTAACTAAATAGTGAAGCAAATATGCATATGCAATATTAAAATTAATTTTAATTGATGATATTTGTGAGTTTTCCTAAAAATCCTTGAGGATTAGATTGAAATTGTTTTATATATAAATAAATATAGGAAGTACTGAGATTTTATAGTGTTAGATCATTTTATATATAAACATAGAATGTCTCTGTATTTGGTCATTTAATAGAATTTTATTTTTTTAATTTATTTATTTATTTTTTTAAAAATACTTTATTCTACATTACAATACTGTATTTGTTTTGTCATACATTGACATGAATCAGCCACAGGTGTCCACGATCTCCCAGTGCCGAAGCCCCCTCCCACCTCCCACCCCATGCATCCTGCATCCTGTATTGAACATAGACTGGCGCTTCATTCTTACAAGATAGTATACATGTTTCAATGCCGTTCTCCCAAATCATCCCACCCTCTCCCTCTCCCCCAGAGTCCAAAAGTCTAGAATTTTAAACTTCCATATATACAAGTCATATTTTCCTTAGGTTAATATACTTTTACCAAGATTAGTTGTAATTTCTCTTTGTATTGTAAATGATATTTTACATTTTTTCATTGTTCATTGCTTATATAAAGAATGATATTTGCACCCCACTCCAGTACTCTTGCCTGGAAAATCCCATGGACGGAGGAGCCTGGTAGGCTGCAGTCCATGGGGTCGCTGAGAGTTGGACACGACTCAGTGACTTCACTTTCACTTTTCACCTTCATGTATTGGAGAAGGAAATGGCAACCCACTCCAGTGTTCTTGCCTGGAGAATCCCAGGGACAGGGAGCATGGTGGGCTGCCATCCATGGGGTCGCACAGAGTTGGACAAGACTGAAGCGACTTAGCAGCAGCAGCAAGAATGATATTTAAGTTGCTGCTGCTACTGCTGCTAAGTCATTTCAGTCTTGTCTGATACTGTGTGACCCCCTACAGGGCAGCCCACCAGGATCCCCCATCCCTGGGATTCTCCAGGCAAGAACACTGGAGTGGGTTGCCATTTCCTTTCCAATGCATAAAAGTGAAAAGTGAAAGTGAAATCGCTCAGTCATGTCTGACTCTTAGCAACCCCATGGACTGTAGCCCTCTATTTAAGTATAATGATCAGTTGATTATCTTGAATTGTCTATATAAATTAGTATAATAACTAGTGAAACTATAGTTTTTGTTGTTGTTGTTCCCAAAATAGAGGCTGCATTAATTTCCTTGACTTATGCTGCATTATCTAGGATTTTCAGGTCTGTGCTAAACAGTAGTGATGATAGTGGACTATCCTTATCCTGTTGTTAATCTTAGAAAGAGGCTCTCTAAATTTATCCATTCAATTTATCCATTGAATGTTATATTTACTAAGCTTTTAAACAATGACTTTTACCAAGTTATCAAAGTCTAATTCTAACCCTTATTAATACTTTTCTTTTTATGTAATGAATATATTTCAGTTTCATAAAATGTTTTTACACAAATAGATGATCTTGTGATTTTTTTTCCTTTGACTTCATTTATGTAAATGGTTGTACTTACAAATAAACTAAAGTTGAGTCGTCCTTGTATTTATGATATAAAATATATATCACCACACTATATTTTTAAAAAATGCACTATAATATTCATTTTTTCAGTCTTCATTTAGAACTTTGTATATGTGTGTTTGTTTATCAGTATTGTTTATTTCAGCTGTTCTGATAGATCTATAGTAATATTTTTAAATTGAAGTATAGTTGATCTACAATATTATATTAGTTTCAGTTTTATGGCATAACAATTCAGTGCCTTTACAAATTATACTCCATTAAAAGTCATTATAAAATAATGACTATAATCCCCTTTTCTGTAGAATATATCATTGTTGCTTATCTGTTTTATAAAAATAGTTTGCCTCTCCTTCCTTCTCCTCTCTGATAACCGCTAGTCCATTTCTATACCTGTCAGTCTGTTTCTGTTTTGCTAAATATATTTATTTTTATTATTTTTAGATTTCCCGTACATGTAATATTGTATAGTATTTGTCTTTCTTCTCTGATTTATTTTATTAAGCATAGAATTCTTTAGGTTGCTCCACATTGATACAAATGACATAATTTCATTCTTTTTATGGCTGAGTAATATTCCAGTGTGTGTGTGTGTGTGTGTGTGTGTGTGTGTGTGTGTGTATGTGTGTGTGAGTATGTGTGTGTATACACGCATGCATAAATATATAATGTGAGATATATATATTCCATATCTTCTTTATCCAGTAATGTTTGATGGACACATGGGTTGCTTCAATGTCTTGGCTATGATAATCAGTGCTGCTGTGAACATCAGTGTACTCAGATCTTGTTGAATTAGTGTTTTCATGCTTTGCAGCTATATACCTAGGACTGGAATTTCAGGGTCATACAGTAGTTCTTTGCATTGATTGCTGAAGAAGGCTTTCTTATCTCTTCTTGCTATTCTTTGGAACTCTGCATTCAGGTGCTTCTATCTTTCATTTTCTCCCTTGCTTTTTGCCTCTCTTCCTTTCACGGCTATTTGTAAGGTCTGCCCAGACAGCCATTTTGCTTTTTTGCATTTCTTCTCCATGGGGATGGTCTTGATTCCTGTCTTCTGTACAGTGTCACAAACCTCATTCCATAGTTCATCAGGCACTCTGTCTATCAGATCTAGGCCCTTAAATCTATTTCTCACTTCCACTGTATAATCATAAGGGATTTGATTTAGGTCATACCTGAATGGTCTAGTGGTTTTCCCTACTTTCTTCAATTTGAGTCTGAATTTGGTAATAAGGAGTGCGGGGGCACTCCGCAGAAAGAAGTAGAGGCAGTGGAACTTCCCTCAGCAAAGCCAAGGGGTTCCTGAGGAGAGGTGAGCCTGCTGTCCGCCAACCCAGCCCCTCGGCGAGCGAGAGACAATCAGAATCGAAAGGGGTTCCGTCGAAGCAGTTCTGGTTTATTGTTGCAAACTCCCAGCTTATATTGACAAACAGGAGGGTTTTAGGAGGGACTTTCCATAGTTGCACCAATCACGTTAAAGGTCAAATCATCATGCACCTTCATTATAACAGGAGTCTATGGAGATCACACACTGTCTACGTGCACAGAAATCAAGAGAGCCAATCAAAAACTTTGAGAGACAACATAGACCCTGCCCCCATCTCTTCCGCCAGGTGCCATCTTAGGTTTTCGACTGCAAAGCTAGCCCCTTTGTTTTTAAGGTTTTCCATTTAGGGCCCCACATAGGAGTTCATGATCTGAGCCACAGTCAGCTCCTGGTCTTGTTTTTGTTGACTGTATAGAGCTTCTCCATCTTTGGCTGCAAAGAATACAATCAGTCTGATTTTGGTGTTGACCATCTGGTGATGTCCATGTGTAGAGTCTTCTCTTGTGTTGTTGGAAGAGGGTGTTTGATATGACCAGTGCATTTTCTGGACAAAACCCTATTAGTCTTTGCCCTGCTTCATTCTGCATTCCAAGGCCAAATTTGCCAGTTACTCCAGGTGTTTCTTGACTTCCTACTTTTGCATTCCAGTCCCCTAGAATGAAAAGGACATCTTTTTGGGTGTTAGTTCTAAAAGGTCTTGTAGGTCTTCATAGAACCATTCAACTTCAGCTTCTTCAGCATTACTAGTTGAGGCATAGACTTAGATTACTGTGATATTGAATGGTTTGCTTTGGAGACGAACAGAAATCATTCTGTCATTTTTAAGATTGCATCCTTTATTGCATTTTGGACTCTTTTGTTGACTATGATGGCTACTCCATTTCTTCTGAGGGATTCTTGCCCGAAGTAGTAGATAAAATGGTCATCTGAGTTAAATTCACCCATTCCAGTCCATTTTAGTTCACTGATTCCTAGAATGTTGACGTTCACTCTTGCCATCTCTTGTTTGACCACTTCCAATTTGCCTTGATTCATGGACCTGACATTCCAGGTTCCTATGCAATATTGCTCTTTATAGCATTGGACTGTGCTTCTATCACCAGTCACATCCACACCTGGGTATTGTTTTTGCTTTGGCTCCATCCCTTCATTCTTTCTGGAGTTATTTCTCCACTGATCTCCAGTAGCATATTGGGCACTTACTGACCTGGGGAGTACCTCTTTCTATATCCTATCATTTTGCCTTTTCATACTGTTCATGGGGTTCTCAAGGAAAGAATAATGAAATGGTTTGCCATTCCCTTCTCCAGTGGACCACATTCTGTCAGACCTCCCACCATGACCCGCCCGTCTGGGGTTGTCCCATAGTCATGGCTTCGTTTCACTGACTTAGACAGGGTTGTGGTCCTAGTGTGATTAGATTGACTAGTTTTCTGTGAGTATGGGAGATCAGCCCTGGGATTTCTTTGGAAGGAATGATGCTAAAACTGAAACTCCAGTACTTTGGCCACGTCATGCAAAGAGTTGACTCATTGGAAAAGACTCTGATGCTGAGAGGGATTGGGGGCAGGAGGAGAAGGGGACGACAGAGAATGAGACGATTGGATGGCATCACCAACTCGATGGACGTGAGTTTGAGTCAACTCTGGGAGTTGGTGATGGACAGGGAGGCTTGGTGTGCTGTGATTCATAGGGTCGCAAAGAGTCAGACACGATGAGTGACTAAACTGCCTGACAGTAATTCTGTTATTAGTGTTTTGAATTTTTAAGTCTCAGACCATAACTTAAATCGGTCTAAGGTTTACTTTTATACTTATCTATTTTTGATGTCAATTTTATGCAATTGCCATTTGTTTAAGTACTTTTCCTCTTTCAGACTTCTAGAAAAAATTGAGATCTTTTCTTACAGAGTTTGTTGGCATTTATGATTAGTTAGAATCATCCTACTAGAAGCTTATTTTTTCACAAAGGATCTACCTCACTGTCTAACCCCTCTTCCTCAGAATGCACCTTTCTCTGTGCATTTTATACATATCACATTGGTATAGTTTGAAATATTCATTGTGAATGTTTATGAATATGCTCTATTATTAGTCTTGCTCACTTGGACAGTAGCAAACTTAATAACATCTTTACCCCATATTTCATTTCTGTGTCTTAGATTTATTGTTCTTGATGCTGGCAATATCTTCTGAATATTATTTCAAAAGGATATCTGTTGTGTATGCCTCCTAAGATCTTTTATACTAGAGTACATATATGTTTTAGCCTCAGTTCAGTTCATTTGCTGAGTCGTGTCTGACTCTTTGAAACCCCATGAATCACAGCATTCGAGGCCTCCCTTTTCAACACCATCTCCTAGAGTTCACTCAGACTCAAGTTCATTGAGTCTGTGATGCCATCCAGCCATCTCATCCTCTGTCGTCCCCTTCTCCTCCTGCCCCCAATCCCTCCCAGCATCAAAGTCTTTTCCAATGAGTCAACTCTTCTCATGAGGTGGCCAAAGGACTGGAGTTTCAGCTTTAGCATCATTTCTTCCAAAGAAATCCCAGGGCTGATCTCCTTCAGAATGGACTAGTTGGATCTCCTTGCCGTCCAAAGGACTCTCCAAGAGACTTCTCCAACACCACAATTCAAAAGCATCAATTCTTCAGCACTCAGCCTTCTTCACAGTCCAACTCTCACATCCATACATGACCACACGAAGAACCATAGCCTTGACTAGATGGACCTTAGTCGGCAAAGTAATGTCTCTGTTTTTGAATATACTATCTAGATTGGTCACAACTTTTCTTCCAAAGAATAAGCATCTTTTAATTTCATGGCTGCAGTCACCATCTGCAGTGATTTTGGAGCCCCCCAAAAATGAAGTCTGACACTGTTTCCACTGTTTCCCCATCTATTTCCCATGAAGTGATGGGACCGGATGCCGTGATCTTTGTCTGCTGAATGTTGAGCTTTAAGCCAACTTTTTGCTCTCCACTTTCACTTTCATCAAGAGGCTTTTAGCTCCTCTTCACTTTCTGCCATAAGAGTGGTGTCATCTGCATATCTGAAGTGACTGATATTTCTCCCGGCAGTCTTGATTCCAGCTTGTGTTTCTTCCAGTCTGGTGTTTCTCATGATGTACTCTGCATAGAAGTTAAATAAGCAGGGTGGCAATATATAGTCCTGATGTACTCCTTTTCCTATTTGGAACCAGTCTGTTGTTCCATGTCCAGTTCTAACTGTTGCTTCCTGACCTGCATTTAACCTCAGATTTAGTTATCTTTCAGCTGAAAATTACATCTCTAGCTCATGCTCTTTTCCTTAAACATTGAAAGTATGATTTTCTTGCCTACATGCATTCACCCCTTGACATGAATGATTAACACTTGCTAATTTTTCAGTGATTTGCTTTTATCTTTTGAAAGCTATTCTTGCCTAAAAAATCCCATGGACAGGGGAACCTGGTAGTCCATGGGGCCACAAAGAGTCAGGACACAACTGAGTGACTTCATTTTCTTTCTTTCTTTGAAAGCTATTATAATTTAAATTTTGATTTGATATTAAATTTTTAATCCTAATGTATCATAATACAGGTTTTTAAATTGCTACTGTTTGATAGTCCCTGAGCAATCTCTATAATGTTTCTACTTTACATCAAGAAAATTTATGTTTCTTAATTCTGTACTTTCTTACCTCTATTTTTTTCAGTGTTTGAGACTCATAAGAGACAGTCATGTCCACTTGTATATATCTCTTATCCAAATATGTTAGTGATTCTCCATGAGCACATTTTGTCACTCAAAGACATTTGAAAATATCTGAAGATTTCTGGGTTTTGGAACTTAAAGAATATTGGCATCTGAGTTGAGACTGAGGATGTTGTTAAACATAACATAGTACACAAGAATTTACCTCATAACAAAAACATTATCCATTCCAAATATATATAGTCCCAAAGCTAAGAAATTCTGTCTTAGCTCTTCAGTTATTATTTCCATGCTTTGATCTCATCCTGTGAGAGATCCGTATTTGATCTTCTAACTTAACAGCTTGTTTTTATAGAGTGCATTTTTCCATCTCTCCATCTTTTGAAATCTATGTTGCATATATTACATTTTTCATATCCCATTTTCTTTTTATCTCCTTGATGGAATTTGTTGTGCTTTTAAATTTATTTTTGTTCTACCCTATTAATTTTGACTCCTCTCATATACGTTTTTCTCTTTTTCTATTTAACCAAAGATCTCACAGCCCTCAGTTGCTTCATATTTCTTCTCTGTGAGTTCATCTTTTTTCCCTTAAGATTATCAAATGTCTGACCCAGCAGTATGTAAGTGAAGAAGGTGGGAGAGGGACAAAATCCAGGGTCCTAGCTGGCTTCCATTCCTCCATGTGACTGTGATTGTTGGGGGCTTAGAGATTAGCCTTCTTTTGCTGGCACAGTCTTTCCTCATACCCCACCTTTAATCCAAGGCAAATATCACTTACACTTTGCAAGCTCACAACATCTCCATCCCAGGAGTCTCTAGGACAAGTCAGTCTTCACTATAATTGCTCACTAAAGGAGTCAAAGAACAAAATAGGGAAGTCTGAGGAAAGAACACATAGAGGCTACACAGCCCCATGATGACCAAAGAATGAGAACTAACACACTAGAATGGAAAGAAAGAGAGCTCTAGGAAGTCTAACGCTCTCCTCCATTTCAGCTCATATTATCCACCTATCTTTCCTTTCCAATTGCAGTAGAGACATTTCTGGTACATAGATGTAAGAGAGACAGTGCTTTTCTTAAGCATAAAAGAAACTGGATGGTAGATGACAACTACTTTCAAAATGTTCACCAATTAGATCCACTTGCTTGAAATTTACACTTGAACCGCATTTAAATGTGTCCCTCAGTAAAACAGGTAGACCTAAGGGAATAAAGAATCATGGCCAGAAAAAAACACAGCACTATCTTAAAACAAAGTGAACAATCAGTTATGGAGACCTGTTAATTCCAACCTTTAAAATATATCTACAATCTATTCACATATTTCCATTTTCCTTAGATTAATTTAGGCTACTTGTGAAAACTTTTAATCGCTTCTTTTGTCCTGAAGTACAGGCTCATAATTCCACTGTGCAATGCTACTTGTTCTAGCCCTTTGGCTTTCTGCCACTGTTATCTCTCTTTGCCCTCTTCACCTTTGTGAATCTGGATTTATTTGGTGTCCTCAATTTTTCATTCTCTCCTGTATTTTATTTTCCTTTAACACTCTACTCCTTACTCCCATGGTAATTTCTACTTATCCCTCAGGTTTTAGTTTAAATGCAGGAAGCACTCCATGATGAAAATCTTTATAATATTCCTCACAATGTGAAACAACAACTATTTTCATTTTTCTCTCTGTCTCATCTTAGAATATACAAATTGTGAAGACAGGGGCTCAAACTCATTATATCCTAAACACCTGGCTTGGTGGCCACAGTATAACTAGGTTATATGAATATTAGGGGTAATGAAATGTCCCTCATTATCCTTCTGTAATTCTTACGGCTGGGATTATAATAAAATGACACAAAATAGATTAACAAGAGAAAAAAGAAAAATAATAATTTGTGCATGTAGAGGTCTCATAGAAATGGAAGGGACCTAAGCAGTGGCCAAAGCAGGCAACTTCTAGGCTTTTTAGACAAAGAAATAATAAACTTGTGAGGAATTGACTGGACGAAGAAACTTAAGTGTTGGGTGTTCAGTTGGTGAAGAATCTAAAGAAAGTTTCAACTGCATTAAAGACGTAACAAGGTAACTTATTACTCTGGGGGCTTTTTGGCTTAAATTCCTGATCTCTGACTATCAGATTCAGGGAGTGCATCTTTCACGTAGGAGACATTTTTTTTTCCTTGCCTTCAGCTAAACATTAAGGAGGGTCAGTGTCCTTTATGCATTGGCCATTTCTTGAGTAACTGTATTCAAAATAATTAACATGCCATTGTGTCATATTTTGGGAGCAGCCTGCCTTGAGCCCCAACATGAATACATGAAAAATGAAAGCAAAATCAAAACTTTAGAAGAGTTATATTGTCCAATAAACATTCTGTGCTTGCCTGCTTATTTTTATTTGTAAGAATGTACTTCAGTGAATAAATCAGAAAAAAAAAGAGGTTCCAAGCCATATTTGAAAAAACTAGACATTAAGTATTTATTTCATATCAATAAGATATCATATTAGCCTTTCTGTTCACAGTTCATTTCTTCTTTTGAATACTGCACGTATATGGCTGACTCAACTAGAGAAACCATTTTGTCTTTTATAGGAATAGTGGTGTGGCTTATAATTGGTTGAGGATCTCTGGAGGATTCTCCTAAAGTAGTTCACTTCCTAAGCCCCTGTCACCACACAGAGATAATTATTTCTATGATTTATGTGCTTCCAAGAAACCTTTGTTGAAGATAACCTTTTCCAGTCACATGTATTATGTATCTGTTACAGTTATCTTGAGATTTAGAATTTTTCTCTGCTTTCATGGATCTTTTTGGTTTATTTACATGTGCGAAAATTGCCTTGACTTTCTTATGTAGAGGTCAAATTGTTGCCTTTTTTTTCTCTTTGTTCTGAACAACTTTATGGGTATTCTGACAGGTTTTGTTTGGGTTTTTGAAAGGTAAACTCCCTAGCTTTTTGGTTTTTAAAATGCCTAGGCTGCCACCTTCTTAAAATATAGTTTAGACTTCTGCCAAATTGTCAATAGAAAAAAAAAAAAAAAAAAAAAAATATTGGTAATCTTTTAAACTTGTGCTTAAAATTTGTTACATTAAATAGCTATTTCTATGAACAAACGGTGTTTAAATAAAATATTGTGTTTACATGTAATATTCAAAGTTTAAACTGTTTTGCTATCTCAAGTAAGTATTTAAAGTAATATTACAAATCATGTACCTCAAAGGAGCCATCTTTGCTTTTATGGCCACTTTCCACAAAATAAAAGAAAATGTCCCTAGCAAATATTGTTTGTAATACACTGAAATTTGAAGGAGTAGTTGGAACAATAACAAGTCATTTGCAGTTTAGTGTTATGGGTATTACTGCTCTACTTTGTAGCCAAAAGAATAAAAAGATATTGCAAAATGCAATTAAAAATAACCTTCTCTTTATGTTTCACATTATCCATGCTGAGATTTCTTTTCTTTTGTCTTTACTTCTTTTTTCCATCTAATTACAGATGAAGTTTTGTAAATGTGTTGAGTGTAACATCATTTAAGACAATCACTTTATATCACGGCCTTACAAAGTTTATTTTGCCACATACTTTAATTAATTCAATGGATTGCTTTTATAGAAAGTTTTACCAAAAAAAAGAAAAAAATTAAATCAACAAAAATTTCTTAAAGAGAAATTAGGAAAATTTGTGGAAAATTCTTAAAGAGATGGGAATACCAGTCCACCTTACCTGCCTCCTGAGAAGGCTGTATACAGGTCAACAAGCAACGGTTAGAATTGGACGTGGAACAACAGATTGGTTCCAAACTGGGAAAGGAGTACATCAAGGCAGTATATTGTCACCTTGTTTATTTAACTTATATGCAGAGTACATATGAGAAATGCTGGGCTGGGGAAGCTCAAGCCTGAATCAGGATTTCTGGGAGAAATATCATTAACCTCAGATATGCAGATGACACCACCCTTATGGCAGAAAGTGAGGAAGAACTAAAGAGCCTCTTGATGAAAGTGAAACAGGAGAGTGAAAAAGTTGGCTTAAAACTCAATATTCAGAAGGTATTTGATGATAGATTAGGTTTCTTAGGTTTTTAATTTCAGATAAATAATATACTTCTCTAATGCAATATGATCTTATATACTAAGGTCTACCATGCATTGAGAGCCATGGGTAGAACAGTTGGTTTTTCCAACATAATTTCTAAATCTTACCTTTTTCTTCTGATAATAGTAGAAGTATCTTTTCTACAAAGAAAAAGACTGAAATTTGGGTGAGGTTAAGTGACCATCTCAGATTAACACAGCTAATAAATGGTAGGGGACAACCTACCATAACTTCTAAATCTTACCTTTTTCTTCTGATAATAGTAGAAGTATCTTTTCTACAAAGAAAAAGACTGAAATTTGGGTGAGGTTAAGTGACCATCTCAGATTAACACAGCTAATAAATGGCAGGGACAACCTTTTGATCAGGATTTATTGTCAGAAAAGAAAAGCTGTCTTTTTTCACTAACTGAACAAATGAGTCTTATCTTAACTATTAACTTGTTGTTTTAAGAAACAGTAATAATGAAGATAATCTCAAAATATATAGTATATATGTTCCCAAGTAATGTCAAAAATTAATTTTTACTTATCTAGATAATATTTTGACCATCACTAAGCATTCATGTATTTCAGAAAAGTTATTATATTAACTCCTAAATTATAAGAAAGAGTAAAATAAATTTAACATGAAAGTTTCCAGGTAAATATAGCTTTTAGTACTCATTTTATTGCTGGTTCTTGATAAATTATGTCTCAATTATATTTCAGTCAATATTTGTTGTTACCATGTGTATCCTTATAAATGTGCATTTATGATTAGTTGCTTGATGTTCTTTTTGGAAATTAATTTACTGTACTTCAACTAAAAAGAAAATAACTTCCTAAATGTAAATAAATATAAAAATAAAAGTTTTAAAAGAATTTTTGTCTTTAAATTTCAAGCCACTTAAAAGAAAGCTAGAAAAAAATTATATGTAGTATAGCCAATATATGTATTATAACCAAAGTGCCAAACTTTCTATTAGTGAAAATTTTAACACTTTGTGCCACATTAGGAAAATTGTCTTAATTTAATAAAATATGCCAAACAATAGCAAATTGCTGCTGAGACATGTAGTTCTAAATAGAGTACTTAATTTTATATGCATACACATATGGATCAGTTATTTTTGCTACTGGTAGAAAAAAATTTTTCCCCAAAATCAAGTATAGTAAGTGCTATTGACTCTACTATAGTGCCAAATTGATCCTTAGCCATCTTAAAGTTAACATTCAATGTTTAACATTATAAGGCTCGGGGCATGTAATTATTTGCAGTTTTCTGGAAGTCAGCATTTAACCTAGTGCTCTGAGTGTTAGGCACAAGTCAGGAATTTACCTAAAAGATGAGGAAGACAGCTGCATGGCACAAGCACAGGCAACTCTGAGTCTTGTTTTCTACTTATCCTTAGGTGTGAGATATTCTCCTATGAAGAATTCAAAAAAATTTTTGTGTGTGAAGAAATGCCATGGAAAATTCTTAAAGCTTATCTTTATTTGGGAATTTTGAGATAAAAGAGAATATTAACATTGTGCTTAGTTGCTCAATTGTGTCTGACTCTTTGTGACCCTGTGGACTATGGGGTTTCTCCAGGCAAGTACCCTCCACCATGGGATCTTCCCAACCCAGGGATCGAACCCAGATCTCCCACATTGCAGGTGGATTCTTTACCATCTGAGCCTCCATAAATGACAATGTTCGTGAACTTAAGAATATGGCAGAATCTGGGGACTTTATCATTTTGGAATATTCATGGCTTCAGTTTGATAAGATCATAAAAGTACTCTGTGCAATAACCTGTTGGGTATGTCTGACTCCGTATCTCACTCGATTGAGGCAAGTCACTTAAGTTTTCCTTAACTCAATTCCTTGCTTTCTATTTAAAAAATAAAAACATCCTTCCCTATTTAACAAGTGTTTTGTAACTTTTAGTAATTTATATTTTAAATTTTTTTAATTTCTTTGCTAAGTGTCTCAAACGTCTTATTTTTCACAAGAAAAAAAAATTCTAGAATATGCTTCACAGTTTCAAGATCCCACTGCTGCTACTGCTACTGCTAAGTCACTTCAGTCGTGTCTGACACTGTGTGAACCCATAGACAGCAGCCCACTAGGCTCCCCTGTCCCTGGGATTCTCCAGGCAAGAACACTGAACTGGGTTGCCATTTCCTTCTCCAATGCATGAAAGTGAAAAGTGAAAATGAAGTCACTCAGTCGTGTCCAGATCTTAGTGACCCCATGGACTGTAGCCTACCAGGCTCCTCTGCCCATGAGATTTTCCAGGCAAGAGTACTGGAGTGGGGTGCTATTGCCTTCTCCTCAAGATCCCACACTTCACTTAAATTTCCCCAAGACAAATGTATCTAATCATAATAAAATGTTATTGTAAAACTCTGTCGTCTGGAATCATATCTAATGTGATATTAAAAATAAGATAGAAAATGTCCATATTCTGTCCTATAATGTGAATTATCTGTCAGGTAATAAAGACTTACTGATCAGTGGCTTCATATTTATAAAAATAAAATGTGACTCTAGTCATATTTATGCAATACTGGAAACTTGACCCTTTCACCATGTGTTTCAAATTTATATCTTTATTTATAAGTATGTACCAATATCTCCTATCTAAGATATAGTAATTTCCTGCCACTTGATAAGGTTTGTCTTTGATTTGAAAATATTAGTTTACTTCTTCTGACATATACCCCAGAATTCACCATTAAATGCTATTTGGCCCAGCCTCACTAGCAGGCCTGCTGCTGGAGTTAGTTATGATGCAATTACATCTCTTGTATGTGCTTTCTTGGAAAAGGATCCAACATTTGCCATAGCCAGTTTCTGCTCTCATCTCCTGAATTCAATTCAGCATTAAACGAGGCTGAGGGAGAGAGCTAACAATAGGCTAACCAGTCCCATCAAAAGTGAGCAGAACTAGAATGCCAAGACCTGCCACTGTAAGATTTGATGAATTTGAGAATTATGGATGATGTTAGAAATAATTCAAGTAATAAGGTTATAATGCTTTCAAATAATCCAATATTTAAGATTTCAACTATTGTATATTATATCATTTGTACTATTAATGACAATATAATGTTTTAATTTTAACCATCTTTCAGAAGACTAAAACACTCCTATTTTGGAGACATCTCTATGTGGTGATTTAAATATATGAATATTTAGGCAACATGAGATTTTGACTTGTCCTTGAAGTTAGATTTTAAGCATTGATAGATTCACTTCCAATTCAGTTCAGTCGCTCAGTCGCGTCCAACTCTTTGTGACCCCATGAATCACAGCACACCAGGCCTCCCTGTCCATCACCAACTCTTGGAGTTCACTCAGACTCAAGAATATCGAATCGGTGATGCCATCCAGCCAGAGCCATCTCATCCTCTGTCGTCCCCTTCTCCTCCTGCCCCCAATCCCTCCCAGCATCAGAGTCTTTTCCAATGAGTCAACTCTTTGCATGAGGTGGCCAAAGTATTGGAGTTTCAGGTTTAGCATCATTCTTTCCAAAGTACACCCAGAACTGATCTCCTTTAAAATGGACTGATTGGATCTCCTTGAAGTCCAAGGGACTCTCAAGAGTCTTCTCCAACACCACAGTTCAAAAGCATCAATTCTTCGGCGCTCAGCTTTCTTTACAGTGCAACTATCACATCCATACATGACCACACAAAAAACCATAGCCTTGACTAGATGCACCTTTGTTGGCAAAGTAGTGGCTTTGCTTTTCAATATGCTATCTAGGTTGGTCATAACTTTCCTTCCAAGGAGTAAGCATCTTTTAATTTCATGGCTGCAGTCAGCATCTGCAATAATTTTGGAGCCCTTAAAAACAAAGTCTGAAACTATTTCCACTGTTTCTCTATTTCCCATGAAGTGATGGGACCAGATGCCATGATCTTGGTTTTCTTAATGTTGCGCTTAAGCCAACTTTTTCACTCTCCTCTTTTACTTTCATCAATAGTCTTTTTAGTTCCTATTCACTTTCTGCCATATGGGTGGTGTCATCTGCATATCTGAGGTTATTGATATTTCTCCCAGCAATCTTGATTCCAGCCTGTGTTTCTTCCAGCCCAGCGTTTCTCATGATGTACTCTGCATACAAGGTAAATAAGCAGGGTGATGGTATACAGCCTTGACGTACTCCTTTTCCTATTTGGAATCAGTCTGTTGTTCCATGTCCTGCTCTAACTGTTGCTTCCTGACCGCATATAGGTTTCTCAAGAGGTAGGTCAGATGGTCTGGTATTCCCATCTCTGTCAGAATTTTCCACAGTTTATTGTGATCCACACAGTCAAAGGCTTTGGGATAGTCAATGAAGCAGAAATAGATGTTTTTCTGGAACTCTCTTGCTTTTTTGATGATCCAGAGGATGTTGGCAATTTGATCTCTGGTTCCTCTGCCTTTTCTAAAACCAGCTTGAACATATGGAAGTTCACGGTTCATGTACTGCTAAAGCCTGGCTTGGAGAATTCCAGCAGATATATGCTAGTTAATACCACTCCTTATAAACAAAATTCTGCACTGGAGTTAAATAATTTTTTCAACATGCCATCTTTTGGACTTTGACTCCATAAGAAGACCATCGTATAAGTATTTGATGTTCAAGAGAATAATATTTTTACCGCTACAGTGTTGAAATAACTTAGCAACTAAGCTTTGGAACTTGGAGCAAATCCTGACAAGATCACAGTAATATTTGTCCCCTTGGAATATTGGTCAAGAAAAATATAACTCACTGCCTTGTCACATCTCAGTAAAACAATGCCCCTGCCCTTTCTACTATCTAGTGATCTGAGTTAGAAAAATATCTTGAGGTGTAAAATTCATATTTAAGATTCAGAGTGATACATTTCTTAGGTATGGATAAAACTCTCTAAAGATTTATCCACTTTTGTAGTTAAAGATTTATATGTTGTTTGAGGAACTTAACCCTGTATTTGTTCAACAAATACTTAAGGATTACATACTGTGTAGCAGACACTGAGATGTAATGGGATTGGAGTATACAAGTATTACCTGCATCTCAGTGAAATCAAATAAGTGAATTTGAGGGGGAATTTTCTGTGTGAGGAGGTATCCTTGAGTTAGTGTCCAGTTCTAGTCTTTTTCTTTTTTTATTTAAAATTGCATTTATTTATTTATTTTTGACTGCCTGGGTCTTTGGTACGTGGGCTTCTCCTTGAGGTGAGTTACCCTGTGGCAGAGCACAGGCTCTAAGCACGCAGACTTCAGTAGTTGTGGTTGGTGGGCTTAGTTGCTCTGCATGTGGGATCTTCCTGGACCAGGGGATCAAACTCATGTCCTGTAATTTGACAGGAGGATTCTTAACCACTGGATCACCATGGATGTCCAAGTCCTAGTCTCTCTAAAGATATTTTAATGAAGGTTTTCATCCTTCAGTTTTTATTGATTTAAAGATACACTATTGATTTTGGAAAAGAAACACAGAAAGGAAATTTCAGGATAATATGGGGCTGAAAATGGTAGTGTTTGTATTTATAGTAGTGTTTGGAATAGTAAATGTGTGGTTCTATGTATGTTGTTAAAAAATACTATTTCCATGGTTTCCAAGCACGGTTTTAGTTCTTCTCATAGAGAATAATTAACAGTAACTTAATTATAGGTGAGAATCCTCCAAAGTACCTGAATAGGTTTCACAGTAAAATATGTCAATTTGAAGGCATCTCACCACTTGCTTTTAGTGACTGCTTCGAGAAGTACTTTGGCCACCTGATGTGAAGAACTGACTCATTTGATAAGACCCTGATGCTTGGAAAGATTGAAGGTAGGAGAAGGGGGTGACAGAGGATGAGATGGTTGGATGGTATCACTGAATCAGTGAATATGAGTTTGAGTAAACTCGAGGAGTTGGTGATGGACAGGGAGGCCTGGCGTGCTGCAGTCCATGGAGTCGCAAAGAGTCAGACACAACTGAGCTACTGAACTGAACTGAACTGAACTTGAAAAGTCTTTGCCTAAAGAGCTAGTTACCTATGAACTCAATAAGGCTTCCAACAGCAGCTAAGGATCTGGTTCTGGGAGCTATCACTGCCTCTCCTCAAATCTGTGACCACTGCTGCCTGATTAGAATAAATGCATTGGTACATAAGTTCCTCCAAGACTTCTCTGTTATTCTTTCAAACCCTTGATATACCAAAAGCCCAACTGAACTCTGTGTTTCAGGCCAGATTTGAAGGATAACTCTCTTGTGTTTATGATAGAAGAAAATAATTTGGATAACATATTTTTTCTAACCCTTGACATATTTTCTTTACTTATGTATTTCTTGTAGATTCTTTAAATACTTTGTCATCTAAATATATTATCAGGATCAACTTGGAATCTCATTATTTTGTATATTCTGAATATAGATTGTACTTTCTAATTTCTTTGTATATCTACTGAATTTTAGTTGAAATTGAGCATTATAAATAATATCAATGCATTTCCAACTTGAAATATGATCTGTGGCATATTTTACTGGCAAATAAAATGTAATTTTATTCTGGTATTTTCTGAAGCTATAACTAGGAAGACTAGACAGTGCCCTTAGGCCAGAAAGATACTATCAAAATTAGAATTCCTCTGGTTTCTGTCTGCTTAGGACATTTCACAGAGCCTTTAAATAATAGAATTGTTTTATTTTTTTATTTGGTTTATAATTGTTATTTGTAGAAATCACAGCCACTCACTATTCTGCCATTACAATAAGGATTCCTGCTCTTTCATTTATATTCATAGGTTTTTCACTATTAGGACTCAGACATGAATGCATGAATTCATTGAATAGAATTAAAGTATAAAGGGCAACTACTGGTAGCTACTGTTTTCAGAATTGTCCCTGCATTCTGAAAGCTGTCTGTATGTTTGAATCGAGCCTGTTCCCACTATTCTTTTGATGAATTATTTCCCAGAAGTCACCACTGTCCCTCTGCAATAAACTCCTGACAGGTTAGTTGGCTTCTTCCAGTCAGTTAGTAATAGTAAGCCTTAAAGGAAAATATAATGTAGTTACTCTACCTTGTTTTCATATCATCTAAGCCTAGATAAGGTAAGCTTTATAGATTTAATTGCTAGGCCAGTAGAATCTTTCATCTTTCTTTCTTTTTTTTCTGAAAGAGGGTTGAAATTTCTAGGTTGTTTTACTTTTGTCTGATACTCATAGAAAAAATGACTTTTAAACCTATGTAGTTAGTCATTGAATTAGTGAGTGACAGAAATATTTCTTTTAATAAATATCCTTTTAGCTAAAAACTTTATATTAGAAAATGAAAGATTAAAACACTTTTCTTTCTTTTTCAATATGGGAAGATACACTGCTGCTTTGGTATTTCCAGAGAAAGAGAAGCACAAAAGATGCTGTTCTTGTGATTTTTTTCTGTTCTATCTCTTTAGAGATTTTAAAAGGCAAATGTTAGGGATAAAAGCCCATGCAGAGGCAAGGTATCATAAAGGACATGGCTGACTCCAGGCGTACACCAGCTGTGCAAACATCATTTCTGCTGCAGATAATAGCGTAGATCACTACAGATATTTTAAACAGCACCACCTATCATAATGATCACTGGATTTTTCAGAAACAGTACATTAGTAACAAAAGATTTTTAAAATCTCATGATTCAGTAAATACACTTCAGGATTCAGTAAGTACTTGAATGTAAATTAAATTATTGAATAAAAATATAATTTTAACTGTAGATTTTATTACATTTATTATATTACATGTATATTATATGATATCTATTATTTTATTACATGTGAGAGTTAAATGTATTTTAACAAATACAATGCTTCTTTTTGTACACTTTGTGATAATATTTTAGAAGACATCACCTCATATAAATACAAATGTTTCTTAAAACATCAAAACATTCTACAAATCTTTAAAAATACAGTTTCAAGGGGAAAAATTGAATTTCCTCCTTCAGATCCTTGCCTTCACTTTCAAGGCTAATGGCCACTGAAGTACCATGAGCTCTGCTCATTCAGATCAGATTGATGCTCAAGTCACAATGCACCTTCTGCAGGCTCCTCACAGGGTTATAGCTCTATGCATCCTGGGCTCCTCCATCACTTACACGGCAGCAACTCTTATAGCTGCCTTGGGAGAAGGTGAGCTTGTACTTCATATCTCTTTACTTGAAGCAAAAATAATGTTTCAGAGGTAGGCTGAAGATAAGAACTAAATAGAAAGGTTCATTAATACATCTTTTTAAAACCCAGTGCATCCACTTCTAGTTATAGGATATCCCATATTGTATGAATAATAGTTCCTTAAATCTTAAAATTAACACAAAGAAGATTTCATTTCCAAATAGATAAACAGGTAATACCCTTGGAGAAGGAAATGGCAAACGACTCCAATATTCATGCCTGGGAAATAACAACGGACAGAGGAGCCTGGCGGGCTACAGTTCATGGGGCACCAAAGAATCAGACATGATTCTTAGTGATTAAACAACAACAAAGCAGATAATTAAACATCTGTTTTAGACTCCACCTCATAGACAAAATCTCCAACAGTATATTTCTTATGTTATTAATATCCTCAAATATTCTTTTTCTTTGTAATTGAACATACAATCCACCTATATATTCCATGGACTGTATAGTCCATGGGGTCAACTAAGAGTCAGATACTACTGAGAGGCTTTCACACTTCACTTATATATCCAGTTGAGGTTAAGAGTTGCTGCTTTCAGTATGTGAGAAGATTTCATCCTTCTTTCAAGTATGATTCCTCTGCTTTTGACCCTTAATAACCATGATTTTGGAATTAATATTTTGACTCATTGTGTGAAAAGAAAAATGATGCTTGCCATAAAATATTACAAATATTCAAATACCTCTGCTTAAAGATAATGATTCTGCCAATGCATTACTTGTGTTTGGTGGGAAACAGTAGTCCATGCTTCCATTGACTATTTCCTTTGTTGATGAAATAGATATAGATAGGCTCAAGATGTTTAGGAGCTGAGGATTGCCTGTGACGTGGATTTTTATATGCTAAATTAAAATATTTCTGAGTCATCAAGAGGAATAAATAAAATGGAATGTGAGCTTTCCCATTTCAATATGTTCCTTTGCTTTTTAATTGACCAATAATTTATTTAGACAAGTATACATGGACCCAAAGGGCTTCCCAGGTGGCTCAGTGGTAAAGAATCCACCTGCCAATAAAGGAGACACGGGAAATGCAGATTTGACCTCTGGGTTGGGAAGCTCTCAGGAGAGATCTGGAGGAGAAAAATGGCAACCAGCCCCAATATTCTTGCTGGATAATCCCACGGCCAGAGGAGTCTGACAGGATAAGTCTATGGGGTGGCAAAGAGTTGGACACAACTAAGAACATGATCACATGGACTCAAAACTCTCCAGTTATTATATTGGCATGGTATTCAAAAACAGATGAAATTTAGTTCCATTATTAGTAGAGTCTCTAAAGGACTGTCTCTGAGATCTTCTCTCAAATTCACATAAGCCCCAGTTCTACTCCATTGACCATGCTGCTGCTGTTGCTGCTAAGTCACTTCAGTCGTGTCCGACTCTGTGCAACCCCATAGATGGCAGCACACCAGGCTCCCCCATCCCTGGGATTCTCCAGGCAAGAACACTAGTCATATGTTATTATGAAAATGTCTAATTTTAAAAGAATAAACATTTATAAAATCCAAGCAGATAAATGTTGAACTCAGATTTATAGTACCATTGGATTTGAATGATTAATAAAAATTCTGAAAGTGAATATTTTGTTTTAATACTAAATTCCATTTATATGTAAAATGTTTTAAAAGAAAAGGAATTTTGCATATCTTGGGGTCCTGAGCATAACTGATTTTTTTTTAATATCTACAAGCTATAATTGAAATCAACATTATATGATGAAAATAAAGCTGATAAAATGGACAAAGCATCTGAAATAGTGGAAATGCCTGATGCTTTGCCATGTCTATTTTGATTCAGTTAAACATATTAGTATCCAGAGTTTCTTAGAAATGTGTTATTTTTATCTCCATCCAAGTGTTAGGGAAGAAGAGTGATTTTGTTTACTCCCAGGTGGCTTGAATTTGATTTGAACTCACAGCAGAGTTTGCACTGATGAATAGCTTTTCATTGAACATGAATAAATTGAGAAATTCAGATTAGTCAGCCACTTTTTCTTTATAATTTAAGTTTCAGAGAAGAAGCATTTAGCAAAAATAGAACACAAAGTGTTGTGCAGTTGATGAATTGCACCTGATTACTAGCTGAATTAATAAAATTATTAATGAACAAGACACTGAAGCTTTCTTTCAGAGTAGCTAAGAAAAATGATTGTTTTAAGGAAACAAAGAAGAAAAAAAGCAATGGCATAAAAAAGAGCAAGTGTTTTGTTTAATTAACATCAGACTGACATGATGTTAAAGGCAGATGTAAGCTGTCAGACACATTTTTTCTCATTATGTACTTTATTTTTTGCTTTGTAGGTGCCTTAATCACTAAATATCTATAACAGTTTAAAATTAAAGACATTCCCCTTCTCTTTATTAATGTATATATTGTGTTGTTCAGTTGTTAAGTCATGTCCAACTCTTTGCGAGCCCATGGACTCTAGTAAGCCAGGCTTCCCTGTCCTTCACTATCTCCTGGAGTTTGCTTAAACTCACGTCCACTGAGTCAGTGATGCATCCAAACATTTCATCCTCTGTTGCCTCCTTCTCCTGCCCTCAGTCTTTTCCAGTATCACCATCTATACACACACACACACACACACACACACACACACACACACATATATATATGTGTGTGTGTGTATATACATATATATATATATATATGGATATGGATATATATGAACTGAGTTACTAAGTCGTGTCCAACTCTTGCACAACATGGACTGTAGTCAGCCAAGCTCCTCTGTCCGTGGGATTCTCCAGGCAAGGATACTGGAGTGGCTTGCCATTTCCTTCTCCAGGGTATCTTCCCAACCCAGGCACAGAAGCCGGGGCTCCTGCATTACAGGCAAATTCTTTAATGACTGTGCTACAAGGCAAGCCCTAGATATCTACGAAGTGAAGTGAAGTGAAGTCGCTCAGTCATGTCCGACTCTTTGTGACCCCATGGACTGTAGCCTACCAGGTTTACCATCATTGGATTTTCCAGGCAAGAACACTGGAATGGGTTGCCATTTCCTTCTCCAGGAGATCTTCCCGACCCAGATATTGAACCCAGGTCTCCCACATTGTAGGCAGACACTTTACCGTCTGAGCCACCAAGGAAATCTAGATATGTATGAACATATATTTAAATACACACACACACACACACACATATGTGTGTGTGTGTGTGTGTGTGTGTGTGTATATATATATATATATATATTTAAATGTCCTCTACTTTATATAGAGCTCATCTCCTTAAAGGTGTTAGTTTTATATGACTACATAAGGATAATGTTATCCTTAAATAGGGATGATTATTTAGAAAGTTTTAATTTTATTTTAGAGAAAAATTTTCTAAGTATCCTAAACTTAACAGAAAATTGGTATCTGTGACAAGTTCTTGAATTTATCTTTTGTTTAATTATATTTATTTCAGTTCAGTCCAGTTCAATTGCTCAGTCATGTCTAACACTTTGTGACCCCATGGACTGCAGCATGCTAGGCTTTCCTGTCCATCACCAATTCCCAGAGCTTGCTCAAACTCATGTCCATTGACTCAGTGATGCCATCCAGCCATCTCATCCTCTGTAATCCCCCTTTTCCTCCCACCTTCAATCTTTCCCAGCATCAGGGTATTTTCCAATGAGTCAGTTCTTCACATAGGTGGCCACAGTAATAGAGCTTCAGCTTCAGCATAAGTCCTTCCAATGAATATTCAGGACTGATTTCCTTTAAGATTGACTGGATCTCCTTGCTGTCCAAGGGACTCTCAAGAGTCTTCTCCAACACCAAAGTTCAAAAACATCAGTTCTTTGGTGCTCAGCCTTCTTTATGGTCCAACTCTCACATCCACACATGACCACTGGAAAACCCATAACTTTGACTAGATAGACCTTTGTCGTCAAAGTAATGTCTCTGCTTTTAAATATGCTGTCTAGTTTTGTCATAGCTTTTCTTCCAAGGAGCAGGTGTCTTTAATTTCATGGCTGCATTCACCATCTGCAGTGATTTTGGAGCCCAAGAAAATAAAGTTTCTCACTGTTTCCATCATTTCTCCATCTATTTGCCATGGGGTGATGGGATTAGATGCCATGATCTTAGTTTTTTGAATGTTGAGTTTTAAGCCAGCCTTTTCACCCTCCTCTTTCACTTTCATCAAGAGGCCTTTTTGTTCCTCTTCACTTTTAGCCATAAGGGTGGTATCATCTGTGTATCTGAGGCTATTGACATTTCTACCAGAAATCTTGACTCCAGCTTGTGCTTCATCCAGCCCAGTATTTCACATGAAGTACTCTGCATATAAGTTAAATAAGCAGGGTGACAAGATACAACTTTGATGTACTCCTTTCCCAATTTAGAACCAGTCTATTGTTTCATGTCCATTTCTAGCTGTTGCTTCTTGACCTGATTTCTCAGGAGGCAGATAAGGTGGTCTGTTATTCCCTTCTTTTTAAGAATTTTCCACAGTTCGTTGTGAGCTATACAGTCAAAAGCTTTGGCATAATTGATAAAACAGAAGTAGATGTTTTTCTGGAATTTCCTTCCTTTTTCTATGATCCAATGGGTGTTGGCAGTTTGATATATGGTTCCTCTGCCTTTTGTAAATCCAGTTTGTACATCTGAAAGTTCACAATTCATGTAATGTTGAAGCCTGGCTTGTAGAATTTTGAGTATTACGTGCTAAAGTGTGACATGAGTGAAATTGTGTGGTAGTTTAACATTCTTTGGCATTACCCTTCTTTGGGATTGGAATGAACACTGACCTTTTCCAGTCCTGTGGCCACTGCTGAGTTTTCCAAATTTGTTGGCCTATTGAGTGCATCACTTTTCACAGCATCATCTTTTACGATTTGAAAGAGCTCAACTGGAATCCCATCACCTCCACTAGCTTTGTTCATAGTGATGCTTCCTAAGGCCCACTTGACTTCACATTCCAGAGTGTCTGGCTCTAGGTGAGTGATCACACTATCATGGCTATCTGGGCCATGAAGAACTTTTTGTATAGTTCTTCTGTGTATTCTTGCCATCTCTTCTTTATATCTTCTGTTTCTATTAGGTACATATAATTCCTGTCCTTTATTGTGCCCATCTTTACATGAAATGTTCCCTCGGTATTTCTAATTTTCTCAAAGAGATCTCTAGTCTTTCCAATTCTATTGCGTTCCTCTATTTCTTTGCATTGATCACTGAGGAAGGATTTTTTATCTTTCCTTGCTATTCTTTGGAACTCTGCCTTCAGATGGGTATATCTTTCCTTTTCTCCTTTGCCTTTAGCTTTTCTTCTTTTCTCAGCTATATGTTAGGCCTCCTCAGACAACCATTTTCCTTTTTTGCATTTCTTTTCTTGGGGATACTTTTGATCACTGTCTCCTGCACAATGTCACAAACCTCCATCCTTAGTTCTTCAGGCACTCTGTCTACCCCATCTAATCCCTTGAATCTATTTGTCACCTCCATTGTATAATCATAAGGGATTTGATTTAGGTCATACCAGAATGCCTTAGTGGTTTCCCTATTTTCTTCCATTTAAGTCTGAATTTTGCAATAAGCAGTTCATGATTGGAGCCACAATCAGGCCCTGTTCCTGTCTTTGCTGACTGTATAGAGCTTCTCCATCTTTGGTTTCGAAGAATATAATCAATCTGATTTTGGTATTGACCATCTGGTGATGTCATTGTATACAGTCATCTCCTGTACTGTTAGAAGATGGTGTTTGCTGTGACCAGTGCATTCTCTTGGCAAAACTTTGTTGGCCTTCACCCTCCTTCATTTTTACTCCAAGGCTAAACTTTCCTCCTACTCTAGGTTTCTTCTTGATTTCTTGATTTTGCATTCCCGTCCCCTATGATAAAAAGAACATTTTTGGGGTGGGAGGGGTATTAATTCTAGAGGCTCTTAGGTCTTCATAGAAATGTTCAAATTAAGCTTCTTTTGTATTAGTGGTTGGGGCATAGACTCAGATTCCTGTGATATTGAATGGCTTGCCCTGGAAACAAAACCGAGATAAGTTTGTCATTTTAAAGAGTGCATCCAAATACTGAATTTTGGACTTTTTCATTGAATATGCAGGCTACTCCATTTCTTCTAAGGGATTCTAGCCCACAGAAGTAAATATAGAATAGCAAGGAGAGATAAGAAACCCTTCCTCAGTGATCAATGCAAAGAAATAGAGGAAAGCAATAGATTGGGAAAGAGTAGAGATCTCTTCAAGAGAATTAAAGATACCAAGGGATCATTTTGGTAAAGATGGGCACAATAAAGAACAGAAACGTAAGACTCTAACAGAACAGAAGTTATTAAGAAGAGGTGCAAGAATATATGGAAGAACAAATGGCCTTAATAACCCAGGTAACCATGACGGTGTGATTGCTTACCTAGAGCCAGACATCATGGAGTGTGATGTCAAGTGGGCCTTAGGAAATATTACTACAAACAAAGTTAGTAGGAGTAATAGAATTCCAGCTGAACTACTTCAAGTCCTAAAAAAATGATACTGTTAAAGTACTGCATTCAATATGTCAGCAAATTTGGAAAAGTCAGCAGTGGCCTCAGGACTGGAAATAGTCAGTTTTCAATCCAATCCCAAAGATTGACAATGCCAAAGAATGTTCAAACTACCACACAATTACACTTGTTTCACATGCTAGCAAGGAAATGCTCAGAATCCATGAAGCTAGGCTTCTAATGTATGTGAACCAAGAACTTCCAGATATACAAGCTGGATTAATAAAAGGCAGAGAAACCAGAGGTCAAATTGCCAACATCCATTGGATTATTGAAAAGCAAGGAAATTCCAGAAAATATCTGCATTTACTTCATTGCCTACACTAAAACCTTTGATTGTAAGGATCATAATAAACTATGGAACATTTTTAGAGATGGAAATACCAGACCACCTTACCTGCCTCCTGAGAAACCTGTATGCAGGTCAAGAAGCAACAGTTAGAAGTGCACATGAAACAACAAACTGGTTCAAATTGGGAAAGGAGTACATCAAGGCTGTGTATTGTCAACTTGCTTATTTAACTTATACACAGAGTTCATCATGTGAAATACCATGCTGGAGGAAGCTCAAGATGGAATCAAGCTGCCAGGAGAAATGTTGATAACCTCAGATATGAAGATGACACCACCCTAATGACAGAAAGTAAAGAGGAGCTATAGAACCCCTTGATGAAGGTGAAAGAGAGAGTGAAAAAACTGGCTTAAAACTCAGCACTCAAAAACAGATCTTGCCATCTCGTCCCATCATCACTTCATGGCAAATAGAAGGGGAGAAATGGAAACAGCAACAGACTTTTATTTTCTTGTCCTCCAAAATCACCACAGACAGTTACTGAAGCCACAAAATTAAAAGACACTTGCTCCTTGGAAAACAAACTGTGGCAAACCTAAATAGCATATTAAAAAGCAGAGACATCACTTTGATGACAAAGGTCTGTCTAGTCAAAGCTATGATTTTTCCCGTAGTCATGTGCTGTTGTGAGATTTGGACCATAAAGAAGGCTGAGCACTGAAGAACTGATGCTTTCAAAATGTGGTGTTGGAGAAGACTCTAGAGTCTCTTGGACCGCAAGGAGATCAAACCAATTAAATGAAATCAATTCTGAGTATTCATTGGAACACCTCATGCTGAAGCTGAAGTTCCAATATCTTGGTCACCTGAGGTGAAGAGCAGACTCAATGGGAAAAGCCCTGATTCTGGGAAAGATTGAGGGAAGGAGGAGAAGGAAGCAACAGAGAATGAGATGGTTGGATGGCATCACCACTCAATGAACATGAGTTTGAGCAGACTCGGGAAATAGTGAAGGACAGGGAAGCCTGTAGTGCTGCAGTTCATGGAGTCACAGAGATTCGGACATGGCTAAGAGACTGAACAACAACAAAGTCTTTATTATTGTGACACTGAATGTGACTATAATACATTATTAATTTGAGACCACTAAATCTTTTGAGATTTCAGCTTTTCAGTGTTTGACAACTAAGCAAAATATTTTACTTGCACAGTTTTATAAGTAAAATAGATCATTATAAAACAAATCTACTTATTTACTTTCCACACAAAGTATTTTCTATATTTGACATTTTATCATATTCCAAATATGTAATTCTATTTTAACATAGAAAACTTAGAAGTTATTATGTTTTAGTGATTTTTAAGTTAGAATTTTATAATTACTAAAATCCAGGATGTCAGGCCCTCACTGAAGAGAAACATTTATTTGAAACCTTGAGGATGACACTTGGCAAATAAAAATAGAATCTTAAATGTGAAAGGATTAACTCGAATGTTACTCTCAGACAAATGCAAGACATAATAGCCCAGTCACAGGGTGTTAATATTTTAAGTTGTGTAATTCAAGGCCCCTGGTCAGGACTGGGGCTCCTGTATTGAGATTCCCAAACTGAGTTTCTATTTCTGTAGGTACCAAACCCTGAGAATCCTTTTAGTACTGTGAGATTTGCCATGGCTGCTTGCTGTACATGTTATTCAGACCTTCAAACATGAGAGGCTTTTATTCCTTCTTTTATTATCCTTTGTCAGTTTTGACCAATTCAACTTAAATTGTAGATCCAGCAGTTCAAATTCATAATTCAGATGCACGTTATTAAGTATGTATTCTTTTGTTCAACCTAATCCCATGATCCCTTCCAAGCTCAGTGTACTTTACCAGGTTTTCTGCTATCCTTCACATTCCTAAAACATGTAAATCATCAGAAATGGTCTGAAGATGTTATAGATTATGAAGTTATATATTATGCCTAAGTGTGCATATATACACACATAATATATATAATCCTATATTGCATATTATTTTGAGTATTTCTATTTGAATATCATATTTCATGTAAATCTATGATTCCTTTACCTGTGACTCATCCAGCTAACTGTATAATTACTTCTATATTTACAAGGATAGTACAAATCACACATAGTAGTTTCCTTGTATTTTATACAAGCCTAGTGAAGAAAAATAAAAACTGTAACATGGATGATTCAGGTAGAGGATGTGGGGTGGGAGGTGGGTGGGGGCTTCGGCATTGGGAGATTGTGTTCACCTGTGGCTGATTCATGTCAATGTATGGCAAAACAAATACAGTATTGTAATTAAAAAATAAATTAATTTAAAAAACTGTAACATGGATTTAAATGTATACAGTGGTCCTACAATGCATTCAAATATATATTCCAGGATAGTTATTTGTAAAATAAGATTTTTGGACAGATTTGAACAATCTCAGTGGAAGCACTTTAAATGTATTGTACTGATGTCAAACCTTGTGTGGTAGGTCATGAAACAACCAATTTGGAAAACACTTGGTTACAAGAAATAAATAATTCCGGTAAAGAATCATTAAAATATATGGTCAAGTTAATTGATTGGTCCAATAAATGGCAGTCATTTTCATACTTAAAGTATTCTGTCTCATGAGCCACTTGAAGCCATTTAACTTAAGCACTAAAATAGATTAGTAGATTTTGCAGAGATGAAATGAAAGGATTGTTATCTGTTCTATATTTTATAGCCCCTTAAGGGCTGTATATTGTCACCCTGCTTATTTAACTTACATGCAGAGTACATCATGAGAAACGCTGAGCTTGGAGGAAGCACAAGCTGGAATCAAGATTGCCATGAGAAATGTCAATAACCTCAGATATGCAGATGACACCACCCTTATGGCAGAAAGTGAAGAGGAACCAAAAAGCATCTTGATGAAAGTGAAAGTGGAGAGTGAAAATGTTGGCTTAAAGCTCAACATTCAGAAAGCCAAGATCATGGCATCTGGTCCCATCACTTCATGGGAAATAGATGGGGAAACAGTGGAAACAGTGTCAGACTTTATCTTCTTGGGCTCCAAAATCACTGCAGATGGTGAATGCAGCCATGAAATTAAAAGATGCTTACTCCTTGGAAGAAGAGTTATGACCAACCTAGATAGAATATTGAAAAGCAGAGACATTAATTTGCCAACAAAGGTCCATTTAGTCAAGGCTGTAGTTTTTCCAGTGGTCATGTATGGATGTGAGAGTTGGACTGTGAAGAAAGCTGAGCACCGAAGAATTTATGCTTTTGAACTGTAGTGTTGGAGAAGACTTTTGAGAATCCTGTGGACTGCAAGGAGATCCAACCAAGTCCATTCTAAAGGAGATCAGCCCTGGGTGTACTTTGGAAGAAATGATGCTAAAGCTGAAACTCCAGTACTTTGGCCACCTCATGCGAAGAATTGACTCATTGGAAAAGACTCTGATGCTGGGAGGGATTGGGGGAAAGAGGAAAAGGGGACTACAGAGGATGAGATGGTTGGATGGCATCACTGACTCAATGGACCTGAGTTTGAGTGAACTCCGGGAGTTGGTGATGGACAGGGAGGCCTGGCATGCTGCGATTCATGGGGTGACAAAGAGTCAGACACAACTGAGCAACTGAACTGAACTGACTGAAGGTTCTTAAATAATAGTCTGGTCATTTCTATGCACTAAAGTCTAGATATCAGTTGATTATTGCTTTTAAACTGTATTTCCCACTTGAAAGGATAATAACAGCATTGTTCCTTTCTCTGTTGGAGGCCAACTCATCTTTTTAAATTTTGTGTCTTTGTGTGTGTTAAAAATAGTTAACTGCTATATGAGTTACAATATATATTTATTGTAGGCTAATATTGTGAAAGTAATCTGCAAAAACTGAAATAAACTATTTCAATTACAAAGTGACAATACTCTCAATAACACTTTAAAAGAAGAATTCCAATAGATTTTCTTTGTCTTTTGATAGAGTGTGCTGATGACTAGAATATTTTGGTATTCTCTCACTTCAAAATAACAGTCTCCAGACATCCTTGATTTTAGATGTACTTTTGAAAAGGATTACTTTGAAGAATATTCTTCAAGAGTATGTTGTGTTTGAGATGTTGACCTTGGTTAGCTCAAGAAAAATTGTTTTTCTAACTTGCCCACCATTTGAAATATACTGAGTTTATTTTCAATCTTGTTTTTTACTCTGTGTATGAAAAATAAAATATATACCTTGAATTTGGAAATGGAATACGAAATGAAAAATATGTTTCAGGGTATAAAAATAACAGCAAGTTTAATGGAATTGTGATGATTGAACTATAGTTATTCTAGTCAGCTTAGAGACTCATTTTATGAAAGTTTTCACATAAGGACACATTTAAATGCAAATATTTTAAGTTCTTTCATAACTAAGGGATGTCTGTGTTTTACAGTTACCTCAAAGGATGATATAATATTTTCTAAGTCATATGTAATACATGTTTGAAGATCATGTTTAAATCAGTTTAAAATAAGGGTGGATTTATGGTCTAGGAAGAGGATTGTAATGGTGGTAAAAACTGGTCTGGGTGAGAAATTTATATATTTGATGGGTCAATTTAAGAGGAATAAGTTCAAATCATTTTTAATTAGAAAAATTATAATTAAAACATATTCAATAAAATAAGAATGTTTTTTAAAAGATAATTAAAAAGTTAAATGTTATTCCTTTATATTCTTTAATATTTTTACTCTTTGTCTAGATAGATAAATATTGATATATGTTTGTACAATATATTTACTTAGGAATTAGCCTAATTTTTGACATTGGGTAATAGAATGTGCTTATATTTTTGTCCTGAAGTAATAGCTAATTAAGAAAATAAAAATAGAGAAATAACAAGCAACCAATTTTTGTATGTAACATAGCTTAATAAAGTAAAAATTTGCAGTATTAAGTGGAGATTAAGGCTCTTGGCTCC
The DNA here is from genome assembly GCA_917880005.1 of Nanger dama. Classification (NCBI taxonomy): domain Eukaryota; kingdom Metazoa; phylum Chordata; class Mammalia; order Artiodactyla; family Bovidae; genus Nanger; species Nanger dama. Next base: position 11,708,431 of record CAKJTW010000017.1, read on the forward strand.
AGTGCCAGGCTATCTGGATATGAATAAGAACATTCTCACTCAATATGAGACCTTAAACAAACCATTTCATCTCTTATGAAGCTTCACTGGATGGTGATATGACTATTATTATAGTACTTTCTTATTTTATTCAATGAAATAATGCGTGCATTTGATTTAATGTATAGGAAGTGCCCAATGAGTGTTAGCTATTAACAATTAGACCTAGTTTTAAATTATAAACATGAATTGAGTAATTTTGGAAAAATATTTTTTTCTTCTGAACATCAAAGTATTTATTTTAAACTCAGGTCAATACCTGTTTCATAAAAATGTTTCATATGTAACTGATTATATTATGTTTTCAAATAATTTTACTTCTTTTCTTCACTGTCTCTTCCTCATTCATTCTCATTTTCCTCCTTCATTATCATTTTATTTGGTTTCCTCATTATTATTATAAATAGGATAGAAACTGCCCACAGAACATTGCTGGAAGTAGTTCAGTAGGGAAAGATATTTCTGGAAGTAAATAAAGGAGTAAGACTGTAGACGAGGTGAAAAGGGCATATGAGTAGAATGACATCCTCTACAAAATAGATGGGCAAAAGTTCAAAGGACTGTGCGGTTAAGAGAGAGAAATATGAAAAGACAAAACTCAAAATAAGGTTTCTAGCAGACAGAGAAGATGGGATCAAGAGAGCTAACATATTGGAATTTGAAATGGTAATGATAGTTCTTTAAATATAAGCAGGAACTAGCAGTGGAATGGTCTCTTTAGTAATATTAGTCAATATAAAAACTTGTGATTTATGAGGTTCATAAGGGGACTGCTGAACCACTCACAATTTTTTAGTAGCCAGAAAACAAATAAATAAACAATAAAATAAATTTTTAATACTGACTTACTCCTTGTTTAGTTAACCAAGAGAAATTAGTTATCTGATTCATGCATATTTGCATAAGTAGACAGGTAATAGTGAATCCTTATATAATTTTTCCAAAATTTTAAAATCAAATTGCTATAAATATAGATTTTTATATTAAGTGTTTAGGTTACATTTTAGATTACTGTAAAGTTTGATTAGAATTTATTCAGAAATATCAAAATCATTTCACTGCCCAAGTTTGTAAATTGAATTATGATATGTTGAATTGGGATTTTAATTTGATGAAGTGTACTTAGTATAGAGTATATGTGCTACTTTTAATTGAAATTAATAATTTCGCAAATGAAGAGACAATTGATTGTATAAAACTTGACTGCCTTTTCACAATTTAATTTTGGGCAAGGAAGCCCTATGAATTGAGCATCATGTTTACTAAATATTCCCTGAGTCAGGAAGATCATCAAGAGAAGGGAATGGCAATCCACTCCAGTACTCTTGCCTGGAGAATCCCAGGGACGGGGGGAGCCTGGTGGGCTTCCGTCTGTGGGGTCGCACAGAGTCGGACACGACTGAAGCGACTTAGCAGCAGCAGTAGCAGTTTGTTTGTTGGGCTTCCCTGGTGGCTCAGATGGTGAAGAATCTGCCTTCAATGTGGGAGACTTAGGTTCAATCCCAGGGTTAGGAAGTTCCCCTAGCGAAGGGAACAGCCACCAACTCCAGTATTCTAGCCTGGAGAATTCCATTGACAGAGGAGCCTGGCAGGCTACAGTCCATAGGGTTGCAAAGAGTAGTGTTTGTTAATCCCAAACTCCTAATTTATCTAACTCCTCTCCATCCCATTATCCCCTTTGGTTTAAAAAAAAAAAAAAAACACCTATAAGTTTGCTTTCTCTGTCTGTGAGTCTATTTCCATTTTGTAAATAAGTTCATTTGCATAACATTTTTTTTTATATCCACATATAAGTAATGTCATAAAATATTTGTCTGTCTTTCATGTACTTCACTTAGTATGATAGTCTCCAGGTCTGTCCACATTGCTGTAAATGATATTACTTCATTCATTTTTGTGATTGAGTAGTATTCCATTGTGTATGTGTGTGTGTGTGTATACATATATACATCACATCTATATCCATTAATTTGTTGATGGACATTTAGATTGTTTCCATGTCCTGACTATTGTAAGTAATGCTGCTATGAATATTATTTTTATAAATATGCATATACTGCTTTATTTAATGGAATTTCATCAAGAAATTGAAGTGGTTCTAAATGAATTCTTCTAGAAGTGAAAATGTTAATCACTGAAAATGTCTTAATATACCAGTTTTCAAAACATGGCCTAAGCTCTTTAATGTCTTTTGTGCTAGAGTAAAATCTATAGACTTTTCTCTTTTTTTGGAAGTTAATGTATATGTAGGGAAGAAAATAAATATTATTAATTTGATTGGATTTATTTTTCTTTGACAAAGGAGGGTATTTATATTTTTTGAGTTTTACAGAAATTTACTAGGTAGTAGTAAATTTTTATTATGTATTTTTCTTGTTAGTTTAGTTGTAACATAGTACTATAGATTAAGACACACTGACTTTTATTTTTACTAATGAAGGGGAAAAATTACAATTATCCCAGAAATATATAACCATGTGCCAAATTTCATCCTGAAGTGTTTTTTGTGAGCATATTATAGTCTGTTAGAGAAAGAGATTTGTCATGGGGTTGCTGACAGACTGCTCCTGTAGCCATATAAAAACTTCTTTTGCTGATTCATTAATATCTAGTGAAATCAGGCCCGTGTCTTTTTACAAATCAAATTCCTCCTCTCCGTGGAGACAGGTCAAAATATTGAAGCCCTGTGCTCTCTAGTAGAAACAAAATAGATGAAGCTGACATTTCCATTGGTTTAATGAAAGTGTGGCAGCAGAGTGCTGCTGGATGGAGTGCTTTGTCAAAGTGGACTGAGGTCTATTTTTAGACAACGTGGGTTGCCTTTTATATTCATCCTTCCTAAGAGAGGCAGGGAGTGCAACAAGTTACTGAGTCCTGAAATAGAAAAAGCAGGGATGAAAGCAGCTCAAATTTGGTCAGCACATAAGTCTATTTTAGTGTCACCAATTTTTTGTCTTTGTTTAGGAATTCATTTTATTATTTTCTTCCTTATTGTTCAGAGATTACCATCATCCTTTATTTAAGATAGCTGCTACCTGCAGGCTGTACCCATGAAGATGTTTTGTGACCTTGTTGCTATTTTCCCTTAGAGTTCCAAGTAGCTTATAGGGAATGTTGTTGGCTTGGTATTTTTTTATGTCTCCATTCTGATAGACACTTGAGGAATTTTTTAAGTTGTTCAAAATTATACTGCAGTTTGGTCATATACTAATTTGTGTTTAAATCAAGAGCATTTTAGGAGGTGCACAATCAGTATTGCTAGGTTAATTGTGCCTTTAATAAGGCATATATTAATTTTAAATCTGTGAATGTATGTGTCATTTTTATACGCTTTTGTTATAGATGTTTTATTATATGTTAGTGGGAAAACTAGATTCCAGATTGGAACATCAGCATGCCTAAGAATATACATGTTAGAAACCTGAGTTCAATCCTGGTTTACCATTTACTAAGTATGTGATCTCTTGAAAGTATTTGACTTGTCTTCACTTTGTTTTCTTAATTAGTAATACATAAAAGACATTTAAAGCAGCACTTATCTCAGAACATGCTCAATAAATACTCACTTTTTAGATTAAAAATGAATTTTATTATTCCACCATGTATGTAAATTAATTTACAGTATGAATTTAATGAAATAATTCTCACATAAAACTTAGTTTCATATTTTCAAATAAGCTAGCACTTTTTAATGTTTTCTTGTGCTTATTGTTTTGAAAAATGTCAGAATGTACCATAAAAATCAGATGTGATTTTACAGTTGTAATGATTTCATGCAAAATATATAAGTAAATATTTTGAGTAAGAATTAAATGTCATTTTCCAGGTACCAATATTCTTTTGTGAGATTTCAACTAATTAACTAGATTTACAAATATACTTTCTTAATCTGGAATTAAGTTTAAACACATACATGTACAATCAGCAATGGGAGCTAGTAATAATGGCATGTCTATCCACAGATTCAGAAATTAACATATGCACTGTTAAAACCAAGACTAATGCAGTAATATTCATTGTGTACATTTTAAATTATAGTTTTTATACTTCATAAAAAGTGATCTCTCTTTTCTAATACATCTCTCTTGAAAATAGAATATATCATAATGAGATGATTGTATTAGTTATTAATTACTGCATTAAAAGCCTGAAAACACAATGACTTATCCTCACAGATTCTGTGGGTCAAGATTAAGGCATCACTTCTGTGGGTATTTCTGGTCAGAGTCTCTCATGAGTTTGCAATCAGTTGTCATCTTGTGGGCTTTTCAGAAGGTGTAGGATTGTAATTTCAAGATGTCTCATTCACAAGGCTGAGAAGTTATTGCTACTTGTGGGGAGAGGCCTCAGTTCCTACCCTGTATCCCTCCTCACACATGTTCCTATGTTTATGATCTGGCTGTTGGCTTCCTTCAGAGTAAGTGATCCAAAAAAGATAGTCTGTGTCTGTATGTATGCCATATTCTGTTAATTACATTAAGAGACTAACTCCAACATTTCTACGTAGTAAGTGGGTGATTAGTCTTCACCTTTTGAAGGGAGGAGTATCAAGTAAGGTATCAACATTGTTGAAAATGACCACACTAAACTAGGTTAAATATTTCAAAGGAATTCTTAAATAAGCTTTGTTAAAAAGAATTTGTGAAAATACTGGAACTCTTTGTAAATAATGTGCTTAAGTTGTACAGAAAGGACATAAAAAAAAAAAAAATCCCAGTATCTTAACCTTAGAATTCAAAAGTGTAACACTTTTAAGTATTATCATACTCTATAAAAGTTTTAACAAAACATTACCTTACAACAACATCAACAAAAAATATATGTATATATAGCAACTCCAGTATAATCATATCAGGTTGTGAGAACTGAATACAGTGATTATGCAAATGCTAATCTTTCTATATTACTCATTTTACAGCTAAATATTAGTTTAGCATGTATCAGACTTATTTTTGAAATTTAAGTGTTCTCTGTATAAACACTTAAGAACAGGTGTATATTAAACTTTGTTACTGTTTTTGTGGTGAATGTATTACTTGCATTTCTGTTTCACATATTTATTTTCATTATGTTAGGTTTATGATAGTTATTGTCTGTATAATAGCTCAAGTTAGTTGTTCTGTATTATACTTTATATATTAGTGTAATTTTAAGTGATCCATGCTATTCGTATGTTTAAATATTTATATACTGATATATAATGTACATGTGTACTCCCTTAGATTTCATTCCTGTGTTGTAGTAGTCATTTTGTATCTGCCTTGAAGTTTCTGAAACCATATGTGAGTTAGGGACACCTTGATCCTCAAAGTTAAATGTTGGACACAACTTCAGCTTTTTGGTTGTGAAAATCTAGAAACTCCGTATTCACCAAGTTTTCTGTAATTCATCAATAGCTTTCTTTCTTTACATTTCCGTAGGGCCGCAGCCCATGGGGTCACAAAGAGTCAGACACGACTGAGCAACTTCCTTTCACTTTTCACTGTCATGCATTGGAGAAGGAAATGGCAACCCACTCCAGTGTTCTTGCCTGGAGAATCCTAGGGACGGGGGAGCCTGGTGGGCTGTCGTCTATGGGGTCGCACAGAGTTGGACACGACTGAAGCGAGTTAGCAGCAGCAGCAGCAGCATCAGCAGCAGCAGCCTCTCTTCTACCTGTGAGAGCTTGTTGAGTCCTCAGTGTCGGCTTGGCATTCACCCTAATCCTTATGGTGATCCAGCCCTCTCCCAGCCAGTGCCTTCCAACCTTGGTAGACAGCGGCAATGAAGACCTCCAGTAGCTAGAGATATCAAATTCTTTGTTATATGGACTTCTTTCTGAACTGACGGTGTCCCCAGACCATTGCAGCAGGCCTCTTCTAGAGCAATTAATGAGAGAGAGAGAGAATGGCGAAGAAAGAAGCCAGAAGAGCATGAACAGCAAGAGGAAGGGAGCATCGCGGGGCCTGTGAGCACGTGTCTACCACAGTCTGATCTCTGGCCCCGAGGGACCTGGCTCACTGACACTGTACTCAGTACATTCATCTTTCAAAACAAGAGGCAGAAGCCTCCTACAAACTCTTGTGAATGCTACAAACCTCCTGCCACAGCATGGGGTTCCAAGTACCCGATTTCTTACTCATATAACTCCCCCAGAGACACACTTTCTCTCTAAATCAACTGGCAAATCACTTATTTTGAGTATAGCTGAGCCATTTGTGGTATGAAATAGCTGAAGTCTTAACTTCTACTCCAGGTAGACTTACCACATTTTTTCTCATTGTAAGTAACCATTTTATTAAGAGTTGTTCTACATCTTAGCTATAAAAAAGTTGTCTTCATCTCATTAAATTTGACTCTTCTCAGTCACATGTTTAACATAGTGCTCATTATATGGCAGATAGTGAAGTGAAAAGTGAAACTGTTAGTCACTCAGTCATGTCCTACTCTTTTTCCGACCCTGTGGACTATATAGCCCACCAAGCTGCTCAGTCCATGGAATTCTCCAGACGAGAATAATGAAGCGGGTTGCTTTTCCCTTCTCCAAGGTATCTTCCCAACCCAGGGATTGAACCTAGGTCTCCTGCATTGCAGGCAGATTGTTTACCATCTGAGCCGGTAAAGGTTTGCTAAATTAAGTCTTTGTTTTTAAGTAAGGGCTTCCCAAGTGACAATAGTGATAAAAATCTGCCTGCCAATGCAGGAGACAAAAGAAACACAGATTCAATCCCTGGGTCAAAAAGATCCCTGGAGGAGGAAATGGCCACCCACTATAGTATTCTTGCCTGGAACATCCCATGGACAAAGGAGACTGATGGGCTACAGTCCCTGAGGTCAAAAGGAGTTGGACATGACTCAGCACGTTGGCATAAAACATAGTAAAAACATATTACATACACACACACACACACACACATATATATACACACATACATCTATATATATATACTCTTCAGTCAGTTCAGTTGCTCAGTCATGTCCAGCTCTTTGTGACCCCATGGATTGCAGCATGCCAGGCTTCCCTGTCCATCATCAACTCGTAGAGTTTGCTCAAACTCATGTCCATTGAGTTGTTGATGCCATCCAACCATCTCATCCTCTGTCACCCTTCTCTTCCTGCCTTCAATTTTGCCCAAATTCAGGGTCTTTTCCAGTGAGTCATTTCTTCTTGTTAGGTGGCCAAAGTACCGGAGTTTCAGCTTCAGCATCAGTCCTTCTAGTGAATATTCAAGACTGATTTCCTTTAAGACTGACTGATTTGATCTCCTTGTAGTCCAAGGGACTCTCAAGAGAGTCTTCTCCAACACTACAGTCCAAAAGCATCAGTTCTTCAGTGCTCAGCCTTCTTTATGGTCCAACCCTCACATCCATACATGAGGACTGGAAAAACCATAGCTTTGACTAGATGGACCAAAAATAAAATTTGTCACTCTTTCCCTGTTTCCCCATCTATTTGCCATGAAGTGATGGCACCAGATGCCATGATCTTAGTTTTTTGAATGTTGAGTTTTAAGCCAACTTTTTCACTCTCCTCTTTCACTTTCATCAAGATGCTCTTTAGTTCCTCTTTGCTTTCTGCCATAAGGGTGGTGTCACCCTCATATCTGAGGTAATTGATATTTCTTCTGGCAATCTTGATTCCAGCTTGTGTTCTTTATTTTTATTTTTTTTTAATCAAAGCCTGTCTGATAATCATTCAGGACAAATCAAGTCTGTATAAAAAATGATGAGAAGCTAGGAAGATTTTTAAATATAATACTGGTGAGTGATACATTTGAATGGAGTAGGATATAAACAGCATTTTGTAGAGGGAATAGTATAATTGCTGAAAAGGCTCATGGAACTTTCAATCTTTTATGAACAGAATATATCTTTACTTCAAAAATATATTTTAAAAGATAATGGATTACAAATCCCTTAGGAATTAGCATCACTATGTTAACTACTGATCACTAACATAAATATTCTCAGTGATGACTGTTCCTTTACTCAATTTCATTCACTGTTTTATCACTACGTCACTTTTAGTGTGTAGTTGATGAGGTGCTAGCCCACTATACAGTATAATCTTTCCTTATTTTCAAATATGGTCTATATGTTTCAGTGTGTTTCTGATTTTCAGATTATAATTACTTATATTTTCATGTTACATGTGGGGGATATACAAATACCCCCCCCACACACACACAAGGTGGGAGTGAGAAGGTAGATGATCACCTATGTTGTTGTCGTGTGCTGTGTGTGTGTGCTCAGTTGCTAAGTCATGTCTGAGTGTTTGCAACCTTATGGACTATGGCTAGCCAGGCTCTTCTGTCCTTAGGATTTCCCAGCTGTGAATATTGGAGTGGGTTGTCATTTCCTTCTCCAGAGGATCTTCCTGGACCAGGAAGTGAACCCCATATCCTGCATTGGCAAGTGGTTTCTCTGCTGCTGAGTCATCAGGGGAAGCCCATAGTCAGCTATACTTTACTGCACACTAAAGCCAGCATCAGCAAAATTGTGCAGCTATCGTCCATGCCTCCTACCATCATTGTGCTCTTCTTTACTCTTGCCCACTCATATAACCTCTCCCCTGACATAAACACCTCTGTTCAGTTAGAGGTCAGATATCCAATTGTGAAAAATACTGCCATCTGAAAATAATACTTAATGTACCACATCCTTCTTTATATAGAGATGTGAAAGAATGAGATGTCATTTAATATATAATAACAACCTAAGTATTTGGATGTTAGTCCTGAATTTCAGGGCAGGAAAGCCTTCCTAGAGTCTTAAAAACAGCATGCTCTAAAGACTGAAAATAATAGCTAATGTTTATTGAACATTTAATAGTATAGACTTTATGCTAAGGATGCTAAGGATTTAAATGCAGTATCTTATTTTACCTTTAAAAATGATCTGAACCAAGTACTGCTATTGTTCCTATTCTACAAAGAAGAAACCCGATGCTTATGCAGCTTGTTCTAGGCCATCTAGCTCCCGAGGGACAGACTTTGGAGATAAGCCCAGTTATATTTTGCCTTAGAGCTTTGACTCTTTAAACACTTTTAGATACTAACATCAGATGACCAAAATGAAAACACAGCAATTGTTTTTCTTAGAGATATGCTTTATTCCCACTCTCTCTTTTCCTCTCAAACAGCCCAGCAAGTCTTCTGTGAGCTCCTCTGCAGCCCAGCCTCCAACAAGTACAGTTCTTGTTCTTGTTTTGTGCTGCTTGACATTACTATCACCTCTTGCTTTCTTTTTCTTGCATTTGATACTAGCTTATAGAGCTTTAAGGGATCTATTCCTTCCTTTCTTTTCTGAATGTTCTGTTCTCTCACAATTTCTGTAAGCAGTGCTGACCCACTTTGTACAATACTTTATAAAGGAAGGTCTGGGAGTCTTGTTTCCCAGACCATTCAATTTCCATTTCCAGTGCCTCTGCCGACCTTATAGGATGATTTGGCTCCAAAGGGTTGATATATCTAGTCTCCATAGTTCCAACGTATATTTATTTTTTTCAGTTTTGTCCTCTGTATAATGCCTTCTATTATTTCGATGTGTTATTACTTGCACTATTTCTGTCAATTCAGAGAAGATTTTTCTGGATGAGTTTTTATTTATAATCACTTAATATTTTGTCCTAGTTTTCATTTTGCTACCGTGTCTACACAGAAGATGATTTTTTTTCAGTCAGAGGAGATTCTGCAAATATTTCAGTGATATATCCGTGTTGTGCACTGTGTTTGGTAACGTCAGGTGCATTTTAATACCTGATAATTTTGATACCCTAATGAAATGCACAGTTAAGCAAAAATATATATTTCCAAAGAACTATGGACGTAATGAACTATTATCAGTGCTATCAAGAGAAGATCAATCTGACCTATGCTAACTGGGAAAAGTTGGTGAAGAAAAGGACTTTGTGGTAAGGATAGATAAGATTTTGATGACAGAGACAGAAGAGAGAGGTATTATTTCATGTGGAAAAAAAAATCTTTACAAAAATTTGTAGGCATTGTGGCAGTGCTGGTTTAGTTGCCAAGTCCTGTCCGACTCTTGTGACCCCATGGTCTGTAGTCTGCCAGGCTCCTCTGTTCTTGGGATTCTCCAGGCAAGAATACTGGCATGGCTTGCCATTTCCTTCTCCAGGGGATCTTTCTGACCCAGGAATCGAACTCGGGTCTCCTGTATTACAGGCAGATTCTTTACCAACTGAGACACTGAGGTAGGAATCTCAAATATTTGAGTGGATATCAAAGATCTGGATAAATTAGAATGTAAGTTTAATGGCCCAGTAGAGGATAAAGAGCTAAAAGATTAGATTTGGATCACTTTGTATAAGGCTCTGAGTACTAGTTTAAAAAGATTAAAATTTATATGAGAGAAATGGTAAAGCATTGAAAGTGTTTGATGTCTATAGATATCCTTATCAAAATCCAAAACCAAATCAAATATACTTTTCAATCACTAATTTTAAATCAGTTTTCAGCAGTATTATTTGTAAGTGATTATAGCAGAAAAGTCAGATCTTCCCAAGTGCCACAGAGGAAAAGGAATCTACCTGCAATGCAGGAGACACAGGAGACATGGGTTCTATCCCTGAGTCAGGAAGATCTCCTGAAGAAGGAAATGGCAACCCCTTAAGCATTCTTACCTAGAGAATCCTATGGACAGAGGAACCTGGCAGGCTACAGTCCATAAGGCCACAAAAGAGTCAGACATGGCTGAGCAAAAAGCACACACACAAATAAAAAGTCAGACTGTGAAAGGAGAAGAAACTTTTATATTATTTTTTGTTGGAGTATAGTTAATTTTCAGTGTTGTGTTACTTCTTCCCTACAGCAAAGTGAATCAGTTATATATATATATATATATATATATATATCCACTCTTTAGATTCTTTTCCCATATAGGTCATTACAGACTGTTTACTAGAGTCATATAGTTTGTTCTTGTTATTTACCTGTTTTATATATAATGTTGTGTATGTGTCAATTCCAGTCTCTCAATTTGTCCCTCCCCCCCACCTTTCCCTCTTGTAAATCATAAGTTTGTTTTCTACATCTGTGACTATTTCTGTTTTGTAAATAAGTTCATTTGTATCATTAAAAAAATTTCCACTAACAATGGCCACAGTCCTAATTTTTATATCAAATAATGTTTCGATTTACATGTTTTTCTGTGTTATTGACCTTTTAATTAATGAGAAATGATAATGGATAATAACAGCACTAAAATCCAGCCAGTTAAGCTCATTCTGGATACTGCAACAGGTTGATGACATTATATGTGCAAAATAGCTTACTTTGCCACTGAAAAGACAGTATTTATGATATACCAGCTTGCATACAGACCAAGAAAGTGTTAATGTGTTTCTGAGACAAATTGGAACAAGAGGTATCAATATCAGCATATTTTTGGTGACTGAATCCTTGAGAATGGTTGAGATTGTAGACAATAAAGGAGGAACTCACAAAAGACAAGTGGAAAAAGGTGTTAGATAAACAGGAGGAAAAAAAAAAACAGGGAATAAAAGGAGAGAAAAGACAAAAAGACAATAATTTGAGGTGTTGAGATCAATAATTTGAGGTCAGTCATGTTGATGTCTGTAGGAACAGCAGTGATGTAGGAATCTCAGATTTGGAAACTAAGAGGTCATTGGAGACCTTAAGAAGGGCACTAATCATTAAAAGATTTTAATGATTAAAGAAAGGATTCTTTGAGTTCTCTTGAATAATCTGTATATGGTTAGTATACATGGACTTTGCAAAGAGTGTAAACTATAATTAGGCCCTTTTGCAGTAGTACAACAAAAATACTCCATAAACAAAGCAAGATGAATGTCACCAAAATAGTAACCTTTTAAATTCATGCAAAAACAGAAAAGCCCAATCATTCCTAATTCATATCAAGAGAACTTAAATAGAATATTTACTAGGTTAGAACACATTTTCTCCATACTTGCTGATACCAGTTATTTTTACATAACCTTTATCTTTGTGTGTCTTCAAAGCCAATTTATACACTCTCAGTCACCACAGATGTTTGATGTTGACAATACTGGTCACAGTAACACTCCAGTTGTGAGGCTTTTATTTTCAAGTAATAATAAGGTAGCATATAATATTTTTCAAGAGAATTATTAAGTTATTTGTGTCTTTCAAAGAATTAAGGTTTGCCATGAACTAAGGCAGCTAAAAAAAAGAAAGAAAGATTTTGAAAAGGTTGAAAAACTTGGGCTAGTTCTTAAATGGGGAAATCTCTAATGCTGTCATTATAGAGAGAACAAAGGTGTAGAGATAAAGATGTGCTTAGTATGTTTAGAGACTGTGTTAGTTTGCCAGGAATGTCATAAAAAGGTACTACAGACTGAGTGGCTTAAACAGTAAAGTCTATTGTCTTGAAGTTCAGGTGGCTAGAAGTTTGAGTCAAGGTGTTAGAAAAATTGGTTTCTTCTAAGGACTGTGAGCTAGAAATTTGTTCCATGCTTCTCTTCTAGCTTTTGGTGGTTTGCTGAAATCATTGGAATTTCCTGGCTTCAGCTGTATCAGTTTGAACACTGCTTTACATTCACAAATGTTCTTTCTTTGAGCGTGGCTGGTTCCACTTTCTCCTGAAGAGAGGGGCCCACCTCTCTTCAGTAAGACCTAATCTTAACTAGTTAAATCTCCAACCACCCTATTTCAAAATAAGATTACTTTCTGAAGTATTGATGGTTAATATTGAAACATACAAATTTTGAGTGGACACAATTCAACCGATAACAACAAATTTAATGACCATATCATCTTGACTAAGAGAAAGGACTCATGTAGAGGAGAAGTTGTAGAGAACATCAAAGTGAAACTGGGACTAAAAAGCAGAAGATCTAGAGTTTAAAAAGATCAAATTTGATCCCAAAGACAGCTAACACTAGTGCTTTTATAGACTTATTTAGCCACCAAGATCTTTGTACAAATATAATGTTGAACAGAAGCACAATCTAGAAAGTGGATTAAAAAAAAAAAAAAAAGAGTATCTCTGTAAAATGTGAGACCTATCACTGTCCTTACTCTACTCCTCAACTGAACTTGGAGAGAGTTATAGGAAATATTGGGCTCCCTACGGGGAAGTTTGAAAACTTCTCCTTCAGAAGGAAAGCAGGTTAGAGAGCAACAGGAGACCAAAAATAGATGACTATAATAATACTTACATAGAACCAAGAAAAAGAGGCCAGGTTGAAGTCACTGCAGTGAGAATGGGAAAGTTAATGACTCTACTAAAGTAAGTTACACAGTTTGTATATTGGAAAGATAGTAGAATGGTAGCCAGAGAAAGTGATGTCACCCCCACTCCAGTTCTCTTGCCTGGAAAATCCCATGGACGGAAGAGCCTGGTGGGCTGCTATCCATGGGGTCGCGAAGAGTGAGACATGACTGAGCGACTTCCCTTTCACTTTTCACTTTCATGCATTGGAGAAGGAAATGGCAACCCACTCCAGTGTTCTTGCCTGGAGAATCCCAGGGACGGGGGAGCCTGGTAGACTGCCATCTATGGCATCGCACACAGAGTCAGACACGACTGTAGCGACTTAGCAGCAGCAGCAGCAGCAGAATGGTAGCAGAAAGAGGGAATGAGAATAACATGATTAAAATTGTTAATTAATAAACAATTATAATGTGTTAAGTTGCCACTCCAGGTCAAGCTGTGTCCTAGTTGCTCAAGTTCATTAAAAGTAATACACTGGGATTTGGAAATAAAGCTGTGATGGAAATCTTGATTTCATAACCTATATTATTTATTATAGATCTCTGTTGCATTGTAAGGTGTCCGACTCTTCACAGTCCCATGGACAGCAGCCTACCAGCCTCCTCTGTCCATGGGAGTACTGAAGTAGGGTGCCATTGCCTTCTCCGATTTTGAATGTAGATGAGTAAATAATGCTAATACTGAAAACTTTTACCTCAGATTGGGACTCAAACCCATGTGCTGGGACTTGAACCCAGCCAAAACCCAGTTTGGTACTTAAAGCCACATGACTGGGACTCAAACCCAGCCAAAACCCATGGTACCTTGTTTCAGAACCTAATGAAGCTCAGATTCTTGATGTCTTGTCACAGAAAGGATTCAGTGGGAGACAAAATGATAGGTAAGAAGTGGATTTATTCAGATACAGAGAGAAGCACACTCCACAGACAGACTGTGGGTCATCACAGAGGGCAAATGCAGCCACCAAATTTGGCATGGTTGGTTTTTACAGGCTGGGTAATTACATATGCTAATGAGTAAGAGGGTTATTTCAGCTGTTTTGGGGAGGGGACAGAGACTTCCAGGATTTGGGCAACCACCCACTCCTTGGTCTTTTAACAATGCCTTGGAACTGTCATGGCACCTCTGGGCTTGTCATTTCACTTGCTGATCGAGGATCAAGGTCTAGTCTTGTCTGCCATCTTGGTCCCATGTGATTCTAATCTGCTTTATGTTGTGTCCTTGGGCTATGTCATTCTTTCAAAAGTTGTGCCCTGCTCCTTTCCCTCCTATTACATTACCATTTGTAGAATTGTGAATTGTTTGTATTTAAAATAAAGGTAAATTTTATTTTACCACATTAATTTGAGATAATTATAAGACAACTAAGAAAAAAAATGTCCTGGGAGATATTACAAACATGAGTACTATATTCAACAAAGAAGCCTTGTGTTCCAGGAATTCTAACACCACACACGTCAAGGATCCTACTACCATCCGAGGTTCAGTGCTTTGCTGAAAGGGTTCACAGGGTTAAGCTTATAGTTACACTCATGGCTGATAATTACTGCAAAAAACACAATAAGGATATACAGCTGGATGAGAGACAAAAATGTATGATATTGCTTTTGGAGGAATCCATGTGCATTCTTCTGATACTGTCCCTGAAGATATCACCCTAAGCATGCTCTCAGTATCAAAATCCTAGAAGCCCAGAAAGAAAGATGTTCACCATAAATCACACTTTATGGTCTAGTCTGGTATGGTGAAAGACCTCATCATTTAGTGACAGAGGGAACAGTTTAAAACCCAAACTTAACTTATTGGAAATGACCATCATTCTGAGAAAGTTTGAGGGCAAAAGGAGAAGTGAGCAACAGAGTATGAGATGGTTGGATGCCATCACTGACTCAGTGGACATGAGTTTGAGCAAACTCAGGGAGATAGTAAAGGACAGAGAAGTCTAGCATGCTGCAGTTTATGGGGTCACAAAGAGTTGAACACAACTTAGTGACTGAAAACAACAACATAGCAATAGGATAATAGTGTCCTTGCAATGAGAATTGATTTATTGCCATTGACAGATTACCACCTGTAGAATTTCAAGAATCCTGCTGCTGCTGCTGCTAAGTTGCTTTAGTCATGTCCGACTCTGTGCAACCCCGTAGACGGCAGCTCACCAGGTTCCACTGTCCTTGGGATTCTCCAGGCAAGAATACTGGAGTGGGTTGCCATTTCCTTCTCCAGTGCATGAAAGTGAAAAGTGAAAGGGAAGCCGCTCAGTCGTGTCTGACTCTTCCTGACCCCATGGACTGCAGCCTACCAGGCTCCTCCGTCCATGGGATTTTCCAGGCAAGAGTACTGGAGTGGGTTGCCATTGCCTTCTCCATCAGGAATCCTAGTTTCCTTCAAATCAAATCTGCCTTGGAAAATCTTCACCATATGAATCAAATGAGACCTTAAATACAATATTAAATACAGGCTAGTCTTTATTGACTATGCCAAAGCCTTTGACTGTGTGGATCACAATAAACTGTGGAAAATTCTGAAAGAGACAGGAATACCAGACCACCTGACCTGCCTCTTGAGAAGTCTGTATGCAGGTCAGGAAGAAATAGTTAGAACTGGACATGGAACAACAGACTGGTTTCAAATAGGAAAAGGAGTACATCAAGGCTGTATACTGTCACCCTGCTTATTTAACTTCTATGCAGAGTACATCATGAGAAATGCTGGACTAGAAGAAACACAAGCTAGAATCAAGATTGCTGGGAAAAATATCAGTAACCTCAGATATGCAGATGATACCACCCTTATGGCAGAAATTTAAGAAGAACTAAAGAGCCTCTTGATGAAAGTGAAAGAGGAAAGCAAAAAGTTGGTTTAAAGCTCAACATTCAGAAAACAAAGATCATGGCATCCGGTCCCATCACTTCATGGGAAATAGATGGGGAAACAGTGGAAACAGTGTCAGACTTTATTTTTTGGGGCTCCAAAATCACTGCAGATGATGACTGCAGCCATGAAATTAAAAGACGCTTAGGCCTTGGAAGAAAAGTTATGATCAACCTAGATAGTATATTCAAAAGCAGAGACATTACTTTGCCGACTAAGGTCTGCCTAGTCAAGGCTATGGTTTTTCCTGTGGTCATGTATGGATGTGAGAGTTGGACTGTGAAGAAGGCTGAGCGCCGAAGAATTGATGCTTTTGAACTATGGTGTTGGAGAAGACTCTTGAGAGTCCCTAGGACTGCAAGGAGATCCAACCAGTCCATTCTAAAGGAGATAAGCCCTGTCATTTCTTTGGAAGGAATGATGCTAAAGCTGAAACTCCAGTACTTTGGCCACCTCATGCAAAGAATTGACTCATTGGAAAAGACTCTGATGCTGGGAAGGATTTGGGGCAGGAGGAGAAGGGGACGACAGAGGATGAGATGGCTGGATGGCATGACTGATTCGATCGATGTGAGTCTGAGTGAACTCCAGGAGATGGTGATGGACAGGGAGGCCTGGTGTGCTGCAGTTCATGGGGTCGCGAAGAGTTGGACATGACTGAGCGACTCAAGTGAACTGAACTGAACTGAACACTCACTGTTAATAACTACTCAGTTGATGCTTCGATTGTTGTCTGCAAAATTGTTTTCTAAATAAAAAGTTTACTGGAAAAATATGGTTGACAGCAGAGTGCTCAAAACTCATACAACATTGTTGTCACAGCATTAAGAAAAATAATACCAAGTCTAGTAAAAACGGTACCATACTTTGAAAGACACGCCAACTTTGTAGTAAAAGTTAGTGTATAGGAAAAAATTTATATATTTTCTCAGAAAGTGGGGGAAATTTGTAATGACTGATATGAAAAGATTATAAGGCAGAGCTAAGTGATCTAAACTATGGATTCAAGGAATACATGTTCAAAATTTTGGAAAATTTTACAACAGTAGCTTCCAGTTCCAAGCATGTGGCCAATCTGTATCAAAAGAAGAAAAGAAAAAAAAAAATCATGAACTGAATGGACATGGTGTGCTATAGTGCATTCTTTCACTACTCATTGCTTTTAGCTGTGTGGTGTACTTTGCTTTCAGAAGCAGTACTGAATGGCACAAAATACTAATGTTGGGAAAAATGACATAAAGTAACTCTTCTGTTTATTAAAGATATATGAGCAAATTCATATCACAGAAGTGTACATTAAAACCATAACTTCTGATGTGTGTTATAGATTATATTAAAGGTTCTGTTTACAGTATAACATGCAACACAAATCATGGCTGAATTCTGTAAATTCATCAGTTGTATTCATCATTGTATATTCATCCCTGAATTCATCATTACTTAACATGAAAGAGTGGATTACAAAACTGAGCAAGAAACCTATTCAAGGTTCATCTTGGAAACAAACCCTTCCTTTTTGCAAGCAATTCTTGTCTCTTTACCAAGTTTTATTCCTCAACCCTCTCTTCCACCAAAAAGAGGCTCCTTGCTTCCTCAAATGAGTAAATGGGGTTGAACTAAGTCTGACCACCTCCCTAAATGCAACCTGGGTGCATGTGGGTTTGTAGTAGTTGTAGAACACAGACCTTCATTCTATAGTTTCCACCCTGCATTCAAAACTAGATAGCTCCACTCCCATGTTGTTTGATAAGTTCTTATTAAGAATACATGTTTGCTAGCAACATGGATATCATTTAAGTCTGCAAACATTCACCAGATAGGTGTCATGCCCTTTGTACCAGGTGGGTGCCATGTTATAAACACAAAACACAACAGTGGCTATAATGCAGAAATGGACACCATGTGTATCAATTTTGAGAGAAGATACATTCACTGTATTAGCCACTGAATCATGTCCAACTCTTTGCGACCTGGGTTCAATCCCTAGATTTCCTGCACTGTAAGCAGATTCTTTACCATCTAAGCCACCAGGGAAGCCCATCACTATTCCAACTTAAGAGTGTCATGTGGTCATTTTTCTTCATCCCTGTTCTGCAAAATAATGGCATCCTTTTCTTGATCTGTCTTCATTATTCTTTCATTGTCTTATAGTAAAAATAAGTTGCTTAACAATGGTACTATAACAAGATAGTGCATAAGTGACAGGGATGGAGGTCACAAAGAATAACTGGGAGAGGAACTTTTCGAACTCAACCCAGGGTCAACTTCCAGGACAGTCATTTCTGGTTTTCCAAAAGGAAAGTCGAATGAAATCAAATGCTATGTTTTGTTATTTGAGACTTCATAGAGATGATTATAGAACTAAATACTAAAGAAAGAATAAGACAGTCTAGAAAATTTGGTTTCTTCACCTCACAAACTCATACATGTCAGCACACCACTCATTAATCATTTGATAGTTTTTATAATTAAAGTCTACTTAGTCTAAATGCAGCTACTTCCCTAAGGCATATTTAAAGTACAGAAAGGAGTCCTTGTATAACTGCAATTCGCAGTGTACCCTTTCTTCATATCCTTTTGCTCTGGGGTACTTGTACTCTCGGCAACAATATATCCTACAGGATGTACTTCTGTTGTTGCCCTAAATATTCAGCTTTCTACTATCCTATCTTTACCTGGACATTTACTTTCGTTCTTCTCCTGGGACTTAGGCAACTGTAGACAACCACATCAGCAAAAGTCTAACTTAAGCAAGTGTATCTGTAAACAAGAGAGCTGCTTAAAGATACCAACTTGATATCTACCACAGGTTTTTGTAAATTGCTCTTTTCTGGCTGCATCCAACAAGGAAAGCTCTCTCCACCAGCAGGTTCTACAGTCCCTGTGGTTATCCAAGTGCCAGGTGATGGGTGGGTGTCAGTGGGAAAGTGTCAGTGTGATTTAGGGTGTGAGTGTGGCCTAAGGCTATTTCCCTGACTCCTCTTTATCAGGAATTTACCTGACTTTAGTTCAGTCTTACTGTCTAGTTGCTCATTGTAGGTTTGATTTAGATATAGACATTATAAAGATTATTGAAAGAAATGAAGTTTCTCATTAATGTTTAACTGAACTCATAGGGTCCACTATGTTAACAAAGTTTAAATTGATATTCTGATGTTCATAATGGAACATAATTTCCAGGTTAGTGTAACATCTACCAAAATGATATATTTTGGTTGTTCTTTATAACCTTCTAATTTTTCTCAAGCATCCCTCTGTCCTCACTCAGACTTAATCTACGGTTTTCCTTGATCACCTTTTGATACTCGGTTTCAAATATGTTGATATTTGAAATAAAGTCATTTTGATTAGATGCATTATTTTAACTGACTTGGTTAATGTGATGTTGAAAATACTATAGTTGAGTAATTTAGAATCTTGAGCTTAAGTACATAGCCTGGGGCTATTTTAAACCTCTGATTTTACTCAGTCTTAGAGACTAATGGAGGAAGACAACACCAAATAGAATTTATTTTCAATAAAACAGAGTACTGAAAACGTTAATATCTTTTTAAACTTTTTATTTTTTATTGGGGTTATTGCCAGTTAACAATGTTGTGATAGTTTCAGATGAACAGTGGAGAGACTCAACCATACATATACATATACATATACATATACATATACATATACATATACATATATCCATTCTCCCCCAAACTCCCCTCCCATGCAGGTTGCCACATAACATTGAGCAGAGTTGAGTTCCACGTGCTATACAGTAGGCCCTTGTTGGTTATCCATTTTAACTATAGCAGTGTGTATATGTCCATCCCAAACTCCCTGACTATTCCTTCATCCCATCTTTCCCCTTAGCTTTTATAAGTTTGTTCTCTATGAGTCTCTTTCTGTTCTGTAAGTAAATTCATTTGTATCCTTTATTTTTAGATTCCATATATAAGGGATGCCTTCTCTGTCTGTGTTACTTCACTCAGTATGACATTCTCTAGGTCCATCTATGTTGCTGAAAATTTCATTATTTTTAATGGCTGAGTAATATTCCATTGTATATAGGTACCAAATCTTATTTATCCATTCTTCTATTGATGGACATTTAGGTTGCTTCCACATCTTGGCTATGACAAAAAGCACTGCAATGAACATTGAGATGCATGTACCCTTTCAGATCATATTGGAAAAGATAATATCTTTTTTTTTTTTTTCCTGTGACAAAAACATCTTCCTGCCAGAGACAGATCCCGCTTTTCTGGGGCCTGAAGCTTATACAAGTTATGTTCCTCTGTAAGAAGAAGCAAATACAATTATTAATGCAAATTTGACCCCAGTGTGTTAAAGAAACCCTTGGTGGCACTAATTCTTATTTCTTTAACTTCTTTATGTGCTCACCCCTCTCTACCCTCTGCTTATTCTCACCCTTATCTTTCAATTGCAGGGTTCCCTTTCTTCTCATAGAATCAGCAGTGAAAGGGCAACTCTAAGGTTTCCTTTTCTGTGCTATTAGAGAATTAACATCTTTGTCTCAAATTCACCCATTGAAACTAGTCCTTCCCTTTCATAAGAAAAAAGTTTTCCAGAAACAAAGCCCATCTATTTGATAGGTACTTCCCCATTCCCATCCCTGCAGTTAAATCATAAAATATAGACATTCATTTTTAAAATTAAATTACAATTTTAAAAAGTTAATGTGAATTCATTAGCACAGTGTCTGGCATGTAGGTACATACAAGGTAAGTAATAAATGCTGGAGTTGATCCTGTTTGTAGTTGTTAGAATGGCTGTAGTCATCATTATTATTTAATATAAATAGTAGTAATTAATATTCCTTTTATAGGACAGAACTTAATTTCATTTTTTCCCCTACACCTCTATTTCAGACCACAGCTATATCTGTTCTTTAGAAGTTTTTACTGTTTGGTAATAATGGGGAGACAGGAAGCAATACGAACTTTTGTAGCTCCATACATTTTTCACTATTTTAACCCTAATTAAGAAAAGCCTATATTTTCAGCTACACAAACCACTAAAATAAAAAACTTAGACACTTCAGAAATACACCCTGTCTGACATTTGACTTGAATGCTTTTTTTCAGTGTTGTTTTTCCATAAAGGTCATGGCCTGGACATCAGTATCAGAATGAGATATGTTTGCGGAGGTGGTAGTAGAGAATGCCATACTTCACCCTCAATCTTTGTGACTGAAGAGAAAAAAAAAATCTTGGAGTTCCTAGAACATTTACATTGGGTCTACTTAAGTAAACCGAGTGACATTGAATACTGAGGGACACTCAATACTCAAGTTATAAAGTTTTTATTAATGAAGAATGTGGGATTTGAAGTGTATGTTGAACTATTGCATACAAATGGATAAGTGAAAATAGAAGATTGTTACAGGAGGAAGCAACAGCAACAGGGTAGGAATTAAGGATAAGATAGAGTTAACTCTAAAAGATGTTATAAATTCAAAGTTCTTGAATACGCTCTGAGTTTCTTCCTTAAGTCTCTTTCATTGTTGATGTTGTATTGTTTTCAGTAGTTGTCGTTAGGAGTACAATCTACATCCCAGTCTGTAATGTCCTTATCAAGTATAACATTTTGAATCATTCTACCTTCTTAATGAATAATATTTGCCTATTTTAATTTTAGTCCAAGCAAGATAAATTAGGAAGCAAATCTGCTACTAAATTAAAATGCATCCCAAAGCCATTCTGAATGATTTTGGAATCATTCAGTATTTAGGATCATCCACACCACTACCTCCTTCCAATTACATGGCTAAGCAGAGATAATTTAAAACACAGTCTCTATGAATTTGGCATAATTAAGTCAGGAGCTGGATTATCATTGATAATCAAAACCTTATATATATATACTACTGTACAAGCTAATCATTTAATAAAATTAAGCAAGAATATTACAAATATTAAAAGGATGTTGTAAAATACATTTGATCTCTTACAATGATCTATTTTGTATAAGTCATAAGCAAAATTTTATATTCCTATGTAGTTAATAGAAATTACCAATATATTTTATGAAATGTAAGCAAATATTAACTGCTGGGAGTGTATCTTATCACTTCTGTCACTATCTGTATTTTTCCTTCCTTTTTCTTAGGACTTATAGGAATGTTATTTTTGAAGGGAATAAGAGGAGTGGCAGGAGAGGGGCTAAGGTTTAATGTTTGGTATATAATTATTATTTATGATAAATTCAGCCAGAGAAGACCCTCTGGATTATTCATTGATTTTGAATGGATTTCTTGAAGAAGATATTCATATTTGATTATGAATTATTATAGTTTTATGCAAACTGTTTTTGAAATACATTTAATAATTCATGTTTTTTTAAACTATAGAAACTTCTCTGAAAACTTAACATGTTTAGTGTTTGTCTTTATGATATCATAAACAAAAAATTTTGTATTCTTAATGGATATACTTCAAAGTGCATTGACTTTATGATCTATGACAGTTTAATATAGTAGTAGAATAATTACGACCACTGATTTTGTATTCAAAGAGACCTCGGCTGAAATATTATTAGTTGTATGACTATGGCAAAATGATCAACTTCTCTAATCTTCCTAGCCAGTAATATTATGATATTACTTAAAACATAAGAGTGGTTTTTAAGATTAAAATAGATACTATTTAGAGCAAGCACTTGACTTTCAGTAACTGTTCAACTAAACTGAGACACCATTATTATTATTTCTGTTCTTGTTGCTGCTATTGTGTTATCGTTATGACCTGTAAGAAAATTATACATAATGATGCACATTAATCAATTAACACAAAGCCTGGCATACAGAAAGCGTTCAGTAATTATTTGTTGTTGTTACTGTTGTCATAAAAATATAAGATGCTTAGCACTGAATGTGGTAGATATTCAATAGTGTCAGTTTCCTTATGCAACATACAAATATATCTGGGGAGGCTGTATGGCTTAATACAGGCTGCTATTGTCGTTCATGCTAAACAGACCTATTTTTTTTAATCACTCCTCTGCTAATACCAGTCTATACAACTTGTACAATGTAATTATAAGCACATGAAGCAAACATTGTAAAGACTGAAATGGTTGCAAATGGGTGTCTTCAGTGGGATACTAGGTGATTTCTAACCTTGTCCTCCTAGGTTGTCTGATGCTAATGGATCTCTGCACCTCTAATTGTCTTAGAGCTATTTTACAACTTTGTACATTGCAAATAACTTGATAGCAATGTTAATTATTTTCCCATGGGAAAGAAAATAGTGCCTAGCCTAACATTTAGGTCTATAATCCATTTTAAGCTTATTTTTTATGTATGGTGTGTAAGTATACTCACTCAGTCATGTCTAACTGTTTGAAACCCCATGGACTGTAGCCTACCAGGCTCCTCTGCCCATGGAATTTTCCAATCAAGAATACTGGAGTATGTCGTCATTTCCTCCTCCAAGGGATCTTCATGACGCAGGGATTGAAATTGCATCTGCATTGGTGGGCAGATTCTTTACCACTGACCCACATTTCATTATTTTACATGTAGCCAAATTTTGTTCTAACAGAATACAATTTATTTACCTTTCTCCCTACAGAATGCAGTTTTGAATGAATTTGTGTGTGTGTGTGTGTGTGTGTGTGTGTGTGTGTGTGTGTGTGTGTGTGGTTTCCAAAATTTTCCTTAGAATCATTTGGAATATCTCTCTGGTTCCCTGATTAATTGAGTAAAAATCGCTGAGACATAGTTATTTTATATCTGTATCAGGATTATATAATATTATTATATGATAATTCCTCTTATAGGAATTATTCTTTTTCACACTCAATATATTTGAGCTAGTCTTACTACCAAAACTGTTCTGAACATTTTTTTTTCATGTATTAACTTTAGAAGTCAGATGTATCATACTATGTGTGCTTAAGATCCTTTTTAAAAACTCATAACAAATGTGCTCAATTTAGCTTGCCATAGAAAACCAAGGCTGTAAATGTGGTTAAAACAGTATGTTTAGAATCTATAGTTGTTTGGCTATGGTCAAATCATTTATATTTCCTCTTCTAGGAAATGGAAATAATAATCTCTGCTTTAAAGGATTGTAGTTCAGATTGATAGCAGTAGTGGAGAAGCAGTTAGCTCAGTACCAAGCACTTCAGTGAACAGTAGTCATTATTTTGGAAATTCAGCATCTGCCCAGGAAGTCCTTTCCAGTGCTCAACAGTTCTCACACTTACATGCAACTCTTGCTTTGCCTATCGGAACTTTCTTTTTGCTTATCTGTTTTGTTTGGTTTTATTATGTTTTACTACTTTTCACATGTCCATGGTTCTTTCTTTCTTTGTTTTTGATGCAAACACTGTTTCTATTCTGATTATCTTCTCCAAGCTAAATATGCCCTCTTCCTTTATTTGTTCTTAATATGGCATATTTCCCAGACTGTTTATCTTTCTGGTTGTGCTGCAGTTTATAAAGGTCATCCTCCAAATATTATGCCCAGAATTCAACATGAAATCCTAGTTGTAATCTGAAGTAAAATTATAGTGCTGAACCACCACTAAGGCATCATATATTTCCACAAAGTCCATCCAAGAATACTTTAGATTTATTGTGATACTATATTTTTCTCTCACTTTGAGCTTATTTTCAACTAACTAACATTTTAAAGTTTTTTTCTTTTTTTAACTTTGACGTTTGACATTTTGAATTAAACGTCAGAAATTTACCTATATCACTTTTGATAATAATGATAGTCAATGATATTAGGTAACACATTAACACAAAAAAGCAACCCTTTAAAAGAAGGTATTCTTATGGACTTAGATCTACTGTACGAAGCATACATTATTTTCTTTGGGCCATTAGGAGATACTCAATAAAGAGTTAGACGTTTCTTTCAGCCATTGAGCACTTAACCTCTAATGTAAAGCTTCTCTAATTGCTATTGTAAGTCTCACAGATAAGTGACCTGCTGCTGCTGCTGCTGCTAAGTCACTTCAGTCCTTTCTGACTCTTAGCAACCCCATGGACTGCAGCCCATCAGGCTCCGCCATCCCTGGGATTCTCCAGGCAAGAACACTGGAGTGGGTTGCCATTTCCTTCTCCAATGCATGAAAGTGAAAAGTGAAAGTGAAGTCGCTAAGCCGTTTCTGACTCTTAGCAACCCCATGGACTGCAGCCTACCAGGCTCCTCAGTCCATGGGATTTTCCAGGCAAGAGCACTGGAGTGGGGGTGCCATTGCCTTCTCCATAAGTGACCTGTGTTGTATTCAATCTCTTGCTGGCTAGCCACAATTGACCTGTTGCACCTATAGAAAGAAGTGGCTTGCATTCCTTAGTCAGTTTCTATCTTTCCCACCCCAGCCCGCCCCCCCTCACCTCCACCACCCCCCACCAACCCGCAGTGGGAAAAGTATCAAGTCATAGTTCTTGGTCTGTAGATAGTTTACTTTCATCTTGGATGCTAAAGGTCAGTTTGAATTTAGTCAGTTTAACTATGTAGAGCCTTAGAGTCTTGCTTCACAATGCTACTCTTTCTCCCATTTAAACTTTGGAAAGTGCTTTTATTAATAATAAACCCTTTTTGTTTTCCTCAAAATCAATTAGAAGAGCCTCTAAAATAGATATATGATTCTATAAAAATATTAAGAAGGCATAAATATTCTCCTCTGCAAACAAAATTAATTCTAAAAATCTGCTTTCTTTATCCAGAGATTTCTGGATAATTTCTTATCATCTATAGTGAATTGTATCTGCCAAAAGATTTTTGTATGCCCATGTAACCTCATTTGGATATAAGGACTTTTCAGATATAATTGATATAAGTATTTCAGATAAAATTATCCCTGATTTACAGTGGGTCCCCAAATCCCATGACTGGTGTCCTTATAAAAGAGAGAGAGGTTTGAGCAACAGGAAAGAAGACCTGTTAAGCTGGAAGCAAATTAGAGTTATGTTGCTATAAACCAAGGAATACCAAGGACACCAAACTCTGGATGAGTCAAGGAGAATCGCCCCCTCCAGCCTTCTCTCCCTCCAACAAGGTCCTGCCTAACCTTCATTTTGAACTTCTAGCCTCCAGAAATGTAAGACAATAAATTGTTGTTTTATAGACACTCTTAGTTAACCAATCTGATAAAGGAATAACATTAACTTTCTGTCTTCTTAGGTCCTGCATTTATTAATAGCAATCATAAAAACGGGCTAATTTACATGGCAAAGGCATTTTATCCTGTTTTCCAACCATACTTAAAATGTCATCTATCTTTACAAATTATTTTTTCATGTCACAAGAGTTTATGGAGCACATCAAATACATTGTGATATTATGAGTAACAAAACAGAAAACCCAATATACATGAATGTGCAAATCCCTTCTCTAAAAAAACTGATGTTGTAGAGGTGGGTAGATAGAAAACATATAGTAAATTATGTAGTGTAATTAGTACAGTGAGGAAAACATAGATGTTAAGGAAGCAATGTGACTATAAATAAAATAGTGCAAACTTCAATGAGATAGCATTTAGGAAGAAAAAAAAAAAAAGCCTAGAAAGAGGTGAGTGGAACATGATTAAATCTGAAGGGAAATGATTCTAGGCAGTAGGAAGTAGGAACAGTCAGTACAAAGGCTCTGAGCTGGGAGTATGCTTAATAATTTGAGAAATAGACTGATGAAGCCATGACTAGTGGTGGTGGAAGTCAGAGGACCACAAAGACTTCATTCCAAGTGAAATGCATAGCCATTGGACAATTTCAAGGGAACAGCAACATGAACTGACTCATATTTTAAAATCAGGTGTTTTTAATCATTTTGTTACATGAATTTCTCTGTTGAAATATATGGACTTTTTAGAAGAACGTTTTCATGTTAATAATACCAAATGTGTGGACATTGCAAAGTAGACAGTTGCACAAATTTGTAATAGAGTAGCATATGAATTTCACTAAAAATCTAGCACTATGTGTATTAAATGCTATAATTTTTAAATAATGCATGTAGATGATATTCCAGATACCTGTGGAAACTTAAATATGCTATCAAAATATCTGCAACTTCTTTGGTGACCAAAACATGTGTGTATGCGAGCTCAGTTGTGTCCAACTATTTGTGACCCCATGGACTGTAGCCTGCCAGGCTCCTCTGTCCATGGGATTTTCCAGGCAAGAATACTAGAATGGATTGCCATTTCCTTCTCCAGAGGGTCTTCCTGACCCAGAGACCAAACATGAATCTCCTACAATGGCAGGCAGATTGTTTACCATGACCCTAAATACCATTTCCCCAACCAAAAGATACTCTTAATCTTACTGTGGCTTGTTGAATAATCTGTGAAATGACTTCATAAATTCTACCCAAATTAATAACCACTAGTTTATAGATAAGGCTTCTTTTTCTTTGTAGCTCAGTCAGTAAAAAATCTGCCTGCAGTGTAGGAGACTGGGTTCGATTCCTGGGTTAGGAAGATCCCCTGGAAAAGGAAATGGCAACCCACTCCAGTATCCTTGACTGGAAAATCTCATGGACAGAGGAGCCTGGTGGGCTGCAGTCCATGGAGTCGCAGAGAGTCGGGCATGACTGCGCGACTATCACTTACTTACTTACTAGTTTGTAGATAGGGCGTCCCAGGTGGCACTAGTGGTAAAGAATCTGACTGTCAGTGCAGGAGACATAAGAGGTGCAGGTTCAACCCCTGGGTCAGAAAGATCTAGATCAAAAAAGTCACTGACTAAATATTATTACTAACTCTTGTTGTGTTACATTATTCCAGTAATAATCCAAGCCTAGCATTAGATTATATTTCAAAAGAAAATACACAAATTTACACTAAATTTTTCTCCTTAGGTACTTAGGAAAATGAATTTTTACAAATATCCGGTCATTTTAAATGCCTTACTCTAATATAGATGTTAGCACATCAAAGTTGAAAGTAAGCATCATTCTGGACCTTATAACAAATAAATTTTGGGGTTAATTATCCATGTTTCCTGGCTGAATTGTGAAGAAGCAAAGAGATCTGTTTTTGAAATTTCACAATGTAATGAATAATTCAAAATTATTTTACTCACCTAATTATCTTTAGACAATATAATTTTGCAGACTTCATTCAAATGATTCACCCCTTCAGAATGTGCTAGAGCAAGCTATACCTTACACTTCACATTATGACCCTATACAATTCAATAAATGCACATCACACTAAAAACAGTCACAAAAAAGCGCTATTAAATGTGTGATGTTAGACATATATAAAGTATATTTGCTTGTGATTTTCATGTTTGCACTGTCTGTGTGCATCTAATCCATATTTTTAAATTTCTAGATACAACAAAGAGAATACAGTGTGTTTTTTTCCTTTTTAATCCACATATTTTTGCTGCTTCTGTAATAGGCATCGACCTAAGCCTTGTCCTTGCCACAGGCAGTGAATGATAGTACTTTGAAGGTTGCCTTTTTTTTTCCTTTTAATCCAATAAAACATGGTCTGAGAAAGAAGCCGAAGACCCTCTCCCTCTAAAAAAAGTAATAAAGTTTCAAGCAGGGTTAAGACACAGTCATAATAGTAGACAACTATGATTCATTAGAAACTTCTATAATAAAATTCTGTACTTTCCATATTCCTTTTGATATTCTAAGTAGAACTTGAGTTTAATAGTTGGGAATATAACATATGAAACAGCTTAACATTTAAGAAGATGCATTATTAAAAAGGTGTTGTTAAAATGTCATATTGTAGCAGCTACATTAGCATTGTTTTAAAGGTTAGCTATACTGCATGTCTTAGAATCTCAAGAAATCTATAAAATTTAACCATATATGTTATATCTTTGTTGCTTATCTGCAAGCATATATATTTTATATATACAGCTGTGGGTATGGATATATGTAGATAGATATGGATATATGTAGATAGGTATGGATATACATATGTGCGTGCCTCTACTTGTAGGCATGAAATATATATTGAGAGAGAGAACCACTATCATTTTATAATAATGGACAGGAATTAGTCCTGCTTAGCTAGTAAATGGATAGAGTGAATGTGGCGATTTTATAAATTGCCTTTATAGCCTCAGAATCAAGAAAATATAGGAAAGCTTTTCTGCTGTTTGGTGAAAAGTGGTTCTTTCCTGGATCCATATCCTATTTCCGTTGACCCCTTGAATAGGGTGGCTCAGCTGTTCTTTGCTTTCATGTCTTATCTCATTTTATCCTAACAACTCTATAAAGGCACATATTATTCTCTCCAGGTTATGGGTGATAAAACCGAGGGATTGAATGACTTCTATAATGGCACACTGCTATTCCTTCCACCTTTAGAGTGCTTTGATTCCTATGGCATTTTCAGTGTTTGTCAATGGAAAATAGGATTGAGGACTACCTGCAGCAGAATCAAATCACTTGATATTATTGGTTTTAAAAAGTCAATTTCTGATAACCAACCATGTCTGTTAAATCAGAGTCTATAAGAGGGAACACTGGAATTTGTATTTTGTGCAAACAACCCAGGTGATGGCTTTGCTTATTAAAAGGCTAAGGTATGGCTAACAGTAAATGAGCCACAGATCTTAGACTGCTGAGTCATTAACGAGAGCCTTGCTTTTCAAAATCTGGTTGATATACCAGTAGCACTGGCATAACCTGGGAGTTTTTGGTAAGTGCAGAAACACGGACCCTACAGCTGAACTTTGACATGATCTCTAGGTGATTTGTGTTCATATTCAAGTGTGAGAAGTACTGCCTTAGAGACTTTTTCATTATTCAACCTATTTGGTGCTTCCCAGTCATTATAATAAAATCATCAGCTGGGGGCAGTTGACTTCTCCCCTGGAGACTGTTTCTCTAGGTCTAAGGATGTCTGGAGAAGGCAATGGCACCCCACTCCAGTACTCTTGCCTGGAAAATCCCACGGACGGAGGAGCCTGGAAGGCTGCAGTCCATGGGGTCGCTGAGGGTTGGACACGACTGAGCGACTTCACTTTCCCTTTTCACTTTCATGCATTGGAGAAGGAAATGGCAATCCACTCCAGTGTTCTTGCCTGGAGAATCCCAGGGTCAGGGAGCCTGGTGGGCTGCTGTCCATGGAGTCGCACAGAGTCGGACATGACTAAAGTGACTTAGCAGCAGCAGGGATGTTTAGCGGAGAAGGCAATGGCAACCCACTCCAGTACTCTTGCTTGGTAGTCCATGGAGTCACTGAGGGTCAGACACAACTGAAGTGACTTAGCAGCAGCAGCAGGGATGTTTAGAGGGCACCTCAAGTGATCAGTATCAGTAGATACTTTTGAAAAATATCACTTCCATTATCTTTAATACAAAGTCTCTGGTGTGTGCCCTCTGATTTCAGGAGTTTGGGGTCCATGTTTGAGTTACTGATCTGCAGTTGTAGCCCGTTAGCTATATGAGTGCAGAGGCAGCATGGTGTAGGGATGATGAGCAGGTGTAGGCAGGAGCCAGGTGGCCTGAGTGTGAACCTGGGAAAGGTACTTCACTTTTTGTTCCTCAGTCTCCAAACTTGTAAATAGGGGCTACAGTCATATATACTTTGTAAGGTGAGAAATAAATGAAATCTTATGAAAAGCATTGAAAAAATTTCTGTTTACCTGTTATTACTAATATGTAGCTTCCCTCTTAAAGGCCCTTTTTATAATGGAACCCTTAATTTTGCACGTGTACCCTTTCTAAATGCTGCAGAGTGCCTCTTTGCCATATCCCCTTCCTGAGAGAAAAATGAGATTTCTGAATTCTGTGCTCTGATTTCATTTTCCTTTCTTCTTCTTTTCCTCCTGCTGCTGCTAAGTTGCTTCAGTTGTGGTAGGTCAAAAAATGTATGCTTGAAATTTTGGATTTGAAAGTGCTCATGAGTTCAGCCTTTAGCCTGAAGCTCAAAATCACCACAGATGTTCTAACTATCCCAGGCTGCTGTTCCCACATGACTGCAAGAAACAAAAACAACAACAACAACAACAAAAAAAAACTAAGATATACAAAGAAGTAGTGGAAGGAATTACCAAATATTGAGCAACACCATATAGATGATTTCATTTAGTCTGTACAATGGCCTGCAAAGACAGTTTAAAGATAAATGACAGAAAGGTTATATATTTTCTCCAAGGCTACAGAGAATAGGGGATCCCAATTCTAAAGCCACATCTACTGGTCTCAGAGCTAGTCCTTTTTCATTAGAGTTATATATTTTCCATATTTCAGAATAGAATTGAGGATATATAGAGAATGAAGTAAAGTGTGATATAAAACACTTTAAGGAGAGAGGTGATAAAGTTGTTAATATAATAGCTAACACTTTTGAGGGCTGACAGTGAGTCAGGCTTTATGAATTTTTGTGTATTCACCCATCCAATCTCTGATGTAGGTATCATAATCATTATAGTCCTCATTCTACCGGTGAAGAAATTGAGGACGAGGTATGCTAACTATCCCAAGGGCACACAAGAAAAACTAGAGAAGGCATTGGAAAGCAGCCAAGTCTGAGAACTCCAAGTCAGAGTTGATAACCACTGCACTATGCAGTCTCCCCACTTCTGAGCTTCCAATGGCATTTTTAGCACATCATCTGAGCAGCTAGAGGCAAAAGGAAATCCATTAGAAATTTAGCTTTTGATTTTTGTAAAAAGATGTATCAGGTCATCTGCAGAAATATTTTTTCAAGAGGTTCATTTAAATAATAGATGTGTTTAATTGATGTGTTTAATTCTGCTTCCTATCACTATCACTAATCTCAATTAGACCTCCAAGGTTCTAGAAAGGAGGGGCGATGTACAAAGTACTGACAATCATTGACAATCATCTTTTAAAACAGTGAAATAGATTTTCTAAACGTTAGGCATTGTATAGGGCTTCTTTTTCTGCAGGTTTAGCTTAACGAAAGTGGATAGTGAGACTAAGGGAACTTTGAGTATGTCACAGTCTCTTTATACCTCCAAATGCCTATTGGCAAGCGTGGAGTCAACCCTTCCAGTGTTTTGGAAGGATGGATTGTGAACACCTTTGGCAAGCATCTTTTACACCTTCTTTCTAGATTCTAAAATGTCTTGTGGCTTCGGCTTTAATACAGCGGTTCTAGTTCCAGTTCAGTTGCTCAGTCATGTCCAACTCTTTGCGACACGGTGAACCACAGCATGCCAGGCCTCCCTGTCCATCACCAACTCCCAGAATCTACCTAAACCCATGTCCATTGAGTCAGTGATGACATCCAACCATCTCATCCTCTGTCATTCCCTTCTCCTCCTGCCCTCAATCTTTCCCATCATCAGGGTCTTTTCAAATGAGTCAGCTCTTTGCATCAGGTGGCCAAAGTATTAGAGTTTCAGCTTCAACATCAGTCCTACCAATGAACACTCAGGACTGATCTCCTTTAGGATAGACTGGTTGAATCTTCTTGCAGTCCACAAGAGATTTCTTTGCAGTCTAATATACCAGAGAAGTGATCTAATTTGATCATACATTGTTAGAAGATAGTTTTAAGAAAAGGTGTTTCCATTGGAAACATTTTCCAAATTCTTGGAAATTCAAGAAGAGGCAAGGGGAAAAATATTTGGGAATCATTGTTCTGTGAAGAAAATTATCTTCTAGCTCATGAGAATATTGAAATTTAGCCTATTTGTGTTTTGTTTAATTTTAGCTTTCCTGTTCCCTTACTGTGACTTTTAGAAGTTGTATCCAACAAAATTAACTTTATGTGAGAAGGCTGCCTCCTCCACAATGTGGGTAGGGTTAATCATACCCTATTATGCATCTAAGATTTCTCATAGTTGTAAAATAGTCAATTATGTAGCTGCTTCTCCTTCATTCTACATTTGATATTCTTGGAAAGCAGTGACCTTGATTTACTCATTAAAAAAAAAAAAAAAAGTGCCAACTACAAGGCTTAACACAAAATTAATAGGTAGTTGTTGGTTGAATAGGTATATCATCGAGTAAAACTGTAAAAATAATATACCCATTGCATTTGGCAAGGTATACAAGCAGTATCTGTCACTAATGAGTTTCATTAACTCCATGCATAAGATAATAAGAAATTAGACTGCTGTGCCAAATACATGCTCTAAGTCAACCTGAGAGCTCAGCTGTGTCCTGTTATTTTCCTGATTATTCTGCTTCTAGCTGCATTTAGCAAGCTAAGCCCACACAGCTGGTCATTCTGAAAAAGCAACTTGCTGCTTTTCAATTTCAGAAACACCAAAGAGCATGTAGGACAAAGGGGGAATCTGGCGTGTTCCTCCCCTTCAAGGAACAATCAGTCAGGCCTGAATATCACAATTACATAGGTGAAAGTAAATCTGCTGGATTTATAGCTGAAATGCAAAACTTCTAGGATAAAGGGAAAGATGGTGCCCTAAAATGGATAAATCACTGTATATGCATGATCTTTCTGAGTTCTCCTGTTCCTGTTCTATAAATGAAGGAAAAATATACTTTGGAGAGGCTGAATGCCTTGTCCAAGATCACACACCTAAGCAGGAACAGAAATAAAGGCTTACTTGCAGATTTTTAATTCTAAAATTTAGAATCAATTTTCTGAAAAACAAATTTATTTTTCTATTATAATAAATTCAGAATGAAAAGTAGAAATGCCACAAACCGCTATTCATTCCACTGTCAAAATATACCTGAGAAAGGATGAAAACTTGAAAAAAATCACTGAAATGAACAGTAATTGTTACAATAATAAATTTGAATTTTCTACTAGTCTGAGAAGCCAATTGGAAGTACACAGGTTATAATTACCATCTTATTTGCATAAAATTATTCACAAAATGCTATGACCTTTATTATCTAATTCCATCCTCACAAAAATCTTAAAACATAGATTTTCTCCAATTTATAGGTAATTGAAAAGAGTTACAGGAACTCAAGGAATGTGTATAAGGCCATATGGGAAGTAAGAGGTATTAGAAATCAGGACTTATCTGTGAGTTGAGTCCAGAATGACACTTTCTGCTCCAACTGAAAATTTTTATACATAAAATACAAATGAGTAGCAGTCCAGTTCATGAGGATCTGTTTACAAAATTTCACTAAGGTTTTGATTGGTTAAGCTTTAGTTGGGTTAAAAATCAGCTATATGGGACATTACAACACTATGTTTTCAGAATAAAATTACTTAATATTTAAAGAAAGGAGGTAATCAATAACTTCTGACTACTTTTTCTTAAAATTACCTAGGGATTTTTCCACATTAAGTGACTTTCCCTCTTTAATTCTTGCCAACCTTATCCTGATTAAATTGCCCAATGGCTACTCAGTAGAATTTCATTTGACAAGATTTAGCCTCTAATCAACCTTGATTAATTTGGCAAGTTGAGACACAGTTATTCATCCTTATTCTCCCTTTAAAAAAAAATCACAGGCAAGCAATCTTTCTCGTGGTTTTTCTTACTTTCTCTTTTTTAAGATTCTTTCTTTCTGTCTTGGATTTACTCTTCCATATATCAGTTTGGATTTTTGTTGTTGTTAGTTTAGTGCGGAGAAGGAGGCAGCATCATTATGATGGAAAGCACATACATTTTAGAGTCAGGTAGACCCAGATGTAAAAGCACTATGACACCACTTCATAGCCATATAATATTGAACAAGGGACTGAGACTCTGAGATAGTTTTCTCATCCTTCAGAATGTCAGCAGTAATAACAATCTCGCAGAGTGGTTGTGGCACACTAAATTCCAAGTTCTGTACAACTAGAGCACAGAGCCTGGCAAATAAAAATATCAATGATTGGGCTTAATGTTGTAGATGAAAGAGAGTTACTTTTCAACTTTGGGTCAGTAATTGCTTAGAAGAAAGTTGGTGACAAGATTTCCTGACTGTCTTACGTAGAAATTAGATCTGTCCTTAAAGACAAACAAAAATGTCACCTGTATTATTCCTTACCCAATGCACCAGATATCTAGACAACATCTTTCAGAAAAGAAAGTTTTCTTCCTTTTTTTTTTTCTTTTTGGCATAAATCATTGTCATATATCAGGAAAGAAGCTACAAGAATGCTAGGATTCTGACAGTTTGGGGCTGATGTCCTTGTCTTTTTATTTCTGTCACAATCATTCTCGAAAATAGTCTCCTTGCAACAATGAGAAAAAAATATATAACCAAGTGGTTCATTTTCTAGCTCTTATTTTTCCCCTGTGGGTTCAGAAAACTGGACCCTTGAGAACTGGCTTTATCAACCACTAGTAACCACTAGTAATTTCCATTAATTGCCATGGTAATACTATCAGAGACACCATCACTGAAACTTTCACCAGGTACCAATAACAGCAGTGAACACATGCACTTAAATATGACTTGGGTCAAAGAAGATACTCATGATAATAGTTAGGTACAAAATCACTGCAGATGGTGATTGAAGCCATGAAATTAAAAGACCCTTACTCCTTGGAAGGAAAGTTATGACCAAACTAGACAGCATATTAAGAAGCAGAGACATTACTTTTCCAACAAAGGTCCATCTAGTCAAGGCCATGGTTTTTCCAGTAGTCATGTATGGATGTGCGAGTTGGACTGTGAAGAAGGCTGAGCACTGAAGAATTGATGCTTTTGAACTGTGGTGTTGGAGAAGACTCTTGAGAGTCCCTTGGACTGCAAGGAGATCCAACCAGTCCATTCTGAAGGAGATCAGTCCTGGGTGTTCATTGGAAGGAAAGATGCTAAAGCTGAAACTCCAGTTCTTTGGCTAGCTCATGTGCAGGGGTGACTCACTGGAAAAGACTGATGCTGGAAAGGATTGGGGGCAGGAGGAAAAGGGGACAACAGAGGATAAGATGGCTGGATGGTATCACTGACTCGATGGATGTGGGTTTGGGTGAACTCCAGGAGTTGGTGATGGACAGGGAGGCCTGACGTGCTGCAATTCATGGGATCACAAAGAGTCGGACACCACTGAGCAACTGAACTGAACTGAACTGAGCTCAGTAGAAAATCTGATCTTGTGTGACCTACGTAAATATAGAATATATCTGCCCTGGTTTATGCTTTTCAAACTTGGTCAAGAATTTTTTCAGAAGGAATTAATTTAGAATAATAAGGAGCTGATAGAGAATCTTTACTGAATTCAATGTAATTTTATAATTATATTAACACATGTGTCTGTATCCCATTTCTTATACTGAAAAACTTAATAAATTTTATTCAGAAAACTTAGTCTTCAAAAAAAAAAAAAAAAGAGGAAGAAGTACATCAAGGCTACATGTTGTCACCCTGCTTATTTAACTTATAGTCAGACTACATTACATGAAGCGCCTGGCTGGATGAAGCATAAACTGGAATCAAGATTGCCAGGAGAAATATCAATAACCTCAGATATGCAAATAATACCACTTTTATGGCAGAAAGTGAAGAGGAACTAAAGAGCCTCTTGATGAAAGTGAGAGAAGAGAGTGAAAGAGCTGGCTTAAGACTCAACATTCAGAAAACAAACATCATAGCATCTGGTTCTATCACTTCATGGCAAATCAATGGAAACAGTGACAGACTTTATTTTCTTGGACTCCAAAATCACTGCAGATTGTGACTGCAATCATGAAATTAAAAGACACTTGCTCCTTGGAAGAAAAGCTATGACAAACCTGGACAGCGAATTAAAAAGCTGAGACGTTACTTTGCCGACAAAGGTCTATCTCATCAAAGCTATGGTTTTTCCACTAGTCATGTATGGATGTGAGAGTTGCACCATAAAGAAAGCTGAGCACTGAAGCACTGATGCTTTTGAACTGTGGTGTTGGAGAAGACTCTTGAGAGTCCTTTGGACTGCAAGGAAATCAAACCAGTCAATCCTAAAGGAAATCTGTCCTGAACATTTATTGGAAGGACTGATGTTGAAGCTGAAACTCCAATACTTTGACCATCTGATGCAAAGAACTGATTCACTGGAAAAGACCCTGATGCTGGGAAAGATTGAATGTAGAAGGAGAAGGGGACAACAGAGGATGAGATGGTTGGATGGCATCATTGACTCCATGGACATGAGTTTGAGCAAGCTCTGGGAGTTGGTGATGGACAGGGAAGCCTGGTGTGCTGCAGTCCATGGGGTCACAAAGAATCGGGCACGACTAAGCGACTGAACTGAGTCTTCCGAAATATATATTAGCCAGTCAGTTTAACATTATCTATATCCTTAATTACCATAGAATCAGCTTATCATCAGCTTGCTTACCCTCTTTCTCTATCCCAATGAGGATACAATTATCTTTTGTCAGTAACAGAACTTTCCAGAGGCAAGAAATCAAAATGCAGTAACAGAAAGAAGTCGCTTGTAGAAAATCTCTGTTTATCCTCCTTTTTATTTTCTTAAGGGATCAGCTTTGCAATTTCTAAATGAATATAGCAACATATTTATGTCTCCCTATATTTTTTATACTAGTTGGATTCTGATATATCAGACCTTGGCCTAGTCAGAAGCAGAAGTAGATGTTTTTCTGGAATTCTCTGTGAGTGTCCAAGAGTCTCCAGTGAGGGCCTAGGTCTACAGTGGCCCACCATGGGGTCAGGGGATCTGACTACAACAGTCCTGGGAGCAGTATCATGCTGGCATAAGTCCTTTTGAAGGAGGTGTCATACTACAGGGAGGGAACACAGCCCCACCCATCAGCAGAAAATTAAAAATTTACTGAGCATGGCCTTGCCCACCAGAGCAAGACCCAGTTTTCCCCACAGTCAGTCCATCCCATCAGGAAGCTTCCACAAGCCTCTTATTCTCATCCATCAGAGGACAGACAGAGTGAAAATCACAATCACAGAAAACTAACCAAACTGATCACATGGATCACAGCCTCATCTAACTCAATGAAACTATGAGCCATGCCATGTAGAGTTACCCAAGATTGATGGGTCATGATGGAGAGTTTTGACAAAATGTGGTCCACTGGAGAAGGGAATGACAAATCACTTCAACATTTTTGCTTTGAGAATCCCATGAACAGTATGAAAGTACATTTAGGCAATTTTAAAAATGTCTTCTGGGATAATTCTGAATGAATAATGACCTTAACCTTTGCAGTTGGCTTTCTAGTCCCAAAGACTATCTTTTCCCAGTTCTAAATGCAACAAATATTTATTGAGCACATTGCTACATGTAAGTCATTTAGCAGATATTGTGTAGATAGATAGATTAAAACACCCTGTATCTAGATTCAATTTATGATTATATCAAAGCTTTATTTTATTAGGAATGGTGCCAGGTATTATAATACTATACTATATTAATCTATATATTTTATATATATTATATTTATGTAATATTATGTGCATTATCATATGTATCTTCACAGCAAATAAAGTTGGTATTATCTCTTGTTGGAGAAATGACAACACTAGTTAAGAAAGGCACATAAACATGTCTTAATTTTTACTGCTAGTAAATAGCAGAGTTAATACATCCTGGTCATTCTTACAGCAAGTCCAGCTCTCCTTCTAGAATATATCTGTCAACAACAAGAAATGGTCTATGTGAAAACAGACTAATCCAAATAGTTGCCTACTCATGCAGAAGGGTCTATGTAACTAATTGGCAGTTTTTCACATTTGTTGTCTCTTCCTCTTCCTCGTATTCCCCCACTTGTGGGCCTTCATCAGCCCTCTTTTGTTATGCCAATACACTCTTTCCTTTACAGAGTATCATCCATTTATATAATTCATCTCTTATATTTTTAGATGTGAGAGCTAAATTATATCTATCTATCTATCTATCTATCTATCTATGTATATAATTTGTCCAGCTTATGTTTTTCAAAATTGGTCAGGAACTTACATACAAATATATATATATATGTGTGTGTGTGTGTGTGTGTGTGTGTGTGTGTGTGTGTATCTTGCAAGTATTCTTTTTCCATTTCCATCTGCCAAGTCTACTTTTAGTTCCATTATCACATTAATCTTAAGGTTTAAAGATAAATTTATATGTTCTCACTAAAACCCACATCTTCCTAATTTATATTTTAATGAATCCTTTGAATACTTTCTCATTCCCCAGACTCAATCTTTTGGTCCATCTGTGATTTTTTTCTCTCATCCCTACATTCAGTCAGTTAAAAACTTATCCTTCACAGGGGCTTTTGCCTTTTCTTCCATTCTCTGTCAACCTCATTACTAAAATTCTGCCCCTTATGATATCAATTCCAAACTTTTGTTGTAGCTTTCATTCTTGGCTTTATGCATGACATTGCTTACATTTTTGATTGAATATATAGACATTTCATATATAATAAGTGACATGAACATTCCTCTATATTCTTAACATTCCTATTCCTACTTATTTCCTGCTATGTCTTAAAGCAATAAAAACAAAAGCATTAATCCTACATCAAATGTTCAATTACTCTTTTCTAAATATCCCTCAAATTTCCATTCTCCCTTTGAGCATACTATTTTATCATCTAGATTGTCCTTACATACCCGTTGAATGTCCACCGATTTTGTTAGAATAAGATAAAATTTGAAAAGACTCTAATGCTGGGAAAGATCGAGGGCAGGAGCAGAGGGGATGACAGAGGATGAGATGGTTGGAAGGCATCACTGACTCAATGGACATGCTGCTGCTGCTGAGCCACTTTAGTTGTGTCTGACTCTGTGTGACCCCATAGACGGCAGCCCACTAGGCTCCCCCATCCCTGGGATTCTCCAGACAAGAACACTGGAGTGGGTTTCCATTTCTTTCCCCAATGCATGAAAGTGAAAAGTGAAAATGAAGTTTCTCAGTAGTGTCTGACTCTTAGCAACCCCATGGACTGCAGCCTACCAGGCTCTTCTGTCCACGGAATTTTCCAGGCAAGAGCACTGGAATGGGGTGCTATTGCCTTCTCTGCAATGGACATGAAATTGATTAAACTCCACGAGTTGATGATGAACAGGGAAGCCTGATGTGCTGCAGTCCATGGGGTCGCAAAGAGTCAGACATGACTGAGCCACTGAACTGAACTGAAGATAAAATTTAATGATTTTACTTACTAGTTTTTAACATTCTTCATCACTTTCAGAGCTCAGTAATTTTATTTATTTTGTGTTACTGTTCTCACTCAATGAACTAATCAGCAAGCCTACCATATTCTGCCTGGGACCCACACTTCTGGACTTTTTAGACTGGCTTCTCATATATAGTAGGTAGACTATAAATATCAGTATGGTTAGTAAACTTTTAACTTGATGACTTTCTGGAGGCCACCTGAACAATGCAATGGATTATCTTACACATCAAAATTGTATTTCAGGGAGCCCTTAGAGCATTGTATTATGTTATTGAAGAATAGGAACCAACCTAGTATTCTACATGAAGTAGTGGTAGAGGAAAAGTCTTGTTAGAACATTTTTGATCTACTCATACATTCAAATTCAAATTAATTGGGAACACTGTAGAATTACATTTAATACCATGGAATAATATGCACAAATTAGAATAGAAGAAGAGGAATATGTTACAAGAAAGTAGGCTTTTTGTTTTCTTGTTTAAGAATGTGTGCTAGACCACAATTCCTGTTTATCCTTCTGGGAACTCATCCCCTTTTAGTTATTTTTGGCTTTGAGAATTAATTTGGCTGATAAAATGTGAGGGAAGGTGATGTATGAAATTCCCAGGTAAAAGTATTTAAAATGTAAGAGGGCTTTGTGTGTGTGTGTGTGTGTGTGTGTGTGTGTGTGTGTGTGCGCTCTTCTGCACCCAGGAGTCCTGAAAATTTGTGTTTACATGGTGGCATCGTTAAATAGTAGTGCATCTATCAGATTAGGATTCTGAAGGATTACACTTTGCTTTTCGTTGTACTGTTCAGTTATGAAAATACGGGCAGGTATTTCAGGAACTGCTCATGTGAGATATAATTTTACAACAAATATGTTAATAATTCAGACTGTTGTTTATATTAACAACATTCAATTTTAAAAAGTAGCAAACAGGCCAAGTACATGTTGGCAGAAGTAGTGAGGGATGGGCATATCACCAGTTGTTAGGATCACAGAGTTGCAATATATTTAGGAAGACATCTAGCTCAACTGCTTTCAAATGAAGAAATAGAAAATCATATAAAGCATGGGTAAAAGCAGAGAAAAGAATCTTATTTTCTTGTCTTCTAACCCTGTGTACTTACTGCCACCAAAGAAATCACATTTCCTCTCAATTTAACTTTTGTCTAGCATTTTAACCAGTCTAATTAAAATTGTGTTGTGACAGTCATCACAAAGGTAGACTAAATGGATTAGGTAATTAGCAGCATACTTCAGTAATAGGTACTAACTTTCACTTCATGGTTAATTCACTTCATAGTTTTCAGAACACAGACCATTGACTATTATTAATCCGTCAAGACTATTTGAGTGCAGGACCCTAAATAAATAAATAAATACCCTCCCCCTCAAGGCATCCTCAGTCTAATGGAAAATAGAAGAAACATCCATAATAAAGTGCTGTATATAATGCTCTTTCAGAGTATATTTCAACATTTGGGGACACAGAGGAGAGGCTGGTTCTAAAAAGATGTTTTAAAGGAGACACTGATTAAACAGATATTTGAAGTATGACTAAGAGGAGTTTTCCAGGTATACAAGGGGAGGAAATGTGTTTTGAGAGCCCAGAGTATGCAGGGGCATTGAAAAGTTGGAATGTATGGTAAAGACCTAACAGAAACAGAAGAGATTGAGAAGGAGTGGCAAGAATACACAGAACTATACAAAAAAAAGGTCTTTATGACCCAGATAATGACAAAGGTGTGGTCACTCACCCTGAGCCAGCCATCCTGGAGTGTGAAGTCAGGTGGCCCTTAAGAAGCATTACAAATGGAAGAAATGGAATTCCAGTTGAGCTATTTAAATCCAAAGGATGTTGGTGTTAAAGTGCTGTATTCAATATGCCAGCTAATTTGGAAAGCTCAGCTGTGGCCACAGGACTGGAAAAGGTCAGCTTCATTCCAATCCCAAAGAAAGACAATGTCAAATAGTGTTCAAATTACCATTAAATTGTGCTTATTACACATGCTAACAATGTTATGCTCAAAATCCTTCAAGTTAGGCTTCAACCGTATGTGAACTGAGAACTTCCAGATGTCAAGCTGGATTTGGAAAAGGCAGAAGAAAGACAAATCAAATTTCCAACATGCACTGGATCATGGAGAAAGCAAGAGAATTCCAGAAAAACTTCTGCTTCATTGACTACTCTAAAGCCTTCCACTTTGTGGATCACAACAAACTGTGGAAAATTCTTAAGGAAACGGGAATACTGGACCATCTTACCTGCCTCTTGAGAAACCTGTATGCAAGTCAAGAAGCAACAGTTAGAACTGGACATGGAACAAGGGCCTGGTTCAAAATTGGGAAAGGAGTACATCAAGGCTGTATATTGTCACCCTGTTTATTATTAACTTATATGTAGAATACATTATGCAAAATACCAGGCTAGGTGAGTCACAAGCTGGAATCACAAGCAAGATTGCCAAGAGAAGTAGCAACAACTTTAGATATACAGATGATACCACTCTAATGACAGAAAGGACAAAGAGCTAAAGAGCCTCTTCATGAGGATGAAAGAGGAGAGTGAATAAAAAACTGGCTTAAGAC
Source organism: Nanger dama (assembly GCA_917880005.1). Classification (NCBI taxonomy): domain Eukaryota; kingdom Metazoa; phylum Chordata; class Mammalia; order Artiodactyla; family Bovidae; genus Nanger; species Nanger dama. Next base: position 11,751,084 of record CAKJTW010000017.1, read on the forward strand.
TCAACATTCAAAATATTAAGATCATGGCAACTGGCCCCATCACTTCATGGCAAATAGAAGGGGAAAAATTGGAAGCAGTGACAGCTTTTAATTTCTTGGACTCAAAAATTACTGTGGATGGTGACTACAGCCATGAAATTAAAAGATGGTTGCTCCTTGGAAGAAAAGCTATGACAAACCTAGACAGCTTATTAAAAAAATAGGCATCAGTTTGCCAACAAAGGTCTATCTAGTCAAAGCTATGGTTTTTCCAGTAGTCCCTGTGTGGATATAAGATCTGGACCATAAAGAAGTCAGAGCACTGAAGAATGATGCTTTTAAATTATAGTGCTAGATAAGACTTTTGAGAGTCCCTTGAACTGAAAGGAGGTCAAACAAGTCAATCCTAAAGGAAATCAACCCTGAATATTCATTCGAAGGACTGATTCTGAAGCTGAAGCTCCAATACTTTGGCCACCTGATGTGAAGAGCTGACTTATTGGAAAAGACCTTGATGCTGGAAAAGATTGATGGTAAAAGGAGAAGTGGACAGTGGAGGATGAGATGAGATGAGATAGCATCAGCACCCCAGTGGACATGAATCTGAACAAACTCCACACATTATTGGAGTGCAGAGGATGCTGGCAGGCTACAGTCCATGGAGTTGCACAGAGCCAGACACAACTTAGGGACTCAACAACAACCATAGTACACCTGTCAAGAAACAGGTATGGCAGAACATGAGACGAGGAATTAAAGCAGGATCATAGTCTATACCAAAATTCAGGGTAAAGCTTTGGTTTTTTTTTTTTTTTAACCTTTGGTTTCTTAAAGGGCGAATCACCCCAACTACAAGTCAGATTTAAAAACTTTTTTTTTTAACTTTGTAGTTTATGTTAGAGTATAGCCAATTAACCATGTTTTGACAGTTTCAGGTAGATAGCAAAGGAACTCAGCCATACATATACATGTATCCATTCTTCCCCAAACTGCCCTCCCATCCAGACCGCCACCTACCAATGAGCAGAGCTTCCTGTTAAATAAAGAATCTTGAATATTTTACTACATTGACTCTAAACATTGATTTTAAAAATAATGACATTTTTGGATAAATGGACAAATTGGCAGATGGGTATCAAAAATTTTGTCATAAAACGATAACATTTAATGCCATACATGAACAAGAGTAGATCTTAACTATTCTTATTACACACGAAAAGTGGTAACTATGTGAAGTGATTTGTGTGTGATAATAATTTTGTACTTTGACACATGTTAAATCATCATGCTATTATTGGTTAGTCACCAAGTCATGTCTGACTCATCCTGTAGACCTTAAAAAATCTTGTTGTATAATTTAAATGTATATTTTAAAAATAAACAACAAAAAAATGACAGACATAAGAACAAAGAATATCAGTGAAGGTTGACATTTAAAAAGTGCATATTATGTAAACAATTGCTATGACAAACTGATTTCATTGTAGTTCTTTTAATAATTTTGGCTATGATGAACTGCATAAATGGCATTGCATAAGATTTATAATTCTCATGTACCAGATAAAATTTGTAACATCTACTATTGTAGATCTTTAGTGTGTGTGTGTGTGTGTGTGTGTGTGTGTGTGTGTGTAGGAAGCTGAAATCAATTATTTTAAGTATCTAGCCATTAAATTCTGTAATTCCATTTTTCATTTGTCTGAATTCTTGAGAATACCAAGCAAGAACATGCTAAACTTCCATCTGAAATAGGAGCTGACAAATCTTGATTCTTTGCTTCAAGTAAGGATCAGCTTCCCTATGACCTCAGAGCCACATTAGGGAGGAAGGAAAACAGATCCATTAGAACTTAGTGTGGGGGTGGAATCAGGAAGGGAGACAGTGAACCATTACTCCTTCCCTTTAAACGTCTCAGAATGATGCCTTAGACAAAAATACAATGATATAAGCACAAAGGGCTTTAAGGAGATTTAACTGTGTTATTCCCTTTCTCTAATGAGGCACTTGGGTAGTTTCCATTTTGCTTTAGGTGTCTGGGGAAACTTTTGTTACTATTTTTTGCTAATTATACATAATACAATTGTTTTCCCCCATTTATTTGTTCTTACCCTTTTCTCACTACAATGCTCTTAAATATTTATACATATTATAATTCAGCTTAAAGTCATCATCATGATACAACACAATAATCTTGACAGTGTATATCCTACTCCTGGTTTTAGGGAAGAAAATCAGAAACAATCAGGTACTGTAGAGATATTTATGGAGAAGCAGTTCTAGCTTTGCTTAAATTAAAAAGACAAGCTATAAAAAGTATCTAAAAGCATGAGCAGATATGAGTGCTGGGTAAGTAAAACTTGTTTGAAAACCATGCTAAGATATGTGCTTCTTGCTCAGCCTTTCCCTTTTTCCTCAGCTACAATAGCTCTGTATATTCCCTTAGTACTTTGTGATCCCTTTATCATGGTGTTTGCATTATTGAATTTTGATTTGTTATTAATTGGCTTCTAGAAATCAGGTCCTATTCTTATTCTTCTTAACATTTGACACAAAGTGAGTGTTTTGCAAAAGACTGTTGAAGGAATGAATGAAAAGATGTATGTGCAATCATTATAAAGCAGGTGCATTATTTGAGTGAATTATCTGAAAAAGATGATTTACTTTATGAGTTATTTCTCCTTTATATGATTTGAACTGGAATGCAGGTATTATATTTTCTCTCTGATATTTTTTAAGTATAATTTTGAAAACTCCTTTTACAAAAGAAATTTTTGAAGCTCTTATGAAATACACTGGGCACATGCCAGATTGAACTGGTAACTATTAATAGATGCTACTACTAATACCATGGTAGTATAGAGCTCATATATATCTGTGAGAACACTTCAAATCCTGAGTATAAAATTGTACATAAGTTTTGGACTTTATTAGTTTATTATTAACATTTTATTATTTAAGCATTTTATTAGTATAAGTAATTATGGTATCAAAGAACATAGCTACTGTGACCTGTTTTGTCCTGATTTTTGTTTAATAACTGAAAGTTTGTACTTCTCATTCTTTTTTAAATAGATTTATTTATTTTAATTGGAGATTAATTGCAATATTGTATTGGTTTTGCCATACCTCAACATGAATCTGCCATGGGTATTCACGTGTTCCCCATCCTGAACCCCCTCTCACCTCCCTCCCCGTACCATCCCTCTGGGTCGTCCCAGTGCACCAGCCCCAAGTGTCTTATATTATGCATCGAACCTAGACTGGTGATTCATTTCATATATGATATTATACATGTTTCAATGACATTCTCCCAAATCATCCCACCCTCTCCCTCTCCCACAGAGTCCAAAAGACTGTTCTATACATCTGTGTCTCTTTTGCTGTCTCACATACAGGGTTATCGTTACCAGCATTATTATATTGTATTGGTGCTTTTCTTTCTGGCTTACTTCACTCTGTATAATACACCTGTTTCACCCACCCCCTTCTCTCTGGCAACCACCAGACAAATTTTATATCTGAATAAATAAGCATTATAATAATATTAATACTAGTTCTAGGAATATTTATTAATAACAAAGTGTGTTCTTTTTAATCAACACCCTTCTAGCAATAATCTAAATCTAAATCTGATTTTTTTACAATTGTTTTTGTTTTCTACTCACGAGGCATGTTTCTTCAAATTCAGTACTCCAGGCAGCAGAATATATTGAAGGATCTATGGCAAATTTTAGATGAAATAGCTTGATCCAGTGCAAGTTCCAGAAAATAATAGGGATTGTAAAAATGAAAAAGGAGGAGAGAGGCTGAGTGAAGATTTTATAAGGCATAAAAAACAAACTTGTCATGTCATTGGGCTGGGGGAAGGGTCTGATTTTTAAATGGTCTCAACAAATATTGTTACATGCACTTGTGTTTATTATTATCAATTAATATTTTGATAATATTAAGTAGATATGTGATTAATTCACATTGAGATGTACCTTTAAAAGTATTCTTTTTAGCATATCTATAAAATTTGGCAGATGGGTGGCCAACTAAGTGATATGTGACCTGCCTTCCTTGGAACTAAGGCATTGGCAGGGTTTCTTTAACCATGTATGTTCCAAAGCTATCTCTTATAGCACCTAAAACTATCCCTAACATAGATTTGCAGTTATTTGTGGATATAATGTGAAGTCACTAAAACACTGCTACTGTAGTTAACATTTAGGATTTTATTTAATACTTACTAAGTGCACTTGAGATCATTTTTTCATTGCACCCAAGTTCTCTGATATAAAATATATTTTCATGTAATTGCTTTCAGCCTTAAAATGTATGGCATAGGAGAGAGTAGTAGGCTATCTGATCTGAAATATAGGTATGAAGAAGGTCTATCATGGGAGCTAGTCCTTCTGTGATTAAGCTGGTCCTTCTTGGGTTCACCTGTCAATGTTAAGTTAACTCCCTAGGTCCAGAGATACTTCCTATGGTTGTTCAGGCTGCACTCTTTCAAAAGCATCTAGCATAGAAGGAGAGCTGAGATACCACCATGCTCAATATGCTAGGCCCTGCATTCTGGGGTGATGCTTCATCAGCTATAGGAAAGGACTGTCATTCCTCCAGATTATCCTTCCAGACTGGGCATCTTTTTGCATTTTTTTAGCTGCCTGTGGAGGAGGCTTTTCTTTTTCACATAAATTGTTTTCACATCTGTTGCCTTACTTTCCATCGTTCCAGTAGGAAATCTACTTTTGCTTCCTTTGAAGGCTGCTAACACTTACTCTGCTTCTTGGTGTTCCTCTCAGTCATGAGTCAAGCATCATCTCCTGTAGCCGCCACTTTCTCAGGCTATGTTACAGGAGAAACTTTTCAGTCTCATCTGAATTTAAACGCCACTTTTGTTTCTTATTTATTATTCAACTCAAGGACAAGTTGAGTCATTTAAGCCTCAATTTCCTCTTCTACAAAATAAACAGAATAGTTCCAGTTTATAAAGTCATGGGATAAAGTGAAAATAATTCATGTCAGTGAGAAGCAGATGTGTAACACATAGAAGATTCTCAAAAAATATATATATACACACATATATATATTCTTTTCTCTTCCCCATTTGCTACCACCCAACCTGTGCATTTGTTTTTATTTTGTTATTTACTAGTATTGAAACTACAAATAATAACAAAAGGAGTCTCAGAGTTCTAAAAATTCTCTGAAGTACTAATGATTCCATGCTTCATGCCTCCTGATTTCTTTGCAAACAGCCAACAGTGGCTCTAAGATCATTCACCTCTTGAATTTTATTCCTGAATATCCACTCCATCAAACCATTCCTTCTCTTGTCACTTGTCTTCCCTACCTAAATAAGTAACGGAACTCAGAGCCCAGGATCCCTAAGCTCTGGAAGCTAGACTCTAGCCTAGGTCAAATTACATTTCTTACTAATCTTAGGATGGTTGTTTAAACACTTTCTGTTTCTTTGCCCCATGAATTGAGAATAATGAATACTTACACCTTGAATCATTATGAGTATTGAGTCGACACACAAAAGGCATTTAGTGAAATGCGGCACAATAAGTGAATTCTCTGTTACTTTGTATTATTTTATACCTCATCCTTCAGAAAACCCACCTGCCCAGTGATAGAATTTAGTCTTACCTAGGGAAATTTTCCCAAAATATATTCTTCAGAAGCATTGTTAAAAGTATTGCTGATTAGACACTTCCCTTGAGGTCAGTGGTCAGGACTTTTTGCTGCTCATGCAAGTGGTATGGTTTAGATCCCTGGTGGGGGAACTCAGATCCCACATGCCTTGCAGCATGGCCAAATTTTTTTTTTAAGTATTGCTGATTAAAATTTACACACACAACACACACATACATTTGGGGAAAACTGACTTAAAAATATCTAGACATGTTTATCATTCATCTTGGATAAATTCTCAGATCGTTTAATATGCTAGTGTGCATTAGTAGCTATAGAGCTCACTGCATGTCTTTTTACTAATTTACTCACAAGACAATTTTTTTCCTTAAAACTCACTTCTGATAAAGACTCTCCAAATCTCTTTCATTTTTAATCCTAATGTTACCTGTCCTTCCTTTGACAATCAGAAGTCGATAAGCTTGGCATCTTTAAGACTTCCTATGATAAACTGTTCTGACTCCACAATCTTTTATTACTAAAAAGACAAGGCTTAACATACTAAGATAGAGAAAGAACTCCAAGGACTGTGAGCCTATTATAACTTGGCCTCCATTGCTGCTGCCTCATTTACTTAGCATGGCCATTTCAAGTAAACATAATAAAGATTGTGAAATAAGTCTTCTGACATTTTATTTGTTTCTAGATAACATGGCCATAAACTTTATAGAATTTCACTTAATTGTAAATTTCACACAATTTAAAAAATAGTAGCAAACTTTTACATAGTATTTATTATATACTGGCACAGGGAGGGCATGGCATACATTAAATTATTTAATTTCTACCAACCCTCTTGAGGATATTATTTGTGTTCCTATTTTATGGATGATAAAATTGAGGCACTGAGGAATTTGCTGAAGTTCACACTACTTTGATGTAATCATTCTGAAATTTGAACCTGGAAAATAAGTCTAATTTTAGATCAATGTTCGTAACAATCCTAAAATTGAAACTGTAATGAAAACTGCTAGCCTCAATGAACTGACTGTGGAAATCAAAAGCAAAACTATTTATGATGGCACTGATATTATATATTTATATCACTGAAGCTAGTTTGAAATACTCCGAGAGATGATCACATGGAAAAAAAGAATACTCCCATCATTCTCGCTCAGTGGCTTTACTGTCTATAGAATTTAGTATCTTGATTCTTTTTTTTTTTTTTTTAACCTGAAAAAAGATACTGCATAGGGGGTGTAGAAAAAGTAAAGTGGAAGTACATTGATCTTTAACCATATGATGAGACTTCAGATTTCAAATTCCAGTACTGCAGTTCATTGCCTGCATGCCTTTGCATTAGTTACATACTTTTAAAATGTGTAGTTTCTCCATCCATAAAGTTGGGATTAATGGCTCAGTTCTTGGACATTTTAAGCATTTAATTTTGGAAAATATAAATGGCTGAAAGAGGATATCTTCTTAAAGTGACTAATGTCTTTCTCCTAGAATAAAACTATCTTCTTCCCTTTTACTCTGCAAGTCTGAGAAAGATATGACACAGGAAGAGATTGCCACCGGTTGCTGCTGAGATACGACAGTGCGAGCTCAGACAGAATAGGAGTATCTTTCGTGAACAGCCTTTTTGTTTGTTTGTTTGTTTGTTTTCAGGAAGATAAGAGTATGAGGAATACTTTCACCACTTTGATTGTGTTTTGAATTCAGTAAGAAAGAAAGAGGTGAAAAGGAGATAACCCAAAAAGAAACTCTGTTTTAGTAACTTTCTCTACCACCATGTATGTTTGGCCACTACCCAATTCTAGTATGATAACCTAGAAGAGAGAACATTATTGCCTGTATGGCATTTTCTTTATTGCTCAAGATGGTGTCTCTGCTATTCTATGATCAACACAGCTCTATTAAGAGTCTTCTCCACCAACCATAGATCAAAAGCATCAATTCTTCGGTGCTCAGCTTTCTTTATATTCCAACTCTCACATCCATACAGGACTACTGGAAAAACCATAGCTCTGATAGACAGACCTTTTTCAGCAAAGTAATGTCTCTGCTTTTTAATATTCTGTCTAGGTTGGTCATAGCTTTTCTTCAAGGAGCAAGCGTCTTTTAATTGCATGGCTGCAGGTATATGTAGATGATGACAATGGCTTTCCGTGATTACCGTTGCTATCATGTATACATATACTTATTAATGTGGGAGAACACATCTTGGTTGTGTCAAGATAATACCTTTATAATAACTCATGTGAACTGCTGACTAATTAAAACTAATTACCATGCAATATGCAATCACTATAAATTTGGTTTTCAAATGTTCCAGATTAACACTTTCATGTTTTATGCATTAGATGAATAAAGTCTTTTCATATAAGCTCAGTTTTCATTCTTGCTCAAATATCATGTTTGTCATCCATTCAGTCTTACATGTAGAGAAGGCATCACTGGCTATTTTTCTCTATTAAAATGCAGAGGGTGACCATGAGTAATGAGAAGGGATAAGACTGTATTCATTTTTCTAATGTTGCTTTGCAGATATCAGACATGACATCCAGGTATGATGTGAACAGTGCATTCATGGGTTCTGAAGTAAAATATGGAACAATTATAAATTCCTGATGGCCCAACTTTAGAATCAAATATTAAAATAGTCTCTTATCCTTCATCTCTTTGACAGTGGACACTTTTACCCTATATTTCACTGTGTTTTGCAGATTTTGCCTTGCAAAAAAGAGAAAGGATCTGAAGTTAAATCCATTAAAGTGAAAACATTCCTCTACTATTTGAAGTGTCAGTGTGAGACTTAATACATGATTTTATTTAGAACCAGCACAATGACAGATGTCTCACCTATTCCGATTTCCTCTTTGTTGATTATGCATAGTTTTCTATTTTCTTCAAATTTCTATGCTGACACCTTCAGGCTTACAATACTCTGTTTTGAAGTTTATTATTATTATTGTACTGAAGCTTAAACCAATATGTAGGACACTCTAAAGTGTTAGGAGCCTTTATGTGATAATGGAAAACAAGTCAGTAATGCTAATATTCTTGCATTTGAAGAAGCCTATGATTACAAATGCATAAAAACCTGGCACTTAGTGTAAGAGTGAAATAAGGATGAAAGCTTTTCACTGTTGGTTGTCAAAACATTTTTAAAATTCTCAAGCCTGGAAAATTAGCTTACTGTCATCACAGCAGTCTTTTGCCATAAGAGCCATTATTTTAATTTCTTACTGCAATTCCTGTTGAGAAATCAAGCTCTGTAGCCTCTTGTTTTACTTAAACCAAATGTGATTATGGATATGGTATATCTCCATATGACAGCAAGAACTAATGTCAGAAATGGGAAATGAGATAGCGTGTTTCTACGGACAATTATCCTACCCTGTGTCAAAAAACATAAGCAGTGTCATTTATTTCTTTCTAATGATTTTATTTTGCTATGCTCTCTTCTATGGATTAGTCTAAGACATAGATGATTGTTTAGAAAAGAAAAAGCATGAGACTGATTTTCAGTGTCTCATCTTGAATGTAGTTCTAAGAATTGGGAAAATCATGTCAAACTTCTGTGCTCACCAACCCACAATGACTCTGCTTTGTGAGTAATTTTACATTAAACCACTATAATATTGTCTCTTAGGTCACTGATATTTATTAAAAATATTGATATATGAGGAAATAAGAAAAATCTTTACTTACTTTTTCTGGATTCAAAAGCTGCTACAATATTGTAATTAACCTCTAATTAAATTTTAAAAATTTATATTAAAAACAAAAAACAAAAGCTGCTTCAGCAAACAGTATTGAAACCAGACCAGTGGTCCCCATGGACATTTTTTCTGACATATATGCTGATTTTTGCTTGACACAGCAAGCCACTGCTTTTTATGTCAGTGTTGTTTTACATGATGTATAGGTGAGTGATAGACATGTCTGTTCCCTTAAGCTTCCCCATTTCATTTTTCACTTTGTAAGGAACTCTGGCAGAATATGCATAAGATGCTTTGTTCCTTTAATCAGAATATTCTTGATCTTTGACTGTGGACAGGAATCAAGTATAAGCCAAAATGTATGTCTCATTATAGACCCTAGGTTATGTAGGCCCATACAAACGTAATATTATATTTTAATTCTGAAACCAAGGTCATTAGGGGTGGTCTTTTAAATGTCCAATTAATGATTTCCAGTGTTAATAAGAATAGACTTTGCTAGCCAACTTCTTTTTAACTTGTTTCATACTGATACTGCTGCTTTTGAATAAGTTGCATGCATTCCCTGTTTCTCCAGATAAATGAGAGATAAATATTTTCGTTTATTAAGAGGATATGGATTTATGTGATCATACTCTCTGGCATTCTTAATAATAAATGTCCTTTCTTTCTAATCATCCCTAGAAAGTTTAAAAATCAATTATTCTAAAAATATATTATTTTGATAAACATTTCTATTTTCTAATTGGCATATAGTTGACAATTTCAAACCATAATTATTTTAAATGAACTTAAAAACATTTGGGTTATATGAGTTTATATTAATCAAAATTTTAAAAACACGTTTCTAATTTTGAAAGAAATATACACAATCTAATTTGGAAAGTCTAGTGTCCATTATCCAATTATAACTCTAATTATTTGCCACTATCTTTAAAACAATTCCAAAATCAATTTGCAGTCCTGAATACTTAAGTACTAAATTAGTCAACAGAGGGATATATTTTAAATATAGTAACTGACATAATTAATGCTTCTCAAAGAAGCACTTTTAAATAATTTATATTTTACTATTGGGACATTCTAATCTTTCCAGAGAGACAAAAATAATTACTCCTATTTTATGAAAGAAGTTGAAAGACTCTGTCAAACTAGGTAGTAATTTATAATGGTACCTAAATATCTACTGTGCATCTCAAATTCCAGGTCAGTTCTTACATAATGTTTCTGATATTTTTACCATAGTTCATTGAGTTTTTCCATTAGGGAAATCAAACTCTCCTGTCTCTTATTTAATATAAACCAAATATGAGTATAGAAACAATATGACAGCAGTGACTGTCAGAAATAAAATTGGGTTCCTTAGACCCTTATCCTACTGTATTTCAGAAAGAAAAATATACTTGTTTTTTGTGATTTACTTTTGTGTAGGTTTTTATAAGACACAAATTACTGTTTAGGATAGAACATGGTGATTGTATGATGTTCAGTTCAGTCGCTCAGTCGTGTCTAACTCTTTGCGACCCCATGGACTGCAGGACACCAGGTTTCCCTGTCCATCACCAACTCCCAGAGCTTGCTCAAACTCATGTCCATCGAGTCAGTGATGCCATCCAACCATCTCATCCTCTGTTGCCCCTTCTCCTCCTGCATTCGAACTTTCCCAGCATCAGGGTCTTTTCAAATGAGTCAGCTCTTCACATCAGGTGGCCAAAGTACTGGAGTTTCACCTTCAGCATCAGTCCTTCCAATGAATATTCAGGACAGATTTCTTTAGGATGGACTGGTTGGATCTCCTTGCAGTCCAAGAGACTCTTAAGAGTCTTCTGCAACACCACAGTTCAAAAGCATCAATTCTTTGGCACTCAGCTTTCTTTATAGTCCAACTCTCACATCCATACATGAGTCCTGGAGAAACAGTAGCTTTGATGGACTTTGTTGTCAAAGTAATGTCTCGGCTTTTTAATATGCTGTCTAAGTTGGTCATAGCTTTTCTTCCAGGGAGCAAGCAAGCATCTTTAATTTCATGGCTGCAGTCACTGTCCACAGTGATTTTGTAGCCCTAGAAAATAAAGTCTGTCACAGTTTCCATTGTTTCCCCATATATTTGTCATGAAGTGATGGCACTAGATGCCATGATCTTGGTTTTCTGAATGTTTATTTTTAAGCCAACTTTTTCACTCTTCACTTTCACTTTTATCAAGAGGCTGTTTAGTTCCTCTTCACTTTCTGCCATAAGGGTGCTATCATCTGTGTATCTGAGATTATTGATATATCTCCCAGAAATCTTGATTCCAGCATGTGCTTCATCCAGCCCAACATTTCACATGATGTACTCTGTATAAATTAAATAAACATGGTGACAATATATAGCCTTGACATACTCCTTTCCCAATTTAGAACCAGTCTGTTCCATGTCCATTTCTAACTGTTGCTTCTTGACCTGCATACAGATTTTGTATGATATAGCTCTATTTTGTATTCCACTAAAAAATTCTCTCAATCCAAAGATTCCACTGACTGTAAAATACTACCCTAGTTCAGACTTGTTAGCATGTAGGAAAACTTTGCATTTTAATATCAATAAATGCAATGTTATAAAGCCTGCTTTATAAAAATTGTGTCATATATTTCATCTAGTCTTATTCTTAGTGGGTGGGTTTGATTCATATGCATATATGAGTCTTTGAGATGTTTTGTGAATATTTTGGTATCCCTGTAGCATTGAATTTTTTTTTCGACAGCAGATTCCATAAGCTAACAAAAAACAATCAAAAAGGTTTTTAATATCTTGTTTCGTGGCTTCATTTCTCCAGAAAGTTAAGAGATTTGCTATTACAAATTTGGCTCTGAATGAGTAAGGTACTTCATGAACATGCTTTTCCAGTTAATTCTGAATATTCTTAAGTTCTTGCTATTGGAATGAATAATGACTAAATCATATGTCAATGGAATTTAGACTTTGACTTAGTTTTATAAAACAACCCTAATGGTTGTCAAATTTGGAAAGTGAAAAGCAGAGTCCTGTGAAATAAAGATACTGAACTCAAAATCTCTACTATATTAGGTGCACAGGCTCACTTTTAGTCAGAAATATGGTTCTGAACTGTCCTTGAATTCCTAAATAAGACAATTGAGCAATTTCTTTTACAGTCTTGTAGCTATCGTCCTTCAGTTTCTTCATGTGTTGGCATATCCTGTCATGTGAAAAAAGAGATCTAAATAATGGACTATTTCATCAATCACTTTTAATTTGAAATATTTTTTCAGCATCTTTTAGATTGCATCTTATTCTTGAAATGGAAGGTCAGTAACTGACACAGTCAAAAAGTATGATTGTTCTGTCCTTGAAGCACTAGTCTGTACTGAGTTATTTTCTCTTGCCTAGTTCACACTTTATGAGGTCAACCAAAAACAGCTCCTTTTATTTTTCATCAAAGTTCCAAAGATATTAAACACATTCAGACTTCCTTACCTGATATCCAGGTATAATACATAGTCTGGGAGCACAGATTAAAACCCTTGCATGAATTTTCGTTCCTTATATGTTTCAGCCCCAAATTATTTTGGAGAAGGAAATGGCAACACACCAGTTTTCTTGCCTGGAGAATCCTAGGGACGGGGGACCCTCGTGGGCTTCGTCTATGGCGTTGCACAGAGTCAGACACGACGGAAGCGACTTAGCAGCAGCAGCAGCAGCAAAGTTATTTTAATGCAGAATAACCTTGTGTCTCTTAAGGGGCACTGTGGGGAGGCAGCTGCTGCTTCTACTGCTGCTAAGTCGCTTCAGTCGTGTCTAACTCTGTGCGACCCCATAGACGGCAGCCCACTAGGCTCCCCGTCCCTGGGATTCTCCAGGCAAGAACACGAGTGGGTTGCAATTTCTTTCCTTTCTCCAATGTATGAAAGTGAAAAGTGAAAGTGAAGTCACTCAGTCGTGTCTGACTCTTAGCAACCCCATGGACTGCAGCCTACCAGGCTCCTTCATCCGTGGGATTTTCCAGGCAAGAGTACTGGAGTGGGGTGACATCGCCTTCTCTGTGGGGAGGCAGAATGAGTGAGCCCTAAACAGAAATCAGAAAATTTGGTTCTAGTCTTGGAGATTCTATTTATTATTGATGTCCAGCACACAAAAGTCACTCAGTAGATATTACTATGGTGCAGACTAATTAGTTACTAATATAACCAATGGGTACCATAAACTCTACCCTTGTATTGCTTATATTGTCGTTGAGAAGGTAGACCATTATGATATAAAGTGATTGGCTCTAAACAGGAAATATGAATGCATTTATCATTGAAGATGTTGCAGAAGATGGAGGGGAAGAGCATTACAGTTTACTGAATGAATCCCGAGAAGCTCACAGGTTATAATCAGCTTTTGACTAATTAGAAAAAGAAGGCACACTGAATAAGCTGCTTTACTCAAAGCTATTCATTTAATATATGTAGAGAAGGTCGAATTTGGCTCTGGTAAAATCTGAATTTCAAGCAGTTTATATGATTAAATTATTCACTTTCTAATGCCTACTTCTCTAGTGATAGCTTAATTGACCTGGATGTTATGTCATGTGCTATTTTGTCCTCTTCAATGTTGCCTACTTACTTTTAGCTAAACTTAAGTATATTGAGTCATCTAAATTATGATATCTCAGAAATTTTTAAAAACTCACTCACTTCATCATCATTTATCACTCCATTTTTCCAGTACCTCCTGTTGCTTGTCCCACCCACTATTGTTGCATGCTATAGTATAATGAAAAGTTATGGCAAAGCTAATGGAATTCAAGATAGCTGTTACTATGTCAAACCTACTTTACAGATTTGGGTTCCATACTATTTCAAGACAGAAAAAAAGAAAAAAACTACAAAATACATGTGTTCAGTTCAGTTCAGTCTGAGTCTTTGCTACCCTATGGACCATAGAATGCCAGGCCACCCTCTCCATCACCAACTCCCAGAGTTTACCCAAACTCATGCCCGTTGAGTCAGTGATGCCACCCAACCATCTCATCCTCTGTTGTCCCCTTCTCCTCCTGTCCTTAATCTTTCCCAGCATTAGTATTGGAGTTTCAGCTTCTACCTCAGTCCTTCCAATAAACACCCAGGACTGATTTCCTTTAGGATGGACTGGTTGAATCTCCTTTCAGTCCAAGGGACTCTCAAGAGTCTTCTCCAATACCGCAGTTCGAAAGCATCAATTCTTTGGTTCTCAGCTTTCTTTATAGACCAACTCTCACATCCGTAGATGCTGCTGCTGCTGCTAAGTCACTTCAGTCATGTCCGATTCTGTGCAACCCCATAGACAGCAGCCCACCAGGCTTCCCCGTCCCTGGGATTCTCCAGGCAAGAACACTGGAGTTGATTGCCATTTCCTTCTCCAATGCATGAAAGTGAAAAGGGAAAGTGAAGCTGCTCAGTTGTGTCCAACTCTTAGCGACCCTATGAACTGCAGTCTACCAGGCTCCTCCATCCATGGGATTTTCCAGGCAAGAGCACTGGAGCGGAGTGTGATCGCTGTCTCCACATCCATACATGACTACTGGAAAAACCATAGCTTTGACTAGATGGACTTTGTTGGGAAAATAATGTTTCTGCTTTTTAAAATGCTGTCTAGGTTGGTCATAACTTTTCTTCCAAGGAAAGAAAAGTGAAAATGAAGTCGCTCAGTAGCATCCAACTTTTGCGACCCCCATGGGTTGTAGCCTACCAGGCTCCTCCATTCATGGGATTTTCCAGGCAAGAGCCCTGGAGTGGGTTGCCATTTTCTTCTCCAAGGAGCAAGTGTCTTTTAATTTCATGGCTGCAGTCACCATCTGCAGTGATTTTGGAGCCCCCCTAAAATAAAGTCAGCCACCGTTTCCCCATCTATTTGCCATAAAGTGGTGGGACTGGATGCCATAATCTTAGTTTTCTGAATGTTGAGCTTTAAGCCAACTTTTTCACTCTCCTCTTTCACTTTCATCAAGAGGCTCTTTAGTTCTTCCTCACTTTCTGCCATAAGGGTGGTGTCATCTGCGTATGTGAGGTTACTGATATTTCTCCCAGCAATCTTGATTCCAGCTTATGCTTCCTCTAGGCCAGTGTTTCTCATGATGTACTCTACATATAAGTTAAATAAGCATATATTCACAGAATTGTGCAAGTTCACCACTATCTAATTCCAAAACATTTCCGTCACTCAAAAATGAAATGTATTTGTTCACAGCTGAACTTTAGTGAGTATATCTTATGATTAACCTTTGTGCTGAACATTTTATGTATAGTGCTTTATCTAATACTGACAACAGTCCAAAGACCTAGGTAAGTAAAAGTTTCTGATTTTATAAATGAGGGAAAATAAAATTAAGAGAGATTGATTAACTTATACTAAATATCAGAAATGCTTAAATATTATCCCTATCTTGCAGACTTCTTGAGTTCAGTAACACTCTAGTTCTCTTCCCTTCCTGAAGATGAAGTTGACCTAGAGTCATTATCTTTCATATAGACAGAGAGTTATGGGAAGCATATCTTCTTTTCCCCGTCTTTGTGCTTAAACAGTATATAGCTTGTATTTTCTAGAGGATCTGGACTTCTAAATATTTTTTACTATTGTCTGGTCATAAATTAGAAGTGTACTTGAAGAATACATGTATGGAAATATGTATTTCTTATGTATTTTAGAATGATTTCTATTAGAACCATGCTCATTTACTATATCACAGATGGAAATTTCAATTACTTTTTCCTTTGGAACTTTTGGTGTTAGGTAGAGATGAAATTGCCCTGCTTAGTGCAATGCACTTTGGTAGGTATAAAGTTCGTTTTGTGAATTGTCATGAGGAATTCATCTTATAAAACACTGTTTCCATGGAAAAAGATGACTGCTCAGGACTATAGACTTATAAATAGTCTCTTATTATTATTATTATTTGTCATTTAATATATTTTAGTTGAATAAGTAAATTAATAAATGGTTTAATATATAAATTATAGGTTAGGAATTGACTATACTGTCTTAAAGAAATATATCCTAAAATATTGCAAACATATTTTGACATATTGAAGTATATTTGGCTTTACCTTGTGAAGAATTTATACCTTTGAAAAGAAGTAGATTTTATTTGTACTCTTCAAAAGATCACACCTACATAATAAGTGATTATATTTAAGTGCCAAATTTATAAACATTTCCACAAAGTTATCCCATGAAGCTTAACTAAAGCTACCACAATACTTCCTATTTTCCTTCACAGGAAATGCTGGTTTGTTTTTCCTGTGGTGCCAAATGCTTAACTGATAATAATTGTTGCAAAACTAAGCAGTCATTTTCTTCTATTACATTCAGTTATAAAGCATTAGATCACTTGTTTCTACCTACCAAGCAAGATGAGCACTTAATTTCCTCTGGGTGTTTTGTAAAGAGATAGTTTGGAAAGTTCTTATGGTGCTCTAGATGATCAGTTATATGTCTCTTAGTGTTACTAGATTTCTCTTCAGGCTCTTCCTTGCCCAAGTTTGATAGGAAGCTGTAGTTATAGTGATATAATGAATAAACTACACTCTAAAGGTTTAATATTGAGAACAGTTTGCCATTTCTTCAGCAGCTGCTGTTACAAAAAAATGCATCATTGGAACACCTAGTAATCATACTTGTAAGTTATTACTTTTATGTAAGTTCAAAATTTGAAAGGCTGAAAATTCAATCCTAATGCTGTCTTTAAGCCACAGTGAAGATGAACATTTCCATTTGGGAGAAGAATTTAAACATAAAATGAGTGTAACATGTACATATGAGTATATAAAGTTTAGTTTTTAGAAAGTGTAACATTTAGCTAACTATTATGTATACGGCATTATGTTTAGTTTCTAAAAGAAAAAAACTTCAAAACATTTTGGGGAGAAAAACAATGTTCATATTTTGGTGACTGGCTTTTTACTTAAAAATATTTCTCCCAGTAACTTTAAAATAGGCTTTTAGATTACTTCAATGGTCTGCAAATAATATTACTGAGGACTTAGTTAAGTTTGAGTCTTTTGAGAGACAGAAGACCAGCATCTTATTCTCCCTAAAAATGGGAACTGCTTTAAGATTTTTATGTGTTAATTTAGTTAGTATGTTATTAAGACCCATTTTACAGATGGATAAACTTATGCATAGAAAGGTCATTTAAACTGCAAAGACTCAATTTCAGGTTTGAATCCAGGACCTCCTAGATTGAAATCACATTTTCAAAGGAATGGTTGCCACAGAGTTGTGTGTTTTTGTATTGTTTATTACAAATGAAAATATTGCATTTTGTTTGTATCACAAACAAAACACAACAAGGAATAGGCTAAAAAGTTTTTTGAAGAGCTGTGATTGATCCCTTCAACATCAATATATAGATTTTGAATATGGGACCTGCATGCTTAATAAACTTAACCTCAATTCTCTAACCAGCAAGAAAACTCTTCATGTGCCTAAAATGAGAGCCAAGCTCTGTCCTCAGAAAGGGACAGGGATGTGGAGCCAAGCACAGAACTGTCTGATCTGAAATAGATTTACTTTGCATTTCATAACACTGAGGCAACCAATAGTTTAAATTACTACATAAAGATTAAGCTCCAGACTATGGAGTTCCTTTCAGTGGCCATCAAAGTGACTGCAAAAGGAAGAAATTTGGGTTGTTCTGTTGACAATTTCTAAGATACTATTGGAAACAAGACTGACATATGGTATGGTACTGATGATGGATTATTATGTGCTATCTTTAAACAGAATTATCACATATATCTAAAACTGAAAATAAGTCTACAGTAGTTTTTATACAAGTTATACAATTAGTCCTCTTAATATTAGACTTTTCATTTGTCATTATGAGATTTAACCATTTTTTCAGCTGTTATTAAGTACTACCAATGTGTTAAACCCTTCTGAACTCCTATAAATTTAGAGTTGAATCATTTGTTTTTATTTTTAATTGTTTTCCAGTGATCCTGACAATTGATTTCTATGTATTATGTTGAGTCAAGTTCTCCACACTATTTCAAATTATGACTGTAGTTTAAATCTGTGTATCTTCATGACATTGTCCTGTGTGTTTTTAATCCCAGAAAGCTGAGACTCTTATTGAGATTTTCTATGCATGCTCAAATTTCTGAGAGCTTAAGCTACTATGTTCTAAGCATGTTTTGTTGAACTAAACAAAGGTGAGCATACTACCACATGAGGAATAAATTTTGTTGATAGAGATTTATTGTAACATTGTTGTTGTTCAGTCACTCATTTCTGAACAACTCTTTGCAACCCCATGTACTACAGCTTGCCAGGCTTCCCTGTCCTTTACTATCTCCTTGAGCTTGCTCAAACTCATGTCCATTGAGTCAGTGATGCCATCCAATGATCTCATGCCACACCCATTTCTTACATGAAAACATCTATGTATATTTTCACAATGTAGGGAAGAAATGAGTAGTTGTGACTCATAAAACATGAAATAGTTATTATATAGACATTTCTAGAAAAGTTTGCTGACCTCTGAGCTAAATGATCAAGTATTATGTCCAAGTGGTGATACTTGAAGAAAAATTAATATCAGTATCTAAAAATACTGTATATTCAGCCATGCTGTCAATGTAAAACAATATGTGAGTGTGTTATAACTCTGGTTTAGTGATAGATGAATGTATGATAAGCAAAATTAAGTTTACTCATGGATTTCGATTTTGCCTTAACATAGGTCTATTTACATTATATATGTCTGTATTTTCCTTAGTCCCTCTCACAATATAGCGGAGATACAATTTGGATTATTATCATTTTATTGAAAACCTACTATGGAATCCCAAGTTGAGTAAGTGACATTATAATAGGCACTGTTGAAATAAATATGAAAAGAATGTGCTTTTTATATTTCAGAAAGGCTAGCTAGACATGGAAAAAGCACTGCTGATGTAATCACTGAACTTTTTTTTTTTTTTTTTTCCCTGAGCATCATAACACCTAAAATAAAGCACTGTAGAGTATTGTGATTTAGAAGGATTTTACATATGTTGTATCACTTGGTACTTAGACCTTAGGAGATAGTTAAGGAGCTTATTATTATCTATGTTTTAAAAATATAGAATTAGGGATTTAAGAAACTCATCCAGAGTCACATGGCCATTAAGTGATCAAATATAATCTTGACTCCACTTCTCTAAAATGAGTATAGATTAGCATAGCCCCAGTGTTGACACATTGCTGAGGGCTCCTTTATAACATTGTACGTGTGTGTGTGTGTGTACTCAGTAGTGCCTGACTCTTTGCAACCCATGGACTGACTATAGCCCACCAGGCTCCTCTTTCCATGATGTTTCCCAGGCAAGAATCCTGGAGTGGGTTACCATTTCCTCTTCTTGGGAATCTTCCCAACCCAAGGATCTAACCAACATCTCTTGCATCTCCTGTATTGGTAGGCAGATTCTTTACTAGTGCCACCCTTATCTCCCACATTAAATTATATATATATATATATATATATATATATATATTTATATTTATATTTTAAGTCCCCATAAAACTTTATGCTTTTATTAGAGTGTACTTTATAAAAATCAATTTCCTGATAAGAATTTTCTCCCTAAGCAGTTTGTCTAGGCTTTGAGAAACAAGTGTTTCAAAAGCATTATATAACCCTCCTTACACAGACCTTATGTACCTTAAGAAGTTCTTTTCAAACAGCAGTAAGTTGAAAATCTTAAATGTGTCTATGACATTCCTTGTGGGCATTGAGGACAGCTAAGAAATATAAGACTTCTAATCCAGTTCAGTTCAGTTCAGTTCAGTTCAGTCACTCTGTCGTGTCTGACTCTTTACAACTCTATGGACCGCAACACACCAGGGTCCTTGTCCTCTACCAACTCCTGGAGTCCACCCAAACCCATCTCCACTGAGTTGGTGATGCCATCCAACCATCTCATCCTCTGTCGTCCCCTTCTCCTCCTGCCCTCAATCTTTCCCAGCATCAGGGTCTTTTCAAATGAGTCAGCTCTTCGCAGCAGGTGGCCAAAGTACTGGAGTTTCAGTTTCAACATCAGTCCTTCCAGTAAACACCCAGGACTGATCTCCTTTAGAATGGACTGGTTGGATCTCCTTGCAGTCCAAGGGACTCTCAAGAGTCTTTTCCAACACCACAGTTCAAAAGCATCAATTCTTCGGCGCTCAGCCTTCTTCACAGTCCAACTCTCACATCCATACATGACCACTGGAAAAACCATAGCCTTGATTAGACGGACGTTAGTCAGTAAAGTAATGTCTCTGCTTTTGAATATGCTATCTAGGTTGGTCATAACTTTTCTTCCAAGGACTAAGTGTCTTCTAATTTCATGGCTGCAATCACCATCTGCAGTGATTTTGGAGCCCGAAAAATAAAGTCTGACACTGTTTCCACTGTTTCCCCATCTATTTCCCATGAAGTGATGGGCCTGGATGCCATGATCTTCATTTTCTGAATGTTGAGTTTTAAGTCAACTTTTTCACTCTCCTCTTTCACTTTCATCAAGAGGCTTTGTAGTTCCTCTTCACCTTCTGCCATAAGGATGGTGTCATCTGCATATCTGAGGTTATTGATATTTCTCCCGGCAATCCTGATTCCAGCTTGTGTTTCTTCCAGTCCAGCGTTTCTCATGACGTACTCTGCATAGAAGTTAAATAAGCAGAGTGACAATATACAGCCTTGACATATTCCTTTTCCTATTTGGAACCAGTCTGTTGTTCCTAGTCCAATTCTAACTGTTGCTTCCTAACCTGCATACAGATTTCTCAAAAGGCAGGTAAAGACCAAGTTTTATCTGATGTAAAAAGTCAAACTTTTATTATAAGATGACATATATGAGTGGGTTAGATGAAAAGTTATTATTATAAGGAATCAGAAGACAACACTTTCTGGGGACTAACAATTTCAGGGGAAACTTTAAGGATAGTATAGCATTTACATGATGCAAAGATTGTCATAGAAAAAGGCAAAAAGGAGGGAAAATATATTTTAGATGTGAAATATATTTGTATAGGTTCAAAGTTTTAAAAGAGAATGACAAACTGGGAAGAGCAAATGATTTCTAATATTTAAATCCAAGAATATTCATATGTTGTTGTTTTCCATATAGAGGGGAATTAAAGTAGTTTAATTTTGAGTAATCACTTATATGAACAAATATTGAAAACTGTATCACCAACAATCCAAAGACAGTGGTGTTTGTGTATATGTGTTTAGAACAGGAAGAGATGGGGTTAATTCCTACTACAGATCCCTCGCTTTAATTTAGTGAACTCTGTCATAATTAAATAATCATATTCTAACAACAAATGTTTTGTCTGCTGTATTTAAGCACTTTAAATTATGCTCATTGCCAAGGCTCAGTCATTATCATTGAAACACTTTTGACCTTATGAATACTCAAATGGGCAAACTGAACATGCATGTGAACATTCTATCAAACATCATCTCTCTTTCTTTGTAATTTGAAATCCATGGTATTTGATGGAAAATCTGACAGTAAACTTCCAGTTGATGGAATTATTTGCTGACGAGTCCTTGGAACCACCGAAAATAAATAAATAAAATCACCAGACCCCTACTCTATATGATAGTTAGTACATGCACCTTGCCCACTTGAAAGCAGCAATGTTTGCAGAAGACCATAGTTCATATTAAAACTTTGCATCCAGGCTACCTTATGATATTCATAAGTTACAGATCAAACATGTACATTTGAAAAGTGTGAAGAAGATGCTGAGAAGCGCTTCTAAATCTGTATCAACTGATCAATTGAATGCAATGTTTGCATCCTTTCACAGATATTTTCTGACTTCTGCAGGTAATTAATTCTAGGAAAGTAGATTGGTGAAAATATCTGAGAAGATCAATGCTGTCATTAAATATTGGATAATAACAAAGATGTTTATTTTGTGTGGAGTCAATGCATTTGTAGTTGCCAAACCAAGTCAGCAACATGGATTTATTGTTGGTATTTCAAGGAGACAATAATTCTTTTTTTTTGGCCCAGTTAAGTTTAAATGTTAAAATTTGCTTTTCTCTAAATCTCTCCTATGACCGAAGTTTTTCAAGTTATTACAAAACACTGCTTTTGGTTGCATTATATCCTAATGGTTGCTTGAGGTGTTTAATTAATGAGGACACAGCTATATTTGTGACTAAAGAAAAGACTGGATAAAAATGGCTGAGCTAGAGATTCCATACAAAATTTTTTAAAAACAAAACCTCTAATCATATGGGATTTCTGTAATGTATTTAGCAACTAAAAATAAAGGTCAGAGTCACTAACATCTCCTTAAGCAAAAATACTCTAAAACTTTCATTTTACTTTATAATTGGTATAATTTTAAGGAAAACCATCAATATTTAGGGAACAATCTATCAACTGATGTGTATTAGAATCTTGAACAGAATTAGAATAATGACCGAATGCGATAAAAGTACATTGCCCCATATATGGCACCTAGCCTGATTTCATGTTCCCTGAATACAAGTCTAAATTTAAGAGGTTCCTAGCCCCAATACAATGATCCCAGCAATAATAAAGGAAGGAAATGTCCAGTGCCAGATTGTATAACTAAGAAGACGAGTTTGCAAAGCACAAGTGAGACAAGAAGAACTGTGGGGCTAGGTTAGTGGGGGTGAACTAAAGTTCCAAAGAGTAGATGAGTAGGAATGGAGTTAGAGAAAGAAAAATTTGCTACCACTACTGCAGCATGCACAAAAGGACTTTTGTAAAATGAAGAGCCTGTACCAGAAGGTTTTCAAGGTCCCTTTATAGTTCTAATACTCAAATGGTTCTATTCCACATTTTGTCCCCTTAAGTTTAAAATAAATAATTGTCCTCAAAAAATTTGCTAAGAACTGCCTCCAGGACTGACCTCTCTGTTCCCCTGTAATTCATCACATTTCCCCAAAACAAAATTTTCATAAACAGAAGTCAACATTCCTCTATCTAAATGGCGTCTTTGTCTCAAAGCATCAGCATTAGGTTTGGCCACTTTGATAGATACCGTTCAGTGAGATTGGAAGTGAGAAAACTTAAGAATCATTGACACCATTGAGGGATCAATGTAGAGGTAGATTTTCTTGCCCTGTAACTTACTTACCCACCAACTCAGAAGATAAGTAATTTAAAGATGATGATTCAAATTGTTTTCAAATACTCTTTTTAAAAGACTTAAGAATGGACTCCTTTAAGTATCAATACTTTTGATTCACTTAAGTTTTATTTACAGAATATAGATATTCTTAAAAGAGAGGCAAAAGGAAAAGAAGGACAAGGAAACTTAAAACCAATGTATTTAAGCCTTTTTCTATTAAAGAACAAGTGTAAATGGAAAAAAACACATTACTGAAATTATAATATATGTCAACTGAAAAGTCATATTCCATTAACAGAACAATATGGCAGGAACATATAATCCCTGATATTTGTAAAGAAGCATAACTCCTCTTTTAATCTCCACAACCATCCTATGAGGTTACACATACATAAAGTCCAGAATTTCTGAAACAATCTCACCCACATTTCATTTTGCTCTTTTTGAAAAATGCAATTTGATAAATGTTTATTAAGTTGGTACTTTTTATATCTCCATGTATCTTCATATTTATATCTTCATATGAATAAATTCATAAATCAAAACAAAACAAAAAAGAATCTTGAACAAGTTGGTATAGTAATGGTAGAATTTAAATAGCTATTTACTTTGTAATATTTAATGCATTTTATAAAAATAATGTTTCTTTTAAAGGAATCTCTAGAAGCATGCTTACTCATATGTACTCTTTCCTTACCTGAAAAGGGAGTTATTAATAGCAGTTAAATAAATAAACAAATAAAGTAAAAGTTTTTAGTGGATATTTCATACATTACGTGGATATTCTAATTTAAGAAATATTGTAATTTACTTGACCGATATAACTATATTCTCTTGAGACAGGGGTTCCTAGTTTTTAAAAAACACATATTGTTATAATTTTTAAATTATTAGCATATCCATTTTTGCTATATATGTGCATTTTTTAGAATATTCACACTAGTAACAGTATGTGTAACTCAACAGGAAATTAATATTCAAAATAATAGTCTCATAATTACCTAAAGTATAAATGGTAAATTTATCTTGTATCTTTATCTCTATTGGAAATAGGGGAAATTCTGCCCCAGTCCTTCACTCCAACGCTTCTTGAATTTTTTGGTTATTAAATTAACACAAAATTGATTAAGAAGAGAAAAAACAACAACACAGATTTAATTTGAATGCATGGATGTCTCATAGAAACAAGACCTAAAATATAGCCAAAGCAGGCAACTTTTATACTTTTTAGACAGAGAGACAAATATGTGATGAACTGACAAGACAAATTAAGCTTGGGTGCATAATTAGTGCAGAATCCAAAGAGAGTTTGGGTTTAGGGTAGTAAATCAGTAAAGATATAACAAGATTTCTTTATACACCTGTCTCTGCCCTGAATTCCTTATCTCTGGTGACAAGAATGTCTCTAGACCTCTTGATACAAGCAGGGTGTGTTTTCAATCAGAGATTTATTTCCTGCTTTCAGAGAGACAGAGAGGAGGGTCAGAACATCCTTCTTGCACCAGCTGTTTCTCAAGTAACTTTAATTCAAAATAATCAATATGCCAGTTTGACAAATTTGGGGGCAGCCTGCCCTAAGTCCTGACACATCCCTAATTAAGGGACAAAAGCCTCTGTAAATAAATAGTGTTATGATCACTTTTAAAAACTGTTTATAATGTGTGGGATAGTAGATTTCATCTATCATTATGTACTGAGATAGGCAAAGCCCTTTACTATGGCTAGTCTATTATTTATATGTAAAACATGTTTCCTCAGTGGTTTCACACAGATGAATGTTAAGTCTTTTGCAAGGGGAGGGCTAGGAGTATAAGCAGTTTAAGCTTGTCACCCTTTCCATTCCCAATTCTTCCTGTTTTTTCTAATACACCCCTAATTTCTCCATTCTTCTCCTTTGTGTCATGATCAAATGAAAGAGTGGTGTTGACAAGAGGTTTGAATACCAGTGCCTCACTATTGCATATAACACTGCAGAAGCAGTGTTAACATTCAAGTTTAGCCTAGTAAAGGAGATGTAGCATTTTGTTCTCTAGTAAAATTGTCATTAATTCTATTTCTAGTTTGGGTTTTCCTAGTCCTGCCTCATTTCCTTTACTGGGAACTGTTTTGCACCTCTGTGCTACCAGCTCTAATGGTGATGATTTGAAACTAATTTCCTTTAGAGGTTATGCTGCCAGGCAGTTGCAGAAAGTTTCCTTAACTTAACATTAAAGTGTATGCTGTTTCCTTTGCTTTTTGGTTTTACTTAGATCATTAATGGTGTTTTCTCCTTCTTCTCTATTTTTGCTTGGTATCTCCACAGTACTGCTCTCTTCTGTCACACAATTCCTTGTTTGTTCTGCCCATACCTTTGGCAGTGTCATCTGTCAGAATGGAGTTGTGCACACCAAGCAAGAGAAGAAACTGGGGATAGAATTACCTTGCATGCTCTGAAATTTATTCATATACTCCCCTAGAGTTATTCATAGCAAATGACTTAAGTGTGTGCTATCCATCTAGGGGTCATTGTAAATATGACCTTTTAGCAGTTGTTTTCAGAATGACTGCATTTGCCAAGTACACATCACGAAAGTGAGAAAAACCAACGTTAGGTCACAAAATGATTAAGATAGACACAGAGATTTACAGCTAGACAGATCTTTGCATTTCACAAATAATGTAGTTGAGGCAAGGGAGAGATTGGTTGGTGGTAAGGCACTGTATTTAATCCAAATCGCATAATTAGTAGCAAGGCCAGAATTAAAATTATAATCTTCAGTCTCAATGTATACACTCAAGCATGTGGCAATGTCGTGGCATTGTAGAAAAGAATGATTCTGGAGTGTCTCCCACCTGGATGCTCTGAAAAAAGAGAAAAAGCCCCAGAGGGTGGCCTCAGGGTTTCATTCCTGCCAATGCATATTTGGATTCCAGAAGAGTATTACCATGTATTACCATTTCTTTTAGGGCAGTCCCTCTGTCCCAGGCCAAGAGTGAATTCGCCATCTGGATGAGTAAAGCCATCAGACTAGCTGCAGTGGCATGTCTACTTAGATAAGATTAATCCATATCAGATAGTCAGACACAGCCTTAAGCTGGAAACCAGCAGAAGCTTGCCAGCACCATTTTTCCTTTCCAGGGCTGGCACTGGAAATTGGCTTGGAGGGAAGGATAACAGTAAAATAGGATGGCCCCTTAAGAGAACATTTTAAGCCTTAAAACATGGGTAAGCCCAGGAGCAAGGGACAAAGATCTGAAACTTATCTGCACACAGTTATTTAAATGTCAACAACAACAACAAAAATCTCCACTCACATTGGTGACTGGAAATAGATTTAAGCTGGATAATATTCAAGCAGAACAAGTTTAGAAAAAAGCAGCCAGATGGCAAGGGGTCTGGAAATCATGTCTTATATTTAGTGTTGTTCAAAGGAGAAGTATAGAAGAAAATACTAAAACTATCTCTAAAATATTTCCAGACGTATTAACTGGAAAAGGGTATTTTACTGAAAAAAAAAAAGAAAAGAAACAATGAATTAAAAATTCCTAAGAGACAAATATTAATAAAGTAACTGGAGGCAAATTATAGAAATTAGAGCTGTTAGATTATTTCATGAAGTAGTTAAATAATGATTAACTCATAATCTAGAAAGTTAATTAGAGGATAAATGATGAATCTCTTGATCAGGACTTTTAATGATGACAGCAATAAGTATAAGACTGGATAGTGTTACACGGAGAAATTCTTTCTAAATCTAAACTTCTATAACTTTACATAATGATCACTATATGATTGTATTTAGACTGATTCTTCATCTTTATTACTCTGGAGTCATTCAGTAAGGGGTTTCCTGATATTCTTCAGGGTTCATTGAATTTTCCATCCCAAGGTATTCCTCTGTGGATAATTCATTCCCATAAAAAACTGAGAACTCAAAGTATGTCAAGTACTGGGTGTAAGGGATAAAGGAGTTACAGAATGTATGAGATTTTGATTCTCTCCACAAGTTTCTTAGACTCTATATTGATTCTCAGATTGTAATACATTTTACTTTCAGGTACAGACATTGGGATTAGATTGCAGAGGAAAGGGAAAGTTGTCTGGTTAGATGTAGTATGCGCAAGGCTGTATGGCTAGACAATGAGAGAACTGTTGATGCTGCAGCACCTATCCTACAAATTGGCCGGTGATCTTGATCTTTCAGATTGACCTTTTGAGGGCACAACTGACTTGAACCTGTACCAGATTTATGTAACTTCCAGGAAGAAATGGAAAGAGAATCTATAGGCCTAACTTCATTACATACGTTTGCTGAGCTCTTACCACAGTCCAGGCTGCTTTCCAAACCCCACAAGAGGCAGCTGGTGGAAAGGGTTGCGTCCACACGAGTGGGTGCAGCCACCTAGACACAGGCAACGCTCAGAGACCACCACCTCCAGGAGTCGTGGGCGGGCCAGCTCAAGGGCCAAGCTTCTTCACAACAAGCATCCCACAGGAGAGACAAGCCTTGTATCTCCCAGCAGGTTTTTGCCTGACTCTTGTCTCGTAGACCTTCAGGATCTATATGTTCTTCAGAGTCCTCCCAGAACAGATGTGGTTGGCCAGCTAGTGCACAACAACTGAGTCTACTGAGACTGTTCCCTGTTGATGCACTTTCAAAGAAACAGAGCTGAAGAAGTGACACCTAAAAACATCTTCCCTTGGAAAAAGGTGTCGCCTGCTGTTAATCCTTTCTCCCCCGGGTGGTCTGTGGGCAGAAGAGGGTTATGATGAGTACTGTGGTTCAAGAAATTAGCTTGTCACAGATGCATGGGGATGTAGTGGCTGTGAAACTGGGGGTGGAAGAGACAGAGGTAGGGGCGGTGCATGACGTATAATAGACACGTAGATATGCACTCGAGAGATGAGAGGGCCACTTATATTGGTTTAAATGAAAAATAGTGAGTAGACAGGGAAGATGCTGACAAATAAAATGGGAAGAGATGATAGATCAGAGAACTCTTATGGAGGCCAGAATTGAACCCTTTGTCAGGAGTCAGTAATAGATTACCACGTACTCTAACCCCAAGAGATAATATGAGTAGACCGTGAAGGTGAACTTCTTTCCTGTTTCACAGGTATAGGAACTTCTTTATTTTTTCATAGAAAAAATAAATAAATAAATTTGAGGATTTTAAAGTACTTATGCAGAAGATAATTAATAAGGTATAGGTTATGAAAGATGATATCTTTGGTAGATGATTCTAGAAACGACAAGACCCCAAATTCTTGGTCATTTCCCATTCATTTGTTAGAGAAGTGTAATTATGTTTAATATAGACTGCAAAACTTTAATTTTACAAAGACCCTAGAAACAGTATGTGTGTAATATTTCACCTTTATCATAAACACAACGACCCATAATTGAAACATACATGAAAGAAATAATTTATTCATTGAGCAAATATTTATTGGATGATTTTAAGTATGAAGCAGTGTTTAGTCACATGTGAATATCAGTGAACAAAATTGGTAAACATCCACCTTAATCATAATGATAAATATTAAATTTATATGGTATAATGTGGTGAGTGCTGTGGAAAATGTGTGAGTGCTGTTACATGATTAAGCATGTAACAGGGGCCAAAAGTTTTAATAAGTTCTCATCATGAGTTAACATTCATTTTTGGTCATTTTTTAAATATATTTTTCTAACAATTATTAAAATGAGAAAAATATATATGTCAAATTACTGGATTTTTAGTTTTATAGTTAGTAACTATATCTAACTTCAGGGATGCTCTTCAAAAATACATTTTCAGTAATAAAAATACATGTAAGGTATTGCAATTACTCAGAAAAGAAACAAATCTTGTTTTGCTGTGTTTTTCCCTTAGTAGAAATGAAAATATATTATTGATATACTAGAAATATTAATTTTATTTCCATATCAATATTTGCATCAATGGCTTATTGCTTCATTAAATCCACTGAGTATATATCTAGAGAATGAATTTACACACTTGAGGTTTATTCAGTTTTTTTCTCTCTTCTTATTTATGGAAATGAATGAAAGTGAAACTTGAAATGTTTGACTATATAAAGTTTCTCCAAAGTCCTGGGAAAAAAAGTATTCCATACAGTGGTTAAGGAAAGTGGTGCTCCCATGTTATTGGAGGTCTTAAATGGTGGATATATTATAACATTTCAGATGGATTCAGATTGATGCTATGTATACCACATGTGTTTTAGCAGAGCTCATCAAATCCCTCCTGCTACTCTTTTCAGAAACATTCACTGGATGCACATGGTATGCAAGGAACCCACAAGAGCCCACTCTTTACTCTAAATCAGATCCAGTACAGAAGAATTTCTGAATAACCTCAAAGATGGACAACCTTACCTTGGCATCCATGGCTTTAGGGATGTCAGAGAAACCAACATGGAAGTCAAAGTATAGTATGATTGTCCATTCTTTTTGTTTCTGAAAAGACCATCCAAAGCATTCATCAGAGTCTCAAAAATTCCCAGTTTTAAAAAGCTTAAAAATTATATTCCTCTGTAATTTTTAGAATTTCCAGATATCCAAACTGAACCAATAACATACTAAGAAGACAGGTACATAAAGAGAGTCTGTAATTGAGCCACATTCTTTGATTTTCTGTCTTTTTCTGGATGTAGCACTGGCTTTGGGCTTGGACTGAAAAACTGCAAGCTATTTTGCATTGCTGTGAGTATTATTGTTATCTAAACATTCTCAGGCCACCATAGGAACCTGTAGGAACAAAAAGAAGCCAACTGGCCCATGTTATCAAGTGCTGTATAATCAGGCTAGTGAGAGGAGCCAAATACTTTCTGATACCATAATTCAATCCAGTAAACTTAGAGCAGAGTCAGCCATTTGAATAACTGCAGTTGTGGTAGATATCTGAAATACCTATGCTAGAACCCTGAATATAAGATCTGATACAATTTGTGACAACTTATTCTAGGTAAACATTTTGTAGAATATTTATTTAATTCTTATAAAAAGGCTTGTGAATATCACAATATTTTTTGTGTACATTACCCTTTAATAAGAATAATAAATTTCTCTCATTCCATTTTCTAGCTATGCTGCTTTTAAAAGCTTTTACTCCTTCAAAATTACAAAGGTATTAATGTATATTTTAATAAAATCAACACTTGAAAAACCTTTCATAAGGCATCTAAATGAAATAGAATGTTTCACACCTACTTTATCATAAAACCACCACAAAAATGAGTGAGTGGAATGTAAAGTAAATAGAACCTAGTTGAAAAAGTCTGGCTCTTGCCAATAGGAAACCTTTTAATTCCTTGACCATTATCAGCTATCAATGATGTGGAAATCTGAGGCTGTGGAATACAGAGTGATGTAGACTCTTCTCTCACAGTATTAATAGAGTTCTGGACTCAAAGTCAGAGGAATTGAACTCCAGACAGTGTGCTTCCATTTTCCAGCTTGGAGGTTTTCATCAAATCACATGAATACTTGGTGCCTTGAGGTATTTTTGTCTATGAGTATGTGTATGTGTGTGTGTTTTATTAGCTAAGGGCATACCTTTACAAGTGACCAACCCAGTATTATTTCCTGGAGAATCTCATGGACAAAGGAGCCTGGTGAGCTATGGTCCATAGGGTCGCAGAAAGTTGGACATAACTGAAGCAACTTACTAAAATGAACTAAAATGGACTGGAATGGGTGAATTTAACTCAGATGACCATTATATCTACTACTGCGGGCAGGAATCCCTCAGAAGAAATGGAGTAGCCATCATGGTCAACAAAAGAGCCCAAAATGCAGTACTTGGATGCAATCTCAAAAATGACAGAATGATCTTTGTTCATCTCCAAGGAAAACCATTCAGTATCGCAGTAATACAAGTCTATGCCCTGACCAGTAACACTGAAGAAGCTGAAGTTGAACAGTTTTATGAAGACCTACAAGACTTTTTAGAACTAACACTTGAAAAGATGTCCTTTCATTCTAGGGGACTGGAATGCAAAAGTAGGATGTCAAGAAATACCTGGAGTAACAGGCAAATTCGGCCTTGGAATGTGGAATGAAGCAGGGCAAAGACTGATAGAGTTTTGCCCAGAAAATGCCCTGGTCATAGCAAACACCCTCTTCCAACAACACAAGAGAAGACTCTACACATGGACGTCACCAGATGGTTAACACTGAAATCAGATTGATTATATTCTTTGCAGCCAAAGATGGGAAAGCTCTATACAATCAACAGAAACAAGACCGGGAGCTGTCTGTGGCTCAGATCATGAACTCCTTATTACCAAATTCAGTCTTAAATTGAAGAAAGTAGGAAAAACTGCTAGACCATTCAAGTCTGACCTAAATCAAATCCCTTATAATCATAATCATACATAATCATACAGTGGAAGTGAGAAATAGATTTAAGGGCCTAGATCTGATAGATAGAATGCCTGATGAACTATGGAATGAGGTTCGTGACTTTGTACAGGAGACAGGGATCAAGACCATCCCCATGGAAAAGAAATGCAAAAAGCAAAATGGCTGTCTGGGGAGACCTTACAAATAGCTGTGAAAAGAAGAGAAGCAAAAAGCAAAGGAGAAAAGGAAAGATATAAGCATCAGAATGCAGAGTTCCAAAGAATAGCAAGAAGAGATAAGAAAGCCTTCTTCAGCGATCAATGCAAAGAAATAGAGGAAAAGAACAGAATGGGAAAGGCTAGAGATTGCTTCAAGAAAATTAGAGATACCAAGGGAACATTTCATGCAAAGATGGGTTCAATAAAGTACGGAAATGGTATGGACCTAACAGAAGAGGAAGATATTAAGAAGAGGTGGTAAGAATACACAGAAGAACTATACAAAAAGATCATCACAACCTGGATAATCATGATGGTGTGATCACTAATCTAGAGCCCGACATCTTGGAATATGAAGTCAAGTAGGCCTTAGAAAGCATCACTACGAACAAAGCTAGTAGAGGTGATGGAATTCCAGTTGAGCTATTTCAATTCCTGAAAGTGCTGTGAAAGTGCTGCACTCAATATGCCAGCAAACTTGGAAAACTCAGCAGTAGCCACAGGATTAGAAAAGGTCAGTTTTCATTCCAATCCCAAAGAAAGGCAATGCCAAAGAATGCTCAAACTACCGCACAATTGCACTCGTCTCACACACTAGCAAAGTAATGCTCAAAATTCTCCAAGCCAGGCTTCAGCAATACATGAACTGTGAACTTCTTGATGTTCAAGCTGGTTTTAGAAAAGGCAGAGGAACCAGAGATCAAATTGCCAACATCCACTGGATCATGGAAAAAGCAAGAGAGTTCCAGAAAAACATGTATTTCTGCTTTATTGACTATGCCAAAGCCTTTGACTGTGTGGATCACAATAAACTGTGGAAAATTCTGAAAGACATGGGAATACCAGACCACCTGACCTGCCTCTTGAGAAATCTGTATGCAGGTCAAGAAGAAACAGTTAGAACTGGACATGGAACAACAGACCAGTTCCAAATAGGAAAAGGAGTACATCAAGGCTGTATATTGCCACCCTGCTTATTTAACTTCTGTGCAGAGTATATCATGAGAAGCACTGGACTGGAAGAAACACAAGCTGGGATCAAGATTGCCGGGAGAAATATCAATAACCTCAGATATGCAGATGACACCACCATTATGGCAGAAAGTGAAGAGGAACTAAAAAGCCTCTTGATGAAAATGAAAGTGGAGAGTGAAAAAGTTGGCTTAAAGTTCAACATTCAGAAAATGAAGATCATGGTATCCAGTCCCATTACTTCATGGGAAATAGATGGGGAACCAGTGGAAACAGAATCAAACTTTAATTTTTTTGGCTCGAAAATCACTGCAGATGGTGAGTGCAGCCATGAAATTAAAAGATGCTTACTCCTTGGAAGAAAATTTATGACCTACCTAGATAGCATATTCAAAAGCAGAGATATTACTTTGCTGACTAAGGTCCATCTAGTCAAGGCTATGGTTTTTCCGTAGTCAAGTATGGATGTGAGAGTTGGACTGTGAAGAAAGCTGAGCACCAAAGAATTGATGCTTTTAAACTGTGGTGTTGGAAAAGACTCTTGAGAGTCCCTTGGACTGCAAGGAGATCCAACCAGTCCATTCTGAAGGAGATCAACCCTGGGATTTCTTTGGAAGGACTGATGCTAAAGCTGAAACTCCAGTACTTTGGCCACCTCATGCGAAGAGTTGACTCACCGGAAAAGACTCTGATGCTGGGAGGGATTGTGGGCAGAAGGAGAAGGGGATGAGAGAGGATGAGATGACTGGATGGCATCACTGACTTGATGGACATGAATCTGAACAAACTCTGGGAATTGGTTATGGACAGGGAGGCCTGGCGTGCTGCGATCATGGGGTCGCAAAAAGTCGGACATGACAAGCAACTGAACTGAACTGAACTGATGCAACTTAACACACACATAGGCTCTCTTGGCTGTAACCCTTCTTCGGACTTTAGTTTTGATGACCTTTACAGTTTTGAGGAGCATTAGTCACATGTCTTGTTAAAGGTTCCTCAGTTGGTATTTATCTAGTGCTTTTCTCATGTTAGACTAGCTTCACAAGATTGGGGGAAAGTAAAACGCCATTTTTATCACATCATATCAAGAGCACATTCTATCAATATCAGCTATAACTGTTGGTGTTCACCTTCATCACCTGGCAGAAGTAGTGTTCGTCAAATTTCTCCACTATAAAATCATTTCATTTTCCCTCTTTCTACTGTACTCTTTGTAAGGATGTATTACCACAACTTAATGAGTGGAAATCTATCATCTATTACCTCAAGAGTGGAATTATGAGCAAATTTCTTGACTTTCTTCTGCATGAATAATTTGTCTCTTTTATTGTATTTATTTATTTAATCATTTACTCATATTAGTGTGAATGCTGCTGCTGCTGCTAAGTCGCTTCAGTTGTGTCCGACTGTGTGCAACCCCAGAGACGGCAGCCCACCAGGCTCCCCCGTCCCTGGGATTCTCCAGGCAAGAACACTGGAGTGGATTGCCATTTCCTTCAGTCGTGTCCGACTCCTAGTGACCCCATGGACTGCAGCCTAACAGGCTCCTCCATCCATGGGATTTTCCAGGCAAGAGTACTGGAGTGGGTTGCCTCACTGATTAATGTGAATACATAGATATTTATTTTGTGGCTCAGATTATGTCAGCTGTGAAAGTTTTTTTTCGGTTGGCTTCTGTGTCCCTTTGGTATATTCCCATCATTGTGGATCTTTTTGAACACTTTCTTCCTCTCTGGCACTAAAGCATGCTCTTGGATCATCTTTTATATTTCCTTGCTCAGTCTTACAATCAGTAATTTCTCTAAGCAGTCCTGGTTCCTTTTACGGGAGAATGACATTTGAAACTAAGATTTGGGTGCTACATTTATATACCGACTTAATGGACATGAGTTTGGGTGGACTGTGGGAGTTGGTGATGGACAGGGAGCCTGGCGTGCTGCGATTCACAACCATCATTTCACATAGACTCTTGCCCTTCCTTACCTACAAAGTTCTACCCCAACAGTGAGTGCTTTGGCTGCCACTATTCTCCA
The DNA here is from genome assembly GCA_917880005.1 of Nanger dama. Classification (NCBI taxonomy): domain Eukaryota; kingdom Metazoa; phylum Chordata; class Mammalia; order Artiodactyla; family Bovidae; genus Nanger; species Nanger dama. The sequence continues at coordinate 11,786,073 of CAKJTW010000017.1, forward strand.
TCGAGTTAATTGCTCAGTTCTATTAAACAAGTATTGTAGTTTCTAAATTTCTAACTCATATACCTATAGAAACCAGAATTATAATATAGTGTTTATATGCAGTTGTTTTTCTGCCTTTAGTCTAATAGACTACATTCATTTCCAAAGTTACTTTGGTAAACTTCCCTTACCCCCAACTCCCTCCAACAATGTTGTTTCATAATTTGTAAGGCAGTTTCTTTTGTCAGTCTGTACTCCTTTCTGGTATCCTATGACCTCCTAAATATATATTGTCTATACATGATTTATGATAATTGACATCTTGGCAATATTGAGTCTTCCAATCCATAAATGTGGAAAAATCTCTTTAGGTATTTAAATTTTATTTGGTTTATTTCATCAGTTTTATAATTTTCCATGTACAGATTCTATACATCTTTTGTATTTATGGCTATGCACTTTGTGTTTTGTGCTATTGTAAAGAGTATTTTTTTTTTAACATTTGATGTTCTAGTTGTTTATTGCTGGTTTGTAGGGAAGCATCAAATTTTTACATACTGACCTTATATCCTATGGCTCACTCATTAGTTACAGGATCTTTTTTTTTAAATAGATTCTTGACTTTTTTTCCTGATCCACAAAATTAGAGTAATTACAATTCTTGCCTGTTAGTTCAGCTTAAAAATCAACTACAGTGAGCAACACAGAACCTCGTAAGTATTAAGAATTTACTACATAGTAACTAAAAATTTAATTTCAACAAGAAACTTTGACATAGAAACTGTCCTTATAATTTGTTTGAAAACATCCTAAGTATTTTTTCTCTTTTCCTAACTACTTCTGTTATTAATGAAAAAGTAATCAAGGAAGCATGTAGCAGTGTGATTTTATGGTCTCTGTAACTGACTGTCTTTTTCTTTTTGAGACAAAGATAATATCATTAATACATGTGTTTTTTAAAATTGTTCTTGGTATTTCTACCACAGAATTTCTTATGTAAAAAAATGAAAATCTTTCATACATATCTGCACTATTATACTAGATTTTATCTATAATACTACAGAGATGCTGAATCCAACTCAAATAAATTGCAATCTTTAATTTTATTAAATGATAAAAATTTTTTAAAGTTAATAGAAGCACTTGAAAACTGTATTGAGACAAAAAATGATACAATAGAGAAAACTGTTGACAGAATGATAAAGAGTCAGTATGATGTCTGAGCCAGAAGGATAAATGCACAAGCTCTTCTCTGGACTCAACTGGCTTGTATTACTCCTGTAATAGCAATTTCCATTTTTATTGAGAAAAATAATCACTCTTTTGTTTTTATTAATAGTTCATATTCCCAAACTTGACACTGGAAATTTTCATGCAATATGTCTTGATTTCCATCCCGCAGTCTGAATTTGAACAATAATCTAAGTATCTTTAAAACATATTTTGAGAACGTTCCCATTATGAACTGAATTGTGTTCCCCCCAATTCATATGTTAACTCTAACACCCAGTGTAGCTATCATCAGAGTTAGGCCTTTAAAAAGATGTGTGCCAGGCTTCTCTGGTGGCTCAGATGGTAAAGAAACCACCTGTAATCCAGGAGACCTAGATTCAATCCCAGGGTTGGGAAGATCACCTGGAGGAGGGCATGGCAACCCACTCTAGTATTCTTACCTGGAGAACCCCCATGGAGGTTGGCAGGTTGACACTTAGCATGCATGCACCAAGTCTGGGGTATTTTGCTGTGGCTGTCCTAGTAAACTAATACAATATGCTAGAGATCTAGTTATACTATGTGTCTGTTATATACAAGGTATTTTTGATATGCATGCTGAGCACTAAATATACAGGATTCCTTCCTGTAATAACACATAATTTATTGGACATTATTTTTCAAAACTAGGAGAAACGTTTAAGCCAACAAGGTCAAGAAACAGCTTGTTCATTTCACAAGAGATGCCATAATTTTCATGGTATATGTTTTCTGATATTTTTTATTATACTGTTCCCTTTATTTTTCCTCTGAAATAATGAAGAGGGGTCATTATCTCTTTGGACATATCACAATTTAAAAATTAATTAGTTAATTGGGATCTTCTTTTAGGGAGGTCAAATGCAAAGTCCCAGTGGATGATTAGTTTGAGTGCTAAGCCAGGCACCTAATCAAGCACTTGCCAGACTTCTACAGTCTAAGTATGTTAACTGCTTCTGTTTTTGTGAGGGAGGGGAAAACATTCTCTCAAGAGAAATCCTAGAAGCATCCACTAGAATTAATCACAACTAACAATGGTCAAGGAACTTGGAGTTAGTGTGTGGAGGAAAAAATCCAACTTCACTAGGAAGCCAGGCATAATATAGCCTCAGAATTCAGAAAGGGGCTAACATTCATGGCATGATTTTTCAAGGTATTCACAACCTTAGAATTATTGCACTTGAGTATCAGAGAGGGAATGTCTTGCTCACACTCTGTTGGTAACAAGCCTCACTGATCTTTTTTCCTTTCTCATTGTCTGGGGGTTCTTCTCATTCTCATTAGGTTACTGTGTACAGCCTGCCCATGTTCAGAAGTTCAGGGCAGATGCCTTGTCTCCCTTCTGGGACAGATAAGTGAAAGTTGTACAGTGTGCATAGGGCTAGGCAATGAAAACCATTTTATAAAAAGATGAAGGGTCTAAACGTGGGGTAAATAGAACAGAACCAAGCTGCCAAATCCAAATGACTGAATGGGAACTGGCAGCCAAAACAAGATGAACATACACACACACAGACAAACGCCAACTTTGCTGATGAGTAAAGAGCTTTTGACTGTGTGAATCACAATAAACTGGAAAATTCTGAAAGAGATGGGAATATCAGACCACCTGTCCTGCCTCTTGAGAAACCTATATGCAAGTCAGGAAGCAACAGTTAGAACTGGACATGGAACAACAGACTAGTTCCAAATAGGAAAAGAGTACGTCAAGGCTGTATATTGCCACCCTGCTTATTGAACTTCTATGCAGAGTACATCATGAGAAACCCTGAGCTGGAAGAAGCACAAGCTGGAATCAAGATTACTGGGAGAAATATCAATAACCTCAGATATGCAGATGACACCACCCTTATGGCAGAAGGTGAAGAAGAATTAAAAGCCTCTTGATGAAAGTGAAAGTGGAGAATGAAAAAGTTGGCTTAAAGCTCAACATTCAGAAAACGAAGATCATGGCATCTGGTCCCATCACTTCATGGGAAATAGATGGAGAAACAGTGGAAACAGTGTCAGACTTTGGGCTCCAAAATCACTGCAGATGGTGAGTGCAGCCATGAAATTAAAAGACGCTTACTCCTAGGAAGAAAAGTTATGACCAACCTAGATAGCATGTTGAAAAGCATACATTAATTTGCCAACAAAGGTTCCTCTAGTCAAGGCTCTGGTTTTTCCAGTGGTCATGTATGGATGTGAGAGTTGGACTGTGAAGAAAGCTGAGCGCCGAAGAATTGACACTTTTGAACTGTGGTGTTGGAGAAGACTCTTGAGAGTCCCTTGGACTGCAAGGAGATCCAACCAGTCCATCTTAAAGGAGGTCAGTCCTGGGTGTTCTTTGGAAGGACTGATGCTAAAGCTGAAACTCCAGTACTTTGGCCACCTCATGAGAAGAGCTGACTCATTGGAAAAGACTCTGATGCTGGGAGGGATTGGGGGCAGGAGGAGAAGGGGACGACAGAGGATGACATGGCTGGATGGCATCCCTGACTCTATGGATGTGAGTCTGAGTGAACTCCAGGAGTTGGTAATGAACAGGGAGGCCTGGTGTGCTGCGATTCATGGGGTCACAAAGAGTCGGACACGACTGAGCGACTGAACTGAACTGAACTGAACTGAAAGCTTATACTAATAAACAAACTGATTAAAAAGTAGAAATAAGTCTAACTTGAAAGAAATCTGAAGGCAGGCTATAAAGGCATAGAATGCCTTTGATTTCACTTTCCCCTTCCTTATGGATAAGCTGGATATATTTAAAGGAACCAAAAATATAAGAACAGCATGTATGTTAAAGAAAAGCACAAATCAAAAGGGAGAGAGAATATGTTATGCTCATTCTTATTGGTGTTTCATGCTATTTCCATTGTTAGTACACTTCTCTCCTACTCCAACTTGGTTATAGATAGTACATTTAATAAGCACAATGTTAGAATGTGCATTAACAGCTTTTGTGATTATATTATTTTTCAAGGATTGACTTAGAGGAGCTGATAAAAGTGAAGGTATTTGTCTTGCAAACATTCACTTCTGTTTTTTGCTTTGGTTCTGTAGAATCTGTATTGTTTCTGATATGCTATAATTTTTATGTAGATGGAATAGTTGATATGTGAAAAGAAATGGGGTGTGTGGCAGACTAACTCAAAGGAATAAAGAAAAGCATTGATATAAATTATACTCTATACCATTATCACATTATGTGTAAAATACTTAAAATGAATTATCTTTCATGTTACTCACCTTGAAGACAAGTAAGACAGGGCTTTCTATTTCCCTTTCCGTGTTGATAAAACCAAGGCTTAGAGAGGCAGTTGCTTTCTATTACCTTCCCCACATTCAATCAACTAAGTGGCAGGTTTAGAACTTAATCTGAGTATCAGGTATTCTCAGTTCTTATCTCATGTGCTTTCTCCTATATCTGATTGTCTTTCTTATAAAGCAGAACCAGCTCTGAAATTGGTAGCATTCATAAAATATGTTACTAATTTTAGTTGGCCAATTGAATTCATTCCTGGTTACCAGAGCTGGAAGACCTAGAACAAAGGGACCCAAGACTATATCTGAAATATGAAAGGACACAGTTTGAACTGAGATCCAGTTTGTGCTGGAGTCAGCTGATACAAAATCACAAGAGCCAATTAATAGCATCTCCTCCCAACTCCATGTTCAGTAGCTTAGAGCTGGTCTTGGTGGGGGTATTTGCAGCAGGGAAATAAGCAAATGCTATATGCAGTCAGGACTTTTTCATCTGGAGAGATAGTTAACTGGTTTTTATTAGCACATTTGGGTAGGAGGTGGGGTATGGGTAGAAAAAATATGATCTTTGGAATAAAATGGACTTTGGTTTGAATTCTTGCTCTGCTATTAGACAAACTGCCAAATTATTTAGCCTCTCTGAATTCACATTCCCTCTTAAGTATAAGCAGCTAATAACCTCCTTGCAAAGCTTTAGGATTAATGATCATGTATGTAAGTGTTGACAAATAAAAGACAGTCAATTTTAGTTTTTATTATCAGCGTTATTAGAAACCTCACTGCTCTTCCTTTTGTGACACGTTTCCACAAGAGTAAAGTTAAAATCACATTAGTGCTCTGTGGAAAATGTATTAAGTTGAAGAAAAGATTTTTAAAAATAGATAAAAATGACAAAATCCATTAGGGTCTTTAGAAACAGGTACTATTATAATTCTAGCTATTTACTGTTACCACACAATACAACAGAATACACAATCCAGCTAAGAGAGAGCTACTTTTGCCAAATTGAAGTAACAGGAGGTAAATGGTGCTGCTCTCCTCCAAAGGATCTGTGGATTTATAAATTGGTTGGAAGCATAGGGTTTTGGTTATTTTGTTTCATATGATTCACAGCGCCAAGCTCTGCAGTCCTAATTTTATCCTGGGGCATCCATTCAATACTTGCTTGGAGAGAATAGTGTCACCAACTGCGTCCTCATAAGCACTGCCAAACATACAAGTTTTTTTTTCCTGTTTGGAGAGGAATATACTCTCCAAATCTATGAGGCCTGAGCTATTTTTTTTGTTTGTTTTTTCCCAGGATGACGACCCGACTCTTCTGTCAAAGTGAGAGTTTAGATGAGGAGTGAGATTTCCATAAAAAGCCTTTTACACCAATATTCAGGGACTCGAGGAACATAAGACAGGACACATACTATGAAATCATCAAGAATATACGAGGCAGTAAACATAGTCGTGGTGAAACAAGCAGTGCTCCAGAAGCAAACACACACACACAACAGCAGAACAGTGAAAACTTGGCTTTGTTCAGTGAAGGTGCCAAGAAATGCAACTGCCTGGATGCCACAGACATAGAGAAAGCTGGTGGCCTTGTGGGCCTTCAGGCAGATTGCGCTGAGGAGTTTAAAGGAAACTGCAGTGCATGCTAATGCCACACAGAACAAGCCACTAAGTGGAAAGTCCTCCCAAGGCAGTATGATTTCCTGTGGAAAATAACACCTTTTAAACTCTTGTATTTTCAGTTTATTCCATGAAAAGAGCTATTAAATATCACGCAAATCAAAGTGAGTCTTATAGGTGATTACATGCATATTTTTGAAACCTGGTAATAAAAATATGATGAATGACTTTGATTAATGAAATTGGTTCAGGGTCTCTCCTCAAAAGAAAATGAGATATAGAAACATGATTGTGGACCAGAAAGCAGTTGGAATGAGTGTTAAGTTTGCTATTTCTTCTTTGTATGCAAATAGAGAAACATTTCCCGAGACAGAGGTTTAGGTTCTGAAATGTGAGGTTATACTGGTTAACAAGATATGCTGTGTTGTCACTTTTTCAAAGAGTTGTATCCAGGATATTGAGTACAGTTCCCTTTGTTATACATTAGGACCTTTTGTTTACCCATTCTGACTGTAATAGTTACCATCTATCAATCCCATAATGGAAAACAATTATAAAAAGGATGTGTGTACGCATATACCTGAGTCACTTTTCTATACAGCAGAGACTGACACAACATTGTAAATCAGGTCTACTTCAATTAAAAACAAACAAACAAACAACAACAACAGCAAAAAAAAAAAAAAAAACAAACAAACAAAAAAAACTAGAGTTGTACCCAAATTGTTGGCTGGTGTTCAGAAGGAAAACTATCTTCCAGAACTGGCATAAAGACCAACAGTCATTTAGACCATTCACATTACTGGGAACAACTATTTCAATCTACATTCCAAAGGAAGTGACATTTTGCTAGGAGATGTTAGCATCAGGAAACTTAAATAATTTTGAAGAAAATGTTGTTATTATGTATGCAATCTCCAAAATAATGCCTTGTGGAAATTTTGTGTTTGTTTCATTTGCTTTGTGATACCAATTACTTCAAAAGACTACTAATAAATAACAAATTAATCTGAAATAGAGACCAGTCTTCCCAACTCCCTACATGGAATTGGTCTTGATGGATTGCCCTTAATCTCTTAATCACTGACAAATGCTTTCTTTCCAAAATTTCAAGGAAAAACACCTTCTTATTCATTGCTTTGTACCTTGATTGGATTTTGAAATCCTCCTACCTGTGCCCTTTGGTCCATCCCTGGTAGATATTTGAGATTTGCCTTGAGCACAGTAATCTGTAAATTCTTTAAAAGACTGTTTCCTCTCAGGCTGTGGAAAACTCAAATGTAACAGACCAAAAATTTGATTTTATTTGTGGTGAAAATCCTACAGTACTACAACAAAAATCAAATGGTCTAGTGGTGCAAGCAAACAGCATAGGCCTTCTCCTGGTGGGTGGGGGGGCGGGGGGGAAACTAATGGAGTTCTTGCTTCAAGCATGAAAAGTAAAGTCATCTGACCATGATAAAGCTGCATGTTTTTTTTTTTTTTTTTTGTCAAAGATCAAACTTTTATAGGACTGGTGGCCAAGGACAGAAAGCAGCCATGGGTCCATTGACTAATGCTATGAAACTCTGCACCAGTTACCTTGGATTAGAGTTGTGTTCTCAGGCAAAAAATATGTGCAAACTGGAAATAATGATTTTCTGGATTCCTGCAAAGCAAAAATCCAAATCATCACAGAATACAGGCAGAGGAATTCATTTGAAAATTTACAGAGACACTGCAGCATTCTAGGGATGGCACATTATTTATTGTATATATTTAGGAACATCGTTTTATACCTAATTGGATTTCTCTGGTTCTTAATTAAATGTTACGATTCAAGTCAGCTATTGACTACATAAACTGTAAGTAACTGTGGAGCTATAATTTCAGTTTTAGCATTCTGTTTTAATATGTTGGACATTGGCCTAGACCATGAGAAAGCAGATCAAGCTTTTTGTCGTATGTTTTTTGTGAACTAAATGCTTAATGTATTTGAAGCTCATTTCTTATAAGACAAAGGATGTTCTAGGGAATAATGAAACCAGACCTATTCTGAGCTTCTTGGAGAGAGTCAGGCTTATAGAATTCCTGATGATGGTATTTTTTTTTATGAACTGAATTTTCTGGGGGAAAAAAGTACAGATATAAAAGATAAATATATTGTATTCCCTCTTAAGAGACAAGAGAGAACGGGTAGGTCATATATGAAGGTATATATGTATACATACACACACACACATGCATACATTATATGCTTTATTCACAATTCCAGTTCATTTCTGAAGTCAACTGGGCTTTGGACTATCTAATATTCAAATTCAGCAAGAATTTATTTTGCAATTAATTATGGTTCAAGTATGCTGCTGGGCACAGAAGTGATAAGTTAATACAGTGTGATCCTGCCTCCTGAAAGGCTCACAATAGTCAGCAATAAATATTTAAATAGCTCACTGTTCTACAAGCAGATTTAAATAAAAACCACTTGAAATATAAGGAATTTTTAACAGAAACAAAAAGGACTAATTCTGATAAAGATGAACAGTAGGCAAAGAAAACTTCAAAAAGTAATGTCTTTTAAATTATACACTGAAGTCTGAAAAAGATCTTACTAAGTGAAAAGTAAAGGAAGGACATTCACTACTAGATGAAAAAAAATCCCCAGAGAAATACCCAGAAACCTTATGAGGTTTTAGGGAGTAGATGTGGTATATTTTTATTATCATTGTTATTAACAGAAAGCATGTTTTAATCATAAGACTGGCTAATGGTTGATCTTTTTGAACTTTTCAAGTTGAGGACTATTCAATGGGAGGTAGAGATTCTGAGCTTTTGAAGTACTGTTGTCTGTGATAGATATTATTGGCAGTCTGATTTTCTCTCAACTAGACAGTACTGATAGATTGTAAGAAATATAGGTTAGTTTCCATCCACCTTCACACATCAGAATCAATATCTGAAAATTACGGCACTTTGTTGACACACACAGCAAAAAGACTGCAAATGAGACATGAGCTTGTTTGGGTTCTTAAGAATTGCAATTCTGAAGACATAAACAGTAAAACTGAAAGAGTGTCGCAGGGAGGAGAAAGAGTCAGGGGCTGATAAAAGCAAAAGCTAGCTTCAAGGTTGTTAAAGTCGCCTGGTGAAAATGTGATTCACTTTGATTCAAATCAGGAAGTATTTGTGCTTAAGGAATTACATGTTATTTTCAGGTAGTGTTCCATTAAGTACACTGAGTTTCTGGCAGGTATCTAGATGTCTTTGTTAGGACACAGTTAAGTGGTTCAAGAGGTCAAATTCCATCTAGCCTGAAACCTGAATAAGCCATACTTCCTCAGGGGCCTCCTGGTTCCAATTTAGAGAATTCTGTTAGCAACACTGACTCCATTTTTATTTTTCTTCCACATCTATGAGACCACAATTTGTCGTGTTAAATATTTATAATCAAGTGTGATGGGATTTGGAAGCACCTTGGCATATGAAATATTTTTAACTAAAGGAATGTCAGAAATGGCAAGTGAAGGAAGACAGTGTCCTCCCACTTTGCCCCTGAAGCAGGCTATAGGAACCGCTTGTGAGAGATGGGCTCCCTATAACCTGGAGGAAAGGAGAATGTTTATCTCCAAAGACAGTAGGAATCCAAATGAACAGGCCTTGCTAAGTTTCTGCCAGTTTAATATCCTTAGCGTCTACTCTTTTACCCTGTCACATTTTTTCTATGACTTTCCATTCTTCACTAAGCCTAATATAAAAGAGTTAAGGTCAAACTGTTTCTTTAGGTCTTCATTTCCTTATGAAGTCTCCAGTGTCATAAAAATGTGTATTAAACAAATGTGTATGCATTTCTTTTGTTAACTAGCTCAGTTTATAGGACCTTAGCTAGAGAACATAGTAGGGTAGTAGGAAAACTAAACTTTTCCTCTCCTACACGTGCATATGATGTTCACTTGTTTGACATAGAATCATTTTTTTTTAAGTATGCAGTATTCTGCCATATGATAAAGTTCTTCTCAATTCAAAGACGTGAGAACTAAGACTGAAACACCAAAATATTTGTCAAAGTTCACTCAACTAGTTAGTGAAATATCTAGATTTGGATCTAAATCCCCCAAATTCCTGCCTTATGGGTTTTTTGTTGTTGTTGTTGTTGTTGTTGTTTTTTGCTACTTACTCTTCAGGAAGAAAAACAATTGTCCCTCTACTCTTCTGGATTCTTGGCTGAGACTCTATGATAAAATATTAACAGGAGAAAAACAAGCAGACATTTAATGACACATATACCTTCTGTGTACATGGGAGATACCCAGGAAAATTAACTTCTGAGAGGTCCAAGCTAACACCTTAACTATCATCTCCAGCTAGAGACGACGGAAAATGTTCTGGGATAGAGGAAATAACTGTGGGAGGTTTTCGAGCAAAGCACAATAAAAACAGGGTAAGGTGGTTATGGAAGCTTAAGTTTTTGTTTTGCCGTTTTCTTGTTTTGTTTTGCAGATTTTAGGTTTGCCTTCTCCACTGGTAAGAGCTTCTAGAAAATTAGTCTTCTTCCACTTCATGGTACAGAGAAGGAGACTTCTCTTTTAATTGTAAATATCTTACAAAGGATAACTTCTGCTTGTTTTTCAAAACTTATCCTTGGATGTTTCTTAAAAATAACCAGCCTGAAATAATCCTTATGCCAGAGACATACTTTTGAGTGGCCAACTCTGCTTCCAGCACTACTGTGTTGTACTAGTCTTTCCTCTTCAGCAGATGCTTTGGAGACAATTAAACCCAGTTTGGTATTGGTGACTATTAAATGGAACACATTTCTTAAGAGAAATGATGATATATATATTTTTTCTGCTGTTGACAACTTCAGTTTAATAATTAGAGTACTTTTGTCAGGGAGGGAGGTGGGAGGGGGTTCAGGATTGGGAACACGTGTACACCCGTGGTAGATTCATGTTGATGTATGGCAAAACCAATACAATATTGTAAAATAAAAAATAAAACAATTAAAAAAAAAAACGACAGAAGTGGAGCAGTTGAAATTTGTTGAGTTTACACAATTCTTCTTTTTAGACCTTGACCTTATTATGTACAGCAGTATACTTAGGGCACTCACTTTGTTACAACTGTCTTTGCATGGTATATTCCTGCTGTTCATTTAGCAGAATTTCTCTGCCCTTCAGAAAGCCTGCCAGTCGTATTCATTCAGTTCCTACACTAAAATTTCAAGATACTACTTGGAATTACAGGTGGCACAGTATAGAGCCTGCCTGCCAATGCAGGAGACAGGTCCCTGGGTTGGGAATATCCCCTGGAGGAGGAAATGACAACCCACTCCAGTATTCATACCAGGTGAATCCCATAGGTAGAGGAGCTTGGAGGGTTTTAGTCCATAGCGTTGCAAAGTATTAGACACGACTAAAGTGACTTAGCATGCATGCAGTATTTACACTTTTTTTTTCTGACATAGTCGTTTGTAAAACAATATAATGTTTAAATGCTGCCTGCAAAAAGATATATTATTTATTGTTTTCATTCCCATATTCTTTAAGAATTAACTTATTAAATGAGGTATATTAAAAACAGATTTGTGACTAGGATTTGAGGCATAAAAATGGGCATTTTAAAATGAGCTGACTCAGAAATCCCGATTAAATATGTTTAACCATACTTAACTTTAAGAGAGCTTATGTGGACTAAATGTCAGAGGGAATATATATGTGTGTGTGTGTGTGTGTGTGTGTGTGTACACATACATATAGAGACTTTGAAATGAGCAAAAAGAAAAGATACCATCTTGAGTAGGATAACTTTCCCTAAGTGATTGTGGCTAATTTATAACCTGGTGTAGAAAACTGGCAATAAGAAACCAAAAATAATACAAATGATTCATAGAAGCGCAAACAGATCATGCCTGGGAGGGGAATACAGTGGACAGAGTGTTCATACATCTTTTGTATATTTATTTTATCATTTGTTATTTCTTAGGTATGTGTAACTATTTGAATTCTTTTTTGAACTGGTTATAACATTTTGCCTCTCATTCCCTGGTGGCTCAGATGATAAAGTGTCTGTCTACAATGCAGGAGACCTGCGTTCGATCCCTGGGTCAGGAAGATCTGCTGGAGAAGGAAATGGCAATCCACTCCAGTGCTATTGCCTGGAAAATCCCATGGACAGAGGAGCCTGGTAGGCTACAGTCCATGGGGTCGCAAAGAGTCGGACACGACTGAGCGACGTTCCTGTTCCTAATGAGTTAAGTAAATGACATATGATTATTTAAACTTATATGATATGAGACCTCATTTTACCTTTTTTTTCTTTTCTGCAAAAGCTATTTTAACACTATAAGTCAGTGTTTCCAAATTCTGATGTGCTTTACAATCCCCTGGAGGGCTTGTTAAGACCAAGATCACGGGGACTCATTTTTAGAATTTCTGAATCAGTATTCCTGGGTGGGGCCTAATGATTTGCATTTCTGGCAAGTGCGGGTGATATTGATGCCTCTTTGGCCCAGAAGCTATACTGTCAGAAGCACTGGTATAAAACATAGTCACCAAGATGATGATTGCAATTCCCTGAAACATTTATTTTATCTAACAGAAAGATATTCATTCTAAAACCTAATCTGCAGCCCTAAACTATTTTCAGCTCCCTATGTGAAAAGAATGTTTCTAGTCCTTTCATTTTTTTTTCACCCTGTGGCTGGATAAATCAGCCTCTTAAATCTCCTGATTTAGGCATTAGGAATAGTGGCAGCTTCTATTAAATGATGTGATGGGGGATAGGAAGGTATCTTGGAAGACAATATAAGATTCACTCTAGACCAATTATGTAGTTAATTACTCTAGCGTGTGAACTTAGCCTTCAGAGCAATCTCATTTGGGCTGAGGAAAAAAGCTACTACAGACAATTATGAGATATGTATGATGTTAGAAAGGGGAAGAGAGAGCTATTGTTGGAGGAAGAGTATAAATGCTAAGCAGTGTAATCTGAAATAAACATAAGTGGAACTGTATTTTCCCTGAGCTGTAGTCTTCATTGCATAATAATTCTTTCCATTCTAATTTTTATGATTCATTTGCTCATTGGGACAAGTTATCTATTTTTCTTCTTTTCCCTTTCCTGTTGCAGGATATGCATTATCCTGCTACATTGTGGCTATAGAATTCAATATGCATTTTCATTGTCAGACAGGAGGGTAGCAAAAGAGAGTAATTTAAATGAACAAACATCTTTTTTCCCATTTAAATCAAAAGGAAAGCCTGATACCCATGGGTGAACACCATATACCTGACCTAGTTGTGGCGGTTGTTTTCCTTTTATGTTCTCACAGTTCTTAAAAAAGAAAAAGAGTAAAGTAAGCCTTGTCATTAGTATGCTGATAATAGGAAAAATACAAGCAGAATTTTCAAATACTTGGAGGTGGCTTTTAAAAAGGCTGTTGTGAACCTATAAAACATAAGGTAAATTAAATCTAATTTGCATGCAATTTGTCATTTATTGAGAGGTTGGTGGCAATTAAGAAAGTGCAATTTGTTCTTTAAAACTATTTCTCTTTTATGTACATTAAAAAAATACATCAACGCATTTCTGTTAGTCATGAGATTACAATGGTGCACTCTAGTGGACAAACTGAACACTTGAAATTATGCATTAAGTTTTGGTAAGGTTTTCATAATTTTATAGACATAAGCTAATCTGTATTTAATTCAAATAGAAACTCAGTAATAGCACTAGAACTAGACAGAAGACGGTACATCATTTTAGACAAAGAGAATTTGTGGATGGGACAATGTCTTAAAGTCAATTTCAGTGTTAGAAAGGAGGTTTCTTTTCCCTTTGTCCTTTCTTTCCTCCTGCTACCTCCTCCTTTTATTTTCTTTTAACCAATAAATCCTCAGTTCAACATAATAAAGAAAATATAAAATTGGGACTTGAAATCTGAATCCTCATCTTTAACTGGTTGATACTCAACACTAATATAAGGAGTAAAAATATTTATGCTCTAATGTGAATGTAATGATATTTTGAAATTAAGATTTTTACCTTTGTTATCCTAAAACTATCTAGAAATGATGCTTGCCTTTATATGAATTTTCTAAAGCTATTTTTATATTATCTATAATCTTCTTTAAAAATACACTCAAGTGAAGTTTAGTGTTTTTCTTTTTTAATTTCTAAAGTACTCTTCCAGAATGTTGTAACAGATAAGGTGTTTTTTATGTTTATAATACTTGTAAATTATACATAATTTGAGAAACAACAATTTATTTATCCAATGTTATATACATGACTAAAATTTTAGTAAAGAAATAGAGAAAGAAAAGACAAAGGTGTAATCTGGTTAAATACTATACAGTCCATAGAATTCTCCAGGCCAGAATACTGGAGTGGGTAGCCTTTCCTTTCTCCAAGGGATCTTCCCAACCCAGGAATTGAATCCAAGTCTCCCACATTGTAGGGGGATTCTATCCCAACTGAACTATCAGAGAAACCCTAAATACTAAGCACCTAAACTCTAATTCAAAGTGAGGCCATACTTTGATGAATAAAACTTTTTCTCTTGAACTTTTATCAGTTAAGGGAGTTATCTATTAAGAAGTTATCAATTAAGAAGTCATCCAAGAAATAAACTACACCCTAAGTGACTTTGAAAATTATTAAGGGATGGTTAGCACTAGCACCTGCCTTGTTATAATGGAACAGCCCAATAACTGGCTGCAATTGTAACTTGTGTCTCCAGGGGTACAAGGAGTGTTTCTCTCAAATGCACTGGAGGTTTGTATGCAGTTCCTTGAGGAGAAGCCCCATGAACATTCTTCAACATGGAAATTGTAAATGCGGACAGGCTGCTGAACATAAGTGTGTGAAGACCATTTCTAATCCAATTCCCTATTCCAGTCTGGCTCACTCATGAGACTCAATTGGCCCTAAAATAACCTTAAATTTGAACTTACTGCTTCAGAACAGTACATATGCAAGATAAATGAGGCTAAAGAAGTTACCGCTACTCCTTGGCTTGAATTCACTTAAAGAATTGTGTTAAATTCAACTAAGCAAGTACAAACCTGTTCAAAGTAAATGAATTTTATTCTATTTTATTTTACTTTATTTTTATTATTTTTTGCCTTTAAAATTATCTTATAAGACAGAAGAGGAAACTTCATCCTACTGTGGGAACCAGATACTGTGCTACGTACTATGTCAAAGTTCTTTAATTTCAAATAACAGGAACAAAGAAAAGCAACAGAAACTTAGTATATCTAGAACCAAAAGGAGCTGGATACTGGAACAGTTCACAAAGCTAAAGAGGTATATAACCAGTGTCTGGGAAATATAAGTGTTATGAGTGTGCAGGAAGTATCAGTATTATAAACCTGTGGACCTTGTTTTTGAATGTTCCACTGGAGAACTCAGCATAAGAAGATTTGGTCTCTGGAAAAGTTTTAAATTTCCCAAAGGAAGAATCACATCAGTCTTTATTTGGTCAAACACTAACCCCTTTAGTCAAGTCTCTATGACTCAGGTGACAGGATCTATGATGTTCAGCTTCATGGGAATCACTTAAAAGAATGAACAGGGATACTGTCTGCAGGAGAGAAAGATGATGAGTAGGCAAAACAACTGAATGGTCATTACATTCCAACTCCTGTCTTCTGTGCTACACATATACCCATCTACTGAATTTCCAGAGAAGTTTCTTTTTAAAAATGCAATTATCTTATGCATTACCCCAAACAAATACACCCTTTCTCAAGGAAAAATATGCTGAAGTCATTCTTACTTTGCATCCTGATCACTGGCATGGAGCAGAGGTAAACTTCTTCAGGTCCTGAATTATTCTTCTACTAGTACTAGAATTTCTTATAGCTATTCTACAACTTACAAATACAACTCTAAATATTTAGGGACTGATTGGTATGAGGATTAATTCTTAAATAGCAGTATCTAGTCCAGAGTCCCATAATTATAGCACAACTCTACTATGGAGTATCTACTAGGAGTGTATTCTTTTTCTAAAATAGCTTTTGGAGACTTTCCTGACAATCCAGTGGTTAAGACAATGCACTTCTCCTGCAGGGGCATAGGTTCAATTCCTGTCGAAGAAATAAGATCCTGGATGTCACACAGTGTGGCAAAAAAAAAAAAAAAGGGAAAAAAAGTATCTTTTGGTTAATATTTTCTGTTACTCCGTGTGGTGCTCCACCCTCATCCCAAAGTTGGATTTGAGAATAACAATAGAATATGTAACTTTGCAGAAGTTTTTGATCCTAGATGAAAACACAAACAGGGACAAATGGAGTTGCCTATGTTGAGGAGGAAAGATAATTTTTCCTCTGCTCTTCTAGGTTCTTGACTGAGACCCCCTATGATAAAAGAAAAGTTATCAGGAGAAAAATAAATAGAAGTTTAATAACCTATATATCTGCTGTATACATGGAGGATATCCAAGAAAACAGTAATTCCTTGAAATGGCCCAAGCTACCACCTTAAATGCCATCTCCAGCTAAACATAAAAGAAGGTGTTGGGGGTTGGAGAAGCCAGTTGTGGAAGGTTATCAGGAAAGATATTTTAAACCAAGGTATGATTATTACACAGATTTAAGTCTTGCCTTCATCTCTGATAAGAGTTCCTAGAGATTTAGTCAGTCATCCTCTTCTTCTTGGTATAAAGAAGGGTAAACTCTTACAAATGAAGATTTTCCTTATCAGTGTGCATGCCCCTTACATAAGGGTAACTCTTACTTAGCTTTAGAACTTCTCCTGTGCATGCTGTTTCTTAAAAAATAGTTCAAGATAAACCTTACACCAAAGCATCATATTTGAGGATGGCAAATTTTATTTCCCTTCACCTGCAACAATGCCTAGTCTCCTAATAAGACTGGATGCCTTTAACTTTGATTTACTATGGATGGAAATTTGAGCACTCAATCAGAGTTAGCAAAAGTCCATTTTGTTAACCCCTGGCATATAGACTTTATGTTAATGATGGGAATCAAAACCCAGACTTATATAAAATGCATGTGGTGTCTTTGAAAAACAGAAAATGCAAAGGTAAAGGTAAGGTACTGCTATGAATTGAATTATGTTCTCCAAAGAAGAAAAGTTAAAGTTCTAAGCCCAAGTACCTCAAAATGTGATGGTTTTTGGAAATTGGGTCTTCACGGAGATAATCAAGTTAAAATTATTAGTGTGGATTCATGGCTCAGACGGTAAAGCGTCTGTCTACAATGCTGGAGACCTGGGTTCGAGCTCTGGGCTGGGAAGATCCCCTGGAGAAGGAAATGGCAATCCACTCCAGGACTATTGCCTGGAAAATCCCATGGACGGAGGAGCCTGATAGGCTACAGTCCATGGGGTCACAAAGAGTCAGACACGACTGAGCGACTTCACTTCACTTCACTTCATATCCACTATGATTTTTATCATGTAAAAGGGGAAATTTTGACACAGATATGAACACACAGAGATATAAACAGAAACAGAGAGAAGATAAGCATCTGTCTACCAGCCAAGAAACACCTGAAGCTACCTACGCACATCTAAAAGTGAGGCCTGAGACAGCATATTCAGAGGCAGTGTGGGCCTGTCTATGTGTGACTTGGGTTCTGACCTCCAGAACAGTGAGACAATAAGCTGCTATTATTTTTAGCTATCCATGTATGGTTTCACTATGGCAACCCTAGAAAACCAATACCAGTAGAATCTGTGTGTCTTATGATCAAGATTCTGGTACCATTTCCCTACAATGTTTTTATTTCTGTCTCCTTTGATATTAGGCTAGCTATATCATGTTCACAGAATGATGTTAGCAAGGTTTCAGCTTTTTGTGTGTGTGTCCTCAGAAAGGCAAGAAGAGAGAAAACTTCAATTATGGAAAACCAGTTGCTTGATTTTATAATAGAGCACAGCCATTCACAGCCCTTAGCACAAAGCTGTTGGTGCTTGCCCTTACCCCACCCCACCCGGTTACCAGGCAACAGTTTCTGCAGGGCCATTAATGGTCCTGCTCAATCACTGGTCGGTGTGACAGTGGGCCCCTCCCAAGCGGCCACTCTTAAGGAGTGACCTTGGTGATGCTATTTGACCAACAGTCAGTAGAACTGTGGTCCTCAGGCAAAGTGATGGTCCTCAGGTGCAAAGTGAGGTAAGAGGAGGATCCTAGCCTTCTCCCCAGGGGCCCTCCAGCTCACCCGGCTTTGGGCCAGTCGAGAGCAAAGGGGCCCAGGGAAAGGCTGGGGCCGTGTCCTGCAGGACTCCTGAGTCTTTGCCAAGGCTGCCCATTGGCCTGACCCAGGCCTTGAGGCAGCAATGAACCTACCCTGACCCCACAACCTAATGGCAGCAGCCATCTGCCTGGGAAGCTGTCTGTGAGAACAGCCCCACCATTTGGGCAGCCTAAGGAGCCTGAGAGCCAGTGGCTTCCTGGGCGTCTGGCTCCCTCAGCAATGACAGCTGGACAGGTTCTGGGGACCTGGCCCTGAGAAAGCCACCAGCTGAGGTCTGCTTCTTCAGCCAGGACCTGGACCTTGGAGAGGGAAAGTTGAGCCTTAGGAACTTTCCCTTTCTTGTCAGAATAGAGAATGTTTGTTTCATAGAGATTTATAGAAACATGGTTACGCGACCATACACTGCCATGCAAAGGTGCTTCGGTTGTGTTCGATTGTGTGTGACCCTATGGACTGTAGCCTGCCAGGTTCCTCTGTCCATGTAATTCTCCAGGAAAGAATACTGGAGTGGATTGCCATTCCCTTCAGCAGGGGATCTTCCAGACCCAGGTATTGAACCAGCGTGTTTTATCTCTAAACTGCATTGGCAGGCGGGCTCTTTACCACTAGCGCCACCTGGAAGCCCGACCTGACTATAACCTGATCTCAAGAACATAGGCTCTGACACCAAGTTGTGCAACAACTAACCACGCCTCTCCCCCACCTTTAATAGGAAAGGGCTTAGCTGAGAGCTTTTGAGGAGTTTGAGGTTTTAAGGCATGGGTGACCCACCTCCTTGCATCTCTGTTCCAAACTCCAA
This sequence comes from Nanger dama, assembly GCA_917880005.1. NCBI lineage: Eukaryota > Metazoa > Chordata > Mammalia > Artiodactyla > Bovidae > Nanger > Nanger dama. Next base: position 11,805,171 of record CAKJTW010000017.1, read on the forward strand.
TGTTTTGGTATTGTTTGGCCTCACTATGCATCCGGCACTAGATTTGTATTTTGGTAACAATTTGTCATGTGCTGCTTTTGTGCAAATAACAATGGCTGGGATTCCCTTGTGGCTCAGCTAGTAAAGAATCCACCTGCAATATGGAAGACCTGGGTTCCATCCATGGGTTGGGAAGATCCCCTGGAAAAGAGAAAGGCCACCCACTCCAGTATTCTGGTCTGGAGAATTCCATGGACTATATAGTCAATGGGATAGCAAAAGTCGAACATGACTGAGTGACTTTCATTTTCACTTTCCTTTTTAAAAAATATAATTTATTTATTTTAATTGGAGGCTAATTACTTTACACTATTGTATTGGTTTTGCCATACATCAACATGAATCCGCCATGGATGTACACGTGTTCCCCATCCTGACCTCCCCTCCCACCTCCCTCCCGTACCATCCCTCTGGGTCATCCCAGTGCACCAGCCTCGAGCATCCTGTATCATACATCGAACCTGGACTGGCAATTTGTTTCACATATGATATTAAACATGTTTCAATGCCATTCTCCCATATCATCCCCACCCTCACCCTTTCCCACAGAGTCCAAAAGACTGTTCTATACATCTGTGTCCCCTTTGCTGTTTCTCGCATGCAGGGTTATCATTACCATCTTTCTAAATTCCATATATGTGCATTAGTATACTGTATTGGTGTTTTTCTTTCTGGCTTACTTCACTCTGTATAATAGGCTCCAGTTTCATCCATCCAGTTCTAATGCAACTGATTCAAATGTATTCTTTTTAATGGCTGAGTAATACTCCATTGTGTATATGTACCACAGTTTTCTTATCTATTCATCTGCTGATGGACATCTAGGTTGCTGGCTATTATAAACAGTGCTGAAATGAACATTGAGGTACACGTGTCTCTTTCAATTCTGGTTTCCTTGGTGTGTATGCCCAGCAGTGAGATTGCTGGGTCATAAGGCAGTTCTATTTCCAGTTTTTAAGGAATCACCACACTGTTCTCCATATTGGCTGTACTAGTTTGCATTCTCACCAACAGTGTAAGAGGATTCCCTTTTCTCCACACCCTCTCCAGCACTCGTTGCTTGTAGACTTTTGGATAGCAGCCATTCTGATTGGCATGAAATGGTACCTCATTGTGGTCTTGAATTTTTCTGATAATGAGAGTTGAGCATCTTTTTAGGTGTTTGTCAGCCATTTGTATGTCTTCTTTGGAGAAATATCTCTTTAGGTCTTTGGCCCATTTTTTGATTGGGTCATTTATTTTTCTGAAATTGAGCTGCAGGAGTTGCTTGTATATTTTTAAGATTAATCCTTTGTCCATTGCTTCATTTGCTATTATTTTCTCCCATTCTGAAGGCTGTCTTTTCACCTTGTTTATAGTTTCCTTTGTTGTGCAGAAGCTTTTAATTTTAATTAGGTCCTATTTGTTTATTTTTGCTATTTTGTTTATTATTTCCAATATTCTGGAAGGTGGGTCATAGAGGATCCTGCTGCAATTTATGTCAAAGAGTGTTTTGCCTATGTTCTCCTCTAGTTTTATAGTTTCTGGTCTTACATTTAGATCTTTAACCCATTTTGAGTTTATTTTTGTGTATGGTATTAGAAGGTGTTCTAGTTTCATTCTTTTACAAGTGGTTGACCAGTTTTCCCAGCACCACTTGTTAAAGAGATTGTCTTTTCTCCACTGTATATTCTTCAATTAAGCTTCAGTTCCTATACCAGTAACTGTCAAATGGGGGTGGACATGGAAGCATCACTATGCATATCTAGTCTAATCAGAATCTGCCTCTGCAGTTGGAAGCAACATCTTCAATCCCATGAGTTTCTTGGGGTGTAAGATCTACTGGAAATATCCAGTTTCTTCTGAAACAGAATGATTTCATGGTACTTATTGGATCCTCTTTTTTAACCATGGTAAGCACTGAAATAGCTGGAGGCCAAGACTAAAGGCCTCTTCTAAAGTGGAGGTCTTTTGGTGACCTCTCATTTGTGGTTGTTGTTTAGTTGCTAAAGTGCAAGAAAGAGAAATTTGCTCAATTGTGTCCGACTCTTTGCAACCCCATGGATTATACAATCTATGAAATTCTCCAGGCCAGAATACTGGAATGGGTAGCCTTTCCCTTCTCCAGGGGATCTTCTCAACACATGGATCAAACCCAGGTCTCCCACATTGCAGGGTGATTCTTTACCAGCTGAGCTGCAAAGGAAGTCCAAGAATACCAGAGTTGGTAGCCTATCCCTTTTCCAGTAGATTTTTCCAACCCAGGAATCGAACTGGGGTCTCCTGCATTGTAGGAAAATTCTTCTTTTTAATTTTTAATTTTTTTTTTACTTTATTTTACTTTACAATACTGTATTGGTTTTACCATACATCAACATGAATCTGCCATGGGTGTACATGTGTTCCCAATCCTGAACCCCCCTTCCACCTCCCTCCCCATACCATCTCTCTGGGTCAGGGAAGCCTTTAGTCGCTAAGTTGTGTTCAATTCTTTGTGACCTGTGAACTGTAGCCCTTCAGGCTCCTCTGTCCATGGGATTTCCCAGGCAAGAATACTGGAGTAGGTTGCCATTTCCTTCTCCAGGGATTCTTCCTGACCCAGGGATTGAACTCCAGTCTCCTGCATGAGCAGGATGAAATGGTTGATGGTATGATGAGATAAGGATGAGATGGTTGGATGGCGCCACCAACTCAATGGACATGAGTTTGAGTAAACTCCCAGAGCTGGTGATAGACAGGGAGTTGGACACAACTGAGTGACTGAACTGAACTGCATGGGCAGGCAGATTCTTTACCACTGAGCTACCAGCCAAATCATTCCTAGGATGTCTTACAGTGTTTCACAGGAGATGCGGGTGTGATCCTTGGGTCATGAAGACCTCCTGGAGGAGGGCATGGCAATCCATTCTAGTATTCTTTCCTTGGGAATCCCATGAACAAAGGAGCCTGGCAGGCTACCGGTGATAGAATGGCAGAGTCAGACATCACTGAAGTAACTTAGCATATAGGATGTCTTATAAAGGTTCTGTTAGTTTATTATTATATACTTTTTTCTACCAGTCCTACAATCTTGTCTTTTAAAAGTTTCTGTACCAAATCTTTCTCATCACCCAGGAGTCAATGTAGATCCTAAGCTCAGACTGTGTCTCATTCCGAGTAAATGGAACAAAAGATATATTTCTGTAAATGTTGTCCTTTGGGAGGTCCATTGGACTCCACGAAAGAGACTGTGATCATTTGAAAGTTCACTTGAGCTGACAGAAAATAGCTAATGCTGCTGCTAAGGCTTTGCTTTATTTCCATTCTTTGGTTGGCTTTCACCTCTTCAACCTCTTGGTAACTATTTTCTGCATCTCATGTCCTCTATAGAACTGTCTGTCATGCCCCCTGTATTCCTGGAGTACCCCAGCCTGATATAGTATTGTAGCAGTTATTGATCACTTCTGTAGGCAACATTTGACATTAATGTAAATATACAGTTTTTTTTTTTTTATGAACAGTGTACAGTCCCCTTAATATTCCAGATCTGATTTATAACCACAGCATCTAGGAAATAAAGAGACTAAATTCAAGAAAATTTAAGAGATTCCCCAAGGAAATATATTTGGAGAGAGAAAAGGACTAGGAACTTCCTCTCCTGACTTCCCGTTTAGAGTCTTTTTATTTCTGTATTACCTTATATTTTATAAATATTATATTTCTGCTTATTCTTACAATTTTCCATGTGATACAGATGCACCTATTTTTATAACCAGCAATAATAATCCCAAAGTGAATACCTAGGCAAAATTTTCAAGGTTCAACAATTTATAAATTTTAAGACAGACCGTAAGGTGCTGCTTCAGTGCACTACATAATACTCACGTGGCTTGAAAGAGTTAATTCAGCCTGCAAAAGAGCTTAATTTATTCCCAGGACATTGCCCATACAGAGGGAAAATACGGCTCATTAAGTCCTTTTCAAAGACTCCCAATAGAGAAGTGTGTTTTTGGATCAATATTATGTTCCTGTAGACTTAACAGAATCGCAACTACTCTTGGGAGGAGGCTAGGTTTTCCTTCTGGATGTGGAAGTCTCTGCTAAGATGGGTGCTGAAGCCACAGTTATTCATAGTTCTGTTTAAAAAGCAAACTGACTTAGTATTTTAGAAAAAATGACTAAGAATTAGGTAATTCTTTATTCAATAGTTTCTTTGTCCAGCAGCTTATAAAGAAGTTTCCTTTCTGTAGGTGTTTTGTTGACACTCTGCATCTGCAGCCTTGAGCTAGTCTTGTCCTCTAAGGAGAACAGTCTTATCCTCCTGAACAGTGTACTTCAGGACATATTCACAGGAAGTACTTCTCAGAGGTCACAAACAGCAGCATAAGAGTAACTGTGCTTCATTAGTTGTTTCTTTCCCAAAGGATGTATATATGCTGTGGCATCCAATTAATATTGATGACACACTCCATGATATTGGACAATCAGATACAGTCCCGGAAGTGCCTGCATTTAAATCCTGCTCCACCACTTACTAGATTTGTAGCCTCAGAAATGTTACTAAAAGTCTCCAAGTCCCAGTTTTATCGTCTATATACTGGGGTAAAAATAGTACCTCTGTTTAGAACATAAATAGGAAGACTAGTTAAATGAAAGAGTACATGTGAAAGGTCTGATATTAGCAAATATTCAATAATATTAGCTATAATTTTTGTATCATTATTTATAAACACCTACAATATTTTAAAATAAGCAAGTATAAGTTGGTTAGTATAGTTTGCAAATATCAATATGGAATTCTTGCAGATCTTATAGATCTCAAAATCCACATGAGCAGAGACATGAAGACACATGAGATCTCTCTGCTGGCTTCTGATTAATATCTTTTCAAGTTACAGAGATTATAGATATAGATATTATCTATAGAATATTAAATACAACATCATTTGTGTGATTACTATACATCTATCAAATATTTTCCTCCCAGAGATAGCTATTGTAGATTTTCTGTTATAGTTCTCATGAATAGTTTCAAATGGAGTAGGCCGGGGACAGAATTTAGTAAACCAAGGACATAATCACATTTAAGTTATTTTTAGCTGGATGAAAGTTGTCCAAGAAGAGTATGAAGGCAGAAATAAGAACATACCATTCTACTATGCATTCTGAACATTCCATTAAGTTCATAAAATAGAATGGTAAAATGTGTAAATCAGCCTATGGAAACTAAAAGATATGAGCTACCTAAAAATCTTAATGAAAAATACTAAAAATAATCATAATAAGCAGAAGGAAATAAAAAGTTGCCACTGCTCAATTGCTGTTCATTTAAAGGGTAATTGTTTTTAAATAGAATCAATGATCTATGCAAATATAGATACACACAAACATACGATACTCACACTGAAAACATCCATATTCATATCCTCCTTTAATTACAATATACTATATCCACCAAGAAACATTCAAGCATCTGACCAAATGTCTCATGGTTTCCCCCTCACTTCTGAAAATCACCATGAGAAATGAAGGGCAAACAAATGACAGCTAAACAAAAGATGATCACAGAAATAAAATAGTGGGTTGCCTTTATTTCTCCCTTGTACAGTTAAAACATGACATGTCAAACACGTTTTAAGTCTTTTTATATATTTGAAAGTTAATTCAGCTCTCTTTATTAACACATCATTGATCTTAAGCATACATAAGTCAGTCAAGTTTCATATAATTTCTTTACATTTTGCTTACATAATCATCTGAAGAGTAATATGATGTTAGTTTCATCTGTTTTCCTCAGGAGAAAATATGTTGATATACTATGTACTCATTAAGCACATTATGCACGTTTTTCCTTGGTGTGAAATTTAGATAGTTATGTAGAAGTTATCCATAAAATACTGTTAAAATATAAAGTATACTCTTCATGGTGAGTGTCATAATTTATAATTTTTGTTTCCCCACATAGTAATTGGTACATAGTAAAAGCTAAATATATTTGTTAGAGGAAGGGAAGGCAGGGAAGTGAGGTAAAAGGGAGAGGAAGGATAAGTAGATGGATGGATTTGGAAGAAAGAAAAAAATTGAAGACACAAAGGAAGTTTGTGGTATTTGAGTGGGGAAAAATATAGACTTGAGTGAGAAATATTTGTGTTTCAGCTTGGATCTTCTTTTCTGTGACCTTAACTTTAGTTTTCACACCTGTGGAGGGAAAATGGGGATGATAATAAGCATTTCATTTTGTTTTGAGAATTAAATCCAAAAATGTGTGGAAAATGTCCACTTTCACAATACCTGAAATATTATAGGCATTCCATAAATGTCAGTTTCTTCTCTTTTGCATAGCTTGGCCTGATTTTACCTTACAGGCAGGTTTCTCAGTATTTTCAGCTTACAGTTGAACAGATGATTTGAAGGTGGGAAATGACACCATTCCAACTCTTAGCACATCTCCCTCCTGTGCTGCTTCTTTTGGGAGTTTGCTGCTAAGCAGGCGCCTTTTAACCTCACTCTGAGTGAGCTCATTTTTAAAGAAACTTTCCTCCTTGTATGTCCTTTAATCCTTATAGAGGAACTATTGATTTATATGGCCAAATAGAGCAGCCTCTGAGGCCTGTGAAAATGCTATTGGAAGATGCATTGCAATGGAAATCATCAGAAGGAAGCCTAAGTAATTAACCAAGGAAAATAGGTGATAACAGTGGTATAACTTTAAGTTATATATGAATTAGAAAATTAAAATAGTGTTAACATTCCTTATTTGAATACAAAGATGATTAATACACAATTACGTTTCGAAGAAGAATAGGATAGCTGGCAGTGAAAAGGCAAAGCACTGCTCCTTGATATAGGAAAAGAAAGGTTACTGACAATATAGAGAAAAAAGTCACATCATGACTAAAAACAGGAAAATACGGATTAAAATATTCTAGCTGGGAGAGGGCTCACAGTGAGGGATGAATAAGTACTGGTTAATGTGTCTAATACTTTCAGGGAATAGTAGAGAACAATAATTACCAAATTATAACTAAGCTATGTTTACCTAAAACAGAATTTTTTTCATCAAAATTTTGAAGATTCTTCTCTTTTTCTTCTCTTACATACAAAATGAATTCTGTGCTTAAAAATAAAAATGACTTCATTCTATACTTATGGAGAATAATATACTAGGTACCCAGTTTTCAGTGGCTTCTGCATCTTTTTTTTTTTATGTGGGTGTCAAATCTGCTGTGAGAATATAAAAACTTTTATTATGCCTAAGATACATTTATCATAGCATGAGATAATAGATGATTTTCATCAATTTAAAATTTTTAATATTTATGAAAAATAGGTTTTACATATGCAGTGTATCCTGGTCCACTGGAGGAGTAAATGACAACCCACTCGAATATCCTCCCCTCAAGAAACTCATGAAGAGTATAAAAGACAAAAAGATATGACACTGGAAGGTGAAACCCTCTTCCAGTTGGAAGGTTTCCAATATACTACTAGAGAAGAGTGGAGGGCAATTACTAATAGCTCCAGAAAGAATGAAACGGTTGGACTGTAGCAGAAGTAACATTCAGTCTTGGATGTTCTGGTGGTGAAAGTAAAGTCTGATGCTGTAAACAGCACTATTGCATAGGAACCTAGACTGTTAGGTCCATGAATCAAGATATACTGAATGGGATTAAGCAGGAGCTAGCCAGATTGAACACTGACATCTTAGGAATCTGTCAACTAAAATGGATGAGAATGGGCAAATGTAATTTGGATGACCATTATATCTACTACTGTGGGCATGAATCCCTTAGAAGAACTGGCATAGCCCTCATAGTCAAAAGAGTCCCAAATGCAGTACTTGGGTACAACCTCAAAAATGAAAGAATAGCCTTGGTCCATTTCCAAGGCAACCATTCAACATCACAGCAATCCAACTGTATGCCCCAACCACTTATGACAAAGAAGCTGAAACTGAACAGTTCTATGAAGACCTACAAGACCTTTTAGAACTAACACCACCCCCCAAAAAAATGGTGTCCTTTTCATCAATAGGAAACTGGAATGCAAAAGCGGGAAGTCAAGAGATACCTAGAGTAACAGGCAGGTTTGGCCTTGGAGGGCAAAATGAAGCAGGGCAAAGGATAACAGAATTTTGCCAAGAGAAAACACTGTAATAGCAAATAACCTCTTGCAACAACACAACAGATGACTCTACATGTGGACATCACCTGATGGTGAACACCGAAATCAAATTGATTATATTCTTTGTAGCCCAAGATGAAGCTGTATACAGTTAGCAGAAACAAGACCTGGAACTGACTGTGGCTCAGATCTTGAGTTTCTTATTGGAAAATTCAGGTTTAAATTGAAGAAAGTGGGGAAAACCATTAGGCCATTCAGATATGACCTAAATTAAATCCCTTATGAGTATACAGTAAAAGTGACAAATAGACTCAAGGGATTAAATCTGATAGAGTACCTGAAGAACTATGGACAGAAGTTTGTAACACTGTGTAGGAGGCAGTAACTAAAACCATCCCTAAGAAAAGAAATGCAAAGAGGCAAAATGGTTGTCTGAGAAGGCCTTACAAATAGCTGAGAAAAGAAAAGTAAAGGGCAAAGAAGAAAGGAAAAGATATACACAGCTGAATGCAAAATTCCAGAGAATACCAAGGAGAGATAAGAAGGCCTTCTTAAATTAACAATGTAAATAAATTGAGGGGGGGAAAAAAAAAAAGAATGGGAAACACTAGAGATCTCTTCAAGAAAATTGGAGATACCAAAGAGACATTTCTTGAAACGATAGGCACAATAAAGGACAGAAATGGTAAGGACCTAACAGAAGTAGAAGATATTAAGAACATATGGCAAGAATACACAGAAAAACTGTACAAAAAGGTCTTAATGACCCAGATAATAAAAATGGTGTGGTCATTCACCAAGAGCTGGACATCCTGGAGTATGAAGTCAAGGGTGCCTTAGGAAGCATTTTTACAAACAAAGTCTAGTGGAGATAATAGGAATTCCAGCTGAGCTTCATATGATCTTAAAAGATGATGCTGTTAAAGCACTGAACTAAATTTATCAACAAATATGGAAAACTCAGCAATGGCCACAGGACTGGAAAAGATCAATTTTCATTCCAATTTCAAAGAAAGGCAATGGCAAAAAATGTTCCAACGACTGTACAATGTGTTCATTTCACAGGCTAGTAAAGTTGTGCTCAAAATCCTTTGAGCTAGGCGTCAACAGTATGTGAACCAAGATTTTCCAGAGGCACAAGCTAGGTTTAGAAAAGGCAGAGGAATCAGAGATCAAATTGCCAATTCCATTGGATCATAGAGAAAGCAAGAAAGTTCCATAAAAATTATATACTTCTGCTTCATTGACTACACTAAAATCTTTGACTCTGTGGATCACAACAAACTGTGGAAAATTCGTAAAGAAATGGGAACACCAGATTATCTTACCTGCCTCCTGAGAATCCTGTATTCAGGTCAAGAAGCAACAATTAGAACCTAACTTGTTCAAAATTGGGCAAGGAGTATGACAAGGCTATATATTGTCACCCTGCTTATTTAACTGAAATAAACATGAAAAATTCTTAGCTGGATGAATCACAAGCTGGAATCAAAATTGTGAGGAGAAATGTCTAACAACATCAGATACACAGATGATAGCACTCCAATGGCAGAATGTGAAGAAGAACTAAAGAGCCTCCTGATGAGAATGAGAGAGGACAGTGAAAAACTGGATTAAAACTCAATATTCAAAAACTAAGATCATGGCATCCAGTCCCATCATTTTATGGCAAATAGAAGGGGGAAAAGTGGAAGCAGTGACAGGTTTTATTTTCTTGAGCTCCAAACTCATTGTGCCTGGTGACTGCAGCCATGAAATTAAAAGTTGGTTACTCCTTGAAAGGCAAGCTATAACAAACCTAGACAGCATATTAAAAAGCAGAAACATCACTTAGCCAACAAAAGTCCAGATAGTCAATCTGTGGATTTTCCAGTAGTCATGTACAGATGTGAGAGCTGGACCATACAGAAGGCTGAACACCAAAGAACTGATGCTTTCAAATTGTGGTGCTGGAGAAGATTCTTGAGATTCCCTTGGATTGCAAGGAGAATGCACTAGGCAATTCTAAAGGAAATCAACCTTGAGTATTCATTGAAAGGACTGTTGCTGAAGCTGAAACTTCAATACTCTGGACACCTGATGGAAAGAGCCAACTCACTGGAGAAGACCCTGATACTGGGAAACATTGAAGGCAAAAATAGAAGGGGGTGGCAGAGGATGAGATAATTAGATAGCATCACTGACCCAATGGACATGAATTTGAGCAAACTCAGGGAGACAGTCAAGGACAGAATAGCCTGGTATGCTTCTGACTATGGGATCACAAAGAGTTGGAAGGACTAGCTACTACTGAGCAACAGCAATGCCTACACTTTTCATAAAGTTGAAACAGGAAAGTGATTCCACATTTGGATTTATGTACATTTCTAACAAATCACTGTTAAATAGAGTATAATGAACCACAACTCCTAAAATATCAGGCAGGATATTTTAATGTTAAGACTGAAAAACATAGTTTACTAATAATGTAATGATATGCATTTGAGAGAATTCTGTAGAAATTTTAAAATGGTGGTTTTGTTATGTAACAATTTTTTGAAGACATAATTTTACTTATTCCAAAGAGTTCTGCAAGGTTTTCCAGGTTTATTGTGCCAAACCAACTTTATTTTTACATTGACATTAATGAGTTCTAATTCAGTGGGCATTTACTTGGAGCCTGTTATTCCAGGTTTCTGAAAATCAGGAGTGAACTAAACAGATAAAGTCTTGGTTTTCACAGAACATACATCCTGATGTAAATAAATACATGAAAAAGAGTTTATAAGTGCTATAGTAAGATTATGAGAAGCATAAAAATAATGTACTTGATTTGGAAATAGCTCGTGCTACCTTAAGATGAATCTTGAGTAACTGGTTTACTCAGAAGCGTTTGTCAGGACTTGTCTGGTGGTCCAGTGGTTAAAATTTTGCTTTCCAAAGCAGGGGATGGGAGTTCAATACCTGGTTAGATCCCACAAGTCTCATGGCTAAAAAGCCAGAAAGTAAAATAGAAACAATATTGTAACAAATTCAAGAAAGACTTAAAAATGCCCCCCCACCACATACCTACACACACAAATTAAAAAAAATTTTTTTTAATGGCCTTTGTCAGGTGTAAGCATTTTGCTACTTTACATACTAAGTAAGAGTTGGCCTACAAGCCTTTCTACTCCTATATAGTAGAGCTGGTACTTGGGTGTTTACAAGACTACTGCTATGAACACTACGTAAAACATATTTAAAATAAAACCTACCCTACTTAATATATACTGTTCTTCCTTATTAAGAGTGTTTGAGATCCATGTGTAATTGCTGAAAGTTACCATAGGAAAATTCTAAGTATCTCTCACATGGTGTAGAGTAACTTCATTTTCTTTTCAGAAGATTTCCTTCATAACTCTTGACTATGAACACTGACCCAAAAGCTTTGGCAGCATTGCGTCACTTGATATAAAAAAGGGAACCTGACTTAAAGTGGAAAAGGAACAGATGGCAGTGTGCTCTACACACACACGGATTTTTTTTTTTTTCCAGAGAAGCTGCTACGTTTAATCCAGTTCAGTATGTTCTAAGAGAGCTACTATTTCTGAAACCATTGAACATGCAGGGCCAAAGTTTCTAAGTATGGACCCACAGTGGCAGGAAGGAAATGATGTATATGTTAAAAGTACTGCAAAAACGAGGAGGCTGCAGTAGACTGCTGCACAGATGCATTCCAGCTCCCACTCCCTTTGCCTCTGTCTTCCTCAGAGGCCACATGGAAGAGGTACCAGAACCTGTGACAGCTTGAAACTGACATCATTGCTTTTTCTTCTAAGGCTTTGCTTTTCCCTTTTTACTTTTGCCACTTACATCTGATACATTTGAACCTTCTTTCCAACAGCCTCCTCACTGTCCCATTCAAGGGTTGCAGCTGTCTCCTGCTCTTGAACTGATCTGATGTCAGACCTCCTCCCTACTGACTCAGATGGCTTCCAGTTCTAGTATAATTCATCCTAATCCTAAGCAATCATTCTACAACCACCTTTTTGTTGTTGTTCTTTCTGCTTATTGAACTTTACTCTTAAAAATTAGATATATTTTGGAGGCTTACCATTTAAGTTACACGTGGTTAGCATTTTAATGAAAGAAACACCCGGAAATAGTACTTTTGGGGGTGGGAGGGATTAACTGTCACTATTTGTTTCCTTGGTGCCAAGGAGCTGTGAGCTTAGAGGGTTAAATACAAGAATCAAACGTTATGGGAAACTCTTGCTTTTGTAAATGCTAATAGTTTTATATCCTACCTTCCCATAGATTTTTTTTTTCCTCCTCTAGCTTTCAGAATAGTTATAATTAAGAAGAGTTTTATGAAATTAGAATATAAAAGATGAGACTCAATCAATGGTGAAGTCAGGGTTCAAGACATGCAATGAAACTGGAAGCCAAAATGAAACAGTGGATGTACAGACAAAAAGATAGCTGGAATCAATCCAAATGGCAGGGGTGAGACCAGAAGCACAGTTTGAAGATTATATAAGAAGCCAGAAACCAAAGTATACGCATAAGTAAAAGGCCAAAATCAGGCCATGGATATAAGCTAGTTTTAAAAATCAATAAGCAGACCTAAGGTACTGAGGGCTAGAGAATCTTGAGCACTTGTTGACCAAAAGATGAACAGATTGTGATAATTTAAGAAGCCAAGGTCATCAAGTACAAAGAACACAGAGCAGGTGAGTGCTGAGGTTAAGGAAAGCAGCACAGCATAGCAGAAGGTCAAGAACACAGTGGACAGCAGCTGTTAGAAAACATGGCAATGGAAATGTGGCAAACAACTGTCTCAACTAGGAAACCTTTTATGGGTTTCCTACTTGCAAGAAATTGACAGATGCCATCAAGAGCAGAGCAAATATGCAAACTGTAGGCAGCCAATGCTTTGTGTTAGGAAACTGGGAAGTCTGTTCAGTTGTAATAGGAACTACTTGAAATGAGGATTACTTGGCAATTCTGTTGGGAACAGGTGCAAAAATAAATAAGATTAGATAAGTAAGGAGCTAATAGTACTGATTTAGGAGTTTTACTTGGATTGCTTGCAACAATTTTGAGAAATTGGATAGTAATCTTTTTTTAATTGCAGACTAATTGCTTTACAATGCTGCATTAGTTTCTGCAACAAGTGAATCAGCTATATGTATACATATATTGAACTCATTGGAAATGACCCTGATGCTGGGAAAGATTGAAGGCAAAAGGAGAAGATTGTGGCAGAGGATGAGATGGTTAGGTAGCATCCCTGACTCAATGCACATGTATTTGAGCAAACTCTGGGAGATATTGAAGAATAAATAAGCCTGGTATATTGCAGTCCATGGCATTACAAAGAGTCAGAAATGACTTAGCAACTGAACAACAACAACATATCTACATATATCCCCTCTCTCTTAGACCTCTTTCCCACACCCGCTATCCCACTCATGTAGGTCATCACAGAGCACCTACCTGAGCACCTACCTGAGCACCTACCTGAGCACCTACCTGAGCTATAGCATGTGCCATAAAGCACATGCACAGTAATCCTTGAGAGGTGAAATAACTATTTCTTTATAAAATGAAATGAGCAGCCTATGACCAACCAACTGATTGATCAAGTATTCACATCCAAATACAAGTTGACTAGGTAGGAATAAAACCCAAATTTTCAGCGTTATCCTATTTTGCATATGGTGGTGTGATACATGAAAAGTGAAATTCCAATGTTTTCATACTTATGGAGTCAAAACAAGATTTTGGCAGAGCTGTAAATGTGGGAGCCTCAATGGTGGAAGAAAAATTACGTAGGTAGTGTTAAAAGTCCAGAGATGCCAAATTACACAAATAAGAAGCATATTTTCTTTGGCTGCAACTTACGCACCTGGTTTGCTCTGAAGAATTTTATCTCTCCAAATTAATAAAATTAATAATAGTAATGCATATCTAACAATCAATACGTGAAATTAATAAACTAATGAATAATAGTACTGAATATACAACTATCACTGCATGTGTAGTAAATGGTGAAAGTGAAAATGAAAATCGCTCAGTCATGTCTGACTCTTTACGACCCGTGGACTATAGAATCCATGGAATTCTTCAGGCCAGAATACTAGAGTGGGTAGCCTTTCCCTCCTGCAGGGTTTCTTCCCAACCCAGGGATTGAACCCATGTCTCCCATATTGCAGGTGGATTCTTTACCAGTTGAGCCGCAAGGGAAGCCCCGTATACTGAAATCTTTACAGGAATAATCTTGTGTGCACCTGTGTATGCTCAGTTAATAATTTGTGTCCCATCCTTTGTGACCCTACGGACTGTAAGCTGCCAGGTTCCTCTGTCAAATGGATTTTCCCAGCAAGAATACTGGAGTGGGTTGCTATTTCCTTCTCCAGGGGATCTTCCCTATCCAGGGATCAAACACACATCTCCTGTGTCTCTGGCACTGGCAGGTGAATTCTTTATCAATGAACCACTTGGGAAGCCACACAATCTTTTTTTTTTTTTTTTTCTTATACACACATATATATGCTGCTGCTTCTAAGTTGCGTCAGTCATGTCCGAATCTGTACAACCCCATAGATGGCAGCCCGCCAGGCTCCTCTGTCCCTGGGATTCTCCAGGCAAGAATACTGGAGTGGGTTGCCATTTCTTTCCCCTGTATATACACACACACACACATGTATATGCATATATATGTACATATAAACATATACATATATGTATATACACGTGTGTGTATATATATATATATATACAGCATTCATGAGAATCTTGTAAGATAATTATTATCATTATCCTCATTTTATAGATGAGGAAACAGAGATCCAAAGAGTTTATGACACAAACCCAAGGCCACATAGTTATTGAAGGGCTGGAATAAGATTCACCCATGAGTGTTATTCCTTCACATTTATAGTCTTCAGACATTACAATTTCATGATTACAAGATAATATATTTAACTTACATGCATTATAGGTGGCAATATTCATACTATAGGTGAGTTACCATAATGTTATCCTTCCTAAAAATTAAATATTCTTTGTTATATAACATGTCAAAAGATGTCTGAGTACTAAAATATCCATGGCAGCAAAATATCAATGGCATTTAAATTGAATGGCCAATTTTCATGTATGCTTGATCTGTTTATTACCTTTAATAAAACAGAATAGTTTGGATGTATATAGTTGTTTTTCACTGAGTGTACAAAACAGATTTTTTATATGACAGGTATAGTAGTGTTTTGAGACTAGCACAGTTTTCACAGAATTTTCATTTTTAAACAAGATGAATGTTTGGTTCGAATGTCTTGTTTTTACTGTAGAAATGTCCAGAATAACAACATATACTTCTTCATCTTCATTAACTGAGTGGGGGATATTAATTTTTCTAAATATAATCTTCCATAATATCTCTGCAGATAAATGATTCATGTTTGATTGAGTATATTTTTCTCTGAAATACAACATTGTGAGGTTGCAAGTAAATAATATCTATATTTAGATACACTTTTTTTCTGAAAAACGTTGAAGCACCCTAAGAGAACTTCTGATACACTTAGAAATATTCTGATTTTCAGACTGTCATGTACTTAAGAAAAGCAAACTAACTCCAAAAATAATTAAGGGCATCTGAAACAATATTTTGCAAGGGTGAAGATTTTACAATATTACTTTTAGTTTAAAACATCCATTTTTCCAAATCCTGAAATAATTTTAAATGTTGAGGCTTTAACAGTTCCTCAAATTTGTCAGTGAAGTATAAGACACTCATAGATGAAGAGCCAAAGATATAATTGTGTTTTAACTGACAAATCTAAAAGTGTTTATGGATAACTGAGAAAGCAGTTATATAATTTGAAACTTAACATAAAAATTATCACTTATATATATGTTTTACAATATTTATTTAAAATCAGTAATGAGACCATCTATAGAAGCTATTTATGGTGGTTTCTCAGTAATATGCACAGGAAAATTATCTGATCATTATCTGCATCCAGCTGCTAGAACATTTTTGCATAATGTATCAAATTAAAGGAAGCCATTATTCTGTAGCTTAACATACTTCATATTTCACAAATTAGCGAAATTTTATAGTGTTAAATACGCCATTTTTTAATTTAGAAGAAAAGGGGAATCACTCAAGACTTTATATTAATATTTTCCTAATATTGACTTGCCATGTAATATTTTATAGAAAATTGCAAATATAAACCTGAGATCTGATAGTTGTGATTTTTAATATAGAATAAATGGAGCTAGTTCATTTTAGAAATACTTTGATGAAAATGAATATTTCTTATACAACAGCGCAGACTAGTGGCCATACCATTACAACATATATTTGTCTTTTTCTGAACTGAACTGAGGGCATGTTTACTGAGGTAGTCATCTGTACATTTTATGAAATAGTATCAAACAAATTACATATATTTAAATATTAGTTATTATCATACAACATAGTTTATGGAGCTTAATAGTACATTAGACAAATTTATTTTATTCATTCTATTTTACATTCACTCCAAATTGCCTAGAAATTGTTCTGAAAATGATAGGTGAAAAAATATACACATAAATTATATTCCAGGTAGTGGATTTAAAGATATCTAATATTAAGATTTCTATGATATTTATTTTTGTTTTAATCTTACCCTATAACTAGTTCTCTATAAGCAAGGATTAGAGTGACAGATTAATAATACCATAGTCATTTTTATAGATGCCTACTCAGTTGTTGGAAGGACTGATGTTGAAACTGAAACTCCAGTACTTTGGCCACCTGATGCGAAAAGCTGACTCATTTGAAAAGACCCTGATGCTGGGAAAGATTGAGGGCAGGAGGAGAAGGGGACGACAGAGGATGAGACGGTTGGATGGCATCACCAACTCAATGGACCTAAGCTTGAGTGAACTCTGCGAGCTGGTGATGGACAGGGAAGCCTGGCGTGCTGCAGTCCATGGGTTTGCAAAGAGTTGGACACGACTGAGCAACTGAACTGAACTCAACTGAACTCAGTTGTTGCCAGACTCTCAATTTTTGTGAAGTTCTTCCAATATTTAAACCCTATTTCTCTCTTCTCAATTGTAAGCATTTTTCCAATTATGAAAATGTTTTCACAAATTATGCTTTTATTAAGAAAACAACTGTTTATTTATCAACAACTGTTTATAGGGAAATAAAAGGATGATAATTAAGCTAAAGAAAAGTTATAGGTGTTTTCTAAATTATCTCCTTATAATATGAATAGGAGAAAGGGATGGACAAACTGCTTCAAAGACTTTTATTTTTATCTGTAAATCTTGAATGCATTGTCTTTCCCAAAATAGGCCATCAGACCTTCCTGTATCCACCATCTGGAATGATAGGTAGAAAGAAAAGTTATCACATTGTGACATTTAGGAGATTTTGGAGACATAATTATTAGTTGACTGTTAATGAAATGACTTATTGACTAAGCAGCACAAGGGAGGTTGAATGTTGATTAGCCCCAAATAATCAGTTGCGTAGATGATAAGCTTGTGATCTGAAATTGTGTCTATTTCCATGAAAACTTCTGAAGGGTTTGCACTGGTCCCAGCTCTATTACTTGCCAGCTCTGCATACTTGAGAAAATTTGCCAGCCTCTCTGAGCTGCAATTCCCAAATTATACATTGAATTTAATATTAATAATATAACAGATAAATGGCCAAATGAGATACCCTTTGTGAACGTTGAGAAAGGCAAATGAGACCAAATTAATTGATTAAACCAATGACTAGGTTTTCAGCCTATGTTTGTGGCTATTTTGTTCATGTTTTTGTTTATACAACAATAATTTTAACATCGAATTTGAATCTCTTTTAATGGGGAAAGGTTGTATAAACCAAGTCTGATTCCATTTTTACATCTGAAAATTCCTTCTGGATGTGGAACCTTAGATCAAAGACTTTATTGTTATATTTTTTAATATAAAGCAAAGATTTAGCAGCATTATTATATCTTTTGAAATTTGATTATAATCTACAGTGTCTTCAGTATTATTTCATCACACAGAATTATTCAAAGGAAAAACTCTTAGACACTATTATTTTACTCCTGTAAAAATACAAACACAATTAGGCTTCCCAGGTGGCTCAGTGGTAAAGAATCCACCTGACAATGCAGGAGACATGGGTTCGAGCCCTAGGTCAGGAAGATCCCCTGGAGTAGGAAATGGCAACTGACTTTAATATTCTTGCCTGAGAAATCCCATGGGCAAAGGAACCTGAAGGGCTACAGTCCATAGCGTTGCAAAAGAGTCAGACATGGCGCGCGCGCGCGTGTGTGTGTGTGTGTCTGTGTGTGTGTGTGTGTTAGTCCCTCAGTCACGTCCGACTCTTTGGGACCCCATGGACTGTTACCTGCCAGGCACTTCTGTCTCTGGAGCTCTTCAGGCAAGAATACTGGAGTGAGTGGCCATTCCTTTCTCCAAGGGATCTTCCCAGTCCAGGGATCACACTCAGGTCTCGTGCGTTGCAGGCAGATGCTTTACAGTCTGAGCCACAGGGGAAGTCCATTTAGTGACTAACAGCAACAGTTATGATGCATTACAGATGTTTTCAGCAGTAGATGGCAGCGTGCAAAAGAGGAAAAACGCGTTCCCTAGCACTTGCTATGACTTACCTCAAACTGACCTCCTCTCTTTTATGTTAAGGACTCTAGGAAGGGAAGATGTGGGCTTAAATATTTGTTGCAAATTTAAAATCTGTGTTGCTGAGTAACAAACCATAAAAAATAACCAGTAATCAAAGTGAGAGAACTAATTTAAGTCATAGTTGTCACAGTTTATGATCAAAATATCTGTTTTGGAATTTTAATTGTTTATGCACATTCACTCATTTGGATATTTACCCTGCTAAAGGCAAATCAGTCTGGGATTTTGCAGACAGGGGTTCAGTTCAGTTCAGTTGCTCCGTCGTGTCTGACTCTGTGACCCCATGAACTGCAGCACGCCAGGCCTCCATGTCCATCACCAACTCCCGGAGTCCACCCAAACCCATGTCCATTGACTCGGTGATGCCATCCCACCATCTCATCCTCTGTTGTCCCCTTCTCCTCCTGCCCTCAATCTTTCCCAGCATCAGGGTCTTTTCAAACGAGTCAGCTCTTTACATCAGGTGGCCAGAATATTGGAGTTTTAGCTTCAACATCAGTCCTTACAATGAGCACCCAGGACTGATCTCCTTTAGGATGGACTGATTGGATCTCCTTGCAGTCCAAGGGACTCTCAAGAGTATTTTCCAGCACCACAGTTCAAAAGCATCAGTTCTTCAGGGCTCAGCTTTCTTTATAGTCCAACTCTTACATCCATACACGACCACTGGAAAAACCATAGCCTTCACTAGACGGACGTTTGTTGACAAAGTAATGTCTCTGCTTTTTAATATGCTGTCTAGATTAATCATAACTTTCCTTCCAAGGAGTAAGTGTCTTTTAATTTCATGGCTGCAGTCACCATCTGCAGTGATTTTGGAGCCTCAAAAAATGAAGTCAGCCACAATTTCTCGTTTCCCCATCTATTTCCCATCAAGTAATGGGACCAGATGCCATGATCTTCGTTTTCTGAATGTTGAGCTTTAAGCCAACTTTTTCACTCCGCTTTTCACTTTTATCAAGAGGCTCTTTAGTTCTTCTTCACTTTCTGCCATAAGGGTGCTGTCATCTGCATATTTGAAGTTATTGATATTTCTCCCGGCAATCATGATTCTAGCTTGTGTTTCTTCCAGCCCAGTGTTTCTCATGATGTAATCTGAATATAAATTAAATAAGTAGGGTGACAATATATAGCCTTGACGTATTCCTTTTCATATTTGGAACCAGTCTATTGTTCCATGTCCAGTTCTAACTGTTGCTTCCTGACCTGCATATAGATTTCTCAGGAGGCAGGTCAGGTGGTCTGGTATTCCCGTGTCTTTCAGAATTTTCCACAGTTTATTGTGATCCACACAGTCAAAGGCTTTGGCATAGTCAATGAAACAGAAATAGATGTTTTTCTGGAACACTCTTGCCTTTTCAATGATCCAGCGGATGTTGGCAATTTGATCTCTGGTTCCTCTGCCTTTTCTAAAACCAGCTTGAATATCTGGAAATTCACGGTTCACATATTGCTGAAGGCTGGCTTGGAGAATTTTGAGCATTACTTTACTAGCATGTGAGATGAGTGCAATTTTGCAGTAGTTTGAGCATTCTTTGGCATTGCCTTTATTTAGGATTAGAGTGAAATCTGACCTTTTCCAGTGCTGCGGCCACTTCTGAGTTTTCTATATTTGTTGACATATTGAGTGCAGCACTTTCACAGCATCATCTTTCAGGATTTGAAATAGCTCAACTGGAATTCCATCAGCTCCACTAACTTTTTTCATAATGATGCTTTCTAAGGCCCACTTGACTTTGTATTCCAGGATGTCTGGCTCTTGGTGAGTGATCACACCATCGTGATTATCTGGGTTGTGAAGATCTTTTTGTACAGTTATTCTGTGTTATTCTTGCCACCTCTTCTTAATATCTTCTGCTTCTGTTAGGTCCAGACCATTTCTGTCCTTTATTGAGCCCATCTTCGCATGACATGTTCCCTTGGTATCTCTAATTTTCTTGAAGAGATCTCTAGTCTTTCCCATTCTATTGTTTTCCTCTATTTCTTTGCATTGATCACTGAGGAAGGCTTTCTTATCTCTCCTTTCTATTCTTTGGAACTCTGCATTCAAATGGGTATATCTTTCCTTTTCCCCCTTTGCTTTTTGCTTCCCTTCTTTTCACAGCTATTTGGCCTCTTCCAACAGCCATTTTGCTTTTTGCAGTGTTTTCCATGGAGATGGTCTTGATCTCTGTCTCCTGTACAATGTCACGGACCTCCGTCCATAGTTCATCAGGCATTCTGTCTATCAAATCAAGTCCCTTAAATCTATTTCTCACTTCCACTGTATAGTCATAAGGGATTTGATTTAGGTCATACCTGAATGGTCTAATATATTTCTCCACTTTCTTCAATTTAAATATGAATTTGGCAATAAGGAGCTCATGATCTGAGCCACAGTCTGCTCCCAGTCCCTGACTGTTCAGAGCTTCTCCATCTTTGGCTGCGAAGAATATAACCAATCTGATTTCGGTGACCAGATCCAATTTTTTGGTGACCAGATCCAATTTTTTAAAAAAATCTTGAATGTCATTCCAGAAACATCACATTTTGTCTTGTCTCTTTCTGTCATGTTGCTCTTCAGGTGAGAACTACCTCTTCTCCTTTGCATCCTAAACACTTTGAGTTGCAGATCTAAGGTATGAAACATCTCAGAGAAATGCACACATTCACCTCACATAAAATTTTATAAACTTCTTAGAAAGGCACATAGGAACCCCAGAGTTAACCCATGCATCCCAGAGAAGTTCATTCAGAGGATTTGCAATCCCAGTCCCATCTGGTGATTTCCAATTCAGTATTTTCTGCCGGACTTTCCATGGATAAATGAGCACTTTGAAAGGTAATTTTATTAGCTTTATATATACATGTCATAAGCAGAAATAATCTGATGTCCAATCCTTGCCAAAGGCAGAAGCAAAATTAATATTTTCCTTAATCCCTATCCAGAAAATATTTAATTTTGAACAGGCTAGTGTTTTTTAGAGCTCTGTGATATCTTAGAGGTGATAAGTCTCTCTTGCCCTCTTTTGTATAAAAGAAACTAAATGAAATCCATAAAAGCTCAATAAATGCCCATGTTTAGTGTGTGCCAAAAGTGAGATTAAAATTCAAGCATTCTCATTTTAAACTGTACGCTTTCTTTCTAGACTCAAATTCTTCAGGTGTTCACATATGGGGAATTGACTATTTTAATTTTCAGAAATATATTCTTACTAGGTAAAGAAGTGAATTCTTGAAAATAAAATATTCCCGAGTTTTTAAAAATTCTGGGTGGTAATTGTCATTTTGATACATGCATGCTCAGTCATGTCTGACTCTTCTGTGACTCCATGAACTGTAGCCCAACAGGCTGTCCATGGGATTTCCCAGAGGGTTGCTGTTTCCTTCTCCAGAGGATCTTCCAACCCAGGGTTCAAACTCGAGTCTCCTGCATCCCTGGCAGATTGTTTACCACTAGTGTGAAAATGAGGCAGGGTAGGGAGAGGACAGTATACTTCAAGGTTGGGGCCAAAATAAGCTTACCGAGACAACCCTCAGTCTTACCGTTTTGGAAATCCTCATCTGGGTTGTTCTCTGCTGGTTCTCAGTTCTCTGTATTTTACTTCTGCAAGTGGCACCATCTCTGTCAGCTCCTTCATAGACACAAATGTGTTCTCCATCCTACTAATTGCCATCTTGTTCCCCTTCCTAAGGGTAACTGTGTCTTAATAAGACTGCCAGCAGAAGGTAGCAGGTAAAATTTCTGAGAGCAGAATTCTACATCTGAGAGAGCAGCTTCCTGAGTTCTCAGAAAACCATCTAAATAAGTAGCTTTTCTTTTCAAGCTTTTCTTTTCAACAGCTTTGTTTTGCTACACTTAACTAAGTTGGCCATCTATGGTCTTTTAATAGGTCATATCTAATAGCTTGATCTACTTTCAAGATTGATCTCTGAGTCTTCGGTCTCCCCATGCCTCCTTATGCTGAGTCTTCAAAATGCACAATAGTAGAGCCAGAAATGGACTAAACTTTAAATTAGAGAATGACCCTTGTGGCAACTGAGCAGAGGAAAAGAGGGTTAATTCACTCTTATCTTCCATGCCTACAGGGCCGTATTTGCTGGTGTGTCAGTCTCTGGGAAAACGCAGTCAGAAGTTTCTGCGTTTGCCACCTCTGCTACTGCCTTCCCATGGGGGGCAGTGCCCTATTTCTTACCATTATTCATTGTCGTTCTGCTTCTAAATAGCAATACTTCTGAGGCTGATTGTGCAGTACTGCGAATGCTGCTTTACTTGAGCTACAGTGACATTCCAGAAATGCTGTCACTGAGGATGCACTTCTAAGACGGATGGTATTTTGCTGTGAGCAAATGAGATCATACATTATATTTAGGATTCACAGGGAAGGCAACTGCTAATGGGTGACAGCCTGGATCTGAACTTTATGGTTTCTTTAAGTTGCCTTAACAGCAGCTTTTCTTTTTCCTAGGTAATAAACACTCTTAATATACTTAATCATTTCATGCATTTGATCATGCAAAAAAGTTATAATGTTTGATAAGATTAAACCAGCTAGTAGCATTTTCATATTTGTGATACCCAGATTGCTGAGATTTTTTTAAGTTGGATTTATTGCTCTTAGTATATCTTTTAGTGAGTCTTGTGGGGGCTTAAACAAAGCAATTGAGGATGGTTTTACTCATTCCCCACCACTCAATTTTAGACAGCAATGAATAACAGGCTTCAAATAGATGATCCAAAATATAATATTCTTGTTTTCATAGGCTTATTTTATTTTAGATCTCAAAAATAGTGACTTACCACCTGGAGAAAATTATTTTCTGTGGTTAAGATCTAGATATCTAGTTCTTTTAAGTTTGACTTTCCCAGAATTCAATTCCATTGAATTTCATATGTCTACTTATTCTGTTTCTATCTCAAGGTACAACTATATATTTCTCAAAGCAGAATTTTGTGTGTGGGGACATGAAAAAATAAAATATCATTTACAATTGGTACTTTTAAAAGTTATTTTCTTCCACTAGTGGCATAATGTGTTTTTGTGAGTTGTTTAAATACATTTTTTTTTCTAGAGAAAGCATGTCTTTTATGGAGCTACTGTATATTTTTACACTCTTAATTTTTCAAAAACATTGAAATGCATTTACTTTTAAAACATAAAAAACATTTTAAATGTATCACTCTCTTCAAAACAACAAATAGAAATAGTGAAAGAAAAAATATCTTACCCCACATTACAGTAAATTTGGTTAGTGAGAAGGTGGAGTTTTACAGTAATAGCTTTTAAGCAGCTTATCTAATTTTAAAATAGGCCATATTGCACTTTGTGTGAAACTGAGAGGGAAGGATACATTTCAATTTGTTTAAATGGCTTTGACAGTGAGGTTTATCAGTGCTCAATTTAATTTTGAATTTAATACCTTTTTGCTAGATTCTTTCTCCCATTTTTATTCTTTATCATTTTGATTGTTTTAGAATCTCATTTTTTAAAAGAACTTTTCCTTGTTAGGGAAGGTATTGTTTAAGATATCCACTGGTTTGGAAAAAACTTAACTAAGTCAGTCCCATAAACAAGCCAGCACAAACCAATTTGTAGCCTCCAGTTCCTAAGGAGTTTGCTGCTCATCCTCCCAACAGTCCTGGGCAGTCTGCTAAATTGAAAGGATCACTAAAGCTTATTTGAGAAAAATAAGGGTGCATAAAGCAGTGATCGCATCCACATTCAGGATAGTGGCAATTAGGTTGTACTGATGTGGTTGCTTGTATAACTGGAATTTTCAGTGTGTGGTTTGGGTAGAAGTCTGCTCTAAGGACTCCCTATTAGATGTATCTAAAGTGTTTTGAGCAATGGTCAAATGTGCTGGATGTCTGTTTATTCAAAGCTACATCCTGCTTGCATAAAGACTGTGGGAGAGTTCTTAATTCAATGACATCAGACTTGAAACAAAATGGAAACACTTTTGAGCTCTCTGGTTAAGAAAATTACATCAGTGCATTCATTTTTATTGATCTTTTAAACCAAAAATGCTTGTTCATCTCACCACTTCCTCAAGCGTATTTTTTTCTGGGCAGAGATTTACCAAACTCTGAGGTTGTTGCTGTCATTCATTTTTCTATTCCAATTATATCCTTACTCTGAAAGATGAACATTTGTTACTGAAAACAATGTGTATGTCTTTGTGATTCTGATTGCGTACACATTAACTGATGGTAATTTAGGGGAGTGGCATTAAAGCTTCTGTGTTGTTTTCACTGGAAATTAATTCAAATTGTGAAGCTCAAACTGTAAATCACAAATTTCTTACATTCTTCGTTCTCTAAACCAGTAAAACAGTTTGCTGATTTGATGATGATACCAAAAGAATTTTATTCAACTCGAAAAATCCACCCAAATTGGAAGAGTAGAGCAGAAAAAGATCTTAGTATTCATCTACTAACCTCTGCTCTCTAGGTAAGGAGTCATAGAAGCTTAGTGACTTTTCTTAGGACACAGAAATGCTTTTAGTTTTAGTTTATGTGTTTTCTATGTGAGGAAAAGTTCTTTCAGGTAGAAACTGAAATAAAATATTCTTGAATTCACATCATACTCTGACTTACTTAAGTACCTCTTTACAGTTTTTAATGCAACTTCCATTTCATTTCTGTATAAACCTATTCAGATACTATACTAAAGACTAGCAAAATTTAATTTTGACAGACAAAACTCATAAGACCCCTTTTTCTCATAACTTTGTTTTAGCATATAATGATCATAATTGCCTGTGGGAACATAGACAGTTTGCATGCCTTGGACATTCCAGGAGAGAAAAACCATGGTCTTTGTATTATTTTGTATATGTGAATGAGAACATTAAATTGTCAAAGTACAGATAGAATGGTGACTTTTATAGATTTTCAGTTTTTTGACAATTCAGTCGTATTTTTGATGGTTAGAAATTCTATCCTAGGAAATTGTGCTGTGGGAGGTGCTAAGAGTTCTGTGCCCATCAAATCTATGTATATGCCTTTTTATATAGTCAATTGGAAATGAAGGTGGTATTTAAATTAACTTTTGTCATTGTCATATGTCTTTTTACCAGTTATATAGAATGATCTTGAACAGCAACAGAATAAAGTGTTTGGACTCAAGACCAGGGATTAAAGTTTATTGTCTGTATAAGGGCTAGTAAAAGAGCCATAATTATTCAAATAATCAAGATGAGAAGTGAAGATCTAAACTAAAGTTGAAGCCATAGAGGTGGAGAGGAAGAAATGGATACAATAAATATTTTATACCCATAATCTAGAAACTGAATGATGACAGCTTTCTGAAGTAATAAAAGTGAAATCTCAGTTGATGCCAAAGAGTCCAATTTGTGCAAGTGGGTCAATATCTTTCAACATGTAGTGGTTAAGTATGTAAGCAATTCAGACCCAGTACTTATTAGTTATGTGAATTGAGGTGGGTAACTTGACTTTTTGTGCATCAGTTTCTTCATCTTCAGTGTGGTGATATTATTAATATCTCCCTTATGAGACTGTAAAATGAGAAAGATATCACAAGTGTCAAGTGCAGAATAAATGTAGAAAAATGTTATGTATTATTATTGTTCACAAAAATAAAGAATGCAAGAACAGATTAATAGAAGCAAAATGATTGAACACTTTTATAAGTTGAATGGGAAACCTCTTTGGGACATTCAGACATAAATGTCCAATAGTAAATTTTGATTTATAGGTTTGGGAGCTATTCATGTGGAATTTATTAGTAATATTTTTTGAAACTATGGCTTTGTATAAAGCCATCATGAAAGACAGTATGTAATGAGAAGAGCAAAGTGTCAATGATGAAGTACTGAGGAAAAAATATTGTGAGGTACAGATCAACCACTAGAAAGGAATAACCAGGCTGATAGGAAGAAAATGAAAGGGATACTGTGTCATGGGGTTTAGGAGAGAAGTTTTAAGATAATGACAGTAGTCAGCAGAACCAAATGTTAAAAAAAAGTAAACTAACAGAGGTCGGTAGTGGGATTGTCAATATGGAGGTCATTGGCAGCTTCGGTTGTAGCAGCGTCCTTGCCTAGATCTCTGAGAAAGTGCATAAGCCATGAAGAGATGTGAAAAGAGAAAAGGCAAACTACTTTCTAAGAGGGGATGACTGAGAAGCAGAAAATAGAGAAAAACGATAGCTATACAGAATGCAGAGTTTAGAAGGCTTTGATTTGTTTGCCTTATTTTCCTTTTTCTTTAAAAATACTTAATTTGAGCTGTCTTTCAAGTTCCTGTCCATGGAATCATTTTCTAGATACTACAATGGCAATAAAACAAAACAAGACAGCTTCATGCATGTAAGATACCTGACATGCTTTCCAACAGATGACTTTTGCCCTCTCAAGGATTAGAAGTCTATTCCCATGGGAAACTTGTCTTAATTAAACCATTCACTAAGTGTAAAATAAATATATTTGTTTCCTGTTTCAAAAGAATATGTATGTAGCTCGTGGAAACCTCATCAAATTTCTTAAACATATATAAGTGGTCTTCTGCTACTGTTTGATATCTGACTGATATCTGATAGCAACTCACGTTGTGTGGTGGAGAGTCATCTGATGCAACTCTTGAATTCTGACAAGCTTTCTGGTAGCTCAGATGGTAAAGAATCCCCCTATAATGCAGGAGACCCATGTTTGATCCCTGAGTCAGGTAGATCCACTAGAGAAGGGAATGGGTACACACTCCAATATCCTTGTCTGGAAAATTCCATGGACACAGAAGCCTGGCGTGCTACAGTCCATGGGGTCACAAAGAGTCTGCACGACTGAGTGACTAACACTTTCACTTTCACAAAAATCAGTCTTAGAATGTTTAGCCAGACCTATCTTTCCAGATACATCAGTGAGTTAAGCATGATATATAACACTTTGGTCATCATCTAGCTGGAAACAGGCTACCAATCGTGTGTCCAAGATTCCGAGATGTCATGGCAAAGGGATGGACACAGATCTTAGAAAGCAGAGATGCTGCATCTGTATGTACACTGTCTACTCTAACCTGCTCTGGTTCTTATTAAAAGCATTAATAAATTTATATGAGTTTTTGAAATGTCTAATACTGAATGTATTTGAAAGATATGCAATATTAGTGGCAGCTGGTATGCTGTCAGCTGCCTATGAATATCTAACAGTGGACCTTATTTTAGACCTATAGGCCAGCAGGAGTCTGCAGTGATCATTTATGAAACATATTCCATCTCATGATTTAGATGGGTACATATATACTCCTGTTTTTAAACACAGACAGATGAAGATATAGGCTTTCTGGTTCTTGGACAGTGCTCTATAATTAATCATCAGAAGCATGCTGCCTTGCTGCTTTTTATACACTTCTCTTTTTTTCCAACCCATTTTTAACTTTTTTTTAAAAAATAAACTATTATTATTTTGAAAAGCCATTAATTAGGAGTTTAATTGATATGAGAATCAAGTTGTCAGAACTGGGCAATATAAAATTTGGAATGAAGGAAGTGGACTGTCAGGTGGATCTAGAGTTTTCAGTTAGCAGGGACAGAGGTGATAAAGGTTTTGGTTTGAGGGCACATGAAGAGGTTAATGGGATTAACCTGGGTAGGGCAGTAAGAAGAATGAGAAGACTGAGAAAGACTAGGGGAAAAGTCAAAGGCAGGGACAGATACTTATGATTTAAGGGAAGATTAGAAATTAAATAGGAGATTATTATAGGAAAAATCAAATTTCAGTATGATATAGAGTTCGTTTTAACTTTATGAATTGAAGCCAATTGGTTGCATGATTGTATTTTATGATCTTTTATGAAAGCATTGTATTATATGTATATTTTTATTATATGTATACTTTATCAGATAAGGTATGTTAACTATCTGTATCCTTTATTACAAGGGGCTAAAGAACTTTCAAAATGAGTGCACATACTTTTTAAAGCATTTCACTTACTTTATTGTATATTTTATAACCCTCAGAAATTGCTTCTTTTATACAATTTATTTCATTATAAATCAGAAGGCATACTTAATAAATTTTACCTTTTCCCCAATATTGTATGTCTTCTAAACTGTATTTGTTACCTATTCATAGTCAGTTTTAGTGTTCTAAGAATTCAAATCAGTAACCATAAGACAAAATTATTTTGTAACACTGATGTTCATTAATTTTTTTAAAGAATAATTAGTGTGTATGAAGATTAGTGATGACCTTCTAAATTTTTAATGGCATATCTTATGTAAGTAAGGACCTTAAACTTAAATAGCATTCACACACCCACACCCATACCCCCACACACACATTGTTCTTGTTTGTGCATGTTCTGGATAAGAGTCTATTATTCACTTTTTCTGTGAAAACTAAAAACAAAATAAGAAGCGCCAGAAAATGATAATTAGTTCAGTTCAGTCGCTCAGTCGTGTGACTCTTTGCGACCCCATGAATCTCAGCACGCCAGGCCTCCCTGTTCATTACCATCTCTCAGAGTTCACTCAAACTCACGTCCATCAAGTCCGTGATGCCATCCAGCCATCTCATCCTCGGTCGTCCCCTTCTCCTCCTGCCCCCAATTCCTCCTAGCATCAGAGAAAATGATAATAGTGTAGCACAAAAGTAATAAAGCACAAAGAAAGAACAGGACACCCAGCTTCAAAAAAACAGAAGGAAAAACCCAAGGATTTTTTTAAATTTGGCCATGTCATACAGCATGTGGGACCTTGGTGCCATGGCCAGGGTTTGAACTTGAGCCCCTACATTTAGAAGCACAGAGCCTTAACCACAAGAGCACCAAGGAAGCCCTCGCAAGTTCTTCTAAGAACAGCCTGAGTAAAACTGAGCGCTGGGTTCAATGTGCTTGAGACTCATTTTTCCCTAAATTTTAAAAAGGGAGAATGTTATTGGCAATAATCTCAAAGTTAAATACATGCTATAATTTTTTTAAGTGGCTTTTTAAGACACTCTGGAACTTCCTGGCAGTCCAGTGGTTAAGACTCTGCACATTTACTACACCAGTTCAACCTCTGATGAGGGAAGTTAGGTCATGTGTGCTGTGAGGTGTGGCTAAATAAAGAAAAAAATACAGAACAGCTTGTGAATCAGCTCCAAGAAACAAAAGGTAGCAGTATTCCCATGAATAAGTTTTGAACCCCACCATCTTTAAATATTGCTTTAGTATCTGAAACATGCACAGTTTATGGAACAGTGTTGCCTTAGGAAACATGAAATTCATAGCACTAAAAGCTCAAAATTATACTGTTGTTACAGATGTTGTATTTGTTAATATAAAAATGCTTAAGATTTTCAAGAGCAGAGAGGTAAAGGTCAAATTTAAAAGCTGTTTTAAATCTTACCTAAAGTTAAATTCCATAATTTAAATTCTAAAGTAACATAAAAATATTTGATAATGTCGAATGCCTATGTTAATATCTAGAAATAAAGTTGTTTTTCTTTTAAACTCCCAAATGTAATTCTATATCTAGATAATATTTTTATAACATTTGACTTGTTTACATGAAAACATTAGTTCTAAAACTGCCTTTAGTATACTGGGGAAGGGATGTGATCAGGAAATTCTTTAGGAACTGCTGCTGGCTCATATATATATTAAAAAAAAGTCAGTTTCATATTTCATCAGTGTGGAAAATAGTTTCCTTATTCCTTCCTTCTGGAATCCCTTCCTCCTTTAACTAGAATATGTGACTTGTAGACACAGGTAACATGTAATTGTAGTTAGAATAAAATGCTCTGAGTCAGACTTCCTGCATTTAAATTCCAACTCTACCATTTATTGATTAGGAGGCTTTTGGAAAGTAACTCAAAAATCTCTTTGCTTCAGTTTCTTACCTGAAAGGAAGAGAAATCAACTAATTCTACTTCGTTAGTTTGCATTAATCATGAAAAAAAAAAGATTAACAATATACAAAAGACATCTGGCACATAGTAATTACTCAATACATGTTATTTTGCTTAATTTCTGCCCAACTTAAGTTCTTTGTAAGTTCAGCAGAAGGTCCTAGAAATAACTTGATAGATTTTAACATTCACTAGAGGCATGTAGCAGAAATTAGTTTCAATGTAGTATTCTGTTAGTCCTGAGTAGGAACTGTTTGCCAGATTAGACGGAACAGTCCCTTCCTTTCAAAACCAGAAGCTGTTTCTTGGTCAGTCAAAAGAGATTTTGACATTGATCATTTTAGATGTAGTGTATAGTATCATGACTTTTCCATCAACTAAGTAATATCTATCTCTCTACCTATCTATACACAAATGTACTATATTTATATAAATATAATTTTCCCTGCTTAATCCAGTCTACTCAATTCTGAATTTCTAAATATACACAAAATTAATAGAACTTCATTCTTTTACAAGTGGTTGACCAGTTTTCCCAGCACCACCTGTTAAAGAGACTGTCTTTACTCCATTGTATATTCTTGCCTCCTTTGTCGAAGATAAGGTGTCCATAGGTGTGTGGGTTAATCTCAGGGCTTTCTATTTTGTTCCATTGATCTATATTTCTGTCTTTGTGCCAGTACCATACTGTCTTAATGACTGTGGCTTTGTAGTAGAGCCTGAAGTCAGGCAAGTTGATTCCTCCAGTTCCATTCTTCTTTCTCAATATTGCTTTGGCTATTCGAGGTTTTTGTATTTCCATACAAATCTTGAGATTATTTGATCTAGTTCGGTGAAAAATACTGCTGGTAACTTGATAGGAATTGCACTGAATCTGTAGATTGCTTTGGGTAGTATACTCATTTTCACTATATTGATTCTTCCAACCCATGAGCATGGTATATTTCTCCATCTATTAGTGTCCTCTTCGATTTGTTTCATCAGTGTTTTATAGTTTTTCGATATATAGGTCTTTAGTTTCTTTCGGTAGGTATACTCCTAAGTATTTTATTCTTTTGTTGCAATGGTGAATGGGATTGTTTCCTTAACTTCTTTTCTACTTTCTCATTATTAGAGTATAGGAATGCAAGGGATTTCTGAGTGTTGATTTCTAACACCATACACAAAAATAAACTCAAAATGGATTAAAGATCTAAATGTAAGACCAGAAACTATAAAACTCCTAGAGGAAAACATAGGCAAAACACTTTCCGACATAAATCACAGCAGGATCCTCTATGATCCACCTCCCAATATACTGGAAATAAAAGCAAAAATAAACAAATGGGATCTAATTAAAATTAAAAGCTTCTGCACAACAAAGGAAACTATAAGCAAGGTGAAAAGACAGCCTTCTGAATGGGAGAAAACAATAGCAAATGAAACAACTGACAAACAACTAATCTCAAAGATATACAAGCAACTTATGCAGCTCAACTCCAGAAAAATAAATGAACCAATAAAAAAAAATGGGCCAAAGAACTAAATAGGCATTTCTCCAAAGAAGACATACGGATGGCTAACAAACACATGAAAAGATGCTCAACATCACTTATTATCAGAGAAATGCAAATCAAGACCACAATGAGGTATCATTTCACACCAGTCAGAATGGCTGCGATCCAAAAGTCTACAAGCAATAAATGCTGGAGAGGATGTGGAGAAAAGGGAACCCTCTTACACTGCTGGTGGGAATGCAAACTAGTACAGCCACTATGGAAAACAGTGTGGAGATTCCTTAAAAAATTGCAAATAGAACTGCCTTATGACCCAGCAATCCCACTGCTGGGCATACACACCGAGGAAACCAGAATTGAAAGAGACACATGTACCCCAATGTTCATTGCAGCACTGTTTATAATAGCCAGGACATGGAAGCAACCTAGATGTCCAACAGCAGATGAATGGATGAGAAAGCTGTGGTACATGTACACAATGGAGTACTACTCAGCCCTTAAAAATAATAAATTCAACTCAGTTCTAATGAGATGGATGAAATTGGAGCCGATTATGCAGAGTGAAGTAAGCCAGAAAGAAAAACACCAATACAGTATACTGACACATATATATGGAATTTAGAAGGATAGTAATGAAGACCCTCTATGTGAGACAACAAAAGAGACTCAGAGGTATAGAATGGACTTTTGGACTCTGAGGGAGAGGGAGAGGGTGGGATGATTTGGGAGAATGGCATTGAAACATGTATACTATCTTGTAAGAATGAAGCGCCAGTCTATGTTCAATACAGGATGCAGGACTCATGGGGCGGGTGCACGGGATGATTCAGGGAGAGAATGTGGAGTGGGAGGTGGGAGGGGGCTTTGGCATTGGGAGATCGTAGACACCTGTGGCTGATTCATGTCAATATATGGCAAAACAAATACAGTATTGTAGAATAAAGTATTAAAAAAATAAAGTTTAGATTAAACTTCTAAAAAATTAATAGAACTTTATGGCTGTTCCAGTGAACTAAAGATGTAACTGAAAAAAGTACATATGTGAAAATGCATGATGGAGTATGTGTTAATACTAAACAAGTCTATGAACGCAAAAAAGATTATGGCTCCATATATTAGGTGAGTTCAGAGTTTGGTTTAGAAAGAATGAATACTATTTGGACAGGCAGCAAAGGAACATTTTAGGGAGAAAGAAACATAAAAAGCCTGGTTGTCTGAGGGAAGGGATATTTGGGTCAGACATAAGCAATCATGATAAACCCTAAATGCTTAGTTTTTGTGTTTGGTAAATGGTAGAAATTTTGCCAAATTGATCTTTGTTCAGTTTTCTGCTGTTAGATGTGTGATTTTAAGTTAAATATTTAATTGTCTATGATTTTGTTTAAGTACACCTCTGGTGACTTCATCAGTTAACTTGTTTATCCTGTAAGCTGATTTACCTAACATTTTTGGTGTATATGGTTTTTTATAGTTATGGCCTCATTATTTTGTGTTTAGTATTGTGCTGTAAATTTGAAAGTCACTGATGATCCCAGAATACAGCAGTCACTTGGGTATGTGGCAAGAGTTCCATAGATAATAAACATATTTTGATAAATCAACAACACTTTTTTAATCTATAAGAAAACATCTATAAATAATTAGTAGTATATCAATAAAAACTGTGAATAGTTAATTTTCTTATGTAACAGAAAACAAAAACAGATGTAAACATCTTATATATAAAATATTTTTTAAGTAACTTCTCATTTAAGAAAAGAAAATGGTGCTTGTGGTTAATTAATGAGTAGTTTCTTATAGAATGAACTTTTATGTCAGAAAAAATTAAGGATTATATTTACTCTTTAAATATTTTCTTTAAATAGAATTTTTAAATTAAAAAAAAATGGATTATAATAGTTCCATCAAGGAAATAATAGAAACACCCTTTTGATGGTTTTTTTTTTCAAAGTATTAGTCAATTCCATTAATCTATAAAGTGTCAATATTATTGTGCTCCTTTTTCATTCCATCAGTTGATTTAGATTTGACATCCTATAACTGCCAAAAATGTAAATTAAAAATGTGTTTCCTATTTTTTTTCCTTTCAGGGAAATCTTGAGGAGTTGGACACTTTTCTTCCTCCAGCATTAATTATTTTGTGGGAGGAGGCTGTACATTGGTAAGTCTCACTCATTCTAATGGCTCTTTCTAAAATTTAGCTAATAAAGTTGTGACTTGATGGTAATATAGAATAGGTAGGATTAAAAACACATCAATATCATTCCTTGACTAATTACAGAATGACTTTTTTCAAACAAAAATAATAATCACTTTTTGGGTTTTGTTTTTTATTTAATTAATGTATTTCATTTTGGCTGCACTGAGTCTTCATTGCTGCATGTGGGTTTTCTCTAGTTAAGACAAGCAGGGGCTACTGCCTATTTGTGATGTGGAAACTTCTCATTGAAGTGGCTTTTTTGTGGAGCATGGGCTCTGGGCTCGTGGGCTTTAGTAGTTATGGCATGAGGGCTCAGTAGTTGTTGGCTTGTGGGCCTTAGAGTGCAAGTTTAGTAGCTGTGGAGCACGGGTTTAGTTGCCCTCAGCATGTGGAATCTTCCTGGATCAGGGATTGAACCTTTGTCCCCTGCATTGGCAGGTGGACTCTTTAACCACTGGACCATCTGTAGTTGTTCAGTAGCTAAGTCATGTCTATTACCCATGGACTGCAAAATGTCATGCTTCCCTGTCCTTTACCATCTCCAGGAGTTTGCTCAAACTTAAGTCCATTTAGTTGGTGATGCCATCAAATCATCTCATCCTTTGTCACTCTGATCTCCTCTTACTCTCAGTCTTTCCCAGCATCAGGGTCTTTTCCAGTGAGTCAGCTCTTCACAGCAGGTGTCTGAAATATTGGAGCTTCAGCTTCAACATCAGTCCTTCCAATGAATATTTAGGGTTCTTTTCCTTTAATATTGACCTTCAAAGAAGTCCTCAAACAAAATGTATAACATTGGGATTTCATTTTGGCTTTTAATTAATCTAGTAATAGGAATACCTATAGATGTAAAATTAAAATTATGTGTAGAATGGAAACTAGTAAATTTTTTAATTATAAAACTGTGTGGTACTGCTTATAGGTAATTTTTCAGCTATCTTATTCTTTGATATAGAGTCCTACAGTGGTAATTGAATGAGCATGCATGCTGAGGTCTGAGGCTGTAGTCAAATAAAAGCTAATAAGTGCTGTCAGTTTTCTCAACACATGATAGTAAAGTTAAATGATTCTTATGTACTTTTATGTCATAAAACCAAATGCATTTTTCCCTCAAATCATCTTTTCTTCTGTTATCTATAAATATTATTAACGTATTTTGGTATCATGTTTCTGAACAACCTTTCCCCAACCATCCAATTAATTCTCACTCACACCCACACTCACAGACACATACACACACATACATTTACTTGTTTTATAAATAATGTCTGTTATATTAACCGTTAGTTAATTTTGAACTTTCCGAATTCTTTTAATCTACAGTTTCTGTGGCACATTTCACCACTCATGTACTTTAGAGCTATCTCCATGTTTCTAATGAAACATTTCATCACTTAAAATTGTTAAATATGTACTCAAATATATGTACATTTTTATGAGTTACATACATTTGCCATTATCTTTATATACAATTTTGTATACAAGTAGTAAAAACATAGAACTCACACTTTAGGAATTTTCAAGATAAAATGAATATGTACGTACATATGTGTATATGCGTCTGACTCGTTTTGACTCTGTGGGCTGTGTAGCCTGTCAGGCTCCTCTGTCCATGGGATTCTCCAGTCAAGAATACTGGAGTGGGTAGCCATTCTCTTCTCCAGGGCAACTTCCCAAACCAGGGTTGGAACCCAGGTCTCCTGAATTGCAGGCAAATTATTTTCTGTTGAGCCACCAGGGAAGCTCACAATGAACATGAATTTGAGCAAACTCCAGGAGATAGTAAGGGACAGGGAAGCCTGGTATTCTGTAGTCCGTGGACCATGGGGTCAAAGGAGTCAGACACGACTCAGCAACTGAACCATAGCAATTATATATATATATATATATATATATATATAAAGCACCTCTGTCTATGGTGATTCTCCAGGCAAGAATACTGGAGTGGGTTGCTATATCTTCCTCCAGGAGATCTTCCCAACCCAGGGATCAAACCCATGTCTCCCACATTGCAGGCAGATTCTTTACTGTCTGAGCCACCAGGGAACTGCCAGGCTCCTCTGTCCATGGAATTCTCCAGGCCAGAATACTGGGGTGAGTAGCCATTCCCTTCTCCAGGGAATCTTTCCAACCCAGGAATTGAAGGTCTCCCACAATGCCGGCAAATTCTTAACATCTGAGCCACCAGGGAAGCACACCAGTCTAGTAAACTCTATCAGTTTTTTTTTTTTTTTAATGAAATAAATGAAGCTTGTGTGACAAAACCCAGTGAATCCTTAGTGATTCTCATTAATTATGGCTTTCTTCACAAGCCAGATACCTGATAGAATAATTCATTTAGACTCAAGAATTCTGGGAGATCGAGTTCTAACTGACCAAGTCATAGCACACATAAACTAGCTTGTCAGTGTGTGTGTGTGTGTGTGTGTGTGTGTGTGTGTATGTGTGTGTGTGTTTTAACCCACTCTTACTGATACTATTTCTATTCCTGGAACCCAGAATTTTCAATGATTTTGCACTCAAGAAAGAGAATGAGCAGAGTAATCAGTTTTTCTGTTTCATCTTGGATTGAACTTTTCCTCTTCTGAGTTGCCAGCCACTTCATAAAAGTGTCTGAGTTGTCTCTTGTCGGAATTTAAAAAAAGTGTGGGGGGCAGTTACTTTCCTCCCAGAACACAGATGAAAATTTAAGAAAATTTGTACTCAGATTTGCTGGTAAAAATCACAGACCATGGAATTCAAGAGTTAAGATGAAGTGACATGTGTTGTAACAAGTTGGCTAATTTGTCTGTTTACTGAATAAACTGTGTGGTGTTCAAGACACAAAGGACCATTGCTCAAATTTTCACGATTTTCTGAACTGAAATTTCTCTAATTAGGTAGATTTCTCATGGGGATTCCCTCAGTTTCCTTATGGACCCTCCAGGTCATTAAAACATCTGACTCTTTTCTATGTTTCCCTTTTTGGCACATATTCCCTCTCAAGACTTTATGTTAACCCGATAACTTCTTACGTTTCTTTTTTTCATTCTATAACTTTTTGGTTTTGTGGTTGAACTCATCTACTCTTGTAGCTTCAAGGACGGAGAAGGCAATGGCACCCACTCCAGAACTCTTGCCTGGAAAATCCCATGGATGGAGGAGCCTGGTGGGCTGCAGTCCATGGGGTCGCTAGGAGTTGGACATGACTGAGCAACTCACTTTCGCTTTTCACTTTCATGCATTGGAGAAGGAAATGGCAACCCACTCCAGTGTTCTCGCCTGGAGAATCCTAGAGATGGGGGAGCCTGGTGGGCTGCCGTCTCTGGGGTCGCACAGAGTCAGACACAACTGAAGTGACTTTGCAGCAGCGGCAGCAGCCGCTTCAAGGATAATGTACATATAATGATCACATATCGTGATACTCAAATCAGTATGTCTTCTTAGGATCTCATTCTTGATAATCAAATCAACATATCTATTTGATATTGTATATATTTTTCAACTTCTAATATATTAAAATTGAACTCAAAATATCTTCCTGTAAACATCTTTTGTCTTTCTCATTCCTGTAAATAGAAGTACCATCTACCCAGTTTTCCAAAAGAAACCTGACAAGTATCTTGGATTCCTTTCTCAGCTTTATTATAAAACACACAGAGTCGTGTCGGTGCTTCCTCTGCACAGATGAGAAATGCTACCAGAAGTAAGAAAAATGTAATTTGTATTTTAAAACAAGTTTGAAATGTGTTGCTGAAAACTAAATCTATTGAGAGAAGTAAATGATCACTGTAGTCCAAAACAAGAACAAAAATAAAATTCATCCCCAAGTAGGAGCTAATGCTGAAAAATTTTATCATTAGCCTATTG
This sequence comes from Nanger dama, assembly GCA_917880005.1. Taxonomy (NCBI): domain Eukaryota; kingdom Metazoa; phylum Chordata; class Mammalia; order Artiodactyla; family Bovidae; genus Nanger; species Nanger dama. The sequence continues at coordinate 11,843,334 of CAKJTW010000017.1, forward strand.
TGTTTTTACTGTAAACTCTAATCTTCTGATTTTTATTTCATTAATACATTAACATTTCCAACCTACAAATATATATGCATTTATCTTTGTAGAACCATTGTGTCTTTTCCCAATAACTGTGTCCAGTTATTGTTCATTTTTTAATTTTGTGAAATATCAGTGGAAATAATTCTCTTCTAAGTAGTCATATAATACATGCTTCTCATATGTAGTGATCAAACACATATATTCATTTTTAATCCTGTTAAATTGATTAGAATATTTGACATATATTTGACTGGGAAATAATCATATTCCACTTCTTTTCTACACAAAATTAGCATGACTAAAATTATTGTTTAAAGATATGTTTCTGCATGTTACTGAGCCATATTTGTTAACTAGGGAATCAATGTTGTCTGAACAAGGTGGAGAAGGTCACATCCCCTCATTTATTTTTACCCCAAAGTGTAATGCTTACGCTTTCATCTCTACTATTTTGTACATCATAATGAAAGTTTTCATCTGTTTGTTACTTTTATTACTGGAGGAGAAAATTTTGTTTGCCCTTAGGTTATGATATAATAAACTTGATAATTCATATTGTATTCTCTCTTCTATTTAGTTATCATAGACCTCTACACACCTCCACTTCAGTGTGTGAAATTTTCAGGAATCTGATTCAATATTCCTATCAATTGCCAGAGTGAACTGAATTAATAAAAGGAATTACCCCCTTTCATTTATTCTACCCAGACTAGTCTCCAGAGGAATGCTTCAGTGTTGCAGACAGTACATCCCCTGGTTTTCTGACTGTCCTTAATGGGATGTTAAAATCGACTGGAGCAATTTCTCTGTCACCTGAGAAGCCCTGTAGGTTTTGTGGCATGTTCCAATTTCATATTCTTCTCATTTCTTTTTAAAAATTGTCCATCATTAACCAAGTGTCTTTCTCACTTATGAGACCACGACTTCCTTTTTCTGAGGAAACAGTTCTTGTAAATGTGTAATATACCTGGAATCCGGGCCAATACACCAGTGTTTGTGTCAAAGCCATGGCGGATAATATTGCAAATGACGTAAGGCTAAGAGTGCCTGTTTGCAGTAACAGTGCTCCTGCATTGAGGAAACACTGCCCCCTTGTGAAGGCCACTTTATCCTTGTGAATACTTTGAAAATTTAAGCACAGACTATGACATAAAATACACAAAAACAACTTTATTTTTGTCTGTGAGTATCTACTGTATTCACTATCAGCATGATTATTTCCATGCCCCTTGAGAAACTCAAGCAGGCATCTTGACGTTTCTGCAACTTTAAGATAGTAAAAATGTCCATGATCAATTCAGAATCTTAAAGCATAGTGTCAATTCATGTCACTTGTCTGGCTTAACGCTGAGACCTCTCAATGTCAGATTGAGCCATTTGCAGATCAGTAATTTAGGAAGGATACAGCTATAAGCTTTTTCCCCTTTCTCTGTTCAAACCTTATGTGATTCATCCTCCTCCAACTTGCCAATATCCTTAGTTTGGGCGCTTGGTGAGCGAGAAGAGGTAGGTAGGTATTTAAAGCTGTTTTTTTTTTTTTTTTAATCAATACATCTGTCCTTCAAAGACCCCATGAATCTCTACAGATGGCACATCAGTATCTTCTTTGCAAGGAACAAACTTTTCTAAGATTCATTGTTTGAATCTTTTTAGCACTTAGGCATCAGGTCTTATCTCTAGCTTTTCCTTCTTGAGCTCTATTCACGATACTGGCCTCCTTTCAGAAATAATCCTTATTTCTTCTATTTCTAAAGTGGAAAGATTAAATGCCCCCAATTTGTAGCACAGTTATTCAATGCAGTGAATGGTCTCCTTAGAGTCACGCTCTCTTAATTTGGGATTGGGAGATGATACTCAAATTCCTGAAAAGTTAGTGGGAGAAGATTATAGCACAGCTGTCTCCAAGAAAATACTTTTCAAATGTTATTCAATTCCTTATTTTGATGTGAGTGAGTTTAGTTAGTCGCTCAGTCGTGTCCGACTCTTTGTGATCCCATGAATCGCAGTACACCAGGACTCCCTGTTCATCACCATCCCTGGAGTTCACTCAGACTTATGTCCATCGAGTCTGTGATGCCATCTAGCCATCTCATCCTCAGTTGTCCCCTTCTCCTCCTGCCCCCAATCCCTCCCAGCATCAGAGTCTTTTCCAATGAGTCAGCTCTTCTCATGAGGTGGCCAAAGTACTGGAGTTTCAGTTTTAGCATCATTCCTTCCAAAGAAATCCCAGGGTCGATCTCCTTCAGAATGGACTGGTTGGATCTCCTTGCAGTCCGAGAGACTCTCAAGAGTCTTCTCCAACACCACAGTTCAAAAGCATCAATTCTTCAGCGCTCAGCCTTCTTCACAGTCCAACTCTTACATCCATACATGACCACAGGAAAACCATAGCCTTGACTAGATGAACCTTAGTCGGCAAAGTAATGTCTCTGCTTTTGAATATACTATCTAGGTTGCTCATAACTTTCCTTCCAAGGAGTAAGCGTCTTCTAATTTCATGGCTGCAGTCACCATCTGCAGTGATTTTGGAGCCAAAAAAAATAAAGTCAGCCACTGTTTCCACTCTTTGCCCTTCTATTTCCAATGAAGTGATGGGGCTGGATGCCATGAACTTCGTTTTCTGAGCTTTAAGCCAACTTTTTCACTCTCCTCTTCCACTTTCATCAAGAGGCTTTTAGTTCCTCTTCACTTTCTGCCATAAGGGTGGTGTCATCTGCATATCTGAGGTTATTGATATTTCTCCCAGCAATCTTGATTCCACCTTGTGTTTCTTCCAGTCCAGCGTTTCTCATGATGTACTTTGCATATAAGTTAAATAAGCAGGGTGACAACATACAGCCTTGATGTACTCCTTTTCCTATCTGGAACCAGTCTGTTGTTCCATGTCCAGGTCTAACTGTTGCTTCCTGGCCTGCATACAGATTTCTCAAGAGGCGGTCTGGTATTTCCATCTCTTTCAGAATTTTCCACAGTTTATTGTGATCCACACAGTCAAAGGCTTTGGCATAGTCAGTAAAGCAGAAATACATGTTTTTCTGGAACTCTCTTGGTTTTTCGATGATCCAGAGGATGTTGGCAATTTGACCTCTGGTTCCTCTCTGCCTTTTCTAAAACCAGTTTGAACATCAGGAAGTTCACAGTTCACATATTGCTAAAGCCTGACTTGGAGAATTTTGAGCATGACTTTACTAGCATGTGAGATGAGTGCAATTGTGCAGTAGTTTGAGCATTCTTTGGCATTGCCTTTCTTTGGGATTGGAATGAAAACTGACCTTTTCCAGTCCTGTGGCCACTGCTGAGTTTTCCAAATTTGTTGGCATTATTGAGTGCAGCACTTTCACAGCATCATCTTTCAGGATCTAAAACAGCTCAACTGGAATTCCATCACCTCCACTAGCTTTGTTCATAGTGACGCTTTCTAAGGCCCACTTGACTTCACATTCCAAGATGTCTGGCTCTAGATTAGTGATCACATCATCATGATTATCTGGTTCATGAAGATCTTTTTTGTACAGTTCTTCCGGGTATTCTTGCCACCTCTTCTTAATATCTTCTCCTTCTGTTAGGTCCAGACCATTTCTGTCCTTTATTGAGCCCATCTCTGCATGAAATGTTCCCTTGGCATCTCTAATTTTCTTGAAGAGATCTCTAGTCTTTCCCATTCTGTTTTTTTCCTCTATTTCTTTGCATTCCTCACTGAAGAAGGCTTTCTTATCTCTTCTTGTTATTCTTTGGAACTCTGCATTCAGATGCTTATATCTTTCCTTTTTCCTTTTCTTTTCACCTCTCTTCTTTTCACAGCTATTTGTAAGGCCTCCCCAGACAGCCATTTTGCTTTTTTGCATTTCTTTTCCATGGGGATGGTCTTGATCCCTGTCTCCCATACAGTGTCACGAACCTCATTCCATAGTTCATCAGGCACTCTATCTATCAGATCTAGGCCCTTTAATCTTTTCTCACTTCCACTGTATAATCATAAGAGATTTGATTTAGGTCATACTTGAATGGTCTAGTGGTTTTCCCTACTTTCTTCAATTTCAGTCTGAATTTGGTATTAAGAAGTTCATGATCTGAGCCACAGTCAGCTCCTGGTCTTGTTTTTGTTGACTGTATAGAGCTTCTCCATCTTTGGCTGCATAGAATATAATCAGTCTGATTTCAGTGTTGACCATCTGATGATGTCCATGTGTAGAGTCTTCTTGTGTTGTTGGAAGAGGGTGTTTGCTATGACCAGGGCATTTTCTGGACAAAACTCTATCAGTCTTTGCCCTGCTTCATTCCACATTCCAAGGCCAAATTTGCCTGTTACTCCAGGTGTTTCTTGACTTCCTACTTTAGCATTCCAGTCCCCTATAATGAAAAGGACATCTTTTTTGGGTGTTAGTTCTAAAAGGTCTTGTAGGTCTTCATAAACATCAGCTTATGGTCTTCAAACATACAAACATGTTTGTATGTCTACAAACATCAGCTTGTAGGTCTTCATAAACATCAGGTCAACATCAGCTTCTCGGCATTACTGGATGGGGCACAGACTTGGATAACTGTGATATTGAATGGTTTGCCTTGGAAACAAACAGAGATCATTCTGTCGTTTTTGAGATTGCATCCAGGTACTGCATTTTGGACTTTTTGTTGACCATGATGGCTACTCCATTTCTTCTGAGGGATTCCTGCCTGCAGTAGTAGATAGAATGGTCATCTGAGTTAAATTCACCCATTCCAGTCCATTTTAGTTTGCTGATTCCTAGAATGTTGACGTTCACCCTTGCCATATCTTGTTTGACCACTTCCAATTTGCCTTGATTCATGGACCTGACATTCCAGGTTCCTATGCAATATTGCTCTTTACAGCATTGGACCTTGCTTCTATCACCAGTCACATCCATAGCTGGGTATTGTTTTTGCTTTGGCTCCATCCCTTCATTCTTTCTGGAGTTATTTCTCCACTGATCTCCAGTAGCATATTGGGCACCTAATGACCTGGGAAGTTCCTCTTTTGGTATCCTATCATTTTGCCTTTTCATACTGTTCATGGGGTTCTCAAGGCAAGAATACTGAAGTGATTTGCCATTCCCTTCTCCAGTGCACCACATTCCGTCAGCCCTCTCCACCATGACCCACCCATCTTGGGTTGCCCTGCAGGCATGGCTTGGTTTCATTGAGTTAGACAAAGCTGTGTTCCTAGTGTAACTAGATTGGCTAGTTTTCTGTGAGTATGGTTTCAGTGTGTCTGCCCTCTGATGCCCTCTTGCAACACCTACCATCTTACTTGGGTTTCTCTTACCTTGGGCGTGGTGTATCTCTTCACAGCTGCTCCAGCAAACCACAGCCACTGTTCCTTACCTTGGACGAGGGGTATCTCCTTACCACCACCGATCCTAACCTTCAATGTGATAGCTCCTCTAGGCCCTGCTGCGCCTGTGCAGTTATCTAAAATTGCATCTATTTGGATTATGCTCAGCCAAATGCCCATTCTAATTCCTTTTAGATATAGAGACAACCTGAAAGAAATATGCATTCTCCCAAGATCAGTTTTGACTAGAGAAAATCTATTAAGAAAGTCAGTTCAAAACTGGCTGTCAAATAATTTGTGTTATGGTTATATTCAAATATATGTGTTGTCACATCATTCTCAGGTGAAATTGCTTAATAATCATAAAGTGTCAAAATTTCTATAAGGAGTTGGGAAAAGTTGCAAATGATTATATCAGAGGTGAAACACTTAGAACTAGCATATTTGTACATCTGCAGTGCTGAATATAATACAGCATTTATCATTTCTTTTAAGTATGACATTATGAGTTAATTAAGCAATTACTATGAAAGGGTTTTGAATTTGTCATCCATAAAAGGTTGACATTTCTAAGGCATATTATTTTCTCAAGGTACTAGACATTCACATTGATCAGTAAGACTTAACAAATAACAAATAGAATTTCTTTTCAGAAGCAAGACTACTTTCCAGGTTCAGAAGCAGTTAGGCTATAGAAACTTGTATTTATAAAATCTTGTGTGAACTTTCTCTGGAATGAATTTTAAAAGCATTATTTAAATATACATATTAATACTTTATGACAAAATTTAATTATATATTTCTAAAATATTTGTTGTCTTTCATGAAATATATCTCATGACAATGACAATGCAAATATTACATAAACAAAACATTTGATAATACATTTTAAAATGACTAGACATATGAGTCTTGTCCATATAAAGACAAGGATGTACAATATGACTGAGAATAAGTAATACACATTTTTAGTGTTGACATGAAACAGTCTATCAGATATTTCCCAGAAAAAGATACATTTATTTGGCATCAGCAGAAAATTGCAGTTTTTTGGTCTGCAACCATGGGGAGCCAAGTCTAAGTTCTCCAGGGCAAAAGAAGAAGAAACTTTTACAGAGAAGAAAAGGAAGTTGGAATGGCTATCGTAAATGAAGAGTATGTGGCTTTTCATGGGCTAAATCTTTGCCAGGAAAGGAGTCTTTCTTCCTTGTGTTGGGCTCTGCTATTGCTGCAGTTCATAAGGGCTCCCTCTTTTGGTCTCCCAACTCTGTATAATTAAGGGTTTTGTTATTCAGTTCAGTTCAGTCACTCAGTCGTGTCCAACTCTGCAACCTCATGAAATGCAGCACGCCAGGCCATCCTGTCCATCACCGACTCCTGGAATTTACTCAGACTCATGTCCATTGAGTCACTTATGCCATCCAATCATCTCATCCTCTGTCATCCCCTTCTCCTCCTGCCCTCAATCTTTCCCAGCATCAGGGTCTTATCCAATGAGTCAGCTCTTTGCATCAGGTGGCTAAAAGTATTGGAGTTTCAGATTCAAAATCAGTCCTTCCAATGAATATCCAGGACTGATCTCATTTAGGATTGACTGGTTGGATCTCCTTGCAGTCCAAGAGACTCTCAAGAGTCTTTTCCAGCATCACAGTTTAAAGGTATCAATTCTTCAGTGCTCTGCTTTCTTTATAGTCCAACTCTTACATCCATACATGACCACTGAAAAAATCATAGCCTTGACTAGATGAACCTTTGTTGGCAAAGTACTGTCTCTGCTTTTTAATATACTGTCTAGGTTGGTCATAACTTTCCTTCCAAGGAGTAAGCGTCTTTTAATTTCATGGTTGCAATCACCATCTGCAGTGATTTTGGAGCCCAAAATATAAAGTCAGCCACTGTTTCCACTGTTTGCCCATCTATTTCCCATGAAGTGATGGGACCGGATGCCATGATCTTCGTTTTCTGAATGTTGAGCTTTAAGCCAACTTTTTCACTCTTCTCTTTCACTTTCATCAAGAAGTTCTTCTTTCATCAATGAAGTTTTCTTCATTTTCTGCCATAAGAGTGGTGTCATCTGCATATCTGAGGTTATTGCTATTTCTTCCAGCAATCTTGATTCCAGCTTGTGCTTCTTCCAGACCAGCATTTCACATGATGTACTCTTCATATAAATTAAATAAGCAGGATGACAATATACAGTCTTGATGTACTCCTTTTCCTATTTGGAACCAGTCTGTTGTTCCATGTCCAGTTCTAACTGTTGCTTCCTGATCTGAATACAGGTTTCTCAAGAGGCAGGTCAGGTGGTCTGGTATTCCCATCTCTTTCAGAATTTTCCACAGTTTATTGTGATCCAAACAGTCAAAGGCTTTGGCATAGTCAATAAAGCAGAAATTAAGTTCTTATTAATACAGTAGTTAAAATGAAAATACCTAGAACATACAAATTAAAGCTCTCATTATGAACAAATGTATATTTGAAATAGTTACCATCTATTGTTTTGAGGCATTAAACATTAAAATAGTATTTTGCTGAAGAATGGACATTGGCACATTTATCATGAATGCAAATAATCTCTTTTCTTAAATGGACATTTTTTTTCTTTTCTTTTTAGGACTTAAATGCATTTAAGCATTTTTATTTAGGCTCTAACATGTGATGTATTATAGTAATTGATTGGTAGTGGCCAGTAAAAGTAATTTTAGTAGTTAACTACTAAGACTAGAGCTTTTAGATAATTCTATAGCAACTCTATACTTTATGAAAAAAGTTTGTTCAGTTTGAGGTGTAACAATAAAATACATGAGGAATTTGCATGGAGATAATACAAGAAAGATCAATAAACATGATGTTTGGTGAAATATGTGAAGGTAAAAACATAAAAGTTAGACTTATTTAGAGAAAAGAGGTAAAGCTTTACTTTTTTCAAGTATATGGTAGAAATTATATACAGAATTGTTTTCATTGCCACCAAACATAAACAAGAGTCTTCGCTTTTAAATATAAATATATGAGATGGTTAGACAGCATCAATGACTCAATGGACATGAATTTCAGGAAACTCCTGGAAACAGTTCTGTAGTCCATGGGATTATAAAGAGCTGGACATGACTTAGTGACTGAATAACCACAACAGCCCCACTACACAGACATGTGTGTTTATGGCATGACTGGGGGAATCCCAGTCTCCTTTCCCAATGAAAGCCCTGATGTCCTGTTTATTAGATAAGTTTGTGGAAAGACTGGAATGTAGCCTAGGTATGGATTTTGTTTTATATGGAAATCCAGGGATGAGATTTTTGAGAATCCTTTTTAATGGAAATAGAATATAGAATATTGACATTTATAGATATTCAAAATTCTTAAAGTAAAGAACTATTGAAACATCATAGTCTGATATCTAAAGGAAAAAAATGAAGCTGTATTATCTGTTACAGAAGTGAAGTGAAGTGAAGTCGCTCAGTCGTGTCCGACCCTCAGCAACCCCATGGGTTGCAGCCTTCCAGGCTCTTCCGTCCATGGGATTTTCCAGGCAAGAGTGCTGGAGTGGATTGCCATTTCCTTCTCCAGGGGATCTTCCCGACCCAGGAATTGAACCCGTGTCTCCCGCACTGCAGGCAGACTCTTTACCGTCTAAACCACCAGGGAAGCCCATTATCTGTTATACATGTGAAATTATCAGTCCTAATTAGATTAGTCATAACAGTTATACATATATATACATATACATATATATATACATATAAATATATATATATATATATGATTTTTAAAAATATGATTGGGTTTGTTTGTTTTTTGATTAATGTCAAAAAACATTAATGTAGGAATTTCCTGCCTACATCAACAGGTGAAAAATACTTTTTATTTTATTTCACATCTTCCCTGGTGGCTCAGATGGTAAAAAATTTGCCTGCAATGGAGTAGACCCTAGTTCGATCCCTGGCTCTGGAATATCCCCTGGAGAAAAAGACTAGTTACCCACTCTGGTATTCTTACCTGGAGAATTCCATGAACAGAGGACCCTGGTGGGTTACAGTCCATGGAGTCACAAAGAATAACTTGAATTTTGCACAAACTTCCAGTACAAGATAGTTTTCTGAGATTAAAAAAAAAAAAAAAAGAAAATGCCATCCAAGGACACTTTTATATAAAGCTATTATCAGATTTCTTTTTTTTTAAGGCATAAGAAATACTGAAGCATAAAACATGTTAAAGAAACAGCCTAATTACAATCATATAATTCAATAGGCTTTCTGCTCTATAATAGTGAATTATTGAGAACAGGAAAGCAATTAATGGAAGAAATCATTTCTAAAATGGGTATTCAGCATTTGGCTCTAGTTTATGGCATTTTATTCATTCTAGTGGCTAAAATAAAATGTAGTAAATGTAAATCTTCTGCTGCCCAATCTATGTAAACTGTAATAAATTAGTTTAATGATTTTACCCATAGCTTAAAATGAAAGACCCAGTGTGTAAACTTGTATAGTGGTTTTAATTTGTGCAGTACAAGGGCCTGTGGCATCATTTCCCTTCCTGTTACTTCCTGTTGTAGGTACCAATATTTTTGTCAGGCAACATGCAGATGTAAAAGGGGAAGTGATTCTCTGTTGCTTTCACTTAGCAAACATTTATTCATTGTCTACTGCACACGCTAATAAATTAGAAAGCTATCTATGAACTATGAGAGCAGTGTATCAAAACCAAGAGACATGAGAACAAAATTGCCTTTAAAATAGGGGGTTATCATCAAACGCAGATGCAAGGAGGTGCACATTTCTAGGTTGGTTTAATTCTGTCATGGAAGATTTTGAAAAATTCCTTCCTGAAGCTCTGCTTTCCTTAGTCAGTGGTCTTTCATTCTTAAGTTTATTCCCTCATGGTCACAGGATAACTTATCTGCCAATATCTAATTTTCTAATACCAGACACTGTCTTTTGAAACCTCCCCGCAGACTCTCTCGAGTGCCACTGACCACATTTGGAAAGTACATTTAGAGAGATTAAGCATCTCACATTTTTATATTCTGTAATGGAAGATGGATTTATCAAAATACAAGTGTGTGTGGAGGGCCAATGGCGGTAAGATGAAAAAACAGCAATATCTGATACAAGAGGCAATATAGATTGCTGTGGTTTCCAGAGTTTAGAACTGTAATAATGTCTATATGTGTAGTAAAATTTCACAAAGGGGATAATACTTGCAAGAGAGAGGATGAATGACAGTTTTCAGATAAAACAAGGGATTCATAAGTGGCTGGAGTTATTTAAAAATAAGATTCTCCATTCATATGTATACTAAGTGACTAGTATCAATTTCTCAGAATATTCTAGTGGCATAATAAATGTGCCACCCACATATATTTTGTTTGTTAAATAATAACAGACAATATGGATATGCTTCTTATGGGTATTAAATTGTTTGGGGCCAAAATTGTTGGTTCATTTTAAGCAGGAAAAAAACAAAAACAAAAAACATGACCCAATAAAATAGAAGCATACTTTTTACTATTTGATTAAAAATGGTTCCTCTTTCAAAGTAGGAAGTATTTATTCTTCAAAATAATGAATCTCTAACTTTTCCAAATGACAAAATTAGAATGATTATAACTTCAATCTATATATTCAAGATCTGAGGCAGAATTCAATATAATAAAGTTAAAATTACTGTATCAAGTATCATTAACACTTTATATGCATTAATCTTTTTAAACATTAACTCACAATGATAATAAGGAGAAGGTACCAGTGTGTTTTATTTTCCCATTCTACAAATTCAAAATTTGAAGTACAAAACAGGATCAGTCAAAAATTTGGCATATTCAGTTTTTCAGTTCCTCAATCTTTTAGTTTCCTGTCTCACCTCATCTAGTCTGGATGGTTTAAATTTAGACATCAAAGAAAAGCTTCAAAATTTTCTAAAGAAAATAAAAGTACATCTTTGCATCATTGAGATATGTAGGATTCTAAAACAAGATTTTGAAAAATAAACTACAATTGATGTAGAGAAAAATTCATATTTTTATACCAATAAAGTTAGAAACATATGTTTTTAAAAAGTCTTCTTGCTCCCTAAAGAAAATAAAAAGTGAACCCCAAACTTTATTCAAGACATAGAACTAACAAACAGCGTGACCTATAAAAACTTTTAGAAATGATAAGGAAAAAGACAAGCCAACAGCAACAAAAAATAGACCAGTTTATGAGCAAGAATTTCACAAATGAATGGTTTATACTTATATGAAAATATGCTTGCAGTATCTCTATGTCTACCACATTGATGAACCTAAAAATCTGGCAACATTACTAATTGTTAGGGAAGATGCATAACAATGGAAATGTTTTATATATCTTGCTTGGAGGAAGGAATGCAGACTGAGACAATCAGTCTAAAAACCATCTTGGCATTTTCTAAAGGGGCTAAAGATGTGCTTGCTTAACCCATGATAAGAAAATTTCATTCCTAGGAACATATCCTAAAGCGATGCTTAACAATGTGCAACAGATGTCCACGATCTCCCAGTGCCAAAGCCAGGTGGGAGGCGGCTTCAGCATTGGGAGATTGTGTTCACCTATGGCTGATTCGTGTCAATGTATGGCAAAACAAATACAGTATTGTAATTAAAAAAATAAATAAATTTAATTAAAAAAGTGCAACAGAGATTATTTCTAATAATGGTCCTAGCAGCATTATTTGCACTATAAACAGACAAATCCAGAAATGGTCTACAGGTTTGTTCACTTTAAAATTAAACTTTCATAGTGAATAAGTATCTTATAGAGAGATTCTCTGAGATTGTATAAATATCCTGTTCTTTCTCAAACTTCAATCCACTGCTTGTAGCCTCCATTCATGATTTTAGAACTCCATTATTTCCTCTGGATTTATTACTTTGCATTTTGTTATATGCCTTCTGGGCTTCCCTAGTAGCTCATTTGGTAAAGAATCTGCCTGTTGTTGAAGACCTGGGTTCTATCCCTGGGTTGGGAAGATCCCCTGAAGTAGGGATAGCCTACCCACTCCAGTATTCCAGATAATTTGGTCAGGATGAAAACATAAGGCCAGTTTCCACACTTGTTTAAGAACCTTAAAATTTTGGGGGCTTCCTTGGTGGCTCAGTGGGTAAAGCATCTACCTGCAGTGCAGGAGACCTGAGTACAATCCCTGAGTTGGGAAGATCCCTTGGAAAAGGAAATGGCAACCCACTCTGGTACTCTTGCCTGGAAAATCCCATGGACGGAGAAGCCTGGCAGGCTATAGTCCATGGGGTCACAAAGAGTTGGAGGTCACTGAGCAACTTCACTTTAACTTTCATTCTGTTATAATGAAGAAACTTCCTATCACTCTCTCTATCATCTATTTAGACACACTGATTTATTTTTCATTCAAATGGTTATAACCCATTTTTCTGAATAGATGTGTGTGCTGTCTCTTCAGTTCTGTCTGACTCTTTGTGACGTTGTGGAACATTGCCCACCAGGCTTCTCTGTCCATGGGATTTTCCTTGCAAGCATACTAGAGTGGGTTGCCATGTCCTCTTTCAGGAGATCTTCCCAACCAGGGACTGAGCCTGGGTATCCTGCATGACTGGTGGATTCTCTACTACTGAGATACCTGGGAAGCCCATTCTAAATAGATTAAGTAAATATGTTTCAAAAGAAATTTTAATGTCACTAACAGCAGAAAAGTATAATGCTAAAACTTATTAAAATTTCCATCTATAAACCATCCCAAATTACATCCATATTGTTAGAAATGCTCTCAGATGGTGTCACAGGAATCACTGCAGTTCAGTCCCTCAGTCGTGTCTGACTGTTTGCCACCTCAAGGACCGCAGCACGCCAGGCCTCCCTCAGTTCAGTTCAGTCGCTCAGTCATATCCGACTCTTTGCGACCCCATGAATCGCAGCATGCCAGGCCTCTCTGTCCATCATCAACTCCCGGAGTTCACTCAGACTCATGTCCATCGAGTCAGTGATGCCATCCAGACATCTCATCCTCTGTTGTCCCCTTCTCTTCCTGCCCCCAATCCCTCCCAGCATCAGAGTCTTTTCCAATGAGTCAGCTCTTCACATGAGGTGGCCAAAGAACCAGAGATTCAGCTTTAGCATCACTCCTTCCAAAAAAATCCCCAGGCTGATCTCCTTCACAATGGACTGGTTGGATCTCCTGGTAGTCCAAGGGACTCTCAAGACTCTTCTCCAACACCACAATTCAAAAGCATCAATTATTCGGTGCTCAGCCTTCTTCACAGTCGAACTCTCACGTCCATACATGATCATTGGAAAAAACATAGCCTTGACTAGATGGACCTTAGTCAGCAAAGTAATGTCTCTGCTTTTGAATATACTATCTAGGTTGGTCATAACTTTTCTTCGAAGGACTAAGCGTCTTTTAATTTCATGGCTGTAGTCACCATCTGCAGTGATTTTGGAGCCCAAAAATTAGGTCTGACACTGTTTCCACTGTTTCCCCATCTATTTCCCATGAAGTGATGGACCTGAATGCCATGATCTTCGTTTTCTGAATGTTGAGCTTTAAGCCAACTTTTTCACTCTCCTCTTTCACTTTCATCAAGAGGCTTTTTAGTTCTTCTTCACTTTCTGCCATAAGGGTGGTGTCATCTGCATATCTGACGTTATTGATATTTCTCCCGGCATTCTTGATTCTAGCTTGTGTTTCTTTCAGTCCAGCGTTTCTCATGATGTACTCTGCATATAACTTAAATAAGCAGGGTGACAGTATACAGCCTTGATGTACTTTTTTTTCCTATCTGGAACCAGTCTGTTGTTCCATATCCAGTTCTAACTGTTGCTTCCTGACCTGCATACAGATTTCTCAGGAGGCAGGTCAGATGGTCTGGTATTCCCATCTCTTGAAGAATTTTTCACAGTTTATTGTGATCCACATAGTCAAAGGCTTTGGCATAGTCAATAAAGCAGAAATACATGTTTTTCTGGAACTCTCCTGGTTTTTCCATGATCCAGAGGATGTAGGCAATTTGATCTCCTCTGCCTTTTCTAAAATCAGCTTGAACATCAGGAAGCTCACAGTTCATGTATTGCTGAAGCCTGGCTTGAAGAATTTTGAGCATTACTTTACTAGCATGTGAGATGAGTGCAATTGTTCAGTAATTTGAGCATCCTTTGGCATTGCCTTTCTTTGGGATTGGAATGAAACTGACATTTTCCAGTCCTGTGGCCACTGCTGAGTTTTCCAAATTTGCTGGCATATTGAGTGCAGCACTTTCACAGCATCATCTTTCAGGATTTGAAATAGCTCAACTGGAATTCCATCCCCTCCACTAGCTTTGTTCGTAGTGATGCTTTCTAAGGCCCACTTGACTTCACATTCCAAGATGTCTGGCTCTAGATTAGGGATCATACCATCATGATTATCTGGGTTGTGAAGATCTTTTTGTACAGTTCTCCTGTGTATTCTTACCACCTCTTCTTGATATCTTCTGCTTCTGTTAGATCCATACCATTTCTGTCCTTTATCGAGCCCATCTTTGCATGAAATGTTCCCTTGGTATCTCTAATTTTCTTGAAGAGATCTCTAGTCTTTCCCATTCTGTTGTTTTCCTCTATTTCTTTGCATTGGTCGCTAAAGAAGGCTTTCTTATCTCTTCTTGCTATTCTTTGAAGCTCTGCATTCAGATGCTTATATCTTTCCTTTTCTCCTTTGCTTTTCACCTCTCTTCTTTTCACAGCTATTTGTAAGGCCTTCTCAGGCAGCCATTTTGCTTTTTTGCATTTCTTTTCCATGGGGATGGTCTTGATCCCTGTCTCCTGTACAATGTCACAAACCTCATTCTATAGTTAATCAGGCACTTTGTCTATCAGATCTAGTCCCTTAAATCTATATCTCACTTCCACTGTATAATCATAAGGGATTTGATTTAGGTCATACCTGAATGGTCTAGCAGTTTTCCCTACTGTCTTCAATTTAAGTCTGAATTTGGTATTAAGGAGTTCATGATCTGAGTCCATCACCAACTCTTTGAGTTTACTCAAACTCACATCCGTTGTCAGTGATGCATCCAACCATCTCATCCTCTGTCATCCCCTTCTCCTCCCACCTTCAATCTTTCCCAGCATGAGGGTCTTTTCAAATGAGTCAATTCTTCACATCAGGTGGCCAAATTATTGGAGTTTCAGCTTCAACATCAGTCCTTCAAAAGAGTATTCAGGACTGATTTCCTTTAGGATGTACTGGTTGGATCTCCTTGCAGCACAAGGAACTCTCAAGAGTCTTCTGCAACACCACAGTTCAAAAGCGTCAATTCTTTGGAACTCAGCTTTCTTTATATTTCAACTCTCACATCCACATCTCACATTCACAGGAATAAAACAATAAAAAATGGCTTGGCAAGGTAGTCGTTACTTCTGCAGAATGGTGTGCTACAGAAGAAGATCTGGGATCAAGCACACAGGGTGGGAAATCCTCTCGATTTTTATCCCTTAGAAGTAGGTTCCCTGCCTTGCCTCCTCATAGACTGAGGACCACAGAGTAACAATATTTTCCCGGATGGTTACCTAAGTCTTTATTGGATGATTGATAACTCTTTTCCCCACCCTTTTAGTTCTTTGTAAATGTTTAGGATAAAGCCCACAAATGTAGCTCACCAAAATGTTCTTATGAGGAAAGAGCATGAGGAAGTGAAAAGAACAAAGGATTGGTAACTAGCCACCATTTTAGGAATCTTATTCACAAGCCAGCTATATACTTTTCTGTTCAACTATTCTAAGAATGAATCATTTCTTTACTTATTATAATTTCTCCTTTGATAGAAAAGACCTAACTTTCTTATAGTATCTTGCCTGATTATATAAAGCCCTTATCAGTTACAGATACTTTGATTCAGATTGATAGCAAGTATGTAACAAAGTTCTGAGGGACAAGGGCCGACACAAGGTAGAGGTGACTATAGCCTAGCACCTTTTTCAGAAAAGATAGATCCAACTGATTTCCATGTAAAGGGTGCAGTATAGTCTACAGGCAAATTAGAGAAAGGCATGCGAGGCACATTTAGTATGAAATTTAGGATTTCTAAAGTTTGCCTAGGAGTAACCCAGAAATAAAAATGTCTCAAAAGAACCTCATAACATCTTATATTTTGAAAACTTCAGTTCCTAAATCTCAACAGAGGAGATACATTTTGTAAAATTCTATAATGATGGCAGCTGCTACCAGCTGCTCTTGTACCTCCCCATCCCCTTCTCAACCTCCTCTTCCTCCTTGTCTTCCACTTCTTTTTCTTCTATTACTCCTACTAGTTAATAATTTTAGCAGATGCCCCATATAATTAACTCAAGTTTTCAGACATGGTATTTTTTATTTATTTATATGTGCTTTTTATTATTTTGTTTAATGTTCAAAATAAGTATTTGAGATTCATATTATTTTCACCCCTGTACAGATGAGGGACTTTGAAATTTTTTTAAAAGTTAAATAACTACTGAAATCTGAATACAAAGTTTGTCTCCGATTAATTTATATACTTAATGATAACTACATATCACTCTTGTCCCAGAAATCTGTCTGCTTCAAGTCAAAGCTAACATGTTTGCCTAGCTTTTCAAGGCATTTTAATCCACTGAATTTACTTTATCTGTATAGTTTTATCTTCTGCACCTCCCACAAATTTTCCAGGCAGCCTCTTCAATCTCTCAGAAGCATGATAGGATTAGTCCTTCCTCCAAACCTTTCATCACCATGTACTCTTCCTTATCTAGAATGCTCTTCACTTCCTCATCTGTTTATCCAGTTCATCTTTGCTTAAGTCAAGCATTTTGCTGCTTCCTCTGTGGCTATTTTCCTCTTCCATAAAGTTCCATCTTCAAAAAAATGTATAGTACTTAACATTGATTGCTGGGGTCCAGCCCCAGTGGATCCAGGGAATTCGAAGTGTGGACGGCATTGGTGAGGAAAACTTATTTATTTCTTAATATAGAAATAAAAGATTAGATTAAGAAGAAATAGTGTAGTAGGAAAACTAAGTGAAGAAAAGAGGCTGAATAACTTGGCTTACGGGGAAGACCAATAAAGTTCCAGACTAGGAACTTGCACCATCTACGTTGGGCCACCAGTGCCCACTTGAATATCTAAGAGTGCTCCGCCTTAGGCTCCCTTTCGCGTAGGTCTTAGAAGCCAGGACAAGTAAGTAGATTTGGTGAGCCTCCCTGGTCCAGATGGGAATTCAGCCTGAAATTAAAGTAAAGAGGAGACACAGGGGAAACCAGTCCAGTGACTGGCTCCCACTCCTATTGTTCACAAGGCTTTTTATACTTTTGAAACAACATGGAAATCAATGGGTAACACAAAGTTATGCAGCATTAGCAGCCCAGACTCATCAAAACAGGATTTTTCTCTGTATACCTAATTGTATACACAAAAGTGAAAGTGAAGTTGCTCAGTCGTGTCCAACTCTTTGCAACCCCCGTGGACGTAGCCTACCAGGCTTCTACGTCCATGGGATTCTCCAGGCAAGAATACTGGAGTGGGTTACCATTTCCTTCTCCAGGGGATCTTCCCGACCCAGGGATCGAACCTGGGTTTCCCGCATTAGAGGCAGACGCTTTAACCTCTGAGCCACCAGGGAAGCCCCATTGTATACACAAGTCTTAGGTAATTTACATCATCTTCCAGCCAAAAGGGCCAATTAACATTTTATAGCATTTTCTGATAAGGGTTTGTCAACCAGAAGACTTATTTGTGTTGATCTTCCCAAAGTCTGGTGCCACTCTCAGAAAAGCACTAAATAAAGTTACATTTTTACATAGCAAAGATACAGAAACTTATAACAAGTAAAGGAGTACAGTGATTTACAACAAAAGAGAAGCAATTAACTCAAAAGTCTAGTGTTGCTAACATCAAAACTACTATATATCTTTTTCTACATCCTGATTACATTGAATAACAACCTCCCAGGTGCCTAAAAGATAAAGAATATGGAGGTCTGGCAGCAATCCTTGAATCAACAGTGAAAACCCATCACCAATATGATTTTTAACTCTTTAGAAAAGGCTCTGTATCTCTAAGATGCTTTTAAGCTTTGTGCCTCTATCAGTTGGGGGCTGTAAGCAATTCACAAGCTGTATGTAGTCTGGGGAACCTGTTAGGAAGCTAGAGAGCTATCAGAGGGGATTAACAGAAACATCCCTTTCAAATGCAGAAGACTAAAGCCCTGATTTGACTTTTTCCAGAGAATATCAGAAGAGTGCAAAAGCAGAGTACAGAGGCCGGCAGATTCTTATTTTTTTTGTTGGGGTGGGGTGGTGGATGCTCAGGAAATTCCAGAGGGAACCCCTGAAACCTGACCACGTCCTTGCGTTTTGTCAGGCTTCCTTCCACATGACCTTGTCACAGACGGGATTCCTCACACTGGCCCCCAACAATTGATATCTTCCCAGAAGGTGGAATGGTAAAGAATCCGTCTGCCACGCAGAAGACCCAGGGTTGATCCCTGGGTCAGGAAACTGCCCTGGTGTGGGAAATGACAACCCACTCCAATATCCTTGCCTGGAAAATTCCATGGACAGAGGAGCCTGGTGGGAAACAGTCCATGGGGTTGAAAAGAATTGGACATCACTGAGTGACTAAGCCCTTAACATTGATAGATATTAAAAGAGAAATAAAAATCTTGAAATTATGGAGTATCTGTTATGTTCTAGTGTGGAACGTGATTAAGATGGTTGTTTCCATAATCAGATACCTGAGAGAAAACAAAAGAAACTTTTCCTCTGCTATTTACTAACACTATGAACTTAGGCAGTAAGCTTTCCCTGCCTCATTTTCTCATCTATAAAATACACTCACATCTATGCAATAGTAACGCGTACTTCATAGCATTTTACCAGTGTTAAAAAATGTAATATATGTTAAGTAACTGGTAATGCCAAAATTCTGCCTCTCTACACAGGTACTAAATTGAGTCTTGCATACAGAGTTTTGGGTGAAGTAGAAAAAAATAGCTTTATTTCTAGCTAACCAGGCAGAAGGCCACAGGAGGCTAATGACCTCAAAAGTGTGTGTCCTGACCTGAAGAGGGTAGTGAGGAGTCTTTTCTAATGGTTCAAAGAGGAGGACGTGATCCACTCATGGATAATCTTCTGATTGGTTGGTGGTGAGGTAATTGAGAGTCAGCACCATCAACCTTCTGGTTCCAACCAGTCTGGGTCTGCATGCTTGTGGGCAGGATATAGTTATAGTTAAGTTATTTCATTTGGTGGGAGCTTTAGTATCTGTCCCAATTTGTTCTGAGCCACATTGATGGCAGGGGATGGGGGGAGGAGGACTGTTTCCAACTTTGGCACCACTTGGGTGGTCGCCGTGACTGAATGATTCCCTTTGCAGCCATTCTTCTCCTTGACTCTATAAAGGCCATTTTGCACAGAAGACCCTGAAATAGTCTTATTTTGACATTGATCTTGCAGGGGTACAGTGACTAGTTTAGATTGATCTGTATATAGACCATGAGATTTTTTTTTAGGGTAAAGTGTGTTACTCAGTTGGATCACTTCAGACCGTAGTACAGGGCCTAGTAAATAAATAGTAGCTGTGCCTTCAGTCATGTTGAAGGAACCATCTTTTAACTGAGGCTTACCTAACATTTTATCAGATACACTTAAAATGTTATATACAGCTTTCCAAGAAGAGAAAGAAGACAAGAATGAAAGGGAGTGTGGGGGTAGAGGGGAATCCCAGAATAATTTCAGATCCATTGAAAAAAGCAGGTTAGATTTTCATCTTCAGAGCTAAACCAAACAGATTCTGCACATCTAAATGATATCACAGAAGCACTCAAACCATCATTAAACACCTCAAGTTCATACTGTTTTTCAGACTAACAGTGCCAACCTTCCTTAATATGTAACGTTCTCCAGCTTTGCATTGTGTTATTTTTTATGACCCACATTCAAGCTCTACGTAAATGCTGAGTTGAGAACACAAGGCTTAGTTGGATAGAGATTGTTCAACTCTGGAAAATGGCAACCTATTTTTTTTTTTCTTCCAGTGAGAGAGCTTTTATGCTGTTTAAAGAAAAGTCAAGAGTTCACATAACAATATCATTAATAGCTTTTTAGAAAACATAGTGGCTGTACAGAGGCAGTGTGCAGGATATGCCAGGGAATTAATAAGCATAGTAGTATACCCTCCTTGGAGAAGGCAATGACATCCCACTCCACACTCTTGCCTGGAAAATCCCATGGACGGAGGAGCCTGGAAGGCTGCAGTCAAAGGGGGTCTCTGAGGGTCAGACACCACTAGTATCTGCAAAACACCTCAAAGATATTGTTGTATATATCCCTTGAGAGGGAACCAGGACTCTGCCCCAAGGCTGCACTATTGTTTCTTGACTTCTCCTTCCTAGTTTCAATAACCCCCTCTATTTTCTGATTAGCAACTTTTGGAACCTGCCCTTTGGAACTCAGGGAAAGTCATGGAAGCTGAATGAAGCTTGTTTGCTACAAGCAAAAAAAAAGGGGGAGGAGGGAGGAAATGCAAGAAAAGCTTTTGTGCCCAGGAGCCCCACAGGGTCCTGATCAGTTTTACTGGCATTGTTTTAACTGCTTTGTATGTACAGAAATTAAATCTCATAGAGATGCTCATTTTAGAGTTGAGGATAGCATTGATTTTTACTTTAGTATCTGTATAAAAATTGAATTGCCTTTATATTTCACCTATGTTCTATGCAGCATCAGTGCTCATTGCCAGTTGATTACAATTTCCTTTTAAAAGGGTTTCTTACACAAAGAAGCAAGATTAATTTGAGTATAAAATATTTTCACATAGATACATTAACTTGGTGTTACTGTGGATGACTTTGTCCTACTGCCATAGTTTTGTTAACTACTTAAATATTTATCTGGCATAATAACAAAAATAAAATGTAAGTCAGCAGCTATCAGTGCACATATTTTTGTGGCTGATAAATTAAGTAGAAGCACTGCTAGCTAAACCGATCAAAAAGCAGGTAACTCTGAAAGGTCAATTCTGAATTATTGTTACTCATAATCATTTCCCAAGTCATTAAGCCTATAAAATCCAAATGAAATTGAAAGCCATAAAAGTAAATTATAGAAAAGCTGCCTAAGTAGGTAGTGAGAGTGCCATACATGTGAGCAAGACACATGTCTACAGAAATTACTTTGACTGGATTATTCAGAATAAGACTGCTCTAGTGAACGTTATGTGGTCATTACCATTTACAGACCTCATATCTCAAAGACATTCTAATTAATCAACCACAAACAATTCAATGAGGTGAAGTGTTAACAGAAGCAGTTTTTAAGTATACCCATAAACTGGGATAATAAGTCTCTAGAATTACAAAGGAAGAAAAGCACAGTTAACTGTATAAATAACTCTAATTAATCACATTAGATGTCTTTTGTTACAACAGAGATTTATGAAAAAGATGGTTAGGAAATAAATCTGTATTATATAATTCTAACTGAGGATTAAAAATGTATTTTCCTTCCAAGTGAAAGTTTTTCTTTTGTCATTATCAACTTATTTCATGTCTCATTTCTCATTTGTACAGTCAGATTTCTTTTGCCATTTATTGCTTGTTGAGACTATTGTTATACCCTTTTTCAATGAAATATGCTGAAACAGTACAGATGAAATATGAATATAATTTAATGTTATAAAGCAATATTTTCTGAGTGAATATTGTTTTCTTACCATGCTCACAAGTCTTTAAGATACAAAATTCTAAACACATCAATAACTCTCTAAGTCAGAATCTACATAGGATTATTTAGGGCCACTGAATTTGCAATTAATGGTTTGTATAATGAAGTGTGAAAAGTAAATGTAGAATTACATCTTGGAAGGCAATATAGAAGTGGAAAGAACATGGACTTTTCAGCATAACCACCTGAATTAGAAGTGCAGTCTTGGCAAATTACTCAGACTCTTCTAGTCTTGATGTTTTCATATGTGAAGTTGGAACAACATTCTTTTATAATGATGGACTCAATTAATTAAGAAAATATGGCAACTATAGAATATATGCACCTAATTGCAGAACTCCAAAATACATAATAAATAAATTACAAAATTGAAGGAAAAATAAACCATTCAATATTAATAATTAAAGATATTTAGACCATAATTTTGACAACTAATACAACGACCAGTAAGAAAATCAGCAAGGATATGTTATGCCCAAGTCACGAAATCTCCCAGTGACTACCAGAGAGCCAATATCCAATGCAAAAGCAAAAGAGTCTTTATTACCAAGCTCAAGCTAGGGCTGCCACCGTTACCGATGCAGCCACTATAGGGAGGAGCCTCGGATTTTGGATTACATTGCTTATATAGGGAGCGTTCATGAAAAAAATTTCTAGGTAGAGGGACGTCTGATTGGTCACTTTCTTTCAAAAGGTTGTGTGTTGGTTTTTGATTGGTCCCTATTACCTAGGTAGACCACAAGTTCCTGAACATTAAGTCAGGAGATTCTGGTTTGGGGTCCGATTGGCTTGTGGGTGGTGGGGTAAGGTCAGGGGATTTCCAAAGGCTCTTTTCCCGGAACCTTAGAAAATGGAGTTTTTCTGTTAACAAAATGGAGTAGCTTAGATTCTTCAGATATAGAAGATTTGAATAACAATATAAACCCACTAGACTATTAAATAGACTTTCCAGGTGACACTAGTGGTAAAGAACCCATCTGTCAATGCAGGAGATGCAAGATATGAGGGTTCTATCCCTGAGTCGGGAAGATCCCACAGAGTAGGAATTGGCAAGCCACTCCAGTATTCTTGCTGAGAGAATTCCATGGACAGAGGAGCCTAGTGGGTTACAGTCCATGGGCCCACAAAGACTCAGACAAAACTGAGCAACTGAGTGCATACACATACACACACACACAGAGAATAATAAATTTCTATAGAAAAAACATTTAATAATGGCAAAAGAGACACAATATAATATTTTCTTTGCATAAAATTACTCACTTAAGTAGCAAAGGTATTGAACTTTGTCCTGTATATAAGAAGGACCTTGAAAAATCAAATCGAAATGAATTAAATTTTATTAACAATTTATAGTTTCTAATTACTGATACTTGGATTTGGTGTTAGTGGTAAAGAAGCCACCTGGCAATGCAGGAGATATAAGAGACTTGAGTTCGATCCCTGGATTGGGAAGATCCCCTGGAAAAAAGCATGGCAACCCACTCGTGTATTCTTGCCTGGAGAATCCCATGAACAGAGGAGCTGGTGGGTTCCAGTCCATAAGGTCACAAACAATTAGACATTACTAAAGCGACTTAGCACAGAGAATTGCATCTGATCACTGTAGAAAATTTTAAAGACACAGAATGGCCCAAAGAACAAAATCAGGCAGCATATGTCATCTAATATTTAGAATCTAATTATGTACTTTTTTGATGCATGCTTTTCTAGATATTTTAAGCTTTTTCTTTTCTTTAAAAATTTCTAGATATTGTCATATATACTCTTAGAATAGAATGAGTTCATTCTTAAAACATTGTAAGACAATACCTCTATCATTAAATATAAGTGAAGTCACTCAGTTCACTCAGTTGTGTGTGACTCTTTGTAATCCCATGGACTGTAGCCTACCAGGCTCTTCTGTCCATGGAATTTTCCAGGCAAGAATACTGGAGTGAGTTGCCATTTTCTTCTCCAGGAGATCTTCCCGACCCAGGGATTGAACCCAGGTCTCCCGCATTGTAGGTAGGTGCTTTACCATCTGAGCCACTAGGGAAGTCATTAAATACATGTTATAGCAAATGTTTCATAATATGTTGTATCCTATCAATAACTCATTCATTGTTTAAGTATTGTTTGATATGTAAGCTGTTTTGACATTTACACAGTAGGTTGTCTTTTAATTGACTGAAAAGATTCCATATAATTTTTCAAGACATCATGAAAGTATTTGATTTTCAGATTTTTAATAAAAATATTACAGAGCAAGACCTGTTAGTTTTTGTTTGGATATAGTATTTTACTTCAGTAAATTTTAATATCATTGAAAAACATAATGATGATAATAATAACATAAGATTGTTGAGGATTAATGTATTTTGAAGTATGTATACTTCTCCAGAAGATCTTAGAAATTATTAATAATATTGAAGTAGAAATTGATAGGCAGTCAGTGTAGGACTCTGAGACCTCAGTCTTGTTTTCAATAAACATGTCACTCCATTAATCTAAAGCTATACTCTTTGTCCCTAATTCCTGAAATGGGTCTTTGGTCTGATAAATTATCAGCACTCAGATCCAGGGAAAGGCAGCAATTAACTTCTATTACATATGCCTGAGGGAAAAACAACTGGTGGTCATTAATCTTTAGCCCATACACCTTGTAAAATGGCCAGGGGGCATGAAAAAGGGTAGTGACTTAATCTGGAGTCAAGAGAAGCCATACAGATGTTAAATTAAACATTTTGACCTTTAAACTGATTGGTTAGAAATGACATGACAGGAGCCAACCAAAAATGTACAGATTAAACTGGTAAGGACATAAATTGTTGTAAGTCCCGCCTCTGGGGGCTTTTTACTCCCTCTCAGTGTCTAAGATGAAAGCTTTGTACTTTTCTTCTCTATCATAAATCCCATTTTCTTGCTACCATAAGTGTTTGTGTCTCAATGAAGTTCATTATTTTGCTCCTTGAACAAGAACTCAGATTCCCGTTTCAGTATTGCTATATTTTATTTATCTAGTTATGTTCTTGAAAATTATATGAAGCATTTCTGTGTAATAATCTAATATTTCTGTTCATTTATTTGGGTCTTTTTATTTTTTCTATTGTTTGTTACATGTGAGTTTAGATTGTAAGCAACTATCCTAATACATAAAAATAATACCTATCCAAAAATTTGGCCCTTTGTAATATTAGTATTTTCCTTTTATCTTTGTTTAACAATTTCCCCAAATATGGCCATAGTGGAATTCGCATTTGTAGAAAATAGTTCTGGGCTTGGGAGATGAAATAGTGAAGACGAGTTAACATTGTGCCTTTGTTAATGAAATTTACAGTCTGGTAGAAAAGAGGGGCATTACTAATGTTGTCAAACCCAAGTCTGTGTGTTCATTGCAAAGAGGTCAAGCAAACTGAAACACTGGGATTTGAAGCAGAGAAAGTTTTATCACAGGTCCAAAAAGGAGAACAAGTATCATATTGAAAAGACCCAAACTACCTGATGGCTTTTAGGGACGAATTTTTAAATGTGACATTTTGGTTGAGAGCTTCAGGGTGCATGACATTCTTCTGATTGGCTGATGGTAAGTTCAGTTCAGTTCAGTAACGTCCAACTCTTTGTGACCCCCATGAATCGCAGCACACCAGGCCTCCCTGACCATCACCAACTCCAAGAGTTCATTCAGACTCACATCCATCGAGTCAGTGATGCCATCCAGCCATCTCATCCTTTGTCATGCCCTTCTCCTGCCCCCCAATCCCTCCCAGCATCAGAGTCTTTTCCAATGAGTCAACTCTTCTCATGAGGTGGCCAAAGTACTGGAGTTTCAGCTTTAGCATCATTCCTTCCAAAGAAATGACAGGGCTGATCTTCAGAATGGACTGGTTGGATCTCCTTGCAGTCCAAGGGACTCTCAAGAGTCTTCAACACCACAGTTCAAAAGCATCAGTTCTTCAATGCTCAGCCTTCACAGTCCAACTCTCACATCCATACATGACCACTGAAAAAACCATAGCCTTGACTAGACGGACCTTAGTTGGCAAAGTAATGTCTCTGCTTTTGAATATGCTATCTAGGTTGGTCATAACTTTTCTTCCAAGGAGTAAGCGTCTTTTACTTTCATGGCTGCAGTCACCATCTGCAGTGATCTTGGAGCCCCCAAAATAAAGTCTGACACTGTTTGCACTGTTTTCCCAACTATTTCCCATGAAGTGATGGGCCTGGATGCCATGATCTTCGTTTTCTGAATGTTGAGCTTTAAGCCAACTTTTTCACTCTCCTCTTTCACTTCCATCAAGAGGCATTTTAGTTCCACTTCACTTTCTGCCATAAGGCTGGTGTCATCTGCATATCTGACGTTATTGATATTTCTCCTGGTAATCTTGATTCCAGCCCAGCGTTTCTCATGATGTACTCTGTATATAACTTAAAGAAGCAGGGTGACAGCCTTGACATACTCCTTTTCCTATTTGGAACCAGTCTGTTGTTCCATGTCCAGTTCTGACTGTTGCTTCCTGACCTGCATACAGATTTCTCAGGAGGCAGGTCAGGTGGTCTGGTATTCACATCTCTTGAAGAATTTTCCACAGTTTATTGTGATCCACACAGTCAAAGGCTTTGGCATAGTCAATAAAGCAGAAATACATGTTTTTCTGGAACTCTCTTGCTTTTCCCATGATCCAGCTGATTTTGGCAATTTGATCTCTGGTTCCTCTGCCTTTTCTAAACCCAGCTTGAACATCAGGAAGTTCACAGTTCACATATTGCTGAATCCTGGCTTGGAGAATTTTGAGCATGACTTTACTAGCATGTGAGATAAGTGCAATTTTGCAGTAGTTTGAGCATTCTTTGGCATTGCCTTTCTTTGGGATTGGAATGAAACTGACCATTTCCAGTCCTGTGGCCACTCCTGAGTTTTCCCAAATTGCCAGCATATTGAGTGCAGCACTTTCACAGCATCATCTTTCAGGATTTGAAATAGCTTAACTGGAATTCCATCCCCTCCACTAGCTTTGTTCGTAGTGATGCTTTCTAAGGCCCACTTGACTTCACATTCCAGGATATCTGGCTCTAGATGAGTGATCACACCATCGTGATTATCTGGGTCGTGAAGATCTTTTTTGTATAGTTCTTCTGTGTATTCTTGCCACCTCTTCTTGGTATCTTCTGCTTCTGTTAGGTCCATACCATTTCTGTCCTTTATCAAGCCCATGTTTGCATGAAATGTTCCCTTGGCATCTCTAATTTTCTTGAAGAGATCTCTAGTCTTTCCCATTCTGTTCTTTTCCTCTATTTCTTTGCATTGATCGCTGAAGAAGGTTTCTTATCTCTTCTTGCTATTCTTTGGAGCTCTGCATTCAGATGCTTATATATTTCCTTTTCTCCTTTGCTTGTCACAAATGGTAAGTTAACAGAGCAATATTCCATGAATCTTAATCATCAAACTTCTGGTTCAGACCAGTTTTGGTTTTCAACATGTAGTTCTGTCCTCCACCTTTCTTTAGTTTTGTTTACAGTTCCTCAAAATTCTTGCATTAAGTTCCATCTTTATCTGCTTACAATATTTTAAAAAATGATTATATGAATAAATATTAAAACTAATTTAAAGAAATGATTAAATATGTATGTACTTATTTTATTTGTAAATTAAATTGTATTAGAATATAATTGATTTACAATGTTGTATTAGTTTCAGGTAGAGAGCAAAGTGAATCAGTTATACATACACATGCATTCACTCTTTTTAAACTCAATTAGCATATACGTCATTACAGAGTATTCAGTAGAGTTTCCTGAGCTATGCAGTAGGCCCCTATTAGTTATTTATTTTATATATAGTAATGTGTATATATCAATCTCCCACTTTATATCCCTTCCCTTATGCCACTTTCCATCTTAGTAACCATATGTTTGTTTTCTACATCCAAAATCAGAAAAAGCATGGACACACAGGTAGAGAAAATATATTTATTTTAAAATAATCATTTGCCATAGGTCTTTGGGATTATGAACTCAATTTCAGTGATGTATTTTTGTCTTTCCCACACCATAAAGCAATTCCTCAAATGCCAAAATGGTATCCCACAATTTAACTCAATTCTGACACTATCTACCTGGAAATAGCATCAGATTGCACAGGTTAAGCACCTAGTCCCTAAGACTGCTATCCACCCCCACCCCCACAACTCTACACTTCAGACTCCAGTGCCAGGTTCAGGTTGTTCCTGTGATTCTGTGGTTCAGAGTTTCTCATGAACCCCCTCTGTGAGCTTGATTAGTGTGACTCAAGTCACTAGTGTGACTCACTCAGGAAAATATTTTACTTTCTAGATTACCGCTTTATTATAAAATGGTGTTACCTAGCAAGGG
This sequence comes from Nanger dama, assembly GCA_917880005.1. Classification (NCBI taxonomy): domain Eukaryota; kingdom Metazoa; phylum Chordata; class Mammalia; order Artiodactyla; family Bovidae; genus Nanger; species Nanger dama. The sequence goes on from CAKJTW010000017.1 coordinate 11,871,711, forward strand.
CTTGTAACCTGATGTGCAAAGAAATCAATACTATTGTACTGGCCTTTGAGGAAATAATAATAATAATAATAAGAGCTTTATCGCCAGGTCCACTGACAAGGAGACAGATGGCAGTATTCAAATCTGCCTCCTCCACCTGGTATTGGTCAAGCTTTTATGAGTTAGGGAGGACAGACTGATATGCAGAAATGCTGGAAGGGCAGGTTTCAGTTGGAGGGCTTTAAATTTGATCATTTATAATAAGTTATGGAATGGTGGGTTCAAGTGTGAATCTTCCTAGACAATGGACCCGTTATTTCTGAAAGGGTTCTGGAATTAAGGCCTCTGTCATATTCTGGTTTGCTTATTCTGTTACTGGCTTAATTTAAACATGCCCAAGTTACATGACTTGTGGTTTTGACTCTGTATCTGCAAGACAGGATGTATCTGAATACAATCTTGTTACGGACAGTGTTGCAGTTACAGACGTAACTCAGGAACAGATGCATCAGGTAAGGGCATGGAGTTTTCATGTCCTTTCTGAGTGTGCCGCCCTTCCAATACCTCCAGATGATCGAGGCACCTAAACACATCCTTTGGGTTTTTATGAATGCTTTATTACATGACATGTTTGATTAATAATTGCCATTGGTGATAGATTCAACCTCCAGCCCCTTTCCCCTCTCTGGAAATCAGGAGTGGGTCAAAAGTTCCAATCCTCAAAGCATAGTTGCTTCTTCTGACAACCAGCCCCATCCTTAGGTGCTTCCCAGGTGGTACAATAGTAAAGAATCCACCTTCCAATGCAGGGCAAACATGTATAGGAGCTTAAGAAAAGTCAATTTATTAACAAAATCCCAGTTTTGATAGAAGGGGACTTGTTATGAATAACAAAACACCCATTTCACTTTTATCGCTCTGAAGCAGTTTCAGGAAATGAACACAAGAGACCAAATATTGTGATAGAAGGTGATCCCATTGCTGTTTTCAATCCGGAAATCCCAAGGGTTTGGGGAGCTGTAAGCCAGGATCCATGGACAAAGACCAAATATATGAGAAATATATATTTTGTCATTTATATTTTCTTATAAATCAAAATATTACATCAGATTACCTGTCAATATCAATAATTATCATTTAAAAGGAAGAGTATAATGGAACAAAAAGCTAATTGGCTCAAAATAAATGAATTTTGGCACATGCATAGGGCAAAACTCCTGATCCCTGGTCAAAGCAGAAGGAACTTCAGGAATGATTGTCCTCCCTCTCTCTCTGGCCTTATCTTCAGCTTGGAATACTGATACTGATTAAGTAACTTTAGGAGGTGATTGGTGAGGTATAAGAAAGCTTCTGTAAGTTCAAAGTAAAATTTTAATAGAAAACATGTACAGTATTGTAATGTAGAATAAAGTATTTAAAAAAAAAAAAAAGAAAACATGTAAGTAAAGAGTACTGCAAATCTCTGACACTCTTCATACTTAGGATCACAAATTGCTACAATGGTGTATCTTTTTGAGGAATAAGTACATTCCTCCCTAAAAAATGCAAAGGTTATATAAACCAGCCTTATGCTAGGTACTTGTTAGCAATAAGGTATTTTGCTTTGATAGTAGCCTATTCATTATTGTTTGATTTAGTAAATAAAGTGGAGGAATAAATAAAAATATTTTTTAAATCTACATCTGAGAAACCTATAAGTGAGAAATTAGAGCAACACTTTTATTTATCTTATTAAATTTCAAGTTTCAAAATGCCAGGGTATGCCAGTCTCTTTGATAACTCTTCAGACAACAGACTACTGACTTTACCAAAAGAAAACTGGATAGAATTTAATGAAATATAATTCAACTAGCCAATGTTTTACAATTAAATGCTTTTCTAATAATAGAATTTTTATCTTTTAGTATGTGAAATCAAAGTTAACAGCTTGGAACATTGACAAAGATTGGCTAACTCTTTTTCTAATGCAAGAAAAATAGCCTAATCCTTATGATTTATTTCTTCTAAAAATAAGTGACTTCTGTAATGAGAAGGATTTGCTTCAGGGATTAAGCAGAATGATTTTTTTTTCTTATAGTAAAGTTTCATTCATTTATTACTTTAACATAAATAATTTCATAAAATCTGCAGTGCATTCCTTACCCTAACCAGTGACATTCACTGAGATGGGTGTGAAACTCATCCCCTCCTTCATTTGCCACCAAAATCAAAACAAAACAAAACAAAAACAGCAGTATGATCCCAGAAACATTAACGCAAAACACAGACCTATGATCCCAGAAACATTAACGCAAAACACACACTGCCATTGTTTTAGAGGAAAAGGGTGCATTACATAAACATGACAGAGTAAGCATAGATATGTCATTTATGTATATAGTGAAGGAAATTACTATGTAAATATGTTGCATTTAAAAGTAATTCAAAATCCATATTGAGTCTCTTTTCCCCTGAGATCATAGTGTTTGGAGACACATATACCATGGCTCAAAGACTGTCTTTTCCACTTTCCTGTTGGGTCAATATGGGCCACCAAGTTTATTTTCTAAGTTTGTTTTCTTAATTTAAAGGAAGATAATAATATCAACCCATTTGGGTTGTTCCAAAGATTAAGTATATAGTAGATTTTAAGTAGCAAGCAAAGAGTTTAATACTCAAGAAGCCCCCAATGTTAATGTAACTGCATTAATTTAGTTTTCTATGGTATTAGATAAATAATCTTAGTAAAGCAGCTTTTTCTTTAAATAAATTTAAAATACTCATGTATATTTTATGGTTAGAAAATAGATTTGATTTGCCAGTCAGTAATTAATGGAAAAGCAAAAAAGGAAATTTAGTCATTCTTTGTTTTCCATTGATTAATATTGATTGTTAAGTGTTATTACTTTTATCACTAGTAGTCATTTTATTCCACATTTGTTTTCACTAAGGATAGAATAGTTACTTTGTTTAAGTCTTTCTCAAATCTGTCATACAGAATTACTAGTTAACTAGAAATTAATCTTGTTTCAGATTGGAAATGCCAGCCTCCTCCAGACTTGCAATATTGCAATGAACATTTTTTTTCATATTATTGCTAGTTTGCTGCTGTCTCTATATACTTACTAGAATTTGTAAATCTTAAGATAGAACTAAAAGTATTGAACCATTATTATGAGAAAGTAAATATATTTTCCCTTAATATGGCATTAACTAAAACATCAAATAAATTTTGGTAAAAATTGGCTGATAAATAAATTTTAATTTTTGTGCAAAGATTGTGCACAGAATTTATTTCTAATAAGTTTTTGCTCTGTACAGAAGACCAAGATCTTAAATATAAAATACATGACAAAATATCCATTTTTATATTTAATATTTTAGCCCAAACTCTTCTCATATGCAATGGCTATGGAAATGGTTTACTTAGAAAATCTTTGGCTGAGCCATATTTCTTTTGAAAAAGTGACTTAAACTTGGAAGAGATGAATACATCTGGAATGGAACCATACTGCCAGGAGCAGTTCCTAAAATCATATGGTTCAGCTCCTGACATAGTCTAATCATATCCATGTATAGCACAAAACTAGAGATGTGCTATGATATTGGATTCAATAAAATAAAAGCATGATTCAAATATAGCACATTCCAATACTGGAAAACTGTATAGAGTAGAACATAAAAATAAGAGATTGGTGAGCTAGAGAGGAAAAGTGAGTTTTAAGGAAAAAAGATTAGCATGTAGCTTAACGTTAAGATCAGCCATAGCATGAATTAAATTAAAAGTCCTCATAGTGACACTACAGCAACAATAAGGACCTTGTATCCCATGATAAGTAGTTGAATTTTTGTATCCTATAGCTAATGAGAAACTAATGAAAATCATTAGAGACTAAAATGATCACACTGTCATTATCATTTTCCCCATTTTTTCTTATTTACATTTTTCAACTATTTAATTAGACATTTTGAAATCTAAGAATAAAAAGAACCAATTGTTATATACAATATTCTTTATTACTTCCTTACATTGTTTTTAATAAAATGTCATTATTACTTAAAAATAAATGTACAACCTAAAGTTAAGAATTATATTTTATTCATCAGACATAGTAAGGAATTAAGCCCTTGGATAGCCCTGAGGGACTGTTCAGAAGAGATAAGGAAAGAGCCAGGATATATAGGAGTTTTGCAGAAATAAAACAAGTAGCTGAGCAAAGAGATTCATCTTAAAGGAAAAAAAAAAAATGTATATGAACGTGCAAGAATCTGGGCTTAATGAAATAGTCCTTTGATATACACCTTAGCTATCTAGGGCAAATATCATGTTCCTTTCTATCTGGAATCCCCTAAGTGTGTACTATCATGGGCAGCTACAGTGGCAGATAACTTAATGGCTTCAACATCTTTTGTTTCCTGAAATAGTGGTAGGCATTCTGTGTCCCGATTATATTTACATATAGTATATATGTCTGTGTGTGTCTGTATATATATAGAGAGAGAGATAGAGATGGTACAGTTATTTATAAGTTCACATCCTGGGGGTGGGATGAGAGGAGGGAGGGAAGCTCCAGAGTGAGGGAGAGAATATATAGATATCTATAATATATATATATATAATTATGGTTGATTTGCATTGTTGTATGGCAGAAACCAATGAAACATTATAAAGCAATTATCCTCCAATTAAAAAGTAGTCTACTTTTTCTTTATATCATAAGAAATTTTTGAAAATTTAGTTTAATTAGCTCTACAATAGTGCCTCCCTTAGTTATTTAATTTTTCTTTTTACCATTTTTTTCAAATTTTAGTATAATTTTTGTATTTTTATAAATAATACTTATGATGAATGCCTTTTGGCTCATTTGGGTATACTTCATATTGTTAGATGAGGCTAGAATCTCCCTATGGATAATAGGTCACAGACTATAGTTATTTTAACTATATTGATATATATTATCAAATAACTTTCCAGAATGTTCTAAAGTGTCATATCAAATAGATTAATGTGAGATAAAGACTACTCTTGAGTAATGAAAGGCACATGCCATCTGCTTATACATTTCTACCTCAGATGCTTTGACTATTTCTTTAGTAATAAATAGACAGGAGGCTATGGGACACAATTTAAATTCTCAACATCCTGATAACCATTTTGTAATTATCTGGAAAAGGATGAGGAGTGGTGGGATGGAGGTAGGAAGGAGGGAGACCCAAGAATGTGGGATACACACACACACACACACACACACACACACACACATATGGCTGATCTTCATTGTTGTAAGGCAGAAATGAACACATTATAGAGCAATTATCCTCTGGTTAAAAATTTTAAAAAAATAATTTAAAAAATGATGTTTTTAAAAATTAATTTACTTACTTTAATTGGAGGCTAATTACTTTACAATGTTGTAGTGGTTTTGCCATACAGTGACAATGAATCAGCCATGGGTGAACATGTGTCCCCCATCCTGAACCCCCTCCCACCTCCCTTTCCATCCCATCCTTTGGGTCATCCCAGTGCATTGGCCCCGAGTGCCCTGTCTCATGCATCAAACCTGGACTGGAGCTTTCTTTCACATATGTTAATATACATGTTTCAATGCTATTCTCTCAAATCATCCCACCCTTGCCTTCTCCCACAGTGTCCAAAAGTCTGTTCTTTATATCTGTGTCTTTAAAAAAAAAAAAAGAAAGAAAAAAAAAAGGAAAAGGATGAATAGGCAAAAAAAAAAAAAAATCATGACAACCTTTGGATGCTTTGACCAGACTTCCTGGTAAGAAGGGAGGGAGATGGAACCTAGCTAGACAGTAGTCCATAAGAAGTGAGCACAAGTCAAACCTATAACTGCTTTCTGTTGTCTGTTGACATTCAATCTGAATTTCTGTTGTGATACTCCAATAAAGCCTAGTGTCATAATTATCAAGTAATACAACGTTTCAGTATCTCATTAACCTTTAAAGGCTAGTGGTTGAGTGATATGAAATACCATTGTTGTCATATGCTTCAGCTGCTGCCCTAGGACATAGAAAGCACAATCATATGAGGGTTGTACTATGAATTTTGTATAGGCTAGGTATAAAAGGAAATCTAAATTCTGTGAGAAATGTTTTCCATATTTTACATTTACATATATTGGTTTTTTTTGCAAGAGTATATCATCATGTTGCAATGTTTTTCCTCCAGGATGAAGTGTGGCAACCTAGCATCACAGTTGACCTACATTTTGAGTTAGTGAATAATTCATTTCTCATAAAAGCAAGCAAACTAACAAACAAGTACTGGCCTACTTTTAAATCCTATATACATTCTACCATTTCCAGCTCTTACTAGTAATCGTATACCAGGAGTTGAAAGGTTTGGTCAGAAAACATACGCCTGTTCAACTTCAGTTGATGCTGCCAGATTTTGTTAGTCGCCCTCTGTGTATAAAAGTTCACACTGATAATTGTATGTAATTGAAATGGGAAGACCAAGTTCTGTTCATGGAGCCAAAGAACAAATTGCACAAACTTTCAAAATAAACATTCACAGAGGCAAAGTTTATTTTAAGGATAGAAATTCAAAGCTCTCAGCATGGACACTGAGATTGGGTGAAGAGCCCCCAAATGGGAGGGGTTATATCAGTTGTATAACTTTACTATTATTGATCTGTACATTTTTTGATTGGCTTGGAAAAGGTCAGTTTTTATTCCAATTCCAAAGAAAGGCAATGCCAAAGAATGTACAAACTACCACACAATTGCACTCATCTCACATACTAGTAAAGTAATGCTCAAAATTCTCCAAGCCAGGCTTCAGCAACACGTGAACCGTGAACTCCCTGATGTTCAAGCTCGTTTTAGAAAAGGCAGAGGAACCAGAGATCAAATTGCCAACATCCTCTGGATCATCGAAAAAGCAAGAGAGTTCCAGAAAAACATCTATTTCTGCTTTATTGACTATGCCAAAGCCTTTGACTGTGTGGATCACAATAAACTATGGAAAATTCTGTAAGAGATGGGAATACCAGACCACCTGACCTGCCTCCTGAGAAATCTGTGTGCAGGTCAGGAAGCAACATTTAGAACTGGACATGGAACAACAGACTGGTTCCAAATAGGAAAAGGAGTACATCAAGGCTGTATATTTTCACCCTGCTTATTTAACTTCTATGCAGAGTACATCATGAGAAACGCTGGACTGGAAGAAACACAAGCTGGAATCAAGACTGCCGGGAGAAATATCAATAACCTCAGATATGCAGATGACACCAGCCTTATGGCAGAAAGTGAAGAAGAGTTAAAAGCCTCTTGATGAAAGTGAAACAGGAGAGTGAAAAAGTTGGCTTAAAGCTCAACATTCAGAAAATGAAGATCATGGCATCCAGGCCCATCACTTCATGTGAAATAGATGGGGAAACAGTGGAAACAGTGTCTGACTTTATTTTGGGGGCTCCAAAATCACTGCAGATGGTGACTGCAGCCATGAAATTAAAAGATGCTTACTCCTTGGAAGAAAAGTTATGACCAACCTAGATAGTATATTCAAAAGCAGAGACATTACTTTTGCCAACTAAGGTCCATCTAGTCAAGGCTATGGTTTTTCCTGTGGTCATGTATGGATGTGAGAGTTGGACTGTGAAGAAGGCTGAGTGCCAAAGAATTGATGCTTTTGAACTGTGGTGTTGGAGAAGACTCTTGAGAGTCCCTTGGACTGCAAGGAGATCCAACCAGTCCATTCTGAAGGAGATCAACCCTGGGATTTCTTTGGAAAGAATGATGCTAAAGCTGAAACTCCAGTACTTTGGCCACCTCATGTGAAGAGTTGACTCTTTGGAAAAGACTCTGATGCTGGGAAGGATTGGGGGCAGGAGGAGAAGGGGACGACTGAGGTTGAGATGGCTGGATGGCATCACGGACTCGATGGACATGAGTCTGAGTGAACTCTGAGAGATGGTAATGAACAGGGAGGCCTGGTGTGCTGCAATTCATGGGGTCGCAAAGAGTCGGACACAACTGAGTGACTGAACTGAACTGAACTGTAACACTAATATATGTCATTTTTGACCAATCAGTTTGCATACTGCAATGTCCAGTTTACCATTTTTATGGCTTTTTTGGATCCCTTAATTTAGTTTCTCCAGACATTGTGAACCATCCCCCAACCCTTTCTCAAAACCCCAGACCATTATTTAGGGGCCAACTGTATGTTTAAGAGCTAATGGTCCTCCTGGAGTCTTCTCCTTGATAGACTGGACAGCAGTTAAGGATTGACTTGTCCTGGGTATGGATGTTTTATGACCATCCAGACTAAGGAGGCATTCCTCTGAATGCCTAGAAACTGGAACAGCAAATATAGCTTTGGGCTAATGGAGCAAAATGTTTATGTGAGAGAATTAACGTTGAAATTAGAGAAGAAACCTAGGCTCTAACCCTACACTGACTACCTGACGATTTCTGCCTCATAATTATGATTTTAGTTTATGATGACTGATATTGCTGGATCACATTATTTTTCTATTTTATTTGATTTTATTATAACATTAAAAATTTTATTCCATCTACATTTTAATGATTTTGTTGAGATAATTTATATCAAACTTCGCCCATTTAAACATACATTTTTCAATATATTCACAAGTGACATAACCACATATTCACAAGTCATAATGTTTTTACAAGTCATGCAAGCATTATCATTTAATTTCAAACATTTCATTACCCTTGTAATAAAATCAGTAGTATACCCACCCTTTTCCCCATAGTTCCACCCCTAGAAAATCTTCATTCTATTTTTTCTGACTCTATGGATTTGCCTATACTGGACTTTTCATATTAATGCAATCATACCAATTGTCTTTTGTGATCAAATATTCCATTTAGCATGATATTTCTGAAGTCCATCATATTTTAGCATGTATTGTTACTTTATTTGTTTTTATCACTGATTATTACTTCATTGTATGATTATATTTTGTTTCTCAGTGGCCATCCAGAATTCCTTCTATTGTGAAGTGCTGTTGAATTCCTTTTCACATTTGTCATTTGGCTTGCCTGACTTTTGGTAATGAATAGCAAGTTTCTTATATACTCATATATTCTGAGTGTGTGACACTTTGTTGTATACATTGTATATATCTTTTCTGTCTCTATGGCTTGCCCTTTCGGGGTTTTGAACTTGTATTTCGATGAAGATGATTTCTTAATTTTAATGTTTGGTTTATCAATCTTTTCTGTTTTGGTTAATGCTTTTTGTATTCTGTTAATAGATCTTTCTCAAGTCCAAGTTCATGAAGATATTTGATTATTCATCTTACCTAGAAGATTTTACCTTTTGTATTTGTAAAGCTATTTTGATGCAGAGATAATGTATTTCTCCTGAGGGTCCTCATCAAGAGGACAACATCTAGTGTGGAACATGGCATCTAAAATAATATTTTAGTAAGTTTAATGGCAATATTTTTAATGGTACTTAATGTAAGCAGATGCTCTCTTGCTAATGGCAACTTTAAGAAAAGCAATTCTAAAGGGATACATTGGTGGGCACTTGATACAAGACAGTCATCCAAGCCCTGAATTAAACAATATTCTAAGCATTTGTTGTTAATGTTCAGTCACTGAGTTGTGTCCAACTCTTTGTGACTTCATGGATTGCAACACACAAGTCTCCTCTGTCCTTCACCATCTCCCAGAGTTTACTCCGACTCATATCTATTGAGTCAATGATGCCATCCAAACATCTCATCCTCTCTCACCCCCCTTCTCCTCCTGCCTTCAATCTTTCCCAGCATCAAGTTCTTTTCTAAGGAGTTGGCTGTTTGTATCAGGTGGCCAAAGTACAGGAGCTTCAGCTTCAGCATCAATCCTTCCAGTGAATATTCAGGGTTTATTTCCTTTAGAATTGCCTGGCTTGATCTCCTTATAGTCCAAGGGACTCTCAGCAGTCTTCTCCAACACCGTGGTTCAAAATCATCAATTCTTTGGCACTCAACCTTCTTTGTGTTCCAACCTTCACATCTATACATGATTGCTGGAAAAACCATAGCTTTGACTATATGGACCTTTGTCAGCAAATTGAAGCCTCTGCTTTTTAATACCTTGTCTAGATTTGTCAAAACTTTCCTCCCAGGAAGCAGCAGTCTTTTAATTTAATGATTGCAGTCACTGTTTGCATTGATTTTGGAGTCCAAGCTAATAAAATCTGTCACCACTTCCACCTTTTCACCTTATATTTGCAATGATGTGATGGAACTGAAAAGCCTCTTGATGAAAGTGAAACAGGAGAGGGGAAAAGTTGGCCTAAATCTCAACATTCAGAAAATGAAGATCATGGCATCCAGTCCCATCACTTCATGGGAAATAGATGGGGAAACAGTGGAAACAGTGTCTGACTTTATTTTTGGGGCTCCAAAATCACTGCAGATGGTGACTGCAACCATGAAATTAAAAGACACTTACTCCTTGGAAGAAAAGTTATGACCAACCTAGATAACATGTTGAAAAGCAGAAACATTACTTTGCCAACAAAGGTTCATCTAGTCAAGGCTATGGTTTTTCCTGTGGTCATGTATGGATGTGAGAGTTGGACTGTGAAGAAGGCTGAGCACCAAAGAATCGATGCTTTTGAACTGTGGTGTTGGAGAAGACTCTTGAGAGTCCCTTGGACTGCAAGGAGATCCAACCAGTCCATTCTGAAGGAGATCAGCCCTGGGATTTCTTTGGAAGGAATGATGCTAAAGCTGAAACTCCAGTACTTTGGCCACCTCATGTGAAGAGTTGACTCATTGGAAAAGACTCTGATGCTGGGAGGGATTGGGGGCAGGAAGGGAAGGGGACAACAGAGGATGAGATGATTGGATGGCATCACGGACTCGATGGACGTGAGTCTGAGTGAACTCCAGTAGATGGTGACGGACAGGATCTTAAGTTTTTAAATGTTGAGGGTTTCTTCCTTTTTATTGAAGGATAATTGCTTTACAGAGTTTTCTGTCAAACTTCTACGTAAATCAGCTATATGTATACATATATTCCCTCCCCTTTTGAACCTCCTTCCCATCTTCGTCCCCATCCCATCCCTCTAGACTGATACAGAGTCCCTGTTGAGTTTCCTGAGCCATACAGCAAATTCCCATTGGCTATCTATTTTACATATGTCAATGTAAGTTTTCATGTTCCTCTTTCCATATATTTCCCCTCTCCCCATGTTAATAAGTCTATTTTCTATCTCTGTTTCTCCATTGCTGCCCTATAAATAAATTCTTACTTACTTATGAAGACTCCAACTGTCAGTTCTTTCAGATTGTTACTATCTTCCAAGTTTTTTAAAGTAATTTATGAAAGTGATAATTGCTCAGTCACGTCCAACTCTGTAATCCCATGGACTATAGAGTTCATGGAATTCTCCAGGCCAAAATACTGGAGTAAGTAGCCTTTCCCTTCTCCAGAGGATCTTCCCAATCTAGGGATCGAACCCAGGTCTCCCACACTGCAGGCGGATTCTTTAACAGCTAAGCCACCAGAGAAGCCCTATATATGCATTAGAATACAGTGTTTATCTTTGTCTTTCTGACTTACTTCACTCTGTATAATAGGTTTTAGGTTCATCCATCTCATTAGAACTGACTCAAATGCTTTCCTTTTTATGGCTGAATAATATTCCATTGTGTATATCTACCACAGCTTCTTTATCCATTCATCTGTCAATGGACATTTAAGTTACTTCCATGTTCTAGCTAATGTAAATAGTGCTGCAATGAACAATGGAATACATGTGTATTTTTCAACTTTGGTTTCCTCAAGGTATATGCCTAGGAGTGGGATTGCTGGATCATATGGTGGTTTTATTCCTAGTATTTAAAGGAATCTCCATATCCTCTTCCATAGGGGCTGCATCAATTTATATTCCCAAAGAGAGTGCAAGAGTGTTCCCTTTTCTCCACACCCTCTCCAGCATTTATTGTTTGTAGAATTTTTGATGATGGCCATTCTGACTGTATGTGGTGATATTTTATTGTAGTTTGGATTTGCATTTCTCTAATAATGAACCATATTGAGCATCTTTTCATGTGTGTGTTATCCATCTGTGTCTTCCTTGGAGAAATGGCTGTTTAGGTTTTTTTTTCCCACTTTTTGATTGGGTTGTTTGTTTTTCCAGTATTGAGTTGTATGAGCTGCTTGTGTATTTTGGAAATTAAACCTTTATCAGTTGCTTCATTTGCTATTCTTTTCTCCCATTTGGAGGGTTGTCTTTTCACCTTGCTTATAGTTTCGTTTACTATGCAAAAGCTTTTAAGTTTAGTCAGGTCCCACTTGTTTACTTTTGTTTTTATTTCCATGACTCTAGGAGGTGGGTCATAGAGGATCTTGCTTTGATTTATGTCATCAAGTGTTCCGCCTATGTTTTCTTCTGAGAGTTTTAGTTTCTGGTCTTACATTTAGGTCTTTAATCTATTTTGAGTTTATCTTTGTGTATGGTATTAGGAAGTGTTCTAATTTCATGCTTTTACATGTAGCTGTCCAATTTTCCCAGTACCATTTATTGAAGAGGCTATCTTTGCCCCATTGTATATTCTTGCCGCCTTTGTCAAAAATTAGTTACCCATAGGTGCATGGGTTTATTTCTGGGCTTTCTATCTTGTTCCAATATTTCTGTTTTTGTGCCGGTGCCATACTGTCTTGATGACTGTAGTTTTGTAGTATAATCTGAAGTCAGGAAGGTTGATTCCTCCAGCTTCATCTTCTTTCTCAAGAGCGCTTTGGTTTTTCAGGGTCTTTTGTATTTCCATATGAATTGTGATTTTTTTTGTTCTAGTTCTGTGAAAAATGCCATTGGTAATTTGATAGGAATCACATTGAATTGGTAGATTGCATTTGGTAGTATAGTCATTTTCACAGTATTGATTCTTCCTACCCAGGAACATGGAATATCTCTCCATCCGTTTATGTGTTCTTTGATTTCTTTCATTAGTGTCATAATTTTCTGTATACAGTTCTTTGCTTCCTTAGGTAAGTTTATTCTTAGATATTTAATTTTGTTGCAATGGTGAATGGGATTGATTCTTTAATTTCTCTTTCTGAGTTTTCATTGTTAGTATACAGAAATGCAAGTGATTTCTGTGAATTTATTTTGTATACTGAAAATTTGCTAAATTCACTGATTAGATCTAGTAATTTTCTGATACTATCTTAGGGTTTTCTATGTATAGTGTCATATCAAATGCAAACTGAAAGGTTTACTTATTCTTTCTGATCTGGATTCCTTTTATTTCTTTTTGTTCTTTGCTGTAGCTAGGACTTCCAGAATTATGTTAAATAATAGTGGTGAAAGTGGACACCCTTGTCTTGTTCCTGATCTTAGGGGAGAATGCTTTCAGTTTTTCACCACTGAGAATAATTGCTTTATGCTTATCATATATGGCCTTTACTATGTTGAGGTAATTCCTTCTATGCCCTTTTTTTTTTTTTTTTGAGGTTTTAATCATAAATGGGTGGTGAATTTTGTCAAAGGCTTTTTCTGCATTTTTGAGATTACCATATGGTTTTATCTTTCAATTTGTAAATATGGTGTATCACATTGATTGATTTGCATATGTTGAAGAATCCCTGCATCCCTGGAATAACCCCAACTTGATCATGGTGTATGAGCTTTCTGGTGTGTTGCTGAATTCTGTTTGCTAAAAGTTTGTTGAGGATCTATCCATCTATGCTCATCAGTGACACTGGCCTGTAGTTTTCCTCTGTGTGTGTTTTCTTTGTCTGGCTTTCGCATCAGAGTGATGATGGTCTCATAGAATGTGTTTGGAAGTGTTTCATCCTCTGCAGTTGTTTAAAAGAGTTTCAGAAGGATAGGAATTAGCTCTTCTCTAAATGTTTGATAGAATTCCCCTGTGGAGCCATATGATCCTGGGCTTTTGTTTTTAGGAGATTTTTTATCACAGCTTCAATTTCAGTATTTGTAATTAGATTATTCATAATTTCTACTTCCTGGTTCAGTCTTGGAAGATTGAACTTTTCAAAGAATCTGTCCATTTCTTCCAGGTTATTCCTTATATTTCCATATAGTTGTTCATAATCGTCTCTTGTAGTCCTTTTTATTTCTGCATTGTCTGTTGTAACCTCTCCTTTTTGATTTTTAATTTTGTTGATTTGATTCTGCTCTCTTTTTTCCTTGATGAATCTGGCTAAAGATTTGTCAATTTTGTTTATCTTCTCAAAGAACCAGCTTTTAGTTTTATTAATCTTTATTATTGCTTCTTTCATTCTTTTTTCATTTATTATTGCTTGGCTCTTTATGATTTCTTTCCTTCTACTAATTTTGTGTTTTGTTGTTGTTGTTGTTGTTTTTCTTCTTCTTTTTCTAGTTGCTTTAGGTGTAAAGTTAGGTTGTCTATTTGATGTATTTCTTGTTTCTTGAGATAGGATTATATTGCTGTGAACTTCCCTCTTAGAACTGCTTTTGCTGCAACCCATAGGTTTTGTGTTATCATGTTTCATTGTCATTTGTTTCTAGAAAATTTTTGATCTCCTTTTGATTTCTTCAGTAACTTGTTGGTTATTTAGAAACGTATTGTTTAATCTCCATGTGTTTGTGTTTCTTACAGTTTTTTTCTTGTAATTGCTATATAGTCTCACGGCATTGTGGTTGAAGAAGATGCTAGATATGATTTCAACTTTCTTAAATGAACTGAGGTTTGACTTGTGTACAGGATGTGATCTAACATGGAAAATATTCCATGTGCACTTCTTCTGCATTTGAAAGTAATGTCCTGAAGATATCACTGAGAGCCATCTCATCTATTGTATCATTTAAGACTTGTGTTTCCTTATTAATTTTCTGTTTTGATGATCTTTCCATTGGTGTGTGTGGTATATTAAAGTCTCCTACTATTATAATCTTACTTTCAATTTCTCCTTTTATGTCTGTTAGTGTTTGTCTTATGTATTGAGGTGCTCCTATGTTGGGTGCATAGATATTTACACTTGTTTTGTCTTCTTCGATTGATCCTTTGATCATTATGTAGTGTCCTTCCTTATCTCTTGCAATATTCTTTATTTTAAGGTGTTTTGCCTGACATTAGAATTGCTACTCCAGCTCATTTGCTTCCCATTTGCATGGAATATGTTTCTTCAACCTCTCACTTTCAGTCTGTGTGTGTCTTTAGATCTGAAGTGGGTTTCTTGTAGATAGCATATATATGGGTCTTATTTTTATATCCATTCAGCTAGTCTGTGTCTTTTCTTGGAGCATTTAATCCATTTACATTTAAAGTAATTATTGATATATTTGTTCCTATTGCCATTTTCTTAATTGTTTGGAGCTGATTTTGTTGATCTTTTTCTTTTCTGTTTTTCATGACTATATAAGCCCCTTTAACATTTGTGGTAAAGCTCATTTGGTGGTACTGAATTCTCTTAATTTTTGCTGATATGAAAAGCTTTCTATTTCTCCATTAATTTTGAATGAGATCCTTGAAGGTACAGTAATCTTGGTTGTAGACTTTTCCCTTTCAGTACTGTAAATATATCCTACCATTCCCTTGTGGCCTGCACAGTTTCTGTTGACAGATCAGCTGTTAAGTGTATAGGGTTTCTCTTGTAGGTTACTTGTTGCTGCTCCCTTGCTACTTTTAATATTCTTTCTTAGTTTATTTAGTGTGCATCTTGGCATGTTTCTCCTTAGGTTTATCTTGTATGGGGCTTTTGTGCCTCTTGGACTTGGTTGACTATTTTCTTTCCCATGTTGGGGAAATTTTCAAGTATAATCTCTTCAAAATTTTCTCATACACTTTCTTTTCCTCTTATTCTTCTGGGACCCCTATAATTCAAATGTTGGTGCATTTGATATTATTCCAGAGGTCTGTAGGGACTTCCCTGGTGGCTCAGAGGTTAAAGCGTCTGCCTGCAATGTGAGAGACCTGGGTTCAATCCCTGAGTCGGGAAGATCTGGAGAAGGAAATGGCAACCTACTCCAGTATTCTTGCCTGGAGAATCCCATGGATGGAGGAGCCTGGTGGCTACAGTCCACGGGGTTGCAAAGAGTTGGACATGACTGAGCAACTTCACTTTCACTTTCAGAGGTGTCTGAGACTATCTTCAGTTCCTTTCATTCTTTTTGTTCTATTCTGCTCTTCAGGAGTTATTTCCACCATTTTATCTTCCAGCTCACTGATTTGTTCTTCTGCTTCAGATATTCTGCTATTGATTCCATCTTCTTATTTTCAGTAATTGTATTGTTTGTCTCTGAATGTTTATTCTTTAATTCTTCTATATTTTTGTTAATTGATTCTTTCATTTTCTCCATTTTGTTTTCAAGGTTCTTGATCAACTTTACTATCATTATTCTGAATTCTTTTTCAGGTAGTTTGCCTATTTCCTCTTCATTTAGTTGGACTTCTGTCTTTCTAATTTGTTCCCTCATTTCTCTGCCTTTTTAATTTTTAATTTTTATTTTTATTTATTTATTTTTTTAGTTATTGTGTTTGAGTATTCACAAGGCTGAAGGCTTCAAGGTTGAATTCTTTTTTCCTTTTGGTTTCTTCCCTCCTAAGGTTGGTCCAGTGGTTTGTGTAAGCTACCTATAGGGTGAGGTTTGTGCTGAGTTTTTGTTTGTTTGTTTGTTTGTTTGTTTTTCCTCGGACGGGCAAGGCTGAGTGAGGTGGTAATCCTGTCTGCTGATGATTGGGTTGTATTTTTGTTTTGTTTGTTGTTTAGATGAGGCGTCCTGTACAGAGTGCTCCTGGTGTTGGGTGATGCCAGGTCTTGTTTTCAGGTGTTTTCTTTTGTGTGAGTTCTCACTCTTTGATATTTCCTAGGGTTAGCTCTCTGGTAGTCTAGGGTCTTGAAGTCAGTGGTCCCACTCCTAAGGCTCAGGGCTTGGTCTCTGCTGAGAATCGAAGATTCCACAAGTGGTTTGTTATGGCATTAAGTGAGACTAAAACAAATAACCAAACAGGAGAAACCAAAGATGAACCCCAGACAAATGGCAGTTATAAAATCAGTCAAATAATAATTAAAATAATGGAATATACACATATACCCATAAGAAAAGTCAAAACAATCCAACAAAATGAAGTACAATAGATTGATGCAGCAAAAAAGAAAATCAAAAATTTTATTTATTAGTTAACAAAATTAACTAAAGCACAAACTGGGAAAAAAAAATAAAGCAAGATGCCAAGTGGGGAATGAAGCAATGAAAACAAAAGTAACAAACATATTGAGAGGAAAGGAAAGAAAGAAAAGAAAGAATAGATATGCAAAGTTAAATAGAGGTAGATGAAGAAGATTTATAGACATTAAAGATCAACTGCAAAGGGAAAATAACAGTAGAAAAAGAAATAAAGGAAAAAACAAAAATATAATAGGTTTTAAAAATTAAAAATTAAAACTATAAAAAAGTGAAAAGAAAATAAAAAGGAAGAAGAAAGATAAAAGGAAAAAAAGAAAAGGTAAGCTCCACAGAACTGCAAAAGCCCAGTGTAGAGGCAGAGGTTTACAACAACAATAAAAATTGTGACTGAATATACACATATGCATATACACCCATGAGCAAAGTCAAAACTGTCCAAAAAAAATAAGGTACAATAGATTGACCAGGCTAACAAAGGAAACCAAAAATTATATCTTCCAAAACAAAACTAACTAAAGAACAAACTGGAAAACAAAACTAAAGCAAGGTGCGAATTGGGGGATTAAGCAATGAAAATGAAACTAACAAATGTGTTGAGAGGAGAGGAAAGAACGAAAGTAAAGAAAGAAAGATGTGCAAAGTTAAATAGAGGTAGATAAAGAAGATTTATATACTTTGAAGATTAACTGCAAGGGGAAATGAACAGTAGAAAAAAACAAAGGAATAAATGTAGAAAAAATAATAATAGGTTTAAAAGATAAATAATTAAAATTGAGAGAAAAAAGGAAAACTCCACAGAACCGCAAAAACCCAACGTAGAGGCAGAGGTTTATACCAGCAATAAAATGTGACTGAGGTAAAAAAAGAAAAGAAAAGAATGCTCAAAAGCTTAATTAGATCAGATTTCATAGTGCCAATAAAATCGACAAATCGAGAAAAAAGGAAAAATAATACAAAAGAATCTACAGAACAAATCAAAACATAAGAATAATAAATGTTTTTCTTGAGTTAGTGTTGTCAGAGTCCCTTCCTTCACTGGGAGTCACAGTCCACCGCACCTCCCTAGGATGCCCTCCAACACTGTGCTGATCTCTGGGCCTGCTGTGGGGAGCTCAGATTCTAATCTGGTCCTACTTCTGTGTGTGCTTGCCTCTGATGTCCGATGTCCACAGTTAACAGAACTAGTTTGTTTCTTTGGGGGAGTTCTCAGTGACCTTTTACATAATACATAGACACAAGTCTACCAATTAATCTGCAGCTTGTATAGTTGGTGGGAAGGTTTGGGGTCTTCTTCCTTAGCCACACTGCCCCTGGGTTTCAACTGTCGTTTTATTTCCACCTCTATATGTGGATCATCTACTGGGGTTTGCTCCTGAGGCTGCCCTGGATGACTTGGGTTTGCTCCGGTGAGGGCAAGGTGTGGAGGTAGTGCCGCTACTTAAGTTGGAGGGGTTCTGGCAGCACCAGGTACTCAGGGGAGCTAGCGACTAGCGCAGAAGGAAATTTAGTGCTCTAGAAGGGTATGGCAACCAATGCTGGCCAATATGTTCCAGTATTCTTGCCTGGAGAATCCCCCTCCGTGACAGAGAAGCTTGGCAGGCCACAGTTTGCAGGGTCGCATAGAGTCCAGACACAACTGAAGTGACCCTGAGCGGATAGACACGAGACTTTTTTTTGCCTGTGGCAGCTCTGCCACAGTGAGAATTGAGCATGAAGGTGGCACAGTGGCTTGGCTTCTGGAGACCCTGGAGGCACCAAGTATGTAGGGACATGGACTGCCTTCACTGCAGGAGTTACGGCCCTATCAGCCTTTTTTTTTTTTTTAGCCTCTTGTAGCTGGTGATCAGAAGGCCTCTTTGGCTAGTCTTTCTCCATAGCTCCACCTGGAGGTCTCCCTTGCCTGGGGCCCTTCTCTCTTGATTGGTGAGTCAGGCACATAGAGGGCCCCTCCCCCCTTGGGGTTTTGCTCTGTAGATAGGTGCATCAGGCACTTGACAGGGCACCCTGGGGGGTCCTACTCTATAGTTCAGTGCATCAGGCAATGAATGGGCCAACCTCTCTATTGTTCAGCTGCTGTTGCTGGCATGGGGGGAGAGAGAGGCTATGATGATGGCTCCACCCTCTACCTGTGACTCAGCAGCATCGCCTTGCTTCCATGACTGCCTGGCTTTCCACCACAGTCTCCTCCCTCACACCTCCTTCATCTGTCTCTCTGCAGTCAACAGAAGCCCTCACCCTGGAATTGCTCCACAATCCCTAAACTCCAGCTCCAACCCCGGTGCCTTCTAGGGGATCTGCGTCCCTGTCTGCGATATGTATGGCTACTACAACGAATGTCTGATTCTCATTCCCTTTAGGCTGCCACAGATCAGCTGATTCCCTCTCAGTCTTAAATGTTTCTCCTCTGACTCAGACAATTGCCCCATGTGGGGACTGGGTTCCCTGCTTCAGTTCCCCCACCCACCAAGGGCAGTTCTGGTTCTACTAACTCTCCTGTATTTTGCTCTAGTTCCTTTGTCCTACAAAGATTTGCCTGGTTCTATATACTGGTCAGGTACTCCTGTCCTCTCTCAGCTGGTGTTTGACACGCACTTCTGTTTCTGAAGGTGTATTCCTGATGTATCCATGGAGAGAGATGTACTCCATGTCCATCTACTGCTCTGCCATCTTGTTCCTGAATGTTGAGTTTTAAGCCAGCTTTTTCACTCTCTTCTTTCATTCTCATCGAGTCTCTTTAGTTCCTCTTCACTTTCTGCCATTAGAGTGCTATTATGTGCATATCTGAGGTTATTGGTATTTCTCCCCACAATCTTGATTCCAGCTTATGCTTCATCCAGCCTGGCATTTCACACATTATGTTCTGCATTTAAGTTAAATAAGCAAGGTGACAATATACAGCCTTGACAGACTCTTTCCCAGTTTTGAACCAATCATTTGTTCTGAGTCCAGTTCTAAGCATAAAAGTCCAATCTATTGACTCTTAAGTTATCACAATATTAAAATGAAGACAATATATAACTGTATTAATCACTTTTCAAATATACAGTTTCATGATGAAAATTATTTATTATAATTGGCTTTGTGAGTTGACTTTATTGCAGATATTTTAAAAGAATTTAAGAGTGTATGTTCATAGATAATTTTAACTTTACGTACACACCATTGTTCAAACATTACCCTTTAAAGGAAAAAAAATATGTCAGTCTGTTTTACTCCTTATCTTGATTTTGTCTAGTTAAGTTTGATTCCTGTAACAGTTTTATTCAAGTCTTCTCAAATCCTGTGTATTAAATTCTTTGTTCTAATTCTTCTCCTTTTGGTCATCTAAGCTAATAAATGATACAAGCAGCTTGGCTAGCTCAGCTTCGGTTATAAAGGAAATCCTATGATATTTAATGATAGGAAACCATTTAGTTAAATAATCTTCTTTAAAAAAAAAAATCAAAACAATGACCTGAATAGATATAGCTGTTCTGTGCTTAGTCACTTAGTTATGTATGACTCTTTATGACCCCATGACTATAGCCCACCAGGCTTCTCTGTCCATGGGGATTCTCCAGGCAAGAATACTGGAGTGGGTTGCCATGCCCTCCTCCAGGGAATCTTCCCAACCCAGAGATAAAATCCAGGTTTCCCACATTGCAGGTGGATTCTTTACTGTTTGAGTCATCAGGAAAGCCCAAGCATACTGGAGTGGATAGCCTATCCCTTTTCTAGGTGATCTTCCACATCCAGGAATTGAACTGGGGTCTCCTGCATTGCAGGCAGGTTCATTACTAGCTGAGCTATCAGGGAAGCCCTCAATAGACATGGACTCAATTATTATGAGTCTGTGATTACTATCTAGTAATCTTAATTACTAATTCAGATTAATTTGTTGTGCTGAGTTTATCTGTTGCAGAAAATGGAAAATAAATGTCCCAAGAAAAATTTCAGCTATAAATCTGATTCTCGTTAATTTTACAGTCCATTAAAGAAGATGTGTGCCTGTGTAAAATGCAAGTTCAAATAAGATGTCTTAATTGGGTGTTCTATTTTTTTAATAAATGAAGATCCAAAACAAAATTAATCACTGAGAACTTTAGGGATGGTGTAATTATAAAACAGGGGCTCATTTATTACTTTTTTTGCTACCTTGCTATTTTTCAGTTTCTGTATATAGTTCTCTCTCTATATATATGTATATATAGTTATATATATATATGTATATATATATATATTTCTCTCTATATAGTTCTCTATAGAAATACATATGTGTGGATATAAATATATGTGTACATATATATATGTGTGTATGTGTGTATAATATATGTATATAGTTTTCATTACCTGAATCATGTGTAGTTTGTGTGTTTGAGTGATACTAGAAATGAAATTGTAACATATTAATAGCTTACTGCATACACTAAGGTTTTGGAGTAGGAAATGGCAACGCACTCCAGTATTCTTTTCTGGGAAATCCCATGGATAGAGGAGCCTGGTGGGTTACAGTCCATTGGATTGCAAAGAGTCAGACAGGACTGAGCACTCACACTAAGTTTTGGAACACTTTCCATGTTATCTCACTTAATACTCATGGTACCAGATATTGGTACAACCTGTCTCACATATTGCTATAAGTTACCAACTATTTACCCATTTTTATAGGTATAGAAACTGAAACTCTCTGAGGTTAAGTAACTAATCCAAAGTCACCCACTTTGTAGGACTTGATTCAAACTCTGATCTGACTCCAGAGGTCATGCTCCTTTCCAGTAATCCTGGAGGTTGTGCTCTTCTGTGTTTTTTATATATGTCACATCTATCTCTAGTAATAAAATTTCTAGTAATAAAATAATATTGCTTGGCACTGATGCATAATTGCTTCAATTATAGAAAATAAGACCTCTGCTATAATTCCATTCAGAGTGCTCTTTCCTTTAATTTTCTCTATGTTAGTTATATTTTCCATATGCAGAAATATGAAAGAAATATGAGTAAAAATGTAGGATCTACAAATTAAACTTTCTAATTTTGTCAGAGGACATTGCTGCCAGCTAGAAGAGCTCTTTGGTTGTAACTGTGTGGAGTCATTTATTCCCAGTGAATCCAAAAAGGCAACAGCTCTGTATGGTATTTAGGGTGATGTTTACTGAAAGGAGAGTGTCCTGATGTGTGACAGAAGGAACACAGCACATTTATGGTACAAGTATTAGTGCAGAAAGTCATTGCTCTTATTTTGGTTTTCTCTTTATTTCATTAAATGTCAAGTGTAATTTTTTCCTTTGTTCCTTAGTGAAATATGGCAAGATTTTCTTTCCCTTTTTAAAAATAAAAGACACCCCTTATATACTTCTGGCCAAAAAGAAGGAAATGAAGTCTTCCTTTTATATTTGAAAAATAAATCTTTGTATCATAAAGCGTATTAAAAATGCTTTTAGAGTTTTTATAAACTGAACTCTAATACTTCTGCATTTGTAAACTAACAGTTCTTGTTATTAAAAATCACCCTTTTGTTTTATAATAAGGAAAATTGACCTCAGCATATTACATTACTAGACAGAGGAAAAACAAAAGTATTTTAAGAACAGGCACAAAAATAATGTGGTATTTGTGATAGATTCAGATCAGGCACTTTAAGACTTATATTCTGAGTGTTCTTAAAATCTAATCCTAAAAGATACAGATACTTTAATAATATAATTGAACAAAATTGTCATCAGTTGCCATAATGAAATGTTTTATTTGCCTGTTTGAGGTTAGGAAACGCTAATCTATTTAGTAAAAACTGGCAAGTTGTTTCAAAATACACACAGTTGCCAGGTCTTGTTTCTGAAAGAGGAAATGAAAGATTAGATAATACACTAGGATAAATTGAAAGACAATATTAACATAATTTCATAAAATACATTTTTTTCAGAAATAATCAATAGGTATGGTGTATTCTAAAGCAGTTTTGTTTTGTCACATTGGTGTTCAGTAGCTGATTGTATATTTGCTAGGAGAATTTAATCATTATGTATGTGTAATCAATAAAGGCAATTTACTTTTGAAATTAGGTTAGTGATATATTTAGCTCTAAAACATCCCCCAATAAATATTCTTCTATATTCTGATACCTGTTGTAAAAGCAGATGATTGTCTCGATACCTTTTCATTGGCAACTTTCAGAAGAAATGTGTTGAGATGATTATAATGAAACTGCTGTTACTACAAATCTGTCAGTTTAGTGTTACTCTAGAGCTGCCTTGTAGGATTTTATTACCAATTATGGTAAATAACACTTCTCTTGTGAAAATGTGAAAAATGAGTTTCAGTGGACCAGTTATCTTTTTCTAGTGTGAAGTCAGTGTATTGGAAAAAAAAATTACTTATGTCAGAGGTAAAGTTTATTCATTAAAATATTATACTGTTAGTCAAGCTGAATATGAAAAATTAAATACTATTTCATGAAATTTACAGAATACCAAATCTTAAAGAAATTGTAGATATTACTTTTAGAAATGAATTTTCATCAAAAATGATAATTATAGTTGGTTTAACATTATATATTCTATAAAATGATTAATTTGACTTTAATATCCCAATGCTAGTCATATATTTAAAACATGGATTGCATGTTAACTCCCCACACTTGTGATTTCTTTTAATATTTAGCCTGCCAAGAGAGAAGTGTGCTAGTTGGAGTTAAGAGTACACAACTCTCTTGAGTTATGGTCTGTCTGCATTTAATTATTGCTAAGTAACTTCTGTCCTAATCACACCATATTATAGCCTATATTTTCTTTTCTAATTTAATTCCCTCTTCTTTCCCAGCTACTATCCTGGATTAAAATTCCCCTTTCCCAAAACTGATTTCAGCTAGATATCATCCCTAATCAAATAATAGGTAGAAGCTTAATTATTCTAAAATGCCAGAAGATATTTTTATTATGATTTTTAAAAACATATAGCATGACAACTACCTTATTTACAAAATTTTAAGTGCATAATACAGTATTGTTCACCACATGCACATTGTTGCACGGTGGATCTCTAGAACTTTTTCATCTTTCATGACTAAAAGTCTATACCTGCTGCACAGTAAGTCTAGGGAGTATTTTAATCATGAAACAGAAATGGAGCTTTTCTAAGTGGTACATTTTAAATATTAACTCATATGAATGTTTCCTACCTTAATGTAAAATTTGTCTTTTTATTATAAAAATAATACTTGCTCAATCCAAAAATTTAGATAATATAAATACATATTAGGAAGAAAATAAAAGGCTCCACCAGTAGGAAAAAGCTATTGTTAATCATTTAGAGATTATACTTTGTGTTTAATACATGCATAAAGTTTGATCATAGCAACAAGATTACACAATAATGCTGGTTTTTATTCTCATACCATATTATGGGCAATTATTCACAACAAAATTACTGTTTTACAATATCAGTTTAATGAACATATAGTATGTCATTATATCAACAGACTATAGTATATTCAAATTCCTATTGATAGACATTTATTCTATATCTACTTATCACTGTTAGACTAATATTATCAAGCCAAAGCTAATATTTATATCTTTTTATTTCCCAATTGTTTTTCTGAATGTGGAATTTCTAGTTCAGAAAATATGTTGAGTTTTAAAGTATTTGATGTTCTTTAAGAGTCCCTGGTGGCTCTGATGGTAAAGAATCAGCCTACAATGCAGGAGACCCAAGTCAATCCCTGGTCAAGAAGATCCCTTGGAGAACGAAATGGCTACCCACTCAAGTATTCTTGCCTATCAAACTCCATGGACAGAAGAGCCCGAAGGGCTATAGTCCATGGGATTGCAAAGAGTTGGACGTGACTGACCAACTAACCCTTCACTTTTCAAGTGTACAAAATTGGTACTGATTTGTATTTCTCAACCTTGTAGAGACAGGTGATTCTCCTCAAACCTGGCTAACACTGATATAATTTATTCTTTGTAATTTCTGCCTAATGAATACATTTT
Organism: Nanger dama; assembly: GCA_917880005.1. Classification (NCBI taxonomy): domain Eukaryota; kingdom Metazoa; phylum Chordata; class Mammalia; order Artiodactyla; family Bovidae; genus Nanger; species Nanger dama. The sequence continues at coordinate 11,896,749 of CAKJTW010000017.1, forward strand.
TAAGTAGTAAAAGGTTTGGAAGGGGTAATTTTAAACTACCAAATTCCCAGGTTTCTAAGACTCACCCCCCAAAGCAAATTAACTAGTTTTTCAAGGATTAAAATAAAATTTCTATAGTTATTGTGAGAGTTTTTAGTGGTTTCTCTTAAGCTCTGTATATTACTTTTCACTTGAGAAAGGCTTGCTCTGCCTCCATCTAGGACTTATGAAAGAAAAATAAAAAATATAAGTTGAAGTTGTATATTTTTCTAAACATGATATATCATTAGCTAACAAAATATTGTTTATAAATGTATTTGTCATATAATTATTACAATTAATATGCTGCAAAATTTATCCAATTATTCTTATATTTATACCATGTGGAAATATTGTTCAGAAACATTCATTGTTCAACCCTTTTCAGTATTTTGGAATGAGAACTGCAACTTACTGCATCAAACATAGCTATCAGAACAAACTGTTGAGACTATATATTGTCATGACTTAGTTTGTTCCCAAGAAATATTTGCTCAGGGAAGATAAAACTATAAAACAATAAATAACAGTATGCTTGCTTCAGAAAACTTATACTAAATAATATTCTGAGATATCTGTTCAAGATTTAACTCAAGATCTTCACTTTGTTCCATGTACCAATCTGGAAGTATTATGACATAGACTTTGAACAACTCCAATCAGTCCCCTGAAAGCTCTACCTTGAACTACTTGTGCAAAGACCCTGAGACAATATAAACATCCCACATCTGACATTCATATTCTTCGTAACTGCTAAGATCTTGCTAAAGATGGGGTTTTCCCTTACTACAGTGACTACTAGTGAACTTAGCATTTATTTATTAGCAGGCCGTCCAGTGATACTTTGGGTAGTTGAAAAGGTTAGGGAACTACTGGACAGTTCCACTGAGATCTATTCAAGACTTCCTCACTGCCATAGTTTGAAAAACTTGATTCAGAAATAATGTGCTCTACAGAGATTTGAGCCCCTTATGCAGAGGTCTTTCCAAACAAGCTGATAGGATTAGTCTTACAGTGGATATCAGCACAGATATATTTTCTGTGAGTTTTAAGTGTTAAGTTTATTTTCCATCCTAGGAATGGATTCTTTTAGGAATCTTTTGGTTTTCTGATCAGATTTGAAATCACTCCTTATTAGTTGAAGTTTATCTTGTGACTACAAATGCTGTTTGTCAGTTCTTGTCAATTTACATAGTAAATCTATGAGAAATATGTTATAGAAAGAGAATGAGCATAAGCTCAATAAGTCCGTCTTCAAGACAAAATCTGCAGGAATGCCTAGGTACATTTTACTTTGAGTTACGTTTTCAAAAACTTATGAGGATTTTCCTCACATGTCTTTGTAACTGATCTATTCAGCTATTTCTATGTGGATTTTATAAATGTGTTGACTCTTTTTACCACTTTAAATGTTAAAAATTATTTGTCAAGTTTGACCAAAAATAATTTTTTTCTTAGATGGCACTGAATCCATAAAATAATATGGAGAACATGGGAACGTTGGTATTTTTATAATATTAGATATATTTATTATTAATATGTAAACATAGTATATTGCTATATTTATAAATGTCTCTGAATTAAATTTTATAAATTTCTCTTTTAGGGGGTTTTGAACATGATCTATTCATTTATCATTAATGTAGAAGCCTTTTTTGATGAGCATTCTCAAGCATCAAAATTAAAAATTTTTTTCAGTAAAATAATTGAATATGATGTGTCTGTAGAATCTCCTATTCCTCCCCAAATTACTTACAATAAATATTTAAAGTCCCCCTTATTATAAATTAGTTATTTGGATTAGAATAAACTTTTAAATACCTACTTATGATTTCCACCAGTATCTCTATCAGTGGCACAGTTTATTTAGATATTTGGATACTTTTTGTTACAGTAGCTTTCCCTAAGAAAATTATGGGAAATGACCAGAGCATGCTGTTAATAGAGAGTTTCAAATAGCATATACAGTAGAGCTGTTTTTGTTTAGTTGCTAAATCGTGTCTGACTCTTTTGCAACCCCATGGATTGTAGCCCGCCAGGCTCCTCCATCCATGAGATTTCCCAGACACTTCCTTCTCTTGGGGATCTTCCTAACCCAAGGATTAAACCTCCATCTCCTGCATTAGCAGGCAAATTCATTTTACCATGGAGTCACTGGGGAAGCCCTTTATAGTAGAGTACAGATAGCTGTTGATCAAAGAATGAAAAATTATATACAAAAATCCTAAATCTAGTGTATATTGCTACTTATTACCTTTCAGCTCCATATTAACTCTTCAGTATATGTTCTGCAATAATGAAATTTCTGTAATTATCCCTTTTTCACAGTGATCACAATCTCAGTAGAGGGCTCTGTGGGATATTATAGGAGAAAGAGAATCTCCTGTGGTTTCTGGCCACTGCACAGTGGGTCACCAGTGTGGGTGTAAGGACATTCAGTGATGCTCTGAAGGCCATGCATGCAGAACTGTCCCTCTTGACATGGACACCAAACACTGCAAGTCTCCTCCCTCACCAGGGCCCTGATTCTCTTTGCTCACTCATTCACCTCCCTACCCTAGGTCTTCCGAACACTGTAGCCCTCCCAACAACTCTAGTCCTTGTGTTACATCTGTTCTCCCGTTCCCTTTGAATGCCCATGTCCCCACCCACAAGCTCCAGCTAGTCTGACCCCATCTGTGCCTGTGACAGTTCCCCTGTTGTCCCTAGTTCCTATGCACACTCACACACCTAGCTACCACCTGTGGATCACTTGAACTTTGGAGGACTTCTTTACACTTGTCCTGTGAACACTTTGTCAATCCCTGACTGGGGCACAAAATTGAACTCTCTCACCAGTGGGTTGCAGCTACATCTTCTCGAACAAAGTCTGAGTTCCAGGATTTGGAAGGAAATCCCCTCCCAAATTTGTTCTTCCTTGGGAAATTTCATTGTACTGCAAAGGATATCTGTAATATTCCAGTATTATTATATTCTACAATTGCTCATTTATCAGAATTTAATAGGTTTTATATTAAACTTCCCTGATTAAATCAATCTCTGATCTCTTTCTCTTGATTGGGCACAGACTGCTACATGCAATTATCTCTAGTTTGTGGTTTAATGAGTGATTTCTAATATCTTCTTTTTTTTAAATCTCTACTTTGAAAACTTGCTGTTGTAGTCATAAATTATTTTTTTGTAATAAGAAAAATAATATGAATAAAGCAACAAAAGTATCCCTCTTTTGATCACAGCTCTATGCTTTCCAATTCTTTGTTTTGGTTGGATAGCTATCCTTCTGTTAGAGATTGACTCCATATAAACAAAGCAATAATCTTATTAAAACAAGTCTTAGTTATGTCTGAGAGAACACTAGAGAATAATTGATGGGAAAAGAATGTGTGTGCACATATGTGAATGCACAGGTTGACTACTACTGTGCCATTAGCCTCTCAAGATTAGTCTGTCAAATATCCTAGTTTTCAGTAGTGTTACATTTTTTTTCTCTTTACTTAAACAGAAGCAAATAGAAATATAGTAAAGATGGCTATTATTCCCTGATATTTTTGTTATCAATTTGAATATATATGGATTTCTATATTTGAATCTTAGTGTGAAATATATATAAATAGCCACCACTAATACAGGGCTTACTATGTAACAGGTACTGCGTGCTTTACTTTTATATTAATATTGGTGGCAAGAAAAAGTTTAAAACGCAATTGTCATTTTTTTGAGTTTAATTTTATATAGCTTTCCTACTCAATGGTTTTGTTCTATTTCTCTTCTTTCTGCAGACACTTTTATTATAGAGTATTCACTGTAGAGCTTAGAGATTTTTGGAAGGGCAACCAAATTGTCTGTTGAATGAAATTCCAAGAACTCTGGCAGAAATGCTATGGAAGCATGCCAGGGCCACCTAGCCAAGGCACTGCTGCTACACTACCACTTGACTCAGAACCAGGCCACTTCTGCTTCTGTCAGCATGCTCAATATGAGGACCCTCTGTCCCTGTAACCCATTCTGTATCAGAGTCTAGCATGGGTTCCTTTGACTGGTATTGAAATTAATTACTTGTATCTTATCAACAAGTGAGATTCAGAAATACAGTTTTTTGTATGACAAGAGGATTTGATTTATTACAGACCTATCAAAATGTGGAACATTCAGCAGATATCAGACAGATGTGGATGACCAGTGCCCATTGTATCATCTTGCCTTTCCACCTATGGAAGTTTACTTATCACCAACAATCACACAGATCCTATCTTTGTCATAACACTGTTTATTTAGCACATGAATCATCAAGCTTGATTTGTGAAAAAGCTGAACCTAAGACAGAAAAGCGTTGTAAAGAGAAAGCTACAATCAAGAAGGGAAAATACATCCTTTTGATACAGGAAGAGATATTTTTCATTTTCAAATCTGTCCTTTGAGATCCCAACAGTTAGCCTTAGTTACAACACAGGAACAACAAAAACTTACTGTAGAAAAGCCTACACAATTTGGCTTCTAGATTCTATTATACCCCCAAATATATAATACAAATGGGAGATAAATGAGAGTCCTCAGTTTTGTCTTAGGAGAGAGACTTACTTTAAAAGTCACTTTTCTATGTTTATAATGGTGGAAATTACAATTAGTTCATGTTTTTATGTACACTTACATGTGGATATGAAGATGAATTTTGCTCATTTACTGACGAGTGGTATGTAAAGGATTCATCCCTAGCACCATGGAGAGCATATCACAATTCTATTTCATTTAAGAACAATGTGTTGCAAGGTGATAATGTGGAGTTTGTTTGGACCGTGACATTCTACTAAGTAGTTATGGCCAAAAATAAATATAAAGCTTCTGGCTGGGTGCCTCAAAGAGCCTTGTCAGGATTAGGAAGCCAGAGGTTTCTTGGCAGCTGTGCACTGTGGCAACACTTTCTGGATTACAGGAAACAGAGAAACCGTGCTTGCCATATGCTCATCTTAGGAAGCTGTCTACCGAGAGAAGACATGCTGTTTCAACTGAGAGATGTTCAGAAGTGGTTTGATAAAGCAAATTATGGGTAAATCATCATCATTAATTTATTAATAATTCAACAAATAATTTTTAGTTTCTAATATGTATCAACATTCTATTTTTAAGTATATTGGTATTTGAGACCTTAGACCAAAGAGCTATGTATTTATGGACTTTATATTATAGCATGAAATAGACATATTAAGTAATAAAATAATATTATAATAGAAGGGGATAATAATTATAGAAATAATGAGACAAGACCAGGAGCTGACTGTGGCTCAGATCATGAACTTATTATCAAATTCAAATTTAAATTGAACAAATTAGGTAAAACTACTAGATGATTAAGTTATGACCTAAATCAAATCCCTTATAATTGTACAGTGGAAATGACAAACAGATTGAAGGGATTAGATCTGATAGATAGAGTGCCTGAAGAACAATGAATGGCAGTTCATAGAATTGTACAGGAGATGGTGATCAAAACCATCTCCAAGAAGAAGAAATGCAAAAAGGCAAAATAGTTGTCTGAGGAGGCCTTAAAATAGATGAGAAAAGAAGAGGAGCAAAAAGCAAAGGAGAAAAGGAAAGATGTAGCCACCTGAATGCAGAGTTACAAAGAATAAAAAGAGATAAGAAAGCCTTCCTAGATGGTCAATGCAAAGAAATAGAGGAAAACAATAAAATGGGAATGACTAGAGACCTCTTCAAGAAAATTAGAGATACCAAGGGAACATTTGCCTTGAGAACCCCATGAACTGTCAGTCAGTTCACTTCAGTTGCTCAATCGTATCCGATTCTTTGCGACCCCGTGGACTCTGGCATGCCAGGCATCCCTGTCCATCACCACCTCCTGGAGTTTAACCAAACTCAAGTTCATTGAGTCAGTGATGCTATCCAACCATCTCATCCTCTGTAGTCCCCTTCTCCACCTGCCTTCAATCTTTCCCAGCATCAGGGTCTTTTCAAATGAGTCAGCTCTTCGCATCAGGTGGCCAAAGTATTGGAGTTTCAGCTTCAACATCAGTCCTTCCAATGAACACTCAGGACTAATCTCCTTTAGGATGGACCAGTTGGATCTCCTTGCAGTCCAAGGGACTCCCAAGAGTCTTTTCCAACACCACAGTTCATAGCATCAATTCTTCGGAGCTCAGCTTTCTTTATAGTCCAACTCTCCCATCCATACATGACTAGTGGAAAAACCATAGTCCTGACTAGATGGACCTAATTGGCAAAGTAATGTCTGTGCTTTTTAATATGCTGTCTAGGTTGGTCATAACTTTCCTCCCAAGGAGTAAGCATCTTTTAATTTCATGGCTGCAGTCACCACCTGCAGTGATTTTGGACCCCAAGAAAATAAAGTCAGCCACTGTTGTCATTATTTCCCCATCTATTTGCCATGAAATGAAGGGAACAGATGCCATGATATTAGTTTTCTGCATGTTGAGCTTTAAGCCAACTTTTTCACTCTGTATGAAAAGGCAACAAGATATGACACTGAAAGATGAACTCCCCAGGTCAATAGGTGCCCAATATGCTACTGGAGAAGAAAGAGAGATGGAGTCAAAGCAAAAACAATGTGCAGTTGTAGCTGTGACTGGTGATGGAAGTAAAGTCTGATGCTGCAAAGAGCAATATTGCATAGGAATCTGGAATGTTAGGTCCATGAATCAAGGTACGTTAAAAGTGGTCAAACAGGAGATGGCAAGAGTGAACAGCGACATTTTAAGAATCAATGAACTAAACTGGGCAAATTTAATTCAGATGACTATTAAATCTACTACTGTGGTCAAGAATCCCTTAGAAGAAATGTAGTAGCCCTCATAGTCAACAAAGGAGTCCAAATGCAGTACTTTGTTGTGATCTCAAAAAAACAGAATGATCTCTGTTCATTTCCAAGCAAAGCATTCAACACCATAGTAATCCAGGTCTATGCCCCAACCAGTAATGCTGAAGAAGCTGAAGCTGAATGGTTCTATGAAGACCTACAAGACGTTCTAGAACTAACACTCCCAAAAGATGTCTTTTTCATCATAGGGAACTGGAATGCAAAAGTAGGAAGTCAAGAGATACCTGGAGTAACAGGCAAATTTGCCCTTGGAGTACAAAAGGAAGCAGGGCAAAGGCTAACAGAGTTTTGCTAAGAGAATGCACCGGTCATATTAAACACTCTCTTCCAAAAACACAAGTGGATACTACACATGGATATCACCAGATGGTCAACACCAAAATCAAATTGATTATATTATTTGCAGCCAAACTGTAAGGTGTTAAGATGGAGAAGTTCTGTACAATCAGCAAAAACAAGACTGGGAGCTGATTGTGGCAGATCATGAAAATCCTTATTACAAAATGCAAACTTAAATTGATGAAAGTAGGAAAACCACTAGACCATTCAGGTATGACCTAAATCAAATCCCTTATGATTATACAGTGGGAGCAACGAACAGATTCAAGGGATTGATCTGATAGAGTGCCTGAAGAACTATTGACGGAGGTTTGTGACATTGTACAAGAGGCTGTGATCAACACCATCCTCAAGAAAAAGAAATGCAAAAAGGCAAAACAGTTGTCTGAAGAGACCTTACAAATAGCTGAGAAAAGAAAAGAAGCAAAAGGCAAAGGAGAAAAAGAAAGATGTACCCATTTGAATGCAGAGTTCCAAAGAATAGAAAGGAGAGATAAGAAAGCCTTCCTCAGTGACCAATGCAAAGAAATAGAGGAAAACAATAGAATGGGAAAGACTAGAGATCTCTTTGAGAAAATTAGAGATACCAAGGGAACATTTTATGCAAAGATGGGCACCATAAAGGACAGAAATGGTATGGACCTAATAGAAGCAGAAGATATTAAGAAGAGGTGGCAAGAATACACAGAACAACTATACAAAAAGGTCTTCATGACCCAGATAACCACGATGGTGTGATCACTCACCTAGAGCCAGACATCCTCGAATGCAAAGTCAAGTGGGCCTTAGGAAGCATCGCTACAAACAAAGCTAGTGGAGGTGATGGAATTCCAGTTGAGCTATTTCAAATCCTAAAAGATGATGCTGTGAAAGTGCTGCACTCAATATGCCAGCAAATTTTGAAAGCTCAGCAGTGGCCACTGGACTGAAAGAGGTCAGATTTCATTCCAATCCCAAAGAAGGGCAATGCCAAAGAATGTTCAGACTACTGCACAATTGTACTCATCTTGTATGCTAGCAAAGTAATGTGCAAAATTCTCCAAGTGAGGATTCAACAGTACGTGAAACATGAAGTTCCAGATATTCAAGCTGGATGTTAGAAAAGGCAGAGTACCCAGAGATCAAATTGCCACTGGATCTTTGAAAAAGCAAGAGAATTCCTGAAAAAATATCTACTTCAATCTTATTGATTATGTCAAAGTCTTTGACTGTGTAGATCACAACAAAGTATGGAAAATTCTGAAAGAGATGGGAATACCAGACCGCCTGACTTGCCTCCTGAGAAATCTGTACGCAGATCAAGAAGCAATAGTTAGAACTGGACATGAAACAGCAGGCTGGCTCCAAACTAGGAAAGAAGTACATCAGGCTGTATATTGTCACCCTGTTCATTTAACTTATATGCAGAGTACATCATGCAAAATGCCGAGCTGGATGAAGCACATGCTGGAATGAAGATTGCCAGGAGAAATATCAATAACCTCTGATATGCAGATGACACCACCCTTATGGCAGAAAGTGGAGAGGAACAAAAGAGCCTCTTGATGAAAGTGAAAGAGGAGAGTAAAAAAGCTGGCTTCAAACTCAACATTCAAAAAAATGAAGATCATAGCACTACATCCCATCACTTCATGGTAAATATCTGGGGATCAGTGGAAACATTGAGAGACTTTATTTTGGGGGTTCCAAAATCACTGCAAATGGTGGCTGCAGCCATGAAATTAAAAGATCCTTGCTCCTTGGAAGAAAAGCTGTGACCAACCTAGACAGCATATTAAAAAGCAGAGGCATTACTTTGCTGAGAAAGGTCCATCTAGTCAAAGGTTTGGTTTTTCCTGGATTCATTATGGATGTGAGAGTTGGACCATAAAAAAGCTGGGCACCGAAGAACTGATGCTTTTGAACTGTGGTGCTGGAGAGGACTCTTGAGAGTCTCTTGGACTGTAAGGAGATCAAACCAGTGAATCCTAAACAAAAACAGTCCTGAATATTCATTAGGAGGACTGATGCTGAAGCTGAAGCTGCAATATTTTGGCCACCTTATGTGAAGAACTGACTCATTGGAAAAGACTCTGATGCTGGGAAAGCTTGAAGGCAGGAGCAGAAGGGGATGACAGAGGATGAGATTTTTGGATGGCATCACCTACTCAATAGACATGAGTTTGAGCAAGCTTGGGTGTTAGTGATGGAGAGGGAAGCTGGCATGCTGCAGTCCATGGGGTTGTGCAGAGTCAGACATGATTGAGTGACTGAACTGAACTGATTATTGTGACAGGCTGTTATTATCAAGGATTGAAAGAATCCAGTCAGGAGTGAGCCAACATCCCATCTTATACTTGATATTCAATGATTATTTTAAATTATTTCATTTGATTCTCATACATGGCAGCATTGGGCTCCCCTGGTGGTTTAGATGGTAAAGAATCTACCTGCAGTGTGGAAGATCTGGGTTCCATCCCTGGGTTGGGAATATTCCCTGGAGGAGGGCATGGCAGCCCATTCTGGTATTCTTGCCTGGAGTATCCCCAAGGTCATAAGAGCCTGGTGGCTACAGTCCATGGGGTCGCAAAAAGTTAGACACGACTGAGCGACTAAGCACAGCATATGCAGCAATTCCTTCCTGTATGTTTGCTCTTTTTAGAAACCTGCCTGTTGGTTTCCTATTGTTTACTTAGAAGCAGTACTATCTCCCACCTTCTCTATCCTGGATGAAAGCAGAAAGCTTATAATTATTTTCTTCTGGAAATATATTTTACAAACACAGTTTTAAAATTCTTCGTTGTTTAAAAAGAAATAAGAATCACTTCCACTTTTCAATGGGCCTTCAAATGTCTTATTTTCTCTCTACCTCTTTAACGAGCTTTTGTGGAATCATAACCACATTCAAATAAATCTAAATTCCCCTGTCCCTTCTGTCTTTAAATAATGTAGAGGAAAGTGACAATGAATGACATTTTCTGGCAGAATTATTATCAGTGAGAATAATCAAAAGCTAAGTGATATTTTTTTCTTCAGTTGTATTCATTTTCAGTTTCCACTGTCTTCACTCTCTTTTGTGTCATTTTGAAACATGCTGTTTATACTCTAATATTTCTGTACCAAAGACTGTAAAATACCAAAAAAATCCTCCGAAAACCAAAAGAAAATTCCCACTAGTCCCTCCATTTTATAGTGTCCTGGTCTGTGCTTCTGTACTACTTCTAATATCATCATATTTATGGATTTTTAATTTTTCACCACTGAAAACTTAAGCATAGATCTGTGAGTACAGAACTCTGTACTTTCTGTGTGCTTCTAATATCTTTTCCTTATTATGCAATTTTATTATTGGAATCTGATATTATAAATCTACCAGTAAGAGCCTTGAGGTAAAAGCATGTACCATATTCTGTTTTTCTTTGTTCTTTAATCAATCCCAGATAAACTTTAGGGGCTTCTAGATGGTGTTTTCTTCTCTGGAGATTCCAGTGCCTTATGGAACATTTGAAATAGCACAAACCTAGGAAATAAATCCATCTATCAAGGCTTTGAGATAACATCACTTCGAAGAGTAATCTGAAAACTTCAGAAACTTTGACAAACTCTGTCATGTCCATACATTTTTAAGTTGATAACTGTATTTTATTAACTATTTTCAAATAATCATAAAATATTCAATTTTAAGAGTACAGCATATTTTTGTGCTTAAAAGATACTTGTTATTATAATTTTGTTTTACCGTTAGCTAGTACTCATTCAATTTATGGAAAAACAAGTTCCCATTATATGGTGAAGTTAATCTTCATTGCCAAACCAATCAGGAAATCAAATATACTGTCAGAAAGGCTGTGTTCAAATCTGAATTTTTCTAAAATAGGTAGCTAGATGGCTAGCTAGAGAAGAGGGGTCCTAAGTCTTGCTATTAATAGTTTATCACTTAGATGATGCATGAAAATGAAAAGTGCCTTTGGTGCCACAAATAGTTGGTTTCGTTTTGTTTTCATCCAGGACAATGTTAGGTTTTGATTTTGTAAATTGAGGAAGAAACACTTTTGTGAAAGACAAAGGGGGAAAGGGAAAGAAAGGCAAAGCTCAGATACTGATGAGTTTTAATATTAGATAAATTATAAATGGATGTGTATTGATATTCAAGATCTGAAAACATGTTCCACTTAAAACTGGTGGTTCTTCTGTTTCATCTGGATATATTTATTACATTTAGGAGTTTGTGTACTCTAGCTGAAAACTGCTACTTTAGTTTAATTCCAGGTAGTATGTTTAGTTTACTTAATTAGTTTATTTACTTAGTTTATTTAATTTATAATGTTTAGTTTACTTCCAGGTAGAATGACCTGAAGAAAATACCTTTTACCTGTTTGCAGACCCAAGTTCACTCAATCCTAGAGGCACTAATTAAATTTACTGAGAGCTTGCTCTGTACCAAACAATACTATATGATACAAAATAGCTGTATGGATTTAGTGTTATCATTATCTCCCTTGTAGTGTAGTAAACTGAGGCTTGTTGTTCAGCCACTAAGTTGTGCCCAGCTCTGCGATTCCATAAACTGCCCATGCCAGGCTTCCCTGTCCTTCACTATCTCCCAGCATTTGCTCAAACATGTCCCTTAAGTCAATGATGCCATCCAACCATCTCATCCTCTGTCACCCCCTTTCCTTCTACTCTCAGTCTTTCCTAGCGTCAGGGTATTTTCCAATGATTTTCCTCTTCCTATCAGGTGGCCAAAGTATTGGAACTTCAGCTTCAGCATCAGTCCTTCTAGTGAATATTCAGGACTGATTTCCTTTAAGATTGACTGGTTTGATATCTTTGCTGTCCAAGGTACTCTCAGGAGTCTTTGCCAGCATCACAACTCAAAAGCAGAAATTCTTTGATGCTCAGCCTTTTTTATGGTCCAATGCTCACCGAGGCTTAGACATATTTATAAGTAACCTGATCAAGTTAAAAGACCTACTAAGTATTAGGATCCAGGTAGTTTGACCCCAGAACCGAGGTACCCACAGGCTATAATGTCTCCTTCAAAAGCATTTCTTAATTATCTCAACAGAATGTTGTTGTTGGTGGTGTTTCTTTCTTTTCTTTCCTCTTGCTTTTTACGTTGATAAGCTATAGAGTGAGAGTGAAAGTGAAGTCACTCAGTCGTGTCTGACTCTTAGCTATCCCGGGGACAGTAGCCCACCAGGCTCCTCCATCCATGGGATTCTCTAGGCAAGAACACTGGAGTGGGTTGCCATTTCCTTCTCCAGGGGATCTTCCTGACCCAGGGATTGAACCCAGGTCTCCTGCATTGCAGGCAGACACTTTAACCTCTGAGTAGGGTATATCAAATTTTAATGCATGTGTAGATCACATAATGAATACTTCTAATGCATATTCTATTTCAGGAATGTATGCTCTTGCAGAGTCTGAGAAGTTTCAGGTGTTGCAGTTCTGTTTGTCCTAGGTCTCTGCTCTGAATGACTCAGTGGTTTCCAATCCTAAATACACAGCAAAATCTCCTTATTTTGTCTATTTATGAAATTTGAGAATGGAGCACAGACCAATTTTTTAAATCGTCTGAATAGTATCCAGAGTGATATAGACTTCTTTATATCTGGAAAATCATAGATTTAAAGCAAATATGATTGCTTTTCAATTGTATGTAGTTTTTGAGATTTGTCTCCAGGTTTACATCTTCATAGAGGTGGGGTGAAGTCGCTTAGTCGTGTCCAACTCTTTGCGACCCCGTGGACTGTAACCTACTAGGCTTCTCCGTCCATGGGATTCTCGAGGCAAGAATACTGGAGTGGATTGCCATTTCCTTCTCCAGGGGATCTTCCCAACCCAGGTATCGAACCTGGGTCTCCCGCATTGGAGGCAGATGCTTTAACCTCTGAGTCACCAGGGAAGCCCATCTTCTTGCCACAAAATAAACTATAAACATCTCAGAAAAGAGAGAAAAGACTTAGAGAGTCCTCTTAAGTTTTTCTGCTAAATGAAAGAACTCATTGTGTGCTGTGTTTATTTATTTATCTATTCAACAAATATTTACTGTACCAAAAATTTTTTTAATGGCAAACACTGTAATAAAAAATAAAGGTATACAACACAGCCCTTCTCCTCAAAGAGCTCAGTCTAATAAGAAAAATTGTTGAAGTGAAGTGGTAGTCACATGTCCAACTCTTTGTAACCCCATGGACTGTAGCCTGACAGGCTCCTCTGCCCATGGGATTCTCCAGGAAGAATACATATTGGGTTGTCATTTCTTTCTCCAGGGTCTTCCCAACCCAAGGATTGAACTCAGATTTCCCACACTGAGGGAAGATTTGTCACTATCTGAGCCACCTGGGAAGCCAAATGAAAGTAAAAGTTGCTCAGTCCTGTCTGACTTTTTGCAACCCCATGGACTAGTTATTGAGGCCAGATCACTGGAGTGGGTAGCTTTTTCCCTTCTCTAGCGATCTTCCCAACCCAGGAATCAAATGGGGGTGTCTCCTGCATTGGAGGCCGATTCTTTACCAACTGAGCTATCAGGGACGCCCTAGTTGTTGTTGTTTAGTTACTAAGTCGTGTACCATGCTTTGTGACCACATGGACTGTAGCCCACCAGGGTGCTGTGTCCATGGGAATTCCCAGGCAAGAACACTGGAGTGGGTTGCCATTTCCTTCTCCAGGGGTTCTTCTGTATCCAAAGATCAAACTCATGGCTCCTGACTTGGCAGGTGGATTCTTTACCTCTGAGCCACCAGGGAAGCCAGTAAGGGTAGAAAGGGAAGTAAAAATATGCTTGGCCTAAGTATGTATCAAACTGCTCTGAGGAAATTTTGTTTTTATTTTAAAATCTTTAAAAAATATTTATCTTATCTCTTTGGTTGTGTCAGGTCTTAGTTGCAGCACACAGGCTCTTAGTCCTGGCATGCAGGAATACTGTTTGCCAGTGCACAGGCATCTTTCAAATTGTGGTGCAGAGTGCAAGACTCAGTAGTTCCCCGCAAGGGCTTAGTTGTTCAGAAGCATGCAATATCTTAGTTCCCTGTAAAGTGAAAGTGAGGTCGCTCAGTTGTGTCCAACTCTTTGCGGACCCATGGCCTACCAAGCTCCTCTCTCCATGGGATTCTCCAGGCAAGAATACTGGACTGGGTTGCCATTTCCTTCTCCAGGGGGATCATCCCAACCCAGGAATCGCACCGGAGTCTCCCGCATTGCAGGCAGACCCTTTAACCTCTGAGCCACCAGGGAAGTAACCTCTGACCAGGGATCAAATCCTCCGTTGGAAGGTGGATTCTTAACCGCTGGACTGCCAGGGAAGTTTCCTGAAGAGATTGTGAATGGATGTCAGAGTCTCCATGAAGAAGAATCAGCCTAGGAAGTTTATTCTGTAATTAACAAAGTAAAAAGAGAAATGCTGGGCTGGAAGAAGCACAAGCTGGAATCAAGACTGCCGGGAGAATTATCAATAACCTCAGATATGCAGATGACACCACCCTTATGGAAGAAAGTGAAGAGGAACTCAAAAGCCTCTTGAAGAAAGTGAAAGAGGAGAGTGAAAAAGTTAGCTTAAAGCTCAACATTCAGAAAACGAAGATCATGGCATCTGGTCCCATCACTTTATGGGAAATAAATGGGGAAACAGTGGAAACAGTGTCAGACTTTATTTTTCTGGGCTCCAAAATCACTGCAGATGGTGACTACAGCCATGAAACTAAAAGACACTTACTCCTTGGAAGGAAAATTATGACCAACCTAGATAGCATATTCAAAAGCAGAGATATTACTTTGCCAACATAGGTCCCTCTAGTCAAGGCTATGGTTTTTCCTGTGGTCATGTATGGAAGTGAGAGTTGGACTGTGAAGAAGGCTGAGTGCCAAAGAATTGATGCTTTTGAACTGTGGTGTTGGAGAAGACTCTGGAGAGTCGCTTGGACTTCGAGATCCAACCAGTCCATTCTAAAGGAGATCAGTCCTGGGTTTTCTTTGGAGGGAATGATGCTGAAGCTGAAACTCCAGTACTTTGGCCACCTCATGCGAAGAGTTGACTCATTGGAAAAGACTCTGATGCTGGGAGGGATTGGGGGCAGGAAGAGAAGCGGATGACAGAGGATGAGATGGCTGGATGGCATCACTGCAGATGGCTGGATGGCATTACTGACTCGGTGGACATGAGTCTGAGTGAACTCTGGGAGATGGTGATGGACAGGGGAGGCCTGGCGTGCTGCGATTCATGGGGTTGTAAAGAATCGGACACAACTGAGTGACTGAACTGAACTGAACTGAAGTAGATCTAGGTTCAGAGACCAAGCATAGGCTTATTTAAATGGGTCACTTTGAAATAGATATAGAAATGGCTTTTTTTTTTTTTTCCTTAAGCCTAGTGACCTTGGCTACAGAGTCAAAATACCAATTAGTGAAAGGGATACACTACTTGTGATACTAAATCAAACTTGGTTCTACTTGCAGGCGTGTAGTGTAGCTAATCTACTGACACTGGTTTATGATAAAGGAAAACGCAACATTTATTGTAAGGTACCGAACAAAGAGTCCTGGCACCTGATGGTCAAAGGACTTGAACTCCCTAATGGACTTAAGTGAAAGGTTTTTTAAAACAGGGTGCGGGAGAGGGTTGTGGAGTGTGTGATTAGCATGTGGTCATTCTTCCAGTTGGTTGATGGTAAGGTAATTGAGAGTCATGATCAACCTTCTGGGGTCTACATGCTTGTACTCAGAATGTGATTAACTTCATCCGCCTGGATGGGATTTCAGTATCTGCTAAATAGTTCAAAGATCATGTCTCAGAATATTATTTGTAGCTCTTGAGATAAAACTAAAGTTCCTTGACTTTGTTTAATGGCTAACTATTGTTTCGTCTTGCATGACTATTTTCTTTGTTTCTGTGTATTCTCACTTCTCTGATTAAGTTTATTCTTTTGAACTAGGGAGGCCTAGGAGGCCACAGTTTTTTTCCACAAACAAGAAGCAGATGGAGGACATGGGGGTGGGGAGAATGGTGTCTGTCTAGATTATATTTGCTAACTAAATTTTATTCACTATTTGTGTGAGTCTGTAGGCAACTTCTTTTATAGCAAAGGAGAAATATTGTTTTGTAAACATTTTGGCATCATTCAATGTAGGCCACCTGTGCATACTTCTGGAGAAAATAAAATGCTTTTAATTGGTGGTTTTATGTTTAAATACCTCTGGAGGCCTAAACCATTTAAAAATAATACATTGAGGTTATGTAGTCAATACAGAGCTGTTGTATTATAGATTGTACAAAATAAAACAAGAGAAAAAATACCCTCTAATATATAAAACAGAGATAATGAGGATGCCATCTCCGTTTGTTCTTCAAATTAAAAACATTTGGCAAGCTTGTTTTTCAGCTGCCTGTAGTGAAAGCTGCTTTATAACATAATCGAAAGCATATTATCCCAGGGGTTATTATTTCTAACTTCCTATGATATGGACAAATCTATTTATAGAGCAAACAACATGTGCTCTTCCTCTTTACAAACATCAAAGCAATTTTGGAGGTATATGGAAAGTTTGTGATCACCTCTCAATTTTTTGTTGGCCCCTTTAGATGAATGTATTTGCCATGGCTAGATAACTAGGAAATTTTCCAAGATAAGATCATAAAAATAAAAAATAAGAGATCCTTTGTTCCAAGGGACATATTTTCACATCAATATATCCTTTCTTAATTCAAGGTGAAAACATTAAAGCTGAGCTGCAAACCCCCACAGACTACCTAACCTGTAGCTCATATTCCCATGTCCCAGGCATGTACTCTGCATAGATAAAGAATACAGATTCTTTCTTTCTCTGTCTGGAAAGTTAGGTTTAGAATGATAAAGGTGAATAAGAACTAAAGCAATTTTTTGAGTAATTCAAATAAAGTCAGTCTCTTTCCAGTTGCCATCAAAATATCTACCAATTTGTAATAAATATTGTTTTTAAAAAATGAACCATGTTATTGTGTATATTCTTTTTTCTGGGAAGTGTAACTGTTTACGAGGCTTACTGGACTTTTCTAAGTTACCCTGCAGCATTAGTTTTGAGTTTCTTTTTGGGCTAGGTTGCATTATGCTCTTCACCACTTCCCAAAGATGCCCAAACCTTAATTCTAGAACTTATGGATATAATCTTACAGCAAAAAAGAAATATTGCAGCTGTGATTGATTGAGGGTCTAATGAAGGGGCAAGTACCCTGAATCATCCAGGTGGGCTCATGTAATCACTGGGAACCTTGTAGGAAGGAGGCAGAAGGGGCAAAGTTAATAGTAGGAGAGGGAGGAAAGAAGCAGGAGGGAAGCCGTGGGTCAAAGGAGGCCCTCTGACTCTAGATGCTGAAAAAGGCAAAGAAGCTGCTGTTTCTTCAGTCTCCAAGAGGTAGCAGCTCTCCTGACATCGTGGCTTCGACACCCCATGACTGACTTTGGATTTCTAACCTCCAGCTGTCAGGTAGTAAAACTGTTTTCTTGCAAGTCACAAAGTTTGTGGTAGTTTGTTACAGCAGTAATAAAAAAGTCATAATCTAGTAGTTGCATCATTAGTTACTCAAATATGGAGATTAAATGAAGTAAAAGAATGTATTTAATTTCAAATGCTAACCTAGAAAAGTATTACAAAAATAAATAATAAAATAAAATAAAATAAAATAAAATAAAATGCTAACCTAGAAATGTAGCATGGGAAAAGTAGTTTTCAGCCTAGCCCGACTGTATCCTGATGGTTACTCAAACCAGATACAGAAACATCCAACCTCTGTTAACAGTAAAGTTGAGGGGGCAAGTTTTCACTTTTTTCAAGAAATGTGAGGAAGAAATGTGCACATTTAACACTGAATGTCTGCTGGTTAGTGTGGTGGTACAGATACATTGGGGAACCTCCTAAAAATTTAAACACATGATTATTTTCTCTGTGGAGTAGGGCATGATTTGGGCATTTTTAACTGATAAAGTCTACATAATCGCATAGCATAAGATGTGCTTCTGCCTATGGGCAAATGTCATTGTGACTTGAACTCCTGGAAGAAATAGAGTTAACTTAGATGAAACAGACTTCTAATTTGAGAAGTTCACTAGACTTAAATTTTTCATTATGGTGCTAGTTTTGTTACTAAAGGGAAGTTCTTGTATAAATTACTAACAACACCTGTAAAGTTGGTGTTACTTATGAAGCACTGTTTTTGGTTAATACGAATTATCATCTGTGAATGTGTGATCCATCCCAAACTTGCTCTAAAAACACTTAAGTTTTAATCGTGTCTACAATTTAAGTAAACCAAGTGATATAGGATAGCAATTACATGCAAATGAAGCTGATTCTCTGTGAATCATGATGGCGGCTTGGTGGCGCTGTTTGCACCAGTGCGTGGATTCTTATCTAAGCATGTGAAATGCTCTTCCTTTTAAACATACTAGAAATCAGTTTCTCTTGGCTTTATTCAGGATCCAATGCAAAATAATCAAATCCTATGCCATAACATACTCTTCCAGTTTCTAGAGATGAGATTATCAGAAAGAAGTTTGGGACTGTTGCTTCAAAAATTAGTGGAAAATTCAAAACATACACAGAAATAGATAATATTCCAGTGTTCCAGCATCAATGGCCATCTACTTATGGCCTATTTTGTGTCATGTCATCTATTATCCCTTTCTTTCCAACTACTCTCAACATGCTATTTGCTGGTTTATACTCCAGCTTTTATCATCCTAATAGCTTCAGAGTTCTTCAGCTCATTCTGATAATTAGCTTTTAAAAATTACCTTCTTAAACTTTAGTCTGTTCTTTTTCTTAGCTTTTTCCAGTTATTTTGTTAACCACATAATTGCTTTCCATATTATTAATTTCTCTTTTTAATACTGAATTTTTAAAAATCCTTTAGAGAGAACCTACAACAAATTCTATTTGCATAGGTTGCTAGCTCTTGAGAGAGTCATCTTTTCTACTAAACTGTTGAGATTTTAAATGGACATCTATTTTTAAATACTTAAGAATAACTTAAGAGCAACAAGGTTCGGTTTAAAATTCAAATTTAGAACAGTGTATTAACTTCCAGTTTCTTAAAGTAGTAGATTGTCTAAATCAGAACCATGTCAACTGTGACATTCCAGGGCAACTTCTCAACTCAGGAGTTCTGTGGTCCAAGGCAATGTAGAGACTTAATTCAGAAGCTCTAATCCAGTTTGTCTAAACCTACGTGTTAGATCTGATAGGGAGCTCTACAGAGGACTAACAGAAGGACTCTGAGACAAGTCTGGAAATGCTCTTCCCTTAAGTTCTCAGTAACTACCCAAACAGAAACCCAGACAAATCCTGTAGTACAGACTTCTGGGCTGTCTGTCATGTGTAGAGGGGAAGGAACAGATAGATATTTTTTCCACTACTAGGTACAAGCTGCTGCTCTTAAAGTGTGTCTGAAGTATGTAGCCTCCTCCACATGAGATAATTCAACTACCAGAGTAATCCTCTTATGTTTGGAGACTTCTTGCCTAAAATGATTTGATGGCTTTTAATTATCATCAGAATAAAACCAAATATTTTTAAGGCTTTATAAATCCTGTATAACCAGGGTGTGCTTCTCTTAACCTCCCTTGAATCTTTAGGTACTACCCAACCAGGCTGCCTCCTGCCTCTGAAATACAAATGGTCTTTTCTCCTCCTTTAAACACTTATGTCATTGCCCAATGTGCCCCCTCCCTTTTTTTTTCTGTCATCCAAGATATGATAGTCCTGATGCATTTTGAATCATAAAGGAGTGTGCAATGAGAAAACACAATTAGCAAGCTGGAGGAAGGAGTTGAAATGCTTGACATAGGCTGAGGATAAATGTGTATGTGATCCTCTTTCCTGCTACAGCTTTCTGTTAACCCCCACCTCAGCTCGATTTTACTGTTTCTTTTCTCCTTTCTCTCACTGTCATGCCAAACTGAGACAAGGCTGAGATAATGGGCCCTGTGACTACATGTTTTGTTACTTGTTATGTGACTTTTTTGTTGGATAGAAACTGTCCTCTGCGTTTGTCTCCTTGGGAATCCTAATTGTTTTTGAAATAAGTCTTATAATGTGGTGAGGTATTTGCCCCTCCTTCCATTCTAAAAACAAAGCCATCTTCATCTCTTCTGTGCTTTTTGGCTTCTGAACTCCATTCTCCAGACCATCATTTTAGGACCTTTGATTAGCTGTTCTGAGTTTTGACATTTAACTATTTACTGTCAATTCAAATAGTTTGTCCTCACACATCATGTTTTCTTACTTGTTGGCCATAGAGTTCATGATTTGCTAATAATAAAAAAATCTATTATTTCTAATAATATTAGATTTTCTAATCTTACTGCAAAATGAAGTTGTAGTGATTGCTCTCTTGAATGAGGCTACTGGAAATCACCATCACCTTTAATCAAATATCTAGCTTCACTTGAAAGTTGATGCTGCTGCTGCTATGTTGCTTCAGTCGTGTCCGACTCTTTGCAACCCATAGACGGCAGCCCACCAGGCTCCCCTGTCCCTGGGATTCTCAAGGCAAGAGTACTGGTATGGGTTGCCATTTCCTTCTCCAATGTATGAAAGTGAAAAGTGAAGTTGCTCAGTTGTTTCTGACTCTTTGCAACCCCATGGACTGTAGCCCACCAAGCTCCTCCGTCCATGGGATTTTCCAAGCAAGAGTACTGGAGTGGATTGCCATTGCCTTCTACAGAAAGTTGATGAGCAGCCTTTAAATGTCCTGCCTTGGCACTTGTTCATGCAGTCAGTCCTCACAGTCATGCCTTCATCGTTTTATTGAGGGATAGCAGGTTGCTGCGTAAAATAAAATCTTTAAGATTTAAAATTGTGCTTCTACATAGTGTAAAATCTTTAACTATGTGTATAACTATTCTCGTAAGCATTAGAGAAAACTTTTCTCACTATTCTAATTGGGATTTTTGCACAGAAGAGTCTCTAATATTAAATTCTAAAATTCTGTGCAAGATTTTAAAAAAGTATCAGTTTATTTCAAACATAGTTTTCATCTCTTGCCACTTTTCAGGCATGGTGTGCATAAAACAATATTAGTTAACAATGCTGAGTTACCTTTCAACTTCTTTCATTCCTTCAAGCTGTGGATGTTGATCATCATTTTTAATTTTGAAATAACAAAAGTGATATCACATGGGCAATCAAAGCTACCTAATGGCATTAAAAGAGTTAATACTTTTAAAATCTTTTCCAATCCTGTTAATCTTTGAATTATGTATGTGTATGACTTTAGCAAAGTCCATGAATTCCAGGTTCCTCATCTGAATAATCATCTTTAGGATCACTATGGAGAAGGTGATGACACCCCAGTCCAGCACTCTTGCCTGGAAAATCCCATGGATGGAGGAGCCTGGTGGGCTGCAGTCCATGGAGTCGCGGAGAGTTGGATGCGACTAAGCGACTTCACTTTCACTTTTCACTTTCATGCATTGGAGAAGGAAATGGCAACCCACTCCAGTGTTCTTGCCTGGAGAATCTCAGGGACGGTGGAGCCTGGTGGGCTGCTGTCTATGGGTTCTCACAGAGTCGGACAAGACTGAAGCGACTTAGCAGCAGCAGCAGCAGGATCACTATAGGTTACATGACTCAGCATGTACAATTATGGGGCTTACATTCTTAGACATAATTGTCTCATGCTATTCCTTCCCTCTCTTAACCTCTGCCCTGTATGATCTTCAACATCTTAAGAAAAAGGATTGTTACACTTTAGTGAACAGGTTATTTTAAAACAGGGTGGGAAGAGACTTACAGATCTAGACACTCATTTATCTTCTGTGCCTGAGTTCAACTTGGCTTACCTTCTAATTGGTAAGGACCCTTATTTATATCATCTTACTGCTATACTACTACTACTAATGATAATGATCACTGTTAACACTCACTGCAGTGCATGTAATCCTTACAAAAACTGAGAGTCAGTATTTATATCTACAATGTACATATGATAAAACCAAGGAAAATAATGCTAAGAGTTGCCCAAAGTGTCCAAATAAGCTCCCAGGTGGTCTGACTATGAATGTGACAGTGAAAGGTTACCTCTCCCTGTCCCTCATATTTTCTCTCCACAGCATAGCACAGGGAAGAGCTTGTCTTTAGAGGCCTGCTATCTGGGGTTAAATCCTGGTGGTGTTCTCCAGTGTGTGAACTTGAGATTCTAAACTTTTCTGTGACTCAGTTTATGATCTGTACAATGAGTGGCATTTATTAAGACCTTACTGAAGTATATTTAAGTGCTTTGGTCAATGGTTGGCACAAGAGAAATGATGAATAAGTTAGCTATTTCTGCCAATGGTTAGCAACACCCACTGTTTTTTCTTCTCTGCTTTGAGGCTCTCTTGAAAGCATTCATGTAAATTTTCTTTCCTTTTTTTTTTTTTTCAAGTAAGACTTTTTTTCCTTCCATCATCCTGATCCTTAGAAACAGTTCAGTTCAGTCGCTCAGTCGTGTCCGACTCTGCGACCCCATGAATCGCAGCACACCAGGCCTCCCCGTCCGTCACCATCTCCCGGAGTTCACTCAGACTCATGTTCATTGAGTCCGTGATGCCAGTTAGTTAGAAACAGTTAGCTACCACTAACTAGTAGGAGTCGGCAGCCCAAGACGACCATGATACTGGACTTCCTTTTAAACTCTCTTGGTCCCATTCATGACTTACCTAAAAGAGTATGTAACACCCAGCCTGACTATACTATATTAAAGTGAATTCAGATAACAAACAGGACTTTTTTTTTTTTTTTTTTAAATAGAGGACATTGTTTTAATGGCTCTAGCTTTAATGGAGAAGAATTTACTTAGCCCTTTACAGCTCTAAAATGGAAGCTAGATCTTTTTCCTCCTAAGGCCTTTCCTTGCTGACATAACAAAGGCCTGCCCTAGAAACAATTCTAATAAAAATTATGTTTGAAAGAATGCAGTGACAACAAAACATCTAGCAAAAGCTGATAATAATATCTCCTGATATTTTGGATACGTTAAAAAAGAATAAGCTGTGGAAAATTCTGAAAAAAATGGGAATACCAGACCACCTGACTTGCATCTTGAAAAATCTGTATGCAGGTTAGGAAGCAACAGTTAGAACTGGACATGGAGCAACAGACTGGTGCCAAATAGGAAAAAGAGTACATCAAGGCTGCATAATGTCACCCTGCTTATTTAACTTAAATGCAGAATACATAATGAGAAATGCTGGGCTGGAGGAAGGACAAGCTGTAATCAAAATTGCTGGGAGAAATATCAATAACCTCAGATGATATGGCAGAAAGTGGAGAAGAACTAAAGGGGCTCTTGAGGAAAGTGAAAAAGGAGAGTGAAGAAATTGGCTTAAAGCTCAACATTCAGAAAACTAAGATCATGGCATATGGTCCCATCACTTCATGGCAAATAGATGGGGAAACAGTGGAAACAGTGTCAGACTTTATTTTGGGGGCTCCCAAATCACTGCAGGTGGTGATTACAGCCATGAAATTAAAAGATGCTTGGAAATAACTCCTTGGAAAGAAAGTTATGATCAACCTAGACAGCATATTAAAAAGCAGAGATAGTACTTTGTCAACAAAGGTCTGTCTAGTCAAGGCTACGGTTTTTCCAGTAGTCATGTATGCATATTAGAGCTGAACTACAAAGAAGGCTGAGCACTGAAGAATTGATGCTTTTGAACTGTGGTGTTGAAGAAGACTCTTGAGAGTCCCTTTGACTGCAAGGAGGTCCAGCCAGTCCATCCTAAAGGAGATCAGTCCTGAGTGTTCATTGGAAGGACTGATGTTGAAGCTGAAACTCCAGTACTTTGACCAACTGATACAAAGAGCTGATTCATTTGAAAAGACCCTGATGCCGGGAAAGATTGAAGGTGGGAGGAGAAGGGTCTACAGAGGGTGAGATGGTTGGATGACATCACTGACTCAATGGACATAAGTTTGAGTAAACTCCAGGAGTTGGTGACAGACAGGGAGGCCTGGCGTGCTGCAGTCCATGGGGTCGCAAAGAGTCAGACACGACTGAATGACTGAACTGAACTGACTGAAAAGGAGAAAATCACTAGATCTATAGATGAGAGTGTCTGAAGAATCATTGAATTTGGCAAATACAGTTGACCTTTTGTATCTGCAGGTTCCACATCTGCAACTATGGATCAAAGATTTTCAAACATCCCAGGGAATGTCACAAAAGCATAATATGAGTCTGCCATTCTGAACTATTTACATAGCATCTACATTGTATTTAAGGTATAGTAAGTAATCTAGAGAATTACTTAAATTCTTATATCTAATTTAAAGAATAAATCATGTATATAATATATGCAAATTCCACATTGTGTAAAAGGGATGTAAGCATCCATAGGTTTTGGTATTCATGAGAGTCTGAAACAACCCCCCCTTAAATAACAAGGGACACACGTACATGGCTGCCTATATGAGTAAGTCTAGAATATGTTACATATAATTCAGGAATTGAGAAGAAACTTTCCTGTCATGCTAAAATAATTGTCTTGGGTCCCAGTTTCGTCTCTAGGTATACAAGAATTGTTGGGATAGATGGCTTCTTATCTACAAGGTCAACAACTCAAAGCTTTTAAAATCAGTGATGATACACATTCCCTGCAAATATCATAGACAATGATAACATAGATATATGCAGTCCCCAGTTCTACCTCAAATAAAAATTTAATCATAACTTTGTATAAATAGTCATCAGATTTACCAAACACTGTATTGCATGGCTTATTTATTATTTCATTTGATTTTTATATTAGCATAATGTGCATTTATACTCAGGTTTGCCTACCTCCTGCTTCCCAGTGTCATAACATTTATCACCTGTATTACCAGTCAAGTAATCATCATCAGGGCAAAAGCAATACTTGATCCAGGCTTTAGTTCACAACTTGGAGCGCAGTGCCTGTTATATTGTGGGCTTCACTTAATGTCTGACTGAATCTTTACTAATCTGTTGGGAAGTTTAAACCTTTTGTGGAAATAGGCTAAATTTATCATACTTTTCCTGAGTGACTAAAAATAGAAAAAAGAGACACTAGAAAGTCTTTCTGATTTATTCCAAGATTCAGTCAAAACCATGATTTCAGCAAATATATTGTCCACCATTTCTCAAACAAGGAATAGATGAGGAAGGCATATTTGCTGTATCTCAAATTTCTTGGTTTTTTAATTTGTAATTCTAGAGTTGGAAGATACATACGTTGGCAATTATAGTTGAGAAAACAATGTCTCCTTGTGAGACACTTAAAAATACAAATTGTAAATATATGCATATGTTTAAGTGATATTGAATGCTCACTTAACCCAAGTTTTAATTCACTGGTGAAAGGGAATATTGGTATTAAACTACTAATAGATTTTTTGAGGATTTTGAGAAAAATCATGCTAAGCCTTCAACAATAATAGTACTAGCCAATAATATGTAAATATATATCCATTTTCAGTTCAGTTCAGTTGCTCAGTCGAGTCCAACTTTTTGTGACCCCATGGACCTCAGCATGCTAGGCCTCCCTGTCCATCACCAACTCCCAGAATTTACTCAAACTCATGTCCATTAAGTCGGTGAGGCCATCCAACCGTCTCATCCTCTGTCATCCCCTTCTCTTCCCACCTTCAGTCTTTCCCAGCATCAGGGTCTTTGACAATGAGTCAGCTCTTCGCATCAGGTGGCTAAAGTATTAGAGTTTCAGCTTCAGCATCAGTCCTTCCAATGAGTATTCAGGACTGATTTCCTTTAGGATAGACTGGTTGAATCTCCTTGCAGTCATAATTATGACAATGTCAAATGAACATGACACTTCGTATGTTTCCATCTTTTCACTACCTCTTCTCTGCCTTAAGATAAATGCTCTGTGAGCATTAAAGTGCTTTTTGTTTCAGAACACACTTTGATGCTTCTAATCCACTACCATTGATGATGCTGTCTCTTCTACTGGGAATAACCTCTTGTTTGAATTCACCATAGTATGCATTCATCACTTAGTATGCTAAAAGCTCCCAGGATAATTAGGATGCCTCATGCATATTACTTGGTGTATATGTGTTTCGATTGCATCTTTACATTATTTTTATCATATTATCCATTTCCACACATCCCTACATTGCTCTTGTCTCATATTATACTCTGTTGTACTCAAACAGTTTTAAGTGTTTTAAGGGAAATGATTATGTCTTGATATGTTCTATACTCATATATGATTCAATAAATGTTAAATGAAAAGCTAAAAGATAAATGAAAGGGTTTTGAAACATCTCCATCTTTTTATCTTAATGGAATTCTCACTGTAGGGGCAATACTGGGATTTTATCTTGATTATGCATGTGAGACAACTGAGACTCAGTGATGGATCCAAGAATATATCAAAAGCCTTATTTTAAATAATCCATTCTGGAATTTTAATGTACTATGACTACATACAGTACCACAGTGGGTACATATCAGACATACAGCTGAAGCAGTGAATTGTAGACAATCTAAATCTTCTTATATTTTTCTACTTTACCTTGTCTGCAAAAATTTAAAAATATATATATAGTACAGAAATAATCTGTATCCAAAGATCTTCAAAATCACCTCTCGATTTGTAGTCAGCATTTTGTTAGGTTTTATTTTATGTTTCCAGAATTTTAGATGCACTATGAAGAGGGATAACCTCTCATCTAGCATGGGGGAAAGAATAATGTTAATATAACTGAGAAAAGCATCATGGCCAAGACTGATGTTCTACTTCCTTTTCGATGTGCTACCCCCACTCCCCAAAAAATTCTGCAGAAGATAAACTGCTTTTTTTCCCCCACATTGCTATATAATTTACTTATTAAAAACATTTATTGAAGTATACTTGATTTACAATGTTTTAATTTCTGCTGCACAACAAAGTGACTCAGTGTGAAAGTATCATTGCTCACTTGTGTCTCATTCTTTATGACTCCATGGACTGTAGCTGGTCAGGCTCCTCTGTCCATGGAATTCTCCAGGCAAGAATACTGGAGTGCATATCCATTTCCTTCTCCAGGGGATCTTCCTGATCCAGAGACCGAACTCAAGTCTCCCACTTCGCAGGCAGATTCTTTACTATCTAAGTAATTCATTTCAGATGCTCAGTTGTGTCTGACTCTTTGCAACCCTGTGGATTGCAGAACACCAGGCTTCCTGTTCATCATCAACTCCCAGAGCTTGCTCAAACCCGTGTCCATCGAGTTGGTGATGCCATTCAACCATCTCATCCTCTGTTGTCCCCTTCTCTTCTTGCCTTCAATCTTTCCCAGCATCAGGGTCTTTTCAAATGAGTCAGTTCTTTGCATCAGGTGTCCAAAGTAGGAAAACCATATATATGTGTGTGTATTCTTTATTATATTTTCTCTTATGGTTTATCATTGTTGATATACCCTGTGCTATACATTAGGACCTTGTTGTGAAAGGTTGTTGCTGAACCATGAAAAGATGCCAGAATTCGTGGCCTCCGGAGGAGATGAATTCAATCCGAGGCCAGAGATGAGGCTTGATTGCTCAGAGCTTTTGTGTAATAAAGTTAAGGAAATAGAGAAAGCTTCTGACGTAGACATCAGAATGGGGCAGAAAGAATACCCCTCTGCTAGTTTTTAGCTGGGTGTTATATAGTTACTAGCAGTCTGTTAATGAAAGAAAGGAATGTCTTAAAATTCAAAGAATGGCACCAGGTCCCTCATCCATAAGATGTGTTTGGGGATAATCTTGGCATCAGGTGAGTCATCCTGGGCCACAGAATGATTGACTTGAATCTTGTAGAAAGGCAGACTACCGTAAAAATGGTTTCATTTACATAATTAGGGAACAATGTCTGAGTATTACATAATTGTTTGTTGGTTCTGAGCCATTAGAGTCTGGGGTAAATGCATAGTATATTAACATAGCTTAATACAAACATTTCTATAAGAAAAATGCATTGGTTAACTCAAGGTTTGAGAATAGTTAGCTTCAGGTGGAACCAGGTGCCATTATGGCAACACAGTATTTTAAGAGAAACTTCCTTTTTAAATTTGTATAGAGAAGGGAAAAAATACATCACTGGGTTTATGTCCTTCTGCCACTTAAGAGAGAGCTGAAAAATGTCTGACACTTGCAGCCTATTTCCTCTGTTTGGAGACCCCTGTCCTTCCTGCCTGTTTCCCTCTCAGTTGTTTATCAGAAAACTTTTTAATACAGTTCATATTTTAGGTTTCAAAGGAATGGGCAAAAATAAAGTAATCATTTTAACACAAATTAAAATGTAAAAACAATGATATTTTGTAAGGGGAAAGATGAGTTGTATTTCCATTACCCTAAATTAGAAATTCTGTTAATTAATGAAACATGTCCTTTCCACATAGAAATTTCATGGCAATTATAGAGTGACCTCAGGAAATTAGTTTAAAGCAGATAAGCCTGAATTATCTTTGTCACTATAAGATCCTTGTTTCTCCATGTAATTACATGTGAATTATAGTTTAAAATGTTAATGAAGAACCCACCTAAATTACTGACACATTATAGAAATGGCTCTTCCTTGAGTACTTTCCACTGTGATTATTTTCATCTTAACACATAGATTGATCCAAGTACACATGGGACTTTGAGCATTTTAAGCTGCAAAGCTCTTTGATTTTGCATTTTACTTTCAGTGTTTTTTTCTAAAATTCTATTTGTGTGAACAACTTGCCATTTTTTTGTAGTTCTCTAAATGAATTATGGAGACAAAATAAAATCGGCCATACTCTTCCTCTAATATTCAAACCATCGAGCAATTCTGCTTTAGATTCAACAAGAGAATCTTTTTATAAAGAAGGGATTCTATTACCCATTATGGGCCACAAATACTGTAGAATTGAATACAGAAACAAACTATGTTAACACTTTAGGGTTTCTACAGCTCACTACTTCAGCTCTATGTCTGCTATGTATGCTTACCCTGTGTACCTACCCTCCTGCTGGGCAGAGAACACGCTGGATTGAAATAGCACTATCGGCAGAAAAACTCACTCCAAAATGCATTCCATGTAATCTATTTCCCCTTTATGAAGACATGCCTAAAATATACTTTTGTCTGCTTTCACTTTTCCTTTGATTTTAGCCCATGTGCTTAATTCAGATCCTTTCATCCACCGGCCTAAGGACCATTTTTGCCTGGATAATTTTGATGTCTAATTATAAAATCCCAATTAAACTCACTTCCAAGCCTGCTTTTCCTACATTTGAGATTCCCTGATAATATCACCAATTTCTAGTCACACAAATCATCTGTAGTGACCGTTATCAGTTTACATTTCTAGCTATCGCTCTGTATTTTCAACACTTTTATTTATTTATTTATTTTAGTTTTAGCTATTCTAGAAGGAATATGTATTGTGTCTAATATGTATGTTGTCTTATTTTTTTTGTTTATTTAATGCAAATGATATTGCTAGTCTTTTGTTTGCCATCTACTTATTTTCTCTGAAGTGTTCAGATACCTGTTTTTCACTAGGCTGGTTTGCTTACCATTGAGTTTTAAGACTTCTTTGTATATTTAATAAGAGTTATTTGTCAGATAAGTGCTTTGTTAATATTCCCAAACTGCAGCTTCTTCGATTCTCTCATTGGTCCTTTTAAAGAATAGAATTCTTTTAGCTATGTTAAAGTACAATTTATCATTTTTGCCCCTCATTGGTGTTGTAGCTAAATAATAACTGCTGAATTCAAGGTTATGTAAATTTTCTGTATTGTAGAAGTTTTACAGACTGGTTACTATTTAGATCTATAATCTAATTTTAATGACATATTTTGAAAGAAGATCTATGTCTAGATTTTAAATGTTTTTTTAACATGAGTGTTCCATGTTTTTAACATGAGTTGTTCCAGTATAGCTTATTAAAAAGTTATCCTTTTTTGATTCAATTGTCACTGCATCTTCATCAGATATCAATTAGATTCATGTGAATCTGTTTCTGATCTCTCTATTCTGTTCTTTTAATCTATATGTGCTATTTCATCACTACCATGTTATCTTGATTACTATAGCTTTATAGTAAGTCCTGAAGTTGGGTTGTTTCAGTGTTCAATCTTTGTTCTTCTCATGTTTTCTAGTCTGGATCTTTTCGTCTTTACATATGAATTTTAGAATTTGTTAATATCTACAAAATAGCTTGCTGGAATATTGATTGAATTCATTGCATGTATATATATCAAGTTGGGAAGAACTGACATATTAACGGATGAATCTTCTCATCCATGAACATGGAGTAGCTCTTCATTTATTTAAATCTTCATTGATTTTTCCAATAGAATTTTAAATCTTCTGTTAAATGTATAAATGCTTCAATATTTAGTCTATAAGTGGTACTTGGTTTTTCATTTCAAATTCCTAGTCCCTAAGGCAATGGCACCCCACTCCAGTACTCTTGCCTGGAAAATCCCCTGGACAGAGGAGCCTGGTAGGCTGCAGTCCATGGGGTCCCTAAGAGTTGGACACAACTGAACAACTTCAGTTTCACTTTTCACTTTCATGCATTGGAGAAGGAAATGGAAACCCACTCCAGTGTTCTTGCCTGGAGATTCTCAGGGATGGGGGAGCCTGGTGGGCTGCCATCTCTGGGGTCGCACAGAGTTGGACATGACTGAAGTGACTTAGCAGTAGGAGCAGCAGTACTTTATAGAAAAACAATTACATTTTCTATGTTAACCTTATATCCTTATATTCTATAACCTTAGTATAATTGGTTAGTCCAGTAGTTTTGTTTAAATTATTTGGGATTTCATATAGAGGCACTCATGTCCTCTGTCAACAAAAGTTGTATTTGCTCCATCTAGATCTAAGTACCTTTATTTCCTTTGGGAGTACTTCCATTAAGATATTGAGAGTGATACTGAGAGGAGCATCCATGACTTGTTCCCTATCTTAGGCGAAAAGTTTGTCACTAGTAAGTACATTACCTGTAGCATTTTTGGGGTAGATATCCTTTATCAAGTTAAGGAAGTTTTCCTCTGTTCCTAATTTGCTGTAAGCTTTTATCATGAAGGGTGCTGAGTTTCACTGTATGATCTTTCTGTGTCAGTTGATGGCAGTTTCCTTTTGCCTGTTGATATGATGGATTATATTAGATTTTCTTAAGTTAGGTTAACATGTATACCTGGAGTAAATTCTCCTTGGCCATGGTATATAGTTATTTGTATACTTTGTTGAACTTTACTTGATAACATTTTGAGAATTTTTGCATGCCCTTAATGTGAGAGACTGACCAGTAGTTTTCCCTTCCTGAAATTTCTTTATCTGATTGTGGTATTTTATGGTCTCCTAGAAAGAGGTAGCGAGTATTCTGTTTGTTTCTGGTTTGCAATTTCAATGATTATACTTTATTTTCAGATTTCCAATTTGAATATGTTTATAAATTTGCCTGGCGATTTCTTATTTTTCCCATTTGTGTACAACTTTAATAATTCATTTTGCAGTCTCTATCTATGTGGACTCTCACTTGTATTTTGTAATTTTGGATTGTGCATTGTTTGACAGAACTTTATTTGTGGGATTTTTGTTTATGATTGGATTTATTAATTACCTTATGCTGAGATTATCTTGGGCATTAACAGTTCTGTATCACTTTGTTTTTAATTGGTGAGGTCGTTCATAGATGGCTAATATAAACAAGTTTTGTATTTACACCCTCCTTGTCAATAAGAATTTTTTTAATCAAAATTCATTTTCAACAAAATGTACAGCTCATTATGGGCTTTAGCTTACTACAAAGTTCTCAGACTTTCAACCTAATCTGATCCTAAGCCTTTATCTCATCCTATTCTTACTCTTAGCTTGTTCAAGAAACTGGCAATTTAACTTTTCAGCATTGGTGTTAGGTTATTACATACCTACTTTTCTTTAAATTTTCACTGAACATATATTGATACTTAATGATTACTATAACAACTTATTCATAAACTTGTGTTTTCTCTTGTGGTTGTGTGGAAGAAATTTTGTTTAATTTCTTCAATGCTAGAAAGTGAGATCTTTCATTGCTTTGATGTTTCTTTTACTGAAACATGGATATGTCTGTCACTATGTAAGTTTACCCCCTTAAAGATATTTCCTATGTCTCATTCACCTCACTATTTCCCACACTACTGATCTGAAATGATTAATTGTGGAAAATGGATACTCCTTTCCCAATTAGGAACCAGTCTGTTGTTCCCAGTCTGCTTCTTTCTTCTTGATCTGTATACAGATATCTCAGGAGACAAGTCAGGTAGTATGGTATTCCTATCTCTTGAAGAATTTTCCACAGTTTGTTGATATCTACACAGTCAAAGAATTTGGCATAATCAATAAGGCAGAAGTAGATGTTTTTCTGGAATTTTCTTCTTTTCCAATGATCCAGTGGATGTTGGCAATTTGATCTCTGGCTCCTCTGCCTTTTCTAAATCCAGCTTGAACATCTGGAACATCATGTTTCACATACTGTTGAAGTCTGGCTTGGAGAATTTTGAGCATTTGCTATCATGCAAGATGAGTGGCATTGTGCAGTAGTTTGAGCATTCTTTGGCATTGCCCTTCTTGGGACTGGAATGAAAGCTGACCTTTTCCAGTCCTGTGGCCACTGCTGGGCTTTGCAAAATTGCTGGCATATTGAGTGCAGCCCTTTCACAGCATCATCTTTTAGGATCTGAAACAGCTCAACTGGATATCTATCACCTCCACTAGCTTTGTTCAAGTGATGCTTCCTAAGGCTCATTTGACTTCACATGCCAGGATGTCTGGCTCTAGGTGAGTCATCACACCATCGTGGTTAATTTGGTCATGAAGATCTTATTTATATAGCTTCTGTGTATTGTTGCCACCTCTTCTTAATATCTTCTGTTTCTGTTAGGTCCATACTATTTCTGTCCTTCATTGTGCCCATCCTGCATGAAATGTTCCCTGCAGTTCAGTTCAGTCTCTCAGTCATGTCTGATTCTTTGCAAATCCCTGAAGTACAGCACACCAGGCCTCCCTGTCCATCACCAACTCCCAGAGTTAACTCAAACTCATGTCCATTGAGTCGGTGAGGCAATCCAGCCGTCTCATCCTCTGTCATCCCGTGCTCCTCCTGCCCCCATCCCTCCCAGTATCAGGGTCTTTTCCAATGAGTCAACTCTTCACATGAAGTGGCCAAAGTATTGGGGTTTAAGCTTCAGCATCAGTCCTTCAATGGACAACCAGGATTGATCTCCTTTATGATGGACTGGTTGGATCTCCTTGCAGTCCAAGGGACTCTCCAGAGTCTTCTCCAAAATCACAGTTCAAAAGCATCAATTCTTCAGTGCCCAGCTTTCTTCACAGTCCAATTCTCATATCCATACATGACTACTGGAAAAACTAGAGCCTTGACTAGAGGGACCTTTGTAGGCAAAGTAATATCTCTCCTTTTCAATATACTGTCTGGTTGGTCATAACTTTCCTTCCAAGGAGTAAGCGTCTTTTAATTTCATGGCTGCAGTCACCATCTGCAGTGATTCTGGAGCCCAAAAATAAAGTCTGACACTGTTTCCACTGTTTCCCGTCTATTTCCCATGAAGAGATGGGACCAGATGCCATGATCTTCATTTTTTGAATGTTGAGCTTTAAGGCAACTTTTTTACTCTCGTTTTTCACTTTCATCAGGAGGCTTTTGAGTTTCTCTTCACTTTCTGCTATAAGGGTGGTGTCATCTGCATATCTGAGGTTATTGATATTTCTCCTGGCAATCTTGAGCTTGTGCTTTTCCAGCCCAGTGTTTCTCATGATGTACTCTGCATAGAAGTTAAATAAGCAGGGTGACAATATACAGCCTTGATGTACTCCTTTTCCTATTTGGAACCAGTCTGTTGTTCCATGTCCAGTTCTAACTGTTGCTTCCTGACCTGAATACAGGTGTCTCAAGAGGCAGGTTAGGTGGTCTGGTATTCCCAGCTCTTTCAGAATTTTCCACAGTTTATTGTGATCCACACCCGTCAAAGGCTTTGGCATAGTCAATAAAGCAGAAATAGATGTTTTTCTGGAACTCTCTTGCTTTTTCCATTATCCAGCGGATGTAGGCAATTTGATCTCTGGTTCCTCTGTCTTTTCTAAAACCAGCTTGAACATCTGGAAGTTCACGGTTTATGTATTGCTGAAGCCTGGCTTGGAGAATTGTGAGCATTACTTCACTAGCATGTGAGATGAGTGCAATTGTGTGGTAGTTTGAGCATTCTTTGGCATTTCTTTTCTTTGGAATTGGAATGAAAACTTACCTTTTCCAGTCCTGTGGCCACTGCTGAGTTTTCCAAATTGCTCGCATATTGAGCACAGCATTATCTTTCAGGATTTAAAATAGCTCAACTGGAATTCCATCACCTCCATCAGCTTTGTTCCTAGTGATGCTTTCTAAGGCCCACTTGACTTCACATTCCAGCATGTCTGGCTCTAGGTGAGTGATCACACCATTGCGATTATCTGGGTTATGAAGCTCTTTTTTGTACAATTTTTCTTTGTATTGTGCCACCTTTTCTTAATATCTTCTGCTTCTGTTAGGTCCACACCATTGCTGACCTTTATTGAGCCTATCTTCATATGAAATGTTCCCTTGGTATCTCTAATTTTCTTGAAGAGATCTCTAGTCTTTCCCATTCTGTTGTTTTCCTCTATTTCTTTGCACTGACCACTGAGGAAGGCTTTCTTATCTCTTCTTGCTATTCTTTGGAACTCTGCATTCAGATGCTTATATCTTTCCTTTTCTCCTTTGCTTTTCGCCTCTCTTCTTTTCACAGCTATTTGTAAGGCCTCCCCAGAGAGCCATTTTGCTTTTTTGCATTGTTTTTCCATGGGGATGGTCTTGATCCCTGTCTCCTGTACAATATCATGAACCTTCGTCCATAGTTCATGAGGCACTGTATCAGATCTAGTCCCTTAAATCTATTTCTCACTTCCACTGTATAATCATAAGGGATTTGACTTAGGTCATACCTGAATGGTCTAGTGGTTTTCCCTGCTTTCTTCAATTTAAGTCTGAATTTGACAATAAGGAATCATGATATGAGCCACAGTCAACTCCCAGTCTTGTTTTTGCTGACTTCTCCATGTTTGGCTGCAAATAATATAATCAGTCTGATTCTGGTGTTGACCATCTGGTGATGTCCATGTGTAGAGTCTCTTGTGTTGTTGGAAGAGGGTGTTTGTCATGACCAGTGTATTCTCTTGGCAAAACTCTATTAGCCTTTGCTGAGCTTCATTCCATACTCCAAGGCCAAATTTGCCTGTTACTCCAGGTGTTTCTTGACTTCCTACTTTTGCATTCCAGTCCCCTATAATGAAAAGGACATCTTTTTTGAGTGTTAGTTCTAAAAGGTCTTCTGTGTATTCATAGAACCATTCAACTTCAGCTTCTTCAGCGTTCCCTGGTGTCTCTAATTTTCTTGAAAATATCTCTAGTCTTTCCCATTCTATTGTTTTCCTCTATTTGTATTATCACTGAGGAAGGTTTATCTCTCTAGCCATTCTTTGGAATTCTGCATTCAAATGGGTATATCTTTCCTTAATCTGATAATTTTGTTATAATCTGATAATTTGGTTATCTAATCTTATATTTGGTTATCTTTTTTTAATGTGAATCCTGTAACATTTCTTTCTATGATTAATTATAAAATTAATTGAAAAGTGGCTTACTTTTTAAAAGGTTTAATATTAAAACTGAGTTTTATCTTATCCTGTTGTAGAATATCATTCTAAATAAGATATAATTCAATCTCATGCATTTGTAATGCTTCCCAGCTAGTTAATATAGCCCTTATTATGAGAAGTTTTATCATTATGTATATACATCATAGTTACTTGTACTGCTTACTCTATTAGTGTTGATATACACAAATATTTCTGAAAACACATAGAAATTACTGTGGATAAAAGTGAACTGTTTGAGGCTGGAGGAGAGATAACTATTATTATGCTGCTGCTGCTGCTGCTAAGTCGCTTCATTCGTGTCCGACTCTGTGTAACCCCATAGACGGCAGCCCACTAGGCTTCCCTGTCCCTGGGATTCTCCAGGCAAGAACACTGGAGTGGGTTGCCATTTCCTTCTCCAATGCATGAAAGTGAAAAGTGAAAGTGAAGTTGCTCAGTCGTGTCCGACTCATAGCGACTCCATGGACTGCAGCCTACCAGGCTCCTCTGCTCATGGGGTTTTCCAGGCAAGAGTACTGGAGTGGGTTGCCATTTCCTTCTCCAACTATTATTATACATGATATGAATTTTTAAAGTGCTTGTTGTAGTTATCTACTGGAAAGAAAAGGAATCCATGAATGTGAACTAGTTATTAATTCATAGCCCATAAATAATAGACTTTCTATTTCTGCATATTATTTGATATCGTTTTAAACTACTAAGAAAAATTGTTTCCTACCATCTTAGATACTTTAGAAATTGTGTTCTTATCAGCAATAGTGACATGTTCAAAATGTTAGAATAAAATATTTAAAGCTTGTATTCAAAAATTATCAATTTATCAGGAAAAAATATGAAAAAAATTAACTTCTTCTAAATAGAAGAGTTAGTTGGGACTATTCATAGAATAATGACCTTTACTCTAGGGTCTTAGATACCTAGAGTCTTTCAAGGTAGTATTTGGATGAAAAGAAATATATTATTATAACACGTAACTAAGAAACCATGCACTTATACACACAGCAACTTGAAGGGTTACTGTAGTGTTGCGCGTGTGTACAGCTATTTTTTAATGGCATTCTAGGTCTATAGGCACACACATGTCAATAAAACTATGACAGGAAGTGTGAAGTACATGGAATGGACATAAAGCATTTCAAGTGGCATCTACAGAAAACTGGTTCCAACACACAAAACTGGTTACTTCAGCAATGTGGCAAGAATGAGATGTAAGTCACTGTGTGTAAGTCAGATCCACTAATATCAAAGAGAGTTAAACTAGCATATTCTGTACTACATTCAGCACAGAAGTTTGTCATTGTATTGGGTTGACCAATGTTATCAGTTCCATAACATCTCATGGAAAAACCCGAACAAACTTGTTAACCAACCCAATATCAGGGTTCTCCAGAGAAAGAGCCTACAGTGTATGTGTGCATGGAGGGGTGTGTTTATATACAGAGATTTACTTTGCAGAATTCACTTATATAATTATTGAGTCTAAAAGCTGAAGTTCCAATGTGAAGGCCATCAGGAAGAGACCCAGTGGAGAGTTGATGTTGCAGTTTGTGGCTCCAAAGGCCATCTTGCTGCCAGGATTCCTTCTTGCTAGGGGGATGGCAGTCCTTTGTCATATTCAGGTCTTCAGTGGATTAGATGAGGCCTGCCTACATTATGGAGAATGATCTTCTTTACTCAAAATCCCCTAATATAAATAGTGCATTCTCACTTGCTCAGTCATGCCTTACTCTTTGCAACCCCATGGACTATAGTCCACCAGGCCTCTGTCTATGGACTTTTCCAGGCAGGAATACTGGAATGGGTTGCCATTTCCTCTCATCCAAAAACACCCTTGCAGAAATATACAAAATGTTTGACCTCATACCTGGGCAGCATGGCTCAGCAAAGTTGACACACAAAATTAACCATCTCAGTTATGACTTTTAAAAAAGTTCATGAGCAAAACAGATAAAGCATCACCTTTTCATTTTTTGAGTCTTTAATGGTATCACTAATTCCTATATTTATAAGATTGATTACTGCACGTAATTTTACTCTCTTGGCTAAAATGTTAAGGGACATTCTCTGGGACTTCCACACCATAATATCCGTTATGCCACAGCTTTGTGAACCAATGTGGGAGTTCTAGTTAAGTATATAACTCCTATGAATGAACTTATGAAATTCTCATGTTTAATTCTCAGAGATATAATTGTTAGATGGATCTGTAGACCTATCAGGAACACTGTATGACAGACTTGGAATAAACTTAATTTATCCCCTGGTCTCCATGAGCCCTCACTCTAACATGATGGTACTTCAGGTACTTTATTTTAAGTGTCAGATCTAACTTCAAACAGTCAGAATTCAGTGCATTATCCTTTTCCCACTACACAGTCTGGCAAATGGCCCTGGGACTCTCTGGGGAATACAAGTATATAATGTCCAATGGTATTGCACAGCACTTCCTCCATAGGTACCAGCCTTCCATCCAGTCTATGGACTCACAAGTCAGTGAACCAACTCCGTTGTAGAAAATAGGTGAGGGACAATAGTTTTCCATTCCAGTGACATATCAAGTTTCCACTCACATTTTTTTCCCAATTATATAATTGAACAATACCCTAGTAAGTTAGGTATAAATCTTGTCACAAGGAGAACCATGGTGTACTAATCATTGCCAAAAATGCCTGTGGAACAGGGTACCATGACAGCCGGTGTAGCGTTGCTAAGCATTATAGTATTTATAACTTTTAGTTCAGCTCTGCGTCTGATGTTTACCTGACTTCTGTTCTACATTATCCTTCTTGATACTACAGAGTCCAGTGAGCTCCCATCTTCCAGAATGTAGCCAACTTTTAAGCTTTTCCTTGTTACTCTTTGCCTTGTCACTGATGTATTGTTTCACCTGCTTGAATAGCTTTGGATATTCTGGGTTGCCCTATGGACATAAATGAGGTGGTAAGTTCTCTAATCTTATCAGTCTGTTCATATCATATCTTATAAAATTTCATATCAGCCCAGACTTTTGGACTTCATCAATGCCTTACCAAAAACAGTCCTAACACCTCTACTTCACTTGCTGTGGGCCATAAAGCAAGCTTCAAGGAGTTGTCCCAATATGTGCATTTGGGCCACGTGTCTCTGCCTGAACATTGAATTCATATCATGAGTAGGTTCTGTGAATCAAATTCTCCGCTTATATAGCTGTATGTTGCCTCCTCCTTGACTTTGGACTAATGAACTGAGTAGACTCCCATAGGTTTAATTTTGGCCCTTGCTATAGTTTATTAACTAGGTATGGTAGTCCTTGGGTAGATAAGCTATTTTATCCCAAAGCAGAGATCGTGCTTCTCCATTCAGATTGTGCTGAGACCTCACCCTAGTTATTGGAAGGCAAAGCAAGATTATAGCCAGGGATCTTGAGGAGAATAACATTATCTTTTGAAAAATCTGTTTTAAGTAAAATCCTTATACATTGCTCCGGCAAGGGAAGTTGTGACTTTCTTCAAAGTTTCAGGGCACTACTTTTTCTGACCCACAGGATTCAGAGAAATTCAGAAGGTCAAGCTTCACAGGCTCATCCACTCAAAACGCCTCGTAACAGTTCCTTTCCTCTACCATTGAAGGGCCATGACTTTGTTTCAGGTCTCTCTACACTTAGTTTCCTCTGCAATTCTTCTGCCTTTGCAACTGAATCCTAGTTCTGATTTTTCTGACCAATTTGCCTTTCAATTCAAGGGGATGAGGATAACTTCTAAATCTTCAGTAGAGGCTCTAAGCTTTTGTGGCTTTCTCTGGACTAGAGTTGGATGCCTTAAGCCTATTCCTTTTATTTTAAAATTTTTTATTTTTTAATTGGGGTATAGCCAATTAACAATGTTGTGATAGTTTCAGGTGAACAGTGAAGGGACTCAGCCCTACATATACATGTATCAATCCTCCCCCTAAGCCCCCTCCCATTCAGGCTGAAAATAACACTGAGCAGAGTTCCATGTGCTACACTGGTTATCTGTTTTAAATACAGCAGTGTGCACATGACCATCCAAAACTCCCTAACTATCCTTTCCCCTGGAAACCATAAATTCATTCTCTAAGTCTGTGAGTCTCTTTCTGTTTTGTAAGTAAGTTCATTTGCATCATTTCTTTTTAGAGTCCACATATAAGGGATATCATATGGTATTTCTCCTTTTCTGTTTGACTTTCTTCACTCAATGTGATATTCTTTAGGACCATTCATGTTGCTGCAAATGGCATTATTTCATTCTTTTTAATAGCTGGGTAATATTCCATTGCATATATGCACCACATCCTCTTTATCCATTCTTCTGTCAGTGGACATTTAGGTTGCTTCCATGTCTTGGCTATTGTTACTGTGCTGCAATGAACATTATGGTGCACATATCTTTTCAGACCATGCTTTTCTCTGGATATATGCCCAGGAGTGGGACTGTAGGGTCATATGGTAGCTCTATTTTCAGTTTGTTAAGGAACCTCCATACTGTTCTCCAGAGTAGCTGTACCAATTTACATTCCCATCACTGTGTAAGAGGGTTCCCTTTTCTCCATACCCTCTCCAGCATTTATTGTCTGTAGACTTTTTAATGATAGCCATTCTGGCTGGTGTGAGGTGATATCTCCTTGTAGCTTTGATATGCATTTCTCTAATAATTAGCAAGGTTGAACATCTTGCTAATGTTCAAGGGATTGGGGACAGGAGGAAAAGGGGACGACAGAGGATGAGATGGCTGGATGGCATCACAGACTCAATGGACATGAGTTTGAGTGAACTCTGGGAGTTGGTGATGGAGACGGAGGCCTGGCGTGCTGCGATTCATGGGGTCATAAAGAGTCGGACACGACTGAGCTTTGATATGCATTTCTCTAATTATTAGCAAGGTTGAACATCTTTTCGTGTGCCTGTTGAGCCTATTGCTTTCCTCTTAGGGCTTCTAATTTATTTAACAGAAGCCATATGAACTGAACTGAACCATAGGTAAAAAGCTTTAGTATTTGTGATGTGTTTGCATGTCATGGATTCTTACCACACTAAATATAACCAGAAGTGGAATCTCTTACTAGTTTCCTATATGTTTTCCACTGTCTTTAACCCAGTTTATTAAGAAGTCAGAACAAAAAATTGTCCTACTAGTATTGTGAGGAACACTTCTTGCTAACAGGAATAAAAGACAAGTGAAATGAGGAAATAGTAGAGAATTTTAAAAAGTAAATATATTTTAAAAGGCAGGAAGTCCTAGTATGGAGAATGCTGACCTTTAGTTTCAATCTTAAATATCTTTAAAAATACCTACTACTTGCCTAGAGAATGGGAAATTCAATCATGAATTAATAGACCATTTTACAATTGAAGATTTTGCAAAGAACCTAGAGGTCAGTTTCCATTCCAATCCCAAAGAAAGGAAATGCCAAAGAATGCTCAAACTACCGCACAATTGTACTCATCTCACACACTAGTAAAGTAATGCTCAAAATTCTCCAAGCCAGGCTTCAGCAGTACGTGAACCCCCTGATGTTCAAGCTGGTTTTAGAAAAGACAGAGGAACCAGAGATCAAATTGCCAACATCCCCAGGATCATGGAAAAAACAAGAGAGTTCCAGAAAAACATCTATTTCTGCTTTATTGACTATGCCAAAGCCTTTGACTGTGTGGATCACAATAAACTGGAAAATTCTTAAAGAGCTGGGAATACCAGACCACCTAACCTGCCTCTTGAGAAACCTATATGCAGGTCAGGAAGCAACAGTTAGAACTGGACATGGAACAACAGACTGGTTCCAAATAGGAAAAAGAGTATGTCAAGGCTGTATATGGTCACCCTGCTTATTTAACTTCTATGCAGAGTACCTCATGAGAAACGCTGAACTGGAAGAAGCACAAGCTGGAATCTAGATTGCCAAGAGAAATATCGATAACCTCAGATATGCAGATGACACCACCCTTATGGCACAAAGTGAAGAGGAACTAAAGAGCCTCTTGATGAAAGTGAAAGAGGAGAGTGAAAAAGTTGGCTTAAAGCTCAGCATTCAGAAAATGAAGATCATGGCATCTGGTCCCATTTCTTCATGGGAAATAGACGGGAAACAGTGGAAACAGTGTCAGACTTTATTTTGGGGGGCTCCAAAATCACTGCAAATGGTGATTGCAGTCATGAGATTAAAAGATGCTTACCCCTTGGAAGGAAATTTATAACCAACCTAAATAGCATATTCAAAAGCAGAGACATTACTTTGCCAACAAAGATCCCTCTAGTCACAGCTATGGTTTTTCCAGTGGTCATGTATGGATATGAGAGTTGGACTGTGAAGAAAGCTGAGCACTGAAGAATTGATGCTTTTGAAATGTGGTGTTGGAGAAGGCTCTTGAGAGTCCCCTGGACTGCAAGGAGATCCAACCAGTCCATCCTAAAGGAGGTCAGTCCTGGGTGTTCTTTGGAAGGACTGATGCTAAAGCTGAAACTCCAATACTTTGGCTACCTCATGCGAAGAGTTGACTCATTAGAAAAGACTCTGATGCTGCAAGGGATTAGGGGCAGGAGGAGAGGGAATGACAGAGGATGAGATGGCTGGATGGCATCACTGACTTGATGGATATGAGTTTGCGTGAACTCCCGGAGTTGGTGATGGACAGGGAGGCCTGGTGTGCTGCATTCACTGGGTCACAAAGAGTTGGACACGACTGAGCGACTGAACTGAACTAGAGGGTAAAATTATATATCAGATAATCATTGATTCTGTCCTTTTGCTCTTATGTTTGAACTTTATCTGACTTGTGATTTTTCTAGCTAAACATGTTATTTTCTTTTATCAGATAACCTTCACCCTACTGCAGAAGTCTTTCACTCACCATCTTGTTATTGTTTTAGTTACAGTGGTGCTCACTGCAGTTTAATATTCTTTTATTTACACAGTATAACTCTACTATTGGATGATTTATTTTCATTAAAATAGCTTTTATAATTTGACTGTCAGTCTTGTTTTTGCAATTACCTTTCATTGTCATAAAATCTCAATTCTCCATTCCTTTGCTCTTACAAAGATCATGTCTTACAAAGTACTGTTACTTAGGGGGTATCTGTTATGTTGACAATATTCTCCTTTTTCTCTTGCAAGAATGGTTCTGATGTCACTGCCATTGGATCATGGAAATCTCTTGGGTACACGTCTTAAAACACTCGGCTAAGTACCGCACCTTTATCCTTAAAATTATACCTCTGTAAGACACAGATTTTAGCAGAGTACTGGATCATCAGGTAAACAAGTTCATGACCAAAGAGGAGCTCGAAGCATGACTTTTAACTTATCTTTAATTTTTGCTTGTATTTGCCCTTAACTTTGATGTTTTTCATGTTTTATTCAGTCATTTTTATCACTAAACACTCAAAAGAGCTTAAGCACTTTCCCGTCATGATATTAGGCACTGGAGATGGAGTGGGTTGAGGGCAGATAGCAGGAGAGAAGAATGGCTGCCATCAGGGATGTGTATCTCTTCTTGAAATGTCCTAATCTGAAAGGGAACACAGCCCTGTTTAAAAAACTACAGTGATAATTGTGCTGATAGAAAAAATGACAGTGCAGTTCATGACAGTAAAGGCAACAACTACCTTTACTGCGAGGGGAGTAGCTTCATCTTCATAAAGATGACTTTTGAATAGAGTTTTGAGTCCTGAGGACCACAGAAGGCAAGCAGTTAATGCATCTGAGGATCATCGATAAACATCTTGGCAATTTGTCATGCTCTGAATTTTCATTTTTGCTTTCTCTCTGTTCTCTTAATGAAGTCATGGGGAAAGAGTGGTACTTTGCAAACAGGATATTCTTCCCACAAGGAAACGATAGCTTCCCTCCCAATTAATGAATTTCCCGAGCACTTGTCTTCCTCTGTTGCTACCTTTCTTGATTTTTTCTCTCTAGAGATAGATTTATTTACTCTCAGGGAAGTCCAACTTAATAAAATAACCTTGGTAGGCATTTTTATGTGTTTAAAAAAAAAAGTTTATATAGTTTCACAAGAAAAGGTCTCTTCTTGGATAATGATTTTAGTCTTTGGAACCAAGAATCAGGATGATTCTAAATTGGCCTTTCACCGTACCCACATGTCATTTTGAATTTTATAGTCATCTTGAGAGCACATGTTACATATAATAAATAAGGGAATTAGACACCTAAACTTTAACATATCAAGGTTCCTTGTTGGAAGCTAAGTGAAGAACTGGTATAATAAAACTGCTCACCATGTTGAATAAACTTCTAAATGTAGAAATACATGATAAAGGGAAGTGTCTACCCTTTAGCTAATTAAAATATTGATAATTTTTATATAAAAGTAGATTTATAATTTTGGTCTAATCTCATTTTATATTTTCAGATATTTTCTGGTTTTCACTAGCAAATAGAACTCTGCATGGCTGACAAAATCAGAATTTTCATGTATATAATCATTACTCATTTTGTCATTTATATTATAAAATGTTAATGAGTCAGAACATAGTCATAGTTTTTCTTCACAGGACATTTTGCTTCAGTTAAAGCATTTTACGTTACAGGGGACATGAATGGGTTTTTACCTCTAATTTTATTGTGAAGATCTCTTTGTTTGTAGGCATGATTTGGGGAAAAAACAACAACAACACTGGTAGCTCTAGAGCTTGGATAGCT
This sequence comes from Nanger dama, assembly GCA_917880005.1. Lineage (NCBI taxonomy): Eukaryota > Metazoa > Chordata > Mammalia > Artiodactyla > Bovidae > Nanger > Nanger dama. The sequence goes on from CAKJTW010000017.1 coordinate 11,941,260, forward strand.
GATGCCTGTCTAGGTATTAAGATATTTACATGAGAATGTTTCCAGCCTTTGCACTGACCAAACTGTACTTCAAGAAACTAAAATCTACAGAGGAGGAGGTTTGGGGGTGCAGTAATTAGGAGACCTGTGATTTAGAAACGAGAGTGTTTCCCTCCTACAGTATGAATATACCTCTGTTAAGAGCAGGCAAAAGTCAAAGCAGGCCTAAGGAGTAGATCTCTTCAGGAGCTAATAAGCAGCTATTAATCTGGCACTTTTTCTGTAAATTTATTTTTGCATGAGATTTGAAGAATGAATCTTTTTCAAAGTTAATTCCATTCAATTTATCTGATGCCGCTCAATAACAGGTCTCTTCAGACATATATTGGCTTTGTACACCCCTCACTTCTACTTACCAAGTTGTAATACAGGTAGTTGTCCACAATTCATCTCATTCACTCATTAAATAGGCATGTACTGAGTACTACCCACTTACTAGCTATTTCGTCAAATGCTAAATATTTTTAAAATACTTGCTTTGAAAGCAAGTAGCCTATAGCCTAGTAAGGAAGATGAGCATATAGTCAAATTATTTTAGAAATGGTGCATAAACACCTGTGATTTTTGTCTGTGTGGCAAATCTAAGTACTTTCTAGAAGCACTGTTCTGCCTGTGAAAGGGAAATATGGGAGAGAAAATAAGGCTCTAAAAGCTTTCTCAGATTTTAATATTTAATAGTTCTATTGTCATTCAGTTTACATTGCTTTAAATTAATTTCTTGCCTGGCTATTTACATTAAAAATTTTGCAAACATGTTTGTTTGTGTGTATCCTTTGTTACTGACTTTGAACTTACGCCCATTGTATTGAAGGAATGTTATTTGTAGCATCTCAACATCTTAACTTATTCAGGCTTGCTTACATTAACTTGTACATGGTCTACATTAACTTGTACATGAAAATAGTATATGTGCTCTTCAGTACGTACCCTCTGGACTTGTCGCGATTCCTCTATTCTAACGTCCTCCTCATCATTTCACTAAAACCCATTTGATCACAGTCACCCATGGTTTCTACATTGTAAGTAAACTGGAAATAGGCAATCTTCATCTTGTGTGGCTCATCAGCTGTAGTTGACACGGTTGAACATGCTCTGCTATTTGAACCAGTTTTTGCTCGGCTTCTGAAACACCACTTTGAAATTTACCTGCACACCTCACTAGTCCCTTCATTCTTCTTTTCTAGTTTAGTTTCACTGTTTCAATCTCTGAAAGCTCAAGTGTTCAAGACTTCAGCCCTTGGACATCTTTCTTCCCAAACAACACTCACTGCTTATCTCAGGACTTTTTAATGCCGTTTGTGGTGGGCTGCAGTCCATGGGGTCACAAAGAGTCAGACAAGACACAGTGACTAAACAACCACAATGTTCTAAAGACTTGGAAACTTACGTTTCTGGGTACATTACCACAGTCTCAGAGATGCCTACCCTTTCTCTTTCTAATTCAAGTTGAAAAGGACCTCCACCTCCTCATACTCTCAGATTCAAGTCTGTTAATAGAGTGTATTTGCTTAATTATGTATTTTCTGTTTCCTCCAAGTAGAAGATATGCTTCAAGAGGAAGGAATTTTTTTGTCTGCTTTCTTTACTGAAAAATTCATAGGCACGTGGGACATTGCACATGGTATTCCAAATACCTCTAGAATGATTGAATGAAATCAGTCTCAGGTTTCTGATTGACATTGTTATTTTTAGTACATGAATTTCTACAGAGTGGTGATTGTCCTTTGGATTTCACTGATAGAGAGCGGGAAGGCTGGAGCAGAGCCTGACTGCCCATGCAAGTCTACACTGCAACTCACTGAAAATATACTCCAGTACATATTTAAAAGCAACTAGTGTCACATATATGTGGAATCTAAAAAGAAGGCACTGATGAATTTATTTTCAAGGCAGCAGTGGAGAACCAGACATAGAGAACAGACATATGGACATGCGGGGAGGGGAGGAGGAAGAAGGGCAGATGTATGGAGAGAGGAAAATAGAAATTTACATTACCATATGTAAAATGAATAGCCAATAGAAATTTGTTGTATGAATCAGAGAACTCAAACAGGGGCTCTGTGACAGGCTGAGGGGCGGGGTGGGGAGTAAGATGGGAGGGAGCAGGTCTGGGAGGAAGGGAACATGGGTGTACCTATGGCTGATTCTTGTTGATGTATGACAGAAAACCATATTATTTTGTAAAGCAATTATCCTTCAATTAAAAAATAATAATAAAAAGCAACTAGTAGAAAAAGAAAGAAAAAACCCCAAAAGAGATGAACTCTGCCGGTTAAGACACCCACCAATTTGTTGCCAGCCTAGTTCTGGTTCCTTACAGCCTAACTTTGCTGTAAAGTTGTAGGTGTACTTTTGTACCGTATACCAAGTGAGGAGATTTGAACCAGGTTTGTGTACATGCTAAGTCACTCCAGTCATGTCTGACTCTTTGAGACCCATATGGACTGTAGCCTACCAGGCTTCTCTGTGGGACTATTTCTGTCTGTGGGATTGCTTCTCTGTCCATGAGATTCTTCAGGCAAGAATACTGGAGTTTATTTCTTCCTGCAGGGGATATTCCCAACCCAGGTATCGAACCCACGTCTCTACTGTCTCCTGCTTTGGCAGGCAGGTTCTTTACCATCTGAGCGACCAGGGAAGACAAAGTTGTGTTCAGTTCAGTTCAGTTGCTCAGTCCTGTCCGACTCTTTGCGACCCCATGAATTGCAGAATGCCAGTCCTCCCTGTCCATCACCAACTCGCGGAGTTCTCTCAAACTCATGTCTGTCTAGTTCGTGATGCCATCCAGACATCTCATCCGCTATTGACCCTTCTCCTCCTGCCTCCAAATCCCTCCCAGCATCAGACTCTTTTCCAGTGAGTCAACTCTTCACATGAGGTGGCCAAAGTACTGGAGTTTCAGCTTCAGCATCATTCCTTCCAAAGAAATCCCAGGGCTGATCTCCTTCAGAATAGATGGTTGGATCTCCTTGCAGTCCAAGGGACTCTCCAGAGTCTTCTCCAACACCACAGTTCAAAACCATCAATTCTTCGGCACTCAGCTTTCTTCACAGTCCAACTCTCACATCCATACATGACCACAGGAAAAACCATAGCCTTGACTAGACGGACCTTAGTCGGCAAAGTAATATCTCTGCTTTTGGATATACTATCTAGGTTGGTCATAACTTTTCTTCCAAGGAGTAAGCGCTTAGAGGCTTGCAAAGTCTGACCTCAAGCTTCTGCCCCAATTCAGGGAAGATGCAATGAAGCAGATCGCCACCAGAGGGCACTGTGGTACCTCTTTGCGAGGTTTCGTTTTCCAGGATGTATAAGATTGCGGAAGCTTGGGAAGCTTTTTAAAAACCATAAACATGGAGGAATATTTTGCTCATGTCGTTAATGACTTTGCTTCATTTTGAAAACAATAAGAAAGACTGTTGAACTGTGGCTATAGTAATAAAAATGATGAAGGCTGATGATAGAAATTTCACATGAAAATATACACAATATCCCTTGTTATCTCAAGATACCAAACCCACTCATAATTTTTACGGCTGCTGATGAGAGCATAAATTTGCTTGATTTTCAAGGAGGATCATTGGTCAGTATATCTGAAAGTTACAAATGCATTCATCTTTGAACTCGCTCCCCATGCTTGTAGGAATGTTTCCTACAGATGAACCTATGAGATACTAACTTACTTTTACTAAGTCATTTATCATAGCCTCTTAAAAACAGTGAAAGTTTTGAAACACAAATCTTAAGGAAGTTAGGTTAAAGAATTTACTGTATTTCAGAACAATAGAAATACATGAAACTGAATATGATTAAGATACTGTTTACTTGATAATACAAACGATCTCAAAGTTACTTTAGGTGGAAAAAAAAAGGCTCATAATAGTGGATAAAGTATGCAATTTTTAAATAAGGGAATGAGGAGTGAAAATACACATACACCACTGTATTTGCAGAAAGAAGTTTAGCAAGGGCACACAGATGCTAGGAAATGTCTTATTGAGGATGACAAAAGGAAAAATTTGGAATCAAATGGGAGTAAGACCATTTTATACCATTTTTCTGAGACTTAGACTCATGCAAATTAATTACTTACTCACAAAGCAGACTATATTTAATTGGTGGGGAAAAACTTTAGGTTACTCACTGAGAAACTCTTGGTGATTTAGCTGGTTGTTTCATCACTCAATGCAACAGATACATAGAAGTGTTAGTTGGACTGTTTGCTGATTCTGTGAGTTACTGAATCAATTCTATTAGGACTAGTGCTTCTAGCATGCTTGCATGAGGTGAATTATCCAGCAAAGGTTGTCCAAGGAAAAAAAGGCATTTTCCTTTGGGACCTCTTTCTAACTTTCTTTAGTCCCCAATATGAATGATTGATTACGGATTGATATGCCCTTTGGGCAAAGAATGAAGAAATTCCTGAGCCTTTTCCTTACATTTTAACAGACTTAATCTAGTAATACATATTCATTTATTCACTTAATATTTATTGAGTACTAAGAACCTGGGAATGAACCTCCTTCTGAGGATACAAATCTGTCAGCCAGAAGCTTATCTTTCCCTCAGAGAGCTCACAGTCAGCTAAGAGGACAAGCACGGTCTAGTTGCTTTGCAGAGTGATATGTGTGCCATAGAGAAACAAAGAATGGTTTCCCATTCTTGAGAGAGACTGGAGAGAGCCTTCACATCTTATTACTATGTGAGTGCTAAGTCACTTCTGTCATGTCCAACTCTTAGCAACCCTGTGGACTGTAGCCCACCAGGCTCTTCTGTCTATTGGTTCATCTTGGCAAGAATCCTGGAGTGGGTTGCCATGCCCTCTGCCAAGGAATCTTCCTGAATCGGGGATAGAACCCATGTCCCTTAAGTCTCTTGCACTGGCAGGCATGTTCTTTACCACTAGTGCCACCTGGGAAGCCACTCATATCATAATACAAACTTCAAAATCTGAGTGAATTTGCTAGATAACATGGTTGACATGCTGCTGCTGCTGCTAAGTAGCTTCAGTCGTGTCCAACTCTGTGCGACCCCACAGACGGCAGCCCACCAGGCTCCCCCGTCCCTGGGATTCTCCAGGCAAGAACACTGAAGTGGGTTGCCATTTCCTTCTCCAGTGCATGAAAGTGGAAATTGAAAAGTGAAAGGGAAGTCGCTCAGTCGTGTCTGACTCTTAGCAACCCCATGGACTGCAGCCCACTAGGCTCCTCTGTCCATGGGATTGTCCAGGCAAGAGTACTGGAGTGGGGTGCCAGCACCTTGACATAGGGGAAGAAAAAAAGCTCTTAAGTAGAAGGCAGAACGTTTAGGAAAGTCAGACTTAAACACATGATCTATTGGAACAAGAGCTGAAGAGTTTAGCATGACTGTGTGTGTGTGTGTGTTTACATTTTGAGAGAATTACTGCTAATGTTAAGTACTTAGTATGTGCCCTAGGTACATTATGCTGTCTTAAAAAAAAACCACTCTGAAGTATATATTATCCCCATTGTACAGATAACGATACTGAGAAAGTAATCTATCTAGGGTTACACATGTAGATAGAGCTAAGACTCAGATTTGTATCTGATTCCAAATTTTATGCTCCAAAAGCCTGAATAAGAGTGTTTGCTAGATCTCGTCTGTTTGCCTTTCAGATGCCCTGTCCACCATTCTCCATCCTATTCTGTAAAACTGGAAACTAGCCTGGATGAAGTCTATCAACAGGCTTTTATGCTCTTGGAATTCCTGTGTGGTCAGCCCCATAGGTAGCATAGACAGGAAACCAGAGGGAGGGGAAGAGAAGCGTGTTTTATCACAGGGATCCCTTCTGTTCTGCCTGCTTGTGCTACCTGGTATCCTTAGCAGAGATCACAGCTGATATGCAGGAGGCCTTCTGTGCACGCCTGACTCCTGAAGTGAAAAAGCGTTAGCTGTTCAGTCACGTCCGATATTTTGTGCCCTGTGGACTGTAGCCCTCCAGGCTCCTCTGTCCATGAATTCTCCAGGCAAGAATACTGGACTGGATAACCATTCCCTTCTCCAGGGCATCTTCCCAAACCAGGAATCAAACCTGAGTCTCCCACACTGCAGGCAGATTCTTTACCATCTGAACCACCAGGGAATCCCACCTGACTCCCAGGTGACAGTAGCTGTTCCCTGATCTTGTCCCTGCAGGCCTGGGATGACAGCAACTCTTCTACACCTTCCCTTGTGGCTTCCTTATGTGCCACCCACTGTTTTTTAAATAGGACTTTTATTAACGTCTCTTCAAATTGTCCTAATTTTAAAGTGCCATCTGTTTTCAGTTGGTACCATATCAACATTTAGGAAGTTGTGTTGCTATCTAAGCGAGAGGTGATGAAAGTCTATTGGGGCAGTAAGTTTAAGATGAAGAGTCGGACATGACTGAGCGACTCAACTGAAGTTTAAGGTGAAAGGGATAGGCTAGATTGCAGAAAGAGAAATCTGGATTTTAAGAGGACTTTAAGGAAAGAACAATCATTCTTAAGGTTTGAGTTCTATAAAGGAATCCAAATAGACCTTTCTTTGCAAGTTACCCATTTCATTATATAGACAAATTCTTCACCTAAGTAATAGCAAGATAGAACAAAACAGATGGTTGCTAACTTGACACTTGAAGACATTTAGGGTTTGTATGCGTCGAAGTACATGGAACCACATTATTCATTCACGGAGTGTGGCACCCGGTAATAAGTGGTGAGTCAAATAAACAACTAATGCTGAAAAGGTATAGCAAGAAGAGGGAGCCCAGGCAGGTGGATCAAGCAAGAAAGTGTGTCAACCTGCTCAGCCCTGGTTCTGAGAGTTCAGGATACAGTGACCATAAGGAGGAAGGTCAGCAAACAAAACTCCAGATCCTAGGGAAGGGGATGAGGTGAAGCAAGTGCTGGCTGGACAGACTGCAGCATGACTGGCATATTGCTAGGCTGCCCTGGTGGTCCAGACAGTAAAGACTCTGCCTGCAGTGCAGGAGACCCGGGATTGATCCCTGGGTTGGGCAGATCCCCTTGAGAAGGGAATGGCAACTCACTTCAGTATTGCCTGGAGAATACCATGGACAGTGGAGCCTGGCGGGCTACAGTCCATGAGGCTGCAAAGAGTTGGACACAACTGAGTCACTAACACTTTCACTTTCAGTCTATATCTGTTGGATATTTCCTTAAACCTCCCAACTGTATACGGGACTAGAGCAAGGCTGAGAGCTCTGGAGGTCAGGTGGATGATAACTGAGAGGCCCTAACATCCCATTCACAAAGGCAACTCAGCTGAGATTTTTTTGAAGCCTGTAATTTTCTCAAGTAGTTGAAAAGTCTGTTTTCATCTTATGTTCCAAAGCAGCAACTTTGTGCATTTGGGGAAACATGCGTGTTCTTCATCAGTGTCCCTCAAGTTGAAGAATTTTAAATAAGGCAGGCATAAAACTAAATGCAATTGCATTATTAAATTCTGTTTCCTTCTGGGATTCCTTTTTTGATGGGAACAAAGGAATTATGAAATGTAATATTTTTAACACTAGCTTCTTTCTGGGGTTTAAAAGTGAATTTTGATTTACAACCTCTGAGGAAAATATATAGAAAATAGCTTCCAAAATTAACACAGTAATTAAACCAAATGGATGGTAATAATTGTGTTAAAATAATAAATCATTTATAAAGAACATTATAGGAAATAAAATACGGATGCACCCTGTGCCTTACACAGGTGCTCTATTAATCACTGAGGTGTGAATTATAGAGGTGAAGAGTTTATGCTTCTTTCCTTTGTGTTGAGCATTCTGATAAATGAGAGTCTAATGTGACAGAAAAAGATAACATAATGAATATGTTGTTATGCTTGAAGGAACATGGAAAAAAAAAGTGACTGACATTGTATTTTGTTCCAGGTGGGACTAAAAAGCAAGCAGTTCCTGGCCCACAATACTCCAGCTTAGGATGTCTGACTGATGGCATGCTGGCACCAGCATTGGAGGAAGTGATGAGCTTCAGCTCCAGGTGAGTTTGGTGCACCCAGATACAGTTTGTGCATCTTTCCTGCTTCTCCACACAGAGTTCCTAAAATAACTCCACTGAGCCTTTTACCATTTAAAAATATCGGGCTATAGCATTTCTTTAAAAGAATAGAGTTGTGAACTTCTATAGTGCTTTAAAAGTCATTGGATATTCTTCTTTTAACTTTCAGTAGTAGAACAGGTAATTAAAGATAGGTTTCCTTCTGAACCAAGTGTTAAAATGCCTGAACTGAAAGTAGAATGAAAGATAAAACTTCACACAGTATTTGGGGGTAAGGACGGAAGGCTACTTCTCTAAGAGACCTCAGTGGAAACCCAGAGTTACCATGAATCATTTCAGATGGAGATATTGTTCCAGATCCTCCTTAGTATCAGGTACCAGTTGGCTGAGTTACCCTTCAGGATCCCAGATTTTGTCAATTGCAGAGTCATGCCACAGTGGAGCAGACAGATAATCCAGTAATTGAAAAGAATTTCTGATGTCTGGTTTTCAAGAGATCATAAATAAGGGTCAAATACACTGTTGTGACAAACCTAGACAGCATATTAAAAAGCAGAGACAGTGCTTTGTCAACAAAGATCTGTCTAGCCAAGGCTATGATTTTTCCAATAGTCATGTATGGATGTAAGAGCTGGAATATAAGGAAAGCTGAGTGCAGAAGAATTGAGGCTTTTGAACTATAATGTTGGAGAAGACTCTTGAGAGTCCCTTGGACTGCAAGGAGATCCAACCAGTCCATCCTAAAGAAGATCAGTCCTGGGTGTTCATTGGAAGGACTGATTTTGAAGCTGAAACTCCAATATTTTGGCCACCTGATGCAAAGAGCTGACTCATTTGAAAAGACTATGAATGTGGGAAAGGTTGAAGGCAAGAGGAGAAAGGGACAACAGAGGATGAGATGGTTGGATGGCATCACCAACTCAATGGACATGAGTTTGGGTAAACTCCAGGAGTTGGTGATGGATAGGGAGGCCTGGTGTGCTGCGGTTCATGGGGTCGCAAAGAATCAAACACGACTGAGCGACTGAACTGAATTGAATACTGTTGCACAGATTATATTTATGATCTTCCCTGAGTCTGTACCTTCATGAACCCATAAACCAGAATATATGTATAATCTAGAGTCATGAATATAAAGTTTTTGTGGCTTGAAAAGAGTAATACACTATAGATTTAGGAGACAGAATATATTTCATTCAAAAACATTTTATACTTCATAAGGTCTACAAACTAGAACCAATATGTGTCTTTAAGTTTTATAGAATACCTACTTTTCAGAAATTAAAGATTAGTAAAGAAGATAAGCCAATCCAGACTAGTAGGGCAAGTGCTATAAAATATATAAGAAACATGCAATGAATATTTAGTCTATTTATCAAATATATTAGTACAATTCTGTATCTAGTGACTTAAAGTAAGAAAATATTTATAGGTATCTGAAAAGATTTAGAGGATACTTCTCAGTCTGTTGTTATATCAGAGAAAATAATGAATAGCCCAAATATTTAATTGAATCATATTTATCAAATAGATTTTGTTCCAGAGAGTAGCATTCTATAGATTTATTAAAATAGGTATTAATGGTTTAGAAGAATACTCAAGACATAGAAGAAGGAGCAGGTATATTTTTAAAACCAAAAATATTAAAAATTCTTCATAGGTTAACAGTTATAAATCTATAGAGAAAATGATATAGAAAAGAGACTGACTTTTTAAAAATTCTTTAACACTTCTGAGGTCTTCACAATGTATATTTTGATGATTAGAAACAAAACAAAATATATAATCATTAGGTTTTTTCAGAAGAAAATGTTACAGATGGTCATGAAAATAAAATCACTATTTTTTCAGAGATTAAAAAAATGAGGTTAAAAGATAAATCAAAGTAAAACTGTGCATTTAAACATAATGGCATGCATACATATATTATTATATGCATGAATTCATAATAAGAAAAATTAACTTTTTCATTTAAGTAAATGAGAGTTTCAGATAATGAAGCCAATCGATTCCTATTTAGTTAAACATGTAAAGACAGCAAAGAAGGAATAAAATTTGAGTAGGACCTTGAAGGTTAAATATATGGAAATATGCTTTCATTAGTATTGATAATTACTAAATTTGACTAGTTGAAATGGATAAATGCACATATGCTCACTTACCTCATTCTAATTTTCATTTTGTAGAAGATTATACCATAAAGGTCGCACATTGAATAAGTTTAGACATTAACATTTTTGTTTAAAGTTAGTTTTTAGTATATCAAATTGATTATTTTGTCTCTTATCATACACTTTGCAAACATCAATGCCTTTTAAAAAAAACTTCCTCATTGTATAAGTAATCACAGTAATAAAATATTTGTCAAGTCTCTTGGTTACTTACTTTCATTGCCATATTCTTTAATTATTAATATTTTTACTTCAATGATGCATGAATAAGTTGTACTGTTATCTAAAAATTGAGATAATTTTGTAATTTCTTATGTGAACATCTTTTAAATAGAAACTTTATAAAGAATACTGCTAATATTCTTTCAAACTTTTCTTTGACTGTGTCTCTAAGCCCATCCTTTGCCCTCTAATTCCTACTGAATATTCTGTTTGGATGATGACATTGGCACCCAAGTCTTCAATATACCCAGATTTATAACTTTGTATGGAACCATACTCTACTTGGCCACTAGGTCAATATACGAAACAAACCACAGGCACCCTGTCATCTATATATCTTCCCTCTTTCCTTCAGATGCCTCTCATTGGATCTCCTCTTTTCACCCTTCCTAATATTAAATCTTTAAAAGGAAAACCTTGCTTGATAGGCAAGAGTATATGTGAGGGGCTGCCCAGATTGACTGAGTAGGCTTGAATCATACTTAGTAGACAGAAGAAGGGACGAGTTTTTCTGTATCAACATAGAAAAAGGGAGAAAAATGTTACCATTGATGAATTTACTCTTCATAATTGATCTTCTATGCTCTCCTCCAATATGTATATTATAAATGTATGAGCTGTCGTTAGGTGGAAACTAGAAGAGTGGCAGAAAACACGTATATAATGGTAGTTGAAAGTTATCAACATATCCACATGTTTGTGAAGAAGGCTGAGCGCTGAAGAACTGATGCTTTTGAACTGTGGTGTTGGAGAAGACTCTTGAGAGTCCCTTGGACTGCAAGGAGATCCAACCAGTCCATTCTGAAGGAGATCAACCCTGGGATTTCTTTGGAAGGAATGATGCTAAAGCTGAAACTCCAGTACTTTGGCCACCTCACGCGAAGAGTTGACTCATTGGAAAAGACTCAGATGCTGGGAGGGATTGGGGGCAGGAGGAGAAGGGAACGACAGAGGATAAGTTGGCTGGATGGCATCACTGACTCGATGGACGTGAGTCTGAGTGAACTCCGAGAGATGGTGATGGACAGGGAGGCCTGGCGTGCTGCGATTCATGGGGTCACAAAGAGTCAGACACGACTGAGCGACTGAACTTGAACTTGTGGGAGGACAGATATGGCATTAATTGGGCTCAAATATTTACCCTTCTGTGAATGAGTTGTGTAACCCAAAGCATAATTTTCTCCTTAAGCCTCTGAGACTGAGATTACTTCTTGTTATAAATCATTCCCATTCTGTAAGTCAACTAATAGAATGTTTGTGTAAGCCTTTTATAAATGTTTAAATACGTTGCAGATTCCTACCAACTCTAAAAAAAAAAAAAATAGTACTTATTTTACTTGACAGAATGCACACACACGTGTGCATGTGTATATAAGTGAATGCATGTGTAGCCACTTACTCTGCTTGTTCCTGTGTAAAATGCCTTTGCTTTCCAGTAAAGTATCCTTAAGTATTTGCAGAGAAAGTTCCCTCCTTCTCACTCTATTCTCTGTGGCCTGGCCATGAAATCATTATGGTTCAATAGTTTAGAAGGCGTTCATGTTGCCCTTTGATCACAAAGGAAATTCAACTCTGGAGAAAATCCTATGATAATGAATTTGGCAACACCAAGCAACTTCCTTTATGAAAACCACTCACAAAATAAGTGTGGTATGAAAATTAAAGACAGAATATTAAGACAGCATTGATTCATTGATCTGGAAATTATTTCTAACCATATAATATTAATAACCCTTCATGACTTGAAATGTAAGCTTCAGCTAACATCACATGGCAACAGGAATCATTTAATATTGCCAACAACTGAAGTCATGTTGAATTTTTTAGCAGCTGAAATTACATTTGCTGAAGTACTGTGATGAGGATATTTTGCAAACTATAATAAAATACTGGAAATTATCACAAGGTGAGAACTTGTTTACCTCAATCAGTGTTCGTTAGTCATTCATGAATATATGCCTAAGATAAATCAAAATATAATGTATATTGATCACTGAAATCACTTTTAGTGTCAAATAATGTGTAGTAAAATTTGGGAGAATTAGATTACTGCAAACCAAAAGTTGCAACCAGGTTTACTCTCTTTTATTCACATTTCTCAAGAAAATGTGAGTTACATGAAAATAGACCAGGGCTGGGGGAGGTTAGAAAAAGACACTGACTGTTAGTGATGGTTATCAATAACTAAAACTTGAAATCATTCACAAAACTTTAAGCATCTACTATCAACACTGTATTTCTCTAGACCTGTGGGGGATATAGATATCAATAAAGCATTTCTACTTTCAAGGGACTTTCTTCCAGGAAAGAAGATATGCTGTATACACAGATAATATTCAGTGTTATGTTATAATGCAGGTGCACATATTTTTAATATGTTAGGTAACTATTAGTGTTTGATGCTAAAGATAATGCATGATAAAAAGTCTTGTTTGCTGGAAGACAGATATTTTGATTTGTATTAAAGCAATTATGAAGGCTTCTTGAAGCGGAATCTGATATAAATAACAAGGATTATATATAGGCTGGGAATGGCATTGTGGGTGGAGGGAACAATACATTTACAACCAATGACCTCAAAGGTAGAGGACAAATAGTAAAGGACAGTTAACAACCCCTTTGTTTTCTCCTTTTTATAAAGGGCAGGAGTACTGGGCTTACCTGATGGCCCAGCTGGTAAAGAATCTGCCTGCAGTGTGGGAGACCTGGGTTTGATCCCTGAGTTGGGAAGATCCCCTGGAGAGGGAATGGCTACCCACTCCAGTATTCTGGCCTGGAGAATTCCATGGGCTGTATAGTTTATGGGATTGCAAAAACTCTGACATGACTGAGCGACTTTCACTCCTTCTTCAGTAGTAGTGAAAAGGATGGTGATTAATTTTCGTGATTAACTCAAGAAGTGTCTTTATTTTTATGATCCTCCTCCAGTGATCTGTGGATTTTCCCATTGTGCTAAATTCCCATAATATCACAATACATTTTTTTCTGACTTAATTTGGAAATACTATATCTTTTATACCCATGAAGCATATCATAGTTTACTAATCTGATGCTTATAGTAGTACTTTAAATATCAGTTATAAACATCAGCCTCCAAAGTTTTATATTTTACATGCCATAACATTTTTCTACCATACTGTTACGTATGATTTTCTACAGTAAACGTTTGTGTCAAGGTCAAAAAGCAACAGTATTTGCCATTTAAAAACTAATATTAGAAAAAATGTTTCCTGCAATATACCATTTGTACTAAACACATATAAATTAAATTTGTGATAAATGTTCAAAAGGTATAGCTTAAAACCTGAGCACCTAAAATTGAGGCTTTTGAACTGTGGTGTTGGAGAAGACTCTTGAAAGTCTCTTAGACTGCAAGGAGATCAAACCAGTCTATCCTAAAGGAAATCAGTCCTGAATATTCATTGGAAGGATTGATACTGAAGCTGAAACTCCAGTACTTTGGCCACCTGATGTGAAGAACTGACTCATTGGAAAAGACCCTGATGCTGGGAAAGATTGAAGGCAGGACCAGAGGGGATGACAGAGGATGAGATGGTTGGATGGCATCACTGACTTGATGGACATGAATTTGAGCAAGCTCTGGGAGTTTGTGATGGACAGGGAAGCCTGGCATGCTGCAGTTCATGGGGTTGCAAAGAGTCAGACACATCAGTGCAACTGAACTGAGTGAATAGATTAAAATAAAAATTTTATGATAACAAGTAGATGATAATCTTTATCTTTCTAAACAAAGACTGGTAGGTGAAACCATAGCTTTGTCTTCTCAAAGCACTTTTGTCACATTCTTAAACCTGTAAATTTCCCATTAACACTAGTTAGAAATTTTGGCCTCCAGTTTCAATAATTTCAGTAAATAATGAGTCAAATGCATTTGAGGCTTAAAATTTTTATTTCTAATTTTTCTCAATTCTGTTAGTCATAAAATCGTCATATTTACTAAAATATTTAGATAATTCTTTCCTTTTTCTCCTCATTTCCATCCTACTCATTCAGAACATGTTTGTTAAAGTAAAGCATTTTTCTGAATCCTGAAAGTCTTTCACATCCTTTATATTTATATATATATATTTTTTTTTCCTGTCTAATCAATGTTTTAAACTCATTTTTCTCCCTTGACCAATTTTTAAAATCACTGTTTATCCTTTTTTATCATATTGCCCTGTTATGGTATTGTATTTATACTGAATCTTTGAGAGCTTGACATGGTGGCAGAATACTACAGTATGTAAAAAGTATGAGACAGGAGTTAGAAGCATGAAACTGAAAACTTAGCAGTTGGCGCTGGTATTTAGATTTGAGAAGTCCCCACAAGTGATTTAACGTTGGGGTGAAACAGATGAAGACAAAAGTGGGAAAACACGTGCTAATATAAATGTGTTTGGAGACATGGACATTGGAATACAAAAGGGTAAAGATGAATGAGAAGGAATTATCCCAGATGATTAAAGAGATGTAGGAAAGTTTAGGAAAAAGTTAAAAAAAAAAAAATCTGTGTTATCTGCTGGATGGCAAAAGAATGGTTTATTAAAATGAAGTGGTGTTTAATTTTTTTAATATGTGAAATAAAGCATAATTTTATGGTTATGTAGAAACATAAATCAGTCTCATTTAAATATCTACTATACATGAGGCCTCAAATACAAAAGTGTCAGAAATTGCCCTTCTTTCCCCTTAGATTAATGTCAGATGCTGGAGATGACATGATTACGGAGAAAACTTGACAATGTTCGTGTTGACTTGACAATTTGTGCAGTTGTGTCTGACTCTTTGAGACCCCACAGGAGGAGGAAATGGCAAATACCCCTATATACTTGCCATGAGAACCTCATGAACTGTATAAAAGAACTTGGAAGTAGTATATATTAAATGTAATTTATTTCTTGTAGAGGGGAAGATACAAATTCCTGTTTGATATGGCAATGTTCTTTTATCTTAATAAATTAGAGGAATTTTCTCTCATTTTTAGGTATCACTTAAGCAATTGTTGCCTCAAGTGAACTTCAACACTAAAATCATGTCTTTACACATGTGATTATCAAATGCTTTTTGTTGTAATATGCTGAAACAGTTAAAAACATCTGACTTTAGATTAATACATACCATTGGCTACAGTCAGAGGTAGTGATAGTCAGTATTGGCAACTCAATATTGGAACATTGGACATGTGGAAATTCTCAAATTCTGTTGCTGCTGCTAAGTCACTTCAGTTGTGTCTGACTCTGTGCAACCCCATAGACGGCAGCCCACCAGTCTCCCCTGTCCCTGGGATTCTCCAGGCAAGAACACTGGAGTGGGTTGCCATTTCCTTCTCTAATGTGTGAAAATGAAGTTGCTCAGTCATGTTCGACCCTCAGTGACCCCATGGACTGCAGCTCCTCCATCGATAGGATTTTCCAGGCAAGAGTACTGGAGTGGGGTGCCATTGCCTTCTCCAAATTCTGTTGCTAACACAGGTAAATAGCACCTACTCAGGGTAGGCCTTGAAAGCAGGGGCAGAATGTACTTTATTTTCAAGTATTTTTAACAGTGGAAACAAATTATTTTACAAAATCTAGAGGGATATGGGATATTCTTACCCTGTATTACACCCACAGAATTTTAGCTTTCAAATTTCAGAGAGTGAATATTAATTTTTAAAGCAACTGTGTTTAGAAATGAGAAGGCAACAAGAATACCTGCTGGGTTCTTGAAAATTTCTTTTGGTAGGAAGTGGTTTTCCTTTTGGAAGTATATCATAACACTAGATGGTGTTTCTTTTTAAAAGATTCTACATAATTCTGGCAGGGGATGGACATCTCTGTGCAATCTTCAGTGTACACTGTTGTTGAAATGGTTGAAGCAGTTGTAGAGCCCTAAGAATTATTCTCCTTACTTTTTTCTAAATGGGAAAGAAACTGATCATCTAGTAACTGGATAGTGTTAAAGGGGCTTATAATAGCAACAGAATCATAACATCTTGCTCCACATTGTCTGTCCTATAGCCACATTCAATAGAAAAACATCCACCTTCTTCCTGTTGATCTTGGTAATAACTTTGCTTATTTTTAAAATATGTTTCTCTTGTTATCTTGACTTATCATTTCTAAACACAATCTACTAATTTCCTACTATGATACTTTAGAGGATATAGGCCAGCCACTGATCACGTAACTTTTTTTCCCACTTTCTTCTCAATATGTTGAATCAAATTGTGTTGAACTCAGTACTCAATGTTTACTTAATGAATGTGTAGATACTGTGTTCAGGTTTACATTGTTTGAGGCTAATATCTGTGTTTTCCTGAAGCTTAACAGATTATAATGTCTTCAAACTTCAAATGTACAAAATTATTTAAATGTGTGACAAATTCCATTATTTTGAAATTGTATTCCTCCAGCTTTCCATCATTTTGTTCCCATCTATCTGGCTATTCTCTTTATGCCCCCTGTCTGTTTTGCTCTTAATTTCTTTTTCCTGAATTGTATTTACTACTCCTTCTTGATTGGACCTCTCCCTCTTTTTGAAGAAACAAAACAACTTTCTAGTATTTTCTTAAAAAATAGTGTGAAAAGTACATATATTGGACCCATGCTTGTCTTCAGAGGGCTTACTTTCACCCTTTCATGTGATTGATATTTAAGTATATGGTTTAGTATCTGGGATGAAAAGGATTCTCCTTCATGACTACAGCAAGATCATTCTTAGGCCAGTCTGATCTCTTTTCATTTGTAGGTGACTTTTGTTTTACTTTTCTCTTTGTAGGAACCTCTTATGATTTTTAAGGTTCATGATGGTGTGCCTTGATATGGGACTAATTCCACTTGAGTGATTTTTCTTTGATGTTGAAAAATCATATGTAATTTCTTTGATAACTTTATCTTATCAACTGTCTTTATATCATTACTCACTTATTGAACCTTCTAGATTCAGGTCTTAAAGTTTTTGAACTCCTACTCCCTCCTCTCTCTTTTTTTGGGGGGAGGTGGTTCTCTATTTTAAGTTTCCTTGGCTTTATCTTTTACCTTTCTACTGATTTTTAGGAAATAGTTGGATGTGGAACAAAATTAAACTCTAGGGAAGTTGTGGGAAAAATACAAGAAACACTTCAGTACCTCTTACCTGTAGTTGACATTTGCCTCATCTACTTTTTTCTTAAAGTACACACAGTAACCCAAACACACTATCTCTATGCTTTCATTCTTTCCTTTCCTCTGAGAGTAGGTTGCATATATGACTTTCCTTCACCTCTAACTACCTCAGTGTTTTGTTTTGGTTTTTTTCCCCTGAAGAACAAAAATAATTTCTCACATATTTATAGTAGGGTAATCAGTTTCAGGCTTCCCCGGTGGCTCAACTGGTAAGAACCTGCCTAACAGAGCAGGAGACACAAGAGATACGGGTTCCATCCCAGAGTTGGGAAGATTCTCTGGAGAAGGAAATGGCAACCCACTCTAGTGTTCTTGCCTGGAAAAGTCCATAGACAGAGCAGCCTGGCAGGCTGCAGTCCATGGGGTTGCAAAGACTTGGAAATGATTGAGTGTTCAGGCACGCATGCAGTAGAAACAAAACTGGAGACTATCAGCTTCAGTAAATGTGTAATAAACAAAACATTTGGAACACCAGCAAGTAGATTATATCAGTGTTATCAACTGTTATCAGCCAATTCTTCACGGTACTTTTTTCCTTCAAGTATGGGATCCAGCCTAGAATCATGTATTGTATTTACTTGTGTTGAAAGGTAAACTGAGACATGTTAAATTTCAAGAGTGAAGAAAAATCGATATGAATTGGTCAGCATCAAACCAGAAGTGGTTAGCCATGCTGCATGGAGAGGAGTTGGGAAGAGACTTGATAGAGAAAAGGCAGAAGCAATGCAAGGAGATTATTGGTTGCTATAGCTTAAAACATAGTTTACTCTTTGGTTGACTTAGATTTTGATTTTGTAATCTCTGAGGCATTTATTCCCTTGGATTCTGGTTTGCTTACAAATATCTTCATGGCATTAGGCCACCTCAGACTAACAGCCTCACTGTAAAAATAACAGGTGTCTTATTCTGCAGACTCCTTCAACCTAAAACATTGCCTCAGCCTTCTTTATCCTTTATGACAATGTCTTTTTAAAGAATAGTCTCCCTTTTAAAAACGAGAACATTTTTGGCTCACCCATTCTGTTTGGCTGATTCATGTCAATGTCTGGCAAAACAAATACAGTATTGTAATGTAGAATAAAGTATTTAAAAAAAAAAAGAAAAAAATAAAATAAATTTAAAGCAACAGAAAAAAATAAAATAAAATGT